>OU612066.1:19114900-20364900 GCA_914767715.1 Membranipora membranacea
GACTCAGTTTCTTGCTGCGAGTCTTTTGCCGCAAATATCGGGACGATCGGACCAAAATTGGCGAAGTTATAGCGAAAAAAGTCGTAAAATCGCGCGAAAGTGTTTTATCTCACTGAGTTGAGCATCTTGGTGAAAAAAATGCGCATTTTGAAAAAACTTTCAAATTTCAAATTGAAACACTTATTCTGACTCAGTTTCTCGCTGCGAGTCTTTTGCCGCAAATATCGGGACGATCGGACCAAAATTGGCGAAGTTTATAGCGAAAAAAGTCGTAAAATCGCGCGAAAGTGTTTATCTCACTGAGTTGAGCATCTTGGTGAAAAAAATGCGCATTTTGAAAAAACTTTCAAGTTTCAAATTGAAACACTTATTCTGACTCAGTTTCTTGCTGCGAGTCTTTTGCCGCAAATATCGGGACGATCGGACCAAAATTGGCGAAGTTATAGCGAAAAAAGTCGTAAAATCGCGCGAAAGTGTTTATCTCACTGAGTTGAGCATCTTGGTGAAAAAAATGCGCATTTTGAAAAAACTTTCAAATTTCAAATTGAAACACTTATTCTGACTCAGTTTCTCGCTGCGAGTCTTTTGCCGCAAATATCGGGACGATCGGACCAAAATTGGCGAAGTTATAGCGAAAAAAGTCGTAAAATCGCGCGAAAGTGTTTATCTCACTGAGTTGAGCATCTTGGTGAAAAAAATGCGCATTTTGAAAAAACTTTCAAATTTCAAATTGAAACACTTATTCTGACTCAGTTTCTTGCTGCGAGTCTTTTGCCGCAAATATCGGGACGATCGGACCAAAATTGGCGAAGTTATAGCGAAAAAAGTCGTAAAATCGCGCGAAAGTGTTTATCTCACTGAGTTGAGCATCTTGGTGAAAAAAAATGCGCATTTTGAAAAAACTTTCAAATTTCAAATTGAAACACTTATTCTGACTCAGTTTCTCGCTGCGAGTCTTTTGCCGCAAATATCGGGACGATCGGACCAAAATTGGCGAAGTTATAGCGAAAAAAGTCGTAAAATCGCGCGAAAGTGTTTATCTCACTGAGTTGAGCATCTTGGTGAAAAAAATGCGCATTTCGAAAAAAACTTTCAAATTTCAAATTGAAACACTTATTCTGACTCAGTTTCTCGCTGCGAGTCTTTTGCCGCAAATATCGGGACGATCGGACCAAAATTGGCGAAGTTATAGCGAAAAAAGTCGTAAAAATCGCGCGAAAGTGTTTTATCTCACTGAGTTGAGCATCTTGGTGAAAAAAATGCGCATTTTGAAAAAACTTTCAAGTTTCAAATTGAAACACTTATTCTGACTCAGTTTCTTGCTGCGAGTCTTTTGCCGCAAATATCGGGACGATCGGACCAAAATTGGCGAAGTTATAGCGAAAAAAGTCGTAAAATCGCGCGAAAGTGTTTATCTCACTGAGTTGAGCATCTTGGTGAAAAAAATGCGCATTTTGAAAAAACTTTCAAATTTCAAATTGAAACACTTATTCTGACTCAGTTTCTCGCTGCGAGTCTTTTGCCGCAAATATCGGGACGATCGGACCAAAATTGGCGAAGTTATAGCGAAAAAAGTCGTAAAATCGCGCGAAAGTGTTTATCTCACTGAGTTGAGCATCTTGGTGAAAAAAAATGCGCATTTGAAAAAACTTTCAAATTTCAAATTGAAACACTTATTCTGACTCAGTTTCTTGCTGCGAGTCTTTTGCCGCAAATATCGGGACGATCGGACCAAAATTGGCGAAGTTATAGCGAAAAAAGTCGTAAAATCGCGCGAAAGTGTTTATCTCACTGAGTTGAGCATCTTGGTGAAAAAAATTCCGAATTTTGAAAAAACTTTCAAATTTCAATTGAAACACTTATTCTGACTCAGTTTCTCGCTGCGAGTCTTTTGCCGCAAATATCGGGACGATCGGACCAAAATTGGCGAAGTTATAGCGAAAAAAGTCGTAAAATCGCGCGAAAGTGTTTATCTCACTGAGTTGAGCATCTTGGTGAAAAAAGATGCGCATTTTGAAAAAACTTTCAAATTTCAAATTGAAACACTTATTCTGACTCAGTTTCTTGCTGCGAGTCTTTTGCCGCAAATATCGGGACGATCGGACCAAAATTGGCGAAGTTATAGCGAAAAAAGTCGTAAAATCGCGCGAAAGTGTTTATCTCACTGAGTTGAGCATCTTGGTGAAAAAAATGCGCATTTTGAAAAAACTTTCAAATTTCAAATTGAAACACTTATTCTGACTCAGTTTCTCGCTGCGAGTCTTTTGCCGCAAATATCGGGACGATCGGACCAAAATTGGCGAAGTTATAGCGAAAAAAGTCGTAAAATCGCGCGAAAGTGTTTATCTCACTGAGTTGAGCATCTTGGTGAAAAAAATGCGCATTTTGAAAAACTTTCAAGTTTCAAATTGAAACACTTATTCTGACTCAGTTTCTTTGCTGCGAGTCTTTTGCCGCAAATATCGGGACGATCGGACCAAAATTGGCGAAGTATATAGCGAAAAAAGTCGTAAAATCGCGCGAAAGTGTTTATCTCACTGAGTTGAGCATCTTGGTGAAAAAAATGCGCATTTTGAAAAAACTTTCAAATTTCAAATTGAAACACTTATTCTGACTCAGTTTCTCGCTGCGAGTCTTTTGCCGCAAATATCGGGACGATCGGACCAAAATTGGCGAAGTTATAGCGAAAAAAGTCGTAAAAATCGCGCGAAAGTGTTTATCTCACTGAGTTGAGCATCTTGGTGAAAAAAATGCGCATTTTGAAAAAACTTTCAAATTTCAAATTGAAACACTTATTCTGACTCAGTTTCTTGCTGCGAGTCTTTTGCCGCAAATATCGGGACGATCGGACCAAAATTGGCGAAGTTATAGCGAAAAAAGTCGTAAAATCGCGCGAAAGTGTTTATCTCACTGAGTTGAGCATCTTGGTGAAAAAAATGCGCATTTTGAAAAAACTTTCAAATTTCAAATTGAAACACTTATTCTGACTCAGTTTCTCGCTGCGAGTCTTTTGCCGCAAATATCGGGACGATCGGACCAAAATTGGCGAAGTTATAGCGAAAAAAGTCGTAAAATCGCGCGAAAGTGTTTATCTCACTGAGTTGAGCATCTTGGTGAAAAAAATGCGCATTTCGAAAAAACTTTCAAATTTCAAATTGAAACACTTATTCTGACTCAGTTTCTCGCTGCGAGTCTTTTGCCGCAAATATCGGGACGATCGGACCAAAATTGGCGAAGTTATAGCGAAAAAAGTCGTTAAAATCGCGCGGAAAGTGTTTATCTCACTGAGTTGAGCATCTTGGTGAAAAAAATGCGCATTTTGAAAAAACTTTCAAGTTTCAAATTGAAACACTTATTCTGACTCAGTTTCTTGCTGCGAGTCTTTTGCCGCAAATATCGGGACGATCGGACCAAAATTGGCGAAGTTATAGCGAAAAAAGTCGTAAAATCGCGCGAAAGTGTTTATCTCACTGAGTTGAGCATCTTGGTGAAAAAAATGCGCATTTTGAAAAAACTTTCAAATTTCAAATTGAAACACTTATTCTGACTCAGTTTCTCGCTGCGAGTCTTTTGCCGCAAATATCGGGACGATCGGACCAAAATTGGCGAAGTTATAGCGAAAAAAGTCGTAAAATCGCGCGAAAGTGTTTATCTCACTGAGTTGAGCATCTTGGTGAAAAAAATGCGCATTTTGAAAAAACTTTCAAATTTCAAATTGAAACACTTATTCTGACTCAGTTTCTTGCTGCGAGTCTTTTGCCGCAAATATCGGGACGATCGGACCAAAATTGGCGAAGTTATAGCGAAAAAAGTCGTAAAAATCGCGCGAAAGTGTTTATCTCACTGAGTTGAGCATCTTGGTGAAAAAAATGCGCATTTTGAAAAAACTTTCAATTTGAAATTGAAACACTTATTCTGACTCAGTTTCTCGCTGCGAGTCTTTTGCCGCAAATATCGGGACGATCGGACCAAAATTGGCGAAGTTATAGCGAAAAAAGTCGTAAAATCGCGCGAAAGTGTTTATCTCACTGAGTTGAGCATCTTGGTGAAAAAAATGCGCATTTTGAAAAAACTTTCAAATTTCAAATTGAAACACTTATTCTGACTCAGTTTCTCGCTGCGAGTCTTTTGCCGCAAATATCGGGACGATCGGACCAAAATTGGCGAAGTTATAGCGAAAAAAGTCGTAAAATCGCGCGAAAGTGTTTATCTCACTGAGTTGAGCATCTTGGTGAAAAAAATGCGCATTTTGAAAAAACTTTCAAATTTCAAATTGAAACACTTATTCTGACTCAGTTTCTTGCTGCGAGTCTTTTGCCGCAAATATCGGGACGATCGGACCAAAATTGGCGAAGTTATAGCGAAAAAAGTCGTAAAATCGCGCGAAAGTGTTTATCTCACTGAGTTGAGCATCTTGGTGAAAAAAATGCGCATTTTGAAAAAACTTTCAAATTTCAAATTGAAACACTTATTCTGACTCAGTTTCTCGCTGCGAGTCTTTTGCCGCAAATATCGGGACGATCGGACCAAAATTGGCGAAGTTATAGCGAAAAAAAGTCGTAAAATCGCGCGAAAGTGTTTATCTCACTGAGTTGAGCATCTTGGTGAAAAAAATGCGCATTTTGAAAAAACTTTCAAATTTCAAATTGAAACACTTATTCTGACTCAGTTTCTTGCTGCGAGTCTTTTGCCGCAAATATCGGGACGATCGGACCAAAATTGGCGAAGTTATAGCGAAAAAAGTCGTAAAATCGCGCGAAAGTGGTTTATCTCACTGAGGTTGAGCATCTTGGTGAAAAAATGCGCATTTTGAAAAAACTTTCAAATTTCAAATTGAAACACTTATTCTGACTCAGTTTCTCGCTGCGAGTCTTTTGCCGCAAATATCGGGACGATCGGACCAAAATTGGCGAAGTTATAGCGAAAAAAGTCGTAAAATCGCGCGAAAGTGTTTATCTCACTGAGTTGAGCATCTTGGTGAAAAAAATGCGCATTTCGAAAAAACTTTCAAATTTCAAATTGAAACACTTATTCTGACTCAGTTTCTCGCTGCGAGTCTTTTGCCGCAAATATCGGGACGATCGGACCAAAATTGGCGAAGTTATAGCGAAAAAAGTCGTAAAATCGCGCCGAAAGTGTTTATCTCACTGAGTTGAGCATCTTGGTGAAAAAAATGCGCATTTGAAAAAACTTTCAAGTTTCAAATTGAAACACTTATTCTGACTCAGTTTCTCGCTGCGAGTCTTTTGCCGCAAATATCGGGACGATCGGACCAAAATTGGCGAAGTTATAGCGAAAAAAGTCGTAAAATCGCGCGAAAGTGTTTATCTCACTGAGTTGAGCATCTTGGTGAAAAAAATGCGCATTTTGAAAAAACTTTCAAATTTCAAATTGAAACACTTATTCTGACTCAGTTTCTTGCTGCGAGTCTTTTGCGCAAATATCGGGACGATCGGACCAAAATTGGCGAAGTTATAGCGAAAAAAGTCGTAAAATCGCGCGAAAGTGTTTATCTCACTGAGTTGAGCATCTTGGTGAAAAAAAATGCGCATTTTGAAAAAACTTTCAAATTTCAAATTGAAACACTTATTCTGACTCAGTTTCTCGCTGCGAGTCTTTTGCCGGCAAATATCGGGACGATCGGACCAAAATTGGCGAAGTTATAGCGAAAAAAGTCGTAAAATCGCGCGAAAGTGTTTATCTCACTGAGTTGAGCATCTTGGTGAAAAAAATGCGCATTTTGAAAAAACTTTCAAATTTCAAATTGAAACACTTATTCTG
The DNA here is from genome assembly GCA_914767715.1 of Membranipora membranacea. Lineage (NCBI taxonomy): Eukaryota > Metazoa > Bryozoa > Gymnolaemata > Cheilostomatida > Membraniporidae > Membranipora > Membranipora membranacea. Next base: position 19,120,682 of record OU612066.1, read on the forward strand.
ACTCAGTTTCTTGCTGCGAGTCTTTTGCCGCAAATATCGGGCACGATCGGACCAAAATTTGGCGAAGTTATAGCGAAAAAAGTCGTAAAATCGCGCGAAAGTGTTTATCTCACTGAGTTGAGCATCTTGGTGAAAAAAATGCGCATTTTGAAAAACTTTCAAATTTCAAATTGAAACACTTATTCTGACTCAGTTTCTCGCTGCGAGTCTTTTGCCGCAAATATCGGGACGATCGGACCAAAATTGGCGAAGTTATAGCGAAAAAAGTCGTAAAATCGCGCGAAAGTGTTTATCTCACTGAGTTGAGCATCTTGGTGAAAAAAAATGCGCATTTCGAAAAAACTTTCAAATTTCAAATTGAAACACTTATTCTGACTCAGTTTCTCGCTGCGAGTCTTTTGCCGCAAATATCGGGACGATCGGACCAAAATTGGCGAAGTTTATAGCGAAAAAAGTCGTAAAAATCGCGGCGAAAGTGTTTATCTCACTGAGTTGAGCATCTTGGTGAAAAAAATGCGCATTTTGAAAAAACTTTCAAGTTTCAAATTGAAACACTTATTCTGACTCAGTTTCTTGCTGCGAGTCTTTTGCCGCAAATATCGGGACGATCGGACCAAAATTGGCGAAGTTATAGCGAAAAAAGTCGTAAAATCGCGCGAAAGTGTTTATCTCACTGAGTTGAGCATCTTGGTGAAAAAAATGCGCATTTTGAAAAACTTTCAAATTTCAAATTGAAACACTTATTCTGACTCAGTTTCTTGCTGCGAGTCTTTTGCGCAAATATCGGGACGATCGGACCAAAATTGGCGAAGTTTATAGCGAAAAAAGTCGTAAAATCGCCGCGAAAGTGTTTATCTCACTGAGTTGAGCATCTTGGTGAAAAAAATGCGCATTTTGAAAAAACTTTCAAATTTCAAATTGAAACACTTATTCTGACTCAGTTTCTTGCTGCGAGTCTTTTGCCGCAAATATCGGGACGATCGGACCAAAATTGGCGAAGTTATAGCGAAAAAAGTCGTAAAATCGCGCGAAAGTGTTTATCTCACTGAGTTTGAGCATCTTGGTGAAAAAAATGCGCATTTTGAAAAAACTTTCAAATTTCAAATTGAAACACTTATTCTGACTCAGTTTTCTCGCTGCGAGTCTTTTGCCGCAAATATCGGGACGATCGGACCAAAATTGGCGAAGTTATAGCGAAAAAAGTCGTAAAATCGCAGCGAAAGTGTTTATCTCACTGAGTTGAGCATCTTGGTGAAAAAAATGCGCATTTTGAAAAAACTTTCAAATTTCAAATTGAAACACTTATTCTGACTCAGTTTCTCGCTGCGAGTCTTTTGCCGCAAATATCGGGACGATCGGACCAAAATTGGCGAAGTTTATAGCGAAAAAAGTCGTAAAATCGCGCGAAAGTGTTTATCTCACTGAGTTGAGCATCTTGGTGAAAAAAAATGCGCATTTTGAAAAAACTTTCAAATTTCAAATTGAAACACTTATTCTGACTCAGTTTCTTGCTGCGAGTCTTTTGCCGCAAATATCGGGACGATCGGACCAAAATTGGCGAAGTTATAGCGAAAAAAAGTCGTAAAATCGCGCGAAAGTGTTTATCTCACTGAGTTGAGCATCTTGGTGAAAAAAATGCGCATTTCGAAAAAACTTTCAAATTTCAAATTGAAACACTTATTCTGACTCAGTTTTCTCGCTGCGAGTCTTTTGCCGCAAATATCTGGACGATCGGACCAAAATTGGCGAAGTTATAGCGAAAAAAGTCGTAAAATCGCGCGAAAGTGTTTATCTCACTGAGTTGAGCATCTTGGTGAAAAAAATGCGCATTTTTGAAAAAACTTTCAAATTTCAAATTGAAACACTTATTCTGACTCAGTTTCTTGCTGCGAGTCTTTTGCCGCAAATATCGGGACGATCGGACCAAAATTGGCGAAGTTATAGCGAAAAAAGTCGTAAAATCGCGCGAAAGTGTTTATCTCACTGAGTTGAGCATCTTGGTGAAAAAAATGCGCATTTTGAAAAAACTTCAAATTTCAAATTGAAACACTTATTCTGACTCAGTTTCTCGCTGCGAGTCTTTTGCCGCAAATATCGGGACGATCGGACCAAAATTGGCGAAGTTATAGCGAAAAAAGTCGTAAAATCGCGCGAAAGTGTTTATCTCACTGAGTTGAGCATCTTGGTGAAAAAAATGCGCATTTTGAAAAAACTTTCAAATTTCAATTGAAACACTTATTCTGACTCAGTTTCTTGCTGCGAGTCTTTTGCCGCAAATATCGGGACGATCGGACCAAAATTGGCGAAGTTATAGCGAAAAAAGTCGTAAAATCGCGCGAAAGTGTTTATCTCACTGAGTTGAGCATCTTGGTGAAAAAAATGCGCATTTTGAAAAAACTTTCAAATTTCAAATTGAAACACTTATTCTGACTCAGTTTCTCGCTGCGAGTCTTTTGCCGCAAATATCGGGACGATCGGACCAAAATTGGCGAAGTTATAGCGAAAAAAGTCGTAAAATCGCGCGAAAGTGTTTATCTCACTGAGTTGAGCATCTTGGTGAAAAAAATGCGCATTTTGAAAAAACTTTCAAATTTCAAATTGAAACACTTATTCTGACTCAGTTTCTTGCTGCGAGTCTTTTGCCGCAAATATCGGGACGATCGGACCAAAATTGGCGAAGTTATAGCGAAAAAAGTCGTAAAATCGCGCGAAAGTGTTTATCTCACTGAGTTGAGCATCTTGGTGAAAAAAATGCGCATTTTGAAAAAACTTTCAAATTTCAAATTGAAACACTTATTCTGACTCAGTTTCTCGCTGCGAGTCTTTTGCCGCAAATATCGGGACGATCGGACCAAAATTGGCGAAGTTATAGCGAAAAAAGTCGTAAAATCGCGCGAAAGTGTTTATCTCACTGAGTTGAGCATCTTGGTGAAAAAAATGCGCATTTCGAAAAAACTTTCAAATTTCAAATTGAAACACTTATTCTGACTCAGTTTCTCGCTGCGAGTCTTTTGCCGCAAATATCGGGACGATCGGACCAAAATTGGCGAAGTTATAGCGAAAAAAGTCGTAAAATCGCGCGAAAGTGTTTATCTCACTGAGTTGAGCATCTTGGTGAAAAAAATGCGCATTTTGAAAAAACTTTCAAGTTTCAAATTGAAACACTTATTCTGACTCAGTTTCTTGCTGCGAGTCTTTTGCCGCAAATATCGGGACGATCGGACCAAAATTGGCGAAGTTATAGCGAAAAAAGTCGTAAAATCGCGCGAAAGTGTTTATCTCACTGAGTTGAGCATCTTGGTGAAAAAAATGCGCATTTTGAAAAAACTTTCAAATTTCAAATTGAAACACTTATTCTGACTCAGTTTCTCGCTGCGAGTCTTTTGCCGCAAATATCGGGACGATCGGACCAAAATTGGCGAAGTTATAGCGAAAAAAGTCGTAAAATCGCGCGAAAGTGTTTATCTCACTGAGTTGAGCATCTTGGTGAAAAAAATGCGCATTTTGAAAAAACTTTCAAATTTCAAATTGAAACACTTATTCTGACTCAGTTTCTCGCTGCGAGTCTTTTGCCGCAAATATCGGGACGATCGGACCAAAATTGGCGAAGTTATAGCGAAAAAAGTCGTAAAATCGCGCGAAAGTGTTTATCTCACTGAGTTGAGCATCTTGGTGAAAAAAATGCGCATTTTGAAAAAACTTTCAAATTTCAAATTGAAACACTTATTCTGACTCAGTTTCTTGCTGCAAGTCTTTTGCCGCAAATATCGGGACGATCGGACCAAAATTGGCGAAGTTATAGCGAAAAAAGTCGTAAAATCGCGCGAAAGTGTTTATCTCACTGAGTTGAGCATCTTGGTGAAAAAAATGCGCATTTCGAAAAAACTTTCAAATTTCAAATTGAAACACTTATTCTGACTCAGTTTCTCGCTGCGAGTCTTTTGCCGCAAATATCTGGACGATCGGACCAAAATTGGCGAAGTTATAGCGAAAAAAGTCGTAAAATCGCGCGAAAGTGTTTATCTCACTGAGTTGAGCATCTTGGTGAAAAAAATGCGCATTTTGAAAAAACTTTCAAATTTCAAATTGAAACACTTATTCTGACTCAGTTTCTTGCTGCGAGTCTTTTGCCGCAAATATCGGGACGATCGGACCAAAATTGGCGAAGTTATAGCGAAAAAAGTCGTAAAATCGCGCGAAAGTGTTTATCTCACTGAGTTGAGCATCTTGGTGAAAAAAATGCGCATTTTGAAAAAACTTTCAAATTTCAAATTGAAACACTTATTCTGACTCAGTTTCTCGCTGCGAGTCTTTTGCCGCAAATATCGGGACGATCGGACCAAAATTGGCGAAGTTATAGCGAAAAAAGTCGTAAAATCGCGCGAAAGTGTTTATCTCACTGAGTTGAGCATCTTGGTGAAAAAAATGCGCATTTCGAAAAAACTTTCAAATTTCAAATTGAAACACTTATTCTGACTCAGTTTCTCGCTGCGAGTCTTTTGCCGCAAATATCGGGACGATCGGACCAAAATTGGCGAAGTTATAGCGAAAAAAGTCGTAAAATCGCGCGAAAGTGTTTATCTCACTGAGTTGAGCATCTTGGTGAAAAAAATGCGCATTTTGAAAAAACTTTCAAGTTTCAAATTGAAACACTTATTCTGACTCAGTTTCTTGCTGCGAGTCTTTTGCCGCAAATATCGGGACGATCGGACCAAAATTGGCGAAGTTATAGCGAAAAAAGTCGTAAAATCGCGCGAAAGTGTTTATCTCACTGAGTTGAGCATCTTGGTGAAAAAAATGCGCATTTTGAAAAAACTTTCAAGTTTCAAATTGAAACACTTATTCTGACTCAGTTTCTCGCTGCGAGTCTTTTGCCGCAAATATCGGGACGATCGGACCAAAATTGGCGAAGTTATAGCGAAAAAAGTCGTAAAATCGCGCGAAAGTGTTTATCTCACTGAGTTGAGCATCTTGGTGAAAAAAATGCGCATTTTGAAAAAACTTTCAAATTTCAAATTGAAACACTTATTCTGACTCAGTTTCTTGCTGCGAGTCTTTTGCCGCAAATATCGGGACGATCGGACCAAAATTGGCGAAGTTATAGCGAAAAAAGTCGTAAAATCGCGCGAAAGTGTTTATCTCACTGAGTTGAGCATCTTGGTGAAAAAAATGCGCATTTTGAAAAAACTTTCAAATTTCAAATTGAAACACTTATTCTGACTCAGTTTCTCGCTGCGAGTCTTTTGCCGCAAATATCGGGACGATCGGACCAAAATTGGCGAAGTTATAGCGAAAAAAGTCGTAAAATCGCGCGAAAGTGTTATCTCACTGAGTTGAGCATCTTGGTGAAAAAAATGCGCATTTTGAAAAAACTTTCAAGTTTCAAATTGAAACACTTATTCTGACTCAGTTTCTTGCTGCGAGTCTTTTGCCGCAAATATCGGGACGATCGGACCAAAATTGGCGAAGTTATAGCGAAAAAAGTCGTAAAATCGCGCGAAAGTGTTTATCTCACTGAGTTGAGCATCTTGGTGAAAAAAATGCGCATTTTGAAAAAACTTTCAAATTTCAAATTGAAACACTTATTCTGACTCAGTTTCTCGCTGCGAGTCTTTTGCCGCAAATATCGGGACGATCGGACCAAAATTGGCGAAGTTATAGCGAAAAAAGTCGTAAAATCGCGCGAAAGTGTTTATCTCACTGAGTTGAGCATCTTGGTGAAAAAAATGCGCATTTTGAAAAAACTTTCAAGTTTCAAATTGAAACACTTATTCTGACTCAGTTTCTTGCTGCGAGTCTTTTGCCGCAAATATCGGGACGATCGGACCAAAATTGGCGAAGTTATAGCGAAAAAAGTCGTAAAATCGCGCGAAAGTGTTTATCTCACTGAGTTGAGCATCTTGGTGAAAAAAATGCGCATTTTGAAAAAACTTTCAAATTTCAAATTGAAACACTTATTCTGACTCAGTTTCTCGCTGCGAGTCTTTTGCCGCAAATATCGGGACGATCGGACCAAAATTGGCGAAGTTATAGCGAAAAAAGTCGTAAAATCGCGCGAAAGTGTTTATCTCACTGAGTTGAGCATCTTGGTGAAAAAAATGCGCATTTTGAAAAAACTTTCAAGTTTCAAATTGAAACACTTATTCTGACTCAGTTTCTCGCTGCGAGTCTTTTGCCGCAAATATCGGGACGATCGGACCAAAATTGGCGAAGTTATAGCGAAAAAAGTCGTAAAATCGCGCGAAAGTGTTTATCTCACTGAGTTGAGCATCTTGGTGAAAAAAATGCGCATTTTGAAAAAACTTTCAAATTTCAAATTGAAACACTTATTCTGACTCAGTTTCTTGCTGCGAGTCTTTTGCCGCAAATATCGGGACGATCGGACCAAAATTGGCGAAGTTATAGCGAAAAAAGTCGTAAAATCGCGCGAAAGTGTTTATCTCACTGAGTTGAGCATCTTGGTGAAAAAAATGCGCATTTTGAAAAAACTTTCAAATTTCAAATTGAAACACTTATTCTGACTCAGTTTCTCGCTGCGAGTCTTTTGCCGCAAATATCGGGACGATCGGACCAAAATTGGCGAAGTTATAGCGAAAAAAGTCGTAAAATCGCGCGAAAGTGTTTATCTCACTGAGTTGAGCATCTTGGTGAAAAAAATGCGCATTTTGAAAAAACTTTCAAATTTCAAATTGAAACACTTATTCTGACTCAGTTTCTTGCTGCGAGTCTTTTGCCGCAAATATCGGGACGATCGGACCAAAATTGGCGAAGTTATAGCGAAAAAAGTCGTAAAATCGCGCGAAAGTGTTTATCTCACTGAGTTGAGCATCTTGGTGAAAAAAAATGCGCATTTTGAAAAAACTTTCAAATTTCAAATTGAAACACTTATTCTGACTCAGTTTCTCGCTGCGAGTCTTTTGCCGCAAATATCGGGACGATCGGACCAAAATTGGCGAAGTTATAGCGAAAAAAGTCGTAAAATCGCGCGAAAGTGTTTATCTCACTGAGTTGAGCATCTTGGTGAAAAAAATGCGCATTTCGAAAAAACTTTCAAATTTCAAATTGAAACACTTATTCTGACTCAGTTTCTTGCTGCGAGTCTTTTGCCGCAAATATCGGGACGATCGGACCAAAATTGGCGAAGTTATAGCGAAAAAAGTCGTAAAATCGCGCGAAAGTGTTTATCTCACTGAGTTGAGCATCTTGGTGAAAAAAATGCGCATTTTGAAAAAACTTTCAAATTTCAAATTGAAACACTTATTCTGACTCAGTTTCTCGCTGCGAGTCTTTTGCCGCAAATATCGGGACGATCGGACCAAAATTGGCGAAGTTATAGCGAAAAAAGTCGTAAAATCGCGCGAAAGTGTTTATCTCACTGAGTTGAGCATCTTGGTGAAAAAAATGCGCATTTTGAAAAAACTTTCAAATTTCAAATTGAAACACTTATTCTGACTCAGTTTCTTGCTGCGAGTCTTTTGCCGCAAATATCGGGACGATCGGACCAAAATTGGCGAAGTTATAGCGAAAAAAGTCGTAAAATCGCGCGAAAGTGTTTATCTCACTGAGTTGAGCATCTTGGTGAAAAAAATGCGCATTTCGAAAAAACTTTCAAATTTCAAATTGAAACACTTATTCTGACTCAGTTTCTCGCTGCGAGTCTTTTGCCGCAAATATCGGGACGATCGGACCAAAATTGGCGAAGTTATAGCGAAAAAAGTCGTAAAATCGCGCGAAAGTGTTTATCTCACTGAGTTGAGCATCTTGGTGAAAAAAATGCGCATTTTGAAAAAACTTTCAAGTTTCAAATTGAAACACTTATTCTGACTCAGTTTCTCGCTGCGAGTCTTTTGCCGCAAATATCGGGACGATCGGACCAAAATTGGCGAAGTTATAGCGAAAAAAGTCGTAAAATCGCGCGAAAGTGTTTATCTCACTGAGTTGAGCATCTTGGTGAAAAAAATGCGCATTTTGAAAAAACTTTCAAATTTCAAATTGAAACACTTATTCTGACTCAGTTTCTTGCTGCGAGTCTTTTGCCGCAAATATCGGGACGATCGGACCAAAATTGGCGAAGTTATAGCGAAAAAAGTCGTAAAATCGCGCGAAAGTGTTTATCTCACTGAGTTGAGCATCTTGGTGAAAAAAATGCGCATTTTGAAAAAACTTTCAAATTTCAAATTGAAACACTTATTCTGACTCAGTTTCTCGCTGCGAGTCTTTTGCCGCAAATATCGGGACGATCGGACCAAAATTGGCGAAGTTATAGCGAAAAAAGTCGTAAAATCGCGCGAAAGTGTTTATCTCACTGAGTTGAGCATCTTGGTGAAAAAAATGCGCATTTTGAAAAAACTTTCAAATTTCAAATTGAAACACTTATTCTGACTCAGTTTCTTGCTGCGAGTCTTTTGCCGCAAATATCGGGACGATCGGACCAAAATTGGCGAAGTTATAGCGAAAAAAGTCGTAAAATCGCGCGAAAGTGTTTATCTCACTGAGTTGAGCATCTTGGTGAAAAAAATGCGCATTTTGAAAAAACTTTCAAATTTCAAATTGAAACACTTATTCTGACTCAGTTTCTCGCTGCGAGTCTTTTGCCGCAAATATCGGGACGATCGGACCAAAATTGGCGAAGTTATAGCGAAAAAAGTCGTAAAATCGCGCGAAAGTGTTTATCTCACTGAGTTGAGCATCTTGGTGAAAAAAATGCGCATTTTGAAAAAACTTTCAAATTTCAAATTGAAACACTTATTCTGACTCAGTTTCTCGCTGCGAGTCTTTTGCCGCAAATATCGGGACGATCGGACCAAAATTGGCGAAGTTATAGCGAAAAAAGTCGTAAAATCGCGCGAAAGTGTTTATCTCACTGAGTTGAGCATCTTGGTGAAAAAAATGCGCATTTTGAAAAAACTTTCAAATTTCAAATTGAAACACTTATTCTGACTCAGTTTCTTGCTGCGAGTCTTTTGCCGCAAATATCGGGACGATCGGACCAAAATTGGCGAAGTTATAGCGAAAAAAGTCGTAAAATCGCGCGAAAGTGTTTATCTCACTGAGTTGAGCATCTTGGTGAAAAAAATGCGCATTTTGAAAAAACTTTCAAATTTCAAATTGAAACACTTATTCTGACTCAGTTTCTCGCTGCGAGTCTTTTGCCGCAAATATCGGGACGATCGGACCAAAATTGGCGAAGTTATAGCGAAAAAAGTCGTAAAATCGCGCGAAAGTGTTTATCTCACTGAGTTGAGCATCTTGGTGAAAAAAATGCGCATTTTGAAAAAACTTTCAAATTTCAAATTGAAACACTTATTCTGACTCAGTTTCTTGCTGCGAGTCTTTTGCCGCAAATATCGGGACGATCGGACCAAAATTGGCGAAGTTATAGCGAAAAAAGTCGTAAAATCGCGCGAAAGTGTTTATCTCACTGAGTTGAGCATCTTGGTGAAAAAAATGCGCATTTTGAAAAAACTTTCAAATTTCAAATTGAAACACTTATTCTGACTCAGTTTCTCGCTGCGAGTCTTTTGCCGCAAATATCTGGACGATCGGACCAAAATTGGCGAAGTTATAGCGAAAAAAGTCGTAAAATCGCGCGAAAGTGTTTATCTCACTGAGTTGAGCATCTTGGTGAAAAAAATGCGCATTTTGAAAAAACTTTCAAATTTCAAATTGAAACACTTATTCTGACTCAGTTTCTTGCTGCGAGTCTTTTGCCGCAAATATCGGGACGATCGGACCAAAATTGGCGAAGTTATAGCGAAAAAAGTCGTAAAATCGCGCGAAAGTGTTTATCTCACTGAGTTGAGCATCTTGGTGAAAAAAATGCGCATTTTGAAAAAACTTTCAAATTTCAAATTGAAACACTTATTCTGACTCAGTTTCTCGCTGCGAGTCTTTTGCCGCAAATATCGGGACGATCGGACCAAAATTGGCGAAGTTATAGCGAAAAAAGTCGTAAAATCGCGCGAAAGTGTTTATCTCACTGAGTTGAGCATCTTGGTGAAAAAAATGCGCATTTTGAAAAAACTTTCAAATTTCAAATTGAAACACTTATTCTGACTCAGTTTCTTGCTGCGAGTCTTTTGCCGCAAATATCGGGACGATCGGACCAAAATTGGCGAAGTTATAGCGAAAAAAGTCGTAAAATCGCGCGAAAGTGTTTATCTCACTGAGTTGAGCATCTTGGTGAAAAAAATGCGCATTTTGAAAAAACTTTCAAGTTTCAAATTGAAACACTTATTCTGACTCAGTTTCTCGCTGCGAGTCTTTTGCCGCAAATATCGGGACGATCGGACCAAAATTGGCGAAGTTATAGCGAAAAAAGTCGTAAAATCGCGCGAAAGTGTTTATCTCACTGAGTTGAGCATCTTGGTGAAAAAAATGCGCATTTTGAAAAAACTTTCAAATTTCAAATTGAAACACTTATTCTGACTCAGTTTCTTGCTGCGAGTCTTTTGCCGCAAATATCGGGACGATCGGACCAAAATTGGCGAAGTTATAGCGAAAAAAGTCGTAAAATCGCGCGAAAGTGTTTATCTCACTGAGTTGAGCATCTTGGTGAAAAAAATGCGCATTTTGAAAAAACTTTCAAATTTCAAATTGAAACACTTATTCTGACTCAGTTTCTCGCTGCGAGTCTTTTGCCGCAAATATCGGGACGATCGGACCAAAATTGGCGAAGTTATAGCGAAAAAAGTCGTAAAATCGCGCGAAAGTGTTTATCTCACTGAGTTGAGCATCTTGGTGAAAAAAATGCGCATTTTGAAAAAACTTTCAAATTTCAAATTGAAACACTTATTCTGACTCAGTTTCTCGCTGCGAGTCTTTTGCCGCAAATATCGGGACGATCGGACCAAAATTGGCGAAGTTATAGCGAAAAAAGTCGTAAAATCGCGCGAAAGTGTTTATCTCACTGAGTTGAGCATCTTGGTGAAAAAAATGCGCATTTTGAAAAAACTTTCAAATTTCAAATTGAAACACTTATTCTGACTCAGTTTCTTGCTGCGAGTCTTTTGCCGCAAATATCGGGACGATCGGACCAAAATTGGCGAAGTTATAGCGAAAAAAGTCGTAAAATCGCGCGAAAGTGTTTATCTCACTGAGTTGAGCATCTTGGTGAAAAAAATGCGCATTTTGAAAAAACTTTCAAATTTCAAATTGAAACACTTATTCTGACTCAGTTTCTCGCTGCGAGTCTTTTGCCGCAAATATCGGGACGATCGGACCAAAATTGGCGAAGTTATAGCGAAAAAAGTCGTAAAATCGCGCGAAAGTGTTTATCTCACTGAGTTGAGCATCTTGGTGAAAAAAATGCGCATTTTGAAAAAACTTTCAAATTTCAAATTGAAACACTTATTCTGACTCAGTTTCTTGCTGCGAGTCTTTTGCCGCAAATATCGGGACGATCGGACCAAAATTGGCGAAGTTATAGCGAAAAAAGTCGTAAAATCGCGCGAAAGTGTTTATCTCACTGAGTTGAGCATCTTGGTGAAAAAAATGCGCATTTTGAAAAAACTTTCAAATTTCAAATTGAAACACTTATTCTGACTCAGTTTCTCGCTGCGAGTCTTTTGCCGCAAATATCGGGACGATCGGACCAAAATTGGCGAAGTTATAGCGAAAAAAGTCGTAAAATCGCGCGAAAGTGTTTATCTCACTGAGTTGAGCATCTTGGTGAAAAAAATGCGCATTTTGAAAAAACTTTCAAATTTCAAATTGAAACACTTATTCTGACTCAGTTTCTTGCTGCGAGTCTTTTGCCGCAAATATCGGGACGATCGGACCAAAATTGGCGAAGTTATAGCGAAAAAAGTCGTAAAATCGCGCGAAAGTGTTTATCTCACTGAGTTGAGCATCTTGGTGAAAAAAATGCGCATTTTGAAAAAACTTTCAAATTTCAAATTGAAACACTTATTCTGACTCAGTTTCTCGCTGCGAGTCTTTTGCCGCAAATATCGGGATGATCGTCTGTTCTTTCAATTCTTTAACCAGACCACACAAAATGATAGCATGCTTCTGCTCTTCCATATTCGTGGCTATGGGTTGATAATTGCCTCTGCCTGTCAGATCTTTTAGTGGCCTTATATATAACACCATTCCATTTCTCACACATTTTTGGACTAATTATTATTTCCCCCCCCCCTCCCGTTTGCATTTATTGTCCTAAAATGATTTTGTAAAACAATTTCAAACTTTAAATCAATAAATTTTAATTGCAAATCCTCCTGAGAATAATAACTGGGTTCAATTTTGATGAATGCAGAGATTTTGAATTGGCTACAGACTCATTTGTCATCAGTCATACTAATCAATTTATTTTGGAGGATGGGTGCAACAAGTTGACCTTCACCCAATTACAGGTGATCAGGCAGACAAGCTGTGCCATGGCAAACACTTAATTGTGATTGCGCAGCTCGACTATTTGCAAAGTTTGAATCCAAGAGAACATAACTCATAAAGTTGATAGTCTGCCACTACTCAGTCAGATAAAACGTTGGAGTCAACTTTGGTTTTGGAGGTATGATTGTCAACAACAAAGTCTGCACCATCCTGATAACTCTGATAACTGGGTCTGATTAGTTGTTCATACATAGGCCTGACTTTGAGGTTACAGCATCATTCACTGGCTTGAGCACTGAAAGGGGATATTGTTAATGTTATCATTATCAGACATTCCCTACATAAAGCCACCTTAGAAAATATATATGCAGAGGAGAGGCATCTGTCAGGTGAACTGTTCTGATTGTCACCACCCAATTTCCCATCCCAACGACCAGCAAAGACTAGGACTAGGAGTACGTACTTCCTGATCTCTCACCACAGACAGTTCCTGGACCAATCTGTAGAATCTATGTATGTATGTATTTCATTTGTATGTATGTCATTGTAACAAAGAATCAGAGTGATAGAATTGGTGGAATGTTGATGATGATGCAGCAGCATCCTCACAGTCACTGGCAGACATTGTTGTCCCAATTTTGAATAATAATGGTCCTACTCCAAAACCTGTCTAAGTCTGCTGAACAATCATTCAATGACCTCTTAGTTCTATCTTTAACCCAGAAGTATAAACTTTTTTTCACAGTTGAGCATCTCATTCGGTTTCAGCATTGATTGTTCAAATTATCATTTTTCCTTTCCGAACTTTGAAGACAAGAAGATGGCAAAAAAATTAAAGCCAGCCTAAAGATTTGGGATATTACTGAGTTTCAATGTGGTATATCATGGTACTGTAGTAAATGAAGTCATCTGGGTGATCAATATGCCGACACACAACTTGCAGATCAACCATGAGATTTGAGTCTGCACCATAGTGCCACAAAGAATGCCAAATGACCTACTTACATAAGTCTTAGTATCTATGGATTTGTCGATTGCTTGAGGGTAAGGTTTTCAGTTTAGGAACTCAAGCGTCAAGCGCATTTGAATTGTAAATGCCCAAAGTGCTACTGATAAGCTGATTCGAATCAATCGTGACTTCTAATAGACAACAAATACGTCGGTGAACTGACAATTGACAACTGTAATCTGTCAGTGGGTACCAAATTATATCAAAGTTTTTCCTCTGGTCAAATGTTTATTTTTTCTTCATACATACCATGTTTGTTTGTTGCCGGCAGTTGACATAACAGGTCCCTTTATTTCTTATTTCGTTATCTGTTTTGTGTAACGTAATTTTAGCACAATAATTACTATACTAGGCCTAAGAACGTTCATATGACACATTTTTGTGACAGCTGTATCAACATCTATATTCATCCAGGGATGATATGACTTGGCTGTTTAGTCTACAGAATAACGAATAAATAGATAAGAATTTTCTCAACCGGGACTGAAAGGTCTCTGAATAAAAAACAGCTTAGGTGCTCTACGTAGGTCTCGCTCCCTAATCACTCTCTCATAGATGGAACTATACCTATGCACCCTGAGTTACGTTTTGTGCACGAATTGTCTAATTGAGCGATATGACCAGATTTCCTTGGGAAAAGGATCGATTTTAGCTGAGAGAACTTGGATCTCCGTGTTTCCGAGAACTATGTTAGGACAACCCTTATGTCCGATGCAATCATACCAGGGAGTTTGGGACAAATGTTATTGCGTCTCCAACTCCCTGATCTTACATACTACCTGATATCTTTAGCTCTCCCAAGGACTTCACTCTCCAAAGTTGGAGTGAGGATATGCGTTTGGTTTGACCCAAAAAAGTTTGATCAATGTGACTAAGAACCAGAATACCTGTCGCTGTTATACATTTATTATATTCAATGTACCTAAAAATAAAAATGATCAGCATAATACACTGTGAATCATTCGATCTGGTAACTATTGATGGATTTAAGCAGAGTATAGCAGGGTGCAAGGACTGCCTTACGCAATGAACCTTCTTTTCAGTTCTCTGGGGCCTGCACCCAGTGACCAAGCACCCTGATGAAGTTTGTTCATCTAATTGATACTGCAAACACTCTCTAGGTATCACTATCATAAGCATTGAATACTAACTGAAGTCGAAGACTTGACATTGATTTTACAGCCTACAACATGTTACAAGGGTAATTAAACACTTACAGTGATAAGTTGCAGGACTAGTAGACCAGATGAGCTGTGCTACGGCGTTATTATTGTGTATAAAATCTCCTGGATCTCCAGTTGTCCATTGGAAAATACTTTAACTTGGCAAAGTCTCAGCATCTTAAATCCGGCTAAGTGAACCTGCCACTGTCTTGCCAATCAATGCAATCCTGATACATGTTGAGGTTTAAACGTGATCGAAGATCGGTAACTGTAAATTGCTGAACAGGCTGAACGGACTGAACAGCTGAACAGAATTTCTCAGACTAAAATTATTATTTGTAATCATTTCTCTGGCTGACTATCACTTCTCAAACACATTCCTCCCATACCTGACAAGTCTCCCTTTTTGGTAGGGAGCCTCCCAGTTTTTAGGGTCTTTTTCCAACCCCTCCCTATCTCCCTTTTTCCTCCCTTTTTTCAGCTTCCTCTACCCAGAAAACCTTTTGAGCTTCTTTTTGCAAGGGAAACTATGTTTTCCTACCTCAACAGTGCATATACCTGTGTAATTGCTTATTACCATTACTGCTTGTGTGTAAAATCAGGTAAAATGACGCAATTTGTAATATGAAAGCTCAAGTTTTGGCTTAGAAATATGACAAATGAGGGCTGAATTGGTTGAATTGCGCCGGCACTGCAGGACGCAGAGCAGTATTCCGGGTCGGAAGTTTGTCTGCGGAGACCTCCTGATTTCTGGGTCTACCTACTTGTCATGTATGATTCCTCCTAACCACATGATTTGATGAGTCACTAAGTTCCTGTTGGCACCTAATATAACCAATTTAGGGCAAGCAAATGAAGCAATCAATGTGCCAATTATGACCAAATCTGATGGTGTTCTGGAAATTGGATACCAGAAACATTATCCAGCTCCACCTTCCATCTAGCCAGTCTTAACAAGCTTTGTTTATGGGGGGGGAGCTACTTTCCATCCATTCACTAGTAGTGTAATGCCGAAAAAAAATTACTGCGAATAAAATTGAAAGAAACCAAGGTGAATGCAAACTTAAAATAAATAACTTAATGAGAAGAATATAAGGATTTGTCCATGCTCATGCAAAATTAGACAATCATGTAAAGAAGCAAACGAATAGTAGTCTGAGAAATTCTGTTCAGCTGTTCAGTCTGTTCAGCCTGTTCAGCAATTTACAGTTACCCGATCGACGATTAAGTCAGTCTGGTGATGATTGCATATCATTCCTATGGCTTATCTCTGGTTAATCTCTAAAATGCTTGTTCATAATCATATAGGCTGTAAAATAAAACAAGTAAACATACTACATGTTGTTTGGACTTGGTCAGATTACTGACACATCACATCAATCACAGTCAAACTTAGAAGTTAGAACCAAGTAACTTGATGAGCTCTACGCTTACAGCAAATGCCCTCATCTAGCAGATATTACTATACACCTAGCATTGTATACACTATATACACATATCTACTCCAAAACTGGGTTGGTCTCTGACAATGTTTAACTGCCCCCTCCCCTGGTTAGGTTTCAAACAACAACAAAAACCAAAGGGGCAGTCAAAAACTGCCAGTGTCCCAGATGTTAGCATAGGCCTGTGACCATTCCTCACTCAGTAGCAGCCTGTAGTTTAGTACTAGTACTAGGTAGCCTATGAGTGTCAGTAGTCACTCTTGCTTGATACATATTTATATTTCATCACATCATTATCAACTATCTAAACATTGGGCAGTTTCATTGCTTTGTTTGTGCGCCCACAAAACAAAGCCCAAACCAACCAAAGTAAGGAAATGCAGTGATGTGAGTGGTAGAAGCAAGGAGTAACAGGGGAAGCTGTGACTCCTTGATAGAAGAAAAAAGTGATTTCGGGTCAAAAGGCCACTGCCAAAAAGCCACAAAACCACTGGCCATAAAGCCACAGGCCAAAAGGCCATTGGTCATAAGGTCACTGGACAAAAGGCCACTGGTCATAAGGCCACTGGTCTAAAGGCCACTGGTCTAAAGGCCACTGGTCTAAAGGCCACTGGTCTAAAGGCCACTGGTCTAAAGGCCACTGGTCATAAGGCATCATTCCTTCATGATGATGATGATACTTAATTCCTACCTTTATAATATAACTGTCATCTTATTGTGGAGAATACTACTTGATTACAGAATGTCTATACTATACTTACAGCCATATCATAGGTAGGGAAAGTCAAGCAACTTCTCAAACACTGTGACTTCCACTCCTAGTTCAACTTATGTAAAATAGTCCTATTGCTTTTTCAGCTAGATCTTGAACAATGAACCTGTGATAAATTCCCACTCATTTATCTATTCCGACAGATGAGCAAGTATGTACAAGTCTATTAATATTGAAACTAACCGAGCTGCGCCACATGTAAATTGCCTCTAGCCGAGCTGCGCCATCACAAATTATTCCCCCTCTGGCTCAGCTCGTCTGCCGCACTTGTGGCTTAAGAAAATTACACGCTTCTGACTCCTGTGAGTGAAAAACTCCTTGGAAACTCAAGCAACCAGTCATTGATTTTTGGTGCGCTGAAATACTTTACTGTGGGGAAGGATTAAATTAAGATGTTAGTTAGAAGTTAGTAACTGCCTGCATTATAATGTTTATCTACCATGACTATATAGCCGCCGTTGAGCAATGATAAAGCATGTCAACCAATCAATGCTGTTCACAGTACTAACTAACAAACAACCTTGCTTACAACATTACATATTTCAAATTACATTACAAAAATAACCCAGTTCTGAAAGTTACTAACATTAGTGTGATACGATGCAATAGCAAAGTGGTTCAACTTGGCACACAATGCTAAGGTTTAAATCAGTATGAAGTAAGGCTGCGATGTAAATAACATTTACCAGAGAGATAGATGCCGAGGTTGTCAGTCAGTAGGCCTATGTCCAGGCAGGGAGAATTCTCTCTGGTCCAGGTGAGAGAATGATTGGAATTGATACCAAATGTGTATGATTAGTGTATGATCTGTGTGAGCTCTGTCTGAGTCGATATTGGTACCTTGAGTGGCTAGTAAGTAACCTTGTTAAAGTCAGTTAAGTGAGCAAGTTAATAGTAATGGCTTGTAAACCATCTGTATGTGTCATTATATTCACAGCATTAGTTGGATAAGACAATATAGTATTATGGTAACCAACCCGAGTTGTGGGTCCCTTCATATTCTTTTGTTATGTTACTTTGAATAGAGTATGCACTTTCATTCAGCCAACCAATTGTTTACATTTAATTATAATTGCATTGTGTTAACCCTTTTGCGTCCATTCCCTTTTCAATAAGCCAATTCAGCAGTCCCAAATTGAAAATTGTCATTATCCAACTGGGTGAAATTTATGTAATGGTGCTCGATATAAGTAGTGGACAACCACCAGTCATGGGTTTTCCGGCATCCCAGAATGCCAGTCAGGGTTCTCCGACTATGTGTTAGTGACAGCCCAGAACGCGCCAGTTCCCAGAGCTTTACCAATGTTTGCAAGCCGCCTTTTCCAAATTTTAACTTAAATAGTGTGTGATATTGTACTGGCTGGAGGAGATAATGACTGGAATAAATACAGATGAGAATACTAGTAACATTCAGTAATTATGATGATGACAAAGTAATCATCAATGCAGAAAGCCTTGGTCACGGTCAGTTCTTGTGAAGAAACATATTCCTTCACCATCAGTTGCCTGCCCTATTCCCCTAGAATGGCCCCAGAAGCTTCATTTTCTGAATCAACAGATTCGTCACTTAGATAACATCAGTTATCTGACGACATTATTGCCATAGAAATATTTTGCCCAAAACTAAGGATCGTAAATTAATAACGTGTGTTGAATAATGGAGTAAGGATATATCCTTACTCTGTGAGCATATTTTGCAGTCATCGATGAAGTAATTTATTATGAGCTGCAATAATGTTTGTTTTGACAACAATGTGATATTTTATGTGGGGAGAGCCTTGTCAAAGGTTATAAAACATTGGCCATGTAGACATAACCGCATCCGCTAGGATACTGTGTGTAGTCATAAAAGATGTTGATGCGTGACCTATTTAGCTAAAGTTGTTGAGGAATTTCTATCAACACAGCGCACTAACAGCTCTGTGACGTCAAATATCAAATATTTTCAGGGTTAATTTTATGCGAACGTTTTTTAGGAAGGCCTCTACTGCGATAGATATATAATGCACTTAGAGTGGACCAATTTTTTAAAGAAGCATATCATTACGGAGGTGAAGAATCAGAGAATAATGTGATGCATAAGTAATATTGAGCCACCTAGTGGTTTCAGGGTGATGAAAAATGTAAAGGAATTTGACTGCCTCCTAAAGAGAGGAGTATTGATAATCGTGTAAGCAGTGGAATACCTTGAGAAACTTTCTATATAATTTTACATCAGATCTTGTCCATCTGTGCATCACAGATACTCAGCACATCTAAACATGGACTATCAATATTACTGACTGAGTGCAGCATGCCATATGAGAACCTATGTCAAAGCACACATCAGTCACATAGGAAATTAATTTGTCGAGTTTTTGAGTTATTTCATCAGTATGGATCTTATTTGGGGGGCTAGTGTTGGATATTATCGCAAGATTTGGCACTAACCATAAAGCATTGTATGGACCATTTTTAGGTAAATCTGAAATAAGCAAGGCTTTGTCAGCAGGAAGAATCCATTGCTCCAGTGTAATCTTATTTAAACAGAGCAAACAAGCGCAGCGGTATGAAATGAAAACCACTCGCTTGAAAAGCTGTGGACAGGGAATGGGTCATAGTCATTGATTGTAATATACAGTCAGTATTTATAATCTTTGGTACAGTGGTTCTTCTAATCTCTTCTTCAACATGGGCTCATAACAGAAATGAAGGTTGTTTTGATTAGCGGTCTCAACTCATTAAATTTGAACTTTTATGTCATCGACAGACTTGTGAGTGACTTTGTCATGTATTTGCAAAAGTTGTTATCTAACCACAATCGTCTCTAATATCACTGTATTTCCCCCATAATAGGCTCATCACAAATCGCCTGGACAATTTGGGCTGTGCATGAGTAGGCAACTCAATAGTGTAAACTTATAACCCCCAAACCTACCAGACCAAGTAACCCTGAAGACTTATGCATGTGTGATAGCTGTCTTAATCTCAATTCAAGCTCAAAAATGATACCAAGAACCCTGTTCCTTTACAAACACTTTAAGAATTTGTTATTTGTCAGCGAAATAATTTGATTTTGTTGGATCTCTGTATAAGATTCACTGTAAAAAAATAGATTCTCTAACTCAGCTGACAAATTTTAAGTATATTGTGAAACACCATATACAAATTACTTTTCAATATTGGTATTTGAAAATGTAATCAAGAGAAAGTCAAAGCTGAAAGTGGTGGCCATAGACTTAATAGTATATTAAGTCTATGGTGGTGGCTAATTGCAGCTATAAAGAAAAGAAAGTTTTCTATGACAGCTTTTTATCGCAGTTAAATTCTTCGCAGCATATCACTTTAATGTTCATTTCAGGAATAAAAAACATACATGCTTACATGGGCTGCCAAAATATGTCTCCGTACTTCAGTGATCAGAATATATTGTATGTCCAGTCTAATTATTCAATCGGACAATTCAAATTAACCTCTATAATGATGCCCTTGGCCTGTCGACTATTCTTATAGAGAATGGCAGCGCTGGAGATTTTGGAAATCTGGAAGTAATGACTAATAGAAGGCTGTCTGATCATTCACTCAAGTTTTACCAGAGGTTTCCAGACTTAGGTAAATTATCACCTCAATCTATCAAATCATTGCTGATATGGTTATGATATGGGATCGGACACATCAGTTACCATATTATTGTCAGGAAGACCTGGAGCTGACCTTATAATCTCAACTGAATGACACAACGCAACTCAGTATCAATTGTTATCGGTCTCAATTTTTCTTGTGCCCAGTGACCAAAGTTACAAGTTATCATCTATATTTTACATTACCATGCTATCCGGACCAGAATGTTCTGAGTAGGTCTCTTACTATAATTATAGCAGTATAGCAGCAGAATGTTCAAGAACATCGATCTAACTGCTCATCTAGCTGTAAAGGTTCTTCAATAATATAGATATATATTTGTGTAGCTTATTTCAAGGTTCAAATGAAAGATACGAAGTGTATGTCGGGCGGCGAGGCGGAAAAATTCCTTCAAATTCTACTATACCTGCTAACTCAGCTAAATCAAACAATAGAAAGCCAGATGGAAGAGTACAGACTCAACAAATCAAACAAGTCAATCCTCTTACAGTGTTTTGTCTATGGTGATAACTGTGCCCCTCCACCTCTCAGCCCTGACGTGCTCAGTATTGGTAAGTTATCAGACTCTGCCCCTGCACCTGTCAGCCCTGACGTGCTCAGTATTGGTAAGTTATCAGTTGCATAGCAAACCAGATGTGAGTACGAGTAGATCACTAAATTCCAGTTTTGTTTAACGTCCTGTCACAAAATTTGTTGTATGGTTATGACATTTTATACTTGCAAGTGTACATTATAAAGGCACTGACTCAAATTGTAATAAGAACAAATTCATCGCCTTGATGAGTGGGAGTGCTTCTCAAGGCCAAACTGTTGAAGTTGATCTGAATTTTTGACTAACAGAAGAGGTTAAATATCATTTTTATAACCGGTGGATGGTTGCTACTTTTTGTCTCTCCAGGACAGAAAGACATACTGAGTAAAGTGTTACAGTTCATTGTTACACTGGGTATTCTACCACATCTGCCTGTCGGCGTAGGCCTTAGTATCAACTCTAGAAGCCAATTTGCAGATTTGATCAGCTCACTTGTTCACTCAAATACTGAAAGCCTGTGTCACAATGTTTTGACCATACTGAATACTGTCAAAGCCGCTCATATACGAAAGTAGACTGTTTCTCCTCCAATGATAATCATATTTTCTCTTGACAGCTGTGTATGGTATTATTTCCTTTAGAGTAACTTTGAATTCTTTGAATGAATTGGAACTCTAATTTCTGGGTTGAAAACATGCAGTGGTAGATGATCTAAAAAATACACACACGTCTCGTACAACAAAAACCCAATGCATAGCTTTCATTTTAGGATCGTTATTCCTGGATAAACATGTCAGTGATCTGTTCGCTGGACTGATGGTTGTCTGTCACTACCAGCAGCAGCAGCAGTCACAGAGCAGAGCATCAGAGTACATCAATATAGTCTCTGAGTCACAGCATAAACCCAACAAGCATGTGAATAAAGCTTCACCCGGTCACAAGGCAATGGCAAATGAATTAATACATGCTGAGATGGATCATTTAACCATAAAGAGTTATCCTCCCCTCATAGTGAGCGAGATTCTCATGTTACAGGGTGGTGGTAGAGCAAAGGTCAGCCTCAAAACATTCTGTTAATTTGTCAAATAATCCGGGTTGTGATATTATTGGTAATGGAGTGATAAAGCTGGCAAGCCCATATCACTTGCTGTAAAATTTAAATCGATCTTGTGATTGAGCAATGAAAACATGATTGTTACATGTAAAACCACAAATACTGTTATTTGCAGACTCCTGCTTATGTTAGAGCAATGTATCTTACTAGAATACTACTCTCTAAGGGCGGTTTTAAGGCAATAGTTGGGGGCATGATCACCAGCGAAACTAATGACTGCAAAAAATTTGAAATGGTTGGGGGAGTTATTGCCACTCCCCCAAAAGGCTGGACTGCTGAAAAATACTACAAACTCATCTCCCCGCAGGTAAACCTAACATCACTCCATCTATTTATATTATCTGTTGTGTTATCCCTATGCCCTTCACTTCGGTAACACAGAAACTAAATGAAAGCGAAGTCAAAATTACATACTATTTACAAACAACATCGGACCGAGTGACATTATTTGTTTTGTCTTGCTTTTTGTTGATATGAATGTGCGACTTTTCTGTGTATTAGGTGTTATCACTGCTGAGGGATAATGATGACGGTAGTGAAGAAGTTACCGACAGTATTATAGAGTATGTGCAGCGATACTGTGTAGCGTACAATCTAAACATGCACAGATCATGTATGATCACTTCTGGTCTCAGCTTATTGGTGATGTTTCTACTGAGATCTCAGCTCTCACCATCAAATATCTCTGCAAAGTAAGTAGTGATATGTCATGGAATGCCCAGACAAGCTCGCTAGTATGGCACGCAGTTTGGATGCAAGGGCGTATTGGCATTTATGGCTGACTTACTCACTTAGAAATGCTGGTTCTGCAAACGAGTTTTATGGTGCAGAGCCATCACTCCCTCTAACATTAATTCAGTCATAAACAGGCAATAAATTGCTGGGTTAGGGATTCTAAAATAAACTATCGGAGAAACTTCAAATGTAAAAATCTTGCAACACAATTTCTTACCCAAATCAGTTGCAGATTTGAAACTTAAAATTCGAATCACAGCTTTGCATTTGATTTCAGTGCCCTCCTATCAGTTGTAACTAGTCATCGCCAACACCTACACAAACTCTAGTCAGCCATTAAAATAGGTTGTCCTCGATATGGTCAATCATAGTGATTCACCTCTTAACCTCATGCTAATATTACAAACAAACAATGCGGCAAACCTTTGGTCAAACTGTCATAAAGAGGGCAGCCGAACCCGCGTGCATCAGCCTTTACTACTTGCTCTGATTCTTTCGTATTCCAGGTGGATTTGTTTTAGGGAAGGCTTGAGTTTCGTTAGCCAGAAAAGCTGAACCTGGTTGGTTTAGTTAACCTTCACACTCACACAATCTAACACAATCTCACACAATCTCATACATTCTGTACTTGCTGCTGATTGTGGTTTGGGTTATCAAAGACTGAAGATGAAGGACTGACTAACCTATATCGAGTAGAAGACCACACTAGATCCGAATATCTGCTGATGCAAAATTTAAGCGCTGAAGCTAGGATAAAAAAAGGTTGATTAAATGTTGATAAAAATCATATGTCTTGTCACTCCCCACATCCCAAAGCATGGGCGGCGAAATTCTAGTGCCTTAGTGGCGAGGCCGCAATATCTGCGCCAAGTTGCTCTCTGTTTACAGGCAGGTGGGAGCACACCATGGGGCCAACCAATCCTCATTAGAAGATGGACTGCAGTGGTATTCGAACCCACAACCTTCAACACATCCTCTTGCTTTCATCGGTGCTCAGTTTGAGTCGGTAGTTGTAAGTCTCTCATATAGGCATTTCTGGTTAAATGCAGTTGTTAGCTGATGTTGCAGTGCATGACTGAGATATAACAACACATAAGGATTGTGAGTATGTAGAATTTGTCTCTTTTTGTAGCTGATATGCTGCGGCGTCGAACCACAGTCCAATTTTATAACAGAAGTGATATACAGAATACAGAAGTGATGATCCCAATATTTACTGTCTATTTGAGGAATATACACACTGTCATTGTCACAGATACCAGGTAACTAAATAGTTATAATAAACACAAACAGACAATTCAAGATTTCCGACTGTACCATTCAAGGTGATCTATGTCATCCAATGCTTGGTGCCTGAATAATGTGAACCGTCAATTGTAGTTTTTTAAATAAATGGTTTCAATTTTTTTACAGCTCTCTTCTTTTTCTGCTCCCAAAGACCAATAATGCTAATTTTTAAATACTTTCTTTAAAATACCCTGGTCGAAATATAGCTACAAACATACAGGGTAACACACTCGATAACTTGAAGAACCCTATTTCAGTTAGCTTGCTATGAGCTACCCCATTACTAGGTTACTCATGTGTGGAAAGGATCGCTGTACGCTGTGATTGTTATTACTTGGTTGACTTTGTGTTGTAGGCTATGCTGTGAGGAGCTGCATACATCCTGCTTACAATTGAGTGATGATCAGTTACTCAACTCGTTCCTCCATCACATTACATTCAGTAATAAGCAGATCCGTGTCCAAGGTGACAAAGTAGCAAGTATCCAATCAGCTGATGATCTGAGTACAGAGCAGTTAAGAACTTCAACTATACTGTTCTGCCTCTCCAAAGTGACCAGTCAGAAGCTTATACAAGAATATTTCATGAAACTCTTACAGGTGAGAGAGAGAAAGAGTAACTGGTGTCCTCAGATAAAACTAATAAATCAACCTGTTACTTCTTACTTATTCTCTAACTATTCTCTAACTCTGACAGTAAGAGGTAGGTAGGTAGGAGTAAGGAGTAGTCTCCCTCTGTTAGAAGGCCGCTGTTCGCTCGGTAACATAGCAATCAGGTGTCACAATCCCTTAGTTCAAATATCATCGCACACCACACCACTGAATGTGGCAAATTTACCAGCAGTAACACCTTAAAAAGCCCCTAAAATTGGCTGTTTTGGCATTCTGTGGTGCGCAATTCGGAGAAAACTGATACACAGTGCCATATTCTGTTGAAATTTCCTGTTTTTATTATGCTTCATCAAAGCGGCTTCGTATGTGAGAAATTATGAAAAAAAATTCTCTGGCCTCAATAATGGTCCTTTTGACAGCATGTTTTGAGTTATGGAAAAACAACTCCAAATGTATCTACCTTTGATGGTCTGTGCTGATCTTGAAAAAATTAGTTATACTGCTGAAAATTGGGATGTGTGTCATTTAAACAGCCATATAGTGGAAAATAGCAAAAGATTTGGCTCTCACATATTCAATCTATCTCAAATCGTTGCTTAAAAATTCACGTATATATCGGCAAATTTAAAAATTCACACACATTATGACGTGACGTGACGTGAAAAGCCTTTATGGGCCGATCAAAAATAATTTTCAACCAAAAATTAGGATGAACTATATATCTAAGAATAATTTTAGCCTGTTATTAAATTTCTAGCAATCAAAGTAGCTCAGCCATCCACTTTGCTAAAAACAGCCTTTTTGGCCTCATTTCTTCGATAAAATGACGCGACGTCATCCAATCACAATTTTGGTGAGCTGTTAGCGATTAGTAGCTCGACAGCTTTCCAACGATGTATAGAAAGTTCATATTTGCTGACCCCGTGTCTCTACCTTAAGGGATCTCATTAGCATCAGGAAGATACAGGACAATAAAACATAGGTCTTCTTGGGGAAAAACAGTTGTTTACGCAACATGATTTTATCCTTCAATAAAAAAATTCAAACCCAATCCAAGTTGAGATGTCAGCTTTATTTTTCTTTGCTCCATGTGAACAGGTGCGTATTGACAACGATTTTCTCATAATATACTTACCGTAAGGTCGCGTATTGTAACCACGTGGCTTGTTGGTGAACAGGCCTGGGTTATTTTAGGGAACAAAACACAGATTTTAGCCATATCACACCAGCAAGCCCACTGTAATTTAACCACAATATCTAGCCACCCAGGTAATATAATGATCAAGAAATGTGCACACTATGTGTTACATGCTAATGCCCTCCCACCACACTGCACAGACCTGACCACAGCCCACAGCTGTCTTACTTACTTCTTCAAAACAAAACATTATGATACATTTCTGTCTGCCATAATAATGAGCATTGCATCGACTGGTTGGAGAAGAAGAATGCTGATTGGTTAACTATTGGTCAGATCGTTTCTATTTGGATGATAATCTTATGTAGTTGTAACGAGGCAAACAACTGCTTGAGGTCAAGGTCACTACATTGAGCTCAACAATTTTATATGTCTCTTCTGAGGTCGGATATTGTTAATAAAAATAAGAGATATATAGTCGCTGCTAGCTTGTTACAACTGAGTTAGTATGTATGTTCACTCATTAGCCACCTGCCTATAGAATTTTAAACGATGCCCTTATTACAACAGCGGTATGCTTGACTAAGTTTTAACCACTCATGGACATTAAGGTAATGTCAAAGACCGATCCGAATATCAACATATCATATACCGTTGGAAAGCTGCCGAGCTACTGAAAATGAATACCTGAACAAAAACTTGATTCGATGACGTTGTGTCATTTTAGGGAGGAAATGAGGCAAAAACCGCTGCTTTTGTCAATGCAGATGGAGGAGTCAAATTAATTGCAAAAAATTTCAAAACATGTGGAATGTATACTTAGAGATTTCATTCATCATAAAATTTGATTTTCTCTGATATATGACTAGTCTAAATTGACTCTTTACGTCACGCCATACAACGCATTTTTTTTGTGAAGCCGTGAAAATATGTGAAATTTCAATCATAAACTCACAACAGATCATAGGCTCGAATCAAAATTAATTATGATTTTCTCTTAGAGTACTCTTCAAATGTCATACACATTGACTTTCAAAAAATTAGCTTGCATATTGCAGTGACAGTAGACTCTCGAATGCGGCTAATATTTTCGCCACCTTTGCATAACGCCAAACATGCTGTCCAAATAACCATTATTGTGGCCAAACAAAGTTTTTTTGAAAGTTCTCACATACGAAGCACACAAGAAATGCCAACATAATTTTTCATTGCATCTTCATTTTTCTTGAATTTAATGCAAAAGAATGCCAAAAAACACCTCAAAAGTCCTTAAAAAGACCTCAAAAGTCCCTAAAAATAGCCAATAAACCAATCAATCAATAAAACAACGCTGGCTTATAAAACAGACCTGCCATTGAAAGCGATCAAGCATATCAAACTGATACAGTCTAGGATAATGAAGATAATAATATTTATGTTGAGTCCATAGACTTAATAATAAACCTAGAGAGGACACTGTATGGAGCATTAGCATTGAGGTAGTGAGGCACTTAATTATGGTGACGCGACGTCACTGGAGGGTGTAGAAACAGTGATTTTTACCCATAGCTATCATTGATTTACCTGTCCCAGCTCTGGTTAAATGTTGATAACTCAATTGGCTTCAATCGGAATTTAAGTTTGAAAATTGCAATAAATTCAGCACTTCTGCCGATCATTTTGATAGTCTATTTAGCTTCGTAGCTTAAATATTATCAATAAAGCAAGCTATTGAAAACGGTGCACAGACTAAAAGCTATACTTTTTTTTGCAGTTTCAGTCCTGAATAAATGCTTATATCTCAAACAATTTTGATGGAATTTTGAGTTTGAAAATTGCAATAGACTCAACAGCTTCTGGTGATCATTTTGATAGTCTGTTTAGCTTTGTAGCGCAAATATTATCAAAAAAGCAAGCTATTGAAAACGGTGTATAGACTCAAGACTATAACTTTTTTTGCAGTTTCAACCTTGATTTGAAGTTTATTGCCTAATCAATTTTAATGGGATTTCAAGTTTGAAAATTGCAATAGATTCAGCAGCTTATGGGGCTCATTTTGAAGGTCTGTTCAGCGTTGTAGCTCAGGTATAACCGGGGAGTTTAGGACTTTCCTCCTTGTTATAACCGAACAAGCAAGGACAATACCTAGCAGGCAAAGGAAAGTATAGTCATTGTATCACAGTTACATACTGGTGGTTCAGAAGATCCGCTCTGGCCTGGCTTATCCATTGTGAACAAATAGTGCTTAGCTTGATGAGTGTTACAACTGCTGTGTACTCAGAAATCTAGAAATCTGTTCCTATATTGCTGACTCCAGCAGACCCAATAAACATAATAGTATTTCAAAAGTTCATAAGATAGTGTTTCGTGGTCAGAATTGATGTATTATGATTTCCTAAATTACCGGATTTAGCTGTTGCTTGTTTTATCAGGCTAGAAGGTAAGAACGAGGAGAATGCTGCCGGGGCAGGAGGTCTCCCTTTACTTTTGACCCACCGAAGTGACCATTATATTAGCTACACAGAATATCGTCTACTATGAACTTCAATTTTATTTGAAGCTTTGTGAGGTCCGGCCTTGACTTGTTTACTTCCAACTATCTCGTTTGGTCACATTTCAATAATGGTTGTGATGTATTGTCTAAGGTCATGAAATTTCTTATTGTGTATGCCTGGCTCAAAATGAGCAAAAAAGCATTCAAAAAAAGCAAGGATGAAATTAGTCATTTCCTTGGTAATTGTGTATTCACCAAGTAAATTCAATTGCTTGCTTCCTCAGTTATTCCAAGGAAGAAAGTCGTGAACTTCATGGTTTTACTTGAGCTACAAGGCAGAACTGACCATCAAAATGATCTCCACAAGCTACCGAATCTATTGCAATTTTTAAACTCAAAATCCCATCGAAATTGATAAGAAAATAAACTTTAAAACGGGGCTGAAACTGCAAAAAATATTATAGCTTCGAGTCTAAGCACCGTTTTCAATAGCTTGCAATAGCTTGCTTTTTTGATAATATTTGAGCTACAAAGCTAAACAGACTATTAAAATGATCACCTGTAGCTGCTGAATTGATAGCAATTTTCAAACTCCAAATTCCAACAAAATTGTTTGAGAAATAAGCATTTAATCAGGACTGAAACTGCAAAAAAAATTATGGCTTTGAGTCTATGCACTGTTTTCAATAGCTTGGTTTTTTGATAATATTTGAGCTATGAAGCTAAACAGACCATCAAAATGGTCACCAGAAGCTGCTGAGTCTATTGCAATTTTCAGACTCAAAATTTAATCAAAATTGTTTGAGATATAAGCATTTATTCAGGACTGAAACTGCAAAAAACATTATAGCACCGTTATGCACCGTTTTCAATAGCTTGCTTTTTTGATAATATTTGACCTATGAAGCTAAACAGACTATCAAAATGATCACCAGAAGCTGCTGAATCCATTGCAATTTTCAAACTTAAATTCCGATTGAAGCCAATCGAGTTATCAACATTTAACCAGAGCTGGGACAGGTAAATCAATTATAGCCATCAGTAAAAATCACTGTTTCTACACCCTCCAGTGACGTCGCGTCACCATAATTAAGTGCCTCACTTCAGCTATATACAGTGTCCTGTCTAGGTTGAGTCATATTAACATTATGACCTGTCTGGGTTTACGCTGCGCCATTAACCAAGCACCATGTATATGTCATCATATGTCTCTTTGTAGTGCCCCTTGCAAATAAACTTTAGTAGTCGTAGACTTGATAAGTCTATGGTAGAAGAACATGTAGTGATTTTGCTAAAGCTGATACTGCCTAGTGGTATTGGAATGTGTGGGAGCCCAATATTATGATGTCTGGAGTTGTTATCTGCAAGCAGCCTATTGTCACAAATTCAACAAAACACAAGACATGCATGCATATTAGTAGAGTATACTGAAGCTCAATGAGACAGAGAGCCTTGTCTGTTCAGTCCTGACCTTCAAGGCAGTAAATAGATATCAGGATAGATACAAATTGAAGATTTGCTCGATGTGATGATGCAACGGCTATTTAATACTCAACGACTTGCTGAGATTGAGAATGTTACCATTGTAGAGCAACTATTCTTCCGTTGGATATGCCAGTAAAGTAAGTACCGTTACAATGTAGAATGTTGACCATAGTTAGTAAGCTGATTAACCAAAGCACCACCCTGTCTTAATGACAGTTGTAGTGCCTCCTGCAATCATTCAGGTGTGTTCGAATTACAAATAGATGGGCAAAAATGCTTCCTGAGTGAAATATAGGTGAGCTCCTGTTCACAAACCACTCACTCCTAGATAGATATCGCTGTATATTATCCTGAGTGAATAAAACCTATTGAATAACGACTGGGTCCTTTGTTGGTATTAAACTTAAAATTTGCACACGTCAGTGAATGGTATCATCCATATGTTGACATCGGGCATTTCGATTTCATTTTTTCAAGACTTCTGCGAGTAGGTTCTCACAAAATCTCTGCTAATAATAACATCACAGGCAAACCACAAAAAGTACAATCCGAAGGTGTCTCATGTTCTATTGGAAATATGTGTACGATAAGCTTCTTACCCTAGAGGGTTTGCCATTTCGAGCAATGTACTCACTAAATTCACTTTATATAGGCTCCCACCACAGCTAGGCGGAGTATCACGCCAGCGAACATTGAGTCATGTTAAAACTAGTGAGACTGAACAATACAGAAGCCTGCTGTGGAAGTTTTGTGTTTTTTTTTCATTACCTTGACAAATTCTTGTAACTTGTAACCAGTTCAATGCTGGAGGATATTAGATGGGGGGGGGGGAGGAATTATGCATGAGCACCGATCCCACCTTCCACTCACTTACTGCAAACAGCATAACATCGGATATTCAGCAAAATTCAAGGTTTATATGTCAGTATACTACTGCCCTCTTCAAAGACAACAAACAGACTCCAGAATAGTATTTGACCCCTGAATAATGTTCTGGAACATCAGATGGCGAAGGCTGCGATTGAGAAAGTAACCACAGTTGAGCAATCATGCTCTCCATGCCTGTTAAGTAAGTATCACACCAATCCAAGGCTGTAGGCTACCTAAACCTAACTCTGGACACTTTTAATAAAGCGTATTAGAAACAGTAAATGACAACAGAATATGGCATAACGTATCAGTTTTTTCCCAAATTTCGCACCACAGAATGCCGAAAAACACCTTTAAAAGGTCCCTAAATTGGCTGTTTTTGGCATTCTGTGGTGCGCAATTCGAGGAAGACTAATTCCTACTAAATGTATCTACCTTTGATGGTGTATGCCGATATTGATACATTTGATATACTGCTGAAATTTGTGGTGTGTGTCATTTAAACAGCAATATAGTGGAAAAAAGCAAAATAATTGGCCCTTTTTTATTCAAACTGTCTCAAATTGTTTGTTAATATTTCGCATTATATCATCAAAGTTAAAAATCTACACGCATTATGACGTGACGTAAAAAGCCACATTGGGAAATCAGCTGCAAAGTCCTGCAGCAAAATGGACAAATTTGATGCTTTCATTTCGAGTCATGTCAAATGTTGTGTTCGGCGAAATCAGCATAATGAAGGGCATGGGGTTTGCCTGTGATAAGTCAAAAGAACTTACCGCCCTTTGGACCAACATAACATGGTACATGGTAATGTTGGTCTCAAGAGTGTCAAGTTCTTAGGACATAGGAAAAATAATTGCATCAATATTTTATACCCTGTTACTATCATTATAAGTCTAGAGTTATGCCCCCTGTAATACCACCTCGCTCACAGAGAGGCGCTCATCTACGACATCATCTCTACATAAGACTCCATCTAGTGGTGATTCTACTCACCCTCTACCTCCCAGATGTTTGCAGCTGTACTAACATCATCAGGCAGTAGAGTATTACCTCATCATACACCACACAGTATCTATAGGTAATCAAGGTTGTCTCGTCATTTTGTCGCCCCCCCCCCCCCCCGCACAGTTGATTAAAATTACTTATTGACACTCAAGACCAACTCAACCCAAGCTTACCTGACGGTTTGGATATAATGATGACAATGTGTGAAAATCCTACCTGATCACACCCATCTTACAAAAAAAATTTGATGAATATGTGTTCCCCTATTTTATATGTCCATAAGTATTTCCTGAATTAATTATTGAAAGGTTCGGTCATTTCAGTAGGAACATCTGGTAAATAAAGAAACTTGTTCGTGGAGAACCTTGGCAAGTTATATAACACAATTTTTCTATTGTATACCAGTAATCCTATAAGTTTAATTCTATTCCAGTAGCAGCCTGCGAATGACCCGATCAGGCGGCCCAGCTGAGGTTCTTGAACTTAAAGGAGGCAACAAGCGTTTGATGAGCAGGCAGCAATGCGGGCTGGGAGAAAGATGCGGGCTCCTACAGTGACAGCATAGCCAGCAGCTGCAGTAAAACAGGTAATACCCATCCACCTAATCAGCTATCGGTAAACAATGTACCAGAGTCAGTGGTGTCCCAGATTAACAGAGGAAAGCTAGTTGACCTCAGAAAATTTGTTGAGAAATGATGCCCCTGTATTATGAATCGTAATTTTTTTAATTATGGCACTTGCTCTAGGAGGGCATGCAAGTTCAGTCACGCCTGTAGTAAATGTGAAGACAAGAACCATGGAGTTGAGATAATGACAATTTTGTCCAAAAATAAAAGCAAAATCAATACATTTGCAGACATACATTACTTGAGTCACAAAACACTGATTTACAATATTCCGAATTAAATTAAGAAGTCTTAAATTTAGCAATACTGAATTACCAATTGCTTTAATATTAGCGAAAGCACAATGAGAGATTGTATGAAACAGTAACTAACAGTTTGGTTTGTGCTCAGTATTCATACTGCAGTTTTGGTTATTTTCTTACCAATGATCAAGCATTTAGTCTCCAACCATACCCATTTTTGGAAAGAGAATGACTCTCCAAGTGTGACATGACCAAATTGACTTACAGTTAGAATCTGGTTGCTTGGCTTGATACTTCCTTAATTTCATTAGTTCAAAGCGAGGTTGTTCAAAGTTGCATTATAATGTTGTATATATATGATTAGATATGTATATTGGTGCTCGGTTATTTTCATTCCTCTATCAAACCATGGTCCGATAACATTGAAATGTCGTGCTGATTTCTACTCAATATAATTGCTGCCATTGTTGAAAAATTTCATATAAAACTGAAATATTATTATTATTTAAGTATTTATTTATATACATATCTGATAACCTCAATAATTGTCACACTTGCTCAAAAGACTGAAATCTGTATAATTGTGGCTGTGATTGAACACTCCTTCATAGCGCTCTGCTCATCAGATAAATCTAAACTAGAAGTACGGTAGTCTTCTTTATTAAACTTCTCTGAAGGAAAACGCTCAGAAAAAACTCTCACTACTTGAAGCAAGGTTAGATTGTCTGCGTAGCTGCGTGCATCTCATTATACATTATACATATACATTCTGAATTCTGAATTCTGAATTCATATCAATGGCTTGCTCTGTATTTTACACATGGTGTGGTATTATATAGAAATGAGAATAGTGGATGGATCAAGATGTGGCGCATTTGCTAGATTTTGTTTGCATATATTTTGGTCAGAAATGCAAAATCATATTGAACGCTTTATTAATATTATCTCAAATCACCTGAATACATTTGTGTCGAGTTCATCCCAATTTTGTCCACAAATTAAAGCAATGGATTTAGTAGCCCTGCTACTTGATCGATACATTGGCACACATACATTACTAGAGTCGCCATACACTGATATAAAATTTATAATCATGTTAATGGTCATATATGGTAGAAATTACCTACTCAGACAGATATATATAGCATTAGCAAGGAGTTGAAGTCTTTAACTCCTTGTATATAGTAAGATCCTAAATGGGAAGGATGTGTGGTCTATTGCTGACAGCTATAACTTATGCGGCCACACTGCATGTGTAGTCTTAGTAGTTGACAATCCTCCTAATGTTGACAGTTGTTTTGTTTGTTGAAAAGTCTTCATGTGTGGTCCAACATTGACAGTCATAATGTATGCAGCTATTTTGCATGGGTGGTCTAACAGTATATGTCTGCATTTGCTAATGTTGACAGTTATGTTTCTAGAAAAATCTCCATGTGTTGACACTCATAATATATGAAGCTTTTCTGCCCTTGTTGACTGGCATTTGTAGTTGGACATAGTAGGATGCTTATGAGCATCCCACAATGCACCTTTTTGGAATTCCCAGTGAGATCAATTCAATAATAACATTGTGATCGACCTGATCCTCTTAGGAATCTCTGTTCAGTTTGAGATTGTGTATTGTCAATTAATGCCTTATTCTGTCTGAGATGTTTTTTTTTAATTTCTTTATTCGTTTTCCACAGATTCACCTGTTGGATTTACCCGGTAGACCTGACCGTAATCGACAGATACAGGTATCTCCCACTGCTGATGCTTTACCGATAGTGATAGCTGATAGCGTCAGAGGAGGCGTGGCCATGGGCTCCAATGACCAATCAGGAAGAGTGAGCTAATCTGTGTATTGTAACACAAAGTGGAGGAAAACCTCATATACTGGCATATACTAAAACAGAGTGTGAACCTTTCGATGTTCAATTTTGGTAGCTGATTTTTAAGAGAAGTGATCCTGCCCACCGTGGATACATGTCAGTTTATACAGTAACTTAACATGGTTTTATAAGGATTATACTGAATTTGACCATCAGTTTCCCAAGCCAATCAGGTTTAATGTATTGATACATGTTTAGGGTTTTTGGTCTTCAATGTTTAGCTGCACCCCGGCTCCTATACTTACAGTCCCTACAGACGGTCTCATTCACTATAACCTGATTGGACGCTGAGATATACCTGTTTGCTAGTCTGCTCATTAATATATGTATTGCTGCAGAACCTCATAGTATTTTATTTATTATAGCGGGAGAGATGGTAGTAAGTTGGTTAGTGTAGAGAGATCTGTAAACACAAAGAGCTGTATACTCAGAACACATCACACCAGTGTACCGCTCACCAGCTATCTCGTCAAGCTCAAATGGGATAATACACTACAGAATTTTATCGCCTCGTGTGAGGTCAACTCCCTGCTACTCTACAGGTATGTAAGGACAGAGAGGGTGGGATATACCCCTCCTACCCTCCCTGGTTAGGACAACTCAGTCCTGCTATTAACTGTAGGTAAAACCATATAATAGCTCTCAGGTGGAATATGGTAACCGAATTGGGTATCTGAATAACCTGAACTGAATTCCGCAAAGCATACTGATTTTATGACTTACTGTACATGAATTAAATATCTTGCTGACCGAATCAGAAGTGCAAAATTATTGATCAAGTATTGAGTGATCCTTGCCCTGTGATTATGATCTACCTGTGTGTTGCTTTTTGCCTCTGTCTACCCCTGCATGCATGCCAGTGCGTACTGAATATCAGGCTGACTTTATAGAGTGGCATCCATCTGGTGCTTTATTTGTTGTGCTCAATAATAAGGGTGAACTACAGGTAAATATTCTGCAGCTCGATATCAATAATATTTATGAGGATAATACGAGTTTGACACTTGGTTTCATCAATCGGGTTAAATATATAATTGCAAATTGTGGCGATAGTGTGATGTAGGATTTTGATGTGAACTATATCCTAAGTCTAAATCCTTGGAGTGGAGACGGCTTACTTGGACTGCTACTTTTTTTTCTAGTTCTTGTTGACAAATTTTATGTTTTTGTCAAAAACTTGCAAGCAATTGAATATTGAAGCTATTACAGGTATATGATAAAGCTCTGACATGCTTGAGTCTTACTCTAGAAGGAGTGGAATTTGTGCCTCATATTGAGCTCTCCAATTTCTTCAGGTGAGTGCTGCATTTTCAAAACCTGTTATTTAGATAATTTGGTTAAAGGTACAGAGTTTTTTTACATCGATAAAAACTCATTTATTCTAAAGCAATGTGACAAGGCTCAGTGGTGTAATATGCAGCACTGTGTGCTACTTTGTAATTTTACTTACTTTTAACCTGGCATTTGAGCGTCATATTTTGTAGCTATCTTATCTTGGCTCATGCGTTATCCAGTACCACCCCACACATTTATAGCGTGTTTTGCTAATTTATTTATCTCGCCTGTTAGCGAGAAAGTCTTGGTTCCTATTATCAAATTAATACTCAATTTTATCAAAAACATATTTTAAATGGTCCAAAAATCGCTACTGCCTTACATATGATGTATTGTCAGTTTATCATGCTCTATTTTGTAGATTATCTCCACATGTGAGGAGGATATCATGGTGTAATCACAGTACACAGCATACACGCAGTGTCCCATCTACTAGAAATACACTACTAATAACATTTGGCAGGTAAATACACTACTCATAACATTCGATAGGTAAATACACTACTCATAATAACCCAATACTGTCATGATCTCTATTGGCTCACCTCCCTGTCAAAATATTCATACCCTTATGAAGCCCACTAGATTGTTATTTATAAACATACCCTGATTATCATCGCTAACATCGAGCCACGTATGTACAATATATCAGTGTATTAGTGGATGGACCTGTAGTTCTATTTTCTGCTCTAATTGTAGAGGACCTGTTGGTATAATGAAGTTAACTGGTGAGAATCTGTGTAACTCAGATCTATCGTGTCCTCTACTCATCAAAGAGTCTCTCAAATCTAACTCCTTTACTCAGGTAAGGCAAGGTTACACAGGTAAGGTTAGCTTACTCAGGAGTGGTTAGGTTTCAGGTAAAACCATAGAACCTACTATAACAGTACATGTCTCTCTAATATGGATTATATTTCAATTTTATGTGGGTTACCCGTGAATAAATAAGTTGTTACTCAAAAGACATTTCTGTCACTAATTTTAATCTAGTCAATAACAGTGAATATTGGTAAGCCTATATATTCAGTTATTGTTTTAACTTGTTTCGGTTTCGCCAGATTGTGTCCGTTGACAGTCTATATTCTTGTCTTGCTACCAAATTATTAAGAGCTATGAGCTGGAACACAGAGAGTCATGATTGTTTCAATGCTTGGTGAGCATCATGAACATCCTGCTCAGACAACCTCTGAGTAAGGCTAACGAAGGAACGGTCAGTCGGTCATGTGTGACTTAAACTAACATTGTGTCTTGTCATCAGTATTTGACTCACGGAGACCATATTCTTGGTATAAGTCAAAGTAAAAACACCACACACCTTCCTCAATTACTATGTCTTGGGCTTCTTTCATACAAAGATTTTTGAGGTTTGGTCAACCTAACTAAACTGTAAAGCAACCTTGTTGTAAGTACTTTCCGCTTAAGAAAATGTGATAAGACATCCAAAGCATCCCTTTATTCATATGTGTATAATATGATCAAAAACAATTAGATACCTGTCTCTGTGAAACCTAGGACAATTATAGTATGACTCACTAGCTTAGTTGGTCTTAGTAATCGATTCACCGACTCCCGTGTCATTTACTGCCTCCAATAATATAATTGACTTTACCTTACAGATTTACTGGAGGCCACCCTGGGATGTTTTTACGCCCCACAGATAGCATTAGCTGAGGTTATAATACTGGAGTGTAGAGTACATATAGATAACCTAGCACAACGATCCTTCCATCATTTAATCAGGTAATACTCACTTTTAGTTTTTTTTTAACTAACACACTTGCAATGGTTTATTGTTCTGACACACTGGCACTTGTTATGATACACAAGCTTGGATTTATTCATGTAAGGATAATTATTCTGTCGTTCACATCACAGTTTCAGTATCATGAACTCAAGCCGACACAGAGGGACATGAGGTTATATCTCACAGCTGCAGCTTACTGCTAGATTATTACACATATTATGATGTGATGCGTTGAGATATCTGAGTAGAATTCAGTCTAGCTGTGTAGTAATGGTCTGCTTTGGGTTGTATTATCTGTTTGTATAAGTAATCAAATGATGTACTTGCTGATTTTACTAACAAGGTTTCATGTTATGTGTAGATTTATATTTATCGAATGTTTCGATTTGATAAGGCGGTCCTTCTAGCGGTAGATATAAACGCTTGTGACCTATTTATATTTTATATTTTATATTTACTACGCTGCAATAGATTCAGGACAGGCACGCCTATCTGCTGCCGCCCGACATAAAGCTAAACTATGTGACAAAGATCTGGCGTTCCCAGGTTCGTATCTCACAAACTACAAACTGCAGCCAGTCCTTGATTTTCAGGCAGATCATCGCGGCTGTAGGTGGTTGTTTAGGGGAAGGGGGGCTTCCTGAATACCATTGAGGGCTGGCTGTGCTCCATACAAGTAGACGGTCTCACCAATACAAACTCCACCTCTGTGTTGTTCAGTTGTTAACCTATCTACCTAATTGTGCTGATGTATGGATGACACTGTTGCCTAGGTCCTATTGGATCTAATACAGTGTGTTTGTTACAAACCTCTCAAGAGTTGTCAGATCCCTGAAACTACTGCTAGGCGTATTTACTCATGTTTTTCAAATCAATTCATTTAGCACAGACAATTTGTAGTTGTCCACTCTCTGAACATAAGGTTCAATAAGGGGACAACTACTAGCTTAACCGGTAAACAGCAGACTGTATATGACACCTGATAACACTTGACCTTCTGTATTGTTATTGATCTATTATTATAGAATCCGGAGGCTCATCATTAAAGGCAGATCTATTGACTGATGATGATTTTCACTCTAGTTCTGATGAGGCCAATCTTGTGGTTACTCAAGAGAGAGCTCAAGAAAGAGCTGCATAATGATTTTA
Source organism: Membranipora membranacea (assembly GCA_914767715.1). Lineage (NCBI taxonomy): Eukaryota > Metazoa > Bryozoa > Gymnolaemata > Cheilostomatida > Membraniporidae > Membranipora > Membranipora membranacea. The sequence continues at coordinate 19,159,248 of OU612066.1, forward strand.
GGACTGAAAAGCTTACAAAATCGATCAGCTCGCGCAAACTAAAACTATGTATTGACAAAATGCTCGGAATATCCTCTCAGCTATAACATGTAGTTACTGTATGGTGTATATGGCCATTACTTGATATAATTCATATGTCAGCTCTTTTGGCATGGCTGGTTGTACGCTTTGGTGAACTGTTATTGTGTCTAGGTCTTTAATTGATATTTTTCTCAGCTCAATATAGACTAATGTTCTGCTTCTGTGAAATGCTTCATAATCTGACAGCTGTATGTTACTGTTACCACCATTATACAGCCTGGAGCTATGCCCCCTGTAGTACCACCTCGCTCACAGAGAGGGCGCTCATCTATGACATCATCACTGCATAAGACTCCATCTAGTGGTGATTCTACTCCCCCCTCTACCTCCCAGATCTCGGTCTGCAGCTGTACTAACATCATCAGGCAGTAGAGTATCACCTCATCATACACCACACAGTAATCTACAGGTTAGTCTGTGTTCTGTGATATATACCTAACAGCCCCCCCCCCCCCCCAAATGATAAGAGTTAAAACTTTTTTGTCTCGCCATTCATTGCGCTCACAGTTGATCAAAATAACTCATTGATACTTAAGATCAACTTAAGCTTACCTGTCAGTTTTGATATAATGATGACGGCGACAATGATGTTTACAGGTTCCAACATATGATGAGACGAATAATAAGACTATGGGTAACTCGACTCAGTATCATCATATGACTGGGTATGTTATATTTGAGTACACTTTTTTTTTACAGGGCATGTTGCCAAATTATGATATTATTAGTTCCATTTCATTTGTGAATGAGGTGTTTGATGCATGTCAATGCTAGGTCAGGGGCAGAGATAAGAGGTTTTCAGAGCCTTATCATTCAGCACAACAGTCCAGGATAAAATTAATAGATTAACGATCTAGGTGATGGCATAAAATGTCCATAATCCGATGTTAGTGAGAAATATTTTCAAATGACCCGATCTTTCTAAGAATCACAGTTAAATCTGCATTGTTGGTATGTCGTTATCTAATGGAAAAGTTGTCTGCGCAGCATTTTTTTTCGTCCACAATAGGATATCGGAATACTGATGTATAAACTTGTGACATCTTGACAACTTGTAAAACTGAACTGCGATGCTATATGATTTTGTTACGTTGAACGTTAAAGTATTGTCAGGTAAGGTTTGTTTTTCCAATCATTCAATCTCCGGTAGCTGTCTCATTATTGTATGTTTTCCTTTGTAGTAGGTGTTTCAAATGATCATCAAACTTTATTAGAATATAACATAACTATTAAGATCATCTCCACCGTTTATCTTCCTGCATTGTGTGTGTTCAATTGTCCATCCTCCGTCTCTCTGTCATCTCTTCCGTATTATTCACATCACTTCTTCAAACCAAAAAAATTACCCAACGGGTATCACACATTTGTTGGTTGAAAATTAATCATTGTGATTATTTATTTTTCAGAAGATGGAGAGAAAACCTATTAAGGTGATACATTTTGGACTCGTATAGTGTCATGGATTATCTAGTGTTACATTCTACATCATGAGGAGTGGCTCTGTGTGTAACTTAGGGTCTCACGTCTGATCATCAAATGGATATAGACTATGGTAACACTTGCCTATCATAACTAAGTTTTTCTGCTCATGTCGCCATAATGCTCTTGTATTTACCGTCCAAAACCACATATCTACATGTCAAGACAATCACAATTCACAAGACAGCCTTTTGTGTTGCCTCTCATGTTAAGGGCAACTTTTCTCGTATATCAGGTATTTTTAATACATAATCCTCCCTATAATGTAACCCATTTACTGCTACCCACTTGCAGAATTACAGATTTTTTGTTTCCATGTCTGCAAAAATTCCTTCCACAACTCCTAACGGTTCCCAAGAATTATTTGTTTGCTGAAAAAAATTGACAGTTTTGGCGTAGTGTGTAGAGCGTCTGCCTAATGATCACTCTTAATAAGATTGTTGTGGGTTCGAATCCCATCGAGGTCAGTTTTTTTTCAAATGGGTGCTTTATAACTGGAGCATTTTTACCATAATCTTCTACTGCTATTGAGTTGTTTTCTGAAAGTACCCAACAGCTCAGTGAGCTATTGAAATACCTCTCTGCTTGCACTATTTTGCTACCGATATGCAAAAATTTCCGTGGTGGGAGGGCGCTTAAGCTTAAGCGCCCCTCCCACACCCTCCCCGCCACACCTACGGCGTGTGGATCGGACTGTGCCCGATCATTATGCTGATCTCTAAAAAGTCAGTGAGTGAAATTATTTAGAATATACGCCCCTGATTGTATGTCTCTGTTTGCTGGGGAAAAATTAACTAGAAAGTCATCTCAATGATCAACACCCACAGATACATACGGGTTGTGCCAGTTTAACAATTCTGTTACCTAAGCGTGTCATGAATGCCAGAAGGGAACTCCCTGTATCTGAGCACACTATACTTTTGAGTTATCTGCTCAGTCAGCTCCTTTGTTTGAGTAATGCTGTTAATGTGTTCACAAGCTGGAGAATTGAGGACCTAGGACTAGTGAGTCATTACATTATCTATGTCTGTGCTCTAATGTACATTATCTATGTCTTTGCTGAGTAATTTCATCATCTATCTCTGGGCTCTAATATCAGCAATTCAGAATAATATAATTAATCAAAACTATCTAGTCATTGCATTGGCGATCTGCTTCTTATATTGAAACATTTAAGTGACCATATATTATGATATAATAAATAGTGATTAGAATTGTACCAGAATAGTTACCATGGTCAAAGGAAACAAGGGTGCTGGGAACTGGAATAATCCACCATGAAAATTCCTAAGCAGGCTCGAGTCCGCGACTCCGGTGGCACTAAACACGCCAACCGATAGCTTGAGGTCTCATCATCCCCCATATAATACGCCCTTCTACATCATATGCTAAGCTCTACTGCCATATCATACAGATTTTGTGTAGCTGGTCTAAAAAGGGAGCAAAACTATGATGTTAGTAATGAGTTACTACGACCTCTACGCCCTATTTTTATTACTTGACAGTTTGTTGTACATGATGATGATTTGTTGGTTTTGTTTTTCATCTCATGTAAATATTTGACGCTTTTTGTAGATATAGATCAGTTACATGGAGATATATCTATGATTACTGAAGATACAAGTCTAGTGGGTAAAATCAGCCTCAACACCATAACTTATGGTTAGTTATGTTATATTATCCTTGCATGTTACCTTACTGGTAGGATATTTTAATGTTTATAAACTAAAAATCCACTACAATCCTTTTAGCATAAAAATAGGAAGGCCAGGAAAGCTAAATGCCCTGATATTTAAATCTGTGAGATCAACAAACCTCGGTCAAATCATTGAATTAACAGACAGATTTTTTAATTTAACAATACTGAAGTACCAGTTCGTGGATATTGACCAATGTACAACGAGAGATGTTATGATATGAAACAGCAACTAACAGCCTGTTTTGTGCTCAGTATCCACACAGTAGTTGTTAAAATAACAACTGACAAATATCCTAGCATATAGTCTTCAACTTTGAAGTTGCTTGCCCATTTTTTTTTAAAGAGAACGACTCTCAAAATGTCACATGAACTTAATTATATCAACGATTATATTGAGTTAGAAGGTGGTTGCTTGACTTTATTCTCCCGTAATACCATCAGTTCAAGGCTACGGTTATCCAAAGTTGCAATATAATGTTATATATGATATAAGATACATATAACATCAATAATGTACTCTTATTCAAGAGAATTATTGAATGAATCTGTTTAATTTTATAGATGTGGTTGAGAACTCCTTCATTACTAAATTTCTCTGAAGGAGAACGCTCACACAAAAAACTCTCACTAAAGGTAGATTGTTTGCGTGGCTGTGTGCCTATAAGTATGGTATCTTGATCTATATTTTACACATGGTATGGTATTCTAATATATAGAAATGAGAATAATGAGTAGAATGAGAGAAAGCACATTTTTGAAGATCTTTTACACCAATTGCATTGAGGAAAATTGTTAGATATTGTCTTTCTGATAATTTTGGCCAAAAATGCAATGTAAATTGAATGCTATAATGATATTTTCTCAAATTAGCATGGTGGCAGGATGCTATCTTTCATTTCCATTTAGCAATTGGATGGATAGAGTTTGACAGTTATTTCTGGTAGAGGTTTTCATGTTGATCGCAATGTACCTTACATTATGTTGCACACTGAACACCGATTTTCTAAAACTGGGTGGAACCGGGCTTTCACTCCTACTAGCACTTAGTAACAACAGGCTGGTCAAAACATTACCTGCGCCCAGTCTGGAACCTGGATTTGTATTAGCACTCTGGGAACTTAACCACTACACCACCAAGGTTACATGGCGTCGAAGGAAATTAGTCATGTATTTGTTGTGATAATTAAACTTCTCACAACACTACATAAAGCTGGATGTTATCAGTAATAAGTTTGAATCTTGTGACGCATGATCAATATTGATATCACATGCCCCCTAGATATGGCTGCCATAAACAGTAATCAGCTGTCAGTTAGCAGTTATCATCATGTAATAACACAGGCAACAGGGATTATAAGGGTAAGGTGCATATTATTCACCAGTTATTTGACCTTATGTTTTTAGTGTGACCGCTTCTAGTTGGATTTGGTATTGAATAACCTCCATCTGGTTTGGTGCTGTGATTTTGCAGTCATGACTGGACCTGAGAATGACGCTTTGCTTGAGGCGTGTTCTAACACTGACAATCACCATTTACATACTTGAGTTGCCAAACTCTGATTTATACATATAAGTATGAATGATTATGATTCATGGTAATGGTAGAAATCACCTACACAGACAGCGCTATCCAGTAATTGGAAGGAGGCGTGGTCTAACAATGACAGTTATAAGCTATGCAGCTACTCTGCATGTGTGGTCTATAAGTAGTTGACCATCCTCCTACAGTTGACAGCTGTGTTGTTTGTTGTTAAGTCTTCATGTGTGGTCCAACATTGACAGTCATGATGTATGCAGCAATTCTGCATGGGTGTCAGTTTATCCACGCCAGATATGATTATAATAAGGGAGTTTGTATCTGTGCGCACTACACTTTGGAGTTGTCTGCTCCTTCCTGTACTCCCTGGTAATAAGATTGTAGTTTTATTGATGATTCCTAGATAATATGAACCCATATCCATCACCAAGTTGAGCATTTTGGTGAAAAAAGTGCGGTTTTTGAAAAACTTTCAAATTTCAAAATGAAACACATAATCTTACTTAACTTTGGGCTGCAGATCTTTTGGCGCTAATATCGGGACGATCGGACGAATATTGGCGAAGTTATAGAGCAAAATGTTGTTAAAACGTGCGAAAGTGTTTATACCACTGAATTGAGCATCTTGGTGAAAAAAGTGCGGTTTTTGAACAACATTCAAATTTCAATTGAGCTACAGAATTTTAAAACACTTATTCAGACTCAGCTTTGCGTTGCAAATCTTTTGGCGCTAATATCGGGACGATCGGACAAAAATTGGCGAAGTTATAACGAAAAATGTCGTTAAAACGCGCGAAAGTGTTTATCTCACTGAGTTGAGCATCTTGGTGAAAAAAGTACTGATTTTGAAAAACTTTCAAATTTCAAATTGAAACACATATTCAGACTCAGCTTTGTGCTGCAAATCTTTTGGCGCTAATATCGGGACGATCGAACAAAGATTGGCGAAGTTATAACGAAAAATGTTGTTAAAATGCGCGAAAGTGTTTATCTCACTGAGTTGAGCATCTTGGTGAAAAAAGTACTGATTTTGAAAAACTTTCAAATTTCAAATTGAAACACATATTCAGACTCAGCTTTGTGCTGCAAATCTATTGGCACTAATATCGGGAAAATCGGACAAAAATTGGCGAAGTTGTAGCAAAAATTGTCGTTAAAACGCGCGAAAGTGTTTATGTCACTGAGTTGAGCATCTTAGTGAAAAAAGTGTGTTTTTGGAACAAATTTTAAATTTCAGTTGAGCTACAGAGTTTTAAAACACATAATCTTACGTAACTTTGCCCTGCGGATCTTTTGGTGCTCATATCGGGGCGATCGGAAAAAATTGGGGAAGTTATTTCGAAAAAAGTCGTTAAAATGCGCGATGGTGTTTATCTCACTGAGCGCGTTTTAACGACTTTATTCGCTATAACTTCGCCAATTTTTGTCAGATCGTCTCGATATTAGCACCAAAGGATCCGCAGCGCAAAGTAAGATTATGTGTTTTAAAACTCTGTCGCTCAATTGAAATTTGAAAGTTTTTCAAAAACTGCACTTTTTTCACCGAGATGCTCAACTCGTAGACATAAACACTTTTGCGCATTTTAACGAATTTTTTACGCTATAACTTCGCCATTTTTTGCCCGATATTAGCGCCAAAAGACTTGCAGCGCAAAGCGTAGTCCGAATATGTGTTTCAATTTGAAATTTTTTCAAAGACCGTACTTTTTTTCGCCAAGATGCTCACTCAACTCAGTGAGATAAACACTTCCGCGCATTTTAACACAGTTTTTCTGCTATAACTTCGCCAATTTTTGTCCGATCGTCTCGATATTAGCGCCAAAAGATTCGGAGCGCAAAGTTGAATCTGAATATGTGTTTCAATTTGAGATTTGAAAGTTTTTCAAAAACCAGTAGCATTCCACTGATAATGTTATGCTACTGCCATCTATCCTGACACAGTTTGAGTGCTTAAAGTCTACCGAGAGTTATATATTGTCTTGTAGCTAGTTCTGCAGTAATCATTTGTAGTGTAAGAAATTGTCCCTCCCCCTTCTTTTTATCTATAAGGTGTTATGACTAATGATTTACAAATCCACCTCCAAATACTGATGTTTTGCACATAATAGTTAAGAACAAATATATATTTCCATTTTTAGGGGAAATTGTACAATAGTATATATTTTCATTCCTCACAACATTTTCAGTTCTCCAAATTATACATAGAATGAGTGGTAGCTTTTTGGCTTGTTCAACATTAGGCATAAAATTCTCCTAGATGAAAAAGGGACACTTTTTGACAGTAAACATAATTTTTACTTGGAGGTGCTATGAATTTTGTAGTGTAAAAACATTGCATTACTACTGCAGATCTAGCTGCCAGACTATGTATTGCTTTGGTCTTCCTGTAGTTTTAAAACTAATGAATTATAAATTTAAAGTTGATCACAGCTCTTGGCTCCACCTATGGGGCTTCTTGCACACAATGATGTCTTCAATTTCTTCAGAGAAAATAGAGCAATTTTCTATTTTAAAACTCTAAACTTCAGAATAAATTCTTCAAAACAACTGGACTCGACATAAAACTGCTGTACTACAATGCCTGTGAAAACTGAGCCGACAAGTTTATTAGTTAATGAAGGTAATTTTTTTTTCTAGACAAACAATACACCTGGTGGGGCTTGAAACCAGGATCCTGTAATTCAAAATCAGTAACACTGATGGATTTTGGTTTGTTGTTGTGTGGATTTGTCTGCTCAAACAAACAAACCCAACCTGAGTAGATAACTCCAAGATGTTTGACTGAATTCAGTCCACTTGAAATAGGGAAATCTTCTATTGATTTTCATTTAAATCTTTTCTTCAACTTTAAAACACTCAATCTTCAATCCTCAGTATAAAATGTGGGGAGCCCCACTGATTGTAACAAATTTTGAACAAAAATCTCCAAGACAATCGACAACAGTAAAATGATCTGGTTACCTTGAATAAAATGCAGCAGAGCAAGCGAACTCATGGCACCAAGCACCAACTTCATGGACACTGATTGTGGAAGGTATGCATTTATAGCCCAATTTGTGCCGGGGTTCAATACCTGAGAAGGCAAATCCAGGGTCAAATGGGTATATAAATAAACTCATTATGAATATCACCATTATTATGGTATATTGAACATTGATCTTTTGCAGCAAAATTGTTGTATAGAGTGCAAAATAGCCTCCCTACAACCCTAAAGTGAAATCTTAACTACAGCTACGTGATGCCTGCAAAAATAACAATGATGATTTGACAGCAAAACTCTTTTCATTTTATTCCCTTGTATGTAATAAAACATTTTAAAATGTCCTTGACAACCCTTCCTTCATTCTAGTCAAGATCAAGATCAGGAAAGTAAGTATCTCTTATCCATAAATGCATAAACGCAATGCTCTTGTCATATTTTCGTAGTATTCCCCTCTAATTTTGCCATCAAAATTTAGATAAAAGCTGTCTTTTTTGTGGTAGGTATCCTATTCTAGCTTATGTAGTAACCACCTGTCTGACATTATAATACGTTTTGGGGTACAACATCAAAAGTTTAAATTATGTGATAAACCTTATCAGCCTGTCTTGACAAGACAGGCCATTTTCTGGTGAAAGTTACATTTCCTGGGTAACGTGCACATACTGAAACAAATTCTGTAACTGGATGCTGGTAAGCTTCAATGTTTGGATGAGCTTTAACTTTTACAGTAAAGCCAATAGTTCACACTCTGGAAATAATTGGCTATCCATCGATTACAGCTTTCAGAAGCGTGGCAGAGGGAGGTAACTCTACAACCCTCCCATGTGATATTCTGCTCTGCAGTTGTATTTTGATAACCTGCTATATATGTAAGTGCATTTGTACTCACACATATATGTAAATAGTACAGTCATTTAAAGTGTTTAGGAAAGCGAAAAACAACTATTCTTCATATCAAAGTATTCTCATAGCAATGGACAAAAAAGCTAAATCTACTCGCACAAGGACTATTGAATGATACAACCGACCAAAGTGAAGAAACTCTAGAAGAGTCTAGGCAGCTGTGGGCAACCTACGTCCTCTTTGCCAGTGCGGCCTAATGGGTAATATTTTGCGGCCTAATTGTGGCCTTTCGCCTGTAAAAGTATTTACGCATTGATTTTAATTCCCGTTTTGTTTTGTGGATATCCAAGTATATATAGCGCTCCGGTAGCACAATTTTCATTTCAAAATTTCACAACCATTTGCAAAAGAATTCTCCCTTGCAGGAGGGTGGGCGCTGTAAGATGAAAATTATGACAGGGCGCGGAAAATCTCAAAAAAATTTTCGCTCCGCAAACAAAATTTAATATTATTTATTATCCCAACAGTCTCGTCATGATCTTTTTACACTCTAACCCCTGGAATGGCGCTACAGCACCCTCCCACACCCACCCTGTCCTTTGTCATACACATGAAACACAGAGATACAGACACGCATAAAATCAAATCATGAGGTAAAATGAAGTCACAAAACTACAGAAGATTAGATGAACCAGTATTTCTGTTGAGTTCTTGCAACATAATGCAGCCTTTGCACAAATCTGTTTTTTTAGTATTTACAAAATAGGAAGCGCCAAAATTGTCACTCCAGTTCCAATTTTATCCCTGAAAGATATGCTGCGGCCTTTTCAGTTGAGCCTGCGTAAAATGTGGCCTTTTTCAAGAAAAGGTTGCCCACCCATGGTCTAGAGCGTGTTATCTCCCTTGATACGGGTTAACTTAAAATATCTTTGCCTAGGCTACCTTTGATAATTTCTGGAGAAGGTATAGCAGCTTGGTAACTGTCCTAGGCAAACTAGGGCTAGGCTTACTGTTGTATTGTTTGCGGATCATCATTTTAGTGTTAATATGTAACAGGGGAGATAACACAATCTAGACCCTGAGTTTTCGCACTTTGAACTCAGTTATAGCATTCAATAATGTCCTCATGCGATTAAATTCAATTTTTTGTTTATTGCTATGTCAATGCTTAGATATGAACAATAATTGGATGTCTTTTGCTGATAATGGATCACATTTTGCTTAATTTGAAATTGCAATATCTTATGGCACCTATGGAAAACTACAAATATGTACCAGCAAAAGTTAGTTCATCGTATTTTTCTTGAAACAACTTATTGCAACGGTATAATAAATATCAATCTCACAACCAAGAGTCATCATCTGTATTAAAAGGAGTACACAACTACACAGACCATGTTTTAGAAAGTGTGATACCACATATTGCTGAGAAGGACAAATAAATCTCAATCATATGGGTTCAATCTGATGCAAGTGTGATTTGTGGTATTCCACTACGGCAACTCAAAGTAACTAATTGTGAGGAAGAAAAGCAGCATGGGAATGCTGTCTGCAAGATTGCAAGTTACAATAGTTGTCATAAGAAATCATGGCAATACAGTTTTTTTATAAAGAGTTTAGAATACTGGGAGTCAGTAGACAAACATGTTTGTTAACATTTGCGATTAATTGAGACAGCATGATCATTTCGTTGTTTGTATGCATTATGATTGTTGTCAATACAGCAACTTTGTCATCAGTCAGATTATCTCATGAAGTTAAATGTTTTGCCTACAAAATGGTCTTAGCCCTAGCTTTCTTATAAATCATCCCAAAGCATTTAAATGAGCATGCAATTTGATCAACTTAAATTTTTGCACTTTGAAATTTTTGATCTATCTCTATTGAGGCGCCGTTTCTCATGTTATATATAAAAATGTGAGATTTATACACTCAACACTTATTTAAAACATTTTTCTGCTTCTATTTGAAAAAAGCTTTAGCATTCATAGTTAATGTTTTAAAAAAAAAAAGATTTTCAGCTCAAAAAATATCACATCGAAGGCCACATAAAAACAAATACCAAACTGTTCCCATATAAATATTATTTTTCACCATCAAGATTACCGGTACTATTTTTGCTTTACACTATCTAAAACAGACTTCTCCAATGTTCAGTTCAAACTCCTGACTTGAATCACCAGTGATGTATGTGGCTAAATCTATTATTGGTAGTCTGTGTGCTTTATTAGTCTTAACTTCAAATTCAGTCTTGCCCCACTTTCCACCATTCTGCAATGGAATAACAAAGAAATAGACCAAGCAAAGCTGGAATAACGAAAGTCCATTTAAAATAGTGTAGAAGTTTGGGTGTTAGCAATGACTGTTTAAGGTGGCTAATTATGAGCAATGATTTCAGATTGACTTGAAGGGTGGACTATCGGTTCTGCTGTTGTTGGCGACACAAAAAGGGAGAATGGAGAAGAAATCTACCATAAAACATACCTGGCAATAGTCGGAGATAACTTTGTAAGACAGTCTAGACTCCATGTTTCCTGTTAGTTCATTGTCATCCGATGTCAATAACTTCACGGCTTGATCAAATGTTGAGTTACGTGGATTGTAAAATGCAACTGAATTCTGGCAGTTGTATGTTATTCTCTGAGTGGCTTCATCGCTCATCAGTTGTAAGAAATTCAGCTGGATCTTGTCAATCTTATATGTGAACTAGAAGTTTTGAAAATTACAATCGTTATTTCATGCTAACACAACAAAATATATAACATTGGTTGATTAAAAGATTGATTAAAATTAGGGGGTCTTATTAGCCATAAAGTGCCAACACATTGACTTGGATCCTATCACGCATCACATCACGAAGCATTGGTGACGAGATTCTGGTTGCCTGAAGGTTGGGGCTGCTATTACCCCACCAGATTACACTCTGCTTGTGGGTAGGCCAGATCACCCCTGGGGGTCAGCCAAACCCTAGTAGTCATTTGACCGCAGTGGGATTCTAACCCATGATATTCCACGATCCGGCGCTGAAGGACCAGCACTCTTACCAACTGAACCACCTTCTACTCCTACTTGTGGTGATTTCCCCTGGGCAATATGAAAGTTAACTGGAAAAACTGTATTTTTGTATCAATCCTACAATTCTGATCTGCTAGCTAAAATCTTTTACCCTTAACCACAGCAAGACATTAAATTAATTTTTATATGTTGTTGATTACTTTGTGTTCTTTTTGTAATAGTGGCAAGCAGGATTAACTGGTTGTCACACCTTTTTAGTATGAGCTTGGTGCCTCATATCAGAAATATAAATCTTCAATTTAGTAATGGTTGTTAGTATGCTGGTAGATATTAACTTTGCTCATAAAAGAACTTACTATATGCCCATTACTCATATCTGAGAACCAAGTGTGTCCTTGACCCTCTCTGTCAACACCATTCATGTGTATGAGGTTAGGTTTTGGTACGATACAAGTTTCTCCTGTGTTCATCTTACATTTTACAAGCAGAGCATCACGGCTACAATGACAAAACAGGCATAATATTGCCATGTTGACCAATCTTTAACTCTGGTAAAATATATAAGCATCAAATTATTGCCAATCAATCTTAATTTATACTGTTATATTAATATGATAATAAATAAGGATTATTATGTTACAAAATACCTACAGGCCAAAGCAATATTTTTGTCACACAGCTAGTTCTGCAGTAGATGTGCAATATTTTTGGAACATTCATAGCTCTTCTGGGCAGAAATTATGTATAGTTTTGATATTATGTCATAGTTGAGCAAGAGAGGGGTGCAATTTCTAACTCCATCTACGATTGTTACCCAAAAGAACTTGGCATCTCCTCACTGTAAAAATTGCTCCTAACTACTGCTGTAATAGCTGTATGACTATAACTACTGCTGTAATAGCTGTATGACTATAAAATGAATGGTGAATAGTCTTTTTTAAGTAGGTACAATGAACTGAGTAGCATAAAATTAGATCAGGAATAAAATAGACATTTGAGAGTGAACTTTGCGGAATAATCATTCCAAGACCAAGACTGACTTGTCATAGCTTCCCATACTACGCCCGCATTATCCATCACCTCAACTTGGTAATTTTTTGTAAACATGTGATGATCTAGATTTGAATAGAATTGCAGCAGCCCATACTATACCATACTAATGCTGTTCTGTTATTCCGAGTAACCCTCCTTAGTCATTGACAGGAGGGACTATACTTTTGCAAAATATGCTGCTACAGCTTCCAAAGGCAAATGGGAGCCCATGACTCTTTTTTCTGCCTTAAGACAATTTCTTTTTTAATTTCAGAAAGTGTTCAAGAAAATTGGGTCTGAAGAAAGGTAAGGTTATAATTAAGTCAGAGCTGCAACCTTACAGTTATTACAACCTTGCATAAAATAAAATGAAAAACTGAACTGCCTGAGGGGTAAATTCTAAAGTGTGAAATTTGATCCAATGCAATGCTTCTATTAAAAGTATGTAGCATCAATATTGAGGAAATAAACTATCACAATTGCAATTTTTAATAAAATCTCATAGTATATAAAAGCCATGAAATAACCTGCAAAAGTATTTGGCTTATCCCGGAAATTCTCTGATTATCTTCAAAATCTTTCATTATGGTCTGCTGAGTGTTACATTGACATGTTAACAGAAATGTTTAATTAATTACCTTGCTCCCAGGTTGGGATCAATATAGTATTCACCGTCTTCCAATTCTGGGTTTACATTCTTCAGATCCTGGCATGTTCTCCCAGGCGACTTCTTAGAACCTTTCGGATTTCTAAAACCTAAAAGGAATTAAAGCTAGGGTTAAGAGTCCTAGGGTTACATACACCTGAGCCCTTCTTGTGGATGCATTCTAGTAATGTAAGAAGTCATACATTTAGATCTTACTGTCACATGATAAGATTGAAGCCTTTTGGAATTTCTTGCAAGTATTTTTCATGAAATCCCAAAGAATTCTGGCATCCGATTCAGTGTAGTTTTTTTTACCATCAATGACTTGTTCAATATTTGTCAGTTCATCATAAGCACTGGAGCCATCATTCTGAACTCCTTCAACATTTCCGGTCCCTGGCCTTCTTAGCATACTCAATAATCCTTCTTCAGTCACAACACCAGGTGCACCATATACTCCAGGAGTTCCTGTTAGAAAATTGTCAATAGGTAAGATCTCAAAAAAAAACATAAAACAATTAACTGATCTATCAATAAAAAACACGTTGCTCTCCCAATGATATTTGAGTTTTGGCTGGCCTTCCTAATGTTTTCTAAAAATGTTGGTTAAAAATGTTAGTTAAAATTTGACTCTTATTCTTTTCTTTGAAGGTTGCGGGCATAAAGATATTAAGAACTCTATGTCAGCAACGTTCAAAGAAAAAAGCTATATATAAAAATTCAATGGTTGTGGTTCACTGCAGGCTGAGTTTTCTGCACAATAGCTGACACATTTGGGTTCAGCATATCCTATGCAGTCGAATAACCCATTCCAATCTATATACACATCAACCTGGTGTATTAAACCTAAACCACTGCAACGGTCCCTTTTATCATCATCATCTTCTATCATTTTGGCAAACCCTTTTTCTTTTTTCTTTCTATACACTGGGTCTTATTTGACCGCCCAATTTAATGGGCCCCCGTAAGCGCATTTTGTGAGTATATTGAGAAGAATATAAAGCAAACTTTACCCTTATAATGGATTCATTAAATTGATTCATTCAAACTAGGCATGAAAGATTTCATTAGGATACCTTGAGGGCCGGGTTGACCCCTGCTTCCATCGTCACCAGAGGGTCCTTTCTGTCCAGGAGGCCCAGCAGCACCAATAGGACCAGGGTTGCCGTGACTACCAACCACTCCTTGAATGCCTCTATCACCACGAGCACCAGCATCACCATCAGCACCCTCAGGTCCAATATCACCAGGAGCACCCTGCAAATAAGAAGAAAATAGTGTATCGACAAGTCACTTTTCTGCTGTTTTTTTGTTCTTTTCTATTTTTGGCATTGATATTGTCACATAATGTGAAAATATAAGCAATGACAATTGTTGCTGATAAATAAAAGAATAATATATACGCATCTAAGTTTTTGCCACTATCCAATGCTTTTACAACACCCTCCTCAAAATCTCTAAATTAGCTATGCTGTGAACTGAATTCCTTTGGACTCCCAAATATTTGACATGAAAACTATGATCCTGCAATTAACTTGAAGCTTGACATTTTGGACTAGCCAATAGCCACAGGGGCCTCCTCTTATATGGTGGGATAGGCAACATCACAGAACACATCGTAAATATGTCCCCTAATGAATAACATGTAGTATCCTAGAGTGACTCACAGTTTGACCCTGTGAGCCAGGCAGTCCTCTAGCTCCAGGTACACCTTTGTCTCCTTGCTCTCCCTTTATTCCATTCTCACCAGCTACTCCCTGTTCTCCTTCTGGTCCAGGAGCTCCTGGTTGACCAGGCATACCTTCAAAAGACATTGACCAAAGGGTTGATTTTTTGACTCAATTAAAGTTAGACTACCCGTGCAGGACGACGGCAGTGAAAAGTGAAAAGTGAAAAGATGAAATCATCGATTACTTCACAACTATCCCACAATATTCAGGCCTGTTCGGAACTCAGGCAAGCTGTTTGTGTAAAAGTTTTAGAACTGGTGGGCCGTTGCACCAATGAACTGATCGACCAATTGAAAAGAATATATAGATATGTTATCCTACTACATCACATGACCGGATCCTTTTCAGTACCTATAATTGTAAGAGATCCCAGGCGATGCAATGACAGCCCAGTATCTAGACGTATATATACATATCAGTTAATCTACAAGGCTTTAATCTGTCTCCCTTCAACCCTATTGTTGATTTTCATACAATTTCTGATCATTTATCATAGCAGAAAATTCAAATACGCTAAAAATCTAATTCAAAGATTGTTTTCTTTACCAAGCGCCAACTTTATTCAGTTGATTTATAACAAAAACATATTTTGTACCTTGAGGTCCAGCTGGTCCGTTCTCTCCGACACGCCCTCTAGGTCCATGATCACCGGATTGCCCCTGCGGTCCGCGCCTACCTGATGGGCCTGCTATTCCTGGTGTACCTGGCAAGCCTGCAATCATGATTTATACCTGTGTATATATGAGCGTGCTTTGCGCTTGAATGGTACAGTTTATGGTTGACAAGATATGACTTTGGAAATTTGTTAGCACATTTCATGAAATCAAGTGGCTTGTATTGCTACAGATTTTTCACGCATTGTAATTGGAGGCAACCACATCTAATCTTGAACTCTCATCAGCTCCTCTCCCAAAATTCATCAGAAAAACCACGGAGCAACATTTTGTAAGAAATAAATTTTTTTGTATAAAATTTGTTGGCCTCTCCCTATTGGGATGTTCCCATATGATACATAGTAGAATTACTCATGATATATTATGTTTATGCAGGAGAAAACAGTTGAATTGGATGATTTCTTAGATCAAATCTTGAATCTGATGGGAAAATCAGCTGAATATATGCAGAGGACTAAATAGTGCAACTGATGATCAGGTATGATAAAGGAGTGGACTAATGTCCCTGTCACCCCCTGACTACTGAATTGAGAGTTAGGTATGTAAGATCAGCATCCTAAAGGTTATTATACAGTTTATATATTAGCGGTGTACTTCTGGCTTTAAGTCTACTGATGGTAGCCTGTTTGTGAGCTTTGGGGTAGATCTAATGGGGACGCTCGTTTGAAACACGTGAATTTTATGGCAGCACTACTGAACTTCTGCGATAAACTAATGTATGAAGCACAAATGCAATCGGTGATTCTCACCAGTGGCGCCAGCGGGTCCCTTGTCACCGGCAGGTCCAGCTGTACCCTGCATACCATCTCTCCCATTATTACCGGGGGGTCCCATCTCTCCAGGAACACCCATCACACCAGCAGGGCCAGGTGATCCTGCTAATCCTGAATTTCCATCCCGCCCACTTCTTCCATCTTCTCCAGCATCACCCTGCAATAAGGAAAAGAGGTCGCTAATAATCAGAGCATGATTTGTCAAAATGGTGTAAGATAAAAGCCCACTTTTCAGTCAAGTTTGCTATCCAAACTTTGTAGCTCGCAGGATATTTTATTCACCGAAAGGACCATATTCAAGTTTTAGCAGTAGATTCCTTTGTTGACCATTGCTTCTTGGCCTATTGTTTAATATTGAGGTGTCGCTGCGTATAATTTGAGGTTATGCCGATTATTAGAATAACGTACACGTGGACCTGGAGGGCCCTGAGGTCCATCATCTCCAAATATTCCTGGTGAGCCTTGATGTCCTGGTTCACCAACATCTCCTCTCGGCCCAAGTGGTCCTGTTGTACCAGACGGTCCCATCTCACCTACTGGGCCGGGTGGTCCAGGAGCTCCAGTTTTACCCTAAACAAACATAAAATATATGCAGATGTTGACAGGCAATACTTAAAAGTCTTTCTTTCCTTGTATTGCTCGATACAAATTAGCCTAAAGAATCTGGAGGCACAACTTTATTTCCAAAGTACATATCAACAGGGGTTCAGTTGAAATCATCAAATACAAAGAGAACAACGTGCGTCAGACAAAGAGAAAATATTTTTCTGTAATTTATCGGATGTGTCACAAACATTGGCACCACTAAATTTTCATACTGAACATGATTAAGGTTGCAAAACTTTCTGAGTACAGTAAAATTTTGGCATCATTCAATGCAGGCTTTTATTCAATAAAATTGGACTGGACCATTCTATTTCCAAACTTCCATGCATTCACTGCCAATGATGTGTATTGTGTATCACCACTATAAAACTCTATGTAGCACAAAATGACCTTAGCTAATGGGTGGGGTGTGAGTATCATCAGGTCTGATGAGGCCACACAAGGTTATCTTCTCTGGTTGGTTTAATTGTGGATCAACAGCTACTCCTACTTTTTTCTTTTAGTTTCAATTATGTTTCACTCATTATGGTTTAGATTGACTAAGGAGGACTACACACAGGTCCATCATGTTGGGCAGGTTGATATTTTTTTGCAAGACTAAGAGGAAGCTTGTGGTTCATAGTTTGGTTTGAGCAACTGATACAGTTTCATAGATAACGGGAATACTTTACAGCATGACTGAAAGTAAAAATCTCAACTCTTCCCTTTATTATTGCACACTTTTTATTTGGCAGATTGTAGCCATTGCTTGATATGATCACATTTGTGCTTTTGTTTGCATTGTGTGGACTTGAGATGTTTTGAGCATATATTCATATAAATATATATTTATATATATATATCTTAGCTGGGTTCAGGTGATTGACTTACATCACTGCCTGCAGGTCCCTCAGGACCAGCGGTACCAGACTGACCATCTTCCCCATCTGGTCCCTGTACACCAGGAGCTCCAGGAGGTCCAATCAGTCCCCTCTGACCCTGCTTTCCTAGGAAATTATAGAAAAGTCAGCTATAACGACATTAATAACTGGAATACACATGACATAGCCAGTACTCGCCTTACCCTTACTCAAATGTTGAGAACTGGCAACTCCCGCAGATTATGCAACTATTTGTTTCAGGAAAAAACCATTTTCACACACAATCCACTATAATATAAGTTATCATCAAATATTTAATGGATAGAAATATGGGCAAATAAGTTGAGCGTGTATGACATTATGCTCACTTCGTTCAAGTGAAAAGTTCATTCTAGAAAACTTCATCCTTCATGAAAATCCTCCCTCATAAATGCCTTACAACAGTTAATTCATAGTAGATCAAACAAATCTACCCCAAAATGAAATGTCTCCCTGGGGTAATTGATGGGCCTTTACAGACACAGATCCAAAGAGCAAATGGCTTATAAAGCGTTTGTTATCGTGTCGTTACACAAAAGAACTCAATGTATAGACTCT
Source organism: Membranipora membranacea (assembly GCA_914767715.1). Classification (NCBI taxonomy): domain Eukaryota; kingdom Metazoa; phylum Bryozoa; class Gymnolaemata; order Cheilostomatida; family Membraniporidae; genus Membranipora; species Membranipora membranacea. Next base: position 19,177,803 of record OU612066.1, read on the forward strand.
CATGTATAGACTCTCATGTATAGACTCTCATGTATAGACTCTCATGTATAGACTCTCATGTATAGACTCTCATGTATAAACTCTCATGTATAAACTCTCATGTATAGACTCTCATGTATAGACTCTCATGTATAGACTCTCATGTATAGACTCTCATGTATAGACTCTCATGTTTATACTCTCATGTATAGACTCTCATGTATAGACTCTCATGTATAGACTCGTATGTATAAACTCTTATGTATAGACTCTCATGTATTTGCTGAGAGACTCTGATATCCTTACCATCCTCTCCATTCCGACCGGGCATTCCCTGTGCTCCGGTATTCCCCATATCACCAGCTTCTCCTCTCGGTCCAGGAGCACCCGTTGCTCCTTCTTCTCCATCCGCTCCTGAACATAAAATATATATACTGGTCACAAAGAATTCGGTTCAACAGCCTGTGTTGTGGGGATAACTTTCCAACTCAATGGGGCCTGAATGACTGTGTATAAACTGTGGTCTACTCTGCTAATTCCATCCATTCTTTTTACTTGTTACAAATGATGAATGCCTTGCAAAAGCAACCAAACTCAAAAGTGGACTTGGACCATCTTGATGAAAAAGAGTATTACATAATAAATCGACAACTGGCTATATGTATGTGTAAACAATTAATAAAAATTCACACAATGAGCTTGCTTCAGCCCATCCAAATCATGATATTCATCACTTGTGTGTGTGAATCCCTCTCCATGTTTCTAGCTATTATATGGGATGAACCTGAACACATTTGGCCCCAAACTACACAATGCAACATTTAGTTTAGTCATTCCCGCATAACACCTCATGTGTCTGAAATCATACCTGCTTCCCCCGAAACTCCTGGTGCACCTGGGTCACCAACATCTCCACGCGGCCCAGGTAAACCATTATCTCCTTTCGAACCGTGTGGACCAACAACTCCTACTGCCCCTGGCTCACCCATCATTCCAGGGATACCCTGTAGGCAAGATTAGTCATATTCTCAAAACAGTCATTGAAAGCTACAAGCTATATAAAGTAGATAGAGAGTCGCTATACCGATAACAGCTAATCGTTGCTAATTGGATGCCAGACTTGTTTACAATCACAGACCTGACTTATATTTTTGATTTGTGTATGTATCCTGATGACTTCACAATTTAACATAGAACAACACTTTGCTCAGCCTCATGTTCTTTTGTGCTTCTCATGTTTAAGTGATACTAGTAGCCTGTCGTCCGTACACATAACTTTCTATCAATTATTGTCTACTAAAGTATAATTGGAAATATCCAAAACAACTCACCTGCTTACCACGATTACCAGGATTACCAGTTTTTCCAGGCATTCCAGGAGGTCCCATCTGACCTGAGATACCATCAGGCCCTTGTCTTCCAATAGCACCTACTGGCCCCGGTGCACCCTGCGGACCAGGAAATCCTGCAGAACCCGGCTCGCCATCAGGACCACTACGGCCAACATCTCCTTCTGATCCTGCATATCATTTTAATGGAATGCACACTTTGCAGTCTAGCTGAACAGATGTTGTGTATATTAACGCAGGTATTCAAATTCATTGTTAGGGATCAGATTTATAGAAAAGGGAATAGAGTTGGGTTGGAGCAGAACATCTAATCTAGCTATTGGTCACATCAGAACATTTACTGCTGTAAGTTAAAATCAGGTATTTTTTTTAAAGTCACAAAGTTTTTTTTTGCAGGAATTATGTACAACAGTACCAGAATAAGCTAGCGTTACCTGATGGGCCAGTCTCGCCGCGTTCTCCCTTCATACCAACAGGACCAGCTGGTCCCTTATTGCCTTGTTCTCCTACTATTCCCTGTTCACCAGCCTCTCCACGCATACCCACCTCACCAGGTTGTCCTTGTGGTCCTGCCACTCCATCTGTACCTGCATTACCAGCCTGTCCCTGATGGTACACAATGGTTTATATAAACAAATTGTTCACAATAAATAATCATGGCAAAGGTAAAAATGACCATGATTATGACTATGTCTATGAATAGCCATGTAACCTCACTTTTAAGTTTTTACATTTTCGAGACTACAAACTTCAACTTCACGAAATGTATCATATTAAAGAATCAAGCCTGCTTGAGCAAATAATTCAATCAAGCTAATTGTATTGAATCATAGTGTTATATTCTGACGGTAGGTTAGGCGATGTCATATGAAAAATCCGCCTACTCATTTTGGGTTGTAATTATGCGACTTTAATTATTGAACTTATTAACTTTACAATGAACTTACTCTGCTACCAGGTAGTCCTGTCTCTCCTGGTGGTCCAGCAGCTCCCATTGGTCCCAGCGGTCCAGGTTCCCCAACAGCTCCATGAGAACCAGCTTCACCTGGCAAACCTGTAGCTCCTCTCTCACCTGGGAATCCCATCAAGCCTCTTTGTCCTTGAGGTCCTACAGGTCCCATTTCCCCCTTTTAAGTTAAAAAACCCAACAAGTGTAAAGACAAGAAAAAGTGATCATTCAACAACTCGATAATCACATTAGTGTTATCAGGTCAAAACACATCCTGCATCCAAGTTCACTAATGCCATTTAGCACTTACAAGTACTAAACAATAAATAAACAACAATGATATGAACTTAAATGAAGTTTATCAATTGATAACTCACTGATGCTCCGGGTGGGCCCTGAGGACCTGGGAATCCACTCTGTCCACGGTCACCCATAGGACCGGGAGGTCCGGACTCTCCCATCAATCCCTCTAACCCTGGCTCACCAGCTAATCCTTGATCTCCATTCTTACCAGGAGCACCTTTGGCAGCAAACAACCAAGTTATCAGACATAAATTACCATTCTGTTGTAAATCAAATTTACTGTATGAAAAAAAGTTTAAGTTTTCTATATTCAGTTTATAAAATGGCACATTCGTACATCCCTCCAATCCCTCAAGTCTAACTGCCAGTGTCAAAAAAAACTCAATTCCAGCTTCAATGTGATAGTTGTTGGCCCAATGAAATACAGTGCTAAATGGTTTAAAAATTTAGATAGACCTTAAAGATCCACACAGGTAATAGAGAGGTTAGAATATACTAACCGGGAGGTCCCATCAGTCCCCTGTCTCCAGGTACTCCTCTCTTGCCATCAACACCATCAATACCGTGTAATCCTGCTTCTCCTGATGGTCCATCATGACCTGGTAGTCCTGGATTTCCACGAGCACCTGGTCTTCCACTATTACCAGGCGCTCCTATGTCACCCTGTCAGGTGTACCAGAGTAATTATATATAACAGCTATGTGATTATGTTTTGATTTACTCACTGAGCACTTGCTTCCCGAGCCCGAAAGACACCGCTATGCTGGTGTGTGATTTTCTCTTGCACACAATCTTTACCATAAGCTAATGAATTGATGTGAAGTGTGCGTAATATTACTTAAAATGCATCAATTCTACTATGAGAATCGACAGCATAGACGTTATTGATCAAAGCTGCTCCAAGAGTATTGTCCTCTCTTCATTTGTGTACTCTTTAACCTACGCAGCCTAGGCAAATAGAGTGGAAAAAGCATCATCTACAGAACCATCTAGTACTTGCTAAGAATTCCTTCACATTCAGCATCTTCACCATCAAAAACCATTGAGGACAAGATTTGAACGAGGCTAGTTGTATTCGAAAGCTTCTTCATCTATATATTTATATATGCCAGCTTTGATGACAAATGTTTTGCCACTAGAATTAAGATTAAACAGCTTTCAAACCTCTAATGATTTGAAAAGAAATAATGTTGTCTCTCTTGGGTATTCAATGATGCAGCTGTGTGATCTGAAAGAATTCAAAATACAATATAGAGTGGCCTCTAGAGAACACCATTTTCACCTTATTTTAATAAGCGCGTGTTGAGAAATATAGGGAGAAGACAACTCTTGGAGAGCAGTTCGAAAGTTTGTCCTGTAATTAATGCTGTGATTCAAATGGTTATTTTAGTTGAAAGGACAGAAAGCACTAACCGGATCTCCAGTTTCTCCAGTCAGTCCGATTGACCCTCTGCCGCCAGTTGGCCCCTTCGGACCAGGGCTGCCCTCCTCACCTGAAACAGAGTGTATAAACCCATTGATTGACTCATCGGTTTTGTTGAGTTACACTCTGGGTTGCGTCATATTTTTAAAAAAAGCTGCCCATCAAAGAAGTTATAAATGTAAACAGAGTCAAATATGATCGTACAGTGACATAACAGGACCGAAAAGTGATAGAGAGTGCATCAACTTGAATGATTCAAACACTTACCGGGCATACCCTGAGTTCCTTGCTCCCCTCTCTTACCAACAGGACCAGGAGACCCTGGAGAGCCCATTGACCCCGAGTCACCACGAGATCCTTGTCTTCCTTTTGGCCCCATATCACCCGGCTCACCCATCGGACCGGGCATTCCCTTTATTCCTAGAGACCCTCGTTCGCCCATACCTCCCTGGTCTCCCTGTCCAAAACAAAAATAGGGAAACCATAACATGAAACTGACATTTGAGGATTTTATAAAGAATCAGGCCAAAAACATGAAATAAATGTTTTGATTATTCCGCAGATACAACTCCTTACACTTGGGTCGACAATTCAACACCATGGCATGCGAATATTCAATCATAAATATAGCGAAGCAGTATCACCTCACATCGGGGACTGCAGCATCTTATCTTTTACAACAAACAATATGAGTTGAGAATTATTTATTTCTTGTTATCCCTCTCACTATTATTAGACATTTGTGTTCAAGAGAGCAAAGGTTGAAAGTTCATGAACATACTGTGCCTACAAAGCAAATCAGTTTCTATTTATAGGACCTACAAGGGCTCAGACCACCTACCCTGGGCCCTTTTGGTCCTAGTATGCCTTTGTTTCCAGTTTGGCCAGGGGGTCCAGTGGCTCCCTGAGTACCAGCTTGACCTGTTGCACCCCTTTCACCATCTACACCGGTTTCACCAGTAGCCCCATCTCTCCCTTGGGGTCCATCAATACCTGCCATTCCTTGATCTCCCTGTGGTCCGGGAGATCCTCGCGCTCCTTGCATACCTGTGAGAAAAATTGATCACAGTCAACATATTAGTTGGTTTTTATTTAAATAATATGTATAGTGCTAATGTTGACATGATATTTTTTTGGATTACAATACACTAAACACATCCCAATTAGTGCAGCAGTCTTCTATTCACTGTTTGAGAAGATACCTGTCTTCATCCAAAAAATACTTTCCAGCAATGTAATTTATGATAGGCCATCAATTCATATCTATCTAGTTACGTAGTGTTCATTTCACTAACTCGGGTAGTTCCCATTATGACAGCTAGTTCAATATTAAATTCAGAACGGTTGTTTACCATCGCAAGTGGGTTTATATAAATCTAATCCTAATGTTGATGATAATGTTGTTGTTGTTCTTACCTTGCCTTCCCTTAGGACCCTCAGGACCTGGTTTTCCTTTCATTCCCTGAGCCCCAGAGAACCCAACAGCTCCGGGAGGGCCAACATTTCCAACACTACCTTGAGTACCAGGTAAGCCATCAGCTCCTCTCAATCCTGGAGCACCAGCCTCCCCTTGTCTTCCTCGCATACCCGGGGCACCAGGCTCACCCTTAAATTGTGACAATTAGTCAATCAAAGCCTATTCAAAACTGACTTATTATTTAAAATTTTAAAACACTGAATATTATGATGAGTCTGATTTCATGAGCGTGATTAGATCAGTGAATTTTCTGCGGAACGGAATTTAGAAAATGATTATCAGATATACTTTTATGAATGTGACTAGAACACATTTTTAAGACAAAAGCATGGTTAACCCCAAGAAAGAGGCATGAGAGTAAAAGGGTGTTATAGGCTGTTTTATAGGCTGAGAAGCGCACTCACTTGGTAACTAATTCAATTCATTTGTTACTGAATAGAAAAAAAAAACAATAGACTGAAGTAGTGTGACAACGTACGGGAATTCCTGATTTACCCTGAGGACCCATATCTCCTTGAGGTCCTTTCTCGCCAATCACTCCGACTTCACCCTTTGGTCCCTGTACCCCTTTGAATCCTCGGTCACCCTTCATTCCCGGAAGACCATTCATACCTAGAGAATGAAACCAAATCCTCATTTGTTTGTATTATGCTCAATACAATAATACAATGATACAAATATTACAACAATAAAATAATACCATAAGTTATCAGAACATTTTTTGAGAGCAGACTGCACTGTGTTTGCCATCATGCCCTCGTGTAAGTATCGATTTGTTTTACCATATGGTCATAATATATCTCCTTTCATTAAGGTATTAGGTGCTATAGGTCACACATACGCTGGTATAACTCACCATTTTCACCCCGTGGACCCTGCACACCAACTGGTCCTTGCTCTCCAACTACTCCGTCCTGTCCTCTGTCACCTGGTTTACCTCGTGAGCCTGAGGTGCCTCGAGCTCCACGTACACCTTGTGCACCAAGTACTCCTTGATCACCAACAGGTCCATTTGGGCCTAGATATCCCATAGGTCCTGGGGGTCCCATTGGCCCAGTGTCACCCATAGCACCAGCCTTACCCTGAAAGTTAATGTTAGAGTTATTGACACCAGGTTATCGGATGATTGTATTGAATAAAATCTGACACGCTTAGGGTAAAAATCATATTTTTGAATTGATGATCATAATAATTTGTTGTATGGTAAAGGTTTCAGTTTTTTAACATGCTTCTGTAGGATTATGCTTTAGGTCAAACACAAAATTAAAAGGTATCCATGTGTCCGTATCTATTAGAACCTCATTGGTAGTCATCTGATCTTGAATCTTTTTACCAAGATGCTATATGCTATTCATTAATAGACAGTTTTCTGAGCTCTTATTTATGCCTCAATTCGGAGTTGTCCTCTCTCCAGTTTGGTACTTTTAACCCACGCCGCATAGGAAAAACCTGCTGAAAGAGGGTTATATTGAAAACCGCTAAGATTAGGATAAAAATGATTTTTTCATTCGCAGTCTGCACCATTGAAAACCAGTATTTCCAAATCATTGGAGGCTTGAATGTTGATAAATCTTAATTTTAGTGACGAAACTCATGAAAGATTCTGCCAAATTGTCCGCAAAACAGGCGGACAATGCTATAATTGACTATCAAAATACTAAAATTATTTCCCAAACTATGTCCATCTGAGTTTTCAATGTTGCAAATTCTGAATCAAAAATAATTTTTATCCTATTATAAGCGGTTTACAAGATATCCTCTTTTCAGCACGTTTTTCCTATGCGGCGTGGGTTAAAAGTACCAAACTGGAGAGAGGACAACTCGAAATTGAGGCCTAAATCGGAGCTCTGAAAACTGTCTATTATGACATGCTTGAAACCTCCCTCATGAGTAAATTTAGGGGAACAAATATCTCTTGCCACTCATGATAGTTGTCACAAAAATAAAAAAAATTATATAAGTCATTATGCTTATTGGCAAGTTGGACATTAAAATGCCAAATGCAAAAGTCAGGAGTGGTCTGATGGTAAAGGGTGCGGACTTGTGATCTGTGAGGTCCATTTCTGACTTGGTACTGGCGCGTCATTCATCCTAGCCAGGTCCTTGCGGAAAGGGACTAAAATATCGGAGGTTCACTGTCTGTTTGCACAACCAACATGCAGTAAAAAGATCCCCCTCTGCCTCTTCGATAATAAGAGTAGCCGGAGTATCGGCGGGTAAGGGTATAGGGTGCGGCTTAAGTACCATGGGTCCCTGTACCTGTACTCTAGAGGGGTAACCCTCTCCGCAATGACGACTTAGACATAGCCAAAAGCACCTGCGAAGTATAATTCAATTCCATCGTGGCAAGTCAAACACTAAACATAGGCCTCTTCACCTTAGTGAAAGTCAATAAAATTAATGACAAAAAAACCTCAACCCCGTACCAGCTTTCCAAAACCTTTGGTGCCCATCCCATACAGACCATAAAAATATAAACAGTAACGTATATCATATATATATATACAGGTGACATGTTCTAGGAGTTCAGGTTTGGAAAAACAGAAGATGTATTTGCTCCACACTGACTCCAAACTTCCCGACTCATCATTGAATGTTAGAACAAAGCAAATACAAATATATATATAAGTCATTTTAAGTAAACTGGTTAAGCTCATCTTATTCTCCACCCACTCTTGCAAATTCAACCCCAACAAAATAAACCAAATACAAAACATGTATTTATGAAATAACCCAGGTGTATGCTTGATGATGATGATTGTGATGATGATGATGATGACAACAATGACGACGATGTTAGATGATGGAATAATTTAGGTCTTTGGCTGCTTAGGGGTACTACACGATTAACACTGTAAGAAAGTGGCATCTACTTCTATTTATTTGCGTTGTTTACATGGCTTGAGGGATCTTTGCTGTATCAGAACAGTTCAAGTAGACCAAAAGTTAATCTCTAGACGAGTGTTACTCCAGAGATAGGCTTTTAGACTGCCTGTACACACCAGTTTGGGGTTATACAAGGAAGAGGATTGTAGCTGCGGGCTCCGCCCTACAGTGAGGTTAACGCACAGCATCTAATTTGTTTGCTACAAAGGTAAGCAAGATCATTGTTATTGTCATAACTATAATTTGTTGCAATCTTACATAATGAGAATCTTTCATTTCTCACGTTCACCTTGCTGCCCAGGGTTTATAAAAACATAATGGGTATTTATTATAAAATGTGTGGCATTTCTGAATTTTTTGTAGTAATTTTTTATGTAGCAGTTAGCAGCATGTAGCAGCTACTTTTAGGCAATTGTGAATTCCGATGCATATTAATTGATGTTATTATATTATTGCTTTCCTTGTTTATAATATTCACCTTATTTTCTTGAAGTTTTACGTTACAACAGAATAAACCCAAATGTGTCTCTTCGACATCTCAGCCGCAACAAGGAAAAATGATGCCAGTGAGTCAATCCTCTCGAAGCTATTCGAACAAATTTTACACCTCAAACTGAAACCAAAGTCATACGGTAGGCTGAGCAGATTCTTCAGTGCGAATTCTGAAGTGTGTCTGCAGCCTTACCAGTCAATAAAGGTCAAAGGTGAAACACAAAGGAAGGAGGTCAAGTCTTTCTATCACTATATGAAGTCTTCTGACATGAAGTCTTAACCGACATGCCAGAATATTTAAAAATTACCAGATATAGATGTAGTGAAATTAACATACATAAATGTATAAAAATTCGAGTACAAAATGTACAGATCTCAAATAACTCGTTGCAAGAGTAGCAGTGTTATGTTGCTGCTGCTTTTCTTCATGACAATTAGCCTACCTATTTCCGTCGTTTGCTGTGGCATTTAAATGCTAATCATTTGGGAAGACAATGCAGTAAAAAATATTGAATTACTGTCCATGTGCTAACCTTTGATCCACTACAGTAAACATCCAAAATACACACTCAAATATTATCTGTGTTATATTATCTCATCAAAACTGAACGTCACAGAAGAATATATATATACCCTTTGATTATATAGCAAAAATAAAAATGATGAGTGATGTTTGAAGAAAAATCATAATCCACTCTTTAAAAATATATAGCGCCTAATACCCGAGTTTTCTCTTTCGATTTTGTTTATACATTAAAGGAATCAACTGTAAATAGAGCATCACTAATCACTGACCGAGTTTGGAGGTCTGTTTTGCTGCCAATTGTAGGATATCCTGTATGCTAAAATCTCCTACTCGTTTTTAAATTCATTCAATCTGATAATTAAGTTTCTTTGTTTGAACTAATTATACTGGTTGGCTGTAGTACAGAGGAGAGTTTATCTGTCACTCATTCTTTCCATGGCTTTGTGGCTTATTTTGGATTTGTGCAGATAGACACAGAGGGAGGTCTTCCAGTTCAGAGCATCTGTGGCTTTGATAACATTATAAATTAAAAGATCAATAAATAAGATGAGTTAATATGTAAATATAGTTGATCAGCTATAGAGGATTACTTACTGGACTCATGGTCATGTACTGAGGCGGTTGAGCTGCAGGGCCTTTCATATCATATCCAGACATTCTCGCCACCATTAATGGATCCTGAAGAAATTAAATGAGAAAATAGAACCAGCAGGAATGTGATAACTGACAGATCATAGATATAACAGACTAAATTAGTCAATTTCAACAGTGAACCATGAATATAAGTGGTATGAAATCCACTGTACTCTAATGTAAATGTTCGAACAGATAAGTTCTAGAGTTGTAGTTAATAACTTCAAGAAAGGGATTGGTACTTTCGAGGAAATTTTTCAAAGTTGAAGTTCAGTTTTTTTATGAACTTTTTCTGGCACTTTTACAATAGTCACAAATTCTGATTGGCAATGTTTCACTACCAATAGTCCTAGTAAGATTCGACCTATATAGCAAACAAAGGAGCTAATTGTATTATTGTATCGCGCTTGATGTTATATTGCTGACATTTTTGAATTTTAGGAATCATACAGGTCAGCTAGTTGCGCATCGTAATATGAAACATGGTGGTTTCAAATATCATTTAATTTTGTCTAACATGATAATTAAATCATCACAACTATGTACAATACTTTTGAATAATGATCACCTGATAAAGTGAACATAAGGCAAATTATGCCACTCGTGAACACTTAGGCCTAATTTGATAAAATTTACTATATTTAAATCAAGTATTCAGAACCAGAAAGTCTTGTTGTTTTCTGAAACAGCATTTATTACTTCTAGTTTAAAAACCTTATTTAGGCTCAATTGTAGCTAGCCCAAATAACTGACTTCTTATGACCCCTGATTTAACAATGCTCTTCTCTGGCTGTTAAAAAGTCATCATTGCCTAGTCTGGAATTACTAGTCAGCAAAGGAAAGGTGTTTAGTGTATATTCAACAGATTGGTAGTATAACTTTTAATTACAACTCATGTAATAAATAACACCAGCCCACTTATTAAGCCAGCCATCATTTCAGTTCGGTCATAAAAAGCATACCTATATCCAAAAAACAGAAAACCCATTTTAAGAGTTAAGGTGCAATGCGTAATTCTACGCCCAACCCTGTGTCACTGACCAAAGATTTCACAAGCTTTTTTTAAACATAAGGCGGCCTGGGTCATAATCCTAGTTCATTAACAGGTTGAGGGCAGGCTTAATTTGACATGGTACAATGCCTAGACACTGTGGCTGTCCAATATAACTTAAATAGAAGCCCCCTCCTCATAATGATGACCTTGAATAACCACAGCCCTAACATTTCTTACACGTGGTCGCTCAGGATGATGTCAGCACTTGCTGCATATCACCTTAACCATCAAAAAAATATTTTTACAGTTTACTCACCACCAATGGTTTAGTACCTTCTTTACCAGGAAGCCCAGGGACACCTGGCAAACCAGGCTTTCCCTGCTCACCAGGCATACCTCTAGAACCTGAAGGTCCAGGTTCCCCTGGCCCTCCATATGGGCCTCTCGGGGCCTGGGGACTGTCAGCCATCATCCCCGACAAATTTTCAGCTACAATCAAAGCGTATGCATTAATATCAATAAATATGTTTATGGATCAGTACCGAGGGAGAGCAACACAGTACACATTAGAGTATATCCCCTTCACCAGAATTGATCGACAGTTATATATCAATATGCTGGTTTTAAAACATACTCATATTCCAAAGTGGAGACATGAACCATGTCCTAAACATTCAATAACATAATTCGTACTTACAGGTTGAGCCGCTTTCAGATGTGATTTCTCGGATTGTACATATAAACAGTAGTGCTGCCAAAGTGTATCCATTGTAAATCAACATCCTATCCGATTGTCATATACGTAAGCTTAGCAGCAAACGTAAGCGATGTTAACTTTTGGGCTGGGAAGCCCTGCAAATCTGTCAGGATCACTCTTTTTGCCGGTGGTCTTCCTCTAAATCGCCTCAGGCTGCGAAACCAATTGGAGAATATGCCAGAGCTAGACTCCAAATTTATTCCAAGATGACAGGGGATGATGGGCCACAATGTAATTTGATGACATTAGGCTAAAACATCTTAGAAATCTAGCACAGGTGTAGCCGCACTCAATTCTATGCAGTGCCTTAGTTAATGACATAGTTGAAAAAATTTCCTAACGCACTATGTGACCAATGAGCGTTGCACTAGCTATGTTATTTTTAATTTCCTGCAAACAGTTGAGCATATGCTGACTTGTAATTAGTACAATATGTTAGATCATTTTCTCACGTAAGCCTTGTGCACTGGCATTGTTTCGTTATTCATCGCCTTGACCTAGTGAAAGAATCATAAAAAAGTGCTCAGTTGATGTCATATCAATATCGCCAGACGACACAGCTATGTGAACATTTGGTCTTATTTAGTGAACACTGACTTTTCAGCTAAGGTTGCACTTAGACTAAATTGATTGGTATTGAAAGTAAAGATTTATCATTTGACAAATTTGAGCTAGTAACTAGCTCATCTGCATCAGCTCGATCATCATGCTAATATAACCAGTAGAATGCAAAACTTCCCTGCCATCTCCTAATACCTCAAACTGATGGATCCATTCCCATCTAAGGTCGTTTGATTGAAGTCTATTGCTGGCCAACGGCCATACCTGACAAGTCTCCCTTTTTTGGTTGGGAGGCTCCCAGTTTTTAGGGAATTTTTCCACCCCCTCCCTATCTCCCTTTTTCCTCCCTTCTTTGCAACTTCCTTTACCCAGAAAACTTTTTAAGCTTATTTTTGCAAGGGAAACGATGTTTTCCTACCTCAGCGGTGCATATACCTATGTAATTGCTCATTACCATTACTGCTAATATGTAAAATCAGGTAAAATGACGCAATCATAATATGAAAGCTCAAGTTTTGGCTTAGAAATATGACAAACGAGGTTTGAAGTGCGCCGGCACAGCGGGACGCAGAGCTCCGTATTCCGCGCTGGGAGTTCGTCTGCGGAGACCTCCTGATTTCTGGGTCTACCTACTTGTCATGTATGCCAACGGCTAGTCTGATCCCCCAGACTCTTGCCCACATCCAGGGCCCCAACACCCCTCTGATTTGATAGGTAATAAAATAATATACATGGTCAGTAACCTAAGTACCTGGCTGTGTCATAACAATATTGCGAACTGAAAACGGTAACATAGGGGATAGCAACGAAAATAGAAATTAACCTCAAGGTTGATCAAAGGTCAATGTATATGTCCATTGTATCTTGGTAAATTGACACTTTACATGTACACAGAGCAATGTACTGAGTGTGATATATTTCAGTGTAAAATTGCAATGAAATATGAATGGATTTGAAAATTTGCTGTGCATGTTGACTCGGGTGCCCCTAACACAGACAGTTTGACTGCAGGAGTGCTATCATACCTGTATAATTGGCATGAGGTCATGTAGTGAAATTACCTGTCAGTGTCCTGAACACATCTTGGGCACTCTATTTCATCTTGAACCGGCCATGACCAGTTACAACCTACAGTTTCAAATGTTAGATTCTCAGTTTTTATGACTGATAGTGTAAAAGGGAGTGCTGACTTGAGGGCAGAACAAGCATACCCAAGTAAAACAGCCATTCATTTCCAGTAATGTCAATGTGGAATGATGTAACAAAAATGTATGAATCTATTATGTGCAAAAAAGGATGTCTGACTTACTAATTGAAAACAGGTGCTAATCAGTCAGTGGTCCATATCATATATGAACAGTTATATTATTATTATAATGTGTGTAGTTGGATCTTCATCTAGTATAATATTCTATATTATGGGTAAAGCAGATATGTCAGATATTGTTATAAAGCAAGGATAACCAGCTGTCAATATTTTCTTTCCCTTGAAAACTTTGGCGAGAAAAGCCAGACTTTGCTAAGAGGATGTATAATAATAATTATTAGACAAAGGAATAGAATTTGTGTTGAGCAGAGGGTATGAAAAAATGTACTTTGGTCCAGATAAAAATTTACCAGTAAAAAGCTTATTTCATGATGACAGTTTAACGCTCTTGTTCAAGCATTTGATGTACTGTCCAATGATGTGTATGATATCATGCCCTTGAGTCGTATCAATCCGGATTACTTTCTGTATCCTATTGTTGCCAACTTTGATGTCCAGACTGTCTTTAGAATCCGTTTGTATCTTTTTAGTAGATATGATCTCCGTAAAGGGATAAGATAGGATGCATCTCTGGAATAATAATTATGAGAATATTACAAAGAGAAAAAGAGAAAGGGTAATTGATCATCGATCAAACCGAGTTGTTAAGGGACGCTAGATTTGAAATCTCACTGGAGAATCATATTCTAGAAGTTATTCCAAATAGTGTGTAAAATTTGGTGTAAGGTGGAGATAAATCCAAAAATCTTATGACGTCAATCATATCCCACTGCGGTCCATCGACTACTGGGGTTTGGTTTGCCCCCAGGTGTGCTCCGACCTGCCTGCAAACAGAGAGCAACCTGGCCCAGATATAGCGGCCTCTCCACTAAGGCAACTAATTTCGCCGCCCATGCTTCGGGATGTGGCTTGTGATAAGACATCCGATTTAAATCACCATTTTAATCAACCATTAATCAATAGAGCCCAATTCAGTAATTTTGGGAACAGAGGCTATCTTTGGCTGGCTGAAGACACTCTAAACTTTCTCCTCTATGGGCTCAAGTGAGGGCCTAGATCAATGGCTTGATTAGATATTAGAATACTAAAATACTAATGCTTTCAACGCATTCTATCACGTGCCCTAGAGGGAATTCCCTTTATCGATGTCACAGCTTTGGGGATATCCAATAACATTTTGTTTTCACACCCATCAGGTGTTGCTGCCTATATAAGGATATTAATGATGCTAGGGTAGTTTATGCCTGGACAATTCCAAGGCCGAATGGCGAAACGGCTAAATTTGGCCGGATATAAAGCAACACAGCCGGGCAATGAATCTTCTCAATTGCAAAGTGTGCAGCTGCAGACTTTTCAGGGAATCGGTGTTTCAATTAGTAATTCATATAGTTGTAATACTATTAAGTCCATGGTTATTCAATGAAAATCATCCTAGGCTGGTCAAAGTCGGCCTTTTTGATCTGGACCACATTTTCTGGTATGAAAAGTTTCCAAGATTACTAGTCAAGGCTTAAATGTACCTACAGTGTCAACACTATATTTTAATTGAAATGCTTCCTATCATTACCTGTGAGTCTGGATCGAGAAAATGGACACCTGCTCTATTCACTGCGACGATGCAACTTGTTCCAAGTTTAGGCTCCGTATCGCACTACAGAAAATGTGTGAATATGGTATTACACAGATATATTTCACTCTACTGTATGTTCCGTAATTCTTAAGCTTACAACAGTAATCTCAATGTATATACATATATTGTTCAATAGTTTCTTTACCAAGTTTTGCCATCTTTCCCAGGTTAGAGGGCCCAAATCAAATATAATTTGTCATTTATTAGGGCTCTCATCAATACCTTAACTTGATAAAATGATGCACCAAACATGGGCCAGCGTTTTAGTATATCTAGAACATCTATTTTGAAGTCCAGTTCTGTAGCTGTGCGATAACTGAGTGTGGGGAGGTATCTCCTCATGCCATTGTGTATTTGCTCTGATGTGAGAATAGCATAGTTCAATACTGCATCAGGTACAAACTCGACGCAGTTATTGCTGCAAATAAATTTCAGAAAATAATGCAAAACCATATTTTAGGGTAAGTATTCATTTAAGTTACCGGTTGGAAGGCATGTTTGTCTCACATATATTGCCAGGAATGGTACATACAGTGAGGCAGGTTATTATCATCAGTTTTGTCTTTCCCAAGATATGTGGGAAGAAGTTTTTAATTCGATATTGAATCAGTATCGCTATGAATGTGTAAATACAGGTGAATTCATATGTGTATGTGAATTCGCCTCATATGAAGGTATTGTCAGAGTTCATCAAAGGGTCTACATATCAAACTGACTTCGGGCTTGAGTTCACCCTGTGCATTTTCCTATAAAAAACAGACCTATCACTGGAGAGCTTTCAGCGGGTTGTTATAATACCCAAAACATCTAAATGATGAGTGTGGTATGTATAGATAGATGTGATTAGACCATGGTGTAGACGCTATGTTATAAAATATGAGTACAAGGTTATATACTTAGGATATGTATCAGCTGTGGTAAACTAAAATGATCTTCGCATCCAATTTTCTGTCAGTAAAAAGCAAGAGGATATATCTATTGGTTGTCATTGTTTAAAAATATTGACCTGCCTTAGACAGAAACAGCAATATATCCAATTTGATAAACAATTGAATGTACCAGTCCACTTATATACCCATGGAAATCCTGGTTGATCTGGGTCAAGTCAAACCAAGAAAGATACAATGCATCTTAGAGGGCATGGAGTAAACTCCGATAATGGGCGCACTCCAGGCTGCATTAGACCATTTTTCAAGGAGTTTGCTTGTAGTTAGTGTGATAGAATCAGGTTTTTGGTATCATTCTAGAGTTCTCAGTCATATTCAGAATAATAACCTAGGTTTGTCAACAGCCTGTGAGCCAGTTTCAACTGATTTTCACATTTTCACTAGAGGGAAATTACATCCTTTATAGTATCTCCTCATCTCAAACACATTTAAACTGGGCTACAGGCTGTTTATGGACCTTGAGAAGTAGTATGCTTAATAGACTGAGAATGATACAAAAAACATGACTCTTTCACAATCACTTTAAACCAAACATGGAAGAAGAAAATGTGGATAATTCGTCTGTTGTCACCTGAATTTGACCTTGCTTTGTCTACCTAACCAGACATGGCTATAAAACACATCATCTACATTGAACGTTAAAATAAGGCTCACTTACATTCCCAAAGCATTGTCATCATTGTCACCAATCCTCCACATCAATGCTGCTATATGCATGACATTATCCTTCAACAGAGTATAAAGCGCTTTTAACAATTAATCCAAAAGGTTTTCTTCACTGTACGGTCCTAGTTATGGGCATTTCATGCTGTCTACTATTTTTTACAATCAAAGGATAGGTTTATGGGGGGACGAGGAGGTTTAGTTTTTACACTCACCAACATTTTAGAAGGTACTCTGGCACCTTTGTCAGGTAATGAGATAAGCCAGCCATCTAAGTAAAGTTGTACGGTCTGATGATACATCATATTGTTGCATTCATATGATAGAAGATCATAGTTGAGAGGATAATACCAGCATATCCTCTCAAAAAGAAGAGTACATGTGACATTGTGTAATCTCATCTGTGTTACCATATCCATTATATATTCTTCTCTCTTCATACGTACACAGTTAGCTGAACCTATAAACGTACACAAAATCAATACGGACGGGATACGGGATAGGCCTACATCACATATTTCATGTGATGTATACCTGAAGTGGTCATGTCTGCACAATCTGAAATAAATGTGCGAAAGTTTCATTTGATACAAGATCATGTGGGTTCTAATATGAATAACTACTCATATCACAGAACATGCAAAACTTAAGGTTATGTTGGAGTTGTCCTATCATTGATTAAAAGAAGATTATTCCCTTGTGATGTATTTTTATTACTGACTTGGCAAATTAAATTCAGGAAATGGCAAAAGTGAAAGCAATTCCAATATAAATATTTAACCTTGTATCTACCAGAACAATGATGACCATGACTCAACTCGGCAGGCAGCTGATTAAAATAATTCTAGAATGATTTGTAACTTTGATTTGAGGGCTTTTTCACCTTTTTTTAAATATTCGAGTGGGACCGGTAACAAAGGAGTTAGAATATACAGCTTATCATAGAGGCGGCTGATGCGGAGGAATTAGCGTGAAAATCTTACCTGTGTCATAGAGAGCAAACATAGCATACTCCTCCATCTCTGCCTGGCTTATAATACCTAACTTCACACAAATCTCCTCTAGTGTCTCTTTTACAAGCTAAACATACACATGTACACATAAATAATCACATTATAATTCTGCACTCATATATTAATGTTTAAAAGCCAGTTTTAGTTTTCGTCAGCTGATCGACCAATAACAATAATAAAAAAATCCCGAAGCATATATCAGCCGCTGGAATCGAGGTCAATGTTGTATAGTTGGTTAAATCTCATTCCCTTTCCATTTGGCTATATTTTTAAAACCACAGCATAGGAAATTAATGTCATAATTGCTTCATCTTTATCAAAACATCTACCGTATACTGAAAGCTTGGCGGGATAAAGCAGCTGTATTATTACGAATTTGAAAGGACAAGTTTTTCAAATCATTAGGGACTTGATATGGCGAATATCAAAACAATTGCGAGTTTTCAACGGTGCAGATGCTGAATCGAAAAGCCAGCTCAGCTCCATTTACGTTAGCCTGTCTTGAAAAGCTACATTTTGCTATGCTTTATATGCTAGAGAACCGAAATGGAGAGAAGGTAACTCCAACCTACAGCTCCGGTCACTGTCAATTATAGTTATATATTGTTAAGGCTATAAAACCTACTGTGTACGGAGTGATATTGATGACTATGCCATTTTCCGATCCTGGTATTAGAACAGTCTGTCTTTTACTCAGCTTCCCTTCCTACAAGCATCATTTAACTTTAAATGTCATGTAAATTCATGCTTCACTCATATTACTCCTTACCCACAAAAAAGTCTGGACAATATTCCAAATACTCAGTGATGAGTGCAAGGAAATATCTCAGAATGACAGGTAAGATATTGACAATCGACACGTGAATAGCAATAGAAGAGGCCAGGGAGAGAAAATATGATATAAAGCAAGAGAGATACAACGGTACGGCTGAATCATCGCCAACTGAAGAGCCAAGACATTACAGTTATTTATTTATATCAGGTCTATAGAGTGAAAAATAAGGAGGATAGACCCAAGCGCAAGGATCCCACCAGTTATATTTCAGTTAGAGACCTTTAAATTGAGTGGAGGGCCTCTTTTCGTAGACATAGGTACAAACTGAGGTATACTATTAATAAATAATGTACCTCAAATTAGGTGGTTTTTTATTTATTTTTGAGGTGACCAATTTCAGAGGCCTAACATTAAGAGCTCAGACTAATTTGGTTGATCACAGTCAATCTGACAGCCACGGCATGAGCAGTGTGCCCAGCTTACAAATATACCATCATATTTTGACTCACAGCAATAGCAGCGATTTCTTCTGCAGTTGGTACATTTCTCCTGCCTCCATAGCGGATTGTTTTCCTCAGTGAAGTGAGACATGTGGACGCAGCATTGTGATGCGTTCGTGATGGATCTGAAGCATTCTGTTGCAGATATGTCAATAGGAACGGTCTCAGGATATCAGAGCAGGCAAACCAACAGCAAACAAGCGTGAGAAGTCGCCAGCCTCTCAAACAGCTCTTACTGCAATGTCAATGAAATCACGAATATAACAGTAAATGGACCTGAATGCCACCCACAAAACCAGTTAATAGTAGTTGAGTAACTTGCTGCCTTAAACGTCAGCGTATTCTGCACTCCCATGAAACCAATGAATAGTAGAGCCACTTGCTGCCTTTAACTTCAGCATATTCTGCACTCCTATTAAACCAATGCAACAAACGATCACTTTATAGATATATCACTTTGAGGACCTGACTATTCTCGTTTACTTACCTGTGTTCACTTTTGTTATTAGTGACTTGTTTCGTCAGCTGACAATAAACCTCATCTCTCAGTTCTGGCTGGTGATGGCAAGCCTACAATTATGACTGGATGTGACATTGATGTATTCATAGGCTGTGTGATTACATCTCGTTGTCCACATTTGTCTACAACACCTAGCTCTAGCTATTGAGAACATCCTAATTGGAAATTTGGCTGATAAAAGAAAGGAATAGCAAATTTGTGACTGACTGAGAGACTACCTGCAGAAAATGTAATTTGGCATGAAGCTATGTCATTTGTGGACAAGAAATAAAATACAAATGAAATGTCTGACAAACATAAATGTACATGCAAGTTGGTTAAGCACTAAGCTATCTTACTTGATCAGTACAGAAGATATAAGTTACTTTAACTTCATGCGGCTACTGACCTTCAATATTCTGAATACACAGTCCAACTCAGAAAGTGGATCTGGTGTTTCTAAGTCTCCCATGAACATTAAAATACTGTTGAAACACTGCACCGCTTCCTTTGACATCTCCGAGGAAGGTAATTTGAGCAAGGAGTTCTCTAGCGGTACCTTTGCAAAAAAATTAAGTTCAATTCAGTATTCAGCATATACGTATCACCAGGGAGTTTGGGGCATGTCCCAAACTCCCTGCCCCAAAAGGCAATAACAGAATGGCAGCAAGTTGTCCTCTCATAAGAGGCCACATAAGAGATGCCCAATAACAGATGCAAAACCTCTCTTCAGTGAAAATTGAGACTATAGATGGAATTTTTGTGTCAGTAATGTTATGTGTTAATCAATCATTGGGGTCATGGTACTGGATCAAACAAAGTATAACTCTCTCCCACAGTACTAAATCGCCTCCACTAGTTCCAAAGTTGACCAACCAACACTTATTATCATCATATATCAAGCAAAACATTTTATTTTAGTAAGATCATTGTTTTTAGGATTCAGGACAGCCATCTAAGCCTTGTTAGAAGCAGCCCAGTGAACAGCATTTTATAAAAGACGATCCCAGGTACAAAAGGGATGTCGAAAGAAATAGAAAATTAAAACCCCAGTCATGATTGATGACCATTCCCATAGATTTTAGTTCAAGCTTGACATAATGCGTGCCGAGAATGAAGCCCAGGAGTCTATATATCATTTTTGTGGTTTGATTCTAATTACTCATGTCAACGTATCATGTGTAACATAATATATTCATAATCCTTTTCTGGTGAACAGGGTGATGGTTGGATACTAGCTCGAGCCTGACTTGCTTGGTTTTGGTTGATTGGCTATAGATGATCAATTGCAGCCAGCACTCTACTACTCATGTTTTCTTTACGGTCATGATAACATTTAATAAAGTGGGTGTAGGAGAATTTCTGATGAGTCAACTTAAGCCAACTGAGACTAAACACATAACAAGCAGCTAACAGAGTAGAGGCCCAACTAAATCTGAAGAAAAAAGTATCTGTGTGACTAGCCTCATTTATGTGAAGATCCAAAGCCTATTCTGACAACAACCTAATGTGAAAACCCCAATTTGATACAGTCTATAAATATGGTGTTCTTTTAAACTGGGGAAAGAAGAACAACAACAGCATGAACCATCAGTTTTTAGCTTTCACAGTGCGAATTGACAATTTTGTGTGAAGAAATTTTTTCGCCAGGTAAAATAATCATTACTCCTTTTTTAATTCATCAATCAATCCTGTTTGTGAGGTTTAAATTCAATCATAACTCATCTCTTTTTACCGTTTGGTTGTCATTATGTTTTCTGCTAAGAAAACAAGGAGCTTGATATCGTGTCATCCAATCGCAACTTAAATCCTTTGCAGTAAGTGAACTTACATTGGTCCATTTGATTGCTTCAGCTTGCTCTTTCCATGACCAGCTCTCACATTTGGCTGCTCCATCTAGAGTGTACAAACATCAATATTCTATAAGTTTACAGTTAGACTAAGCAGCGCATAGAAAAGTAGTACCTATCAAAGACATACCTTGGAAAAATGTATGCTCACGGCTCAAGGCTTGCCTAAGTTGCAACTTAAGACACAATTTCTACGATAAACAAACTCATTATTTTCACTTAACTCGATCATCGTATCCTATCATATCTTTTAGGTGATAACCATTTGTTTATGCAATTATCTTTCAGCTGACTTCTTTCTTAGTGATCATCTGTTGTCTATTATCCTGTAGGCCATATCTCATTCCATGTAATGGGTATGAGCAATATTTTGGTCCAACCATAATGATTCAGAAACAGTATCTACTTACACAAGAACTTCCAGGAATCATTTGAATATTGTAGTAATTGAAATCATAATAACGTGGGCTTCTACTTCCTAAATTACATGGCCCAAGATTTAACACCATCTGTCGTGAAATCTAACATATAGCCTAGACCCCTAGAGGGACATTTCTCTCATGATAAAGCCCTTTGCCTAGTTTTTTAGAAAACTTACAGCCCTAGTTTGGTGAATCCGCATAGTTTGTCACAGGTTTCTCTCAAGTTGGTGGGAAGTTGTACTGATATGACCAAATGAAATTAGGAATACAGGAGTCAGGATTTGAACCCAGCTGATGTTTGTAAAACTATGTATGACGAGTCAAAAAGCAGCACATCAGTCTTACTATAGAAATAGGCACATAGAAAGTTTGGTTTTAACATACCACTGGTACTACTGGTGTCCTTATTAAATATCTTCTTTTTGATGCTGCTCAACTTTAGAGACTCTATTAGTTTGATACTATCTTGTAAGCCTTTGCTGTTATTCTGCAAGGCCTCATACCTAAAATGGTAAATACGCATCACATTGCGGACTGAATTTTGTGTATCATGTTTTGATGCTTCTATCGTTTACGAGTTTGTATTTATCACTATATCACACTCCAGGAACCAGTAATTAACCATCATCAACGGCTCCCAATGGATATATGTAAAGAAAAGGCTCATCAACCCTCAATTTTGTGTACAGTTTACCATAAACATATCCATATCCATTGTTTGACCAAAGCTTTAGTTGTAGTAAGCTTCACTACTATAATTGTTTTCTCTAAAGTGGCTTTAGGTTTTTAGTTCCTCCTCATGGAAAATAGGCAAGTGCTTTATAGCAAGAATTTATATGCTCGATCTATATTGGATGGTTGGACAACTGCAATGAAACTGAGTTTGAATTATCTTTGTTAATTGTTACATCATGAAAACACCACCATTCTGTCGCTCCACCAACGGGCTGATTCATGGTGTTTTGTACAAGCCATAAACTTTTTGCAAAGCACTAGATCAATGCCAATTTTTTTTATCAATTAAAACAAATCACATAAAAAATTACTATAGTAGTGTGGCCAGTACATGACCCAAAGAGTCAGGAATTAGTTACAGCAACCAATCGAGTTGTGTGAGGCAAATCATTAGAGCTTTTCAAAGATAGTCACTCTTATTTCATCTTCCAAAGCTGTGATGGAATCGCTTGATTGCCATTATCTCAATGAAGATTCCAAATATTGCTGGTCTTATTGGATCCATTGTATCAAACTGGTAGAGAACAATAGCAAATAAAGACTAACCGGTCAATGTTTTGCCTGAAGTACATCATTGAGAACTCCAACATCGAGAATTTCCCTGTTGAAGATGCTTGTTTTGCCATATCAGCAAGATCCTGAAAAATCCATACAACAGCCTCAGATTAAAAAGATGAGGAAGAAGTTTGCTGTAGTTGCACATGATAGTCCCTTATATATGACTTATCACAGAAATATTTTATTGCGGGTATCGACGCGTAAACACAGCATAATCGGGCTGGTGAGAAGATATCATCTGGGGAAAATTAAGCGCGATAAGCTTGTTTGAAACCCTAGTAGTCTGGATGCCTTGAGTGAGTAGAAGTGCAGTCCACAAGCACTTCATACAACCTGCTGCATATAACCTGCTCCGTCTATTTTTTAAGAATTCTCACTTTTTTGATGCTGACTCCTTAGTGTGTAGTAGGATTGAAAATACTGCTAACATTTTTATAAATTTTGATACCCATATTCTTAACCAGTGCTACTGGAAATCATGCAGGATGCCAAAAATTAAGACTGAAAGATTTTTATGTAGTTTTATATCTACGAGTATCAAAATTTTAAATGATATGCCATTACAATCACAGAGCCTTTTTAAACAATTGTAAACTGTCTTCGGCGGATTTACCAATAAACTGCTATCTCATCTTATCTTATCATATATAACCTTCTGCATATACTGCCTGGACAATTTACACCCTTACCTTTCCATGAGAGCTGGCGCGTCGCCTCATAACGGGACTGCCAAAGCTAGCGGTTCGAGAGACATGCTTTTTCCTCAGTGTACTCATCCCCTCGTCTGCATTGCCATTGAATGAGCCATAAACCCAGCCTGCAACATAAACAATCATAAATGTAAAAAAGCCATAGTCACTCTCAGGTGGGGTGAAGAAAAAGGTGTCAAATGAAGTTCGAACAGAAAAAAATTCCTCTTTGCAGCAACAACATTTTGTTGACTGGTTCTGATGAAAATGTTACAGGAAGTTGTAAACATAGCCGACCAGTAGGTACAACACAAGGTTCTCTTTCTACGGGTTGCGGAGTCAAACCATGCTGTTGCAAGAATTCAAGGATTTATATGGACACAGTAGCAATTGTGGCAGGATGCTCTAACTAACACCAACAAACACCAGACCTCTTGTATTAAAGATTGAGCAGACCACTGTCAACCATCATAACAAAAAAACGAAGGAAACAAAAAGATTGAATAATAATTAAGTGGTCTGTTCCAACTTTTCAACCTTGTGGTCAATGGATGATAATATTTCAGGATTATGGCAAGCTTAAATTTTGCTTTGTCTGGGAAAACTTATTATCATGGCTATGGAGGCAAGCAGCTCATGATGCATCACCAACACTGTGGAGAGATTAGAAGCCAATTGTCTACCTAGGATACCCCAATATTGGGTCACAGGCATATGTCAGTCTGTGTTTGTATGCGTGCAGCCAGCTTATTGCAGAAATTCCACTAGTTCAGAAGATTTTTAGCTGATGATCGAGTAACTGGTTAGCTTAAATTGAGGACAGATTATTCCTTGATTGGAAGCTAAATTTTCCAAAGTACGATTAGTCACAAAACTTCTCATCAGTGTGATGGTCTTTCAGGAGGTTATGTGTATGTATAACCTTCCACTCCATCCTACGGCCCAGTATGCTGGACATCGACGTACTCGAAAAGTTCTCAACAAGTTTGCTTTTTACTGTTTGGCCACTTTTCCTCAGCAATTCTTTCGAATGTTACACAGGCTTTTAATGACAACTACTTCCTTTAAACCACACTGAATATAGTGAATATAGACATTATTGCTATGTTTTACGTGAGGGTTTTGTATAAGTCTTGTCTCATCTATGCTTGTCATATTTTAATGACAAGGCGATGGATTAACCCATTGGCAGTGAAAGGATCTTGTGAGAGAATCAGTACAAATAAAGCAGATGATTCCAATGTTACTGATGACTAACCTCCTCTTGGGGGACCTCCTGGCTTCACAGTTTCCTGGGTTTCAGGTCGTGATGCCCCTCTTCTTAACATCTTGAGGATTGATGATGTTTACTGCCTTACCTAGCGCACTGTAAAACTGAAAGTTCCTATCTGTTGAGACAATGCAGGTATCAGTAGGACTAATGAGACTGCTGGGTACGATAGTGCATTTAAGTCTCAGCTCATCTGACCATGAACTCTAAATCTTATAGCCATAGGGTTACAAGTAGTATATTTAGTGTTATAGAAGTTCGAACATCAGATAACAGGCTAATCTCCCGGCCAGTGACATAAGTCATGCAATCCTAATTTCTAGCCTGTTTTGATTCCACAGCACTGATGTGATCCATAAATCTTATGTATAAACAAAATAAGCTATGAGAGATCATGACAGATATAGGTCACAACTTTACGAAAAATTCAATCATATTTCAATGATAAGTATCCTTACCCATCTAGCAGATTAAACATTTGCTATATTTCAATCAAACAGTCAAATGATGTTTTAACATCGTTGTAGGGTCCCAATATCCATCTGAAAGATAGCTTGGCGCCAGTCGGTTGTGTCACGAGTCCCAATCACTCCCTGTTCTTTGTTATTGTATCCTCTCTGAACAATGATTTGGTGATTCTAGGATCACAGCTAAAAGCTTCACAGTTGACCAGAGTGCTGTTGGAGTGCTGCTGGAGTCCTGCTATGGTTTACAATCTGCAGCCACAGCAACAACTCTAATGAAAGGTTTGTTCTGTGAGCCTCAACAGTGAACAAAATGATTGATATCAATCATAATCTGGTCTAGTAGCCATGGTAACAAGGTTATGAATCGCCTGTTATAATTATAGCCTACTTCTTGTATTACCGCTGTTTGGTAAGTGACAGGTTGAAATCATCGAAATAGGTAGGACTAGTCTTCAAGATAAATTATGTCTTTTTTTACAAAGGGAGTAAGGGTTACATGCTATAAAATATAATACACAGACCCACAGACCAAACCAAACCATGTAAGACAGCTCTATATATAGCACTGGGCAACTAAGCGCTATAGCACTGATGTAGTTATGCAAGATTTATACAGTGAACAAGTTGCAAGCTCTTCCAGGTTTAAATTACCGATTGTATTAGTTATTACCCCCTCCTGCTGAAGTGCAAAATAAGAATACTAGTAGGTTATCAAGTTTACTGTGCTGTACGAGCCAAATAAACTGATGTTTACAATGTCTCTTGAAAATACATGTTATGCCTTTACCTGTAATTGCTTCATGGGTCAAAACCTAGATATTTTCTCAGTGTGCATTCGTGTATAATGTGTGTAATGGCTGGTGCACATTATCCCAGACGACCATCACAGATAGCAATTCCAGTCAATGTGAACATGAGAATTACACAATCCCAGTCTGCCTGGGTCTGCCTTAGACAGTATCTGGAAAGTTCGTAAGCGTCAAACTTTCCCGATGCTATCCCAGACGAACCCAGACTCATTCTACATCTGGGTGCTATGTGAACCAAACATTGGGATCATCTGGGACGATCTGGGACT
Source organism: Membranipora membranacea (assembly GCA_914767715.1). Lineage (NCBI taxonomy): Eukaryota > Metazoa > Bryozoa > Gymnolaemata > Cheilostomatida > Membraniporidae > Membranipora > Membranipora membranacea. The sequence goes on from OU612066.1 coordinate 19,204,495, forward strand.
ATCTGGAACAATGTGAACATTATCCCTGCACTATCCCAGATAAAAACCTAATTGTTAATTGCTGAATTTTACAATGTGAACATAAGACTAGGACCATCTGGGATAAGCATCTGAGATAGCATCTGGGATGGCATCCCAATGTCATCTGGGACAATGTGAACCAAGCTTTATTCTTTATCAAATCATTCTATTATGGTAAAGCACTGTCTCATATAGAGGGGTCCCGTTGTGTTTCGCTGTTTGATCGGTTAAAAATAAAGTTCATTACATTTTTTCAAGCATGAATTCAGGCAGCAATAAATGCTGGTATTTGAGTTTATTGCGCCTTAGCAGTCATTATTATTATTAGGCAGTGCCACTCTATATTCAAAAGTCATGATTTTGTCTATTACATAGTTGTTTTGCTATGTCAACAATGGGTTTAGTACATTTCTGTCATCAACATAAAATATACATGCAGAATTTGACGTTGCACTTCGGAAAAGATCTATTATCTCCTATTGCAAGCTCACAGATATACCATAGTAGAGATTCGCCAACAATAATTTGCTCTATGATCCAACCTTATGATATTTACCTCATTCCAGCCTGGCCCAGTCGATACGGTAAATACACATCTATTAGATAATTCCTACCAAATGTGTCAAGACTTTGGATCTCTGCTTTATTGTTTTTCTCCAGCATCTTAGTCAGCTTTTGGGAGAAATTGGAGAAAAAAAGTTTAATACGGTACTTCACAAACATAGATCAATGATGTAATAGTGTTTCAGATAATGGAAGTGTAATATAGCGTAATTATAATATTACTTCCTAAAGGCCATCTGCGCCATCACTTGTCGGTTTTGGTTGATTGTTCAGATTGGTGGAGGGAGGGTAGAAACAAGAGTCAGTTTACGTAAAATGTGTAAATCTCTTCCAGTATTGTCAGCATAGTAAAATGTCACCAGTGAACTTGGTAAGGGTGCACTGCGCTTTCAATTTTTCAAAAGTTAGATTATTGACTTAGGCTCACAAGCTACAGCAATCCTTAGAAAGAATAAGTAAGTAACCAAGCATTTTGCACAAAATTAATACAATCTTACTTCTGCTTTCTCCTGCACTAATATCTTCATATACTCTCTGTTCATTAGGTCTTGTATCTGTGCCCTTTCTCTTGTACTTAATTCAATCATAGTATGTGATGATAGCTGGAGGTTATCCATATCAGAGGGCAAAATCCCTAACCATTGTAGCGTTGGTAGATTCAAGTTCTCACCATCATGTGCATGTACCTAAGAAATATCAAAACACATAAAAGAGAAATATTTGTTATTTGCTTTCAACTTTTGATAAAGCCTACTGAAACAACAGATATGGTCCGAAAGCTTTTTATTTCTACTCTTTTCCCACCAGTTCAGTAAATCTACATTCAACTACTTGTAAAACTTCTGTCAAATAGCTAGCCTCAGTTTTTGAAGGTTTTTACTGGGATCTCAATCAATGCTTAGCGTAATAGCAGCCAGATTTTCAGCTAGATCCAATTACTGACACAAAGTTATATACTGATTACTACACAAATAGCAAGACTGTGTGTATCACCAAATACCCATAGACTAAATATACTAAACTAGAGCGATGATTCTACCACCGATCCATGAATACATATGACTGTATGCTGACTTGTTTCAGTTGTAGTGAGAGTGAAACTTAGAAATATTTCTGTTATCAGAAGGAAGACAGCTATAGCAATTTATTTGCATTTTCTAAGTTTTATCTGCCACAACTTTTATGGAATGTCAAATGTGCTTTTCTCTCATATCTTGGTCATGTGTCATGTCAACAATGCTTGGACCATTCACACTAGAGTATTCTGTTGAGCTAAGGAACAGCATAGGATTCAAAGGCAATGCATTGTTTATCTGCGTTAATCAAGTTGGACAATCAAAGCTTTTGAGCTAACCAAGTACAATTTAGAGAAGTAGCCACCATCTAGCAAATTAAAGTTATATTACAATTCTCACAGATTAGGTTTTATAGCTTTGATTTTCCACTCTCCAACTATCAGCTTTGAGGTCTACATGCATTATGAAATCAGTAACAAGTAACCCATAAACTCACCAGGGAACCAAACTTGTATGTCAAGTATATACAAACACCGTGCGGATCAGCATCCACAAGAGCATAAAAAGGCAGTGATGGATATTTAGTATAGATCATATTCACAAATTGCCTTGTGCTCAAGTCAGGGTAACCTTTTGCCTGAAAATGAGACACAACATGTATGTATACCATACCATCAAAATCCTCACTCACTACACTTGGCATAGATAAAGGATAACAAATTCATGTACACTACACATTCACATAACGCGTCAAAGAGACTAGTTCATTTAGCCAAGCTGGCCATTGGTCAACTCCATGTCAAAAAGGCTATTGAAACTGGTCACTGTTGCCTTGGAGCAATGAACTTCATTGCTTGAAGGCCCATTGTTGGAGTATTTTGTTGGCAAAGATCCGCAAAAAAGGTATCCTGGAGGTATCATTAGCATTAAATCAATGAATGAATGATTTTGTTCACCAATGTTTTTCCTTCACTGAATGAGTTCACTGAATCATTCACTAAATGGTTTTCATTCACAAGATACCTAGAGGCTTTGGTTTTTTACAATCTGTGCTTCAGATGAGCTGCTTTATAACGTACAGTTACCATTTACCTAATTGCCTATGGAGAGATGGTCTCAGCAAATAATTGTTCGAAATCAAATCGATTAGGTTTTCAACCCTCCCTGTTCAACGATAAAAATTGCTGCTATTGGTACAAAGAGGAATTGTTTTCTCATGCTCACTGTGACGATTAGACAAGGTCCTAGTTTCTCCACTGCTTTCCCTTCTAACAAATGTTGGAACGTGGCATCTTTTTCGACTATCAATACAAACTTAGCCATAGTTCTCTGTATCTCCACTTTGTGAATGAGAGAAGGCAGCAAAACGCCCTGCAAGTGGTAACATGATATTGATGACCTAAAAGCAATGTAATGAAGTAATTTTGTCGTTGAATGCACTTGAACAGGATGATTTTAAAAAATTATATTCATTCAAACCTAAACAAAGGAAATCGGAAAAAAAAGCGAAGTCGGTGATCATGCATAGTAAGGATATCTAATTTTATAACTTTTAGGTCAGACTTCATTCTCAACAGCCTCATCTGCCAATTAAAGAAATCTTAGTTTACAACAAATGTAGAGAGAAACGGTTGTGCGGATGGATAAGGGAAACTGGTATTGTTGTCTATGAGTAGTTTGCATATTACAACAAAAGCAAACTCACATTTTGTGATTGAGAGCAATCAACTAGTTTTTTCTCCATGTCCAGATACTCGAGACATCCAGCTATAACACCCTTCGAGGTAGCTACCTAATTGAAAATACCAATAGAATACCAATAACATAGCTGACAAACGCAATGCATTTGTTTGATAAGTAAGAAATGAGGGTATGATGTTGTGTGATATAACACAAAACACAATTTGCACGCAATCTGTCTTCTGCGTGCTTGATAGATAGCGGAGCAGAACCCTCGTTAAGAAGCTATAGAGCATTTGTGAAAACTGTTTGTACCGCAAGTATATGCATTTTCTTTCAAATGATAATTTAATTTATGCTGAGTGTGTAGAATTAGATTGAGATTGGAAACATATTGCAAACCGACCACGTGTAAATGCCATCTCGGAACGTTCAACATTACAGATATAGTGTCAATCAATCCATCAATGTACCTCTGATTTCTGTACAGCTCAGGGTCTTGATAATAAAGATCTCTGAAAACAGTCATGAGATATGACATAAAAACAAGGCAGCGTGTAAATGGATTCTCTTTAGTGCAGAGTAGTGAGAGCATTAGCGCTGTTCAGATGATAAACTGGTGAGGAGGGAGAAATAATCACACAATTATGAATTCTTTTGATGAGATACTTATTGGAATGGCATCTTCTGGTGCCAGAATATGAATAACCAAAGACATATTCTGTTCAGCTCTTTATGAATTATCCTTTAGCCATTTAGGATGAGGTTTCTCTTCAATAATAATCAAAGAGAATGATGTCCAGATGGCTGAAGTATTTATTTTTGTTCAATCTGAGGAGGCCGCATCCAAGATGGGAGGTGACATTACATAGAGTGGATTCAATGAGAAGCGATAATTTTGGTTGATATGGTGAATTTTCTACCAAACATTGTAATCTCTTTTCTGAAAAACACGTCTTACAAACTAATCATCATTCACAATATTGACGACCACCTAAGCAAACCTTTTAGTACAGTATCGATTTTTGACAAGCAGAGAGTGAATAGAGGCTAAAACTCTCATCATGGCTCCAAATTTACCAACACTCTGCCTACGTCCAAACCCGATCACAGAATAACTAGAAACAGAAAGGAATAGAACTCCAGACAGGTTATTTTAAAATCATCTCAACTGTCCAATTAAATGTAGTATAGTGATATCACAAAATGGAAAAACCTTATCAATCGTCTACGTTTATCCTCAAGGCTCAATACTCACATTTGTATAGTCAAATAACAATTGGTCACTTCTCACAAATTAATAGATTGAGAATTATTTGTTTTTGTGAATACCAAAATACCATAAAATTGACATTCTTAGTTTATTAACTGTGATACACAATGTATCCTGTGCTTACCGCCGACCTTTTTCAGCTCGGTTCTCTCTCAACCCTCCGCTACAGGATATAGTCAACTGAGGAGCCTCACTTTGTATAATCTGTGTGAACACTGCACAAGCCAGACCTTCTATTCTTTCTATCAATGCCAGCCTGCATAACAATGCAAAATGATTTTTTGAAGTCTGCAAAATGCACATGTTATGACGAACATTTCATCCATGATTTTTTGGGGCCTGCTTCTGACGAAATCTTGGTTGGTTATCAAGGAGGTAGAGGAGTGTTTTATTTCATATTTTTCAATCACCAGTTAGTCGCAGGTTAACCAGGTAGGTAATTTTATTTCATTCAGATGAGGCACGGACCAGCTATAATACCTTTTTTTTCCTAATCTTTGTGCCATAAGAATGGGTGAATTTCAAGTAGGCCTATTACAAGTCTATGATGGCTATGATAGTGCCCTATGGTATTAATATATTATTATTCATTTAATATAGTTTCAAGTCAACTCCATTTATTTACTTTAAAAATGAGTGCCTCCAAAGGAGCATATTACTTATTAGGGTTTGCACAAAATTCTGTGTTTACGATTAGCAGAGGGATTTTCTCTTTAGTCAGCAGTAAGTGAATTTGTGTGGGTTTTTCCAGAGAGTAAACAAAGCTGACCAATATACCTTGTTTACCAATTAATTCACATGGAGTGCAAATGTCAAATGTCATTGTTTTTCAAAGGGCATTCTACTAAACAACAAGCAAAGAAATGATTTTTTGATTCTACGAAAATTTACCTTTAATTTTTGTTCTAGTAAGTATAGAATGTTCCCTTGTTCACAGTTCTTCAATTCAAGACGCCTTTTATCACAGACACAGGCCAGGGCTTGCCTCTTTTTTTGTTCACTAAAAGGAGTACTAAATGCATAGCCTAGTCTAGTATATACAGCAACGCTGCTGACTTATTGGTCATATGGATAACCTCATATTGTTTGATATTAGCTGAAAATTCTAGAGACTGGTAAATGGAATCCACCAAGCCACCATCAACTGATTCAATCAATCAATCAATCAATCAATATATCAATCAATCACAATGGCAGGAAAAATGAATGAAGTAAGCTGAGAACAGGCTTCATTCATTTTTATTTGTCATCAAACCATACTTTAGGCTGTATAAACCTGGGCTGCAGTCACTACTTCATACATCATCATCTTGGTAACATTATTGAAATGACTTACCTCACATCATTCTCTGAACAATCCATATTTCCAACTCAGAAAACCCCAACTTTGTCACGGTTTCTTCTGTAATGTCTGCCCATTTTATCACGTGACACAGCCTCTTAACCACACCAAGGAGTTGTCTACAACTCCTTGACCACACTGACATCGAGATTATGAGTTGCAATAGTAAATCACATGATCAGTGTGATAGATTTGAGAACTATAAGCCATAAGAGTCTATGTCTCATAATAAAGTTTGGGAAATTTTGTCCCCAAGTCTTTGAAACATGAAGTTTGGACTCCCTTCAATATCCTCATTGGCACTATTGGTACAACTGATGATGGATATTCACCAGCAAACTGGGTAGTATCTGTTGACCAGTGATTTATCCATGTCCATGATACAATGACATGACCCTGACATTTCACTAGCTGTCAAGGTCACTCTGACATCTTGATGAAGAAAAGCAACTGAAAACTCAAATAATAAATGCATAGGACTACTGCTTTGTATGGGCCTTAAGTCAGGAAAATCAGTAGTCCTATGAATAAATGTAATAAATATGGCCCTTGTAACAGAAATTAGCAAAAACAACCATGCCCTAGGCAGTAAAGACTTGATTTAGACCTACTAATTCTTCTCTTTCATTTGAGGTGAAGCCAACAACTTCAACTTTCAAGTGAAGTGAGTCGTGACAGATCAATTCAATTTCAATACTGTCCTCTACTGGGCTGTCGTGTTGAGTGAGTGATCAGCAGACAGAGCGATCTTTTTGTCCTGTGAGTGGGCCTCACCAGCCAGTGAGTAAGTCTGTTGTTGCATTGAGGCATCTTGTTGATGTGTTGGCCTACTTACTACAGGTAACAGTACATTTTTAATTAATGTTTTCTCAGTCTGCCATGATGATGAGATAGCACTACCTGACTTTGAGTAGTGAAGTGTAGCCTTATAGTGACAGAATCATCAGGTTGTAAGTATCAATCTAAAGTTCTTCTCAGGTGTCTAATTTGAAATACTGTTCATGAACAGTTTCAACTGATCATAAGGTACTATTTTGTATACACATTCATTATAAAAGTTCATTTTTAGTACCTGCTCATCCTATCTATGAGTGTATATCAGTTAAAACAGCCCACAGGCTGTTCTTGAATTTAGAGCAGTATTCTAAATAAGACTGAGAACTCTAAAATGATACAAATAAAACATGATTATGTCACTACCACGTGGGCCTTTGGGACTCACACGCCATTACATTGCCAATTTCCAGTATCAAATCCACCCATTGGAAAGGCAAGCATGTACATCCCAGGGGCCCATGGTCAATCCAAACCACATTGAGATTTTTCTGTTTCCTAGGTTCCGTAGTTACATTATCACATCCTATCCAGTAGAGTAGATTAGGGCTAGAGACACAACTTGTACTTATAAGTCCCGAGCAATACCCCCCACGTAATTCATCTGACGTAAAATTTTCATATCACTTCTATATCCAGTATTTAACCCAATTATACCAACGACAGGCTGATATATCATTACATGGGTTTGGTCTCCGTGTGAAGTGCTACCATTCTCTCAGCACCTACATGTCTGGCACTGTTTTCAACCTGAAGTTGCACTTGGTCAGGAGCTGTCTGTCTGACTTGCCTGATGTGCTGAATGTGGCCCTGACCAACGATCCAGAATACCCGACTGTTCCGATACCAAATGTGTTATATTTGTATCTCTACCTACCTCATACAGGATATCACTCACTGTTTGGTTACTCATTATTTGTATCCAAACGCTCAAACCCTTGACTGATTTTATAAAGTGATGAGGAAGCAGGCAGGCCCAAATAATTAATTAGTTGAGATAAATACATCGATTATCTCATTAACAATTCAAACAGTGTCAGCTTCCCAATCATGTTTTGAACATTTAATAAAAAAAACATAGTTATTTCTATCCCCCTCATCAACATGCGTAAGCATGATTCTCGGCATGCTGCGCCATAAACGTTGCTCATTTGATTTAATCTCCTCTGTAGAAGATGTTCAAAAGCCAAGCTGTCGCACCACACCAGCTTTGGCCGGACATGCACCAAAAACTTCCCTCCCGTGAGAACTAATGACCTTTTAATACACTGTAAGTTCTGATGGCCATTGATAATGACTTAATTGATGAACTGCTGTCCATGACCATATTTCGCTAAATTATTTTCCCACTATGGATGGCTTGAAGTGACATATATGTGTTTTTTTTTCGTTCCAGGTTTGGTTCTCGCAGCTGTGAGCAGAAAAAGAACACTTCTTGGTAAAAGGACTTACAATTGAATTTGGAAGCGCCTTTGTTTACCAATAGAAGACCCAAAGGTCATGGTTGAAAACATATCAGCTTTATTTCATTTTGATGATTACCTAGCTTCGTTCAAGAGTCATTGTTATTACTTGGAAAGCGTGGTATCTAGCAGTCAGCAATCACTTCAAGAAGTTTTCCAATCTGGATCCTGGAATACAAACTTTGAAGTAAATCTTCTTGTGCTGTTGTGTTTGGTTTTCTGCTTTGAGCTGGTCATACTGACCTTTGCCTGGAGGAAATACTCGAAACCAATACTTGAAGGAAAGAGACTCTCACAGGAGGAAGAGCAGGGTTCTGGTATGTAGTTTAAAGAGAACAAGTTGATCATACTGTGATAGTGTGGGGTCATTAACATGTCCCAACACTACTCGCAATAAACAGACAAAATCAGAATTTGAGCAAGAAATAATAATGAACATGTAAACATGGCGATTGAAAGGGTTCTTGAGTTCATACATTATATTTGACAACACTGTTTATTCTGCTTTGTTAGGTACAGAATCTTATGGTGAAATAGAGCAGTCATTTAGTGAAACTATTTTGAGGACTCCTCAACTCTACAAAAGAGGTGAGCCATTTTATTCTGTTAGATTGATGCCGTTAACTATTGTTACCATGAGAATGAGGGATCTAGTACGAAGATAGGTTAATTCACATAGTATTGATTTTCCGAGTATTAATTTGGCCCAGCATCACTTTCATAAGATTGCAATGAGTCAGGAAAATCTGCTCCTTGAATTCTAGAGCCCTCTTGATCAGAATGCTCACCTTATGGCCAGAATATTTGCTGAAGAACATCATAAAAATCATATTAATCAGGTTGTGACAGAATGGCTAAAGGTTGTTTCTCAAATCATTACCCCTGTAAAACTGCTGAATATCTACAGCGTTCAAGGATTTGGGTACCAATTGTTACAGGTGGAGATGCTGGCCTTGGTGATAATGATTTCATAAATCACGATGACTTGTTTTATTCTTGTTTATAACTCTTTTTTAACATTCCTTTGTGAAGATTAAGTCACAGATATGTCGATGATCAAGAGGTTTTTTGAGAAGAAAAAATTGGACAGGAAGTTCAAGAAGGCCGGTGAAGGGCATGTCCTAAATACTCCAAGATCAGCACCACAAGCAGTGCGACCCGCGTCGGTCTCAGCAGACAGTGCTAGAGCTGGACCACAGGCTAGATCTGGATCACAGAGAGGTGCCTCCTCAGCTGAACAACAAAATGCTGCTGCAGCTGCATTACAACGTATGAGTGCTCAGTCAAGTGAGTTCTCTCATAAACTACAAGTGATGTTAGTCTAATCATCATTTAGTCACCTTCTGTTTGACTTATATCTGATGAAACATGCTTCATTTTAATCAATATTACACATCTCCCTCTAGCTCTACCACACTAACTCTAAAATTTCCATTAGAGCAAATAATGTTGACTCACTGAAGAAATATTGACTGGTGAGAGTAATCAACTCTGACAATTTTGCTTGTCTGATTTGTAGGTGCACCTGCTCCTAGAACAGGTAAAGATGCCATCAAGGCACAAGTCAAGAGAGAACTAGAGCATGAAAGAAAGAAAAGAAAGCTGCAGCAGGAAGCAGCACACTATTCAGGCGGTCCACAAGAAGTTGTATTAGAATCTGCCCAGGTTATTTCGAACTATGGAGGAGTGTTTTTTACATGTCCTCTTATGCCTCAACTCATGCTGCCAAAGAAAGAAATGGATGGTGAGTAATAATTGTTTCCGATCAATGAGATCAAAGATAAAGTTAATATTTTTATTGTATCAACATTTGTCTTAGTCTGAGTGCGGGCCACATTTGCTGCTCACAATTGTCTGTTTTGCAGAGAAAATTCACTTGTTTTACTCCAACTACTTGCCAACTTTACTTGTAATTGAATGTTTTTTATATTTTTAAAGAAAAAATTAAAGATTTTCTCACAGATCAATTGAATGAAGATGCAGAGATGGCGTCAGCCTTACTCATTCACACTGTTAACAAACAAAGTGAAAAGGTAAAGTTTTAATGATATTATATAACTATAAAAAACTATATAAATCTCATGAACTATCGGACCATTTATAGATTAGAGCACGGCATAAAATATCCCCTCGTCACACAACAACTGTGACAATGGCCAGCTTGAGCTACAACAGGTTTTTTGATTAATTTTAATGAATGATATAACATAGCTGTTGTTTTTTTGTTCCCGTGTCTAGATTTCCAGATTATCCTAAAGAGAAGACAGGCTGATAATAAAACACCACTACTATCACACTCAACTATCAACTGTCTCTCTTATTGTTTATGCTAGGTGAAAGTTTGTATAGAGACATTGTGCAAGTATATAGACAACTTGATAACTAACAATGGGGAGGAGAAGTTTAGAAAGATACGGTGTGGTAATAAAGCATTCCAAGATAGAGTAGCCTCACTAACTGGTGGTACTCAGTTCTTATTGTGTGCTGGTTATAAGCTCCAAAGGTTGGTGTTTTTTCCACGCAATTCAATCAAACAGTGTTTGTCCAAAGTTAACAGGTCTTATCATGTCAGACATTATCTATGTCACTCTTAGGCAGTGGTTTAAGTGGAATTTTTTCTTTGTGGGTACTCCACTCTCTTGGTTGAAATTCGTTTGAGAATTTTTTGCAATTTCTAGATCAAATTATGCAGAAATATGGATCTGTAATAGTATGATTGATATCTGGACAAATAGACAACTTGACACTGTTTTTGAACAGAATCCAGTGGAAACTGTGTTTTAAAGGTTTGCCCTCCATATTTTTTGCGGGAACTCAGTTCCCACCAGTTCCCACTCACTCAGAGCACTGCTCTTAGGTATAATGCTCTTAGTAAACTTGAGATATCATTTAAGAGGCTCACAATGAACACACTTCTGGCATCTGTTTTATTTTATGAGCGAAATTAAATTTATGTACGCACACTAGATTTCATCAGTTGATTGGGCAGAGTAAGGGCTATATTTTTAGCGGTGTTTTATGGGGATTTAAACAGTTGGATGGTCGTTTGATCGTCTTATATGCTCTCTGGTGTTTTGATCAGTAATAAAGTTGATACATAACATATTTGTAAGCATGGGAAGCCTGCAGTCTGTACATGTTAATAAATAAATTCAGATTTTGTACCTACAAGCTAAGATTGCATAGTCAATGATTTATAGAATAACACTGATATCATTATGATTAGTCAAATCAATTTAAATAAAGTTGGTTTCAATCATAGATTCATGGAATCCACACAGGAAAACCATCCTTTGTGAGATATCTCACTGATACTCGGAAAGTTAGTCTTCACACATAATGTGTTATGAACAAAGAAGAATGAATAAGGCCTATCAATCCTTCATTAAAGTTATGATGTTAATAATTGGTGCATAGACCATATCGACCTAAAACGCCTATCCTGTAGAAATTTTTAATTTGCTAATTGTGTTGTTATTTTTTGCAGGCTGCCATTTCAGGATGGCGAGGATGAGTTCTATGTAATATCAGAGGTTGACTCAATGGATACTGAGAAATTAGAACATTTAAAAGAAGTGCTTGTCAATGCTGAACCAATCACTGCGGAGCTATGGAGAGCAGAGAGAATATTCCATTGCCCAAACAATACTGGTGCCAGGTGTGTATAGTGTGTACATGTACAGCAGAGGTGAAATATCGAGACTCAAGTACATCGTACATAGACTGAGGCTTTGGTATTTGGTTTCTGCTCATAAATGATATTATTTCCCATGAATTGCTTGAATTGAAGAGAGTAGCTTTTTCATCACCAAACTTAGGGATTGGCCTTTAACACAGTGAGAAACAATACAAGTTTATGTTAGTTTCGAGCCCGTTGTCACACAGTTTTCTGTTCCCACGTCATATTTGGATGTTTATAGGTTTGGTGATTTACCATCTGAGTTCTATACCATGTCGAAAGAAGAGATGAAACGAGAACAGCAGGCAAAGACAGATGCAGTGGAGAAGCTTGGTATGCTTAGAACTAAGGCTATGAAAGAACGAGATGAAATCAGAGAATTACGCAGATACAGGTGATGACAGGTTTCATACACAACAAATCTAATAGCTTAAAAACTGATGAAAAAGTTTGAAAGTACTGGTTTTACTCCATTAGCCCTATGTAAAGCTAGGAAATGTAATCACTTTTTTGTTGGTAATCAACGGTTTAAAACTTTTGTCTTTCTTACAGGTACACTTTAATAAGAATACGGTTCCCAGGTGATATCTATCTACAGGGAATATTCAAATCAAATGAGACGCTTCAACATATACTGGATTTTGTTCAGGAGCATATGGAGTTTGACTGGCTGCCATTTTGGATCTCCTCATCCACTGGTCAGAGAATGAGTGACACAAAGAAGACTCTAGCTGAGCTTCAGCTTGTACCAGCCGTGGTTGTGTACTTAGGTTATGATAAAGACTTACTTCAAGATGCCCATCGTCAAGGGGCTAATCGATCAGTAGGTTTATTGAAACAATCGGTGATGGATAGGTTAGAAAACTGGGCCATATGAAAACATTATAGCAATGATCGCCAAGTCTATCAGCCAAGAATCTATTATATTTATGATATACTTCCAAAATGCAATAATGGTGTTCAGATATCGTGTATTATTTTTCTTTTGTCTCCAATCCAATCTGCGGTATTACTCTTAGCGTTGGTCTTTATCTGTCAATAACATTATAAACAAATACTACACACAGGTCATTCGCTGTACCAATTTGTTCTCAGTTTCTAAGCAGGTCAGAACACCGTAGGGTGACCATCAGTCCCCGGTAGCTCTATTGTACATGTGCAAGAAACTTCCACTTCAACATTTTTCCCATCACTGGCAAGGCTGATGTTTTCCCGTAAACTGCTAAGAAAAATATTTTTCACTGTTTTGTATTTAATAGTAGGCCTGGTCAATTTCCAGCAAAAATCCTGAAATTATCCTGTAATTATGAACATACATCAACTATATTTATGATTATCACCGGCATCATCATCATCATTGGTTTCAATTGTCTTGTTTTGTTATTAGGGGTTTTTATAGGCCAATTTTTACAGTTTATTGCTAAACATTGTGCCATAAGCTATGATCATAGATGGAGGTTATCGGCCCAGCTTGTAACACCAGCTTGTCAAGCTGGCCACTTTTCTGCTGATTCTGCCAGCAACCAGTGTAGTGAATAAACAGTCGCACAGCAGTCTGATATACATTTGTTCTAGACTTCCTTGTAATCTTTCTGCCCTCGTAAATCTTTTCATCGACCAGCTTTCCAGTCTTCCGTGTTGCTCGGCCAACCTTTTTATATTCTGACAATTTTATGACAGAAGGGTTTTGATTGAATGAAATGAGATGCTTTGAGGTTTGCTCCTTGTTGTTTATCAATCACTGAAAACAGATGAGTTATGTCTCGGGGACGTATATTGAGTTATCCACTCATGTCACAATAGGGAGTAATACACGCGCCATCTTCAGGAATACCAAATCAATTGATATACACTGAATAAACATGTAATGGAATGTGGCTATCATCTTCAATATAAACCGTAATATTTTGCGCAAGTGATCTATGCCAAAATTCCAGGAATAACAAAATATCACATGAATGGTAACGAGTCACTATCTCACTGTACATTCATTTGCAACAGATTAGTTAGATCAACTGAACATATCTTTTCAAATATGGACTGCCACAAAAACTGGTACTCATACTAGAGTTAAAGTTTTATCGTAAAGTTTTAATAGCCTTAGAGCCTCCGTCAAAGCTTCAGCGTTATTATTGACCAACATTGATGTATTAACATTCTGCTCCCATGTCATGTAGTAATTCTCTTGTTTCTTTGTTTGACTGTTTATAACTACATTGAGTTTACCCATCAACTGACTCATGATGTGTGCATGAAGCCGATCTGATACCACAACCTGAAATAGATGTGATCGTATTGAAAATAAATTGAATTAGTACAAATGTTACCCCTTTTCTCTGTATTGATGTAGAACACACAAAAATGGTGGGATAGATTTCAAACTGTGGAATACAAGGATAAATTACAACATAACAAGACAATGCTTTCACATCCTAACTCTGTTACCTTAGCTCTGGAGAGGAAGGCTACACCAGTCATAGTACGAAGTTGGTGATCTTCCCAAAAGTTATCAGACTTTTGACTCATCCACTCATCTTTCCAGTCTGTCACCTGTAAGCATGTATATACAGTCATCTTATTTATACATCCCATTTTATGAAGGGTTAGTTTGTAGAGTACTTTGTATTGTACATATGATAAACAGTCACCCCTAAATTGATTTTCATGGTAGATTACTCTCCCACTACACTAATTCAAACTGTGCCCATATAGTTAACACACTGACAGCGGTCGCAACCTCAGCGGCTCCTCAATTAGTTTTTATATAAACATCAATCCTCTGAGGATCAGCTGCGGCTTATGTGTTAGTAATGTGACGTCATGCAAACCTGAGGTTGCAACCGCTTAGTATCAGCTGAGGCTGCTATCAGCATAATAAGTTGACAATGGTTACATTGTGCAAACATCTGAGCTCAGCTAAGTTAGCTGCCATAGGGGAAAGGGGGAGCAACTCCAAAATGCAGTAAAATTTGGTTTATTCATTTCTTATGGTATCCTAATCTTGAGTGTGCAATATCTCAAGTAGATGTATTATGAATTTGACATTAGGATGTCTACGTTTGCCAGTTTTGCTGTAGCTAATTGCTTGGCATAAGGTTCAGAATCAGCAGACATTAAAAAAAGAGCCAAGACATTAACGCACCTCAATAGATACACCGGCAGGGAACTGAGGCATAGCATCTCCCTGTGATTCCCAGTCATCCCTTTTCAGCCACACAATATCATACACTGGTACTATGTTCATTCTGATACTGCCAACAGCAAAGGCAGAGTCAGGTGCCAGGTAATTATGTGTAGTTTTGAAGTACTGCTCTGCCAAGTCGTATGAGTATCTACAACACAAATCCATTACATACCTACATACCATGTCAAAATACCACCCATAGAGTCACAATGTGCATACCTCTGAGCTCAGAGGTGATGAACCGCTAATTAATGTCTTTTCACTAGTTAGCTGCAACAAGCTAGAGGGGAGCAACTCCAAATTAATCTAGTTCTCTTGGTATCCTAATCTTGAGTGTGCAATATCTCAAGTACATATATTTTTACATTTATTCATACCAAAGGTAAAGACTTTCATCTTATCATGGTATGAACAGAGTGCAGCTGAGCACTAGATCTCACTAACCTGTCTCTGAGTACAACATGGACATCTTGGTGTTTGGCGAAGATTTGGGCAAACTGTTCAATCTCTGTACAAGGTTTGATAGGATGACACACACTTATCGGGAATACCATGACTCTGTTGTTAGGAAAGTTCTCTACTGTGGTTGTGCACACGTATTCATGTGATGGATGGCCTATGTACCCTGCACCTTGTATCAGTACTACCTAAAAAAAATAATGGTGGTTATAGACAGTTTTCTGAGCTCTTATGTATGCCTCAATTCGGAGTTGTCCTCTCTCCAGTTTGGTACTTTTAACCCACGCCGCATAGGAAAAACCTGCTGAAAGAGGGTTATCTTGAAAACCGATTATGTTAGGATAAAAATGAGGGTTGATTCAGAGTCTGCACCATTGAAAACCATGGGAGACAGGGTTTCCAAATCATTGGAGGCTTGGATTGTTGATAAATTTTAATTTTAGTGACGAAACTCATGAAAAATTCTGCCAAATTGTCCGCAAAAAAGGCAGAAAATGCCATAATTGACTATCCAAATACTAAAATTATTTACCAAACTATGTCCATATGAGTTTTCAATGCTGCAGATTCTGAATCAAAAATAATTTTTATCCTATTATAAGCAGTTATCAAGATAACCCTCTTTTCAGCACGTTTTTCCTATGCGGCGTGGGTTAAAAGTACCAAACTGGAGAGAGGACAACTCCGAATTGAGGCACAAATCGGAGCTCAGAAAACTGTCTATTGATGAGGATAATCACGGATATTGCGGGACATGCTAAGATCTTGGTAATGGTGATCCTCTAACTGACCTAGAGGAGATTTTTGGATCAGAATTGTCTATCACTGTAATCTACTCACCAATTCAGGGTCGTCTTTATTGATACCAGAGAAATCACAATCTCGTCCAGGATAGAAGCAGTGATATATTAGCTCTATACCCATACGTTCTAATATCCTACGCTGCCCAATGGTGATCAAATGATCTCCCTTATTAAACCACTGGAACACATTCACCAAAACTGCCTTTTTATAACGCCCTTATGAAGAAAAAATAATGGAGATTATAATTAATACAAAGATGAACACATTATATGAATGCTGTTCAATCATGTGCTTTTTACCTTGACCTTTTTTCATGCTTCATGGTTATCTAATGAAGATTGGTGTGAAAATAAAAAACTTTGGGTGTTTCACTAAGAGTGTGAGATGATAGTCATTTCGCGATAACTGATTTATCCTTAAACATACAAATACTTTTTATTTACATGTTTACAGATTTATCAGTTCCACAAACCAATTAGCAATCGGTTAGAACTGCATATATCAAGGGACATATAAATGCAAGCATGAGGACCATTTTAGCCCTCTGTTTTTATAGGTTTCTCTTTTTAAAGTTAAAGTGCTAAAACTTTGCCCAGGTTGCTGGTAGTGGCATTTCATTATTAAATGCATCACTTGACTTTCTTTTTCGCAAGTTCTGCCTTGTTTCATTTATTTGGAAACTGTGTATTCAGGGAGGGTGTAAGTTATAGTATGGCACAGAATACAGAGATTACCGATTATATGTGTGAACACCTCTTCATGTATCCTGTAAGCCTCCTTAATCAGAGAGATAGTGTCCTTCACTTTGATTGACTGTAGATTTGCTTTCGTCGGGTCCTCATAACTCTTTACCATATTCTGTCAATCACAATGTGGTACGTTTTTTAGAAGATTCTGAAGATCTGGAGAGTGTTGATCAATCACACCATCAGAAACAACAAGATGAACAAACCAAAGGTTGCGCTCTATCTCAAACTACAAACAAGTTGTTGACTACAGGGTAGATAGGGTGATGGTTGGTAATGTTGAGGGTACGGTTGGGTAACTTATAGCCTATATTGACAATCTTTTTGTTGGGGGGGGGGGGTTATCAGGTAGCTTAGTCATACTCATATTGATTGATTTTGGTAGTGTTTCTGTTTGTCAGGTGTATCATTAATATTAGCACAATGCCATTAACTGGCGAAGGAATGGAAGATATCTCTGGTGATTGGTACTACAGGATTAACCAGATAAACATCCGATTACAGTATATGTGTGATGAATGATGCACATCTTGGCATGACTATTAATGCGATAGGAATCATTCAATTGACAGGTTCTGTTACATCTTTTTGCCATAATTATTTTGAAAAAATTAATTAAAGCTTTTGCTGATCAGTTAGTAAAAAGGCTCAAGTAACTTCATTATTATTTTAGTATTTGGAATCTCCTTTTGATCAATTAAATTTTGACTTTTATTTTATATTTGATTGTGCAATAAATTGAATTAGGCCCTAATTTGAAATTAGTGACATAGTAAGTTTTTAAATAAATCTTAGTCATAACAAATTCTCACCAACTTTATTTCGAGACACTGATAAATAATGAATTTGATGTAAGACATGAAGTAGCCTACCTGTAGTAGGGTGTCAGCAGCTTCACCTTCTGCTGAGGCAGCCAACTCCTGCCTCCTATCACTCACAATTCGATCAACATTCAATGGTGGTAACACTACATTAGTCATGTGTTCTCCAGCAGAGGGATACAGAGCTACATCAGGGGTCGTTATTGGAGATACAGTAGCTATGATCACAACCACTGCAGTCACTACTGTGATCAAACTGAGTGAAGCATTACTATCTGAAGCAAAAAAGGTTTCATGATTCTGTAAAAAAATGTGACTTGACCATCTGCAACAAGGTTGGTATATTCAGCTAATTGCAGGCGCAAAATTACATCTCCGCCATGAACACGGACAACTCCCTGACAATTAAATATACCACTTGAGGACATACAAGGGTACAGTTAGTTCACTTTTCGTTGCAAACAATGGCAGATTTAACGTTGCTAGTCAACTGCAAAAAAATTTTTTTCTAAATTTCTCATTTCCAGTTATTCAAGAGTTGGCCGTCTCAAGCCAAACATAGCCTAGTTTTTTGCAAAACAATCAACAACACTCATTCTGCAAGTGATATTCGAAATTAAAATAAATGTATTTAAAAAAGTTATCCATGCCACCTCAAATTAATTTAGCTTGTACTGTACCGTGTGACCTACGCGTTATCTGGAATATTGTTGTTGGACACCCTTCACAATTTCACACTTGGATGTGAAAAAAGGTGCAGGGCATTTTGGTAAATCCTAAACATGTAAAAAAAATCATCTCACTTAGAGGAGTTGCAGGTAACTGCTCATTTAATCTCTACTTCTATTGAACCACCAACAAACCACAAGAACCAACCGCAAGCACCACCCACAAGCACCACCCACAAGGACCACCCACAAACCGCAAATGAATATTCATATTTCACCTAAATACCAGGAGGTGTGATCGGATATGACACTCCCACATGAAAAATGTCATTTCATTTGACTAAGAAAGATAGGTTTGAACTTTTAAAGTCTGAAGCGCTGTTTTAAATCAAGAAATAGAACATAGGGATATATCACCACAAACTGGATGTATTTTAAGGTAGCATAATGTGGCAGTGATTGATTAATTGTGCCAAAAATTTACTCACCACTAAACGGGCAGACTTTTGGAAACATGTATATAGCAAGTCCTAGTAGCATAACTCCCCCCATGAGCCAATTATTTGAGGTCAGCATTGTCTTTCCAATGAAGTAGAAGACTGCGGCTACAAGTATTCTTTTGAGAAGATTTGAAGTTGCATGCCCAACAACAGAGGTGTATTTTAATATCACACATGTGGAGATGACTGTGTATGTAACATGGAAAAGGGCAGAGATTAGACTGTCAGTGATATCAAAGCTGCTCGGTCTTTCAGTTAGAGCAATGATTAGTGATACCATAGCTATTAACACGGCGGCTGCAATGAGGCTGGCTTTGTAAAGCAAATCCAATTTCGACTTGATGGTCGGAGCTCCTTCTTGTAACAACTTGAGATTAATATTTCTTACTCCAAAAAGTATATTTGAAACGAATGCCATTGCGAGTCCAAAAGTAGCACCAGCTTGCAGAGATGGCTGCCAAACAAAGCCGAGGGCTCCTGACACAACCAGGGGTAGCGATATTATAACATGTGTCTGTAACTTAGAGCCGAGTAGCATTGAGGTTAGCACCGCAGTGGTGATTGGTTCAAATGATTTAATAGTAAAGGCTGATCCAGTATTTACAAATGCTATACTGGCGTTTGTGGAGAGCGTTGCCAAAGCATGTGCTATATACATTGATAGAGTTGAAGGCTCACTTCTTGGCTCTGTCACTGTTATATCACCATTTTGAGTAGATTTTTTACCAGTACTGTCGTTTCCCTCGTTTAAACTGGCAAACATGCCTCTATTGGCGAGCAGTACAAATATCTTCAACACACCACCTCCAACGAGCAGCTGTACAATAGTCAGGAGGAACACGGTGATCCATTCTTGAGCCCTTTTATCTGCGTCTCCTGCTTTGATTGTAGAACGAGCGTAGAAGTGTGCAAAGAATGAGAAGAGAGTCCATAAAATAAACCAAAAGATGCCAAATGTAGCCGTGGAAATCTGGACAGCCTGAGTCATGATTCCTGTAGTTTAGAGGAAAACACTTACTGCTGCATTTAGATATACCTTCAAAGAAATATAATATAGGCTAGAGGCTTCTTCTGGCAAGTCCGACAATGATTATATGCTAAAAGTATAAGATGTAAACAATGCCTATACTTTAGGCTTCTTTGGAAGTGACTGAACGGGTTAACTGTCGCAAGGCTGCTAAAGTAAAATATTCTGAGTCCATTTCAACCTAACAAGCTCGTATCTATATGGATACTGTATATCATTTGCATAGTTTTTGAACATGACAAACTAGTCTGCCTGTGCAAACGTTCAATGCACAAGAAAAGTTTGTCTAGTACCTGTCATTAGCCTGCACAGCCTGCGCCGGACTAACCTGTCATGACATGAACAAAGCCAGATTTGTATCAATAATATTAACTCTGGCCCATTTACCTCTGACCAGCTACTGTATATTCTCCTGGTCCTAGTATGCCTCACGTTGTTAAACTGGAACGAGGATAAGTGGTAACTCTGATTGCAGCAAACCTTCATCTAACCATTTTATTGATTGACAGTAATCTAAATACTTACATATCCTGTCTGTGAATCTGTCACCAAAGATTCCTGTTGTATTCAAAAGACAAAATGTTTTCAGTTTTATTGTGAGGATGGCGACAATGCCAGTGAAGCACGACAATCATGGGTGAAATCAGTCTGTCACACCGAATTAGGCAATGATAAAAGCTACAGAGTGAATCAAATCAATGAGTTTTCTTTCCGCTTTTAGCCAGCATTCATCAAACTAGCCTACTAATCCTTTGTGCTAGGCTATGCTTCGATGGCCATTCCTTGCAGTCTTTCATATGCAAATTAGGGGAATATGACCGTGTGAGGGGAGGTTCTATGAATCATTAAAACTATTGGAGATAACCCTGTAATTTGGTGCACTTGTGGATGTTGTGACAAGTTGTAACCTGTATGGCTACTTGGAGCTAACTAATAATTTGGAGACATCCTCATAAAATTGAAAGGGCGTTGTTTTTCTTGACAAGCGCTAAGTTATCTTAATATTTTGAACAGACAGCTAAGATAGTCCACAACAATAATTATAATCCAAAAGCCACGGCAATATAGCCATGTCTAGCGGTTACAAAAACTAAAAAAGTGAACGCTTGACAAGGCTACATGCGTTAAGCCCCTAACTCCTTGCGTTAACCAGTTACAAAGCTATTGGTTAGCGGTTGATGTTTGAATTACAGGACTATAATCTGTCAAACCAAGGAGTTAGAGTTCCTTGGTCGAACGGTTATTGAATCTTTTTGTAGCAATACATTTTGTGACTGAGATAGCATCATTAGGACATCAACAACTGACAAATGTCGTAAATTAAGCCATTCAAGTTGTATATGGGCAAAATTTTGGCTTGCTTGGCTTTTCTTTAAGGTTCTGAATAACTTGCGAGATATTTTTTTAACAAATCCACTGCTATGTATTTTCATGAGAGGTAGCTGATGGGGTTTGTAACTTTCTGTGCTTCTATCTTTATAGCATTATAGCATGGGCGTCAGAAGGGGTGCTCAGGGTGCTCAAGTGAGCACCCCTTGGGAGGTTTAAATTTTTTTTCTTCTTAACAATTGGAACTCAATGTTTTCTTTTATCGCTAGAACTTTCTATCGGGGCCCGGGCAAGAGGCTGTTGCTGTTAAATATTTTTGGTATCATGCTTGGTGTTGCTCATCCATAAAAGTTGGGTGGTATGTACCAGAATGTCTCTTTTTGGGTCTCAAATTTAAAAATATTTCCGTCGGCAGGAGGGCGCTCGGGCGCCCCTCCCGCACCCCCCCCCCCCACTTACACATGCCACTAACTACTCCACAGCTAAAAGGAGCACCCCTTGGTAACTCCTTCTGACGCCCATGAGCATTATACCAAATGTACTAAATTAATTGATTTTATTACTATATATAGATCAGACCAGTCATTCTTGGTGAAAAATGCCATTGGATAGATATAATGTATTCATGACCCGTGGCGTTTACCTCAAACCCTGTCAAAAGGTTTCTTGCCTCAGAATTATGTATTATAGCGTGTGTGAATCAATGATGCATGCATGCCTTGGAAAATACTAATAACGCAACAGCTAGTATCGTGATTCAGTCTCACATTGTTTCGCCAATAACAAGGGTTCTCCAATGAATAGATTTGTATTTGCTTTCACTGCTATTCATTCATTCTCAATGGGGATAGGGAGAGGCATAATAATTTGTTAGCCAAACAGGCTCAGCTAATTTAGTCAACAATCTTCTAGTAGATCCCCTTCATTCCATCAGAACGTAAGTTGAGATAATGTCGATTATTTGACTCTGGTTGAGCTGACTGCAGGACTAGGTTGCACCAGGTTGCCTTTATTTGAAAACCTCAAAACTTGTAAAGTACTTTTTAAGGTAAGTGCCCTTTGATCGATACTTGATTTGTTACATATTAAATGCTGTGCAAAAACACATTTCATCTTTTATAAACATAAGCCTAGAACATCTAGTGAAGTCCTTATGCAAAACTACAACAGAATGTCATTGAGCGTGATTATACACATTTGGGGGATTTTGATGGAATCTTCCCCAGACAGGGGGAAAGAGTCTGGGTGGTTCTGACTAGGCGGAATCTAATTCAACAAAGTTGGGGGCTTGTGAGTGCTCTCAAAGTTGGTCAGCCTTCTTTTTCAATAACTGATTTCTTGTGATGCTTACGGGGGTCCAGGCTTATACAAGGCTTGAAAACGCGTAGTGACCTGTTACTGCTAAGCTCTTGGGCCTTACTTAGTTACAGTAATGATCCTGTCCAAGATGGCTAATGGAACCAGGTGTAGATTTGTCAAGCCACATGGGATTTTCTCCATCCATAGCCAGGTCGTTTTGACTTAGGCTATAGCTACACCTTACACTAACCGCTGATTATGATTTTCTTGTAGAGTGACGGTGCTGCTAACTGAGATTATGACACTACTCAGACTTAATAAGGGAGCACTTGTATTGCTGCTCCTGCTGACATCAGCTGTGTTTGTTGTATTCAAAGTCGCCATGTATGATGGCGTTCTCAAAGGCCGAGCAAGCAGTCTGCATCAGGGAGAACTCTCTATAGAAACCCGACAACTCAGCAACGAAAAAGAGGCAAAATTACCAGGCAATGCTAGAGGTATGTTGTTGTTAAGAATTAAAAAGCGTCAGGTGAGTCTCAGCAGGGTTTCTGTACTCAATGTTGGTCACGCGAAAGTGGCCGTGTGACCAGGATAGTAAATAGAGGCTTTCATTGTACTCATCAACAACCGAAATCTATCAAGCGAGGACTTAGAGGGAGAGAGACTAATTATTATATCTGTATAGGGTTCCCAATATATGCTCTATTTCTAGTTTAATTTCTAGGATAAAAAAAACTGCCCTCTTCTGATTAAATTTATTATCAATAAAGGAAAAATGTAGACCAGTCTCGAAAAAATATGTTTTGTGCAATAATGGAGTGATAGAGAAATTACTGTTTAACTTCTTAGTGCAGGTTGGAAGTTTCTCGTTTCTGATCATTTTGTGAGTCAAATCTTGGTCAAGCCTTGCAATTATGTATCCAATGGTTTGGTTGATTAAAATGGTTGATTAAAATGAGTGGTCTTATCGCACTCCACACCCTGAAGCACTTTTTATAAATGTAATTAAATATTTTTTTCATAATATTTAGATGTCTACAAAGAACAAACATCTCTTCATATCGACCAATCATCTACTGCGGCTGATTCATATCCTGATGGAGCTTATAGTAAAGAACAAATGCTACGGGGTCTGGTATTCACAGACCACACACAGCTAGGAAGTATGGAGGGAGAAATGTCTCATAATGTGACCTTATCTGTTGTGAGTAATGGATAGCTCCAATGATAATAATACCCTGTAGGAGTGAAGCTTAGACTGAATACATTTACTCCTCAGGGGTAATTATATTTCTACAGCAGCATATTATTCCTAAAAGCACCTTTGTTGAGCAGAGTTTTGATTTAATCAACACAGGTGCAGGATGTCCAATTTGTCATTAACTTTTACAATAGGGTTACTGGAAGAAAGATTGTTCTATGGTTTAAATAGCAAACAATACCAGTTAAGCTTCACCAACTCTTCTAAAAACTGTGTAGGAGGAACCAATCCTTCTTCATGAAAGATGGTTTTCACCATAGACTTAATAATAAGTCTATAGTTTTCACAATTGTTTGAACCAGAAAATCTATTCCTGTTTTCACATTAAGCCCCACCCACAAAATACTGTCGACAATTTTGAGAGGCATTGCACAAACCTCTGTTCAAGTGCAATGAAATTTATTGAATTGGCTGATACATTAAATTCCCCCCAATGAACTTCCTTCATTAATCAAACTATAAGTCGCAACCTAGACTAAATATATAATATAGTTTATGGTTGCAATCATCTAAGAATTGCAATCATAAATTAGCAATCATATAAAATAATAAGATGCAATTTTATAACAGAGTGCTTTGGCAGCTACCAAAGAAAAACAGCTTTGCCAAGAACCAAGTAGCTACCTATCAAGAACTTCTCAATTAGACAGGAAATTGGCGTGATTTTTATCTATCAAATGAAATCTATTGGAGGCTTTCTTGCTTTATCACAATGCTGGTTTTAAATATAGTCTAATGGAGTTCGATGCTGCAAAATTGCTGTGCATTATTCAAATTAAACACCAGCCTGATTAAGCTATAATTATCAGCTCTCTCACTCAATCATAGGTGGAGTTTCAAACCTGTTTATTATATTATAGGTGAAATCTCTCTCCCCTGCAGTAATCGCCCATGTGAAAGATATATTCAATGATGACCACAATGAAAATATTTATTTTGCAACAATTCCGGCGATTATAAAACGAGGTAACGCTGTAGAGGCTGTTATCAGAATATGGCTTGGACAGTTCGAGAAGATGAAAACACACTACAGGAATAATGGTAATGAGCTTGTTTGATCATCTGTATTTTTAGGCCTTACTGACTTGGACTTATCATTACAAGCAAAAAAACAGTTTGAAAAAATTCAAGAGAAATAAAATAATATTCTAATGGACTGTTGTTAACTGTCCAAAAATCAATTATTAGAGGTTGTTTTCCATAACAAGCCATAATAATTAGGACAAATGTCAGGGAATGAGAAAAGGAAGACCCTTTATTATGTGGAAGACTGTGTAGCCTATCTGCTTTTCAACTCTGCATTGTTGTATGCAACCGAAAAACAAAAGCATGTTCCGTAAGACTCTTTGTCATAACTTGGACTTATGCCCTGTTGCAGGTTGGAACCTCAATACTATGTTTAACGAGTGGAAGAATAGCTGGCAAGAGAATCACTTTTATCATGTCTTGCTTGATGAAAATTATAATCAGCTCAAACCAGGAGGGCTTATGGGAATTCCTACAACAACCAACGTCAAGTTCACATACAAGAGTGATGGGCCCATGGATCCCAGGTATGGCCATCATTAGCTTCCTCTTCCACAGACAATTGCAACAAATCATGAATACATGAGCTGCCAGGGCTTTTTCTGATATTCTGCCTGTACACATCTCCCTGGCAAGAAAAATGTGTAAGCACTAAGCACTCATTGCCGCAGCATCCTACTTGTGCTAAGTACGCTGGGTTGTTGTACAAATTTGACTTGAGATGCCATTTGGGCTCCTGCAAATATATCCTGTGAAGAAGTAACTTGCATATCTGTTGATTTATTGTAGATTAGTGCAGAGTGGTGACAGCACACTTCTGATCTTCCATACCTGGTTAGTGGACAAGAACTCAAACAATGAAGTTGGGGGCAGACCACATATCTGGGATATGGACAGACATGTCAAACGTAGACTGTGGCCCCATATCAATCTTCAGCGGACAGAAATCAATTGGATACCTCTCGATATAAATGGAGAACTATATTTTACTTACAGGTAAGAGATGAGCTAATGCGTAAACCCGTGGTATAGTGGTTCGGTATCTGAGCTTTGTGATTAATAATAATTACAATAACTCTTCAGGGTCAGCGCTAATAGAAAATTTTGTATTGGGTGTATTTCGGACACACTCTGCTTCTGAATCATGCACCTGGTGAATTAAATAATAAAGGAATTTTTAACGAACATAACTAATGTATTACATGATGGCCACGGCTATCTTTAAATAATTGTATAATAATGATATGGTTTGTATTTAGTGATTATATCTGGCCATTCCTAAAAGAAGGTCAATCTCTAGGGTGTTGGAGAATGGAGGAGTGATATTGCACTATTCAGTTTTACACAGTTTTTAAAATATCCCTCAGCCGCCTGGAAAAACTGTGTCATTCCTACAAGACTGGAGAAATATGCGCTTATGTAATTAATAGACATTCAAGTTTACATATATTCAAAACTTGAATTATTTTCTCTGCTTCAAAGTGCAGATAATCCCAAAATGTCCGATATTTAAAATAATGTGATATTATTATGAAAAGTGTGTCCTTCGGGTTAATCATGATGAAGTAGCAGTAGAAGTAGCAGTGTGATCGATCTTCACTTTGGTTAGCCAGAAACCTCTTATGCAAAATACTACTCAGTATTTCATCATTATATCAGATTGCTGTTTATCTGCTGTACCTGCTGGCCAAGGAAAATGGAATTCCATATACATTCAGCTAAAAAATATTATCAGCATTGCCAAAATGTAGTGGTTCTTGCAATATATTTTTTATTAATTTACCCTTTTTGTTCTTTATTGAAGCATCGATCCACTGAGGGTGATGAAATGCAGCAAAGCTGATGGAGATTGCCAATTCGTCTATGAGCAAGATGGAAGCGCAGAGAATCCTTTTGTATATTCCAATGACCATTTACGAGGTGGAACACCATGGGTCGAATATAAATACCCATATTATATAAGCATTGCACACAATGTAGCATCTACTTATAAACCCTATCAAGACTTTGCCATATACAATGCGAATCTAGTTGTTATCAATGTCAAGGACTGGAGAGTAGTTTATGTCAGCAGAAACATTGCAGCGAATACAAAATGGCTGCAGACTGACCCAGTCATCAGGAATCACACGATAGTGGCTCCATTTTGGTACCCTACAGGTATTATACTCCACACTCCAGATATTGTGGACATATCATGTCATCTAAATGATGCAAGTGGACATATACTCCGCCTCAGAGGTGTCGAGAAAATCTTGGGACAAGTGATGAATACTGATAAGACAATGAAATCTGATAGAGGACCCTCTGTTCGTGTTGCACAGCAGTATGTTCTAGAGTCTACTAAGCGATTGTACAAGGATAAATGGGTATTTATGGGAGACATTATTGGCAAAACTGTTGAGGGAAAAGATATCACATAGCGTGTAAGTTCATATGACCTGTCAATAAAAATGTGTGTAGTACATCACAAGCCTTTTTCGAGTACACATTTGAACAGAAGCAATACAAATCGTTATCTGAGACCTCAGTGTAAGTTGTTACCTAGCGGTTAGTCTGTTGGTCATTGGTCACTGGTTTACCGAGTTTGAGAGTTCCAAGGTAGCTTGTTCTCAATAAGGTTTTCTTACCGATAATATGCTCTGCTGCTTCACTGGCCCCGGACACCAGTTTCAACTTAATAATAATCTATTAGCTCCAGACTTAGATAGCTTGTTTCAGGTATTGTCAATTCAGTCGAGTTGTTATTTGAATCTAGCAACACAGTGGTAATGTAAATGTTTAAACCGGGGACCAGGGACCTGGAACCATTCTCCCTGCTGGGACCTGGGACCATTCTCCCTGCTGGGACCAGGGACCTGGGACCATTCTCCCTGCTGGGACCTGGGACCATTCTCCCTGCTGGGACCATTCTCCCTGCTGGGACCCTGCTCAAACTCTGTCTGGGTTACTGGTGGTGGCCTTCCATTATCAACCACCTCACAAACAGTGATTAGGTTGTGGTTGATGGAATGGAACTATCAGCAACCAGGTCAGAGTTGAACAACTTTGACTAACTCATCATCTTTCCCTCCCTAATCCAACAATCTGATGACCGGGCGGTAATGATGTAATGTTCACCGCTTCGAAGTACCCATTGTGGCTTACATTAAGCGGTATATAAAAAAACTCATTATTATTAATGCAATATAGGGGCTCCCTGCACACAATGCTGTCTTCAATTTCTTCAGAGAAAATGAGCAATCTTCAATTTTAAAACTCTTCAGAATAAATTCTTCAAAACAACTGGACTCGAGTTAAAACTGCTGTAACTAAATGCCTGTGAGAACTGAGCCAGCAAGTTTATTAGCTAATGAAAGTGATCATTTTTTTCTAGATAATTAATGCACCTGGTGGAGATCAAATTTGGGATCCTGTGATCCAAAATCAGTAACACGGATGGCCTGGTTTTGGCAGGGAGGGTGGTTTTGGTTTGTTGTTATGTGGAGTTGTCTGTTCAAACCAACAAACCCAACCTGAGTAGATAACTTCAAGTTGTATGACCAGGGAGAATGGTCCCTGGTATGACTGAATCCAGTCTACTAGAAATTTGGAAATCTTCTATTGATTTTTCATTTAGATCTTTTCTTCAACTTTAAAACACTCAATCCTCAATCTACAGTAAAATACGCGGGGAGCCCCAATATACATAATTTCGATCTTACATCTATTTGCTGCCATATATAGCTTATAGCTTGTCTGTGGGCATTTCCGATGAGTTCCTGCTCTCTACTTTTTTGCTGCAACTTGCTATGTGTTGGGTATTCTTGGCAGCGGATGATCAGGGCTCGTTTTATTCAAGACAAGCATTGGCTGGAGGTGGTGATATACCAATTTCAGCCTCAACAGTGGGTCCTTCATTTAGTATTTTCCAATGTTTTGCATTAGAACTTTTTTTCCGTCTGGATTGGGTGAATAAATTTTACTGTAATTCCCTGTAGTTTCTGAACACCAAACAGTGCAAAATATACCCGGGTCTCAAACCTCCTCAAACATTGAATAAATCCAGAATTGAAAGTGAAAGCTGGAAATCTGGAATCTCAAATTTCTAGTAGGTGGAAGTCGTGTTCTCATGCCTTAGGTTATTTTCTCTTAGCTTAGCCTCAAACCAGTGAGTTTCAATTAATAATCACAATACAGGCTGGATTTGTTTGTGAGTATTGAGGCTAAGCAGTGGACATGGCTGCAAAGACATCGCTCAATAAATTTCTCTCACCGGCCAGTCTGTCATGCTGCACTCATTTGAGATGTGTTTTAAATGTTGACTATCCTGCCAGTCTAGATAGAAGTACAAAGAAACATCTAGCCACTGCACCGGCACGTTCTACCCTAAATCAGCAGTAAGTAGTAGCACAGCCTTCTGTACTGTCCAGACACGACCCCACCATTGACAACAATGATTCACAATGAATGATGCATTGATTGATTGAGTGACACTGACAGTTACCAGACCAGTGGTCAAGGCCTGAGCATGTACCTTTTAATTAGTTACTCCTGGTAGAATAATGTTGCACTGACAATACATTATTATACCATTATTATATGGGGATTTATGCAGTTGTACCATACTCACTCACTGCATTGCTGTCACCCTCCCTGTTATCACTTCACTGTCAGCAGTCACTGGCCTCGTATCATTGTAAAATGGTCTAGCTAATCAAATGTTAGCCTGTCTTGACAAGCTTGACAGGCTTGTGACATGCCCATCATGCCGTGGGTGGTGAACACAATTTGTCAGAATTGTCAATAAGCACTAGGGGGGTCTTTCAATTAGAAAGAGTGATCCTTTACTAAAGCAAGTTCTATCACTATCACATCGCTCAAAATTATCACTCACTTGGTGTTTCAATTAGAGAAAATCGCTCCCAAATCGCCCACTCAGAATGTATATAGTTCCATCAAGTGACTGAGCCATCTGAAAGCTAGACCCCTAGCAGGTATCGCTCACTCACTGAGTGAGCGATAAGATTGCGATTTTGGCTGTTTCTAATTGAAAGACCCCCCCCCCCAGGCTCATTGCACACAGTGACACCCTGACCCTCAGCTACAGTACATTTGTTATTGAAAGATGGACCAGTTTCCCTCTAATTAGGATTGGCGCTAGCGTACTTTGCAAACATTGACTTTTTTTAAAGCAATGCACCCCTACTTATTATGGATCCTAATAGTGTCATCAATACGTTAATAGACATATGTATTCCGTAGATCTTTTGGTCCTTCAGTTCGGCTCCTATTGACACTCTACGATATAAAATCAGATGCTGTTGCGGCAACTGGACCCCATGGACACCTCTTGAAAGGGTGAGTTATTTCCAGAAAACTGTGATTGTATGGGGTTTGCAGTATTGCAGCAAATCTCTAAGGGTTGACCACTTGTGGTTGTGCTCATGACATTTAAACTTCTTGCAACGCCTATAGTTGTATATACTGCCAATGTTGGAAAGATTGCCACGAATGGGACATTAGCGAAAGTCTCATAGTCACCGGAATTAAATCGGAAAGAAAATAGATCAGAAAGGAATCACGATTATATCCATGTTTACATGTTTCTCAGCGATCACATAAAGACGATAAATATATGCACCGCTCTAGTCATAACACTCCCATGTGTCTTATTTGTAGGGAT
Organism: Membranipora membranacea; assembly: GCA_914767715.1. Taxonomy (NCBI): domain Eukaryota; kingdom Metazoa; phylum Bryozoa; class Gymnolaemata; order Cheilostomatida; family Membraniporidae; genus Membranipora; species Membranipora membranacea. Next base: position 19,235,156 of record OU612066.1, read on the forward strand.
GTCTTGTCTTACATCAGCAGCAAACGTTTGGAGCCTAAGCCTCTACAGGCTATCACCGCACAACAGCCACTAGTGTCTCCTGCCACAGTTAAGGATCTGACAAGATTTTCGCCCTCATTTGATCTATCGCCTCAGGTATGCATACGCTGTATAAATGCCATTGACAGACGATTGGTAGATGTTATTGTCATTGTCTATGGCCCTATTTCTTAAAGTTTCACTGTTTGTAAGATACCTTTGCATTTACATTCTTGTGTTTAATGGGTAAACGCTGATAATTTAAGATCTTAACAAATCAAATACTCTCCTCCAGATTCTGTAGATGTGCTACTTACAGGACACAGCTGAAATTAGAGCTGCAGTGCTTGCCCTCTTTGGTTTTGCGTGTAAAACTTATTTTCAGAATGATTATGGAGTTCACTTGTAACACCAATTGTTGTCGATCTGCAGGAAGGTTGTAAGCAGTGAATATGAGCAAAGCTTTGATTTTCGATTCAACCCTCAAAGCTCGAGTTCGATCAACTTGGCCATGCCATTGATTAATAATAAATCAAAAAAATAAAAGAATGAGATGTGTAAAGTTATCTGCATTGTTGTTATATTGCATCATAATTATCATTCTCCTAGCCAATACAACAAATACTGTATGAAGATGGTGAAGCATATAGAGATATAGACCTGAGCGGTATGAGAAAAACTATAGCAAAACGTATCACTATATCTAAGGTAGACCTTCTAAACTGTGTTATCTGTTCTCTCTCTAACCCTTGTATTTTAGCATTCAATCCTGGCAAATATGAATCATCTTGCAATTTGCCTTCACAGGTAGGCAACATACTTAACAATGAAAATCTAAGGTCAACTTGTTCACTTTGTTTTAAATTGATTTTGATCAATCAGTATTTTAGATTTTAGACATGATCAATAACAGTTTTTCGAGCTTTGTAGTTGTACGTAGAGTTGAAGGATTCATGATCTCTTGATTTGATTTTAGACTACAATTCCTCATGTGTACGCTTCAACTGATTGCAAGATGAATAAGCTGTACTCAACAAGACGACAGCTATCAGAAGACGGTATCAAAGTTTCTGTAAATGACATCATTGTGAAATCGTGCGCTGCGGCCCTGATGGTGAGTGTCTGTATTCGATCGATCATCACTGCGTTTCCTTGGTGTGGTGTAGAATCTCGTCATAATGTACCCATCATCTTTCTTTTCCTTCAAGCCAAGGAGTTAAGGACTTTAACTCCTTGTTCAAACCCATCTCTCTCTCTCTTCCTCTCCCTTCTTATTGTTCCCATGGGGTTTCAAATTTCAACTTTAAATGAACTATCTTTTTCAGAGGATGCCAGAAATGAACTGTATTTGGGGAGATGGTGAAATACAGCCTTTATCACAGGTAGATGTAGCTGTTGCGGTGGCTACGGACTCAGGGCTCACAACACCAATCATTACCTCAGCCAATGAGAAATCTGTGGCTGAGATATCGTGTGACATTAGAGTAAGTCGGCAATAATGTGCAGATTTCTTAGAATATGAAGTTTTAGATTACCTGTTCATCCTGTTCCTTAATTGTGGTATGTAGTAGGGTACAGTCTATAACACGAGATGAACAGACACACATAAACTGTCAGGCATGAGTCTCTCTGGACTGATTTTATTTAGGAGTTATCAAGTGATCTCCCAATGATACAGTTTGGGAGTGTGGTCCATCAGGTTCTCTACGAGTGCAATCGTTCCTTACTAGCTTTGTCCCAGAATTGCAGACTAGATAATATTGAAGTATTTATTAATTATATTTGTTTTATAGGAATTAGCTGGAAGAGCCAGAGAAAACAAGCTCAGACATCACGAGATAGTTGGGGGTTCTATGACGTATGTATAGTTTACCTGCACAAGTATAAGATTAGGAATACACAACAAATACAGCAGACCAACAGGGCCTTGTGCCATATTGTGTTCAAAGGTCAATCTCTGTTAAGGTGGCCAGTATTTCTTGTGTTTTGCAGGCTTTCTCAGTGTCTGTTACGTTAATCTTTCTTCAGTTATTGATAAAGTCTGGTGAGACTGGCCCTCCCTTTTCTCATTTTATAAAAAAATCATATTATTTTGTTGTTACAGGGTGTCAAATTTGGGAATGTTCGGTGTCAAAGAATTCAAGGCTGTAGTCAACCCTCCTCAGGCTTGTATACTGGCTGTCGGAAACGCTCAACTTAAACCTAATGAGGATAGAAGTCTCGACACCTACATGAATATAACACTATCCTGTGATGGCAGAATTGTTGATGATATTCAAGCCAGCAGATTCATAGAACTTGTGAAAGATTTGATAGAAAACCCGGTGGGGATAGGACTGTGATTCATCAAGATGTGCTGTTATACCATTGTTCTTTCTAAAAAAATACAGGTTTATTATAAGTAATTTATTTGGATTACGCTTAGCAATTGTATCGTAAATAATATACCAATTCCGAAGGCTCATGTCTTGTGGTTGGTAACATAATACCACTGACTAATTCTTGCTAATATATTGACTCCATACTTGGTGAAAAATATACATATAGTTCAAGCTTTCTCATAGAAGACTAATTACAAAACATCAGAGTAGTAGATGATTATTACATAACGTGTACCTTATACTAGTACCTAGCTACCCCCTTACTACGCTCAGTTTGTCTCTTCATTATAAGTTAACATGGGCCAAGTAAAATATGATTTGCCCCCTCACCCACTTATTTAGTACATCAATGACTTATCTTTATTGACCAGCTTTGTTAGGCAGGTTAGTCATGCCAAGGAGTAACTGTTACTCCCTGGTCATGCCAACTCAGCAAAGCTTGTCATGACAGATTACAAATTACATGCGATAGAATACAATAAAAATGAGCACTGCGCAAAATAATGCATCTAATTGTGCCTTGGGATGGATTGCCTTGTAATGTTTTCAAGTATAGGTACAACAGATTGTGACATTAATGAATATATGGCAACAATGTAACATCATGTTGAAACATTCTGAATCATAATCATTACATAATATGGTTTGGAGTTATCATACATCAACAAGGTCTCTATTTCTCCAATCCAATGATATATCATCTAAATGGTTATCAAAGTCGACTAGATTGGCATATTCTCCATTCTTTATTGACTGAGCTGAGGCTTCTATAGCACCTTGCTCCAGAGGTAAGCTGTGAAATAAGAGGACAGTAATATTCAAATCCTGTAGATTACAAATTGCAGAATTACCAAGTCTTATCTCTTGAAATATTGTATGTACGTCTTGTATGTATCATTATTGTCCACCAGAGTAAGATTGACATTTGAGCTGATTCATAACTCTGATGTCAATGATTGCATGGAGTTCTTGCATAGATGGTCACCTATGGCCTGCCTGTAAAGAAACAAAACTCACCCAGAACATAGAAGTGTTCTGCCATCTTGATACTCGTATACCTTATACGGACATTCTCTATCTTTTGAATTCAGCTTACAGTTGTCGACCTTAATAATTGAAGATGTGAAAATCGTTATGAATTATTAGTTTTAATCTAGAAATGTTTGCAAAGAATAAAAATGATAACTCACATGCATACATTTATTTGTCATTCTCGCCATGATATTGTATGTAAACGATACAAATCAAATTTAATAAATCTTCGAAACGTGCCAAGGTTATGTGAGGTATACATTCACTGTGAAACAAATTCTTTGGGAACTATTCTAGAGCTAGTTATGAAGTTCAAGGTATGTGAATAATCGCCTGTGAATGGTGGGCCTACCAAATTATTATTTGACTCACCATACATAAATACACTTTGCCACAATTCTCGGTTAGCCTTTCCATGAGTTTGATTATGAAGCTATCAGGTCTACAATCATATAATAAATGCATAGTTGATTGATTGAGTCAAGTTATATGCTGCTGCAATTCCGCTTAATGGATTTATTGTTATTGCTGAAAACTGAGAAATTTGCCAGTGTCGTATCAGTGTCATCCTAGTAAAATATCAGATGCACTTGGTAGGCACAACAACAGACAGAGCTGACCTTGTTCTTTGGTCTGCAGAGTACGGTCTTAATTTCTCAAGCTATAGCCCACCATACATGCATTCATTTGCAGAATATATAGAGCAATGAACTCCCTAGGAGAGGAAGTTCATTGTATAGAGGGATCCTTTTTTTACACTGCAAGCTCCACTAAAATGGAAGTTTGCAACAAAATGCCCTCCTCTTGTCAAATGCTTTTACCAAGAAGAAATCCTTGCTTGTACTTACGCGCTATCTGCTATATTACTGTGTATATGATAATAACCGCATATTGCCATCTTCTCTTCTTTGCAGTAAGCCTCAATCTATCAAAAAATTAATATCTAAGTATTTCTTCTGTTCAGTACTTACTAGAACTTATAAAAAAAAGAGGGTAATAAAACGATGATTACACATAATTCATACACATTTCCGACCGTATGTCTCATCAGTCAGTGAGTCAGCGGGAGTGTTTGAACCATACTTGCAAAGTCACCCTATTTAGGTTGGACCCTCCAGGTTTTCACAACCACTTTCCACTAATTCCCACTATTTCCTCCAGATTTGAGAGAAAACAGCCCTATTGCAATTATTTAGTATCTGTCTAAGCACTTGTTGACCAGTTACTGGTAAGGTCTTTGCACACAAAATTAAAAAGAATTGTGCTATTCAATAATGTTAACAAATTTACCTATTGTATTAAAATTCAGACTATTATTATCAATGGGGTGGTTGATACTGGACATCGGCAAAGAAAGTCCCCGGGGCCCATGTCTTGATGGTAGGCCTAAGTGTTTGAAGTGTATTTCACCCATAGACGTAATAATAAACCTAGACAGTGCTATTCAGAGTGATAAGGCCCCCTCTCATGTCAAGTTGCTGGATGGGAACCTAACCAATCTGATTGATGACAAGTTTATGAGCTGAAGATGTTTACACATAACCAGGGAACAATCTCTTCTTCCCCTTGACCTCAGAAACCGGATATAGGACCATAAACATCTACAGGCAAATATAACCCAAAAAGTATTAAAATTATCATACTATCACTATCACTATCATTTCAGACTATGACCTTCATACAACCTTCCTTCAATTTGTCATCTGCAATTGGAATGTGGGAAATTGGAAGAAATGGAGGTTATTTTGAGATCAATTTTAGGTGATTCTACATGTGCAGAAGAAGTTGTAACTCTGTTCAAAGGTAAGTGAAAGTGTAAAAAGTGGTTAAAGAGGTCACAGAAACATCAATAAGATTTAGAAATGAATGATATTTATTTGGTAGAAGCTAAAAGTTTTAGTAACTCCTCCATCACCATGGGCCCCTGGGACTTTCATGTCTTTACTTTGCCAATGTCCACTATCAACCACCCAAAAAACACCCATGACAAAGTCCCAGGGGCCCATATCCATCACCCAGTCACTCACAGTCACACACAACAATCAAAAAGTCACACCATCTTTAAATTTTTTCTTTGCCTATACTAGGCCTATATTATATCAGTCCCTTTTCAGCCACAGGAGGAATTTTATTACCTTAACCTTGCAGTCAAGTTTGCTACTAGGGGAAGTTTTCTACCACATTTATTTCCATTTTTTTGATTTATACTGCTGTCACTGTGCATGTGGTGCCCTGTGGTAAAGTTAAAAGTAGTATAGAAACCTTCTGTTGTAAGTTTAGTCAACCGGTCAGTCTGGCAGTAGCATTTCTGTTCACTCTATAGGCCTATGTATCAATAACCTCTGTTGTAGATGAAATGATAACAGCACAGTCGTTGAAAATGATGACGGATATGGAGGTTTGAGGAGGAACTGGCCATGATGAGAGTCAGAGGAGCTAGAGCTCTAGTGAGAACCAAACTCAAAGATCTGCGGGCTGAAGTGAAGGTAGATGTTCAAACCATGTGCGCTCACTGAAACATGATTCAAGCACACAGTTGTGTCTGTGTTCTGTATTCATGTGTTCTGTATTGCTCTTGAGTGGGCATATATCAAAAGAAAATTGATCATCACTTTAAGGAATGTTCTGTGAGAGCATGCGGAGTATAGGATGTCAGTGGGGAGGCGGTTAGCATGCTCTGTCTAATTTTCTACCGTTTTTATGCATGTTGCATCTGGTCTATTTACGGTCGGTTACATACCACTCTGTGCTTACAGTTCTGTCTTTACCAAGTCTTAAAACCTGTTTCGCCATCGGTGGTGGGAAAGCTAATATTATATTGTCACAAATGTGATTATTTTACGTAACACTGACTGACTGTAATCTCAAACTCAAACTTCACATTTTTACTATCAGGAGACTACTGTAGCCACAGACATTGCCGTTGTCTCAGCTGCTAATCAGCCACCTGCTCAGAAAAGTGATGAAGATGTGATAGTTGTGGAGTCGGTCATTGACGGGCAAGACCAATCTTTACCGATGGCAGGGCAGTAGTGAACATTGAACCACAGCCAGGTGCTCGGTCTCAGAGGAGGAGACGAGCTATTGTATATGATTGATTAGATTACATTGATTAATTAGATTGACATTCCTCTGTTTTAGCTAGGTTTTCTTACTTTCTCTTTCAGTATTATTGTACCTAGCTTGTCTCTCTTTTTTTTTGAAGAATATGTAAATGGTACTTGTACATATAGCCATAAACTGAGGATAAAAATCTCAAATAATATATGCATGGTTTTATACTGGTTCAAACAATTATACTGTGATGCATCCATATCTTCACAGGCATGCTCTTTAGCTCTGAAGAAATGAAACATCCAGCATGTGGTGGTGTTAAGGGGTGCTGAAGTAAGGGGCCTGGATTAGCAAAAATAGGGGTGAATATGAGTCCAACGGACACAGTGGAAAGGGGAATGTAGTCAAATCAAGCAAAGTAGTGTTAGGGGGTAGTGGCTTTGTGGGTGGGCCTAGCATGGTGGGGTTTTTTCTGGTGAGTCCCCCCCTGGGCGTCGCCCTAGTACCTCAATGTTAATGCTCCATATAGTGTCCTGTCTAGGTTTATTATTAAGTCTATGATTTCACCTCAGTTTGATATTTTAGTACCAGTACAAACATGAAGTTATTTGGAGTCAAATATACAATTTAGCGCTTCCTAGTCAGTGGTAAGAAACGCTCTCAGAGCGTCATCAGATGGGACTCTGTTGGTGGATAACTGGATAATTGAAATCTTCCACTTTTGAATTTAAATTACTTGGCAAGTATGGTTTACACACGCATGCCACCCTCCCTGACGCCACACCCTGCTGTCGTCTTTCATCATAATTCATGTTGATGATTATATAAATCATAGATGCATAATATATATATATATATATATATATAAAAGTGAACATATCAGTCGGTTAGTCAGATCACACTGAATAGTGTTGTAGGTAATCAAACCAAGCTTACTCGCTCCAACCTATCACTACCAGTACATCTTTCTTTCTAATAATTCTACTCTATTTTTGCTTACCTGTGAAAGTGCCACTTCTAACATAGGCAGCAGGGTAAGATTAAGATGAAATAAGGGTATACAGTCTTTAACAGTAACATCTGGATTGGGTTCTTTTGTTTGTCTTCTCAGAAATATACCATTGACTGAACAGTGTGGATATTTGGCTGCATGAAGCAACATTTTTACGAAAGAAGACGAATTCATTTTTCCTTTTTTTTCTCCAGAATGAAATCAATTGCTGCGGTCTGACCTTTTTGGGGCTATATTTCCAAGTAATTCAATGATATGAAGGAGACCTCTCTAATATCCCAAGTTTAAAAGACCTTTTCTGTGAACTGAGGTTAAATTGAGGTGTTATTAATTCTGGTGTTGATTTGTATACTTGGTTGTGCAGGCTTGAGAAAGACGTCAGTGTGGTGTAACTAAATGAAGTTTTGATCCAAAAATGAGAACAGTCAGCTGTTTGGTGTCACTCTGTTTTCCATTGTCGAGTGGTTGAGTCTGCCTCTGCCACCACAAATCAAAGTCAAGGTACTGCCAATCTGCAATTTAAAAGTAAGGAATGAATTTCGGATGCATCACAAATAATTTTACTGAATCAGATTGAGATCGTGATTGGTGATGTGTAGCTCCTGTTCTGTTGTTTGGTTACTTCACACAGTTCACAGACATTGATGGAGTGGGATGCGTGCCAACCTGTGTGACACAGGCACATGCTGTTGTTTGTGCTGCAGTTTGAAGGGTTGACAGCGAAAATTAATACAAAACAAGTGATTGGATTTGCTTTTTATCAATTTATCATTCGGACTGCATAGACTGTAGTGTAGGTAGTGGAATCAAGGGTACAGAAATGTAGAATGCTCACAACAATCCCTGCTCATTGAATTGATCAGTGAATCTATTACTATTATGGTTTGTACATTTATTGATGATAGTGATAGGCATAAATGTTGATAGTAATACTTAGTTCCCTCTGACCATGAGCCCCTTTCACGGTACGAAAGTACACATCTAACTCTGGCGATGTAGAAATGCTTCAGAACTAAACTTTTGTAAGCTCAGATGGGTTGGGAATAGAACCAGACTGGTTTAGCTCACTCATCACTAACTTTACAAGTCTGTCTGAATCCGATTGTGACAGAAAACCATCTTCTATAACATGTGTATCTGGATGTGCTCAGCTTAACTGTAGAGACAACTACAATAAGTCCGTCCCTTCCCTTAACTAACAGCATATATTACTGTAGCTAACCTGTAGTTCCTCTTATCCCTTACTGTTAATGTTACTAAAGGACCCCTTTTGGCTGATTGATTTCTGAAGCAGAACAACTGCCGACAAATACATAGAAGGCATTGGTTTGAGCAGAATATATGTAGCTCAGTATATTGTAATATGAATGAATATATATATATATATATATATTTATGTTTGCAGATAAGCTTCTCTGAATTGGAGGGTTTCCTGACTCATGTGTAATATAAACATAATATATAATATGACAACTGTAAATGAGATGTCAGCTAACGCCCTAAGAGTATTAGAGGATGATGATCTCACAGAGTATCCAGTATTAGCCCGTGGGTATAATGTAAATGTAAATCACTTTTTATATAGCTGCTCTCCAGCAATCTTTACATGAATATAAGATAGATACATATACATACTCAATTTAGCGCACTCCTGTACAAGGTAGGAGTGGGCAAGCTAGGCTATTGTCCAGAGAGCTCACCTCCTTCAGCAGCATGGGTAGTGACCAGGATTTGAACCTGCAATTCTCGGATTGAGATGCTCGAATCCTAACCACTACGCCACCCTGCCTGCCTGTATATATAATATTCATGCAAGGTTATCAAATCTGCAATATCCGTTAATCCTGTCAAATCAATACGCTCTCTTCAGAATGTCTGTATCGTTTATTGTAAGTAAGATGTTATATTATTTATGCACTGATCTTCAATTTCTTTCAGCATTCACTTGGTTTGGTATAGACATCGGTGGCTCCCTTACCAAACTCGTCTACTTTGAGCCCAATGATCTGCCCAATGATGATGATGACTGTTCGGACCTCAAGAAAACCATCAGTATCATACATAGATATCTCTCTGGTAATACTGCCTATGGTAAAACAGGTTAGTTAATTTGTGTTTGTCTGGAATGTTTCCTTTTTGTAATACATTTTTCATGATCATTTCCAACAGAATAGGATAATATAATTTTTTTGTTATGGGTAACGCTTTGGGTTTTTTTAATACCAACAGGAAAACTGTTTGTATGATGCACAACAGATTAGCAACACTGGCTTAATAAATAAGTCTGTTTGTCGGTGTCAATTGGCAACCTGTGCATTTAAAAACTGGGAGTTATTTTCAGACCATGGCCAGAGTTTTAATACTTACTATCAGCAGCATAAATTGCAGATATATATTGATTATGAAATATCTAACCCTTATTTTACATCATTTTTGCCAGTTCATAAATGAATAAAAATTGATGTTATCACACAATCCATATTTTACTGGTATTGAAATGGGCTGATACTCTTGGCTCCAGCCATTGTACATTGTACATTATTATTATATTTTCATTAATACAGAACAAACACAGAAAATTCACCATCAAACAGTTTTGAGTAAAATTTTTGTGTAAAAAACTTAATCAGGATTCAATAAAAAATAGACTCATCAATTCATACAAAAAATGTTCAGTGCTGTCTTTGTTTGACTGTGAGGAGTGACCAATGTTTATGTTTATTATACAGGAATATCCTTATTATCTTTATACATTGATAATGAATAAGTCTCTCTCAGAATGGTAGAGCCATTTTAATTAGCTGAACTGTTAGATCAGGGATTTGGTGTGGAATAACCTAGTCTAGCTAGTGAAATCATTTAGGTGATGCTCAATATTTTTGTTATTCTATGTTGTCATGTCATTGTTTCGTAAGGTTCAGACTCAGAGTCTACCATAAATATTATCAGCAGGTACAAGCAGCAATTTTATCAGGAATCCAAATTATTTGTGACAGGCTGGCCTTCATTTTCTTCACAGGAATAAGAGACACACATTTACAAGTGAACACAATGTTAGGTGGTTACCACGGCTCCATGCATTTTATCAGATTCCCTACATCGGAGATGCCTGCATTCATTGAACTCGCCAAATCCAAGAATTTCTCACTGCTTGGTACTACAATATGTGCTACAGGCGGGGGAGCACACAAGTTCTCTGAAGAATTTGAGAAGGTTAGTATCATTTACTTCATACTTTTGCCTTATGAGCGCGTAATATCAATCAGAAGCACTCAACTAAGCAAGTAAACCTACTGCTAACTCAATCTGATAATGACTATAATATCTGTAGTAAGACCAGAGACTATCAATATGTTATTATCTATAGTCTCTGGTATGACCAGCTGATTTCTCCTTGTTATGACTCCAAAATTTTTACAATTTGTTTGGTGGTTACTCAACAGTTGTGGATTTCAATACTGAACCCTTCAAATGTATGATAATGATAGATACTACAACTTCCTGCTGTTGGGTGCAAAACTCTCTTCAATTTAAAGAACAAGGCTATAATCACTGAGTAAGGATATATCCTTACTCTGTGATATAACGATACTGGAGAGTTTCCCAGAATATTACAATTATACTTGCAGAGGATATATAATTTACTCCGGTACAAATGAATCAAGGCCTGTGTAGTATGTAGCATGGCCTGATGTATTATGATATGGTCTGATGTTATACAAATAAGTAAACAATGCACTTTGTACACGCTTACTCCAGCTGATAGCTTTGTGTGATGACAGGGTAATACACTGCATTTACAGTGTATTATTAGTTTGTAAGAAATGGACATTTAATTTCACTGACGAATATAGGACACACAGAGTATATATAGTCACTGACAACTCTGAAAGAATTTTGTGATATCTTTCTGCAAATTTTTGTTATATGTTTCTGCAAATAACCCAATTTCTTCATGGCACATCACACTTAAATGAGTGGTGTGGGTTTTACAATACGGGCTTATCTGCCATATCTACTACTGCGTAATTGAGATCAAATGGACCCTGGTCATTTTTATATCAGATTATCATAGTAAGATTCATAGTTACATGACATAGATTCCGCAGGGCAAATAACAAGCCTTCATGTTGCCGAGCAGCCAGGCTGAGATTAAACAAATCTTATAATGTTAAGTCTGGTGGTGAGACCACAGATATCATTCCAAGCATCGCAGCTGGTCCCAACTGGTTTAATTTATGGTTACAATCCAAATTTCTAAGAGTTACAGCATCATGCCTGTCTAGTCATCCAGTCTCTTTCATTCCTGTTATTGGTATCCAAATTTACACTATACAATATGATTGTTTTCATTTCCAGCAATTGAAGATGAGGCTGAGGAAAATGGATGAGTTGTCAACATTAATCCGTGGCATTCACTACATGGACAGTATTAACTCTTGCGAGTGTTTTTTCTACACCGATGCTAAGAATGACGATGTGTGCGCAAAACACGACTTTGATTTCCGTAATCCCTACCCTTACTTGTGTGTCAATGTCGGATCTGGAGTTAGTATTCTTATGGTAGATAAACCCAACTCATTCAAACGTGTCGGTGGTACCAGGTAAGATTTAAAAAAAAATTGTTTTGAAGAAATAGTAGAATGCAGATTTATCCATTCAAACCCAGAAACACAATGCACTGTAGCATTCAATAACTTTATCATGCATGCCCAGATTTTGCTGTCCCGCAGTTAGGTGAGACCCTTAGGGATGAATTACAACATATTTGTAGGGCTGAACAAAGGAGTAAAAGAGCTGAACTCTACCCAACCCTAATATATATTGTTTCCAAAAAATTATGCATAGGCATAGGCGAGATCAAATTGTGTTCTCCAGGAGGAGATAACTCATATTTAGAACAAGGCACATAAAAATATCAGGTGTTGTGTATTGAATTTTTCAGCCTTGGAGGAGGTACTTTTCTCGGGCTATGTTGCGCCCTGACAGGTTGCCAGTCATTTGAGGAAGCCTTAGAACTGGCCTCACAAGGAGATAATTCTAATTGTGATAAACTGGTCTCCGATATTTATGGTGGAGATTATGAGAAGTTTGCATTACCAGGTGACCTTGTCGCTAGCAGGTGAGGGTGCAGTGATAGTCCAATCTCTGCATGGATCCATCCATCAAATGAATGAACATTTGTAATATTCATCAGTATTAATATTAATATTATATTGTAATAACATCAGTCAATATTGCAATTTTTTTAGGGGCATATTATTGCGTTTGAAGGCAAACAATTGATATGCCTGCATAATCCAAGTTTTGCAGATCAACTTTTAAAATTATTGCATTCACTTGATTGTAGTTTTGGTCACATGATGGATCCGGAGCGTGTGAAATCAGCCAGCAAAGCTGATCTAGCTCGGTCCTGCTTGGCAATGATAACCTACAATATCTCATCTCTAGCTCGGCTCAATGCGGAAAAGCAGGTTAGTCAAAGCTGTGACCTTGGTGAAATCAAGGCAGTACATCATACAATGAGAATAGTTAAGATGTTGTGGTGGAGTATGTTTGAGAAACCCATAAACATAATATACGTATTTGTATGTTTATGGAGAAGCCTGTTTCATGTTTATGGAGTTTTGTGCTCTCATTGAACTAACTGACATTACCAAACAACTCCAAGTCTAGGTCGTCATTGCGGAGAGGGTTACCCCTTTAGAGTTAAGGTACGGGGACCCATGGTACTTAAGCCGCACCCTATACCCTTCCCCGCCGGAGTTCCGGCTACTCTTATTATCGAAGAGGCAGAGGGGGATCTTTTTACTGCATGTGGGGTGTGCAAACACACAGTGGACCTCCGGTATTTTTAGTCCTGTTCCGCAAGGAACTGGCTAGGATGAATGGCGCGCCAGTACCAAATCAGAAATGACTGCAGGCACCGGGACCCTTAACCATCAGACCACTCCTGACTCCCAACTCCAAACTCACTATCACTTTTTAACAATTAATTGAATGTTTTAAACCATTCTCTTTATTCAGGGAATTGAAAGAGTGGTGTTTGTTGGTAACTTTTTACGAAAGAACACCATATCAATGAGATTGATAGCCCATGCTATGGACTATTGGTCTAAAGGCTCCATGAAGGCACTTTTTCTGCAACATGAGGTAATGAAATATCAGTGAATTATATATAATTGTTTTTGTAAATAGTACATATTGACCATTCTCTAGGGAAATTGTATGCTACAGAATATGTCAGGTGCAATATTCATATTAGAATTTCCTACATGATATCCTTATCCCTTTTATAATTTTGATTGTTGGCTCAGGCAAATTTGTGCACACTGATTTCTGTATAGCCCCAAGATAGCTAATTGAGGCTTTAATCTCAGAATGGTCACCTGACGGGCAAATATTTTGCACAAACTGATCTTCGAAATCAGGGTATGAAATTAACACACTAGCTGATGATGTCATTATTGATCACTAGTAAGACTGTAACTACCCCACATGTTACTGTAGATAATTAATTTCATACCCTGATTTTTAGTTTCAGTTTGTGCAAATTATTTGCTCATGAGGTGACAATGCTGAGATCCCAGCCTCACAATATTAGTTTTCAATAAGCACACATTTGCCTGTGTACTAGCAGTGGTTTAAGAATCAAAGAAGAATTTTTTAGATGTTTTCCGTCCTTTTACCCAGTTTACAGTCGAGCTCTGGTTAGTGGTACACAACAACGCTGATTTCAACCATCAATCTTGGTCATGTTAACACAATTAAATCAAGTGATCTAATTTAATGAATCGCTTTAAAAGTTTTTATTTGATTAGACAGCGTATTACATCAATTTGTTAATCCAATTTTGAAGTCTGTTTCCCAATGGTAGTGTCACTCCACTTCTTAGCTAATTAGCTTCGTCTGGAAGGCGGATTCACTTTGTTTTCATTGATTCTTCATAACAATAATGAGGCAAATCTTACACGCATGTTAGGATATCAGTTGATTGGAGAAGGTATTTGTGCAGATACTGTCCCACGTTAAACCTGCTCTATAATATCTAATAATGTTGTCATCTTGTTTTGAGTAATTTTATCAGTAATGTCAATCATCGACCTTTAAATCCCATAATTTTAATAATCAGAGTGCTTGTATTAATCATGCCAACCCAAGAAACTCAGCTCCAATACATCAATGCCATGCAGATGAAATTAGTTTACCCTCAGACGGAACTCCCTGTCTAAATTATACTACTTCAAATTTGGTTTTCAACAGTGGTTTCTGATGACTTTCTAATAGTCATATAAGATTATGATATCATAAAGGTAAAACGATTACCTTGTTATAACACTTTCTATTGAACCTTCATGAGTCATAATCGCCCACCAAATAAACATACATGAAAGCAATTCCGGTATAACCAGTATACAGATGCAACAACAACAAAAAACATGACTAACATGTGAAGCGCCAATGCCAACACAGAGTACTGGTATTGTAAGGAGCCTAAAATTTAGGAGTTGTAGACTCCTTCCTCAGATGAACGTGAAAAAACTAAGCTATAGCCTACCCACTGCTATCATAATGTGCTGATTGCTTGTTACAGGGTTACTTTGGAGCTGTCGGCTCATTACTTGAACTGATAAATCCACATTTCAAAGCAGTTAACTCCCGGACCCCAACACCTCCTCCAAAGACTGCATCCGATATCCCTTCTCCAACATAAACTGTTAGCGACATCATATTATTATCGCAGAGGAATAATTTGCTGACACTGCCAACACGTAATAAACATCTCAAGGCATTGAGAAAACAAGAGAAATTATGGCAACCGCAGCACGTTGTATTTACGTTACAGTATGAATCAGCGTGAATGTAGACGTTTTTGGAAGCAAACAAAATACCCTATGAGACTCACGTGATTTTCATTCCTTACATCTTAGACACACACAAATTTAAAAACTTTTGGTTTATATTAACTTAGTTGGACAGACAGCAAGGTTACATTTATCAGTTGCTGATCTCTTGAAATATCAGATTCTATTTATTTGACCAATTTTGACAGTTCTCTTATGGCTTACATTTACTACCGAATCATTCTTAAGCAGTTTACAAGTCTATTAACCTGTTTCCTATCAGTTCCACTAGCAGATGCTCATTCTACAACTTTATTGACATATCTCCTGTATAATAGCATTTAGATTACGACCAATCGTCTTTCGTTGAGAGTACCGATAATTTGCGGTTTTTTTTCTAGTTATTTTTCTTGCTGTTTTCAATTATTTATTATTGTTTCAAGTATAACTGTTTTTGTTAAAGTATTCCTGGTCAGTGATAGAGAAGACAAAGTGCATTTGCGGACATCAATACTTAACCTCCGAATAAATGTTAACATATTTGCAATAAAGTTGCTTTTTGTTAGAAGAGGTTTCCACTAATATGTAAAAAAAAACCTGATCAATCAGCGAAAGTATGATGACATAGGCATGTGGTATGGGCTTCATTTCCTAGGTAGGAACTATCATTTTGAGCCATGATGCTGTGTAGGTTATATTTTGAGAGGTGTGATTAAATAATCACTATCCCCCAAGTGATGATATCAGAAATTAGTCTGGAATTCCTATCAGAGACAAACACCCTAAAATGTTGATTCACTTGATCCAATAATGTGTAATGATGTTAGATCATGTCTAGTACATCTCAGCGAGGTGTCCTGATTATTCGCTTATTGATGTGAATGTTACCTGTCCGTTACCAGGTACCTATATAATTGCAGGTTTTATGAAGATATCTTCAGTGCTTGAAGGTGTTGATTTAGACATCATTATATGATCAGCATGGGCAGTCGGCAATGCAATTGTGAATTGTATTTTGGCCTTACTATACATTGATACTGTGTTGTAGAGATAGGAAGAGTTATTAAACAGTTAGTGTTTACATTCAAAGAAGTAGTTTCATATCAAAAACAGCCTCTGATGAGGAGTATAAGCCTAAAACAGAAGTGATGTCTCATCTAGAGATTGACTAGATCAACCTTACTGTAGTCCCTCCATGAAAGCTGATTGTATCGACGCTTTGCTTGAATACAGTTAACTCCTTTTTCTCAGAATGAAAAAGAGATCAGATAGCTCCAGGATGAAAGAGATCTCATCCCTTGACTTCCTAGAGCAAAGGAACATATTTTTAGAGAATGTAGAAGAGTCCAACCATACCAGTACACGTTATTCCTACACAATCTATCAAATGTGTTACTCTCCCAACTCATTTTTGCGATCGTTGGCAACAGTATTATGAGAAAGATGGATGCTATCATCAATGATACGAACTTTAGTTGACAAATTTGAAGTAAGATGAATAAAGGATTATGTAGGTGCTATGTGCTGTTAGCGCGGAGAGGAGGGGACACTGGGATTCTGCAAGTCGGTTTCCATTCACTGCAGCTTGGATCTCTCTTTGTTGTGTTCAGGATCCTTGCTAGAGACTTTTTGTTCACGGCAGATAGAAATTTAAGGTCAGACTATAGATTCAAACACAGTGTTTTTTATCATCATCATATCACAGCTGTGCATTCCCGCAAAATTACCATTTAATTTTTATGTAGCGTGGCATATTTCTGTTACCTCCCAACTTTCATATTTCTCAATTTTGGTGCATAGGTAAACAAGATAATAATTTTTTATTATCTCGTTTACATATGGTCGCAAGATTCACCTTCAACATTCCAAATTTAGTAATCATTATTAGGCTAGCCCATAGCTGTATCCATGGGCCAGGCTGACCCATGACCTTTAGGATGTACCCTTACTCTGTGATCACAACCATAGTTAATTATATGGACATGTCTATTTTTAACACTACACTACATACACGTGACCTAAAAAGAGTACTCTTTCTGTTGATGTTTACTGTATACAAAGCGAGCACTTTTTGTCAATAATGTTGCCGAACAAGAAATTGAATTATTATTGAATAAGAGATTTAATTTGCTACATCTTCTCAACTTTGAGCAAACACTGCATCATGCTCCAGTATGAAACCAATTTATTAGCCAGCGTCTTATCATCAAGTTCATCTAACTAAACAGCAAGGCTGTGTCTCAAGGGACAGACTATCCATTAGTTTAACAAAATCTATAATAAGGGCGCTGCACTGAATAATTGTTAGTCTATCCAAATTTTTGCTCACTATACCTTTTCTGCTATGAAGCTGATATTACATCGATTTGATGGGACTGAGCTCATATATAAAATCTGTGCTGCAATGTGCTTCACTCATCATCTAGGCTGTCCTGATATCTGCTGACAATGTAAAGAAGCAGGACTGTCACATGTGCTGCTTGTATCTGCACATATTTGCCTGTCAGTAGAACTGTAAGGTAATCAGATCTTCGGCACTTTACTTTCAGTACTCAGGTTGGACTGGTGCAAATTGGATATTCTGCAAGTTTTCTTCCATACTGATTGGAAATTTTATCTATCTGTTGAAGGCTGAAGTAAGTAAAAATAGTTTCAAACTCGTGTGACTAGAATATTTATACAGTGGGTTTACATTGATTAGAGATTGGTATGAGATTGAATTGACACCTCATCCAGCGATCTCAGCTCCGGCTTGCCCTGTGGTATCTGGTTAATTGTATTCAAGGCTAAGGAGATATATAGGAGTCTCCGGGCAGGTTAACTGGAACATGTCAGAGCTGTCCATAAGTCAGCTTTTTAGCAGTGACCTCTATTCTCTCTACAACGAGAGTGCGTAGATCAAGTTTGATGCAATCTGGTTGTTCAGATTCTACTAGTGAGTCTGCGTGCGAGTGGTCGGCTCTAACCCAAAATGTTGGTTAGCTGGGGCATACCTGATCTAGAGATGCTTTAATCTTTGCGATATTGAAGAATTGACTTTCTTGTTCCAGCCTTTGTCCAAGTTTTATTGAATTCAATGTTAACTGCTGTGATTGTATTCAGTTTAGGGGCTTATATTTCTGTGTTTTAAACATATTGGGAGGCCTAACAATACGTAAGTGTATGGTATGTTTGCAATTAGTTTGGAAAATCACAAATTGTTAAAGTGATATAATATAATAAATACCAATTAAATACCAGGACTTTTGATTTAAAGATTTAAGGCCGTATGAGTTAAGAGTAGCATTTTCTGTAAAGCAGCGAAATATTTGATAATATTTCAAGAACATGACATGATACTTCGAGCAAAGGCATTTCTAGACGTAGGATAAGTGAGAGTATTCAGTTGGCGATGATGTTTCTCTCATCTCTGAAGCCATTGACACTAAAGTACAAGACTTTATAAGAAGTTTATTATTATACGGCCTGTATCAACTCTACCATAGAACTTCAATCTGTATTGTAATCTGTATCTCTATATGAACCTAAACAGATTGAACATTATACCCTTCATTATTGATCCGTGTGAGTCTACAATTCTAACTGTTTTCATTTCATTTTTTGCTCTACCATTGTCATATCAGTAAAGCGAGATGAGATTGAATGTATTCTTTGCTCATGGATTTTAGGAGATGTATTTCATCGTGCCATATTATATTATAATTGGGTTTCTCCTGGGATCTGGATTGCTTTATTTCTTTATAGCTGTAAATTTAAATAATTAATTGAACAAATCTTGTTCTGCCAAAATGACAGCATGAAACGAATTTCATTTTTTTCCTTTGAGATGCCAAACACCATCATCATATTACATGTACAATGAAGCGAAGGAAGTGTAAAGGAAGATTTGACGTATTGATTATCAGTTTTCCTTAGTGAATCTCAGCGTATGTCACATTGTTTTGATGTTCAACAAGCTTAAGAGTATTATTTTTTACATGGTTTAATCTGATGTTTTACTTGCATGCAATTATTCAGCAGTCATGTTGCTGAATAAAGTCTGTTGAGTGTGGTGTGTATGTAAAATCTGTATCTTTGTATTTTAGGCTCAACAGAAATTCATATTTATACCTCCATTCTCACAATATCCAAAAACTACAGAAGATAAACTAGAAATGGTACAGCTTTTCTACTACGAAACTCGTGGAAAGAACTTCAAGAAACTGATAAGCTATGAGGGGATCCCATTTCGGGTCAGCTTGTTCCCCAATGAAGAAGTTGGTTCATCTTTAAATTCATACTGGATAGTAAAGATACCCTGGTGGAGAAAGACAACAGCTAAAATCTTAGAAGTTAGCGGCGGACATTACAGATATGCTAACGCTAAGGTTATAAACGAGGGAAATGGTAATATTCTCATCAAAGGACAATTCAAACTGGAAAATAACAAAAGTAAATTTAAACAGCTTCTAGAATATGTCAACAGTCCAGGCAAAGATGAGAAACTCTCATCTCTCTCTGTAGTTGAAGCTGTAACTCCAACAAGAGTGGGTAACTTCAAGCGTATATCATCAGAGGTGCAGCCTGACTACTTTCGGTTACATCTGACAACGCATGTATCTAATGAAGACTTTCATCTTGGATATAGCATGACTGGAACATTGGAACAAGGAGTAGATAAAGCTGAAGAGGGCATGTATTTGTCACATTTTGCTGTTGTTAAAAGAAAGGGTTACTAGATTCCAAGCTGCTTAAAACGAGATCTAACATAGATCGTTGCTTCACTAGGGCTTGACCCGTTAAAAGTGTCAGGCTTTTTTTCCATATGAAAATGATAATGAGATTGAAAACTACACCATTTATTTAGCTGCTGTCAGTAGAGTATTATCAATAATGTTGTTTGCGGCATAACCAATAATCCTGCAGCCGCAAGCTGAACGGTTATAAGTTCTATAACATGTGGCGCATTAGGAATACAGGGTGAAAATTTAATTTTTCTTTATTCATCTATACCTGATATGAGCCCATCAAAAGCTGATATGAACCATTAACGATTATCAGAACTATCTGGCACAGTGAATCAGTTATCAGACTGTTTTTTATGCTTGCAATGTGAAAAAGATCTACTTGTAATGAAAACCTGTCTACCTGTTTACCTTCTATTAAATGGCTCTGTTCAGGGATACTGGGCCGCTTTTTGAAACAACAATTATATAGCTTAGTTTTGTGCACGGTGTATGACGTTTTGTATGCCGCGGTGTCATATCTTTGTCTTAGCCACTGCTATCTGCTAGCAAGCATTTCAAAATAATCATAAATTATACCAGTGCAAACGAAGCGTGATATCCTTTTCTTCTTCGTTCAATAACGCAGTGATAGTGTAAAAAGCAGGATGAGATCTTTCTGATATTATATGGACTTGTTGTATTATCCACACTGGATAGATTGTAAAGATATCATGTTACAGTAGAGTAGTGCATTGTCCCATTGACATGAAAAGGCAAGATTCTTTAATTATTCTGTTACAGCAATTTCAGACCTAGGTTTCTTCAACATTACATAAAGACTTCATTTCACAGTCCGCAGTGCTATTTATAATACAAATTATGATCCATATTTTGTGCCAAAGGTCACTATTTTTTGTTTATAATTTCTTTTTGTTACATATATACTGAAAAGTGATATAGCAGCACATTCTCCATAGATGGTATGATGAGAATTCTCTTTTACTGTCATCAGCAATGTAAACTAATATTTTTCTAGTGTAAATTATTGTTTTTTCACTAAGCTGTGTATTGTGTACTAGAAGACGATGTCCAAAAAAATGAAATTATAATGTTACAAGTTTAATTATATTCTAAGAATATCTTTAAACACGATGGCAGGACCAAAGCTGCAGGCTGCTATATTCATATGATTCAAAAAGATTGTGGACGTCTGCCGGTTTATATCAATCAAATATAAAATATACCCTTGTAACTATGCTAATCACTTATTTGGTAACTTCTAACTGCACTGCACTGCACGAAGTAATGTTATGAAACTCAAACTTACTCTAAGAGAGTACTGAAAGTTTATTGTTATTAGTGTTTCTCGTTTGATAGAACAAAAAGCTGTACAGGAAATATTAGGAGCAGCCATGAGCCCTGCATTTACTATTCAATAGTCCATCACACCATCATATAAATTTCACATTACCTAAAGGCTAGAGTCATTGGTTATAGGGGGATTCCTTCAAGAGATGTTGTATTTACTGCTCGAGACCGCTATGATACGATAGCATCTTTTATTAACAGATAGCCTTGTCTACTCATGCATAAAGAAAAGACGACTGCAAATGTGATCAGTAGGACTTGCCTCCTTTCAGCTACAACTACAATGATCATCTCATCTGCCTTTCTTTTCTAAGCTTTTTTTACTTATTGATCATCAACACAGTACAGTGACAGTCACAATCTCCCCGGAATGTAGACAAATCTAGGATTTTTTACAAAACTGCAATCTAATAAACTGCAATAAAATAATGAAACCAAGTAAGGCTAGGGCTAGGCAGACAGGTTGGGCAATGCAATATTAAATTTTTTTAATGTAGCTTGTAAGATAGCTCATTATAGTTTATAGAAGTGGTGCCCAAACTTTTTCTATAGGGGGCCATATTTGCAATTTAGAGAATTTTAGTGGGCCAAATTTAGTTTTGCTTGGTGAAAAATTTTCTATGACTTCTGCTAGCAGACTGATGTTCGCTAAACACAGGATTATTCATTTCTGCTTGACTGTTCACATATATTTTATTTGATAAAAATATCAAGATTTCAGAAGATTGTTGTTTTATGTCAGCACTCATATTTAAATAAAAATGATGGTCCAGGTATCTGTGTGAACGCTAGGTAAATTCTTAGGCTCCAAGAAAAAACTCAATTATTTTGAGCAGGTCAATTTTATTATTTCTGCACAGATACGCAGATATGGACATAAACCTGATGGGTCTGACTTGATCTTAATTTTGTTTGTAGAAAACACAATCTAGATAAATAACTACAGTACAGTACAACACACTAGGCATGACTATAATACAGGTAGGTGAATCTGTAGGCTTGTCGTGTGGCATGAACTGTCAGAAACTTAACTTACTCCTTCTGCTATTGCATAGCTAAGTATGGGTGATGTTAATTTATAATTCAAGCTCACATAAATAAGGTACAGCAGCAGTGCAGCGGATAATGAGAAAAATAAAAATAAAGTCGGATAAAATTATCTAAAAAAACAATTAAATTATCTTAATTAGAAAAATAGTCACTAAGAAGAAAAGTCAAGTATTGCAATATCGAATATAATCAATGTAAGCTGTCTATAAAAATAAAAGAGTCAAGAGTTTACTTGTTTTACATCACTTATATATGAATACGAGGGTAGGTGAGCAGTCAGCAGGTGTAATCATATAGGGCTTTAGTTAGGGACATTCACCACTCAATGATCAGGGGTTCCAGGAGACATACATCCAGTTTGTCCATCTGTAACACCTGTCGATAATACAAGCTTATTTATTAACAGCAGCAACACCAATCTTTTCTGAAATGCTTCCTATGATTAACTCAAATTTCTCAATCACAAGTTTTGCTTTGTCACCAGTTTTTTGTGTTAAAAAAACACAGACATTTTATGGCAAAAAGCAATTTAGAACAGGATTGTAACATTGGAATATATCATAAATAAGCAAACAATGGTCCATAGTCACACCCATTTCATACATGATTGTCAGATACTTAGATATCAGTTGTAGTTACATACCCTCTGAGTTTCGGCGTATGAGAAGGGAGTGGGCTTCCCATTTATGAGAACTCTCTCAGGTTCGACAAACAAGCCGAATACTTGTACAAGTTTCAGTCTCATACTACAACCAGAGTCACCCAGTACTTCTATAGTAGTTCTCAGACGACTCTGATAGAAAAAGAGCAAAATAGCAAAAATAAAACATACTTATGTATATATATGTATATGGGTATATGTGTATGTGGGTGTTTAACAACACAAACACTGATACTTCACTGTTGGTAAGATAACTAAAGAGCGTGAAATTTCTACACTACCACCTAACACTGAAGGTACTGAAGTAGCTTCTGAGCGAAAAAGCCTTAGAAAATTCTGTAGCTAGATTTTTTCTGGGTAACAATGTTGCTAACTATCCAATTGAATGTTGTTGTGTCACACACAACTTTGTGCCTCATATGGTGTCATGTCTAGGTTATTAACAATTAGGTCTATGGGCTAAAGTAATGATCAAACGCAATACCTGCTCAGCACTAAAATTGATGAGATTGTGCCGCTTAGTTTCCAAAGGATCTAGTACATCACCATTGTCCCAGTAGAGTCTACCATGAGCTATGTGATTAGAATCAAGAGCTACTAGCAGTCCGAATGGATTGTGGCGACTGTAATACATTTAAATTCATCATCACAGTCACAGCAAATTTAGGGGATAGGTTTGTGATCAATTTTGACAAATTCATGAGTGAAAAATTGGCCAAAAAAGGATTTTGGTGATACTGACCGCTATGTATAGCCTTCACTGTCATGGTACGTTTGATTTACAGATAATCTTTGTACGCAGCCAAAAAGTTTGACGGCCAGTAAAATTTATTTACTTAGTTAGTCAGAAAAATCAAGCAATGCTAGGGTAGATACCTGATGGTTGTGTTCCTAGCAGGTGTTTGTGTGACTATCACTGAGCCTCCCCTAACATGAATGTTAGTGTAGTGAAGTGGTGCAGGGAGCTCCAACTCCGTCCCCACTTTTATCAGCCGATATCCAGAGAAGAAATCATACCATACATCAAATGGAAAGTATGCATCTACTTTAGTCTGTCCCTACAGAATCCAAACACCCTCTAGTAACAGATGTGAATTCTTTGGTACACGGAGCAATGCTAACTATTATAGGTGAGGTGAGGCTGGTGACTATATAATAGTTTGGCTCAAAGGGCATTCAGAAAAAAAGTTTTCATTATTTGAAAGAATATTGAAAAGTCATGTCCCAAGGAGTTTATGATGGGTAGATTTATTTCACCCATCAGATTTTTCTTGATCATTTTTTCCTCTGTTGCGTGGGTAAAAAGAGCAGAAAATGGAGAGAAGATAACTCTTGGATTGCTGTTCAGACAATTGTTCTAAGGTGATTATATGGAGGACTACTTACTTTAGTTACACAAGGTGAGAATAGTAGAGCACTACCCCACATAAACTGCTCATCTCTATGGTAAGTGCTCTTATCTTTGGGATACCTGGTAAACAGCAACATAAGTTTAACATTTTTAATTTACAGCAATAATTTATTTATCAATCAAGTCACAATGTGATTGGAGGTTACATGCTTTTCAAAAAATGGGAATAAGAGAAATCGGGCCATGATTGCAGATAAGAATATGAGGATACAGAATTACTTACAGCATACACAAAGGACGCACCACAGGTATTCCCCGCCTGTGGTTATCATATAACAGAGTATACAGATATGGTAATAGAGAGTATCTCACACATACTACATCAGCCATAATATCCTGAGCCTGTTTACTGTATACGGCTGGATCCTGGGGCTAGAAGACAATAGATATATATTTGATTGTCATAGCCAAAGTCTTCCCAAAGTTCGATAATTATCTGATGTGAGGACATGTATAAAACAGGACCTGCAGGGATTTTTTAGCTTAGAGTTGCGACTGTAATTAGCAGAACATTTGACTCCCCAGCTAGTATCTTTGAATACAATCAGAATCCTTTTCTTCTGGCTTTGCCCACTATTTATATTCTTAAATAATATGAAAGCAACAGTTTAGGGAGTGACTTTATTCTCAATTCTAAAACCTGAACCGTACTCATTTAGTTCAATTAATGCAAGGAACTTGAAGGTAACAAAATGAAAATTCTTCACATATTAATGGTATAACAATGTATGATAATATGGTGATCAGGGATTTGAACAAAATTGGCCTGCAATTGCACCACAATCGCATCAATATTTTTAAGAATTCATAGGTATTTGAGTGTCTATATTGTGTTTCGACCTGTTGGTCCAAACTTAAACTGTGAGGGAAATAACTAATTTTGATGCTTTGAAAAACAGTTTCTTGCACAAGCTAAAAGGGTCAACTCAAGACTGCCAATTTTCCTGCCTGCATCTGTGCCATCTACTCTGTTACAAAGCCTTTTGTCTTGATCCAAAGATATGCTTAATAACTAAGTTGTCTAGTATATAAGCCATGGAACCTCTCAAAGCTGTGGCTTTCTTCTGCAAAACCTCTGACTTCTCAGGCATGATCAAGCTAACCTCAATAAACTATAAGTTTTCACAGCATCTTACTTACCTCAGCACCATATAGTCGACTAGAGTTATGATTTCTCATGAATGGATAAAATGCCCCGACCTGCATCCATCTTATCATCAGCTCCTCTGAGCAAGTATTCCAGAATCCCCCAACATCAGCACCAACAAGTGGGATACCGAACAGGTTAAAATCTAGAATATCTACAATTTAGAATAATGATGTTTGAACTAAAGAACGATAATTCACTATCGTGTATGTTTCATTTATGTAAAGTTTATATGCAGATCGGAGCCCTTACAGGTCATTGTTGCCTGATAAACAGTTTTCTGAGCTCTTATTTATGCCTCAATTCGGAGTTGTCCTCTCTCCAGTTTGGTACTTTTAACCCGAGCCACATAGGAAAAACCTGCTGAAAGAGGGTTATCTTGAAAACCGCTTATGTTAAGATACAAATGATTTTTTTATTCAGAGTCTGCACCATTGAAAACCACAGGGTTTCCACAAATCATTGGAGGCTTGAATGTTGATAAATCTTAATTTTAGTGACGAAACTCATGAAAAATTCTGCCAAATTGTCCGCAAAACAGGCAGAAAATGCTATAGTTGACTATCCAAATACTGAAATGATTTCCCGAACTATGTCCATATGAGTTTTCAATGCTGCAGATTCTGAATCAAAAATTATTTTAACCCTATTATAAGCGGTTATCATGATAACCCTCTTTTCAGCACGTTTTTCCTATGCGGCGGTGGGTTAAAGTACCAAACTGGAGAAAGGACAACTCCGAACTGAGGCCTAAATCAGAGCTCAGAAAACTGTCTATTGACACAGAACTTCAGGAGGAGATGACTGTATTTCCATAACTTCAACAAGATTTACCCAAACTAAATACTGATCCAAGTTACACTCGAGTAGCCATATATCTCATGCAATTTGACAGTGTTACTGAGATATGGTACTATTATAATCACTGAACTTGATAGTATTGACCTTTTCAAGGTATGTTTCTGAAGTGTGTGTGTGTGTGTGCGTTCAAATTGACCACCTTGAATGTACACCTACTTGAGATGGAAGCCTTCAGATCTTCAAAGGTTGATGCATTATCTCCTGTCCAATGCCCTCCATATTTACCACTGCCAGGAAAAGTTGACCTAGATATGATCAGACTGCGCCTCCCTCTCAACTCTTGACAAACTCTACACTCACAAGAAATATACAATAAATAAACTGTAATAGGTTCTTGAAGGCTTTTTTGCTATTGGTTGCTTGGACAAGTGGGCTTGCTTTGCATGAATGGACTAAATCTCGGGGACCATCTTGCGGTTTAATTTGACAAAATTTCTATCACTCATATTACCTGTGAGAGACTTTCATCTCCATATGGCCGTACATGTTGTGTAGTTCAAAGTGAAGACCCTGATACTGCTTGGCAGAAGGACAGATTGTCTTGTGATAAAGTTTATTTCCGACCAAATTACCTGTAAGCACATTAAAAGCAGACTAGAGAGCATGTTATAATGTTGACAGTTGGTCAAAAACTACAGTCTGGGGTAAATATTTTAAGCTATGCAACTTATTTGCTGCACCTGCGTCTTCAGAGAAGGTTAATAACAATTCCTTTGTTATTTATTATATTATTCATCGCATTGATTTATACTGTTCCTGTTTTATTGCAGCTTTGGCAACAGTGAGCTGCTTCATAAAAAGAAAAGTGCATTACTGAGTTTATTACCTGGGACAAAACTTGGATGATCCTTGGAGTGAGTTGTGGTAAGATTGCAGTCTTCTGCACAACCATGTACAAAACTTTCTGGTTCATTCATATCCTATAGAGAATTAAATAAAACAATCATCACTATCTACAATTGATTGTTCCTGGTGTGCTCAAAAACTTTAGGACTCCGGATAATAATGTGACACTCATATAAAGAAATTTTAGATTCTGCAAGAGAGCCCCTCAGATTGTGGTTTGCTGAGTTTTCCCTAGTTACATAAGTTATCCTGCATATTTCCACTTGCAACTCAAATGGTATGTATATTTATATATATATACACATGAAAGTGAAACTATTGATGCTTAGCAATGTTTCTTTTCATTAAGGGGGTCATAAGTACTACCCCTGTTCACCCTGAAACCAAGAACTAAGTGCATGTATAATTGGGTTACGTACCAGCCATAAACCATCGAATGGAATGTTGTCATACAGAGATCTTGCTTGGTTTAACCAGTACTCATAAACATCTGGATGACTAAAATCTGGGAAGACAGTCTCACCAGGCCACACCTGACAAAATCATTGATACTTATTATTATAATGCGCTGAAAAAACTGTATTTACTTTGAATTTTTCTAGTGCATCGACAGTTGGCAACTTTCTAGACCACAGCAGCAAAATGCGATGATATGTTAAACAAGCTCTTTTGATGCATATCCAAACTGAAGACTAGCCACCAACAACTATATCTAATATAAGGGCCACCTATCTAATTCTCCCGGTCTCCCTTTTATTTTCGATTTGCCTGATTTTCCATAAGGTACTGCTGTTATTTTGGCAATACGTGTGATTAACTAATTGCTGTTGCTGTAAAAAGCACAAACACAACAGTGTTGTGATCATTGTTAACTATTTCAGAAGTCAACTCTACAGTGGAAAACAAAAAATAATTCACTTTGTCTCCCTATTATTGGTCTGACAGGATGCGATAGTTGTTGACCAAACAAAGCCGTAAACCTTGAGTCCTACTCAGAGACAGAATGAATATGATCATACCTTACCCACCAGAGGTCTAGCGCCAGTATCATTTTTAATAAATATATCCAATTTGAGGCCATTAGTGTAAGCAGGATTGTTACTGTGCGACAGTGAGACACCTGGGTCCTACAATCAAAGCAGCATGCAAGGTAATAATAAGTGGACACATTTACTTATTTGTTATTTAGTTGATCCAATAAAATTAAAAGTGATCATGCGAGTGAGTGAAGGTGGCTTTAACTACTGCTAATCTACCAAGTACCAATATAATTTGTAAATGTCTCTACCTCAACTTACATAGAGAGACTTTTCAGAAGAATACATTATTCCTCTCAGGATCCTATACTCACCACTATAGGTATATATCTCTGCCCATTGAGATGTAGGTTTTTTACTATTGCATGTAGCTGTGGATCACGGTAAGTCCAGGATTGTGACTGGTCCATCATGTCAATATCTGTCCACTGTGACTCCTATAAAGATCATAAAATGTCAGACCAGACTACTTATACATGCTTATAGTATCATTTAGCACAGTTAGAGGCTAGAAAAGAAGGGTAAACTCTTATCATCCAACCTCAGATATTTGCTACCTTTTGTTTGAATGAGTTAATTTATCTTTAACAGAAACATCAGCACTGCCTTTACACATTTTTTAAGAAATAGTAGTTATCTTACATAAGGTACTCCAGTCTTCCTGTTTTCTTCAACCGTTGACTGCAAATCATCTATAGACTGATAACCCCAGCGACTGAGATGGAAACCTAACGACCAGTACGGGGGAAGGTGAGGCCTCCCGATAACTTCCTGATATTGCTGAACTACCTGTAGCCATACATATAAGTCAGTCAAATTAAAAATTTGTATTGAACAAAATTTTTGGTTTTTCAGCTTGGATGTGTTTACTTACATATCTCCATTTACTAGATACTACAAAATCTCAACACCTCCTATGATGTATTAAAACTGGTGAATGAGACTAAATTGACCCAATCCAGTGCAATGCGCATGAGATGAAAATCCTAATGGTATAACTGACCTCGATTGGAGTTGGTCCAGTGAAAATATAGAAGTTGAGTACACCACCATTCACTGTGTAAGACAGGGTAGCAGGGTCTCCGGGTGTGATTCTTACTTCTATAGAAAATGATTACATAAATTTAAATACAGTATTTATCAGTCTACCTATATGTGTTTAAATCTCTCAGCTTTGCCCAGAGAGCTAATTTAGCTACATCACTCAACTACTCAACTATACAGCTTCATTGTTAGAACAATGCAGAAACATATAAACTTTATGTTATGCTGCAATTTCAAATTTTTAATTTTATTTCCATTTACATTTCCAAACATTGAGAAAATTCGGAACTCCCCCAGAATATAACTCAACAAAGTGCAGTAAAAGAATTGATCGAACCAAAATTCGTGTCATATAAATTCATGTCATTCATTCAAAATGTCAAAACAGGTTGGCGGTTTAAATTGAGAGCAAGCCAGAATCACTATCTGATCGCAGTGTGAGAAACCTGCTAGGGTTTAGTTCCCAAATTGCTCACTCATTGATGAAACTATTACATTCTGAGTGAGCGATTTGGAATCAATTTCTAATTGAAAACCCCTCTGTCATGTTATCTGTGCATATTGCAACAATCACTGCGAGTAGAGGTAGGTGGGTGGCTAACAGCAATCAACGGATTTTACATTCAGGAATAGGTATCTATCTATCACAGCATAGAGATATTATTTTATAATAACTCTATGGTACACAGTTAAAGTGTGCTATGCCAAGTTGACCACCCAGAATTGATTGGTGTGCCACGAGAAGAGAAAGTTGATCAGTACACAATGCGAAAGCTTTGTACTGATTATTATATGCTTTGTTCCCCTACCGAATCAAAAGTGTATAACTTATTTAGTGTATGGTGTATAATAATGGTATTTTTTTATGAGTAGCCATACTTTGTATCGTATACCTGACTTGAGAAGCTTTGTTGATGGCAGGGACCTCCCACCGACTATGCATGTCAAGACAGGCTACACCATTCAGTTATTATAATATTATAATAACTCTATGGGCTACATACAACCGTGATACATTGGCCTTGTCACACAGCCATTATTTTTCGGCAGGAGAGGGGGAAATAAACACGGCTATTAAATATTTTTATGAGAATGGGAAAATTATTAACTGCAGTCGATCACACCTAACTTAACAATTTTTTGAAACACTAATGCCCTATACATCAAGCAGGTCACTAGCATGGATTGACTTGATTGAACTTTACCCATGGCACAGCTGTTAAGTAGAAAGACGCCATATGCATTTCCATCTTCTTCAAGTCCCATGAAGAATGGATGACAACCATATAAATTCTCATGCGCCTGTAAATTAAAGCAGTAAAATGAATAGCTTGCATGGTTCAGTATTGTTGTCTCTTCGAGTTTTGATTGAATTACAATTCCCCTTGTTGGAGCACTGACAGCGTTAATCAAATGTCTTTTTCATCTTGAGACATAGAATTACAAATATAGAGTTTCACATGAGCAATGGATGGTGAGAACCATCATTACATGAACAAAATCAATATGTTTAATTTTTTGCAGGAAGGACAAGCGATGAGCACAATGTGACAGGAGAAACATGGCAATGAGCGCAGTGTTACGGCACAGCAGGGTACTCCACCATTACAAACATTATAAAAAAAACGTCAATTATGTCAGTGTTTTGTACACAGTCATCTCCAAACAGTGCAACAGATACACATTCTCCAAGTAAAACCTGCCATGCTGTTCTCCCCTTGCTTTGAATTAATGCCTACCTATGTGGCATTGCCTACTTTTATTGCTAGGCTATTACCAGTCAACGCTATTACTATTGAGTAAACATTGGCAGAACAATGATTATGCAATATCACACCCTATAAATGATAATGTTCTGACTTATATTAGCCTACTTTGGATACATACATATAAATGTATATGATTGTGAAAGCATTGGGCTTATAGTTTCACTTTCACATGCAGGTGAGAATATAATTATCTTACTGAGCTGCAACTATGGGAAGGAAAAGTAAGTCGGCCAATGCTACTTCTCATCACAGAGTAAGGATATTTCCTTATACTCTATGTTCTCATGATACAAAGTAGTAGTTTTCTATAGAACCAGACCATCAGGCACCGCTGCCGTACTGATCATACCTTTGCAGATCCTCCCTTAGCCCAGAACACATAGTTGTGAGGTTGAGTTGTATCTATGAGAAATCTCTTTTGGTGTTCTCCGAGACCATATATATATCTGCTATGAACACAAGTACTCATGTGTAGACGCTCATCATCAAATGTAAATTTCTTGTGCCTGGAATCAAATCTAAAATAAAAAATGTCATACTTAATGATAATAATTAAAATATTTTTTACTTGATATAAATTAACAATAACATGAGTTCTCATCGATGAGGTATTTGGAGGGGACTGTTTGGATTAGAAACTAGATGAAAGCACTGTTTATAAGATCCAGCCCTGGAGGCCAACATAACAGTCCACTTACTCTACAATTAGTGTTCAGTCAAGTAATAATGAGATTTATTTCGCCTTGCACATTTAACAAGTTCTACATACTACTGCTACTGTATATTACATTGTAAAATATATAATTATACATTAATAACATCTCATCAATATGATTAACTATTATTGATTGTGAGCTCGTTGTCGCTGCTTTCTAATCTCTCTAGCAATCATATTTTGCTGCACGAAGCTTTCATGTTTCTACAAACCAGATAGTCATCACTGCTGCAGTTCTTGTCAACAATATTGGCAGCAGGGTATCGCAGAGCAAAAAAACTTTCTTATTTGAATTATTATATTTTCTATCTCTTGTTAAATTTCTGGCAGCTTGCGCTGTTTATCAAATACAATAGTACCAGATGAAATGGGTGCAGTCATAAATGTGAGGCAGCCTGATATAATGTATATACACTAAATGCGAGGCATTAGTTGCTTTGCATTACTACAAAAGAAAATATTGAATATGCATCAAAATACAACTGCAGTTTACTCATGCCTGATATGAAAAACCAAATGAAATTCCAATGCCTTAGGACTTATAGAATGTAAAACACCTCAAGAGCAAAATCAAGTGCACTTAACATCAAGCACCATTGCAAGCTCTGCAAATTGGTCTGCAATCAATGAAGTCCCGGTCAGATATTTTTCAAGATGTGACAGGATTGTTACCAAACCAGGGAAGTGTCTATAATAATGAGTTAAGCTCCGAGGTGCAAGCTCATCAAACACTAGATTTAGATGTGATTCTGATAATTCATCACTTTGTTATTAGTGGATAACTCTGTCGTATGTTTTACTTCTAGCCGAACATAACTAAAGGTGGATTCCTAACATCGATAGAGACAGGACTGGCGATGTTAGGCAGAGATGTTTGTCCCGAGATTTTCCCCCAGAGAATTGCTCCCCTATACTAAACAGTATCTGCACACCCATGAGTGTAGACATTGAAAAAAACGAGCCAGTGTTGATAAGCTATGCCGTCTGACAATAATCATGAATAGAAACCAGTTTAGGACCATAGGAGTGAGGAATTTAGTTAAGTCCTCCCTCGTCACATAAAACTTTCATCAGTTATAGAGGCTGGGTTGAGGAGAGAGTATGGCTATGGTTTCGATGTTTAGTAGAACGGTATCTCTGTCAGGTTTATTCTAGGCTAGAACTTTACACAGCACAGATGACAATACTTACAAGACATATCCAGTGGATTTGCGTATAACTCTCAGGCTAAATGGTCTCTCTCGATACTCAAAATCATACGCAGTGTGAGATGCTTTCTTAAAATGGGGTGAGTACTGGATTCCTTCCGGTTGCACCTCAAACCTCTGCTGGTTTGGATCGCAAATCTACAAAATCAAGCAGACTTAAATGTGCAGGGAGTGAGATGGCGGCATTATGAGAGCAAAGTGATCATTTAATACAACGTTAGTGAGCAGGATCAGTTTGGGCATTGTGAACCATCTATGTTTGCTTCAGGGAGTTTAGGACAAACTCCCTGGTTTTATGCACCCTGACATTTCTTTTGTTCCTTTTTTATGGAACCGTACGGAGCGAGACGACTCATGGTGCCAGCTGCTGTAGATTCACCATCATATTATTTCCATACTATATACCTGGCGCTTCAACATAGGCGTGTAAAATAGTCATAGAGCTAAGATGGAGATGGATCTGATAAATCCATGTTTGAAAATTACAGCTCCTTGGCCTGATGCTATCAAATTGTAACGCATCCTGAAATTTGATACAGTCGTAAGCCATAGTACACACACTAGACATAAGCTTGTGTGATATCTGATATTGTGCATATTATCATAGCTGTCCTCTTATGTAAAATATGCCAGAAAAATATTACAGTGCTGCAAAGCTAGGAATCACTCAATATATGTAATCAGCTAACACTTCTATTTCTATCATGGCCATGGAAACTACAAAATCAAGATGACATAGCAATGCTCTCACAGGCCACATATCTTATGGTAGCATCAAATGAAGTCAAAAGGCTATAAATGAAGTATGCAAACAAATGAATATAATCTTGGCTAAGAAATAAATAAGCGGCAAACCTTGAAATTTAGCCTGGACTCTGTTTCACACATGATCTCCACTTTAATTGGTGAGATACCTCTACAACCCGTATCTGGCTGTATGGAGTCATTTTCTAGTCTCAGTTCTGTAACTTCTTTATGGGTTGTTACTGTGTCGTCACTAGAATATGTCACATTGTAGGCAGAGTCCGGCAGCTGAGCCTTGCTTGGCATATAATTGTTATTGATCGTTCGTCCATTCTTTTTAGATGACTTTGATGAGCCATGACCTTGTTGACTTTTCTTCACAGGTTTATATTTTTGCTGTTCGTAACTTTTGATCCTTCCATTAGCTTCTGTTGAATGTTGTCCCCCCATCCTTCAAGTCGACCTGTCAAATAATTTTTTTATATAAATGAGTGATCACATCATTGTGCCAGGATAAATCCTTTTTCTGTGATCACATCACAAAAGGTATTGGGTTTGATTTTGCTGTAGTTCCCAGACTACTGGAGTTTGTTGTGCTCTCAGGTGTACGTGCACTGACCTGCTAACAAACTGAGAGAAAAAAATGGCACAAATATCACAACCTCTCCCAACCATTGCTTTGCCTTATCCTCAAAATTTCGCGTATTTTAACTAACATTCATTATTGGCAGCGAATATACTGTTTATGCACAGAGAGTGCGATGACCATTCAACCAGATTTGAGAGGGTGAGCGCCCACTGTCAATATGAATTACCCTTCCAAGTGCTGCTAATGCCCTTACATGGAGCTGCAATTATCGTTAGTCAGCAATACTGATTTAGAAATTCTAGTCAGTGTGTATACCGTACAGTACATCGACCAAACATGCAATTTTATAGGATATGAATTCATACAAACACAAAAGATATCAGCCAAGTAAAAGATTTTCAATAAAATAATTACCCCAATTAATGTTGTCTCACTGATATCACTGTTATGCGTTTGGTCCCAATAAAGCCTGGTTTGGAAGAAGGCGTGTTTATAAAATAGTATGTGGATATGAAAACTTGCGAGAGCTACTAATTTATTCACGGAAATTCACCTGTACAACAAGCATATAAGCAACAAAAATGTGATGTCCTAAACCCTAAGCATTGAAATTGTATATATTATTCAACGCAGTGGTATAATGTAAAGAAGGTTGGTCACGACCTTTAGCAGTATGTATGTTCTTCAAAGCAGTATGTTGACATTGAGACTAAGACCACCCAGAAGGCATGACACTACAAAATGACCATCACCATTTAGAAAAAGGTTTTTCAAGCAGCCAATGTGGATCACCATAGCATAGAATATTAAGCTGAGAAACAATTCAAGATTAGCCTTATCTATAAGTAAATGGAGTGCTAGATCTAGGCTAATGCATTTTAGCTTGATAACAGAAATGCCACATTCCGCTGGGGCAGGGCGAGTACAAACAGCACCGAGGGATGTATTTATATCAACTACCAAGTGTTATGGTCTGGTTAAGTGGTGTGGTTGATATAGGTGTGATAAGGTAGCGCCATGAAAACCTTTACTTGCCACGGTCTTAACAGCAAGACTATTGAAGTCGCCAAGCAAATTATTGTTTTCGGACACACTAGATTAGGAATGTGCAGCATAGTTGCCAGCAGAAGAATGGCTATAAAATCATGGTTTTCTATATGACTGCTAATTGCTATCAATTTTGCAACTAGCATGATGCATCATATTACATAATACAAAAATGATTAGCCAGTTAATTTCATATTGATCCCTTGCAATAACAAAATAAAAACACATGCTATAAATAGTTTATAACATAGGATAACAATGTAGAAAATTATATAAGAAGAGCTAGTTGAAACCGATGATGTGAGCATAAGAACAGTGTTCCAGAAAGGAGTGAT
Source organism: Membranipora membranacea (assembly GCA_914767715.1). Taxonomy (NCBI): domain Eukaryota; kingdom Metazoa; phylum Bryozoa; class Gymnolaemata; order Cheilostomatida; family Membraniporidae; genus Membranipora; species Membranipora membranacea. The sequence goes on from OU612066.1 coordinate 19,271,035, forward strand.
GATGAGAGTGAGGCCCGAACTAACTACCACGTATACACAAACGTGAACAGCAGGGATTTTAGATTGATGATACACTTTTTTTTGTACTTCAACTTTGCTAGATCTTCCTATGTGGCATGCATCGAATGCCCATACATATTATTATACATGCACCAACATCCAGTTTGAATGCACTAAGAATCCAATTCATGTATTACTTACAGGGAGTATCAATTTATCGGAAATTGTATGACATGCCTATTGCCTATGTCCAGTTTTAACCACCAAATACTAGATATAGGCATAATGCGATGCCTCTCGATATCTAAACAGTCCCAGGTAGTGCAGAATAACATTTTATTATTACCTTTGTAGGCCCTATAACTAAACATGGATGAACTGCTATCTATAATATGCTCACAAGCATCAGAACCCTCCACGAATTTAGGGTCATGTATTCAGCCTCGTCTTCACAAGCTTTATTCATTTCAATCGTTCACTCTCATTCATTACAGGTTCGCTACAAGCATGGGCTTCTAGGGCTTAAAAGCTTGTATTTGGTCTATGGCCGTCTATGTTCAGAATAAACCACAAAAAGAACCAATCACAGTATGACACATTACTTAATTAATAGATTTCATTGAAAATGTCAGTTGAAAAAGCAAGACAAATCTGACAGTAGAGAAGAGACTGGTTATCAAGTTATGAATGTGTCTTACCCTGCTTAGTGGTATTTTGGTGGTTGATTCTGATCATTATAGGCAATATGCAAGTTTGCAATCCCCAGGAAATCATGACTACAAGCTAGGAAAGAGTATAACTCATTTTACTTCTGCCTACAAGCCTGACAAGAAGACAGGCTGGATGAGGTACTATACCCACATTTAAATTCCCCATAAGCAATGATGACTCATATTACAAATCTCACTTTGCTGGTGGTAGCATGGCAGGAACAGACAACATATCAGCAGTTGACAGCAACAATTTTTCCCCACTAGCAACAAATTATTCCCAGTCAAGCCAAGTTTGTCCTGTGTGTATGGTTAAAAAACATGTAAATAATGTGTTACAATAAGAGCAAACCGTGCACATGGCTTTTGTATACATAATATTATAATATTGTCAAACTGGCCAATGATGCTAAATGCTGTCAACATTTTGTCCAATGAACAATTTACATGGGAGGGGCTTATTTAAATAAAAGTGTTTGGTTGGCTCACTATGACATATTCAAGTCAAGGTCAGAAGCTCTTCCAAAATATTATGGGTGGTCAATGTCCAGCCTTGATGTGTGATTTTAGCCCCTCCTTATGAACTCAGGCAAAATAACCATACTGGAATTACACACAGTGAACTATAAAACTGACTAAGCTTTTATTAATTAAAGTTACTTTAAAAGCTAGTTCTGAGAGGGGCAGCCAAACATGAAAAATAATGCATTTCTTGTGATTGAACCATTTTATGGTGGTTCCCATAAACAGCTCATAGATGTGGTATTCAAGGATGAAAAAGAAGTAAAACTGCATGAATTCAAAGCTAAGAAATGGCACTGGAGAGCAAGAGTTTCAGCTCTTAAGATGTCACAAATGGTTGGTAATACAAATTTACTATAGTCACAAATTTTTTGTAAGTTTGTAAGTGTTTGAATCACCTGGACTGCTGGACACAGTAAACCATCTGCTGCGCTAAGAACCCATCCAAGAACCCATCCGGATGCCTATTTGGCAACCGCTGGTTGCCCGCGTGTAGTCCGCTGGTTGCCAAATAGGCATCCGGTTGGCACGCGGACAACCGCCGGATGCATAAAAGGGGCCCGGATACTCATTCGACATAAGCGGATGGATTCGTAACAGAGGAGGGTGGGTTGTAGACACTCATCATTGGGTCAACAAACCCATCCGGATGTCTGAGTGCCAACCGGATGCCTATTTGGCATCCACCGAATGCCACACAGACAACCGCCGGTTGCTTAATGGGCATCCGGATGGGTTCGTGACAGTCACCTTTGAGTTTGATGCAAGGTGAAATGGCTGGCCAGTTAGCACTGCCAGATGGGCACTGTCACATACGGATGGCCCTTTTACAGAGACGTGTGGCGGATGGTCATTTACCTGACACGTTTTTAGCACAACACCATCTGGAGTATGTATGACAATGATTGTTTGTAAATATCAAATGTGATGGCGCAGTCATTTAATCATTGGATATATACTATAGAGCCATCTTCCAGGCAGGGGATCTTTCAATCAGAATGAATCTTATTAAAGCAAATTATCACTATCACTTTGCTCAAAATTATCGTTCTTTCAATTTCTCAAATTCTTTCCAAAATTCACTCCATCAGAATGTATATAAATATGTCAATGGGTGACAGTGAGTAATTTTGGAAGGCCATTCCTAGCAGTGAGCAGTCAGAAGTAATTTTGGCTGACTTTAATCGAAGTTCCTGTGGCTTGAAATGTAGATATGTTCCTCTTTTGTCTTGTCTCTTTGTCTTTACTCATTTGAGTCCAACAGGCACAATTTATTACTGGTAATTTTCAACTTACAGATCGATAGGGACAGTCACTATGACGTTCTCTTTGCTAGCTCTGTGTTAAATCTGGCAGAGCTTTTAGCTCTAAGACCTGATTTGTCAGCTTGTAAGAAAATCCTATACTTTCATGAAAACCAGCTCGAATATCCAGTTAGAAAAGATCAGAGGAGAGATTACCAGTATGGATACAATCAGATCCTATCAAGGTAAGGGCTGCTGTCATAGCTTGAAGAGGCTTATGATAGATAACACCATAGACAAAACACTGTCTATGGATAATACACAAAGATAAACTGTAAAAAAAAAACCTGAAGCTATACCATAGCGCGACTTAGTTCATGGTCTTATTCGGTTTTATCTTCTTGTTTTTTGTACCAGCGAGAAGAATAAGGTCCATTGTTCGGTTCTTGCTCAATATCTCTGTTAGTTCCCATGGTGTGATTGCATAGAGTGGGTGATAAAACCACACGTCATTTGTCCCAAAATTAGAATAGGCCTACATTTAAATGACTATGTCTCAACACCTCATTAATGTCAAACTTTTACTATTAAATGATAAAAGTAATGGATAATTCCCAGCAGGCATTTGCGCTAAAATTTTCAAAAATATACTAATGTCTAATTCAGCAACAGCCCATTTTTGAGTAAAGAATGAACGCTTCTGCTGTTGTCCCAAATTACGTATTTTGCACTTAAGATCACACTTATTATGCTTATGGCTGAAAGTTGCTCAGACCATAACATGTCATTGGATAATTGACCCAATAGACCCAACGGAAACATTTTTGATATCTGCGTTGTTGCATTGTTATAGTCACACTGCTTTCTATTTCATACAGTATGGTTGCAGATCTAGTGCTGTTCAATTCATTGTACAACATGAACTCTTTCCTAGCTGCCATCCCAAGTTTTCTCAACCAGGCTCCAGACAATAAACCGGATAGTAAACAGATAGTATCAGATCTGAGAGATAAATGTCAGGTGTTGTACTTTGCGCTGCAGCTTCCGTGTAGGGAGTTATATACAGATGTGCTCAGAAATGATATCCTTCATATTGTCTGGCCTCACAGATGGTAAGTGTGATGTATGCACTATAATTACTAATAACTTTGTGTATGAAGAATGCCAGTAAAATGGCAATATATTGCTAATCGACCTGTATTTAGGTGTCAGTTCACAACATATCAACACTATATCCCATGTACTCATTGAATAACAAATTATTAGAGCAACTCTCAAGAAGAGTGTGTCAACTGTGACGCATTAGAAAGAAGATATCCCAAGTGTGCTGGGATTTGGAATATTATCTCCAAAAAATATGGGTAAATAGCGCTTATTGGCAAGACTGCTATTCACTACTTTAAGTTGTGAACTTGCATTCCATACAGCTTATTCTATTCAACCAGTGCCCTCATTTTTACCATATCGCTCAAATTTTAAGGTTATTGGACAATACATGGCCTATTGATGAGACACCTTATAGCAATTTGGAATCTTTTCAGCTTGCCAGCATGTCTTATCATGCAGTCATATATAATTCCATCAGTCAATCAGAAGATGTGTTCACATAGAAAGGAATGATGGTAATATTATTATAATTATGACAGCCAAACACATGCATTTTTCTTTTCTTTAGGGAGCATGATAAGGATCCTGAGTTGTTCTTTGAAGTGCTGAAAGATTTGAAAGAAGGCGGGTATAAGTTTAGAGTATCTATGCTTGGAGAACAGTATGAGAAAAATCCAGGTACTCTGCCTTCTCAAAATCACCAATCATATTTTGTCAGACGTGATTCTGATGCGTTATATTCTATTATTTATTTGTACACTTTACTCTTTATGCGCCGTTATTAATGTAACCTCAAATTGAACGAAAACAATTATAGTTCAAGTTTAAACCTCATTATACTTTGAGATTCCCTGCTATCCGCAAAATCCAAGAAGTTTGATAGCCAGCCATATTACATAAATTCAATAGAATTATTTAGCGCCTTCTAATTTTTCGGCACTAGCCCAATGTCTTACCGTTTCAGTAGTTCTATTTACTTTGTATACTCAACTCAAGCTCATACAGTCTTCATGTTTCCACTTTAGACGTTTTTGAGGAAGCTAAAGCCTTTCTTGATGGCAATATCTTATCATGGGGTTATCAACCAAGTAAAGATGAATATTACAGGGTACTCCGGAGTGCCCACGTCGCTGTTTCTACTGCCAAGCATGAGTTCTTCGGTGTTGCCATGTAAGCGATGTTACAAACAGTAATGTGCTCAGCCTTGGCATGCCAAGCTCTAACCTAAAGGAAGTGAAATTAAGCCATCAGTGGGAATGCAGTTATTATTTCGATGTTCAAAAACCAACAACATTTTGTAGTTGTTCTCTCTTTGAACTACTTGTTCAAAGAGAGAACAACAACAAAATGTAGTTGTTTCTGAACATTACAGACATACATTACATATTCAATAATGTTCACCACCTCCTTGCAGGCTAGAGGCGGTTCATCTTGGCTGTTACCCAATTGCACCAAACAGACTTGTCTATCCAGAGCACTTCCCCGGTGAGTATTGATATAGAAACACATACTCACGGATTCTTTGGTAGTAAACTATACCCATCAACAAGGTTATCTTAGAAATTTATGCCACCATATATAAAGCCAGAATTCTTTATATGTGCGTATTGCCGTCATCAGTTACATTTATTTGTTGCAGATGAATGTCTGTATAATACCAAAGCACAACTAGGAAAGAAGCTACGATATTTCTGTAAACATCCTGAGAAAACTCGGCTGCTGCAGGTTTGTTGAGTTAAGCTGCCCTCTGGGTTCATATCTTTCATCTCAATGAAAATGTTCCTGTTGTTAGCCAATAGTCTATACAGAACTCATTAGTTAACTGAATTTCCAAATTAGAGGTGCTGCAATTTCTCTACATTTTCGTTTCAAATTAATTTGAACAACAGATTTGCTTTCTCGGTTATGTTTCTTATACGGATTTGAAAAGTAAACTGGTTTGAATCAAAATTATTCAAACAGCACCAGTTTTAGTTTTAGCAATAGCACATAAAAAATGAAGTGCAGTCATCAGTTGAATGACATAACTGATTACAAAGTGCAAAAACCAAAAGGGTCTAAAAGGGTCTACAGTATGTTATTTCCCCTGTGACAGATTAACACTAAGACATTCTTGAATAGACTACCTCTGACCAATACTGTTTTATGATAGTTTTTGGTGTAAGTGTAGCAGCCTGGGTACTGTCCTAGGCAAGCCGGGCCATACTGTCAGTGGATATCATTTTTGTGTTAATCTGTCACAGGGAGATAGTAATATACTCTAGACCCTTCTAGACCTCGGGTTATATCATTCAATATTGTCAATATTGGTCAGGATAGGCGTGACTTCTGAACTGAAGTCTTCCTGGTATTTGAGAAGTTGACATCTTTATCACTCACTTGGGTGGATAACTCCTAAATAAACAGAACTGATACCAGGGAGTTTTATCCCAAACTCCCTGCTGATACATGCAGGGTTGTCTGCAAGGCGTATCTGTGGCGATTTGTGCAAAATAGTGCTCAGTATCCAGCTCTCCAGTGGACACAGTCTTATGATCTCATGTTTGCTCCTAAATTCAGTGTTTGAAGGGTTAGATATATACTTATACAACTTCCTCGTCGAGAATACAATGTCCTCATACTTTACAGCTTGATGTAACCAAATACTCTTGGGATAAAATGAAGTCTGAATATCAGGATAAACTGGAGCTTACTGACCATGTATCACAAAGCGAGGAGGTGAACACATAGACAAGCAGGCATTACTCTCATGATGGAAGCGAGATATGTATGAAGAATACACTTCATTAGATACGATCCCAAAATACTTCATGTAGAGCATATGCCATGATGGAAGTTGTTTTGGTCTGTAACACAGGATCTCTACTGATTTTTGCTGTTACGCGGGTCGTTTTTGTTTCATCTCTATAGTTATTTTGATACCACATTTATGATAAAATAAGTCATAATTGTTATCAATTGTTATCAAGTCACAACCAACACAGTTTTGAAGAGATAGTTTGGATACTAGCAGATGAAGACAACAAGAAAAACAATCATTCTAACCTCACAAGCTAGATGTGATAGAGAGTCATTTACATCCTCTTTTAAAAGTCTTATTTTTTGCACACTCATGTATCTGTCTTGCACCGTGGGTATCTTACTGTAGGACTTATTGTTACGGTATTTATTTTTTGTGCCACTTGATTGGGCGTATTTGACACCTCTTACTGATGGAGGTTGACTATTTTTATTTTTATTATATGTGGTTGGAGATCTTCCTAGCAAGAACCATGCTGTAGGGAGCAATATGATGTCAAGAGTACTTACACTGAGTTTGGGGTCAGATAATAAAAAGCTTTCAATTGTCAATCATGTACATCGTTTTAGGATAAGTCCAGCACTCATCACTCTAGTTTCTTCACAACTAAAACAGAGAGCAGCACTCTAGATTGTACTTTATATACAGTACATACTCCAAGGACACCAGGGACAGCCTGTGATCCCCTGTCTCGTGCACTTGCTAAGAGATGTTATTTGAAGTTTTTTGGTCCACATTTTGATGGTTGATGATTCTGCCATGTGAAGTCACTAATGAGAATTTGGCTGCAGACGCTGCAATATCTATGATAGCTATGAATGCTTCTCAAATTGGCAGGGTTAAACTTTCATTGAATTCAGGTCGGACCGTGGGGAGGACAAGGATGTAGACTTATTTTTTGCCCATCACCTGAAACATTGCAGCAAAGCCATGTATGACATGATTAAGTCTGTCTTAACACGATTGTATTGGTCTGGATAGACGTGACTTCTGAACTGAAGTCTTCCTGGTATTTGAGAAGTTGTCATCTTTATTACTCACTTGGGTGGATAACTCCTTCTGAATAAACAGAACTGATACCAGGGAGTTTTATCCCAAACTCCCTGCTTATACATACAGGGTTGTCTGCAAGGAGTATCTGTGGCGATTTGTGCAAAATAGTGCTCAGTATCCAGCTCTCCAGTGGACACAGTCTTATGATCTCATGTTTGCTCCTAAATTCAGTGTTTGAAGGGTTAGATATATACTTATACAACTTCCTCGTCGAGAATACAATGTCCTCATACTTTACAGCTTGATGTAACCAAATACTCTTGGGATAAAATGAAGTCTGAATATCAGGATAAACTGGAGCTTACTGACAATGTATCACAAAACGAGAAGGTGAACACATAGACAAGCAGGCATCACTCTCATGATGGATGGAAGCGAGATATGTATGAAGAATACACTTCATTAGATACGATCCCGAAACACATGGAAAGCATATGCGCCCCCCCCCCCCCCCATATGACATGATGGAAATTGATTTGAACTGCAACACAGAATCTCTGATTGATGCTGTTATGTTGATAGTTTTTGTTATGAAATTTTTGGTTTCATCTCTCCAAATATTTTGATTGACATTACATTCATGATCAAATAGGTCATAAAGGTTATCAAGCAAGTCACAAGCAACACAGGCTCATAAAACATAGTTTGGACAGAGACTATATATCTATAGTCTCTGGTTTGGATACTATAAGATGAAGACACCACTGAAATCAATCACTCAAACCTCACAAGTTAGATGTTATAGTGAGTCATATACATGTAGAACTCATCGCACGGTATTTATTTTTGTACCATTTGATTGAACATATATCACACCTCTTACTAATGTAGGTTGACTATTTTTATTTTGGTATATGTTTGTATAAATTGATATTTGTTCATATTGTAGGTCTAGATGGAAGTGATGTTGAAATAAGATGATCAACGCTCATCAAACAATGTTTTATTTTCCATCCAGACCCATGCTTGTATTCAAGAAATGCTAAGACATTTAACACTAAAAGATATGTTAATTTAAGTAATTCTAGAGTATTATAATTATAAAGATTGATAAAACGTAGTAAGTAAAATCCCATCACAGAGCAGAATTCGCAGCTGCATTCGAAAAACTGCACATAGCAATTTGCTGCAGGCGAGTTTTTCGAATGAGACTAGCCAACAATTAGTATCATTAATATCAAGAAAAGATGACCTGAAATTACAATTACTGACCAAATCGTCTAGCCCTTCAATTTCAATGAGAGATTGTGTGTTTTTGCAGCAGAGCGACCAAGTATAAACGAAATATAGTAATTTGTGTCCTGAATACGGCAACCCATGATCAGTTAGTTGACTACAAAAATTCTCTTTTGGCTACTGAATTTTCTTACATCTTTCAACACAAGCCTCTCTAGGAATGGTGGAATTATTGTAAATATAATATCTTCATAAAATGAGGTTAGAAAGCTCACAACTCAAATTATAATGTGGTAAAAATGAAGCACTAAAATGTAATGTTAAATTATCTCAGAGCCACATTAGAAATAGAATAGGTTGGGTTATATACTAAAATGTACTAAAAATATTTAAAGAACTCACTAAAAAGAGACATTTGCATACTGTCAGTTAACTATAAGAGATGAATATTTTTCAGCTTTACTGAAAGGCTGTTGATGTTTGTTGTTAATGTACAATAGCGGATGATTATTTATGCTTTCATGTGCTCCAGCAGTCTGTATGTGGGATTTTCATATCCATTCTACAATAAAGAATTGAAGTGATCACCATTCTCTGTCTGCTCAAAACAAACTAATCAGCTGCGGCTGTACTGAGTGCTCTCATGATGTTGTATCTTAAATAAAACTTAAGCCCCAGAGATAAAGCATGTCAAGCTCTACCCTAAAGTAAGTGAAATTAAGCCTGGCTCAGGTTGTTATCTTGTAGGGCGAGCATTTCCTGTTTCACTAGCTTGGCGATCATACTTTTGACAGAGATTCATTGTCAAATGTTAACATGTCAGTGGTAAGGCAGTTATTTCTTCAATGTTCACTAACAATGATATTTTGTAGTTGTTCTCTCATTGAACTAGTTGTTAAAAGAGAGAACAACTACAAGATGTTGTTGTTTCTGAACCTTGCGGAAATTATATTCAAAAACAAGAAAATATTGACTGATCAGTTATTTCAATTGAGAGATGTAAGTTAAAATTGATTACGGCTGCTAACTGAAGTAGTTTTTATACATATCAGCTCAGTTAATGCTGTCTATTGAATCTGTCTTATGCTATCAAACTGAGCAAAAACAACTACTTTTTCAGGATCCGGGTGTTCATCAGAATTGACTATCCGGGCTCTTACCTGCATGGCAGCGATATGTCTGTCTTCAGGTGATAGCTCAGGGGCATCCACGGCCACCTCCAGATAGTGATTGTTCAGTCTGTTTGACTTTCTTGAACGCTTCTTTACAATAAGGATAGCGAACACAACAACCATCATTGCAGCGATCACTCCTACCATAATAAACCATAACACTGAATGTCTATGTAAAGTAAAGCGTATCTGGTATCTAAAGTGCTCCAATGGCAGTAGGTTTAGTCAAAAAATTGTTTTCTATATGGCTGACTAAAAAAGTCACTTGGCTAACAGAATTCTGTGAGGTCCAGCAACTGCTAATACTGACCTTATTTTTCGTAGATTGAAAAGCAGATTTTATGCATTGTCCAAGTTCAACTCTTTTTATCCGACCAATATGCAATGTGAATATTTTGTGCAGTCTCTTATATTACCGATTTTATTATTTAATTCAGAAGTTTGGTTTAACTCTTGCACGGCCAAGGAGAGATCGCGGCTATTATCTCCTTTTTCTACCTCATACAGCTGTGACAATCCTAATTTGATCTCAGACCGAATTTTTAGTACTGCAGTAAATTTTATTAATGACGAAGAGCATATTTTTAACAAACATTATGTTCCAGGTAGGACAATATCTTTATCAGCGCCGCACAACTCGATTTTTAAACATTTTCATACCTTTTAGTATCAGACTCCTAAATGATAAAGCCTTCTTACAGTCACTATAATTTTGCTTCATCATTGATGATACACAGTAAAACAATCTCTCTCTTGTAATGAATACTTTACTCACCACAGGCAATGGCAACAGATGCTCCAGCTCCTAGGTTAGAGCTAACACCGCTCTGTCTACTGTTCAGTCCTTGTACCTCAGCGTTCATCTCCTGGGCTCTCAAGTTGTTAACCTGTGCACAAACGTTACAGCAGTGTAAGAGGTGCAACGGCAGAATGCCATTTGAATGGCACAAGTATCTGGTTGCAATGACAATGACATATGTCTCAGGGGGAATACGCAACCATTAGCATATCTAGTTAGTCTGCACTTCACTGTGTGATGAACACCAGACCAGACACAGTTGTTACAAGGTTGGAGGTACGCAATCGTCGCAAAATAGAACAAGAAGTTCAGAGTGATCTAGGGACAATTAAGTGGTAAATGAAAGGAAATCATAGATGAAATTAACCTTAGAATAATCGGAGGTCTTTCTCCAGCTAATAACCTTCAAAATGTCCCAAGAACGGTCCAACGAGCAAATGCTGAGAGGGACAACTGCAACGCCTCATTACACTGCTTCTGATTGCCCAAGAGGGTCAGTTTTTGGACTGTTTTGAAGCTGTTCAGCTGTAGAAACAACTTTGATAATTAAAACTATACTTCTTGTATGCTGTCAAGCACACGAAAAATTCAAATATTGCTACGAGAGGGAAATTACCTGCAGAGCGTGTTCATCCTCAGGTTCTTCCTCTTCATCTAGACTAGCCACATCAACTACAATAGCTGGTTTCTTCACAAAGTCTATAATAACAAGAACAATAATGGTCAATATGTGGATGGGAGCATTGAACAGTATCGCTGATAAACTCATTTTTGCCTATTAGGCCAAGATTATAGCAAATAAAACGATTTGCGGGGAAACTGTTGTGATGAACCACACTTTAATTTTGTTATGATAGCTGAATGAGGTAAAACGTTTCTCATTGTAAATTTTAACAGCATGTTAACCTAATGCTGCCAGTTGATGAATTCTGTATTGCTCGGAGATGACTAATCGAGGCTTTGAGCTATACAGGTTTTGATAAGCACACATTTCCCTGACTGGCAGCAGTAATATAAGTATGTTATGAATAAATAAGACATAAACGTCACATACACTGCAAAGAAACCAGACAAAACATTATAACAAACAGTTTTGTCAAGATTTTGATCTGTGGATAGCTGACTCTAGTATTTTTGTATAAGCAGAACTATTACTGAATAGAGCATAAAGGGCAGTATGTACGACCATACACAAAATCGGAATGATAATGATGTGCACATACATATATTACAACATGGTAATGACTATTAAGTAGTACTTTCACAATTAATAGAGGAACTGCTATTTTATAACTGTACCATTACGGTATTATTTCGAATGATCAGTAACAAACTAGTACTATTTGATATCTGCGTGGTGGATGTAAGCCCTATATGGTGTACTATCCTTGGTTTAGTTATACATTCTAGCAATGGACTTTTAAAAAATCTAATACTGTAATATGTACTACCACCACAGACTATGGATATACCTATAGTCTCTGCTATGTCCATATAACATATAACATATAACATTAGACAGGTACATGCGCCATATTGTGAAGGTTAACTTCAAGGCAGTAGATTGTATACTATCGTTGTTGATACAAGTCTTGATTGTTTTTTCTAACCTTTCAGGCAGGAAATTGGTGAGCTGACGCCGGCCAGCATTACATATGATGGGCCACCGATATAGCTTTGGAAAATAAATACAGCTACTAAATTTAGAAAGCTTGACGGGGACATCAACTGGCTACAACTGTGAAGGGCAAACATTTACCACAAGTCAATACCACAAGTCAATACAACAAGTCAATACGACAAGTGATAAAATTAATTGTATTTATGCTGGGAATGTAAATTTTGACCCTTGGGACATAAAAGTTACTAACAATGTTAGTATGAATCACAGTCAAACTGTAAGCCGAAGGTGACAATTCCTACAGCAGCAAACATCTGGCCAGTTTGATATACCTAGCTACCAATCTGTGTTTTGCTGACCAGCAGATACCATTATTTCAGTTGCTGATAACTCATATTAGGATGTGATCACTCCACTTGTAACATCACTTAATGCAAACCAAACCATACAGCACCGAGCTGTGGAGGTCTGCTGACAAAGATGAATATCGCATCAAAGCTGTTATAAATGAAACATATTATAAACTCGTAGCTTAGATATATATGAATGAGGGCAGGTTACATCATCACAGAGGCACAACTTACCTGTTTTGCTGAGCTTCTCAGCGTACATCTTGTACATATTCTTATTATCTTCAGTAGACGCAGCGCTCTTCTCTATCTTGACATTGATCTTGGGTTGTTGTGGTGCTGCTGGTTTGACTTCATCTACTTCTATCTCTGGTAGCATTGGAGGTTCAGGAGAGGTTTTGGGTGTAACCTAAAGAAAAGAGTGTAATAGATAGGCCTACACGTCTGAGGCGTCACTTCAACCTATAAACCGTTGGATCTTAGACTTAATAAATTAATCTAATGCGTATAAAACGATTAGTGCTAATTACCAATTTAATATTCAAGTGGAAAAGTTGAAAAAAGTAATTGAATTATATGTCTGGATGAGAAGCGATGTTCATTATCCTGTCTAAATCACTTGAACAGATGGAGGGATATACTGATCAAGTGCTGGGAGTACGAGGTGCTCCACCCTATGACTAACTAGACCATCCCTTCTAACCCATAAAGGAATCATACTGTAGGCAGCAATACTCAGACTACAGCCGGCAAGTTCTATGAAAACTGGAAGCCCTCGAGTATTAACTATTTAAAATATTGATCATAGTGCAGCCCACTTGCTTTGTCATAACAGTTTTGTTCAAAAATAATAAAAATCAATGTTGAGACATGTTTCCAGGCTCGGCAGCTCCATTATTCCAGTCACTTAACCGGAAATGTGATGTTGATATTTCAAAAAGGTCAAAAGGAGATGCGTCACTGACTTAATAAAAAGGTGGTAATCAGAAATAGAAGCCATTGACACCTGACTATAGGTCTGAGTACATGTTGTGTACATCATCAATACAATATGACATTTCAGTTCTCATGTTTAAGCGTAACATGCCTATATATCTATAATCTACAATAACGCTTATTTCAGTTTCAAATATAGATGTTTACATGTAACCAAGATGTAACATGCACGCACGTGTATGTACCTGTTACTTGCTTGGGTACATACATGAGCAAGCATAGCTGAAACTGAACCTGTTATCGAATTCACGACAGAGATTACCTATACATTTGCTACCATTGCAATAGCATACAGTCTCTTTTATTGCATTATACTCTACTTATCTAGCAGTATAATAATACATATTTTTGCCATATCATTAGGACTATTGAAGCAATAATTAAAAGTAACCGTGTGCCAAATCCTAACCATTGCTGCTTTCGAGAAGCGAGCTCACCATCTCAAACACTCTTCTCTAAATTTTTCGCAATCAACAGGAGACTTGAAAACAGCAGAAAGCTAAATAAAAGTTTTACTAATCAGCGGAAGATCAGCAGCAGGAGCAGCAGTGTCACTGTTTGGTAGATTAGGTAGGCTTACCGGTGCAGAGGTTAGAGTCTTGAACTGTGTGACTGTTTTATCCAGACTAACAAATGTCTTGGCTACCCAAGCCTTCATACTGGTCTTCATCTTCTCGACTACATTCTTATCCTTCAGTGTATCCAACAAATCTATACTCTGATTGATCCTCGTGCTGCAAGTGATGAAAATACAGTTGGGATATGATCAAATGTAGCATACCACTATATCAAATAAGATAATGTAGCGCAGAAATACAGGTTGAGCCCATGGAATATCAACGTAGACATGAACGAAAATGGTCTGAGGATACAATTTGGTAGACTAACTAAGTTGACTCATGACTGATCGATTGACTGATTGTTGAAAAAGCATACTGCTGTGTTTGAGGATCTCTTCATCAGCAGCGGCGGAGGCAACAGCAGGCCTTACCTGATAAGTGTGATATGTTCGATGGTAGCTGGTAGCATATGCTGAGCTGCCTGAGTATCACGAGATCTTACTTTGATGAAGTGTTTGATACAGTGATGTGCATCCTTCTCCTCCACACTGATATACTTCTGTAACATCTCTACTATGTACTCAACCTGCAGTGTACACATCAAACAAACATGAACAGTTCAGAGTCATGTGAACATAACTTGCAGATGAAAAATTGGGGAGAAAAAAATAATATTTTATCAATTTGCATCGTTCCAGTCCTAGAACTTGGTCAGTCTTAATCGATAAGTTCTCTGAATTCTACCGAGGATGTTGGAAGTTGGTCCAGTGTCCCAACAAACAACAAATAGCATGTATTTTTGTTGCTTCATCTAATCGATGGGATTATGGAAGTCAAGTGAATTATGATCTAGGGAATAGAAACAGTGGTGCCTAGTAAGGAAACAAACACAGCATCAATGTTACGCAATTAATTCTCTGTCTGTTTTGAGTGAGATTAAGCTCGGGATTTTGAAATATTAGGTGTTTGTTCCAGTCTGATCTGCTGTGATTAAGGAATTCCACAGGGTTCATCACGTTGCCATGACTAAGTTGTGGACATATGAGAGGAAAATCATTATCATGTATGTATGAAATAATACATCAGCGCCTAGATCGAAGCAATCACAGCCAACTCAAGTGGCCAATCTTCGTCTAAGAAATACAGTGTAATATAAAGATACATAATAACATCCTTTGTGCTTCAGTCTCAGGTAAATTATATACCTTACATAGTATATCTATAACCATACAGGCTTTCTCTAAATAGTATAGCTGAATGATTGCTTGCGTTGCAAAAATACCAGGCATTGCTCAAGGCAATGCTTGCTATTACAGTATAGAATATCTTCCCAGATACAAGTTATTTGAGCAATGCTCTTACAATTTTTGATGTGAAGCATTGTAACTTGTGGAAGCATTGTAACTTGTGAACGCATTATCCAAATAGAAGACTATCTAGTCAAAACATTGCCAGCTGATCAACAAATACATGATTGTATGCATACACCGTTTCAAGATCCTCCAGTGTCAATTTGATATATCAACTGTATGTTAGAGATAGCATCACCTTGTTCTTGTTGCACTGATAATACTATTCAGAGAGCTCAACCTGGTTCTGGATCATCAGTTCCGTTTGGATGTAACAACATTATAACTCATAAAAAGGTTCATCACTGTCAAAACTCAACCTCAGTTATGAAGTGTTGTTCTGATAACAATGTTTCATGTTTACCAACAGAAAAGTTACTACAACAACATTCATCTACCAGTAGGTGATGAATGTTGTTGTAGTAACCGTTCTGTTGGTAAACATGAAACATTGTTAGGTGATGTGATTGTAGGTTAGATGTAGGTGATGGTTTTAGCCTCTGGTTGTTATTCTAATACTGCAGCTGTAACCACTCACATCATAGTACTGGCTCTGTAGCTCCTCCATCAGTTTCTGCATGGTCACTCTCTTCTTATAGTTAAGATTAGCCTGCACGTGCTGCTGGTGGACAGCGTCCATCTGGAGAGCTTTACCGTCATTCTGTGCCTTGAATTAAATTGGGTTGATTGTATGAGAATAAGTCAGCATACACCAAGGTTTGTTTTATTTATCTAATGAACAATGTACAAAACAGAAGTGAGTCAGTCTGTATGTTTTTTTCACCATACCATTATATACATGCTGAGATATCCAAGCATATGATGATGGACTCTAGAATATAATGTAATATTCCTCTGTGGGATAACCCGATACTACAGGACCTCATGTAAAATGTAAATAGACTAAGTATTGATGTCTGTAAGCAAACCTGGAGAGCAAAGTATTCCTTCTGATATCTGTCAGTGATGTCTGTATTCTGTGTCTCAGCCTTTTTAGGATCGTTAGCCTTTAGTTTAGTTACTCTATCTCTGGCCTCAGACCAAGCCTTCATTAGCTATAATATAAAACACAACACAATCCAAACATACAAGTATATTACCTCTGCTAAAACAGACCGGTTGGTGATCATAGAAATATATGTAGGACAGCAGCAGTCAATCAAACACGTATTTAGAAGCATTATAAGCTGATATACCTACAACAGTTCATGCAGGCAATTTCCGCCATTGACAGATCTGAATCAGTTAATAACGCAATCATTGCTGCTACTATCTATCACTTATTTTTAAAACCTAGTAAAATATACTAACACTTCGTAATCATATCAAGAATAACCAGCCCCCCCCCCCCCACAGTTTACCCTTTACATTTTGCCACTGCCCCAGAGTAGTCAAGATCAGGACTTTTTGTACATTCAACGAGTGTTACACAGGCAAACCAATGGACTACTCACCGATGAGGTGGTAACCGCTCAGTTCAAAAATACTGTGCATTGTACTGAATCCACATTAATACTTTTGGATGAGCATCAAATCATCGGATTCACAACGCTGAGCAACCCTTGGGCAGTCGGTGGCCACAAACTCATTTAGTATTGAATGCACTCAATCCTGGGTTGACCAAACTTATCACCATACTGATACACGCTATGTAGAAAATGAAGCCCGAGGGCTCTTGACATTACTCATGTTTTACGTCTTTGATACCATATAACAAACTAACTGGGTACATTATGACAAACACAATCCTTCAAAGAGGGTAGAGATTTATTGTATCAGGTTTCCCAACGCACTGACGACATTGGTATTTATCAGCTCGACTGACTAGGACATGACTGACTGACATGACTCGAGGAAAACTTTATTTTGTATTTTAGTTATGTTGCTAACATAAAAGGCCACTAGGATGTCTTTAATATTTATAAGATGGTCCCTGGCAGCTTATATGATCATATTAGCTAGAACAAGCTTGACTAGCTATCGATTATCCTGTAGAGATGATTAAAAACATTACATCATCAACAAAATGGGTTTAGCTTTTACTATCGTGTAGCAGAGTATTGAATCTGTATTGAATGAACTGAGCTCAGTATTGATTGCAACTCTTTGAAAGCACTACATGTCCTAGCAATGAATTTTTTAACAAGGATGCATACCAGTAACTGCTAACAACATATGCAAGCTGCTCAGCATTTTTTATAAGGGAGCCCCTAATCTGGGTCGAAGGCCTGAGATGACGTTGGCCATCGAGTAGATGAACCTAATTTTGAGTTACCCCAAGACCATAAGTTGTATGGCTGCTGCTTGATGAAAGTAATTTGCTAATGAACACTAGAGAATAATCAGCCGAAAAATGACCACCCAAAGATTAAAAGTAACGCCACATTTAACCAAGAACTGCCTTCGAAAAATGTTTCACTTTTCAATTAACTTGAATCACAGAGAGCGCTACTGACTCACTGAAGTAAAATATATATTTATACTACAGGTAACTCACACACAGTCTGATTAATGGATGTTTATATGACAGGTAACTCACACACAGTCTGATTAGTGGATGGTTTCCTCGATGACTTGTACTTACCTTGGTGACTGAGTCATGTTGTGAGGCGAGCATCTGTTTTTTAGCCAACTCATACATGTCATGTTCGTTATCATAGTCTCCGGTCACAGGAAGGTGCATGTACTTCTCTACCAAATCGAGACTGACTGGGTTCTTCTCATCCTTACCCGGCATGCTGACCTTGACATTGATTTTAGGTACATCGACTGCTGATGGAGTAGTCTCAGCTTCGTCCTTATCAACATCTTCATTATTGAAAAAATATCGTAGCAACTCAAATAACAAATTTGATGGCTTACTATTTTTTAACTCAATAAGAATCACAAGTTGCTAGGTAGACAATGATAGGTTGACATCATAGACCTACTAATAATATTACTATTATTATTATTATTAGTAGGTCTATGGTTGACATTGAAAAGAGCATTACAATGGGCCAACCAAACACTGATGAGTTTATTGGCCTGCAGGCTTTTGCTGTAGGATCCGATGTTTTCCATTATTAGATTCAGTTTGACATTAACAAGTAGGCTTAGAGGAGACAAACCTGCAGGACAGCAGACAAACTCAACACCAGTAAACATATCAGTCCCACACGGCAGCAGCATAGCAAAACTATCCGTGTCCATCTGGTGAAGATCGCTGCATGACTTCTTAGCGACATCGGCCCAGTAATCAAACTTGTTACACTGATCTTTATCATGTATATGATCAAACTGACACTTATGTGGTACAACTAGGGCATCACTCTGGAACGGTCCTGTCAAACATCTGAAAAAACAGAATCATAGGCCTATTGTGAGCTTAAATTTGCAGGAGCTCGGAGTGTGCATGAACAATTGTTATATATCGGTTGGTTAGGTAGATCTATTATAGGAAACAAGGTGATATGAATCTCTACTGCAGACAAGGATGGTCTAACGCCAGCAAAATAAAACTTACTTGATACCATATTATCAGGTAGTTAATATTTCAGATCAAAACAAAGAAATTAGACATATTAGACTTCATTGTACACAGGCACCTGTCCTGCCACTTTCATAGATTAAGTTATTGCCAGGACTACATGGTGTCATATCTTGGGGGAATGGGGTTCATTTATGTTTTGGTCCGAGACACTTTTGGCGTGTGGAAAGTACATAAAATGTTTTAGAGAACATGAAGCTGTGTATATAAGTCATGGCCTACTTGAATAAAACTGATAGATTATACACTGCCAAGGATTTTACAAAGGCTTTTGTCAAGTTAGAAGGTTAAATGAATTCATAACTGAGTTCAGCCATTGTTCTCATTCAAGCACAGGGGATCACTTGAGTCTTATTTGGGTCAACACAAAGAACTCAATCAGCTAGTACTAGTACCCTGTGCACATTATAATAGACCAGCCACCTGTGAAAACATAATGTAATATCACCTACACCTCCAAGTACCAAGATAACATTAATAACCCAATGTACTTGGAGCTAGCCCATAGGTTTGCTAATTAAGTAATTAGTAAACAACACAATGTGAATTAAGACAATTCAGGTATCAAATTTATCGGAAACTTGATAAGCTCCATGTGAACAGTTCTGACTCACACAGGTGCACTGGATCCTTATAATTATTGGGCCATTACACAGTGATAGGTCCATGTCTATTATACAGTGATAGGTACATTTCATGTCCATTTTCATGTATTTTGATAACATTACACTATAAGCGCATGACCCATAAACATATGTAATATTATGGCAAGGGACACATACAGTTTTATGTAATTGTGAGATTTCTCACTTGGGATTAGAGCCAAATGTGAGGGGGGGGGGGCATTGTGCACCTGCCTAGAATGGTGCTTAGATCTAGTCAGCAACCATAGTACTATCTATGGTATATGGTCTAATAATATTTACTTGTTGAAATCTTTTAACCCCCCCCCTCCCTCGAAGCCAACATTCTAAGAGGATACAAGTATCAGACATAAAACCTAGAACATTTTGTAATCCATGAGCGACTGAGTCCTGAGGGATTGAACTATGTGTCACAAACATCATCTGCGATGATTGAGACTTTTGTTATGAAGCAGGTGATAATTTGACAGGGTAAGGAGATAATTTGTGGTTAGAATAAAATTATAGTTCAGGTATTTGATATCAATGTGACAAAGAGATTAAATCTCTCCAACCCAAGAGACAAGATGGAATACATCTAGGCTAAGTTTTTTCTTCACGATATGGAGGTCAAAAATCTAGGTGGCTTGATTCTTGTCATGTTGCTCCCCATTCAAAGCTAAGGTAAGGCAAATTTCCACATTGAACACATTAGTAAACTTGTTATTATACCTGTATGGACGAACTTTGAAGGTTTCAGCAGCAGAGCAATCCTTATCACCTAATGGACACCAGCCTTTAATGGTCATAAGATCTGATGTCTCCACAATGTTAGTAATTTCCAAAGAAGGATAAACTGTTTTACAGTAATTTAAGATGTTATCCTTGCTTTCCAGACAGTCTGTACGGCTGTCACTATACCATCCATCTTTGGGGTCCATATGCATAGCCCCCTTGTTACATACAAACGCCACCATAGGGTCATACTGAGTTCCACCAACAACCAAGCCAATACCTGTAAAAAATAGTAGAGTGTAGAACAGTCTGTAAGCGTTACTGTGGTAGCAATGTAGGCTGTCCATCCTGTGTTTAAATTTCATGGTTAAAATCATGAAACGGACAATGTGAACACATAGGGAGTTAGCAAGGCCAGTAAGGCCCATGTATCTTTTTGAAGCACGGTTATGAAGGAATTGTCAAGTGTCATTACAACTTGTATCAGATGTGACCTGTATAGCTTTTCAGAGCCACGCTGTCCATTTACATGGCCAAACCTATATCAGTTACATGACAAGTTGTTTCATTTTATGGAGCGCATCATCATTGACAACTTGTTGGATAACAAATTTAAATCTGTAATTAGATCATCAGGGACCAGTTTCAAGTCTTGGTCAGTTAATCATCATCATGGGTACCTACTAGCTAAGCAATGAACTCCCTCTTCATTGCTCGAAAAATTGGACGAAAAATGAATCATTTATGATTCATCCTTTCAACAAGAATTGAATGTACATGATATTTATAGGGGATGACAGTACCAGGTTCATCATTACTTTAGGTTTACGAATGAATGAATGTCGATCAATTCAATCACTTGTCTTGTGTCGAACCTGTGATATCTTAGGGGCCACAATTAGGAAATGAGATGGTCCTATATATCTATCCTATGGCCATTGTTTGTTGCTGTTACTTTCACCATCAGTAAGGAACTTACTAATTACAAAACAAACATTGAAAATACAAAACATATGAATACTTACTTACTACAGAACAGCAATGAGAGGGAGTACACACATAAAATACATATAATATAATACTTTATTAAAGTATACACAGTACAAGTACAATAATGTAAGTAAGTATGATTTTGATATCACTCACCTATAACCACCAAAATGGGCACCACTTGGTACCTCATCCTGAATATATGGTGCCGCTTCTTTTCAATGAGTTTAACACAGTAGGGTATGAATAAAAGTAACAACCTCCACAACAGTCACCAAAAATACTTTTCCAGTATCTTAGCCCTTTCCCATCAATAACCCATTCAGAAAAGGTCACGTGATACCGTTAGTCCGAAGTAGGACTACACAAATAATTACTGGGGGGACAACTCTAAAATAGTAAAACATATGACAGTGCTAACTGGGAGGGTGCAAACAGACAAAAAGAAGCCTGTCTTGACAAGCTTTGTTCGAACTTTGTTTGGTTGGGGGTTCAAACATAGCCTGTCAAGACAGGCCAACCAAAAAGCTTGTCCCTCGTTCATGACCAAGAAATCAGGAGGTCACTGTGGATGAACTACCGGCCCGGAATACCACTCAGTGTCCCGGAGGCTCATTACCTTATTCTCCCCTGGTCCAGGGGTGTTTGGGATCTCCGGTGCAACTATTGAATTGGATTGTATCAGGATTGGGTTCAGTTCAACCTGAGCAGACCTCTAGCTAGCGCTAACACAGTTGCGACTTTTTTCTGGAAAATCTTAATCTAGCGAAAACATTTATACAGAAATAGGGATGACTATAAAAAAGTGATTTACATGAATCCCCTTCAAACCATTTCAATCTTTGTACATACAATGATAGTGAAAATATGACCACCGTCGGATTTCATATCTGACTCGAATTTAACTGAGTTGCAAACATCAAGGACCAATTGCAATAGAACCAAACGTTAAGCCACGGTTAAGCTGATCTTTTCTTTAGTTAGCTTTTTAGCTTTTTGCAGTTAGAATCCTAACCAGAATTCTGAGTCTCCTTGAATGGGAAACATATTCAGTAACATTTTCAATACATATCAATTACTGGCATCAAATCTACAGTCAAGTGTGACGGAAAAGGGAAAACTAGGTTCTACATAGTTCATTTCAGTCTGTATAATGTTGTATTCATCTATTCTAGTAACATTACCATGAATATTTACCAGCACAGAGCACACGGGCCTATCACATATGACACAGATGGTCAACATACTTCAAAAATATAGAGATTTTAAACAAAACATACATTAGAAAAAAAAGTGATATACTAGACAATTTGGCACTTATTACTTGTAAGCTTTCACAAAGATAATTTTTTTTTACATGTCCACATATATTCCTGGATAAAACATCAGTACCCCACCACCATTGTGAGGATAGCTTCGGAAGGGCACGTCATAGGCATGAAGGATTATATGGGAACAAGTATGTTTAATTAGAATGTGATCCTTGTGTTATTATCAAAAAGAAGAGCCACTTGAAACAAACCCAGGCAAAGATAGTCTACTTTCATATGGCTGGATGGTAGATCAGTATAAGTTGGTAAGTTGGTAAGTTCAGTATAAGTAAAAAAAAACTCAACTTTTGACACAAAAGTTATTTTCTTATAAATGTAAAGCTGATAAAAAACAGCAACATATTAGGCTGCTTTCATAGGGATGGATGGAAGCTCGGGATTAAGTGTCCCGGACACTGCATTTATAAGAAAATAACTTTTGTGTCAAAAGTTGAGTTTTTTTTTTACTAGATTCTTCTGCCCTGAGAGAGTGAGAATAATTAATCCTTGAAATTAAGTGAGAGCAGGTTACTCATTCTGCTGCGGTTGGTATTGGTTGCCAGGCTGTTTAGGCTTAGCACAGGCAGTGTTTCCACAACCTACAAAACAAACAAGACATTGTACTTCTAACAATGGTAACATCAGCTTGAGTGTTGCTCTGGTTTAAGTTGTGGGCCAAAGTTCTGAGATTGAATCTCTCCAATGTTGCAGTGTTTAATATTTTTCCCATACCAGCCAGTCCACCAACAACTCTTGAATATCTCACAATTTTATAGTGGGCTAAATAACAGTATTCATCTCAAAACCTCCAATAAATCAATGAATGATATGTCTTCCGTTTCAATAACTCAAAACTTGTCTTGCCCATTTCTTCTTGCTGCAGTAAAAGCTTGCAACTTTGCCATGGACCGGCTCTGACCAGTCATGCTTATACTTATTCTGTTGAAATCACGTCTCGTTGGTTCAACTTATTAATTTCACATGTAAATATAATATGCTAGTCCTACCGAGATGTAACAGTCCCTGTTATTCCTTGGTTCTTCTCAAATACTTTTTATACAATTTTTTTTGTTTATGAGGTCAAAAAGTTGTTGTTTTGGTTTGTTCATAACATACTTATATAGGTATGAAAACCTCAATAAAAACACATAATAATAATTAAAGCTATGAGTATAGACACCATTTGAAAGCCCCTCACCTGCAGACTGTTTATTTTCAGCATCATTGGATCCACAGCACAGCCTGAAAAGCTTCTGGATCCCTGAAAAATAATTAGTTGCAAGTGACAAACAACTTTGGAGATAACAATGTAGCTGTTAATGTTAATGCGACTCCACTGCTATTTCGTAAAGCAACAACCAATATATAAATTTGAGTACTTCGCCTGGTATTTCATTCCTGTGAGGCGTACAATATCAAGTACCATGGTGAACATACATGACAAGTTGTGGAGGACTGAAATAGGGAGATGTGTTCGCACTCACATGCTGCGCGCACGGTAGTGAACTCTCGTGAATCATACGAGCCACTACAAGGCACATACCTATCGTCTATATGTAGTGTATATAAACCATAGGACTGCCGCAGTTCCTGATTTTGGGCGGCAGTCCTATGATATAAACTGCTGAGAACATTGGCAAAGCCCCCACCACAAAGGTTTAGTTCATTGCCCCTACCACTGAAAAGCCAATGGTCAAGCCATAGGCATCTGGAGTTACAAGCATGTAATGTATAGTTTCCAATGTGGATATTGGCAAAGTATACATGCTTGTAAAAAGTTGTAACTCCAGATGCCTATATGGGCCAAGCACTGCTGCCTGTACTGTTATGAGAGAGCTATACAACAATACAATGGCTTAATATTTGGTTGGATTGTTAGGGGAAGCTGGGTTGGATTGTTAGGGCAAAGGGGTTAGATCATGAGACTAGTACACTTTCTGTGGATGGGTTAGATAGACTAGAGGGTAACCTGACATAATAAATAATACATACCTGAAATTATGACTCAGCACATTTTCCTTTGAGAAATAGACCACTCAATCTACAGAAGAGAGTTGAGTATACTTCTCTAAAAGTGTGTGGTTTATCTGCTTAATACAACCACAGATCAGATTATTATGGATAAAATTGCTCCCTTTTGTATGTAGCAAGACCAATATTCAGTCCCTCAGAATTATGATTTTCATCTGTTTGTGACCTGTGTCCACTCGATGAACACCCTGGAGAGGAAGTTCCAGGAACTCCCAGGAAGAGGGAGTTCATTGGTCCACTGACTTTCCAGTTAAACCCTGATTGGTAGCCTTTATTATTTATTTATTGTGAAAGGTCTATTTTCATTGGCTTATTTTTCTCGGGCTGAACTGGCTTTTATGACATTTTTGGAGTTATCGTCCCAAACTCATACTGTATGTGTGTGTAAGTTGACTGCTATGCTGAGCTACATGTATGTTATATAGCATATACTATGTCAATGAATATCAGCACTGCCTTCAACGCAGTTGAATATAATGGCCTACAATACGGGGATGGGGAGAGCTGAAATTACATAAGCGCGTTCGCTATTCATTGCCAGGCAATTGGTGCTGCAGAAGTCCAAGAGTCCTCGGGGAGCTTTGATGACTGATTGTCCCAGCACCCCCAGGTGGATATATCTCCAGGAGATCGAATTACTTAATCTTAAAATGAGAGGGGCGCACCATCATACATTGTTCTTTCAGACGGTGTTACACATCTCTCATCAACCGCAGTCAGTGCATTCTCAGTCTCTCACTGATTGTAGAGTATACATATACATATATGGTCCAGTTGCGCCCAGCTACTGGTCACAGTTCAAAGCAAGGTGGCATCCGGCTTAGACTAAACAGTTCAAGGTCTGGGTGCGTCTCACTTAAACCACTCAAAGCATGGTCCAATTGCCTCCGCTTAGCAGTATATTTAATGAGTTACATCTACACTCGCTACTAGGTCGGGTTATGGTTTCCGCTATTGGTCAGCTTTGCCAGGTTTGGATAAACCATTAGTACGTCTATCTTTACTCTTAGTACAGGGTCTGGCTCTTATATCCTCTCATATACATAAGCCCTGCTAATTGCCAGTTACTAGTCTGCAGAAGATCTTAAGTCAGAAGTTATCATCTCTCCGATAAAGGGACTTCAATTTGATGAGAAAATGTTGTTCATTTTAAACATGATTTAGGATAGAGAGAAATTCAGACCTATGAGCTCAAGGAGTATACTGCAAAAATAAACATAATCGTTGCTGTCAATTGAGAAAATCAATCCTTTAATTATGGAAAAAAGGTATGCGAGGGAATATTATGGAGTAAGGAAATGAAGATGGTTCTTTTTGTCTCCTTATTGGGAAATGATAAAAAACATGCTACTGCTGGAATTTCTCAAGGACTAAGGCTTTCATATTTTTGGATATATCATGTAGTAGCGTAGTTCTTTACCAGTTACAGCCAATCCTCTCCATTTAATGATTCTATCATTGCTATGGAATATGGAATATATATACCTCAGTGGATTCTATTGATAATGACCCAGGGAACAGGATAAAAGCAATGTTGTCTTAGACACTGGGTTTTGTTCACAGCCAGCCCTTAAAAGCTCTCGGGATGGCGATTGCGGCCGTAGGCGGTCGTTAATCCTTATGGCCACGATCGCCATCCCGAACGCTTTTAAGGGATGGCTGTGGTTTTGTCCACTGTATGCACCCGTCAACCGTCATGTATATACTATTCCCAATTACAATTAGGTCTCATTCTCATGTTACTAGAAAATAGTCTTATTTCCATGCATCCATGATGCCAATGTTGGACTTGTATCAATCACTTTGAATTTCGGTATCACACTAAATATGTGAGGGTATATATTATCAAATATACATATTTCAATTCTGGCAATGCTGGCCTTGGGCTTTCATACTAAAGGTGGTTAAAAAAGTCATCATGTGAGAAGACCTTTGGGACAAAAGACGAAGTTCTTTCAATCAGGTCTACAACAACTGGCAGTAACATGCAGTTGCCAACAGTATACCTCCTTGCCATTTTGTAAATTTCATGACCCAAAATGATATCAAAGACTTGCTATAACACAACCTTTATTGACCTTGTTCTAGAGTTACAACTACTTCTGACAAAGTTGTGAAAAGTAATACTGTAATAGCATGGAAACGGGACTATGATAAAAATCTAGTCCTATTGATAAAAAGTAAATAAGACAGATTATGAAAAGCAATGTCTATTGTCAAGCAATTAAAAATATGGAATGCGTTCATGGATGAGAACTGAGCACCTTTTGTAAACTCACAGGCTTAAATGATACAAGGAAAATATATGCAAATGATATAAAATGGTCTTTGTTTATCACAGCAGCAGATAATGCTCTAGTACTGATAGATCAGGGTTATTCAGCCGCTCCCCTCATTAGTCATGATATTAACAAATTCATTTCTTTAGGGAATAAAAATAACTTTTTCAGGAAATAACGATGACCATCTAGATTCTGAGCCATCAAGAGGGAGAAAACTAAAACTTTGAAAGTCATATTCATATAATGCAATCTACCTATAATCTAATTGAGTCAATGATGTAGTGCATCACTATTCAATGTGAGCAATCCATCCAGTGTTTTTTGGAAAAATGTTGAATATATGTAAAAATATTAAACATTAAAATTAATTAAATTTAAATTAATTAAAATTAATATTAAACATTAAATATTAAACTTTCAGTGATGATACATGATCGCATGATCAAACTGATATAATAATTAACACTATTCAAAATGTACGTCCTGATATTTGATTATATACTCTGACTATGGGCCATATGAGGCTTGGCACCTTGTAGATCGCTAAATATATTTACCCTTGTGAGATTTGTGTTCCTAACTGTCATGGTGGGGAGTAGTTTTTACCGTACTGTCTGGTGTATCTTGATCGTAGGCACATATACACCTGACTGGAACACTTATCCGGATTGGCTCAAACATAATCTGACCCCTCTTGTTACATCTCTCTGTTTCTCTCAGAATTACTTTTTCTGTTGTTATTTCTGTAGCTCTGCCGTATTTACTGTCTGTCATCGTACAAGCGTCGCTGGATTTTCCGATATAACCAGTATTCTTACAACACTCTATGATCTCTATTACTGGTGGATACAGTCTTTTTGCGCCTGCTTTGGTCTTGTCAACTTCATAGGAGAGAACCTCTCTGTATAAAAACAATCACCAATGTGTAAGGTTACCTCACCAGAATTTCACTAACAGTACAGTTGTTGAGAGGAATAGCAGTTCAGTATTTACTTTATCCAATTCTTATCAGAGAATTTAACAGCAGAGAGCTACATCATACCATACCCTGACCATACTGGGTATCTAGCGATTTGCCTCGTTAGCATTATTCATAACACCTTTCTCTCACAAAATCATGTATAATCTGCAAATGAGCTGGGATATTAATACTTACGCGCTAGTAGCCGATCGAATTCTTTCGATATTGGAGTCTTGCTTTTGTTTTTCATTCTGTGGGCAGTCATTTGTTCGAGCAGAAAATCTTAACTTGAGATCTTTTGGATTTACGAGCGTGTAAGATGTCGTTAAGTTAGAATGCCTTGTCTCATAACGCTTAAGCATTGAATGGAGCCGGGCTGGGCTTGGCACTTCTTTACATATCCTGTGCCTTTGTGCATGTGATGCTTGTGACGGCTGATTTAGTGTCTGAGCTTGCTCTGAATACATAGTCAAGTTGAGAACTGTGAGTGTGCCTGCTTTGGTCATAGCAAGAAAACCGATAATCAATGTACATTCAGTCAAATGAAACACTCTCATCTTAGCAATTTTTACGAACCTCTATTTATTGTTTCTTAAAGCGTTTTTGATGACTTGCTAGATAGCCTCTCCACTGTTCTCTCCAAAATATTTTACTCAAATACTGATTCCTTGGAGAGGCAAGTCTTGTATTTATAAGTTTTTTTTGGTTTTCCATTAATCAAAAGAACAAACAGCATGATTGTATATTGGCCTTTCCATAATTTGTCAATGAATGCCTCAATAGGACAAAATACCAGTTAGTCTTCAGTGGAGGAAGTCTGGGTTTACCAAAGTCATCGATAGGATTACAGGAAAGAAACTGTTAACAATTACGTCATGGGCTAATAATTAGATGCGGAATGTCCAATCACAGGTTGACAGTTTTAAAGAATGGAGAAAAATATTGATCCAACTGATTAGTCACTATAATGATGATGGCATAGAAAGGTTTATACATGATGACAAGCCTGTTGTATTTAGTGTGGATTAATTGATGACTATCACAGCTATATAGTATTATCAGAGACTATAGATAATATATCTATAGTCTCTGGTATTATCACAGAGTAAGGATATATCCTTACTCTGTGGTATTATGCTGCCTATGGTGGTAATGGTTTAAAAAAATGGATTGTGGTAAAAAACGGTGGCTTTAATCTTTTAATTGAAAATCTTTCGGCTTGGGATGGAAGCATTTATTGTACACAGTTAAACAAGGATCGATAACTTGGTCAACCAGTTATGATAGAAAGAGTATAGCGGGTTCCCCAGTATTTTTTTACTCATGGAGTACCATGCAATGCAATAGTAATTATTGTTATTGATTCGGTGTAAGAATATAGATTGTGATCTTGTTCCACAAAGCCCTTTACTTAGTCATGGCATAACCTCATTCATTCCATGCAAACTTGCAGAGAGGATTTTTCGAACAAATGGTACACAATTGATATACTTGTGAAATTAATTAAAATCTATAAAGAACTTGCTGTGGGATCTTTTATCTGATTTTGTCTTTGCAACATTTATAAAAACTTAAATGCATAATAATATTATTTTTTTATATATCATATTGTAACAGTCTACTCAAATAAGTAGAGTAAAAACATAATTCATGATAATGATTTTATGAACTCATTCACTGCACCCTCACCATTTGGCGAATGTTCTATATTTTACCCCAAAACATATATACTCATTTTTATATGTTGATGTTTTCCCTAACAGAATGTCATTCACTGCGTTCCAAGAGATCGAGCAGAGCGAACTTCAAGGCTGTTCGACCTATGGAAATGGCATGCCTACCAAGTTCGCACCGAGCTCTAAGGTAAGCACCAAAAGCTGCAAAACAGATATCCGGGTTTAAGCCCTGCCGGCGCCAGCTCAACCTCAGCCCATGGGTAAGGATGCATTTTTCTAGGGCGAGCCAAGAGGTGTCGCCTCAGCTCAAACTAAAAACTTGCGTGGAAACACATACAGAGATTAGAAAGCCATGATGATGATGTGGATAAATAGTTCATATAAATGAATTGTAATCATTCTGTAGAATTGCATAGTATTACAAGGTGACAATCATAACCCTATAACATGCCTGGTAGGTGTGTCATAGATCATATTGGATCTATTTGGATCTATTGGATCTAATTGGATCTAATTGTATTGGATCAAATTTTAAATCCTAATCAGTAAAACACAACTACCCATAGTAAAACTGATTATAGTTTTCATAACACTTAGGCCTAGATGTAATGGTAATACATTTAATTTGTTATTAAATTAGTCACCAAGACAAGAATAACCATCAATTGAAACTTCCTGATTATGATAATCATATCATATCATATATGTATTAGATATATTATTAGTAAGATGTTGTTGCGAAATATTGGTACCCAAAATAGATTTGAACGATAAAATTTGTTCCGCATTCATTTCCTCATACTCCTTTCTTATCACTGTCCATTGTAATTTATATAGATTATGTCAATACCAATGATCCCCTTAACAAAACCTGATTCCCTATCAGTGGTGAACCTTTTTGCAGGATTGGGTTTGCGCTGCTAGGAGCTGCGACGATGGAGCAGCGGTAGGCCAATTTAAACCAAATAAAGACCAATTATAGAGTGAATAAAGTTATATGGCTAGCTCTTATCAGCTGGTTATTAGTTGAAGGTGACAAATAAGATACATCTTAGACATGATGATTGGTTCTCTATTAACAAATCAGAGAAGTTCTCTCATATCACCACACTAAACAGCTTCTGAACAAACTCCTTAATCTCATACAACACGACGGAACAGGATAAGATTTCAATCAACCGATACAAAGAAATTGTTCATCAGCAGGAGTTAGTGCATGTTTTGCTGCCCAAGGTAGCAGCTTATTACCACACAGAGTTGAGGTAGCTTATCTGGACACCTGTACCTGTGTTATATACCATAATAATGTCACTATGATGGATAAGCTAAGGAATAACCATATTTTAATAAAGGTGGAATCAACTCTTCTACCAGTCAATATAAAATATTCATCTTCTTTGATGCTGGCAATATTGTAGTGCTGCCTGTGACAGAAATTATTTTTAATTCAGATGGTATTTGTTCAACAAACTTTATGCTATTTATAAAAGTTGTATGAACAAAAACCTAAACTAACAAAACAGCTAACAGACTGAAATAAACCAGCTGCCATATCCAGGCAGAACTTTATAGTGATTGTATTGAATTCAATAAATCTCAGTACTTTTATGAACGCAGCTCGACACACCACGAGTGGCGAGTAAGTTTATCATAAAGGATTCGGTTGCTTTCTTGGTTTAGCTGCCAGAAGTGAAAGCTTTTGGATTCATGTCCACTCTTCGCCGCTGTAGGTTAAGCACAGAATGCGTAATGTACTGGCGGTGATATAGTAACTACAACTGCAGACATATTATATGCGTCTGTGACCATATATACCAATCTGAGGGTACAGCAATAATGCATCCATCTGTGGACGGAATAAATACAGCATTACGGAAAAGAGCAAAGGTGAGTAATCAAAAGTTCCCAACTCCTTTGCTTGGGTTTCCATGACTTGTGGACTCTAACATTCCTCTACAGAACAATGGTGATCATGTGATCATTGTGTATCATGTGAATCTTGTATCATATGATGGTGCACACTTACACAGCTAGACCCATGACTACAAATCAATATGAGGCAACCAAACTTCCAACCACATGGTCACAAAAGTAACATCAGCGAGACTGACCTGCTAAATGAACTATGTCTATAAATGTGCTGAGAAAACCTATGACAGCCTGAGCCACGAGTTGCTAACTAGAGAAAAGACCACATGCGTGGGCCAGATTACTGGCATAGATAACACAACCTACCAATCAGAAGAACAAGTTATTTTCATTCAGTCGTGGCGGGGTTATCTTGCAAAGTCAGGAACTGAGGCACCACATGTTTTGATACACATGCTCTGTCTCCACAAAGGAAATAAACTAAGTTGTCCTTACAGCAACCTTTTTCCAAACTACTAGGATGTATTATATTTTAAAAACTTTGATTTGTAGCAAATTCAAGAATGCTGCGTCAACTATAAGGAATTATTTGTGAAACTGTATGAGTTTTTAACCTGGCAGAAACCAATATATGCCCATGCGATTATTGGCATAAATATCGTGAGGTTTACGTGAGTATTCAGTGTTTGTATATTCCACATGTCATTGCCTGCTGAAAAAGCCGACAGGACAAAATTAAAAAATTTTCACACCGACCACTTGTACTGTACTACAAAGTAAAATTGTTTTGTTCACAGACATCAAATATGAGCATTTATTATTTCCATAACAGCCCATAGGTTAAAAGATGTCTATTTTTTTGGTTCCATTTTACAGATTACTGTGGTACTTTGACTTGAATACTGTGACTCATTGAATTCCATATCTGGAATAGCATCATTAGCTTTCTTTTGCCAAACAATGGGCTTGCAAAAATAGCCAGTCCCTAGTAGCATTCTGGAAAAGCCCAAATCATCGACGTTGAAGGCGTTTTAATACTGTCTGCAGTTTTGTAAAGAAGTTGATTTCCCAGGCTATATAATTCATGCTAGTAGGGACAGCCAATCAGATCAATTTCAGATGAGCCCCTGTGTTAAGTGTTCTAACTGCATGATGTTATGATACTATTTCCATTCTAAGAAAAGAATTTAATTCTGTGCTGTGACTATATTGGCTCTGTTTGGAGTGAACATGGCCATTTTTAATTATGTGTTCCCCATTTATGGCGAAATTATATGCCAAAAACTTACTTGGTGAGTTTCCTTTTTGCATCAAGCACTTATGGTATAATATAAACTCAAGACTGCATTTAATTCTGATAGCTGTAATAAACAAACAACTTTCTGAGATACTTTTACACGCAACCTGTAGTAATTAAAATATTATCACACTCAACTAAGGCTTTCTGCATTGATAGCTACTGAGTCATCATCATAATTACTGTATGCTATTCTCAACTGTATTTATTCCAGTCATTATCTCCTCCAGCAAGCACAATAGCACACTATTTTAAGTTGTAACTTGGAAAAGGTGGGGTAAAAACATTGGCATAGCTCTGGGAACTGGCGCGTTCTGGGCTGTCGCTGACACATAGTCAGAAAACCCTGACTGGCATTCTGGGATGCCATCGGCTTCGCCGGGAAAACCCATGACTGGTGGTATTCCACTACATATATCGAGCATACATACAGATGGTCAACTGGCCATTACAACTAACTAGCTCAATTATCTGACCTAACAAGGTTACACACTTATCATACACCATTGGTATCCAATCCATGCCATTCATACTCTCACCTGGACATACTGACAGACTCACTCGACATCTATCTCTCTGGTAATTATTATTTACATCTAAACCTTCTTGCATACTGATATAAATCTTAGCTGGGCTAAGTTGAACCACCTTGCGATTAGCATCCAACCACGTATCACACTTTCAATTCAGAACTTGGTGATAAATTATGAGAAAACAAGGCATTTTCAGCGCACAAGTGTTAAAAGTCCTCGATTCGAGTCCCATGGCAGTCCAGTGACTACAAAGGTTGGTTTGGCCCCAGGTGTGCTCCGGCCATCCTACAAATGTTCTTAAAGCAACCAATATCTATGACTGAAATGTTTGCGTGCCAAGACCACCTTGCCTTGATTTAGCCAACATTTCAACCAACAGGCATGGTATAGGCAGGACTAATAAGTGTAGCTGGAATTTTTCGTTCTTGATTAAATAAAATTATTATCACACATTACAGAATGAGATACCCTGTGAGCACCTGAATATAATTACTTCTCACGAGTATATCTCAATCAATCAACAGACTTCAAAACCCATTTAACACTGAGCATTACATGTACATGTTCCTGGCAACTGGTGTGGGAAATGATGTGAATTTTAAACTATGGAATGAGAGTGCTGCTGAAAATCCTCTTCCAGGCTACAAGATGGTGACAGCATTATGATTTATAACCTGGTGCAATAAAAATACCTAGTTCCACATTGATATTCCTTTTTATTTACAATCATTTAAAGTCGTATTTGTTTATGTTTTCTCTGAAATGGAATGAGGTACTCTTTTATTACATTGCATCACGATGGAAAATACAATATTGTTAACTTGAGTCAGCTCTTTACCAAAGCATTCATGGTTTCGGTCTTTGGACTACAAATGACTCTCCTAGGACAAAAAAAATTCCCCATTTATTTGGTTAGAAATCTTGTGCTCAATGATAACCAGATCTTTCCAGGCTTGGCCTTTGTTCCCCTCACATTCATTATTGGCCTTTTAAAAGACCCTGGATGGTTCCAGAGCTTCATTCATGTGTAACTGCAAAATATTTTTTTATTTTGGAACAGGAATAGGTTATGCCCCTTTAATTCTCATGGAACCTAATCCCCTATAGAAGTTAGCAATTGAAGAGACTTGGCATCATGTTAGATTACTACATTAGCTTGAAATGGAAAATCATTTTGACCAATGACTGGCTTGGGATGAATAAATTGTCCCTAATGAGTGAGATTAACGTAGTCCTGTCAGTTAAATCATCTGGTTCAGGTCAGGACTAAAGTTTTATTCCCCAAATCTGCTCATGGCAGGGCGTGAGCTCAGATTAATAAAATTTCTTTGATAGTCTGGTGAATTCACTTCTCTCAAAAATCAGCTTCGGAAAACCCACCTAAACTGAACGTCAACAGGTTCACATTCTGTTTTAGTATGTGCCAGTATATGAGGTTTTCCGCCATTTAGTGATATAATACACAGATAAGCTTGCCTCCTCTGATACCAACGGCCAATAGAGGAGTAAAGCGTCAGCAGCTGGGGATACATGTCTCTGCCTATGTAGATTGAGGCCAGGTCTGCCGGATAAATCAAATCAAATTAATTGAACAGCACATCTCAGACAGAATAGGGAATTTATTGACAATCCAGCAACGCAACCTGAACATGAGCTTACTAGGAGGAGCAGGTCGATCGCATAAATTATATTGTTGATTTGATCTCACTGGGAATTCCAAAAACATTGCATTGTGGGATACTCATAGATCATAGCTTAATATATTATGAGTGTCAATGTTGGACCACACATATCTTCTTTGATAGAAACATTAGCAAATACAGTCATACTACTGTTAGATCACCCATGCAGAATAGCTGCATACATTATGACTGTCAGTGTTGGACCACACAAGAAGATTTTGCTCCAAACAACACAACTGTCAACATTAGGACGATGGTCAACTAATTTTAGACCACACATGCAGAATAGCTGGATAATTTATAACTGGCAGTGTTAGACCACGCCTCCTTCCCATTTATTTAGGATCTGAGAGAGAAATAGAAGCTGTCAGAGTACGTTATTTCTACTAGGGCTGGAACGGGTTCATCAAACCATGACTGGGTTGGGTTTTTGGAATTTCAGGTTTTGGCTTTCTTTCAGGACCGGGCCGTGTCAGCACCGAGTACGCGTGAAACAGCGTAACTGAACCTGGTTTTTGCTGAGGAAAAAACTTTTAATTTATACCCAACAAAGAATACACTAAGTACCGAAGTTCAAGCAAAGCTTCACTCTCAAATCCAGTCATGACTGCAAAATCACAGCACCAAACACTATGGAGATTATTCGATACCAAATTCAACTAGAAGCGGTCACACTAGAATTATGATTATTTGCGGTAAAATATATAAGGTCAAATAGCTAGGTAGTGAATAATATGCACTTTCCCCATATAATCCCTATTGCATGGGTTATTGCATGATAATAACTGTTAACTGACAGCCGATTACTGTTTATGGCAGTTTTTGGAAGTTTGCCGCTTATTGCGCCACAGGATGTGAGGTACAATACGACCGTTGCGGTCAACCTGAAAACCAGTTGTAGTAATCGTAGTTTTATAATTCACCCAAACATTGTTTTTGATATTCTGTTTCTTTAGGTCAGAATGTGACGAGAAGATATATGAGTTAGTATGCGAGAGGCTTGGAGGTGCGGTAGAATGGGCCAGTTCTGCATGGAGAAGTTTTAGAGCTGTAAAGTTGTACCAGCCTAAACTGGTATGTGTTTGTTTTGAATAGAATGTTCAGAGTGCTGATTCAGCAGTTCCTCAAGGGAAACTATGAATATATCTGAAACCATCATATCCTCCAACTAGGGACAAGCACAACACCCTTCAGTCTGGCATCAAACTAAACTGGTCATGCTACATGTCACCGTTCAGTTTTTTCCAGACTTACAAGGTTTTAATATTTGCACTCTGCACGGCCAGCTTCATTTTCTCACAACCCTACATTTGAAGCAGGCCTGTGCTGAATTTGGATAGTGACATTCAACCATTAAGATTTTAAAATCTGAATTGCCATCTTTATGTCAATGAGAGTTGCCTTCCCAATATTCTATTTTTGCTTAATTTCCCAAGTATGAACCGTTGTAGCCTTTCTTGACAAGCTTTATGCGGGGTTGGGTGGGCGGGTGGGGAGATGGTGGAACCCGCCAACCCAACCACGAATATAGCTTGTCAAGACAGGTTAGAACCGTTCATACTTACAGATTGTGCATTCTTTATCTGTTGATTGTAGCACATTTATGTTTGACTATTACACTTCTACTGTTCATCGCCTATCTGGGTAATGCTGCCGGTAACCTTTACCTCCTGTTCATATGTGCTAAGTTTTTGCCTATATCCCTCATCTTATTTGTTATTAAAAATGAGGTATAAAAACAAGTTGATATTTTGAAAATAAAACCCACGAGTAATATAATAATGAACTTTGAAGTAGCTTTCCATGACAATGTCATGACCTTGTGTACTTCAAATGTGACTTGATTTGATATTTTAGACACATTCTTTCTGCTGTTACTGGAACTCATTCATCATGGTGTTATTGAGAAATACTGTGGAAAGGCCCTCAAAACAATCAATGACATCATCACCTGACTCATACAAAAGCCAAAAGGAAACTGATATTTTTATGGAGATGGAATCATATTACTTCATTACAAAGACAGCGCACCTGACTTTTTTAAAATACTAATAACTCCTATTCATGTAAAAAACATCAAAATTTTATACTTTTTCAAGGCAAAAGTTACATGGAATTTTATTGTGAAGTTGGGAGAAGTCAGATAAAAACAGTAAAGAAAAACTTTGTGGTTTAGTTGGTCATTTTATAAATGCCTGTCCTGTTCTCAGATGGAGCGTTGTTGTTGGACAACTGTGTTCTCAAAATAGTTCAAACTATCACCATGTACTATATTTAATGGAAAGAACATATCAATCACTTGAGCAGTTGCTCTACAATATTCTAGTTTAATTCCTTATAAGGTCTCACTTGTAGCCGTTTGAATTTACATGGAGCTGACACAGGAGCTGACACAACTGTCTTCCTAATATTCAATACACAATAATACAGATGTTGTGATATAACGCATTGCATATTTGAGTAATCATAGATAGTCATGCCTTTCATCACCTTATATTTTCTATATCCGGCCTTTACCAGCCTAGAGATGTGGGTCGAATCAAGATTTCATAAAAAAATCCGGATCTGTTATTATCAGTGTATCTATTGTTACTAGTGATGTTGCGGTTTCTTCTCTCAGAGCAATTGTGGTATACTGTACCTGACATCATGCACTTATTTTGAGGACGTGCAAATGACTGTCCTGATTCATTTCGTATATAACCACAATCATCTCATCATTAATGATCTTCGGTTTTCTGTCTTCATAATCAAGCCTTATTTCGGCCTCGTATTGGTAAAGCGTTTGAATATTTCGGACATGTCAACTTCGCCAATTTTTGCAATCTTCAGGAGTATTTCCTTTTTTTCTATAGGAGATGTTACTGCATTAATCTGCTCATGAAGTTTTCTCCTACTGTGTCTGATCCAAAACTTCTGTGCACACCTATCAGAATAAAACAGCAGTTTTCAAAACATGTAGCCCACCTAGTATAAATATTCAGCCATTTGTTTTCTGTGACGTCATGTTGTCACAGCAGGCTCTGAGAATTAAATGAATATTTACAGTTGAGTTGGAAATACTGCACACTATGGTTTTTACAACAGATTTAGCTTTACCTTCATTTTACATAAAACTGAGGTCGGATCGTAGAAAGTAAAGTATTTTTATCAGCAATTTGCCTTCAACAGATAAAATTTCAGGGTAGAAATGGACTTGAGAGATCCCAGGCAGCTCTTAACAAGGATACAATAAATTAGTTTTTATTAAGAGCTTTTTATAGAGATATAATGTAAGAGCAGACAATCTCAAAAAACACTGAATAATGATCGTCGTCTCTCTATTCTTAGTTTAGTACACACACTTCACACCATGCAAACCAGAGTAGTAGAATGATCGAGATCAGATAAACATCATCATTATAAAATACTAGAATCAAACTCAAAGAGCTTTTCTCATATTTAATACATAAAGGGCTTTGTTACTCCTTGGTTAACCTAAGTAACAATTTTGTATTAGAATTTTAATTTTGGCAAACTAGATAAAATTCTCGATGATAGCTTATTCAAGGAATTTCAAAACTTGCTCATTCATAAGCCACTCCATTAAACATTTCCTGACCCTTCAATTTAATTCCGTGATAACGTCTTTTTTTGTTTCTGAACCAATCTATTGTATTTTAATTCAATGGACTTAAATAGTGAAATAAAATAAGGCTGCGGCATGGTCAGATTAGTCCAGGACTAGTGTGGCGACCATCCCATTATCGGGAAAACGAAGGCTACTGTCCTCACAGCGAGGATACCAACCTCCCACGCAAAGCAAGAAAAAGAAGGAGCCGCCCCCTCCTCTCCCAGTAGGTGTGAATTCCACATGTTAACACCTGTGGTTAACAGTGACCTCTACCCTCTACAGTTTTTTGGCTCTCTAAGGGGCAAATTTCTCCTTTGACCCAGTGGCTGTAATGGCAGGGGTTTGGAATTCTAACTCCCCATTAAGGCGAGTATTATTATAAAGTAACAAATAGCGGTATTTAAAAAGAATTTCAATGGGCATGATTTGATACTCAGAAAAGAAAGAGGTCACATGACCAAGTGGGCGGATTTTGAGTATGACACAAAGAGCTGATTTTTAGTAAATAGATGTCATTGAGATGACAATTTGCGGCATGACCATAAAACTCAATACCATAAATTAAATGTGGATAAAAGAATGTGTAATACAAATTGATCATCGTAGGATTATCGAGATATGGTCGCACACTACGCATAAAAAATAGGATGTAGTTCAATTTCCGAAAAACTTTTAAAATCTGTGTTTTAAAATAATGCTCTCATCAAGGTGAATGCCGAGATATTTGGTACTATTTTTTGTCTCTTAAACCTGATTAACAATTAATATAATTTTCAATGATCCTGAAATTTTAAAATCAAATGTTCATAAAATTGAACGATGGTGCTTGAGTAATACATTGATTTTAAACTATACAAAAACATTTCAGGTAATTTTTAAATTCTCATATAAACAAATTTTAGATCATGAACAGTTTAAATTGTTTATGATCTAAAATTTGTTTATATTAGGATTTAAAAATTACCTGAAATGTTATTGTATAGTTTAAAATAAATGTATTACTCAAGCAACATCGTTCAATTTTATGAACATTTGATTTTAAAATTTCAGGACATTGAAAATTATATTTGTGTCGTCGGCAAAGAGAATACATTGACACCGATATAACCAAATCATTGATAAATATTAAAAATAAAATTGGACCTAATACAGATCCCTGAAGAAATCTTATATCGACCTTTTTTATTGTACTGGAATGGTTGTTGATTTTGAAAAATAGTTTTCTGTTTTCTAAATAAGATTTCAACAAGTCACATGCATAGACAGTTTTCTGAGCTCTGATTTAGGCCTCAGTTCGGAGTTGTCCTCTCTCCAGTTTGGTACTTTTAACCCACGCCGCATAGGAAAAACGCTGCTGATAACCGCATATAATAGGATAAAAATGATTTTTGTTTCAGAATCTGCAGCATTGAAGACTCATATGGACATAGTTTGGGAAATCATTTTAGTATTTGGATAGTCAATTATAGCATTTTCTGCCAGTTTTGCGGACAATTTTGGCAGAATTTTTCATGAGTTTATTCACTAAAATTAAGATTAATCAACATTCAAGCCTCCAATGTTTTGGAAACCCTGTCTCACAGGGTTTTCAATGGTGCAGACTCTGAATCAAAACTCAGTTTTTCCCTAACATAAGCGGTTTTCAAGATAACCCTCTTTCAGCAGGTTTTTCCTATGCGGCGTGGGTTAAAAGTACCAAACTGGAGAGAGGACAACTCCGAATTGAGACATAAATAAGAGCTCAAAAAACGTCTATTATTTATAAAATTATATAAAGGCAACTTTTTGATTAAAATATCATGGTTGATGGTATCAAAAGCCTTGCTGAAGTCTAAAAATATTCCTTGAGAAATTTTACTGTTATTAAAACTGTCGTACAGGTGTTCCATTAGTCTAGATCAG
Source organism: Membranipora membranacea (assembly GCA_914767715.1). Taxonomy (NCBI): domain Eukaryota; kingdom Metazoa; phylum Bryozoa; class Gymnolaemata; order Cheilostomatida; family Membraniporidae; genus Membranipora; species Membranipora membranacea. Next base: position 19,311,527 of record OU612066.1, read on the forward strand.
GGCTGCCCAATGAGTGGCCCCCCGACCCAATTTTATGCGGCCCCCGACCCGTCTGAGAAAATCGCGTAGTTGCGAAAACAATTTCCACCCCTATATTCATTACTTTCCTCGTTTGTACAATAATAAGGGACGCTCTACATATAGTCACAGTATTTTGGAATTCCCCAACCATTGCATTTGAGTGAGCTCCAATAAATAGATTCCCCACTGCAGAGATGAAAACACTGCACACCCATATTTGAATGTTTGATTTATGGCGAGGTTGCGGGCCCCCAGGGACTTTGCACTTGGGCACCTCTGGTCTAGATCATAAACATATAAATATATATATATACATATTTTTATGGTCTAGGTATAGCAGATGTTGTGTTCTGCTTTTCCTGGAATCCGAACTGGCTGTCAATCAAAATATTAGAATTTTCCAAATAAAAACGTAGACGGATAGCTAATACTTTTTCCACAATTTTAGATATAGCAGTTAATATTGATATCGGCCGATGGTTGTTCCAGTCAAATTTTTCACCTTTTTTATGCAGTTGTCATACTCTGGCAATTTTCTGGCTATCTGGAAATTTTTGTGTTCGAACAATAAGATTGACCATGTGGGTCAAGATTGGGCTGAAAGCATTTTTATTTTCTTTAATGAGTTTCATGGAAATCCCATCGTACCCAACTGCTTTTTTTGCAGAGGAATTATTAATGACACTCTCTGTAATATCGTTTGTAATTTCTAAGAAGTCAAAATTGTTAATTTTGTCGTATTTTGATAAGTATGATAATGGGTCAGCTCCACATTCAGGTAATTTTGCTGCATAGCCAGAACCTACACTTGTAAAAAATTCGTTAACACATTGAGCAATTTCATTTTCAGTATGGTATACGGTATGTTGAAGGAATGAGCTACTGATTTACCTGATAGTGCCGGAAGTTTGTAATGTAACTATCTTCATCGGTTCCTTTCCTAACACCTTCATCGTAGTTAAAGCATTGATGAGCATTGATTCAGCTCCCCGCCTGATTCTCACTACCATGATCCTGGTCTCCTCTGTAACAAACTTCACCTGAAATTTAGAAAAAAAGAGCTTCATAATATTCATTGATCAGATTTTCATCATTGCTGATGATATTTTATGGGAGCCAGAGTCTGAAATCAGCTTGCATCATGGGATATTTTTTTAACACTTTTATTGCACTTAACCAAATATAAGTTTTGGCGACACTAGTCTGCCTTGAAATAAAAAAGGTTTTAACAAACTGGTACTCCCTTCTACATGCATATTCATACAGACCTTGAGCGTGTTTGTGTTCTGGAGCAGCACCAGTGAATGTTTAGGCATAGGAGGTATTAGTTTTGAATACTCACGCTAAGGGATGGTTTGACTAGTGCAATTCCATAATCTCCAAAACACGAATGATATGTCTCCCTCATGGCTTGATAGAGTTGATGTTCTGTCAGAGGATGAACATTGTTATTGTCTTCATAAACAATTTCTGCCACCACGTATCTATTCTTCTTGCGTACCATCTTATCATAGGATATATATATATATCTCAGTCAGCGCTAAAAAGTTGTATAGTTATTATACGCATGTTGACACCAAGAGAACAAGCAGTACGGACTTAACATTCAACATCTTAGATATCATAATAATAAAACTCACGAAATACAGAAATACTGACCTGTAATAATTATATTACTAATGATGGATAGACCAGGACAAAATACTGGATGGGCAATATTTTTAATACAAATACTTTATTAGCCTACTACTATTAGAATACATACAATAAACAGTAACAATTATGTAGTAACAACAAGACATGTATGCTCCTTTTATTTCTTGCTACTTTCCTAGCCCCAAACCAATGAACCAATGAACTCCCTTCATTGCTCGAACCAAGGAGTAGCAATCAGTACTCCTTGGTAGCAGAAATGCTGTTACTCCTTGCCCAAACCATTCTCCCTGCCCAAACTAAGCAATGAACTTCATGTTGTTGATTAAGTTGATGGGTTACCCAATGTTACATTCTGAAGCAAGGGCAGCACATTCAGGCCTTTGAAATACATATACAAAAAGTCACAAACATTGACTATGGTAGGGTCAAGGTGGTCATTCTGGGTAGTAAGTCATTGCAAAAATTGTTTTATTTTCAATACATGCCTTTTCATGTGAGGAAGTCCCTGACCCTATTGTAGCCACTCAAATCAACAATATTTTAATGTTTGCCACACTTCAGCTCATTGGATAGAATGATGTGAAACCAGGTTTGATTGGTCAACATAATAGTCACTGCTTCTTGGTAAAAACATGCTGGCAATTCAGAAAGCCAAGAAGATCGTTTTTCAGAAGACTGCTGTAGCATAATTATAAAACCTTTTTTGAAGACATCGAACTCTCGGGAACTTGAAAAAGTGAAAGGTGTGCCTCATTTGAATAATAGTATTTTTACTAGGGTGTTTGATAATCGGGCTACAGCAAGGAGTGGTTACAGCATCTGCTGTTTTTATTCTTCGACTTCTGGTAGGTATGTTATGTAGCTATTTCTATTACTTACTAACTTACTCCTCCTTGTTGTTTTTACATACAGTACACTATGTAGGTAATAGCTAATACTCCTTAACCATCAGAGGTTGGGGGTTACACTACTACCCTCTCGTTCCAGCTTGATTGATACTAGGTTTTGTCTGTTTCCCTGGTGTCTCTTGTCTTGTGGTCCTTGGACCAAGGACCACAGGAGACACCAGGGAAACAGACAAAACCAAAACAAAACCAAGGCTTGGTAGAAGAAAACTACCATGGTGAATTTTTAGTGATGCAGGGGGTCTTTCAAATTGAAAGAGCAAGTTATCACTATCACATTGCTTAAAAATATCACTCACTTGGATTTTTAATCAATGAACTGGGAGTGGGAGTTCATTGTTTCAATTAGACAATTTCGTTTGCAAATCGCTCACTCAGAATGTATATTATATAGTTCCATCAGTGACTGAGCGATTTGAGAGCGAGAGCCTAGCAGGGGTGAGCTAGTCATTGATGGAACTATATATATAATTCTAAGTGAGCAATTTAGGAACAGATTTGTCTAATTGAAGGACCAAGTGTGTGATAAATTTGAGCAATATGATCAAGGAGTTAGATATGATATGATAGTGATAACTTGCTTTAGTAAAGCTGCAAAGCATCGCTCTTTCCAATTGAAACACCTCTCAGATTGCGTATTTGGCTGTTTCTAATTGCAAGACCCCCTGCATCGCACAGGTTAGCTCACCTTATACAGCTTGACAAGGAAGTAGTATTAGTGTTATTTGTTTGCTCCTCCTTGGTTTGGCTGTGTGTATTTTATAGAAACTTTCCTGGGTTTGGGTCAAGCATTTTTGGTTTATTAATGTCCAGGGAGTGACAGTAAAAGCAGGAGGTTTCATCAGCCACTGAGGAGTTCTCCCAGGACCTTGTGATCCCAAGAGTTCACTTGAGCGTGAAACAATTCAGTATTGTCTTGGGGTTTATAAGTTATAAATTCGAGGAGCCTTTGTTTCTTGTCATTGAGGTCGAATCCTTTGATTGAACTATAAAGGTGAACTTGCCATTTTAACTTCACTTAGGTTGCAGGATTCCTTCTTGAATATTGCGCCAGTATATTCATCTCCTGCTCCCTCCATCACGACCGATCTTTCCGCCATTCTGCATCTTCACTCCAGCACTTGATGCCAAAAGTCTGCAACTGATCAAGAGCTGTCATTCTGCAGGTCTTCTATGGTCTCCAACGTCTCATTTTCCCTTCAGGTGCCCAACCCAAACTGGTGTGAGCCCTGCCTTCTCTGGGTGTGCCCCAGGTAACGTCATCTCAATACTTTGATCATCTGAGACACTTGGTGCTGTTGACTCATTCTGTATACTTTCGCATGTCTTTGTCCACCAGTACAGCTTTAAAATCCGACGACAGCAGTCTATGTGAAAGACCTCAAGTTTGGGTAGGTCATCATATGTCATCTTGCAAGTTTCACATCCGTGCAGTAAGACTGACATGACATTGGAAGAGAAAAGTTGTAAATTGAGATGTCTCTTTATGGACTTTCCAGAGCCAGTAGAATGCTTTTTAACTAGCTACAAATATAACTAATTGTTGTAATGTTACTCTACTGTTTTGAGAGGCAAACCCGGTCCTAATCATCACCTGAACATCGGTAAGGGTTATTTGAAAATCTGTCAACTAAGTACCAGGGGCCCATGGTGTAGACGGGAACGTTCTTGTGTGACACAGCTCCGCTCAAGTGGATATGGTCGTAGTTGCTGAGGACTCTTCCATTACTACGTCTGTATTCATCTTCAAAATGCTCTTGACTTCATAATACATTCGACAGGGTGCCACACAGCTGCCTTGTTGGTAGACCTAAATAAATTCTGAGTGAGCGATTAGGGAACAAGTTTGTCTAATTGAAAGACCAAGTGAGCAATGTTTTGAAGAATGTGATAGTGATGATTCTAATAGAAATACCCCCTGGGAAACAGGAACACTCTGACTTCACATTGAAAAGGTGAATCCAAATCCATTTCTATCTTCTCAGACTGCTACTAGCCATGAGCAGCTGATGACTAACAAAACTAAGGAATACCAAATTCATCTATTGAATTGAAACTAGTTAGCTGGAATTAGTTGCGGATCTATCACGGACATTTCCGTCTACCCCAGCATTTGCAATTTCAACAATGAACATATTTATAGCTTGTAAACTCAAATACAAATGTATATTCGTAAATGGCTCTGCTGAGATATGTCTCCGATGTCAAGTCAGAATCATATCTAGACTTTCAATTTCGTTGGCTGAAGCCGGATCATATACAATTTTCTGTTCTGTACAGCGCATTGATAACTTAATCTATGAGCATCTAACGTGCACAAACTGGTCTTCAAAATCAGAGTATGAAATTAACGCACTGGGTGATGACATCATTATTGTCAACTAGTAAGAAGGTAACCACGTCGCTAGATAAATTAATTTCATACCCTGATTTTGATGATCAGTTCGTGCAATGCTGAGATTGCAGCCTCATATCATTAGTTTTGAGCTATGCAGAATTCAATAAGCACACCTTTGCCTGTGTGGAAGCAGTGGTTCAATAAAGATTTTGTGCCCTGTATACAACTTTGCATACAACTGTTTGCAGCATGTGTTCAGATGAGTTCATCCTTTTTCTTTCAAGATAGCACAACTTGCCTGAATCTTTTTTCCCTTTTCAGCCAGAGCTTAATTAATTAGGGATTCATTGAATAAATTTATTTGGCTTTGAGAAGTGACCAAAAACTTTCAAATATATAATCAATCTACACTTTGTCTTTCATTTTTAGGAATCTCGATCTATTATTTCTTATAATGACTAGAACAGCCACAAAGCCCGGAAGAGGTAAAAGAGCGCATGATGCTACTCCATGGAGTGAACTTTCGCATAAATCCGGGGGTCATCAACCAACAAAGAAGAAACAAAACCTCAATGCAAACAGAATACCTCTTGGAAGTGGTAACAATGCTGCAGGTATTATTAGGCGTTAGGATAGTAGATTCGTAGCTCAATATTCATCAGGCTGTCATCCATCCTGTGGGACCCGTAACAAATGCTGTGAATGTAAATTATTACTATCTGATTATCATCTCTTTGATGAAAAGAGAATAGACAGTTTTCTGAACTCTGATTTGGGCCTCCATTCGGAGCTTTCCTCTCTCCAATTTGGTACTTTTAACATACGCCGCATAGGAAAAACGTGCTGAAAGGAGGGTTATCTTGAAAACCGCATATGTTAGGTTAAAAATGATTTTTGATTCAGAATCTATACCATTGGAAACTCTTAGGGACATAGTTTGAGAAATAGTTATGGTATTCGGATAGTCAATTATATCAATTTATGCCAGCTTTGCGGACAAATTTCATGGAATTTCTCATGAATCTCGTCACTCAAATTAAGAGTTATCCACTTTCAAGCCCCCAATGATTTGGAGTCTCTGTCTCACAGGGTTTTCAATGGTGCAGATCCTGAATCAAAAATCATTTATATCCTTACATAAGCGATTTTCAAGATAACCCTCTTTCAACACGTTTTTCCTCTGCGGTGTGGGTTAAATGTACCAAACTGGAGAGAGGACAACTCCTCAAATTAGAGCTCAGATAACTGTCTATAACTCCTGTGTTATTTTCAACTATAGTTCTTTTTTCAACATATCAGTGAAGTCTGAAGCCTTATCCTAACTCTCTTATTCTAACCATTAGGCACCAGTTCTAGCTTTGGTGTCGCTGCCGGAAAACCTAATAAGAAGATTGACAACATAAAGATGATAAAAAAGATCAGGAAATCTGAGTCTCGGCGAATCAAACGCATAGATTTCCGACATACTGATAAGGTAAGGGATGTGATCTGATGGTACAGCTGTAGAATTCTGATACAAAATGAGTCATTTCCTAACTATAACTGGGTTATGTATTATTATTATTTTGAAATTCCTATTTTTGCAGACAAAATCATCCAAGTAGGATTTTTTGATGGCGTTCTAAGAAAATTGGATAAATGATACTATTAAACTGCATACCTGTTCACTGCATATGTATATTTGATCTTATAGACTTGTTTTAACTGCCGAAAGAAGGGACACACATTGTCACAGTGCCCTAAATCAAACAAGCAGACAGAAGGTACAGGCATCTGCTTTAAATGTGGATCTCAGAATCACATGTCCAGGTTCTGTAAGGTGAAAAGTCAGAATAAATCTACAGGTAATCCGCCGTGCTCTTTCTTGTCACAGCTGTGTTACTTATCTAAACTATGTTGATCAAATTGAGTTGTTCTGAGTTTACTCGCTTATAGAAGAATGTTAAATTAAACCTATGGCATGATGACAATTATCAAACAAATACAACCATGTTTCCTATCGCATTATAAGATTTCGCATTATAAGACTTTGTCTTTGTTATTTTGGCATAATTTCCTCTGCACATTGATTGGAAGAACTCGGATGTCCGAAACAGTCTGTATATTAAACACAATATGGAGCTTAAGGTGATAACATCGTAAAACATAAGAATGCTACCTGACAGAAAGATATTTGAAATTTTGATTGAATGTTTTTTCTTTACTTTGGAAACAGGTGCATATCCATATGCAACATGTTTTGTCTGCAAGAAAGTCGGGCATATATCTAAGGACTGCCCAGACAATGCTCATGGATTATACCCAAATGGTGGATGTTGTCTAGAATGTGGCTCTGTACGACATCTCCGAAGAGATTGTCCAGATATGCAGAAAAAACATGGTAAGTGATACCATTGTCTACACCTCTAGACTTTCAATTTCAACTATCTACATCAGTCTCATCATGATAATTGATACTCCCGTTAGAGATGTTTACAGAAATGAGATGAGAAGCTACATAATAGATAAATACGTTTGAACAGCACAACTGGTACTAATTGTACCAAGAATATCTATGTAATTGTTTTGTTTTGATTCTGGAAAGAGGCAGAAAGACTGTTTCATATCGGAAAATCATTTTCCATGTTTTACCCAAAGGCGACAAAATGCTACTTCACCTAAATTTTCAGAAACACATTTATATACATCACAAGTGTATCTATATACTGAGGGTTTTCTAAAATAAAGCATTTTTTTTAAAATATGCAAAATATTTTGATAATTATCTCTAAAGTATTTAGAAATCCTTTCCGTGTATTGGGTTAATTCTCATCGTGTTAAGACCAAATTTAAAGGCAAAAAATTGTTTCTGATGTTTCCAAAAAAATGATCCATTTCACATAATTTCGACACAAAACACACATATGATACAGTGGTCATGTCCAAATAGTGTTCCTGATAGTTTTTAAAATGTCATCATTAAAATACCATTTTTGGCCTTTTCGAAATAGCAGAAAATTTTTTTTTTTTAATTTCCTGCCTTTCCGCATTTTCCATAGCCATTTGTTGAATGCCTCTCATGACAGTTGTTTATAATATATTATAATTTCAGACCTCAAAATTTCGGTTCTGGTCATTTTCATACGATTGTGTTCTGAATCTCCTGATCTATTGGTATAGAAATAAGATCAACTGTAATGAACCTTGCTCGAATCGGTAGCCATATAAGCATAATTTATCCCAACTCTCTAACTAATTATTGTGCGTCCTATTTCTATACACAGGTATAACAAGCTATACTCTATCCACCATGTCCAATGATGCAAGTGCTGACCTTGAACCAACACATGATGAAGAAGATACAATAACAAAAGTACTGGCAGCAAAAAAGAACACTGATCTAGGAGGTCAGAAAAAGGTGCTGAATAAACGTAAAACTAAATATGTAGTGATGACATGAGCTCTGTATCTCATATATACCGGCATTTATCTGTGAAGAGCTGAGGCAGCTCAACATGTCATCAATTCTGATAAGCTTCTAGCATATTATATGTCAGCGGGTTTTTTCAGCTGACTCTCATTTGGAAACGTTTGTGGTTTGTCATAATTTGTTTGGACATTTTCATACTGGTCATGTTTAGGTAATTAGGAGCATTCATGCTCTCCAAAATATGAGATATTGATACTAGCTGCACTGGCATTCACTAATACATGCCCCGTAATTTATTTATAACCTCAGACCTGAGACTGTGAGCTCGTTGAAGAGTCTCAGAGATAGTGTCTTTTTTCCTCGTTACATACCATCACTCAAATTATCCTATCAGTATCACATAACAAATTTTCACTTTTTAGTCAGTCCATGTAAACCTCATGTATGTTGAAGATGTAGGTCTACAATAAAACTTGCTCTTACCTGAAATAGTCACGATTTCTAGGCTGAAATAATATGAATATGTACTAGATGTACATTCTATATAATGCATGTTCTCAGATTTCGATGCGATGTCACTTACCAAAGACCGCCGGAAGGGGAGGGACAGGGGTTTCAGGCCCAGACAAGTTATTGGAACTTATATTTGATATTTTGAAATTCATGTGAGGAAAGCGTTGCATTGAATGGGCTTAAATTGTACAGCTGAAATGGTGCATCAGCTGAAAATGCTCAGCAGAAGTAATACAGTGCAATGTGAGTTAAAAGCTAAAATGACATGGTCTCTAAGGGTGATTTTTCGTGCCTCATTTGTTCTTGTCTGGATGGAGCCTTGCATTATCATCTGTGAACATTGTATATCTATTTGTTTAAAGAGGTTTTCTAGAAAGTTTACAGATAACAGAGTAGTTAAAAGGTTACTTGTTGACCTCTACACACAACTAAATACAAAAAAAAAGGGGTTATACACAAATAAATGACAATGTTCTAGAAATGGAAAAGTAAGTTATATATGGCTTTAAAGAAAAAGAAAATGATATATATATATATATATATATATATAAAATTATTGTACTTGTCATGATTATTATCAAAAGTATTAGTTAAAAGATAGTAGGCTGTCAGCCGTTTTGCAATTCAGTCTGAAATTGTGCAGCAGATTTAAGAGAGCTGTTTTGCGAAAATGTGTCCTAAAGGAGGGTTTTATTAATGAACATTTACTTCTAAGGGAGCGTTGGTGTTTATTGGACTTTTGCACCAGGTGAAGAATATGCTTTGATGCTTTATTTTTAAATATTTTCTTATGTGTAAATTTGTGAAATAGGTAATGTCTTCTACTTTTTAGGGTGGGTCAGCTTAAGAGTGATCTACCAGTTGTGACAGAAAACTTTTTGGGTGCAGATATTTTGATTCTTATTGCTTTATTCTGAACTTTTTCAAATGTGCCGGATGTTTTTTGAGTGCCTTCTAGGTAGATATATGAGCAGTATTCTAGGATAGGTCTGACGAGAATTTTGTAAGGGCCATAACTGTGGCACTTTATTGGTATATACTTAAACGGAGGGGAGAAAGTGGTTGATAATGAAATGCCTCTACCAGCATCTTGCACCGTTTGAGCACTTAAACTACATCTGAAGTGATCCATTGGTTTTTCTTGTTGCGTACTGGTATAGTTTTTTCTGGCCGTGTTTGTCTACAATGTTTATTATAGATTGGTCAATCATTTCAGCTCGTTTATGGATTTAAAGATTGGGGTCGGTGGCTATTAAAAGTGTGGCATAGTGGTCTGAGATCGATCGCTCACATGTTAAAATTTTGGAAGCTTTGACTTTTAGATCACAATTATGTTAATGAGGCTTTCATTACCATGGTAGCTTACAAATGATGACCCTGTTATCACTTGATATAGGCCTGTAGAAATGAGACTCTGTTGTATAAGTTGTTTTTCTCTAGAGTTAGAGTTCCGATTTATGTTGAAATCCCCTAATAACACAACCTTTTTTTGAATGAACTGTTTTTGAGGTAAAATATCACTCAATTATGAGATAAATTTCATTTTATCAGCGTCAGGTGGAAGATAGATGGATGCCACGATCAAGCTACCTTCATCTTGTTGAGTTTTGATGTTAATCCAAACAGAGTCACATAATTCTCGCAGTTTAGATTGAGGTTTTTGGATAGTTTTAAACTTTAAAACATTATTTATATAGAGAGCTGCCCCACTATGTATTCCCCCCATACATACATCCTGCTTGAAAAACAAACTGCTGCTGCATGCACAGTAGCATGCTAAGCCTAGAACTGCTATGCTAAGCTGCTATCGTTATTATTGGTTTTCTACTATAGTATTGTTGATCTCAGGACATAACACAGTAGTTAGAGAAACAGTTCCTCTTACTAGTATATCGTTATGCATGACAGCATAAGCATTAATGCATTACAGCTAGGAATGAACTGAAACTGATTACATTAGTTCAGGAATTCAGCCTTGGTGTTCCTGTCATGGTCGAGGAGCGAAAGTGTGTTGGTTGGCTTGTTCAGGATCATTTCAATAACATCTGAATCGGAACAGTCAAGCTTTGCAAACGATATGGCAGCATCTAGTGATGACTGCATATCTGCGTCTAAACAACTGATAGAACTTCTAAATACTATTTCTAATGGTAATGCCAAGCTATCAGAAAAGGTTTGTGCACTGTTTGAACATGGAGCACAGAAGGATTATATTGACAACACAGGGCAGACCTACCTGCACATATACATGAGGAAACTCCAGCGCAACTTTGATAGTTATAACTGGAGCACAATCGTAGATGTCTTACTCAATCATGGTTGTGACATAAATGCACAAGATTTGAACAAAGCAACACCACTTTTTCTGTTTCTCTGCTGGATCCCTCATAGTCCATTCCCGGGGCAGGAAGACAGAGAGGAGATACCGGGATGGATCTGTCCAACTCCCCAGCAGGCTTCTCAGGTTGTGAAAAAACTGCTCAGCTGTGGTTCTGATGTAAACACACAGGGTTATTATAATGACACACCTATTTACATGGCTGTATGTGGTATGAACATAGAGATCTGCGAAACATTGCTGGAAGCAGGGGCTGATGGAAACAGGAATAGTCTTCTCGGTGGTAATTCACTCTATGCTCTAGCCAATAGTGACGATGACCTACCAGATGTCCCGCTGGAAGTGTATACTCAGATGGTCCATCTTCTCACTAAAAATGGAAATGTAGATATTAACATGTCCTGTATTGATGGGTCAAAGATAATCCATAATGCAACAGGCTGCTGCTCACTTAATTTGATTGACCTGTTTGTGAATTATGGTGCTGACTATAAATTACTCGATGGTTATGGTAGAAGTGTTTTGCACTACGCTGCCACAAACTCTGAACCCGAAGTTTTGTCGTACTTTTTGACACGTAATCTTGATGTGAACAGTAAGGATGTTTACTCGTACACGCCTCTGCATATCGCCTGTTTACAGGGTAATGTAGGGGCAGTGAGTGTGTTGCTGGAAGGTGGTGCTGACATTACAGCTACGGCTAATCTAGGATTGCTGCCCATACATCTTTGCTGTGGTTTGGCTGATGTTGGGTATAGAGATGTCGAGGAGGATAAGGATGATGTACTTTTAGTACTGAAGGTGCTGCTAAAAGCAGGTGCTGATGTTTATGCTGTGGATAAGCATGGAAACACAGTGTTACATCACAATGCATTTACTGATACCCCCCCTGGTGTTCTGAACTTCCTTCTCGAGGCCGGTGCTGATCCATCTCTGAGAGATAGTAATGGTTTGACAGCCATGGAAGTTGCGATTCACCAAGGCCAACATGAGGCAGCTACTGTACTAGGTTATGACATTGTCAAGTCTTTACCTGCGTCTAAACATGGTGATCAACTTTCAACACTTGATGAGATAGCCTATTATACTGAATCTGTAAAAAGAGAAATAACGAAGCTGAAAAATCAACATGCTACCATAGAGCTTGAAACCTTGGGGGAAATCGGCTTACACACAACTGATGCAAGGCTAGAATCTAACTTATACGTTCGAAACCATATTGAGAAGTTTTTTGCTGAAGCTGTGGCTGTACTTGGAATACTAGATAGCAGATTTGAGGGGAAACTGATCTGCTCAGGCAGCATGTACGAGAGTGCTAGAATCGGGAGACCTAACGAGTTCGACTACATGGTAGACCTGGTATACTTTGGTGGTATTGTTGATAAATGCTGCCCTGTGCAAGATGAGAAGGGATTTACAGAGCTTTACGTCAAAAATGGTGTTGCACTTAATTTAGGGGAGTTTATCTCTGATCACAAAATTAAGAGCACCTCGATTCTCGCACATTTCAAAACTTTGATGAGAGAGGCGATTCTCACAGTGTACCAGCGAGGTCATGAGCATATTTACGGAGGAAACCTGGAGTTGTGTGCTACCACACCATTTCTTGATATCCATCAGAAAAACAGTCTATTTACAGAAGGTATTGTGTGGAAATGCAGCACATACAAAGGGATGCGAATAATGGTAGATGTTAACCCAGTCATCTTTCTCGGCAATATGTGGCCTGATGAATGTAAGAGGAACAGTAATCTTCTACCTGATGTAGCCAGCCAGGGAATATATGTCATTCCTAAAAATCTTGACAGAGAAATGTATTATCAAGACCAATTTGTATGGCGTATATCCTTCAGTCATCTTGAGACAAAGATTTTTCAGTCCATCCCTAAATCAGCATTAGAGACTTATCGCCTCATGAAGGCACTACGTGAGTGCCCACTTACACCGCTCATAACTACCAGTGCTGACCATGAACGTAAAGATAAGAGTAAGTGTGAGGTGACAGAAATCAATCGGTCACCGTCAGACAGTGATGGCGAGCTAAGTTCTGATGACGTCACGAGTGTTGAAAGTTTTCCTGCTAATCTAGACGAATACAGCGGTCCAGAACTTCTCAAGACATTTTATCTTAAACAGCTGTTCCTGATAGAGCTAGAGAAATTAGCCATTCATACAGAATGGCAGCACCAGTTTGACACCACCAAGCATGTGAGTTGCTTTGCTAGTCCTCATTTGCCTCTTTATTGTTACCCCCCCCCCTAACCCCCACCAACAGAGCTTGTCAATTCAGGCTATTATTTCTCCCTGTTTGCACTTTTTATATTGGTTGATTGAGTTCTTGGGGAAGGGTTAGCTATGGGTTTCTATGAAGACGATCTTCAAACGTAAAGCTGTTTCTTAATGGTATGATTTAGCAGCTTAAATCTAGTGTGCCAGCCGACTGTGTTGCCTCTTTCTTGTATACATTAACTATGGTTTATTACTGTTATTGTTTTAGTGGACAGTGTGTAGGAGTGTATTCTGCGCTTTGATGAAGGTTATTGAGGACAGAACACTATTCACATATTTTATACCGGCGCAGAATGTATACTCGGATGAGAAGTCTGATTCTGATATATACTCTAAGGCACAAAAGGTAGCATGCCAACATATCATCAAAGTCATTGATAGTGTTTTGGATGGGTGTGATTCCCCAGAATGAACACATTATCAGTAAAAAGGACTGACAACAGATATCCTTTCTGGTCAATGTTTTTTTGCTAGTTGCTCAGTTGATGGTAACACCTTTCCTATCATCTAATTTAGTTATTAGCTTTTGTATTGAAATGCTGCATTATTAGAAACCATTATTTATAAAGTGCTGTATTATTTAGTTGAAATGTGACATCTAGCCTCTAAAAACAGACTAAAAAATAAAGGCTAATATTTACTTAAAAATCCTGTAATTGGTTTGGCAAGTGAAGGGTATGCCTAGACATAGCTAGACCCAGTCTGGTCCGTTTGCCTGCATTCGGAGTTGCTCCTCCTCCACTTGTCACGCTGTAGGCAACAAACCTGCAGAGTGACCAGTGGAAGGGAAGCAACTAGAATGCAGGCAAACCTTAAAAACCTTGTCCTCGTCTGGATAAATATTAGAATCTGCTGGTGTTGATGGACACTTCTGGAAAGCTCCCACTATAACATGTAATATCGATAATCAGGGGGTAAAATCCTCGCTCAAAAATCTTGATTGCTTAGTTTGATTGGTTAGCAGCCAGATATTGCTAATCCTAGCGCATGATCTCGGCTTTTCCGTTCTTCTGACTTATTACTCAAACACCAATTAAGGCAGTCATGATGCTGTCCTAAATTCGTCAGGTCAAGATGTTCAAACAAAACAAATTATTCTAATAATATCCGGTATGTCATTTACAAATGGCCCCTGCATTAATGACCTCAACATATGTGCTGCACCCATCCCCTCCATGTCTATCCGCCGATGTGGTAAGCCAGGTATGTTGAAAGCAGGGAGCCAGCCTTTGATGTGACCATAAGAGAAGGTCAACTTTTTACAGTAAGTGAGATCTGTGTTAGAATTTCAACCAATGTTGTGTGTTGAAGGGTCTCCCCCAGCCAGAGGTGAGCAAGTGTTTGGGGTGCAATTTGGTGGTCCTTATTACTACTTATGTATTGACATGACTCTATTTCATTCAAATTTTTTGATCTAGAAATGGTTATGAGGTCACTTTCCACAATACATTTAAATGATAACCGACCATGAACAACTGTCAATTTAGTTATTGTACATGTGCTGGATAATCAATTTATTTTACAGCAGACCCTGACACCCTCAGGTTTAATTTGCCTTATGGTAGACAGTGGTCAGTTTCTTTGTGTTTTTATTGAACAAGGGAGTGAGGGACAATATTATATGACAATTTTAACATGTTTCAAAGATCGAAACTGTTTGGAGTGTTAGTAAAAAGTTTGGCAAATTTATAGAGTTATCCTCTGTTTAATAAAGGGAAGACAACTCAGCTGGACAAATGAAAATTTTTGAAGCATCAGCAGGGAGGGTGGGAGAGATATCCCACCCTCCCTGGTAGCATTGACAATGAACCTAACACGCAGAATTTACATAGAACATGGCTGCCATATGTCAATTTCTTTGTCAATATGTCACCAATCAGAGCATTCCTGGTTTTTAGAAGCATTCTGGTCTCTTCAGACAAACAAGTATCAAAGCTTGGATTCAAATCCTGACACACTTTGCATGGCATGGGGTATGCTACAAACAGCTACTCTGTTCTCAGTCTGGTCCCTAGATGCTTCCCTGTGAATTCCAGCATCCTATAATACTTCCAGTGCCTGTCATGAACACTTTTTCAGCAACCTGTGTTCCTAGGTGTCTCAATACCGAGTACAAGAATACTCAATCATGTAGTGTCTTGTCTGCCCAATTCAATTAAAAAATTCAAAATACGAATCTGTTCTCTTCACCTTCACTTCGCGTTATAAGGAAGTCACATATGTCAAACAAAAACTGTGAATCATTAGGACACAATTACACTCCTTAGAATTTACTTGTTTATATGATAATCTTTGTTTGGCCTGCCAAGCTGGGGACGTGTTGACTGGCCATCTCCTTTACCCCCCTCCCCCTTCTTCATGATATTGGAAGATAGCAACTTGATGGTATCTCTGATAATATGTTGTTTATTGACCGGATAGTCATGGTGTTTACTGTTTATGGTATCATACAAAAATTGAAAAGAAGACCCCCAAAACATTTTTTACAAATATACAGTGCAGATACAAATACTATAATATGAGTTCAAAACCAAAACCAAAGACCAACACTGCATTATATGCTGAGTAATAGCAATGACATCCATCCTCAAAGATGAAACTGTTGGGCACTGTCAAATTTAACAAAACAATACAAACAGTGATATTACATATTTACATAAAGTATGAATATAGTGTAGACAGCATTACACATGCTACAGGCAAAGAGCTGAGTTGGCTTAGTTGTGACCAAATAGAAGTAAATAATACAATGAAGATTTGAACCTAATGTCATGGTTTCAAGCTATACAAATAATTAGTTTCTACAAAATTCACATCAAAATCCAAATACATTACAAGTTCATGTTTCTAAAATCTACAATTGGCAATCGTAGGACATCGCAAGCAAAGTCAACCTAGTCACAACGCATATTAATCCTCAATAGACATCTGCACAATCTGAGGTAATCTCATAAATCTCACAGTGAGATGTCTATTTTAGCCGCCGTCAGTGACTAGTAACAGTAGTAGGATGTTGCAACACAACCATGGGCGAGTCTTCACTGCTGCGACTAGTCCTTTCTAGTTTACTGCTAGTAGCAGCGGTGCTACTAAACCCCCCTCCAACAACAACACTGCCACTGCTCACCACCTCATTCTGGATGGTATTTGATGGGTTAGTAGCACTACTACTAGTAGTCATTTGATGTGCACTGCCTTGACTGACTCGACCGGAGTCTGTACTTGACCAACCCGGCCTTGCTGGTCTTCGACTTGGTGAATCCAAGTCTATATTTGTTGAAGGGGCTAATGCACCACTTAGACTTGGGTCATGACGAGGCTTTGAGGAAGGCGGGCTGCTGGATGAAGATGATGAGGAGTTGTCTTCTCGACTTTTTGGTGTTGGCTGTTTACTGGACGAAGAGCTACAGATATCCACTGACATTGCGTGACCTGCAGAAGAATGATAAACATTAATATGTGATGATAATACACACGGGTTATAGCAGTCAGCGTGATCATGTGCATGCCATCTCTGGTAAGCTAGGTGAATTTTCGGTAGAGATTAGAATTTGGGAACTGATCAAGATATACCGGGTATAAGGTTGGCTATTGGCTTATAAAGCTACAGCGACAAGCGAGTATCAGACATTTTTCCCGAGTTTCTGCTAGGGGTTTCATCACAAAATGTTATTCCAAACATATCCTAGATAACTAGCAGACGCATTAGAAATTAAGAGAATGAGACAGGTTTTTAATTGTTATCAAATTGTGCAGGATTTCAACAGACATCAACCTAGATTTTTTAAATGATTGAATCACTTCCTTTTAATCCGCATCTGATATGATTGTCTTATATGAGAGCATGTTCAGAATTCACTTTCACAAATTTTAGCCAGTTCGCTAAATTTAGTGATTTACACATTTAGAGCTTTAGTATTTTTCATCATAGTATCAGGAGTAGGAAGCAAATGCATGGTGTCTATCCAAGCCTGTTTTCTAATTTATTTGAGGTAGCACATCTTTCCATTGTCGAGAAGCACTGCTGGTCATGCGACATTATACTCACGAAATGGAACAATTCCGTTGTTTCTCAAACACGAAAGGTGCACATAGTGTTTGGAATACGGCATGTTGCTAGCTAGCTCTACAACCGATATATTTGTAGTAATTTCAATGCTTTGTATTAATATAGGTACACTATGAAACAAACACTCTCAACAGCTATGAAAATCAAAGTTTAAGTTGAGATTTGTTACTCATCTAGATCTTATTCCGGATCTTATTCATTTAGCAAGACAATGCACACACAAAGCACACACAAAGCACACACTCCCTCTTTAGACGGAGATCTAGTAAGCTGTCTCTGGTAACATACCTTCTTGTGAGGCTGATGTAGATGTTGCAAATACAGTGGAGGTAGAGCTGGCTTGAAGCAGAGTTGCGGCTGCTGCAGGGTTTGGTAGAGTCTGATGACTGAGGGGTAGCGTAGCAGGGGGTGGTAATCCTCCTATCACAGGGGCAGATGTAGACATGACTACTGCAGGGTTATGGGGAGAGGCAGATTCCACTGCTGGAGAGTTTGACTGGCTGTTACTTGTGTTTGTACTCTCATCAGTAGTTCGTTTGAAAAAGTTGTGCTGAAAAAGAAATTCGGCAATACACATACAGTGCTGATTCGTTGAAAGCGCAGCCCGTTTAAAGATTATCTGCATTGGGAGGTTCCTGGTAGTATATCTAACACAATATTTGAATTCCCCATGTATTTTTACATCTCTGTGACCATTCTGTGAGGAATAATAACCTAAAACAGAAGTGCTGACTTTATTGGCTAGAAAACTTTTTATTTGGGAATCCCTAATTCAGGATGACGTAGGGGCGGAGCGGAAGAAAACACCAACAGAAAACAACCAATTTTCAGCTTGTAACATAGCAACAGTGGTAATGTTACTTCCGCCAATACGTAATTCTGAAGGAGGGATTCCCAAATAGTTTTCTAACCAATAAAGTCAGCACTTCTGTTTCAGGTCATTATTCCTCACAGGATTGTCACAGAGATTTGGAACTTGGACTCTTTATGTAAAAAGACATGGGGAATCCAAATACTGTGTTAGATATACTACCAGGGACCTTCCAATGCAGTAATCTTTAAAGCGGAGTAATCCACCATCTGCCAAAGAAGGCGTAACTCCAAATGGGTTTTTTACCGCTGTGAGTGACTGTGACTTTCATATTGGTTTAAGAAGTATAGGATTGAGCATTTATGATGAATATATATATATATATATATATGATTTAGGTATTCAAGTATCTATAAGTTTGAAATTATACAATGAATACTCTGAAGACTTCATGTAAGATTACCTGTAATGCATAGTATGGAGTAATGCGATTTTTGGGGTTGAGATCAAGCATCCTCATGATAAGATCTTTAAATTTCAGGTAGTCTTGTAGGCCGTGTCCAGCTTCACCAGCACGACGCCCTCCAGGTCCTCCCTTCTCGGCTCCGATCACATCATGTAGTCTCCGAGAGCCTGGTGCTCGATACTAGATAAAAGAGATACACGTTTTCAGCACAGTCCTAATCATCTATACATGCCATTTAGGTGGGGACATAAAAAACTTTGGTACTGAATCAGTATAATCTCAAAGACTTTTGAGTAATATTATAAGTTGGAAGGTTTTACTGACAACTTGATCTACAAAGCATGGTATATCATTAATCGATCTGCCTTATACATACTACTACAGATTTAGCTTGTGTTAGTAGTAATCACAGTGCGTCAATTCTTTCTTACCTTTTTGCCATCTTTTGGTTTTCTGCACACATACGTCCTGTCAGGTAGTTTCTCAAAGAACTTTCTTGTTTTTGGTGCATTATCTAGGATATGTGCAGGCGGTACACCCAATACTTCAACGATCTTCATCATCTGGTCAAACTAGAAATAAAAAAACAGGATCAATTCATCAAGTTCAATATTGAAATAGTGCAGTTATACGATTAGCAGCCATGGTCTGGCTGCCAGTATCTCATGATTTGGAAGTAATGCGCAAACTTGGAGTTGTTTTCTAGCGCTTGCCAGATTTATTTGCAGTAAAATAACAACAAGATTTCTTACCTCGTTTGACCCAGCAAATAGGGGTTCACCTGTATGCATCTCAACAAGTATACAGCCTAGTGACCACATATCGATGGCGAGATCGTATGGTACACCTAGTAACACCTCTGGCGATCGATAAAATCTGCTCTGTATATACTGATATATCTGCAATTCAAAAAAGATCCTGAAATGAGCTGACAGTATACGAGCTTCATTCAATGACTTAGGGTAATGGTCTGGGTTTTTCTAACAACCTGAATTTAATACACAGCATTTCATTTATCACACAAAAGAAATGCTGCTGGTCAAGATCACCCGTAGGAAAAAAACTTTAAGGCCAATCTTTGGTAACATGGAATGATCAAAGTCTAATATGGAGTATCGAAGGACTGGGCTGGTTTAGGTGGGCACACTGTGTACCTACTTAGGATATTGGAAGAGTGTAGGTGATCAAACTCACATCAAATCCACGTGACTATGTAATATATGTGTAATCCCAGAAGAATGACCACTATTACTGATTGGAATATATAATAAGCACAGGTAGGCTGTGTTAGCTGTTGTGCTTGTCATACATATCCAAAGTGAAATGCATCCCAACCCTCCAACAAATTTGGATGGACATCTTGTTCTGTAGCCAATTACTGAACCAGAATGTATTGTGATGCGCTTTCATAGCTTTTATAACCGCCAAGATTTAATGTAGACAAAAATTTATAACAAAGGTGTTTTATTTTAATGCAGTGTCTAAAGATTCTCTCAGTAAATAGTAAGCTACCATCAAGCTTCTGATGTTGCGAAATGAGTAAGGAAATAGCACATGTTGTTATCACATGCTTGCGAGAGAGAGTGATTACATGTCTTCAGAATGATGAAAAGCTTCTAATTTGAGCTCCTAGCAGATGATGAGCAGGTCTTCAACTGAAAGACCTCACTAAACACATTTCACTGAAATATTGTCTCTAGTTGTGAAACTTGGTCAGACAATAAATCATCCAAAAGGACCAGCAAGTATTCAATAATAATCCAGTGCCTAATAATAAGCAACTATGTTGTTGTTTTTGAAAGGAAGGCACACTTTTTGAAATATATTACAACCCGCCTATTTTATTAATTAACTGAATCCCGTTATTTTTCAACAGCAAACAGGCCTTTGTTGTTCAATTAGCGAGGTAGAAGGGCTGCTGATTAATAATCATGTTTGAAGAGGAAAATAATAGAGCGCATTGACAGCAACATAAATATAATTAGCAAAAAAAACCACAATAGTACATTCAATTCAGCAATCAAAAGCTCTCTAGGGCCCTTATTCTGAATGCTCAGTTGATATACACAGGGGATTAGTGATCTGATATGGTTTCAAAGCAGTTAGTATTGTCAGTATAGCAGATGCAAATAATTTTCTCTGAGACACTGTAGAAAGAGAACCACCTGCCTTACTTTTTGATGATATATGACATCCAAATAATTGAACCACAAGGACACCAATAACAGGAAAGGATCACAGTTAGATCTCTTAGAAAATGAGCCCTTACTTCCCAAGGCCACTACTGACTGCATTGGCACCATATGGTCAAAACTAAACAGGCAGATTAATTTTGAATCAAATTATAGAATATAAACAATGAATGCCAACTTTCCAGTCCATTGCTCCAAACTATTTATCAAGAGGGAGCAAGGTACATTACACTTTTATGGGCTCTTTATACACAGTGACGATTATCTGCTGCAGTGACTTATGTCCAACATTCCATACAATACAAGTTGGTTGGTTGGCAGGATTGCAGCGCTCACTTTCATCACTGCTTGGTGACGCCTCGTGTTGTTGGAAATGAGTACTTAAACATGCTTTACTAGTTTCCTTCCTGGAGACATTCAGCTTATTCCAGTAAAAATTGAGAAGTGCGGGCATTGATGGCATGGACCATAAACCAAAACTATAAGTGATCAGATTTCAGGCTAGAATACATTGAGAGGATTGGGTTACCATAGGGCATGTCCAAATGAATAAGAATGGGAGACCCTCAATATTTGCAAACATTGAAATCTAATACCCTGCTAATTATTATTGTAATATGCTCCTACGGGATAATATTCACTGAACTGACTTGATATCGCAACTTACAGCCAGCATCCAAATGTAGTTTTACATAGCCACATAGAGGCTCACCTTCCCACCAACAAAGGAATACCTACCCAGTGATGGATAACACTACCCACCAGCGGTAAGCCTATGAACCTTCTACTAACACTGCTCTCTACCCAACAACAAACACCTTGCTGATGACTAGCCTACACACAAGTAACACAAGCCAGCTGGTCCACTTACCCGATGTCCGAGCTGACATGAGCTACCGAAGTCAACTATTTTAATTGCGCTGCGTTTGGGATTGCACAGCAGTATATTTTCTGGTTTGAGGTCACAGTGTATAACACTAAGCTCAGGAGTAGCGAGAAACAGCAGGGCTGTACAAAGCTGTTGGGCAAACTTCCTTGTCAGGTTTAGTGAAACTCCTCGGAAGTTTGTGTTCCGCAGCAAATCATACAGATTGTATGATAGCAGCTCAAACACGAGACATAGGTGGTTCTTGTACATGAAATTTCTCTTCAGTTTCACTAAAAAGAGACCAATATTGAGTGTAAGCTACAGCAAATGAGACACTTCGTCTGAGTGTCACCTCTGCACACTGACGTTATGTTTGAACTCCAGAATGATCATTTTTTAAAGTCTCGGTGCGAGAAATCAGTCTCATGAAGACAAATTATGACCGAGTGAAAAAGAGTAACACATACCACACTTCTATGCTCAAGTAAAAGTACAAATCAATGCACAATTAAGGGATATCTCTTCCCAAGTCAACATATTATTGTTCCCACGAAATGAAGGCAAACATTCACACTATCACCGATAAAGAATGTGATTCATAATTATAAACAGAGACCAGAGTGCCCAGAGGGTCGACCCTGTCTGGTTCAGTTAAACGAGGATGTCCGGATTTTACTTGTTACATAAAGTGAGATAGAGCCAGTGGCTGTTACAGACCTGGTCTCACATGACATAACACATCTTCTTTTTATTATTGGAATGAGAAACAAATTTGGTGTTGGATTCCCAGCAAAAAATTACAATGAAGTTGTTTTCCAATTCTATGCTTATTTTGCTTCTCATTCCGCCATTTTAAAGCTAAGGCTGATATATAAAGCTGTTGGTTTATTTTGGCACCAGTTGCCTCCAGGTTATCTCAGAAGTGCGTAGAATATGGTGATCATTGAGTCACCCGATGACAAGAGGTTCACCCATAACGCCTCCGACAAAATATCCAATCTCCTACACATCAACTCATTCCATCAACTCACCAATATAATACTTGTTTTCTTGGTCATTT
Organism: Membranipora membranacea; assembly: GCA_914767715.1. NCBI lineage: Eukaryota > Metazoa > Bryozoa > Gymnolaemata > Cheilostomatida > Membraniporidae > Membranipora > Membranipora membranacea. The sequence goes on from OU612066.1 coordinate 19,334,462, forward strand.
CTGTTCATGAGCTCCAGTAGTTTGACCTCAATCTGCGCCTGGTTCAGGAAAGGTTTCTTATTCTTGATGATTTTTATCGCTACAAACTCTTGTTCGTAAGTGTCAAAAGCTTTCACCACCTACAAAGCCAACCGTAGGAATTAAATCATAAAGAATCACAAATTTGTACAGACTCAGCTTTTAGGACCAGTATGTGTATAACATTTTGCAGACAGTGAGGATTGCTGACAACTCTCCGAACAGCGAACAGCGCCGTGGTTGTGTCTATCATAAACAACTAGCTGTTTTGTATTCGGCTCAGTATTCAGTCTTAGAAAGAGGTCTGACACCTGGCCTCCGTGTTATGGCTAATGTTGACCAGTGGCCACTTTATTTATTAGGTTTGTCTGCGGTTTAATGCATTTCAAAACAAGCCAGTGAGCGGCATCTAGGTTAATTAGTCCATCACGAGCACCCTAGCAATTATCAGTGTACCATTCTCAATATTTATTGTCATGTTGCTGATATTATTTGGTATCGCAAGGAGGCAGTGGAAAATCCATGATCTGGAAGGGATGGTAGGTTTAACCTTTAGTCACAGGGACAGTTAGTCCTTGTTGTCAATGGCACAAACCCTTTTCCAGTGCTTATTGATGATGTTATGATATTGATACTGCTATCAGAGGATTTACATATTGGATAGACTTTATCTTATCAATAATAGAAATGACTCATTATTTTCTCATCTACCATAACATTGTGTTCTGGTAAGGCAAATGTACACACAGGTGTTGAACATTTCGATTGTCACAATGCCCTTGTATGCAGTGCCAGACATTTATTACAGCATTTATTGTCATTTTTATCTCTATTTACATTCAGTCCCAGCCCAGACACAATATTGAGGGATATCTGTGATGTCATTAGGTTCAATGACTACATAATGACAATCTCTGAGTATGTAAAGACTCCACTTGTGTACCCGTATCACAGCCAATTTGTTTGGACCGCTCAGTCTCAATGACACAGAATACATTATTATAGAAATCCAACATCACCAGTCAAAACATTTGGGTGCATGACCTACGTATGATTATAAGCATAGCTATGTTGTGTTTTCACTAGCCAAGTCACAGTAAAAAGTGGTGGTCGTACATTAGTTGAGCCCATGAGTTCATTGCTTGACCAATGTCAATGACAAACAGTGGCGTATGATGATCTGAATGTGACAATTCTGTGTAATGGTTCAATTATTAACAGACAGGAACCAGCTGCAAATTATGCAAATTGATCAGTTTGACTAAGCTTTCTGCAGTAGTTTGTAGCATGGATTTTAGGGGATTAGGCCCAGCATACTTAAGTGGTGTCACTATGGCTAATAACACATTATTAGACATCATTCAAAGCTGCAATCAAATAACTAACTGGTCATTCAAACTCTTTACCTGAATACTCTAGGAAAGTTAGAATGCCCGGTGCATTTTGATATCAAATTGTTTCCACTACCATCTTTTTTTCAAATAGTTTCAACATTGGTGATGAAACCATTTATCTATGCTGTGCAATGTACCTTATCCCCTGAGCTTTTTTACACTTTAAGTTGGTCTGCTTAATGTTACAGTATTGACATTGTGTGAGTTAAAAGATTGCCCTTCTTTGGATGTTGCTCAGACTTAGTGGTTTTCAGCACACTGACAAGACAGCTTTGTAGCTGCTATTGGTGGACCTATCCGAAGCGTTCTCCCTTCATGGGAGGTGAGGTAATAGACTTACATGTACTGTCTTTGACTTAGTTTGGATTGCATAAGATTATTCACCAACTAATGCTAAGTGGTTACCTTGAAGTTGATTGCCCCAACAATCAGTTACAACTTTAGAGGGTGTTAATCGATGGAGACTTCACATGTCATCCCCTTCTAGTTTCACAGTACACTGTAATTACCAGCAGCTAGTACCAGACAGAAAGGCGGCGCTTATCATATATCTATGTTTCACGTAATCTCACAAAAGAATAACAGGACCACAAACCGATACCAAAGAACTCGATATAAGCATACCTGTCCAAAAGAGCCTTTGCCAATAAGCGAATCAATCTCGTATCTATTCTCCCACTTTTCTCCAGGTTTAACAATGTAGTCATGATTCTCATCATCAAATCCATCATTATATAACCTTCTCTCCTTCTTATGGTGAGTGCTGGAGTCATCTCCTTGCTGCTGCTGGGCTCGACGCTTCTTTTTAGCGTAGTAAACCTAAAGAATAAAACAACTCATATATAGTACGCAGTCTGTGTCTTCAATTGTCTTGCTACCAAACATGCAAAGTGAGCGTTATATGTTCCCATTTATTCAAGGTGGAGGTGGCACAGTATATGAGAGAGGATAATATCTTCAACGAGACAGCATCTTTTCTAATCGTTAGATAAGGTCAAGAAAGATATTTGAACTGACTGCATAGTCAGACTGGGTATGAAGTCATTCATAAACTCCCATTCATACCCATAAACATACCACTCACATCACCCAGGGCAGTACATTCTATTTCTAGTCAACAAGGTACATAGCCTGTTTGCAAACGCAGCGTAAATAGCAGTGACCTGTTTCTAACAGATCACCAACATAACGCAGCCGGACAGAAAACAGCTGGCGATGGCAGATTATGCAAGGACCGATGACCTGCAGACACACACAACATACAGTAGTTTCTGAGCTCATAATCATTACAAGAATCATTCCAACATCCATCAGATAAAGACCACTAGCAAGCTGTCAATTAAATCTAAAGTTTAGTGACCCAGCAAATAATTAGCTACATAGTATTCTCGGGCTGTTGGTCTGTTATGTAACAAAGACGTGGAATAAGGCTCTCCACTCCAGTACATTCCATCGGTAACACTGTAGCTTGAAATTATCCCAATCAAGCTTTACAGAGATCTCACCAGATACCTAACTCAGACACCAAATAGCACACTATTCATAGTGACGCGAACAAACATGACCAGAAACAGCATATTTGTACACTGGCCTCCTTTATCTAGTTCCCTGGATAGGCCTACACTACATGATGAATCAAAGTTACGCTGTCAATGTGCCATAGAAAACAAACCAGCAGGATATCATCAATATTTGATGAGATGACAACATGACCTGATCACATACATCAATGTGTATTAGAACAGCTGATCAGAGTCATCTCATGTTAGTAAAACACCATAGTCAATATTATTGTTAGCTGGCTGCGAGAACAAACAAACTCTCAACCACATAAAACATTATCCTAATATGTGAGTATCATCATAAGAGAAACTGGGAACTACTGCAGAACTATCATGTGCAGTATCTAGCACAACTTATTTGGTTGCAGGCTTTGTACATGCTATTGGCTTCAGCTTTTAGAAACGAAATGACGCGCAGCCAAACCCAGATTGCCAGATCATCTTAGGTTCCATGACAGCTTTGTTGGCAACTTGTCTGCCACAGTGGCACTGAAATGTTTTTGATCACCAGCAACCAACAACATTTTTTCAGCAATGTCTAGTGTTTATATTCGCTATTCCAAAACATTGGATATCCATCAAAATATCAAAAGATACATGATGACTGACAGACGCAGAGAGAGGATTGCAACATCAGAGCGACAGCAGCCTTTTGTAGTAAAGTATCAAAATCTAAACCAAGAAAGTCTGTTTGTAGTGAAATCCTAGAAAGAGTAGATTTTCTCCCTAAAGACTAGGTCTACCCTAGACTCGTCACACGGCTACATATTTGTTTTGTGTGGTACACAGGAAAAAAGTAGTCACGACGTGACAAGGGTAGCTGGTCTATATTAGCGGCAATGAATTATGTGAAATTTTCAACGCACCAATGTGAAAGTGTTGTTTATCAAATCTGTGTTTGCTCCATGGTTGATACTAAAGTATTTCCATACACAACCTACTATCTAGCCACAAACTCACCTCATTTATATGTTTGTAAGATTTGATAAGATCAACACTGAGCTTTCGGAGAGGTCCACTAGAGGCGTCTCTATAACCAGTGACAGGCTGCATAGTACTGCTTGATGATGATGAGGAGGCCTGTGTGCCATCACCAACACTTGTTAGTCCTGATGAGGACATCATAATGCTTGTTCAGCTAGATGCTTGTCCTGTGAGCTTAGTCTAAGTCCCATGCATTATCTGTAATGAGAATAATAAAAAAACTGCAATTGCAGTTTTTTCTTATTTAAAAAGTTGGGGTTGTGAAAAAGTTGGGCTTCTTTTATTTCAGACTTCCTCAATGATAGTAGTTGAGATTTCAATGGAAGTCTGGGACTACTATGAGAGGAGTGTCTGTGCAAACAATACACAGACAATGCAATTCATTTATGTAAACATTCTAACCAACCTGATCTCACAAGTTGCGGTGGTGACCATACAAAAAGGTCAATTTACAAGTACATGGGTTCAACCGCTCCAACTAAAAATGGCAGTATTCTGCAGCAGCAAATTACCAATTAAGTCTGAACTTACTTGATTCAGTCTATCAAAACACCCACACATACCACTCAAAATAAAACAGCACTCAACAAGAATGCCATTCTAAAATGCTGATGATTGTCTGCTGAAGTATTGGGTATAAAAATAGACCAGTTTTATTTCATTAATCCAGAGCTTACATTAAATATATGCATTGCCACTGCTCTAGCTAGCTGGTCATGCCAGGTCTATGATTCATCACTTCAGTGCTAGAATTGATAGAGTTCAAATTGCTCTAATTAGCGCTGCCAAGGCAGTTAAGATTCCATAAGGGAATTTGTAACAATCTTCTAGAGGGTAGATGTAAAACTGAGTACTGTATTAGCTGTGAGAGCAATGAAACCCTTGAATATGTTTTTCATCAAAGAAGACCTCAGGCATCACAAGTGATGATAAACATGTTAATCATAGCCAAAATGAGACATATTGAGCATATGGATTGTGATTCATCAAGATACATTGGCGGGTAGTAAACAATGCTTTCATTTCACCATCGCCAGTCATTAGCTTACAGTTCAAATTATGTAACAGTCTGTTTCGCCAGACTATTACAAATGGTAGGACGTTCATCAAAACCCAAGGGTAACATTGATCTTTTGAGCCATGATACCATAATATATTTGCCAAGTTGACTCTGTGTGTTATTTAGCATGAATAAAGTTCCTATTCCAAAGGTCACACTCAGTAATGAATGAATTATAGACCATAACAATGTCATGTGACTGTTATTAACTCTCAGGAATTTGATCACAATACAAGCAACCTATGCAGGCAGATTTAGATGCAGCGGAACAGAGGAAGAGATGACCAAAATTACATTTAGATATTATTCTAGTACACTTATTTCCCTTTGAGGTTCTAGTACATATAAACAAAGAGATTTGTTTACAAATCCAAGTTTTTGAAGATCAGTGTATGAAAGACTGAATACTGTTGTAATTTAAATGTATTTTTACTTGTCCAAGCATTGCAGATTAAGTTATATCATCTGCAAGTTCTAACACTGTTCAACACCAACCACAGATTTAGGAAGTTGGAAAGAAGCATCACTGGGCTACTGACTGGGCCTACTTTCAGACAGGACACGAACCATTTTGTTAACCTCCAGCGATATGGGTGATATTTATGATTTGTTATTTAAAATTATTTTTTCTGCTAAGGTAATTGACACAATACGCAAACTTCCCACAATTATTAAACTGGTCGGCACTCACCACAGATAGTAAGGTTCAGTTGTCCTTCCCGACCCACCACAAGGACATCAAGGCTTCTAACTAATTTAAAAAGCTCAGAGGAACTTACTTTAGGGAGCAAGCCTAGCCCTGTGTAAATGCCTACTACTACGTAGTTAAGTTGCACATTGTGAAATTTAGGGAAAGAAAGACTGTTGTAAGCCTTACTTCTAGAAGTCATCATCATTGCGATGCATGCATGTTTAGTTAGAGAGACTCACCTTACTTACTACCCTTGAGTTCAGTCTTAGATAGAGGGTTAATATTCTGTAGGACAAGCCTTTGTTGTAACTGCAACACACAATCTATCAGTAGAGTAGGTAGATAAGCTACTTGATTTCTGTAGACAGTTTTAGTTACTCACTCCTCACCGTAGTAGAGCTAATATAAGGGAGAGACACTACAGCAGAGCAGTTGGCGTTGCTCAACTAGGCTAACTATGAAGTTGTACGTGTTGTATGATTTGTGTCTGGTGAGGGTGAATTATCCACTCGTGACTCAGCACCGCCTCACTATCACATAATATAATACACAGGCTTGCTGTGTTACTCTATTGCCTGCTGAGAATAATGGAGACTGTCTCAGTGTCTGTACTGTAGTGTATGTATGTAGAGTAGTAGTAAAGTAGGTAATAGTATATTATAGTGACAGTCTTTAGTTTAGTTTAGTTAGGGGTGCTGTCGTTAACCACAGCAGTGCCTCAATCACTACTACCACTCCACAATCAGAAATCTGATAACTATCCAAGTATATCAACTGCAGTAAGTTGACAGGGTTATAAATAAATAACAACAACAATCTCTTGCAGATTATTTCAAATATCTTCTATTCTCTCTAGTTTCTGTATTCTTTGCAGCTCTTTCTGTGGTGATTATTATATCCTCTAGCTTTCAAAGATTGTAGAAAACTGTAACTTTGCACAACAAGTCACTTGAGGTAGAATCAATTGTTAAAGGATTCCATCAACAAATTACTCTGTCCATGTACAAGTCCTATATGATTGTGATCCAATCAATGTGCTCAGCAATGCAATGCCAAATAACCTTGGTTCAAATACAAAATGGCGGACACAACGTAGCTTTCATAAGCTATAAGGTGCGCGTTTCCTCGGAGATGTCAATCAAAGTGATATACAGTCAGAATTTGGCGGGAACACGAGCAGATAAAAATATCTCAAAATAAAGCAACTACAGCCATTCCACCTATATTTTACTAGTAAAAAGTGAATATTTTGTAGGTTTCGTCTTTCTTGAGATATAAAATTAGTCAATAACTGCAATTGCCAGTAACACTTTTCTCGAAATATGTGTGCCTGGACAAAGTACATTGTCTGTTTATATTATTCAAAAGAGAAACTACCTAGCATGACAAGGGGTTTTCTTGGAATATCCTCTTGGAAGGCCTGAACAGCCTAAATTATGGAAAATGTAACCAGAATTCTCCCTGGTGTAACCAAGTTACTCCTTGGTGTAACTAGAGATATCCCCTGGAGCAACTGTAGAGCGCAGTCGAATGTCAAAAGCAGTAATCCATAGCAGAATTCAATCCCATTCTCTCAGTTTGAAGTTTGTTTATTGCCTAATTTCTAATATCCAACCTTTAAAAGGTTAATAGTATCGAAAGTATGGCACATAACTAAACAAAATAAATAAAACAAAATAAAAGGATAGTCAGAGTTGCATTAGTTGAAAAATCGCATACAGAATTTAAAAAAAAGGTCTTTTGTCTCTTGGAGGTTCTTCACTTTGATGGCTGATAATCCTCAAGCTTTGCTCTTCGAACAGATTTTCTTTTTCTATTTATCTTAATGCGAGAGTTCAGAGGATGATGTTCGTCGTTGTCATTACTCATTGTTATGGAAAAGCCCAAAAGTTGGTTGCAAAATAGAATCCTTGGTTGCACGAATGTCTGAGAATTACCTTGTATTGATGGACAAGATTTTTCCGCTTAGCAAAACTTGCCATATGCTAGCCTGAAATAAGACATATGACGCAAAATGGGGGATGGTCTTTGTGCGCGTGGTATTCATAAATGATAAAATAAATCTACCTATGTACTTTCAAGAACAGTTTGAGCAGCAGGATATTTCCTTTTGCAAAGTCTTACTTACACTTGCTGAAACATTGCTGCCACTAAAATCTACAGTTTATTATGAAAATTGATAAAACTACAGTAAATTTCTAGTTACTAATGACGATAGTATTGACAGTAGATTTTCTGTCCAGTGTCATCTAAATGTAAAATTGAACCATATGTACAAACAGCTGAGCGTACCTAAGTTTGAAGGTTATGACATTGAGAAATGTTTATGACTGTAGAGAAATTAAAGGCTCTGTTTAATACGAAAGAAGGTAAAATTATTGCATATTAGGCTGCCCAACCTGATCGAAAAGTCCGACCACCACCACTAGACAAGACTCATCTATAGTTTTTTCAATATTGTAGTAGCTCGAGAATTTTCAAAATGTTATTCAAGATATACCTGCAATCAGAGGCTTTTTATGTATATTTGTATGCGAAATAAAAAAAAGGTTACTATCTAACTCATCACTGCATTCTCTTTTTGAATGAAACTTTGACATTACCATTTTGTCGTTGCTCAAGTTTAGGGTTCGAGGAATTGATGTACATTAGTTAGAGATTATGAAATGGGTCAGATTCGAGGCTACAGATTCATTTGTCTTGTATGATCGGGTGACGATGCTTGAATCTTACAAACCTATTCCCTTCACTGGCTAGATATATCCCTATTCAAAGTTTATCATCATAATGTAAGAAATTAAATTTATGCGATTGGAATCATCAATTATATCAAGGAGTAATTATATCATTTCAGGACATTCCGATGTATTGGCTCTGAAATGCCTTCGTGAGAATTACATCAGAGAGTTTGGGATATGTCCCACCAAGGAGTGTTTGACTCCTTTGTCCCACACTCTCTGATTGTAATTATTGCTCTATATCATCTCACCAATGAACTAGTTCATAGATCTCATCATAAATAAATTCATAACAGCGGTTGCAAGTAGTTGTGTGCTCTTTTGAAGGAACAAGATAACTCTGATCTGGAATCGCAAGATTTTAACTTTATGATCTGATCTAATTGGCGTTTTGGTTGGAAATCAGGAGCCAACAAATTGTCCATGGTTCTCACATTCTCATGTTATATTCTCATCTCATATCTCATCCTATCAAGAGACAGGCTGCAGTGGAACAGTGGCATCTTAAAGACTTGCGAACAGGTGAATGTTCTCCATCTGAACTGGTAAAAAAGGTATTTGTTAATTACTGCCTAAATTCACATGGCTTTGCTTACTACTGTTCTATGTAATAAGGGCCTCTCAACTGATTTCTCACCTCATGCTTCTTAGCTTCTAACTGAGAGAAGTTTATTTTGGTAAATCGTATATCTTTCCAAGTCAATTACCAAAATACATGAAAGGAACAGTTATGAAGCTCAGGGTACGAGCTATATAGTATGAGTCGACTGTCTGGTGTTAGATAGTAATCCACTGGATGGCTGCTCTCATGGGAAAGAATTGGTGATAGTGCACAGTTCTGTTAGTTAGTTAGTTAGTTAGTTAAACCTTTAATGAACGAAGAAAAATATAAATTGCCAAAATTTGCAGGCATAATGTTCACTGCAAGTTAGTTGGTAATCTCTTATTTTCATGTACAGATTTACAAAATGTACAGAAAAAGCCTCTGCCCGCAGTCACAATATTTAATTACAACAAAGCATGAATGCGGTACTAAAGATAAAACTTTAGCTAAATGACTGGCGTGGCATTATTTTTGGCTATTTTTTGTTCAAGGCTAATGTTAATCCTAATTCCGAAACATATTAAAGATGGTCGACTGGATAGTGATGAGCATGTTGTTAGGTGGTGAGTGTACGTCTCTACCGTTCTGATGGGAATAAATCCCTTAGTGCCTGTAGTGGTCTGGGTTGCCACAAATGGTTTATTGCCGTTGAATATGTATATTATGAATATGTTGCATATGTATCTGTATGCGCACCGGTCATTTAGCTTTACATATTCGGATGAAGAAATAAGTTAAAGTATTTAGGATTAAACATATTTGTGTTATTGTCACTAGTCTGTGTTTCTTTCAACTAATACTTTTGATAATAACCGTGACAAGTACAATAATTTTACATATATATATATATATATAGTTTTCTTTTCTATAAAGCCCTTCCCATTTTTAGAACTTCATCATTTATTTATGTATAACCCCTTTTTTTTGTAATTAGTTGTAGTTGTGTATAAGAGATAAAAAAAGTTACATTTTAACTCCTCTATTATCTGTAAACTTTCCAGGAAACCTCTTTAAACACATAAACAAAATGTTTAAATGAAACAGCATGTCATGAGGAAGAGAAAGAAAGAAAGAGAGTGACTTTAGTAGTGTAGAAACATGTTTGTGGTTCTGGAGCCCCATTTAAATATGTTAACATTATAGTTACCACGCCTTGGCTGACTCCGTGTCAGGTATAAGGGCAGAAAACTACCCTGGCTGCCCGATAGGCAATGTAATACACAGTTTTATCTGATAGGATAAGATGTCCATAGGTTTTGACCAATGAACTCCATTGTTTTGACAAAGCTTGTCAAGAGTCAAGACAGGCTTTTATCCATTAGGTGCTAACATCAGGAGTTGTTTGCCACTGTTTTTGCCCAAGTCTAAATGTTGTTGAATTGAAATACTCTTATGGGGAAGACCACGTCACTTAAATCACTTCCTGTTTATCTTTCTCTTCGACTCTATCACAGAAATTTTGGTTCAGGATTCCTGCAGGTAGCATTACAATTCAGGTAAGCAATGTGATATGATTGTGATAGATTCCGTGTGAATAAGTTATATAAATATTCCGACTGCATTACCCAAAGATTATGTCCTATATTGCAATGAAATTTTATATGTAATATATGTTTTTTTTACCAACTGAACTTGATTCAGCTTGGAAAAAAAAAGCACATACATTGTATACATAACATTGCAATTCAATTGCATGAATGAATGAAAAAAGTCCCTACAAAAGAATCTGCCAATTACAGAATATCATTAATTATATGGTTATTTAAATCTATCTCTGACATAGGTCGTGCCTTCTGTACTGTACGTAGGTTGTACCAAGGAGTAACAGGGGTAACGCTATATTACTCCTTGCAAGGACTACTAGGAGTTAACTCCAGTCCTTGCTCCTTGGTTGTACAAGTCTAGCTAGTGGAAGTGGTTGAGGCCTTATTCAATGATTCATTATTGAGAAAAAAATACATGTCCAAAGATTTTAATAGGAATACAGAACCAGACTTTTGACTCGTTGGAGGATGGGCTTGCCAAAGTTAGATATGCGAGGAACGATAAATCACCTAGATAGGCCCATTGATAGCTTTTGATGGGAATTTACTGTTGGTTGTGATCAGGAATGGCTCTGGTGTTGGTAGAGCGCTCCATCCATCATCATGGGTTCGATCCTCCGTCAGTGGTGCCCGCTGGTAAAATTACCTATGATGTGTCAGTCGCTGGTCATTAACCCTAGCCAAGGAGTTAACTCCTTGCCCTAGTCGACCTCAAGAACTAATTACGTTCTTTCCCCAACTGGCTGCTAAAGTCACAATGCAAACTGGTGTTTGTAGCCTGCCAAAACCAGGAAAGTTGTACCAAAGCTCCTGCCTGACCTACATGGTAATTCACTGGGCTAATACTAATCTTACTAACAATATACTCCCCATCACACAACAGACTGCATATCCTCTTGCTCTGCTGTTATACTACTTATATATAGTATACAGACTACAGAGAAATTTAGCTTCAGCAAATCAAATATCCAATGTTAAATACCTGTTTTATAGACATCAAGATGGTAACTGACATCCAACTAGCAATCTTTGCCAACTTCATGGGTGTAGGACTGATGCTTCTGGTTGTGTTGTTTCACTACTTATCTGTGAACAATCCTAAATCTAAGTCTATGTAAATACATCATCTTGCAAAGCTTCAACGACAATATAGAGGTATGTACCATCTCGCAGTAAACTAGGCTAAAGTTTTTTATATTGTATCTGGTTATATTAGGTGATTTAAAATATATTTAATTTTTATCTAAAAATCTTCACTAGATATAAAATATTGTTTGTACCCGCATAAAAAACCAAAGCAAAGATATACTACAGAACACATACAAGGCAATAAACTATGTGAAACTTGACGATGTGTTATCTTTACATCTGCAGTGAGGTGTAAACTTCCATAGAATTGGATATAAAATGCATAACTGAGACTGTGATTACCTTCTCTTTTACCTTTACTGGATTTAGCTTGAATACTCGTGACATTGTTCATTCTTTTCCACAGAGCTCAGTGTAAATGACACCCCTCATTGTATAGCTTGGGTATTGAAACTTTTTAAGTAAATGATTTATGTTAATGACACACATTTTATGTTTCAGATTTCTGTCCACGCTAGTGAGGAATGCTGTGATGACTCTAGACCCAGTCTACTGGTGATAGTGCAACAAATGTATTCCTTCTTCTGCTTGTAGTCTGCCTTTGACAAATTATTGTGATTCCTGCCTGTAAATAAATTATTTATAAACAAATTTAAACCAATTGTGAATTTGAATTTTATAACAGCCTTCCTGCATATGGCAGAGGTAAAGATTGACTAAATTGTCATATTCCATGGACTGTAAAATGGTATAACGCCCATATGATTGATGGAGCAAATAAAGAAAAGTTGGTTCATTTTCAATCATATATTTGAGGTTTGAAGTAAGAGACGAGGATTGAAAGTAAACCTGAAGGGTGTATACTTTATTAGCAAATATCGCAAGCAACTCTCTGGACTAATGACCGTACCTACAAGTGTTCCATGGCGGATAATCCATCATGTTTTCTGCGATTGTGTTGAACAGTCTGGACTTACTGAGCACATTTCTTCGAAAGAGGATGGTTTGATAGCATCAGTTAAATCCCTGCTAACCAGTGGTCTGTTCAGTATCTCTCTGTTGACAAATGTTTCCTACCAGACAGCCCTCATACAGTTACACACTGTTGAACATCGTCCCTACCTACCAGAGGGCTCTCTTGACCGCACAAACCAGCTAAATGAAAATCAAACGCTGGTGTAGTCAGGTGTAGTTGAATCAGAGACTATATCTATAGACTCTGGTTGAATAACCTTTACTCACTTGATGGGATTGTCCTCTCATAGTGTCCATAAGTAGGCGTGTCTTTGTGTGAAAGCGAGGCATTTCCTGTTTGACAGCTTGTTGGAGAAGGAAAAAAATTAACAGGTTAGTTCTACATTCTAGTAAGTATACCATGAATTTTAGGTATAAGTCATACATGACAAGTTACCCTATTTGGTAGGGTAAAACCAGATATTTGGGCTGATTCCCCTGGCCTATGAGACCATATGACCCTATAACCACCCCACTTTTGCACCTAAGAGCTTAGTGAAGTTTTATATGCTTATTTTGCTGTCATGATGAGGTCTAGTTGTTAACATAATATAACAAATTGTATTAGTTTAATCATTTATACATAGTAAAATTCTTTCTAATACTTGCTCGAATTTGGTAAATTATAGTTACATAACAATGAAACAACAGAAAATCAAATATTTTAAGAGCTTGGGCGGCTGGTGTGTTGCCCCGGGCCGCCGGCGGGAGTATTTCAGGGTCCCCCCAGACCAACTCAGCCCGCAAGTTTATGCACCACCAGATATAGACCTCAGCCAACTTGTCATGTATGATATAGGTACATGAGTGTTTGTGTGAGAATGGACCATATTTAACCCAAATATGCTATACCTCTTCATATAGTACATATCTTACTTCCCGTACATCTTTTCCCTATGAGTGACTTTTGAATAGCTGAGAAAGTTGTAATGGTGTCATATAATATATATATATTAATATTTGATATTATTCATATTATATATATCATATATATGACAACGGATTACTTACTCAACTTACTTATATATATATAAATTAAGTATACAATGAAAATATATATCTAACATGGGCAGCAGCCAAGTATTTAACAGGGTATTTATGGGTAATAAGATGACTACTAGCACACACAGTTGTAATTGTCTGAAGATAGGGTAGCTATATATATACTATATAGTATTATATAGTATAATCTATACAATGAGTTCATTGATCTATACTGTGCACAACAAGACAGGTCTACTCCAAAACATTGCCAAGAAGGACCCATGTTTTTGAGTAGAAGGAGCCTTAAAACCAAATGAGAATGAGAGGGAGCTCATTGCTTAAGCAGACATATTATGTAATAAGGAAGTGTCATTGATCATTAATTATTGATGTAAGCTGGTTTTTCATTTTTTCTTGTAGCAACTATGGGTAACGTTTTCCACAAGATTTTTTCTGGCCTCTTTGGCAAGAAGGAGATGAGAATATTGATGGTTGGGTTGGATGCTGCTGGTAAAACCACAATCCTTTATAAACTCAAATTAGGAGAGATTGTCACAACTATACCAACCATAGGTGAGAATTGTTGGCGGTAACATTTAATATTTGAATATCTTGATCAAACATGTTGTGACCAATGGGTGCTTGTCACCTATGTATGCTTTATGTTTCTTTGCCAAAGTTTGTGTTTGTTGTACGTAATCTGGACCAGGCAGCAATCTCAAACTCGTAAAAAACTCAAAAAACTTGTCTTCATGTGTTGAGAAATACGCCCAACTCTGTAAGATAAGTTTTGATGAATTCACCATAAGTCATGTCAGCTTTTGCATAAATGATAGTATTCTATCCAATGTTATAATCCAGGTTTTAATGTGGAGACAGTAGAATACAAAAATATCAGTTTCACAGTTTGGGATGTGGGCGGTCAAGATAAAATCAGACCATTATGGAGACACTACTTTCAAAATACCCAAGGTAAGTTATTCTGACATTCATATGTGATATATACAGATATTTACAGAAGATATGCGCACCAGGGCGAAATAGTTCTGGTCAACCAATTACATATTTTGTGCATTATAAAATTTTGCTATCATCTGAGAAAGTCATTATAATGTTATCACTGCGTGTTCAGTCAGCGCAATGAGTCTCCAGACTGTTGGGTATAAGTAAGTTACTTCCTTATTCATGTAACATGTAGAGAACCTTCTGGTCCTAAATACAAGGCAGGCTAATTGTATTACACTAGTACTAGAGAGAGTCTCTGATTGTGTTAGTTGTTAGTGTTGCTAGTGGTATGTCTATATAGCCATATAGCCGGAGGAATCCTCACTACAAAAAAAGTCAGTGAATAAACATAAATATCAAGAAATCCTTGGAATGTATAGTTTCTGACATATTCACCCAATATAATCACTGAAAATAATTGATACATTCTATCAAGGATTACTTAGGCTGTGGCACAAATCTGCTCATAGAATGAGGATGCTCATGACAATAATGTGGTGACTGAAAAGAGTAGTTAGGTATGCCCTTTGATAAGGATTTATGTTGAGGTTAACCAGTCATTGATACGCTGGTTATTTGACTAGCTTGAAACCAATCTGCGTTCATGTCTGGTAAAGTAGTTCCAGAGGCTGAGAGATCCTCAAAACAAATCTCTAAGACATCAATTTTCTAAAACTATAAACCTGCTATGTCATGCTATGGAATAATTCAGGTCAACATAATTATTATGGTTACCACTTAGTTTATAAATCAGAAACTAATCGATTTCTATACTTGACATCTCTAGCCATTGACACACTCCTGGTGTTACTTTATATAACATCTGCAGTCAAACAGTCTTGGGTCATGACTGAGTGGATATTTGTCCTATTATCTATTTCATGTTGAATTTTTGATAGGTTTGATATTTGTGGTGGACAGTAATGATAGAGAACGTATAACCGAGGCTAAAGATGAACTCGATAGAATGTTGAACGAGGATGAATTAAGGTCTGCGATATTGTTAGTGTTTGCTAACAAACAGGTATGTAACAACTTAGTAACAGCTCAGAAAGTGGTCATTTACGAAACAATCATATTGGACATACTTATCATTATTATGTCCTAGATGTAAGCTATAGACCTGCTTCAATGCTCATGGGTTTTTATAGCTCATTTTGATATGAATTCATTTATGCCTCCTACTTTTTTGTAGGATTTGCCAAACGCGATGACTCCACAAGAGATCACTGACAAGCTGGGATTACACAACATGAGAAACAGGAAATGGTTTATTCAGGCTACTTGTGCTACAAATGGTGAGGGTCTGTACGAGGGATTGGACTGGCTATCTAATACTCTGAAAAGCTCATCGTAATATCTTGTCAAAACAATGTGATCTTAATACTGCTCTCAGAAACAAAGAAATGTACAGGTGACTCTCAAGTATCAAAACTGCTACAGCTCCTCCCTTCCCTGCCTCAAATGAAGACGTAGCTCGAATAAGTGCTATGATTGTATTATGTACATTTGACATGAGACAAATTAAAGTCAGTTCACACTGATGTGGCGCAAGGACATGTCCCACTGATCCTGTAGCCTACCTGTCTATCTCTTTTGACTATATTTATTGTTACATCTTTTAATGCCCCGTGCTATAGATATAAATGTTCGTTATGTCACCCTGGCAATCCAATTCATGTGAAAGATATTGTTTGGCCAATCAGTATTTCTATTCAGTACATTGTATATTGATAGACATGGTTACGAATATGTATGACATGCAACCCAATTTCTCTATTAGCATGCAAATATTCTAGCCTAATCTACTTTTTTCATGAACAATATGACAATTATATATGTAACAAACTCCCTATATCATCCAAACGCTGGTCTCAAAGATAAAAATTGATGTGATATTTGTGAAGTAATATACCAAATATACTTCTCAGCACACATCCCCACACAAATTCCATGTTCACGATATCAATTAATGGTAGATGATGGGTTTCCTGCCTTATAACACAGAGCTCTGAGGCTGAAACTCAAGAAAAGTTGCTGGTTTGTCTCAAAAGCCCTGATTTGACATAATAGCGAATTGACTGAAGGATAATAACGGAACATTGCTGCTGTGCAACGAGTCTTACATTAGTTATAGTAGTGGTGAGGCTGAGATGTTGCTGCTATATAACAATACCCAGTACACATGGGTAACAGGTTGACCAGATACATTCTGAACTTCAATGGCCATTAATTTCTCTGCAAATCTGAGTTGTCTGCTCATTATTCAAAAGCAGACAACTGCTGCCTGTGTAGGTTTTGATCAAATCATATGACCAATACAGTCAAGCGTATCTATGCTCATGCTCATTGTCTGCAATAAAATTTACAGCTCAAATCTAAAATTACATTAATATGATGACCAATATTCACAGGTCACTATCATGGTGACTGCAGGTGGTGCTAATGTACACCTGAACATAAGACTAGGACTGCTATGACAGTAAAATGATAAACAGTAATAGGTTATCTTTGATGGAGTGATTGATGATTAATATTTTGACTTCGGAGGTTGGTCTCTGTCAACACTTTTTAATGTAAGAACTGAGCTGCAAGCCCAAGGATATTGCTGTTGTGATAAACATGAGGGAAGAAATAATGCATTCGAATTTGAAATAGCGTGTTTGATCAACATAATTAATTTCTTTTCTTTCCGATCAAAGACACCTAAACGTATAAACAACACACATAGCATATAATGCCATTCTGTTGTTTCCCATTAAACGGAGACAGCGACCTAACGCTGAGAGAAATGAATTTTCTTTTTCTCAAAGTTAGGTCACTGGCATCATGTTGAAATGGATTTTCAAAGACGAACTTGCCTTTTCTTTTTGCTGATATACTGGGAGTGCTCTCTATTCTTATATTTCCTGTTTCAAGTTGTCATCGATCTTCTTAGAGTCTCCTCAATTCTTCGTGTGAAGGCTACCCTATATGGGCTTGAAAGTCATGTTAAAATTCAAGTACCATTTAGCACAACGAGAGAGTTTATGACGAGATTATTGCGGACCCCACACCAGGATAAAACTTGCAACAGTACCTTTGGAAATACATGCGAAACACAACAGAATTACGGTCGTAAAGCATACATAGAGCTCTACATCTCAGAGATAGTATTCGTTTTCGTTTTCGTATTCAAGGCAATCTTGTAGCTGTTATGTCACAAATATACTTTGTTTCTAAGGTACACCATCCTGAGAGTCACATCAAATCTAAGATAACGATCTGCTACGCCTATTATTACTTGAAGTTGACTTAAGGAAATAGCATTGAGTTGGATATCTACTGGCAGAAGACATTCTTAGTAAATTTGTTCGTAGTTCTTTTTGCTGGAGGTATGTAGTATTTAACTAGCTCACATCGCTGAAGGTGTAAAAGATATCACGTGGGAATGATTTTAATGAGTTTCATATTTTACTATTTTTCTTATAGTAAGACTTGCGATGATGAAGTTTGGCTTGGAACTAACTTTAAATGCTATGGCACTTAGCTAGCAATGTATGTCATGTTTGGCCATTAGGTGTTGTTGAATTTACAATTCTTACAGTACCATACTAATTACCCAGTTCCTAATTTTGTGTCTTGACTCTTCATGAACAATTGTAACGCTGCCATTGGCAGCATACACTGTTTGAAAAAAGGCAACAATGGATAGTCACATGGGGAAGAGCCATGAACAGAGCCGCTTTAACGTTCTTGGTCTCCAGCTCTTGCGATAATTCAGTCATAATGAGCAGTTAACATTGATTTGAAAAAGCAAGGAGGAAGAGCGTAGTTAGTTTACAGCCTTCAGGTGTATTTCAGACCAACAGTTTGATAACAATTTTTCTGAAAAAGATAAGTTGCTTCGAACCAAAATATCATTTGATATGCAGCGCTGATAATATTGGATAATTCATTAGTGTTTTATAGCTGAAACAACGAAGATTATGAGTATACCTAAGACTCCAGGTCGTCTGACTCTTGACCTGAAGAAGTATGACAAACAGCAGGGGCGTCTGCTAAGTAATGAGCTCAAGGATATCGATGCTATCAGAGACCGACAGGTATGGATCATTATGAATCAATATGCATGCAAATGTAGGGTCCTCAGCATTTTGTTACCAACTAAATTGATGACAAAAAATGGTCTGACCTTGTGGCACTCGTACCTTTTCCTGTCCTAGCTTAGCCTGAACGCTTGCAATGATAATGTGATAATAATCGACACACACGAGCTCATTCAAAGTTATTTACATGTTTTTTTGTATTGCACTATGTGACCCTGACTTCTTTGTTGTCAGGAAAAGAGTTTGTTCAGAGATCAGATGGAGATCAGAAGAGAATTATGGAGACTGACGGAGGATAAGAGAAAACAGAAATATAAGAAACAGCAGCAGGTCCGAGACAGAATGAGGATAGAGACTAGTCACCATGGTTCTGCTATAGCCGGCAGAGTCAGCAGGCATCTCAACTATAGTAAGAGTAACTCCTATCTGCTCACCGACCTCAATACCTCTGCAGCTGCTATTTGAATAATGCAGCATTTATTCTCCACTAGAATATACACCGTTAAAAGTTTTCTACAAGTCCTCCATCCTTACCAAGTAGCATCAGTGTCTTTCCTCTATCAATCCACAATGAATATATCACAACCCTTCATCCAGTGGATTGACTGCATCTCCTATACTCATTCCTCCTCCTTGAGTTTTAGCCACTAGATAACCAGGTGATATTCCATCAGGGTCATCTGGTGACGCCCACCACAAGTTATCTATAGATGTGGCCAAGTATCTCATCAGGATCACATTAAATATCTGTGTGAGTATAAGCATAGTATAGAATAGCATAGTATAGATTTAGCCTTGGCTAACCCTCTGATGCTTAGACAGCCTGCTGCGGCTTGTATAAATCAGCATAGTAGAGAATAGCATAGTATATCAGCAACAGCAGTAAAATAGTAGTACTGAGAATTAAGACAGGTACAAGTATCCCTTATCCCATATTGGGGAATTTTAGGAGCGAGATCTCCTCAAGTTCGGCTTCGATTCAAGCTTCAAGTTTTATTGCTTGTTATACCTGTCTATATAGATTTCATTGAAATGAATAATTTTTGAAAGCCTAAGTTTCACCTACCTCAAGTACCACTATACATGTCAGAAAAATGGCAGCAGGTAAAAGAAGCGCCTGCTTGAAGTAATCCAACATAGCCACCTGACAGCCATCCTCGTTGAGAGTGTCAAATATTGTACCGTGTGTTGCTATGTTGTTTACATCCTCGTGTTGACAAGGAGCAACAGGTGACTCAGGATCACAACAACTGAAGGGTACGTCTGCAACATGATACACCCCTGTTCTTCGTACTCTGAAAGATAACGATTTCTCACAAAATGATAACTTTCTGATAAATCCTATAATTAAATGAAGTAGTTATAAACCAAGACATTCAAATGAACTCGTATTGTAATATATACATTATAATTATAAATCTATGAAAAATATCAATTTAGTGTTAATTAAAACCTTAAAATGTTTAAAAAATATACCAAACCATCAGCTTAGCTCAATGTTATCTAATCTTCTCACCGTTCCAAGTCAGCATCTCGCAGAAACTCATTACTCTTCCATGCAACTGTAAACCAATCCTCGGGTCCTGAGTTCCCGCAGCACTGAAAATCCATCTGTATCTTATCCATGGTCAACTTAAAACAAAAACATATTATTAGTTATTCTCAGAAGATGAGAGGAACAAAAAACATATATACCGTAATCCCTCACCTATAGATCGCGCGACGTATAAGTGAAGGCGGCTATAAGAGAGTTTGGACCAAAACCTCTTACAATCACCGAAGATGAATAGCTCAGTGGTAGAGCGTTCGACTTGTAAACATGGAGTTGTGAGTTCGAAACCCACTGCGGACAGTTTTTTTCCCAAAACTACTTAGTTCATTTGTAGTGAGTGTAGTGTAGTGAGTGTCTTAGAGTGGTGGGGTGTCTTATAGCTGTGGGGTGTCTTATAGCTGGAGCGTTTTTATTTTTTCTGAGGGGGGTGATTCACTTATAAGTCCGGTGACTTATAGGTGAGGGATTACGGTACATACATACATGATTGGGAGAAAACAAACTCAACGAAAAACCAGAATCTCACACATTGAGGTCAATAACTGGTTTGGGTTATTCCGCATTTGTTTACATCAATGGCTGTCATCTAGGCCTGAATATATGAGTTTTGCGTAGTCTGTGGTTCTGCTATTATAATTTTCACTTACCTTTTTATATGTTCCTTCATTGTAAACTCCGATCACCCCACCCAAACCTTGCTGTAATGATTCGCTGAGCTTTCTGAGCTGGACCCCTACAGTTATACCGCTGACCACGAGTATTACAACAGTGAATATTACAGTACATATTAACAGCTGATGAAGGGTATTGACACCTGCAATGAACAAGCAACAATTAGGTATCTCAGCATATATTGTCTAATTTTCTGGTTAGTTCTGGATTAGTTATCTGCCCATGAGTCCCGAGTGGACATCTTGTACTGGAACAAATATTTATGAACTGCCTTTCAATGACAGCTACTTACAAAACGACAATAACGACAGGATTTTGTGATCGGATTAATTCAACTTCATAATCTCTCTAGCTGCCTGAGTGATGATTGCTCATCTTATGACCATGTAGATATACAACCGACCCATAGACTGGACTGATCGATGAGTCTTGTGAGACTTCATTATTACCAGAATTCATTTTCTCTCGACTGGCTGATCTACTGGCCACTTTGTATGTATATGTAGCTACCAAGTTCACCACAGTTTGAGTTATTCCGCAGAGAAGATAGACAACCATGTAAGGAGTGGTTCTGTATTTCTAAAATGACAGCGTAATAACAAATCCCCTTTGCCATATACTCACATGTCAAACTGATTTGGCAAAACATGTAGACAAGATTTCTTCAATTTACCAAAGGCATTGGCTTCCCCTAATTAAAACCTAAGAGGAAAAGACTCGAGAAGTAGTTCAATGTTGGTTTGACTGCGTGATTCCAAGTTAAATCTTCTCACAGTACAATAATTTCTAGCCTGTTTTGACAAGCTTCTCAAGACAGGCTAATTAAATTCACAAGAGTAAACCTAGTCCACACTATAATTTTGAGTCAAATAGGAATTGTTTGGTGAAAATCATGACTGCACCGCAATCAAATCACGCACACTGCACTGGTTTTATTTGAACTTTCAACAATAATGTATTTCGGATGGAGAAAAGTAAAGTGCATAAACAGAGTCAATATATCACTATCTTTCATGTATTTGTAAGTTTTGTTTATTGGAATTATATGATGAACTTACCTCTACTATCATAGTGTAGGGATTGATGATACCTTGTATAACAAAGCTAAACATTATAATCAGTAAACCCATAAGAACACATAAACCACCTGTCATAATGATTATATAACCTAGAAAGGATCTCCCTCTCTCAGCCAGATAGATCTGAGGATATCCGTACCGCCCCATTCCAATCTCCCGTTTTTTTAGAGCTTGTGTTATTTGTTATCTGTTATTGCTGTCGTTATCATAATGTCACAATACAATCAGAACAGGTTTAGCTGTGCGATTTCTATTGTTAACATTATGATATAGATATAATAATGAATGATAATGAAATTTACATCACAATCTCTGATTGTTATACCATACCTGATAATGTGCTGGGCAGTATGTTTTTTTTTTCGACTATGTTAACAATGCAGTATAAAAGGCTGAGCTAAGTGTCTTGAGTGTTACTCAAGGAAAAGCTCAAATGACAATAAAAAGAAAAAACTTTTGCCATTGTTTCAGATAACCAACACAGCAAGAGGCATGAGAATAAGGCGGTACAAACACCAAGCACTGCTGAAAGAAGAGTGTCACCTCCCATCCATCCGATCAGTCTTAGGCCAGACAGTCACAGAATTTTCACTATCACTAGAGAGAGCACACTCAGTCAGCCCAAGCAACTACCTAAACTTCATCGCCCACATAGTGTATCATCAGCTAGTCTCAATCAGACTGCGTCTATGGTCAGCATTATGAGAGCTAAAAAGTTTGCAGAGTCAGAGAGGAAACTCGCTATTGTTGCTCAAGCCTCTCGACTAGAATCAAGACAGCCGAAAAACCAAGCAGAGGAAATCGAAGTGGTGGGATTGAACAACCAGCCAGCTACAAGAACACCCAAGGTAGCACACAGTGTTTTTGTGAACTATATTTGACGGATTATTAGAATTATTGGGAGGTCATGTAATGGATAGATTGGGGCCATTCAGACATTAGACACGAGAGATTCACTTTGTAATGTAGATGACGTATATTCGGCAAATAAAATATTTCACATTGCAAGTAAAGGCCAACAGCATAGTCTGCTTCCAAGGAGAAATTAATTATAATGCTGTACAATATAACCTTATAAAATGATACTATACCCATACTATTATTATACAATTTGTATGTTTTAGGAGTTACTCCCTTTTTTTCACTGTGAGGATAATACCTGCTTTATGTAAAAAATTCATTTTGTAGATTTACAAATCTGCAAATAAGACATACAGACCAATGCTGAGACTATACAGTAGAGCATCAATAGAGATACCAACAACATTTTGTGGACCAGAAGACGAACAACCAACAGCAGATCAAACAATCCCAATAAATGATCATATACGAGACCACACAACAAAGAAACTCAAACAATTCCTAAGTGATGAGGGTGTTGATGCTAACAAACTTCCGAATGGCTTAAATAAGTTAGCTGAAGACATCAGTACCCTGAGAAATCTTGGTAAGACTAATGATGAGGTGTGGCAGGATGTACGTAGTTGCCGTTACTTGCGAGGATATGATCCACCTCTGATGACGCTTCCTGACAAAAATGACCCCAGCCAATTTGTGTTTGGTAAATCCTCCAAAGAGTTATATAAGCAGCACCTTATGAGAATAGCCCGGCAGGTTGAGGCAGCGAAGCAAAAGAGAGACACCGAGGCTAAAGCTGCCACATATACATTAACACACACAAAAGACTATGATAAGTTTGTAGTCAATAGAACACAGTATAGAACCTATATGAAAAAGTTCATGTGAATTTAGTAGGGGTGTATTAGAGTGCTGGCACCGTCTGTGTTGCCGCTCTTATTTCTAAGTCTTCTGCCAGATAACCTTTCATAATTTTGATTTTTACAGGGCTCTCTTTATCTCCCTGTGTAGTCCTATATAACCATTCATCAGGTGAAAGACAATCTTTAGTTATCAAATTAAACACTGTTCATTTTTAAAATTAAGAAGATTATAATTTTTGATATTTGGAACTATTAATTTTAATTGTATCAAATATCTAGCTTTTTTTCTTCAATGTAGGAGAGTAAGTCCTGCTTTATTCAATCAAGTGCCTGATAACTCCATGTCTAACTAGATATAGTGTATGATGATAATAACTATGATTAGATCCCCATATTAATAATAAACTGATGACTGAGACCATGTCTGGAATGTCTTGATAGGAGGTGGGGTACAAGTACAACCAAGAGTTTCTGACCTCCAGCTCCACCATACCACACAGTGATCATTAATGAACTCCCTCTAGTTCATTGGTGAGATGTCCCAAACTCTCTGATGAGAGCAGTGAGAGTGAGAGCAGGGAGGGTGAGAGGCTATGCTACAAGATAAATTAGGAGTTGTGTACCCTCTGTAAATATTGTTACAGGAGCAATCTTTAGAGCGCCGGAAAACATTTATCTATATTAAGCACCGATGACGTCAATATGACGTCCTGTCACTATAGAAATGTTCACGTGGTTTGCAGTCACATGACTGAATACTCCAATCAAATGCTTACAATATTAGTCATGGAGTATTTTTAGGTACTTACTCAGGCAGGACATGAGCAAGAGATGACTCACCTGAAATCAGTCATAGGAGCACGAGTCATAGCGGCAACACAAAGTTAGTGAAGAAAAACAGACAGAAAGTGACTCATTTGGATTAATTAGTCAACACGCTGGCGAAGAAAGCAATGGAGACCAGTTTGTATCAAGAACAGGAGCCTGATAAGACACAGGAACGGAAGAAAAACATGTTTTTGGACTTCGGTGCAGGTAGTAACACTAAGCAGCAAAAGTTTGCAAGCTTGCTGGCAAGCCCAGATATGAACATGTTGAAAATGGCCTCACCTGAACTTGAGAAAATGTTGATGGCATCCAACAGTTTGCTTCAAACACCGACACCCACACAATTTCTGTATCCTAAGTATGTAACAGATGAACAGGAAGCTTATGCTAGAGGATTTGTTGAAGCGCTGGCCCAGCTACAAAACAGTGGAATGCCAGGTCAACCTCCCCTCCCAGGCGCATCTGCTGCCGGAGCACCCGGTACTTCAGGTTTACAGGATGCTTCCAAACCCGGTGATACAGTGCCAAACGCCTCCGATCAGCCACCTACATACAGCACACTGATGCCAATGTCATCAGCTCCATCTATTCCGCCAATGTCTGCAACCAGTGCTGCAACAACACTGGCTAACATGAGCGGAGTTAACCCTCCTATTGGAATACCACAGAAACGACCTTATCAGTTTGTTCCATCTGCTCTCGCTGCGCATGCCCCTCCCCCAACATCAACGATTCCGCACTCTGCTGCGTTATCGTCTATCGGAATGAACTTTCCTCCTGTTCCATCAACATCAAATGGCCTGAGTATCAGTGTAAAAGATGAACCATCACACTCCGCTGACCACACAGTCCCCTCAGGATCCTCACAAGTAAGCCCAGCTCCCAGCAGCTCCAGAATGTCAGACAATTCTGGCCCCGGTTCACCCGGCAGTGTAATGGACAATGATGGTGATATGGGACTTAACTTGGGAGATCAAGATGGGATGAAACTTGAACGAAAACGTGCCAGAAATAGAATAGCAGCAAGGAAATGTCGGACCAGAAAACTTGAGAGAATCTCCAGGCTGGAGGAAAAAGTAGCCGATCTGAAAAATAGAAACAATGACCTTTTACAGCATGCAACTAGCTTGAATGAGCAGGTTGTTCAGCTAAAGCAACAAATTATGGATCATATGAAAACAGGCTGTCAAATTATGATGCCGAATGCTCAGAGTCTTACTCAGTCATGATACCTCAATGTCGCATGACATCATCAATGTTTTTTTTCATTAACACATCGTCGTACTTTTCATCATATCAGGTCTGAGGCTTTAATAACTGTGTATATTGATATCATATTTATATCTCCAACTTTATAGCCTTTATATATTTATGCTATGCTGGTTTCGTAAGCATAAAAGCCTACATAAAAAGGCAAGAGAACCCATTTTATTGTGCATGGACTTGCAATAATATGTTTATTTTGTTTTTGCCATAATATTTTTTGCTGATTGGTTAGCAGCCCCACAGATTCTTGAAGACAATGATTTTATGTCCTTATATTATCAATATTTATAATGTTGTCAGACTGTCAACATACACAAATTAGACATTATTTTTCTATATTAAAATGATGCTGGATACTGCTCTGCTGTTTTCAAATAATAATAAGGATAAGTTTATCTGATTAGATGTTTGCTCCGAAATGTGTTACTTTTACACCTCAATGTCTTATATGCTGTAGATCATTCATGTTGTGTTAGTATGCAGTCCATGCGTTCTAGAAGAGGTCGGTTGTATCTGGTCATATACCTATCTCTCATTCAGCATATCTTGTGGCTTTAGATTCCAACGACTCAAAAAAGTTGTATTAATACGAATTCGGGAATAACCAGCCCTCATCAAGGAGTACTGGCAATTCTTCTAGACCCACCCTAGGAGATAGTGTGTGTCTAGAGAGTTCCTAGGAATAAAAAAAGTCAAGAATGGTCTATCTATATGATTACAGTGATAAGGCAGAAGCACTAGTAATAATTGGTTTAAACACCATTCTTCGTCTCTCTTGGCGACAGAATCGCCAAGAAACTTGATTGCAGTCTCAACCATTTGAACCCAGAACTACTAGGAGTGTAGTTCAGTCTTGTAAAAAACAAAAGTTGCACTGGTTAACTTTTCACATTTCACAGACAATTGCAATGTTGATATGAATGTTTCCACACAAAGGCCTATCAAATCTTCTTGCGGGAGGTAATTGCTCTGTTCTAGCTGGTTCTAGGGTTGGCACATCCCACACTTGAGACAGGAGCAAAGCTCACGTAGCCTGTTTGGACATAACCATGGGCAATGAGTTTATCCTAAACTGTGTGATTTATTGAGTTGTCCTCTCATTCAACTTCAGGGCAATCCTATAGCCTAGTTACAGAGCCCATTTTAAATCGTCATGCTTATGAAAATGATGGAGATTAAGTTGGTCTATGTGACATCATTGAACCGGAAGCAGAGAAGAAGGTATTGATTGAGAAGAAAAGTTGTAACCTGCTAAAATGTCTGACCCATTTCAAGACACACCCCCTGCTTTTGAGGGAGAAGAGGACCCGGCAGCCGACTTTTTAGCCAGTCAACAAAACCAACTTGCTGATCTTGAAGATGGAGATGATTTTGGCTTCAGTAGCAATACAGATACAGGTATACAACATCAAAGTGACTTGTTACTTTTTTTCAACTAATCAATTTGTTTTTACTAACTAAAGGAAGGGGGAGGGGCGTTGCATCATTGTTTGCCTATCTCTCCCTGAAAGCACAAAAGACCACCAAAGCTCGCATTGGCTGAAGTAGTTACACAGGCTAACTCTATATGCCCATGTTGGTTGATATTGGGAGTCAGTAACTGTTGAGTTTTTCATTGATAATATTGTTGACTTAATCTTCATTCCTTTTTAACACTATCAAAAGTCATATTGTCAGCTACTTTATTCAAATCATCGGGGTAGTCTCAAGACAAGGGCAAGTGTAGCCTTTGTCTTGCGGAGTGTGGTATGATTAGTACTAGGTGCCATGATTAATGGACCAAGTCAGATTGAACAGCCAACCTAGTACCTGTTGATGTTTGGTTATATTCGTCCCTCCCATAATCATCTCTCCTCGGTTGCTGGCTGCATGGATTGATAAATGACACACTCTCCCTCTGTTGACGCAATGCTTATAGATGATGCTTTAAGTAAGTATCATCACTTATCAGATGAATTAAATAAGGAGAAAGTGTCTATGACCTTTGTGATGTTTGTACCGAATCATATCTCAAATATTGTTGCCAACATTTACTAGTATTGGTATCAACCCGATATGTCATATATATGTGTGTTCTTTTTCACAGGTGCTGCCAACTCAAATGTTGCTGATTCACAATTCGATGCATTTGGTGATGAACCTGCTGCTGCACCACAAGAGGTTTGTAAAATTTAGATCATCCCGAAATAGTTTTATCCCCTGTGATATATTGCACTTTTCGAAAAATAGTTTGTGCTCCCAATTGATTGTGGTGAATATTGCTATGCATGTCCCGTTGGCATGATATCAATTAAAACCCATTCTCCTTCAAAAAACATTGATGACTTGTATCTATAGGCCTAAATAAAAATTGCACTGGATTTTTAAATCACTCAGTATATGCTTTAAAACCTGTTTGGCTCTATGCCTGCTCTGCACGAATTTTGAAGCTTGACGATAAACTGTGTGGATAAGCTTGTTACCATATATATGCATGCCTGTCTTTTTCTAACACGCTTGATGTATTGCTGTTAGCATGCCATTGATATAAGTTTGCTTTCTATGATCTGTTGTAATTTTGTTGTAGTCTGTTAGTGCTATGGATGACTTTGGAACCTTGTCTACTAATGAGAATGAAACTCCCTTAGATTTTAACAGTGAAGTAAGAGATTTCACTGGTTTAAACTTAAAATATCAAGGCGTGTACCCACTGAACAGCATTGAGATTTCTACACTGAGTAACTTTATAAAATGTATTGGGAGTTTGATTGGGCTACTCTTGGTATTCTACGTCAAAATATTGCTTTTTTTATATATTTTTCAACTTGCCAAACTTTGTTTGCTATTTTGCATGGAAGCAGTACTGCATGATACTAATAGTCTACATATACTGCAATTGTATTGGATGTATGCATGAATTTGGCTTGATCATGAAACACGTTTTTTATTTGAAGCCTCCGCAACAAAACGGATTTGCTGAGAGTTCACCATATTCAGCTATTTCCTCTATGGATAGATTGGCAATAGAACCAGAAAAAATAAAGAAATGGAGAGAAGAGCAAAAGCAACTTCTAGAAGAAAAAGGTAAACTCATTTACTGCTCACCAAACAGTTAGTGATGAGTCTGCCCGACATAATCTACAATCAGCCGCCTTACATCTCACGCAATCATATACCGGTATAGGGGAGTTTGCTTTGTAGTTACAAGGTGTTGTGCTAGCGTTAACCATTAGCATTAGGCTATATTACTTTCAAGGATTCAAATTTAGCCATCGCACCATTTGAGTTGTAATTATATATGGTGATCATCCTTCTCATTGTCTGCTCTCACTGTCTGCTGCCTGCTGTCATGTAGATGCTTCTGAAGAGGAAAATATCAATGAGATGAGAGCTGCAGCAGCTAAAGAATTAGAAGACTGGTACAAACATCGAGACGAACAGTTAGAGAAAACTAAATCTACTAACAGGTAATTATCGCCATCAATCAAAGACTCTTATATACTCAAATAACTGTACAGCTTTCTTCTTCCATAATGAGAAAAGTGCAATCAAAGATCATTTGTTGTGGCTGATAACTTTTTGGTTGAGTCATTATAGTGACCAAAAAACTTGACTGTCGCTGAACATTAATAGTATCGCCTTAAAAAATGGAAAGGTAGTAAATACCAGCTTGTGATTACGCGTGTCAGGGATGTGGCTCCAATGAGACAAGGCTTCAGGTGTTTGAAGGATAGATTTGATACAGTATCATTTCATCTTTCGTTCATATCCTGATCAAGTTCCTGATACCATAATAGTGAAAAGCAGTAGTACCTCTCAGTCTGCAGTAGTTCAGTAGGTTGTGTGATTTTTGCCAAATGATGATAGTCCACTTCTCAGATTGAGCTTTCTTGTCACCTCAATGAAAATATTTATTTGATTACTTTCTAGAGAGAATAATGGGTAGGCATTTATAGTTTTCAGAACCTTTTGTTGTAGATGGATAGTGTTTAGTTCACTACATACATGTGTAAAAATGTATATTGGTGTCGTGGTAATTGTGTAGTGATTGACAGCAAGCAACCTCAACCTTCATTGAAAAGAGGGCCTTCAATGTTTATTGATTTCATGCTAAACCCTTTGGCTCAACTAAGCGGATATCAGGCCGTCAACTATGCTTTGGTGTGAAACCGTCTAAACTTTGATTGATGAATAATCTTTTTAGAGGAGTTTCTTTTGACTCATTAAACTACAATTTAGACTTTTCATCAGCTCGCGACAACAGAGATCCATCGTACTTCAGCAAAAAACCCACTACTTCACAGGTTTTTTATGTTTCTATATGATATATAATCAATCTCTATTATTCAGGGCGGCTGAAGAGGCATACGTCAAAGAAATTGAAGATAAGGAGCCAGGAAGTGAATTTGAGAGGATATGCAAGCTCTGTGACTTCAACCCTAAAAATTCTAAAAACACGCGTGATGTGTCACGCTTCAGATCCATATTGTTACAACTGAAGCAAGGAGGACTTATCAGAAATGTTCAGTGAGATGAGGCCAATCTTTATCATTAGGTTGTTGTTACAATGTATATTTAATTCTTTGGTACTACAGAATTTTGTCATCCTAGTCTTGACCCCTTACCCTCATCACGATTGCTGACATTGCACTACTAGACGCATTCCCTCAATATAAAAGTCAAGTCAATCACAAGGAAGGTGTTCCAGGGAAAGTAGCCATTTTGTTGATTGTAACTCCTTCGTGTCCTGATATATGTGATGAGACTTCTAAATATAGCTACTTCATATGATGATTTAATAATAATAATAATGACAGTGTTGTTTTTTAATTTATATACTAGAGAACAAAATCAGTTTATGCAATTTATTTTATAGAACTAAGCATTGAAAAATCAATAAAACTCAAATGATACCATTAAACAATGATGAATGAAGCTTTTGCCTGGGTTTCAGTAGACTATGTAACCAGCTGTACCAATGATTGTATCATGTCTTGAGACTTCAGCGAGATTTCCCGTTATTGTAGGTCATGTAAATCTCATGTGAACATTTAAAGATTTGGGTTAAAACTTGTATATGATCATGTTTTATCTGAATAATATTCCGATAAATCATGAAAGCAGGGAGGATATATCCAACCCTGTAGGGAATAAGTGCTAATTTCCTTGCTAAAGCATTGACTATTATGGAGTTACACCCTCTCTGAACCTTTACCTCAAAGAGTAGCCAACTCCTTTGTTGGTTGAATGTTCAAAATTAAACAATTTGTCTGTTTATGTAGACTCAGCTCTCAGTTGGGTTTGTTGAAAGCTTGAGGCCGGCCCATTCTGGTGCTTTAGTCAACTCTATGTCAAGGTGAAGCATTTATAACAAAAATATTTGAGAAGCGGTTTGTTTAAAAAATCGATATGAGTGCTAAGTGGGAAAAGACAGCTGCTTCTAAGGTTTTGGATGTGCAAAAACACCAGCATGGCTTCTCTGGCAACCAAAACAAGCGTAGAGTATATACCAAGATTAGCAGCACAATGCAGAGCCGTAAACAGAAGGAAAACACATGTCCTACTGAAGATCATGATGTTCCAGATATGTCCTCTCAAGCAAGTTTGGGTTTGGTGAAGGGCAATGAGAAAAAGCAGAAACATAAGAGAACAGCTAGCCTCACGGATCTAAGACCGGAAGACAAAAAGAAGGTAGCCAATCTGATTCAGGAGCTTGCTAGTTTAGGGGCTCAGAAGGAGGAGATTGAAACAATACTAAAGAAGGAAAGACATGACTTTGAGGGTGCTATCAAAGACTTAGTTAATGATCAAAAGGCATTACTTTTAGAAAGGCAATCTGTTCAATCTGAATTGAATTCATGCCAGCAAATGCTGAATCAACTCCAGGAAGCAGTCCTCCACCGCCCTGCGTCTCGCTCATTGTTATCATCACGTCATGGCAGTGATGACCAACAAAGCAGCAACGTTGTGTCTGACAAGAGAGGATCAGATTTTGATCGTCACTCAGCGCTAGATGATTATATAAATAAGCACAACAGCACGCAAGAATCAATGGATGTGGCTTCAGAAGTTGGCAGTGCTGTGAGTGAAGATGTGAGGAATCCACGGTGAGGATTTGCATTTGATTTGATTGATTAATTTTGATTGACATCTGAATTGATACAATCAATATCCGAATCAGTACATTTTGTGTAGGCCTGGGCTTTAGATCTCTTAGGTACCCAGTTACATATTAGTATCATTAGATCCTGGTCCTCTTGCATAGCAAGCTGCCATTTGGATATATTACCTGTTTAGGGAGATTGTCCACAGCGCTGTGCTGGACAGTTTCAAGTACAAAAGGTTTCACCAAAAAAAAATCAAAGTAAAAATATGAAAACTACGCACAGTGTTTGTAAGAAATTACTTTTGTTTGGAACCTGATCCATATCTTTAAGTTTAATTGGTGATTAAAGCTCACAGTTTCTCTTTTTATCGGACATCCTCCACTTTAATTGGTGAGGCTAAAAAGTCCCATCACAAGAACTACAGAGATCAACCCGTCTGCTCTTTTGTATCACAAAATGACACAAGTATCAGGGCAAATACTACTGGAAATGGCACCATCAACTACTCGAAGAAAGATGAGCTATTTTTGGAAAAAGCCAGGCTTGTAGAGGTGAGGATTGTTTTTGGATTATTCGGTTCTCATCAATCGGCATTCTCTGCTATTCTTCAAATTCACATATTTTCGCTGCAACTGCCGCAATGTTTGATGTTTCACCATTGGCCGCTATGTATTGTGTATAATTTTGGTTTAATTGAGCATTATAGGTACATAATTACAAAAAATATATGATACAAATACCTTAGAGTGCACCCTAATCAGTGTTTTCTCTGCCGAGATCAGCTCTCTGGTTTGATGGGAATAGTTTTTTTTTAGGAACAGAGGCAGTTAAGACAGAGGTTGTTAGAACAGGAGGAGCTACTCAGGCAGACCCAGAGAAGACTGCATATACAGGAACAGGAGAAAGTATTATTCAATCTGAAGGCATATCCACAGCTTCAGCAGACTTACAGTCAAACACAACAGATCTACCCTGAGTATGTGTGTGACCAGAAGAGACAGGGCTTTACAAACTATGGTGCAGAGTAAGTGCAAGATTTGAAAACGTATAAAAAATACCGTACCGTTGACAGATGGACAGTTTTTAGTGTTGGTATTTGAAGGGTTCGTTTCTCATTTATTGAAGTTCACTCCAATACACTCAAATGCATTTTAGTAAGGTGTAGGTCACACATTGGCTACAAATAACAAATGGAGGAGGAGGAGTATATTTTCCCAAACTGCCTTTCGGTGAAGTGTTGGAATGTTTCCCTACTTTATAATTGAATTCTTATTTATACTTTGAGGCTATACCGATCAATCAGCTGATCAATAGGACTGGACATTTCTACATGTATGTGACGTGAGTTTTGTCTTTAATGCAGCACTCATATTTTACTGTTATTTTTATTACTAGATTGATGCCCCCTCCACGTTCACAGTTTAGTGAGCGCCACATGAGCACTACTTACATAGCTAATCAGCCTTCTGTTGGATCTCGTACTCCTAATAAGAGTCCTATAACTCAGCTGTCAGCCGGAGATACAGGAAGTTACAGACCTGTAGTAAGATCTGATGCTTACTCTGTCGGAATACAGGTACCTGACTTACAAAGATTGTCTGGGTCTTCATTCTACCAACATCACTTTTCTTGATGTTTTAAAACCTGTTCCCAGCATTTTGTTGTGTCTTAGTTGATTAACTTGAAATATGGTATGGCATATAGACCAATTTTGATCCAGCTTGCCTACATTAAGAATTTCTCCCTGTGGCTGATCAAGGGGGTAGTAGCATTTCCAAACGCAGGCAAACTGGCTGAAACTTGGTCAATATATTACATTGAATCATTGATTGCATTGAATATATTGCAATCTGTCAAATATTTGTTTGCGCACAGACTTCAAGCAACCAAAAGTAAACTCAGCAAATTGTATTTAATCTCAGTACCAGCCCCTTTGTATCAATCATTTGCTTCAAGATAAACATCATCATGCTATTAGCAGCATAATCCATGAAGCTAATTATTGCAGGTCACTAGTGGGGAGCAGCCTGACAGTTTACAGACACTTAATGTGAGTAGAGAAACACGAGATCACTGTGCACAGACAGAATTACCTGTACAGTCTAAGTGTTATATCGGTAATCGTCTCGTCCCGTCACCTAGCAGCTGTATCACCAGGAGTCATAACAGCAGTATGGAGGAGACAATCCAGGTCTGTAATCACATATCACAATAATATCTGCTTATATTGTAATTTATGTTATAATTTGACACTCAAGCCCAGTTAGATTTGGAAATGGGTTTCTGACTTGCAGAATTATTAACCATTGCCTGATCTGACTTACTTACATCTAAGTCAAAGTAGAAGATACATATTATGTTTTACTGTAAAATGTATTTTGTTTTATATGATGTACAGTAGATGTCATGTGGCTCTAATTCCAAGCAACCCGGGAGTTTTGTTTGGTTTCTATGTTTGGACTCTGTTATAGGATATTGCACCTGATAGCCATCCCAATCTTAACCTATAAGGAAAAACAGTTTCAGTTCCAGTTTATTTTACATTCAGTATCATTGTATGATAAAAAAGAATAAAGAATAAAAAAAGTCTACTCGGCAAAATTATCACTTGTTCAGATAAGACATAAAATATGGGAAAAAAGATTTGGCACGTTTTTGTGTTTGGCATACAACAGGCCTAAAAATAGTGTTTCACCGAGAGGATATTCTACTGCATGTATTAAAGTGTACTCTACTAAAAAGTGGATGCTGTGGATCAGAGGCTATTTTGTTAAAGTGTCGTTCGCCAAGAGTAAATATAAAATCATGGTCATGGTACACTGTTTTTAGTTTACTCATGTAAGACTGCTCCCGCAATATGTATCATTTGGCTGCTAACTCAGCCTGTCATCACTAATGTATGGGGTTAAAATGATATCTGATTATATGATCTTATATATATTGTACATCTTATGCACCTATTTTCAGAAAACGAATCGTCTCCTGAAATCAGCGAGAAAGATTATAGACGAGTCTAAGACACCCTCCCGCTCAGCTTCAAGTAAGAGTTCAACACATGACTCGAATACAACAAAGGGGAGCAAAGATTCATCCGGACCGGGCATCTGCTCTCAGCATAGCTATCAAACATACACACCCCGTAAGACTCCTCGCGAACTGTTTGATATGACTGATGCTACTTTGGCCTCCGAGATTAATGGGGAAAGTATGAACTTAGAGGGAGGTCAGGGTGCTAGTGAGGAAAACGATGCTGATAAAACAGAGCTTGAGCTTTTAGAAGACATATTTTATGTTAGGTGAGGTCATACACTTTTTGATTTGCGTATTGTTTGCTGGTAGGAATAGCAAACAGTTGACGCTGTTTGTCAATAGTGATGACTAATGGCGATAGTCTGTTGATTATAGACTTTATTTGTGTGTCCTCTTTACAAAACAGTTCTGGTATTAGTCTGACATTTTCTAGGTCACGATTTTGATCATATATTTATACCAAACTCATTGGTTCATGACTAGTTTAAGGTCTCGAACTGTGCCGATATAGCTGGTAGTAGCATTCCATAAAAACCATTTTTTTGGGTGGGAAAAGCGGTTGACAATGAAATGCCACTACCAGTTGTCACGACGCAGCTTGAGTGTGTCTTAAACTATATAAACCCGGCTATATTAATTTTATTTTACTTTGTAAGAAGTTCGAGCTTTGCTCTTACTTGGTATTGATGAGAGACTCAAAATCGTGGTCCCGGGTACTCAAAATCATATCCACCGTAGTAACATTTAATGCTATATCATCTGTAATGTAGTCAGAATTTTGTAGCTTTGTTTGTCAGAGTGTTTAAGTTATTAAAGCTGAGCGATAAAGGATCATTGTGCTACATATCAAATCGGTCTAGGCTACATCGAAGAATTAAGTCGATTGGTAGAAAGTTATTTCGTCGCTAAGTCAATTTGTAGAATGTCTTTACGTCATATTTCAAATCATTATGTGAATCGACTTTTCGACGAAATACAGCCAAGAGTTCCAGTCCATTTGGCAATTTAATCGTTGTTGAGAATTGAGATAGTTCACATGAGATTGAACTCATACATAGAAAGCTCTTCTAATCCCCCATGTAACTGTTTTTATTGTTGTATTTTGACCATCAAACTCCCAACAGCCAAAATCACTATCTGATCGCTCACTCAGAAAGTGAGCGAGACCTACTAGAGAACTCGTTCCCGAATAGCTCACTCATTGATGGAAAAACTATAAATATTCTGACTGAGCCGGAATGAATTTGAATTTGAGCGAAGTGATATTAATTAAACAACCAAGCAGTTGCTAAAACTCATGACACATTTTCTTTTTCAATTAGATGATTAAAAGCTTTAATTAGATTTCACGCGTCATTTATTTCAAATGAAAGTCCCCTCTGAATTTATGCAATAAAA
Source organism: Membranipora membranacea (assembly GCA_914767715.1). Classification (NCBI taxonomy): domain Eukaryota; kingdom Metazoa; phylum Bryozoa; class Gymnolaemata; order Cheilostomatida; family Membraniporidae; genus Membranipora; species Membranipora membranacea. The sequence goes on from OU612066.1 coordinate 19,370,869, forward strand.
AGGAAATGATAGTAGAATAGGAGTTGTGTTATGCATAGCTTGTGAGTGCACAAATCATGTGACAGATATTTTTTTGAACAGGAAGTAATAATAGCCAAACTGAAAGCACTAAATTGCACAAGATTATGTGGTTTCTTTTTTAAAGTTGATCTAATTTTGTTCACCTTTATTGGAATTAACTTATTTCTCAACTTTTCATCAGCTTTCTCTGGCTTATACTCAATTAACTTACCCCACCCTATAACTTCAAAGTGGTCTGACACAGTGACTGTGAAACATTAATGAGTGTTCTGTGTGGCAAACTAAACAGAACTTGGGTTAGAGATAGCCTGTCCACCCACTGAACAAAGCTTGTCGAGACAGGAGAGGGTAGAGTCAGGACAGAGTGGAGACTACTGGTTGGAGAGGAAGACTGAACAATTGGTATCTGGCACTGCTTCAGCTTCCTTATTCATACCGCTGAATCCAATCTGATGTGAGCAATAAATGCTCAAAACATAATCTGTAAGTCAACAAATTAAATTAGTTGGGACATTAACTTCACAGTCAAACCAAAGAGCACTTGGTCACACCAATGAAGCCAAGAAAACTGATGAGTCTTAGGTGTGAACAATTAGTTCACACCTAAGACTCATCAGTTTTCTCTAGTTTCTGGCATTGTTTACATCAAGGACTTAACTCCTTTTTACACATATCTGTGGCTGCCTTCAACCCCAAGTTGAGAAGGGATTGCGCTCATTTACTGAGGATTGGATTCAACTTGAAAAACTAAGTAAGTATACACACTTAAACAGCCCAAAGAAATTCATTATACATCACTATTGGCCTGGGCAGGCTGTCGTGTCGGGGGGGGACAGCCTGGGTGAATCCATTTGGTCCCCCCTCCCCACCCACCCCCGACACGACAGCCTGCCCAGGCTACATCACTATTCCATTCTAAGAAGATCATCGAGTTATGGCTCAAATCTGTGTACTCTTCTTCATCAGAACATGTTCAGAATTACTGAGAGTCAATAAAATTCAACGTAAAACATAATACAACTGTTGCATTATGTTTTACATTACGTACTGCGTTTTACATTTTTTTTATTGTTTCCTCTTTTTGCATGAAAAGAGATCACAGTATTACTGTTATTCACTATTTACTTACAATCGATCTAGTCCAGACTCCAGACGCTGCAGGTGTATCATAGCTAATTATGGCGAGGATTCAAAATGAGTGCTTGCGGCAAATGTGGGCCATCGCTAAGGAGTAAGGACAACAATGAGCGCTTTTTTATCCATTTATTATTTTATCGCAAAATGACTGGTTTGCTACTGTGTATGTTTATTTTATGACCAAACTGAGGAGGTTTAAATCTTTGTATGAACCGATGAGGCCTGCAGCAGTCAGGTATAAACTATAACAAGAGTGTAACAACAATATTTACGATTCTAAGCAAAAATTAAGTCCCGTAAGATATTAATTAAAGTTATCACTGGTACAGGCGATGAATTCGGGTTTTGATATAATGTGTTAAATGCTTGGACTATTAACCATAATAGACATACATGTCATTTCACTTGACTGTTATATATGATTGAATTTAAATTAAAGCAAATTGTTGTAAACCCTTTCTCATTACAGGTTTATGACTATACTGTAACCAATACATGAGCATGTCTGACGCAACATCTGATGATGAAGCTCCATGGTCAGTACTTTACTATTGCAATATTAAAGGGCAACCAAGGTTTCAAACAAATTCTCATTGATGGCCATTGATTAATAGCAGATTGCACCTTCTGCATGGGGAAAAAGACAAAATATAATTCGGATGATTATTCAGCCAGAATTCTTGTGAAACATTTTTTCCATCAGGCACTCAAACTCAGCTAAAACAGAATACCACATAGCAGTTTCCTGTTCCTGTTATTATTTAGCCTGTGCTCTATAATTATTACAGCAAAGTCTTGGAACCTCCCCTAAACTGAAGTGTTACCCAGCTTAGAGTCAGCAACTACTTTGAGTTTTGCATCGCGTAATGCACAAAGCTGATGCTGCCCATCACATTATTTGCTACCCATTAATGCATTGCTGCAAAACCTTGGTTGCCCTTTAAGATATAGCTGCCTAAATTTATCCACTCTTATTTTCTATTTGGTACGTTCATATTCATCCATCTTTTAGCGGATAGTTAAATTTATTTCATAAAATTTGTAGTAAGAAAGCCAAACTCTATGACACAAGCATCACTGAAGGCGAGGATGAAGAAGAGTATATTCCTTAGCTCGAGCCGAAGGACTTGAAACTACTGAAGGAAGTGAAGCTACCTGCTGTGCCTCTGTCTACTTGTCACGTCTACGGGACAACATTCGTCGGACTTGTCAATAGTCAACTGGTCAAAGTCTCAGAGGATGGAGCAGTTAACGAGTTTTTGAAATTAGAATCAGCTGTATCTTGAGTACAAGTGTATAATGATGAAATTTATTTACTTCTCGATAAATCAAACCAGGTGCGGGTTCATGACCTTAATGGGGATGTGTGATAATGACTCGGGAACATGAAGGAGGCTTCAAAGGCGAAAACAAACTAAGAGTCACAGGTCTCGGTGTAGTTATACCGAGTGCGCCAAAAAGTATATATGACTTTAATGGACTCCATATTAGGGATATATCATGTCCTTCTATATATAACTCCTGCATTTCCCTCACACTGGATGGAGATAAATATGTCATTGTCCATCCTGTCCTTCCTCCAAGATAGAGCCATATGTCTTCCATGTCAATATTGAGAGCGGTGAAGTTGTGTGGACATGTGGACTATCAGAGCCAAGAGGAGTCGTCTGCTACAAGGATTTTGTTCTTGTGGCTAATTATGGATGCTATGGACATGAGATTGATGTTCTTCAGCTTGATGACGGTTAGTTTACTAGAAATATAAATGTAGCGGGGACCTGTCTCATAGTACAAAATTATAAATATCTCACAAGAGAAACAAGGCATATGGTATTCAGTAACTCAACACTTTATCTTTTACTTGCGCCTCATGGTAAAAGCCTTGCTAGTCATCAAGCAGGGGTGAGACTCTTACAAGAGAACAAACCTGCATTTAACTTCAATTTTTTTTTCCTATGAGAATTTTGGCTCTAGTTGATGTCCAATTAGGGCAACCGGCAATGATATATAAATTTTCATCGTGATGATAAGGTCACAATTATTTTCTGCAGGGTGTTTTATTGAGAAGATGGCTAATGGCCCCGGATCATTGATGCATCGTCCAGATCTAGAAGTTTCTGGTGATATCCTGATTGTTTCACAGGACTCATCTTGCCTACAGTATTACGAAATAATAATGGGATGAGTTATGTTATCAACTGCTATATTTTATTATATCCTTCCAGGAATCAAGATACTGAATTTTCATATGTCGCCTTATGCAAAAAGTCATAATTTATATATTTATTTATCATTACGATTATTACCTGCCGCAGTGAGAATATATTTTACCTACATTTACCTGTACTGATTTTGCCAGAGCAACATTCAGTTTTGTAAATTCTTGATTGCTACATGGTTATATGTTTTCATTGATCAATGTATTCATTATTCTCTCCTTGATGAATATTTTTACCCTGAACATTAAACATGGTTTTTATCTACACCCGAACTCTTTGATTTGATATTCTGTAAGTTTTGTCAGGGAAAATCCTGTCTTGTGAAGCGATATAGATTCAATTTAGTTTTTTGTCAAGCTCACCTGCCAACTGTATATTTTCTGATCTTGTGATGTCTAGTAACAAGGAACCAGAAAAAGGCTATACAAGACTTTTTAATTTATTTATTATCCATATAGTGCCTTTAGCTGCGTTGCTCTTGTTTCATTGACAACCATGTCACGTTATGATTTGATTAAAAAATCATCACACAAATTGGTTAATCCTATCTCCTCCTCTATACAGTTTAGGTTAAAAGTTGACAGCTCTATTACTCTATTTTAGTTAGCTACTCGGAATGGCTGCTGCTCTCACTGAATCATACACCGGAGAACAGATTGAGTGTGGATGTTGTTATGAGAATGATGATCTTAGGAGACTACCCTGTAACCCCACCCATATATTCTGTATAACCTGTATAACTAAAGATTCCGCTGAAACTCTCATTGTCAAGTGCCCTCTATGCAGGTATGGTCTATCTTATGTATGTTCTTGGCAAAATGTACCGCTTGCAAACAGCTGCATCACTGGCACCCAAGTCATAGAACAAGCATGATCCAATTTGCCATCATTTAGTGTTTGAGCCGCGGCCGGCTCACCGGTAGGATGGGAATGAGCGGACTGCTAGCAATTTGGAGCAAACTTGATCAACCCAAGTCATATATGATGAGTAAATTGGCCATTTAGTATTGACCATGCAGATTCTATCGGCAGCTCACCATTTATTAGTTCACACATTATTTTCTCTATGCTTTTACTTGCAGAGAGGTACAGAATGGTGGTGTTGATGATCTGGTCCTGGCTAACGCCCCTTTAGAGAGAGAGCAATGCTGTGATCAATGTTTGAAGAGTGATGAATATTTGATAGCCAAACTTTACTGTGTAGACTGTCAAAAAAAACTCTGCCAACAACATATGAATGTGAGTTAATCTCTATCACGTCATAATTAAGAAAATTTAACACTGTAGGACCCTTTGGTCAATACTCTAATTGTCTGTTGATAAGGAGAGGTAGATTAAGACTGTTCAGTGATCTGTTAGCAGAGTCCCGCACTTGTTGCAAGTTTGCAGAGTTTTGCAGAGTTTATTGTCAAGTATCCCGTAGGCAATTGTCAGACACTTACTTGTAGGATCATAACACTGGATCGAATGCTGATGATCACAATATGACTATAACAATGGATGAGTATAGACAGGAGTATAAGAGAAAGGAGATGAGATACTGTACTGAGCACACATCTGACAGCTACAGCTCTACATGTGACAGGTGTCATCAGGTGTTCTGCCCTCAGTGTCAACTACTCTCTACATCCTGTCAAAATGGTAAACTCAATGCTCAGTATGTTTTATTGCCAAAAATGCATCAACAGAAAAAGCTCTGGCTGAAAAACAATTTAGGATTGGGCTGCTGGCACTAGATCGGTATTGTAAATAATTTCTCTTGCACCATACTTAACCATATACCTCCAACCAACCTCTCATTCTGGTTTATTTTAGTTTTATGACTATTCTCACCTATCCACAGTATATCATATTGTTTGTAATTCTGGCAGAGTTAGCCCACAGAATACAACCACTTGAAGTATTCATAGCACAGATGACAGAGATGATGAATGAGAAGAAGGTATGGGTGTTTGAGAAAGAGGAGCACTTGTTAAAAATGTCTAAACAGATGGCTACCCTAATATCAGACTGGGATACAGAAACCGAATATATGATCAAGGAGCTGTACAGTGTTAAAGATCGGCAGGTCAGAATATTGAATAATAAATATCTATCCAATCAATATCCTTCAGTCTAAAGTGAAGTCCTTTCTTTTGAGCACCGCATACACATATCATTACCCTCCCTGTGATCGAATACTGATACAACAAAGCCTCCTATCCTCTTCCCTGTAAATTAGCCAAAAACATATGAAACAATTCAGAGAAATATATATATATATATGGGTGTGTTCTTACAGCACAGTCTTTTGAGGGACCATGGGCTGGATATCAGCCCCCATCAACAGTTTGGGCTGATACTATCCCTTTTAAACAATTTTTTGAGACAGAAAATACTGCTGATGTGGCTATCGACCAAGAGAAAATATGGTTTCTATTATGTTAATTTTTTTTTCGCGAACATGGTTCCGACGCACCTCAATCATAATTTCAATCCGCACAATTAATAAATATTGATCACAACCTTGTAGATCAGAGAAATAACAGCAAAGTACGAAGAACTTGAGAAACAACTCAAGCAGCAAAGACAGCTGGCAAAACAAGAGATGACAAGTTTTCTTGATGATGAAGTTGGAGCAGAACTTAGTAAGCTCAGCAGACAATCAGCTAGATTGGAGGCTAGGCTGTCTTCTTATCACAAGGTAAGAAGTCAATCATGTATCTAATTAAACTTTAGTCCTCTTATCATGACACCATACAACACAGAGAGTTGTAGCAACATATACAATACACATGTTGATTGATTGATTGATGTTGGTTAAAATAGCAAGATCTGTCTCAGTATGAAGTCTGTGAAATGACGATGCCTTAATATATAAATAGGAGATACTGGATAGTTAGGCAGGGAAAAAGTCACCAGGTCCCATCAGGGTCTTCTGAGGCGTGGTCAAAAACCCAATAATGAATATTACTGTCATTGTATGTTTTCTTTATTTTTTTGACTGCATAGGAATGAAAAGAAAAAGAATACAACATATATGATTTAAAAAGGATAATTCTTAATAGATTTCATCTCTGCTGATAAAGAAGAGTTCTCTTGTACTATTACCACCAGGAGATATTGCTTTCCTCTTCCCACATGCCAATCATCCATGCAGCCACTACTGAGATTCCAATAACTGATTTTCAGAACCCTGATTGATCTAATTGTTCTTATTTATTGTAACAGGTAGATTTAGCTGTTTCTCACAAAGAGACTGAGAAGTTTCTACGGGAATTGATGAAATTAAGCCGACCTCGATATCAAATCTCGTCCAATCATATAGAACTTGTCAAACAAGGTAAGCTTGTACAACGTGTCCAGGTTATTTCAGAACTGCAAACAATGATATACCTTTTTTTGGCTCACTTTGCTTCAATTGGCCTGAATAAGGTTTTTTGCGAATTATATTTTTTGCGATATATATAATATGACCTTTTGATTGACTAACGAGAATAGCGATAGGATTCAGGATTAAAATGTATTGGTTTCTATTTATTTAGAATATTTGCTCTGACCTAAGTACTAGTAAGAGTGAGATATAAAGCCCAACACAAGAGAACTAGATCATCAACACATATTTTAACTGAACATGTTGTACAACATGCCACACATACAATTTACTTGTCAACATCTTTAGATTTATTTTCCAAGCCTTGATCTGTACTGATTTGTATATGTCATGTTACATTATATAGACTTTGGTCTCCCGCTGTATGCAGCTCTGAAGCAATGTGAAAACCCAGTACCAGTGAGATATCCTTCAGGTATGCCAATGACAATGAGACATATAAAGACAGTTGAGTGGAAGGACTACCCACATTCTATCTCTCACTACAGGGACATTACTTACGTGGGCACTCAGGTTAGTAAAGTCATAGCCTTGGACAGAAGAACTGGCATGGAGAGTGTTTTTGTAACAATCGAATCACGCAAGCCCGCTCCCAGCACTCCCTGGAAGCCATATTCCCTGTTTGAGGTCAGAAGGAGGCCGACTCGTTCAAACACTACTGATAGGGAATCAGACTGGGGTACATCGGTCACAGTTCATAACGATCTGGTTTATATTTTAATTAACAAAAAATCCGGCAACCATTCAGTTCAGGTGCGTGACCTGACTGGAAAATTCATCAGAAAATGGAGTCATCAAGGTCACAAAGATGACTACAGTAAGCTGAGAGTGGTTGGAGATCAGTTAATTATCCTTAATAATGAAGATAACACTATAGCTGTATATACACTCGATGGAAAACTAGTGAAAAAACTACCATATCCTCATATGAAAAACAGTTGGACTAGTCTAGCTGCATGTGGGGACAACTCCATCATAATCTCGGATTATCTCACTGGTATTGTCAGCAGAGTTGATTTGGACATTGGTGAGATAATCTGGACCTCTACACATGTACCGAATCCAGAGGGAGTGGTCTGCTATAAGAACAGATATGTACTCGTTACAAACAGGAACAGTGATGCCAGGATTTGGATATTGGATATAGATTCAGGTATGTTCAAGCTCGACTTGAATCTTAGTTTACATACCCAATGTACATCTTCACTTAATTCTGAAAAGATGAGGCTAGACCTGATAAGAACTCAAAGCAAAGTTATCCAAGGACAAATTTACAAAACATTAGACCAGGCTGGTGTTATCTGCAACTTGCTTACAAATGCCTTCCCATTGATCTTCTCTATTATAGATATCTGTCCTGTTGTCTCGGTGGTGTAGAGTTTAATCTAGACTCTCCTCACCTCTATACTCTATACTATACTTGTATCATGCTCTAATCATTCATCTTATCACTGTAGCTAATTTGTGTTTGCCCTGATTGCAGGGGAATATCTGTACGAGATGTCAGGTCATGGTACATTATATGAGAATGTATCAGCTTACGATCTGGATATAGATGATGATGTGATTATAATACCACGATACTGTTATCCTTACTACGCGACTATACAATACTATCAGCTACTTACTCAATGAGACGGTTTCGAGCAAGTCCTGAAGAGGTACTGTTGGGATTATATCAATTTTGTATGCTAGTCACTTCTTCATTCATCAGCCCCATTCTTTGGTACATATGCAGTTGCTTAAACTTTGCCTGGATCGCTGGTAGTGGCATGCCATTTTCCATTACCCTAACCCTTCTCATATCGAATTTAAGGATAAAGTGTAACTTTGTCAAAAAAATCATGTTCAACTACTTGCTACGAGTAAATGCGTTCTGTCTCGCAATTTTTTTTCGTGTGGCACCTCAAAATGTGATCTTGCATGAATACCAAAAGAGACATAAAATGATGGAATTCCGTTTTATTATATTATTGAAGATTTATTTGAGGTAGGTGTAGTTCAATAAGCCAAGCTCAAAACTTTTTGTTTAGTATCAGTATCTGTTACTACTGTTCTTAATTTTAAAAGCTGTTAAACCTTATCCTCTGTGTTTGTTCTGTAGGACTCAAAGCTCGCCTGTTAAACAGACAGATCGAAACGGAGAACAGCTCCCCACTCTTATGCCAAGTCTGATGATCAATAGAATATCCAGATATTGTCGCCATATTCTGCTTGCTCTGACACGGGTCTAGTTAATCATTGACATGCATATCTAACAATAGCAGGCATGCTTGGCAGGTCATAGTATTACCCGGATAATATCTGTAGGCAGTCAATCTTGTCTCCTGGGCCTGTCTGAGGCGTTTCAAGTGGTGTCCTATTTTGCGCAGACCATCAAACTATGCTCCCATAATTATTAAATCATGAGATCTCAGTCTGCTTCATGTTTTACTCAACCGGTGTTAGATGGTGAGTTTGAAATTTAACTTCTTCTCCGAACTCTCAGAGGACATGATATATTTGCTGTCTAACCGTTCTAAGGCTCTCAGTTAGCTGAGGTTCAAAGTGAATACTAAGTGAGTGTCGATATCTTATTAATAATTCAGAGAACTCTTCTCTTTTGTAAGCTGTCTCAATATAAAATATCAACATTCATCAGGTCTCTACTTTGTAAAGTGTCAACATTGTAATGGTACATTATTGGTAAATAACTGATTTAAAATTTAATGAAAAGTTTATGGACTTTCAATAATATATCGCTCTGATTAATGACTTGATGGGGCATTGCAGTACATTAGCACTTCTGGTTTTAGACTCCGACGAGACAGGTAAGGTACGCTGACTATAACGAGCACATCCTTAATTCAAGTTATACTAATAATAATTAAATGGATAATTTAATAATATAGCAAAAAGAATAATAATGAAATTTACCACCAGGATGACCCGAGATAACAAATCCCCCGCACAGATCAGAGAACTGAATTTTAGTGAACTTGCAAAATTTAATTTTCAAATCAAGGGATATTTCACCAGACTGCAGTACCATCGTTTTCTTTTGTGATTGGGAATTAAGTAGTATGTAATGTATTGATAATTAGAACAATGATGATGATGGTAGATTATCTTAATACAGATGCAGATGTTCTATCTTCATGCCCTTCTCTTTCTCGTGTACACGGGCTTGTCGAGCAGCGGTACATCACCACCCAGCCCTGTTCATGGCGTGGATAACTCGTCTATCATCCAGCTATACAATCGTCTCAAATCTGACCTTCCGAATCCTCACATAAGACCACGTATAGAGACCCACCAGGAAGTGCTTGTCAATTTCTCTGCTGCCTTGTTTCAGGTCGTTGATGTGGTAAGTTTAAAAAATCAGCCAATGTTATAATAAATTCAAAACATAAGAAATGAATATAAAAAATAAAATATTGATGGATATATGAGCAATCTCAAGTCTCTGAAGGCATGATAATCACATAGTCCATCTTGAAGATCTTGTCTGTATCAGTCGCTGAAATTAATACTAAGTTCAACTAACTTGTTGACATCTTATTCTTCGTGAGCTTAGTGATAGTTGCCAGATCAGTTTTAAGTTTTAATTTTGTCATATATGTCAAGTCTCCTCAGACTCTAGTAATTAATTTTTGCATACAGCCTCTTGATTATACTTATATTGATATGACAATCCTTATGCTTCATGGCACTATATCTTACAGGACGATGTAAAACAGACTATTACAGCTTTGTTGCACTTTCATATGGTGAGTGAGAATACGCTCAATACTTACAACAAACGGCAGTCAAGATTTTTCAACTATTTCATGACTTTTTATAACTAAACATTTATGTATAAGACCTGAGAGCTATCACCAACTGTCACCAGCTGTCATGATAATGTATGTTCATGAAAATACATTTACATTCCCGCATACATTCACATTACATTCACATTACATTCACATTACATTCACATCACATTCACATCACATTCACATTACATTCACATTACATTCACATTACATTCACATTACATTCACATTACATTCACATTACATTCACATTACATTCACATTACATTCACATTACATTCACATTACATTCACATTACATTCACATTACATTCACATTACATTCACATTACATTCACATTACATTCACATTACATTCACATTACATTCACATTACATTCACATCACATTCACATTACATTCACATTACATTCACAACACCAAACATCCTATATTTTAACTTTGTTTTTTTGTTGTTGCTGTTCAGGACATTGATTCGCCTAAATAAAATTTACATACACTGAATATTTAATATTCTAGGTAAAAGTGTTTGTATCAGCTGAATAATTAACGAAACAAATCTTTTTAATGCCGCACACTTATAAATATTTCCCACCATGACTACAACAAAAGAAGACAGCAGCCATTAATAGCTATGTATTGGATATTACAGGCATTATTTTGTGTCCTGCACTTATTCCTTTATGAACAGCACAATTTTATTATAAATTTGGGAGAGGAGGAATTTTTTATAGTAAAATATAAAATAGCAATGTTTAAGAGGGGGTGGGGGATGGAATTTTTTAAGTTATTTTCTGGAGAAAAGTCATAAAAATGAGAAGATACATTGCTCAGTTGCCATCCAGTTATTTTTCGGTCGATCATTCTGTGGGAAGTCACCATTACTATTTCTGCTGCAGGAGTGGGAGAGTGAGTTTGTGAGATGGAATCCAGCTGACTATGGTGGTCTTCAAAGTATTTTTGTTGACCCTGAGGTGGTATGGCACCCGAACATTGAAGTAGAAAACAGGTACTTATTATCGCACATCTTTATTGAGGTTTTCATTTATGTGTGTCAACAACAAAAATATATCAGCAACTTATTGCCATCACAAAACATGAATCTTGGATATAATAACCTTCATTGCCTACAACTCCAATTATTCCATCAAATGAATTCTTTTTTTATAATCTGATGATCACAGGACTCACCATCTTCAATTAATACAATCCACACATTCAGCCATAGCTGTTACACTGTAGATATTAAATGTTTCTGTTCACAAATTCTACCCTCCTGTAAACTCTAAGAACAATGGAAATCGTAGATTATTCACTAATTCTGAGTGCGTGAAAATATTTCATCTTTGTCGATTAATGTTGATGCTGCACCATATACTAAAATAAATTTTGACACCCTCCCCTGAGGCACGGAGCAATTATTTATTTAATTGTTTCAAAAAATGAACAGTGCTGTGATATCTGGTAGTAGCATTCCCTTATTGAATGGAATGCTACAACCAGCTATCCCGGCACAGTTTGAGCGCTGATAGTATTAAAAGATAAGAAATAATTTTTTATTTGTAATGGAACAGCTGTTGAGATTCTTTGCTTGACAGGATCAAAATCTCTTGTCTCCTTGGTTCATCACTCTGCTCTGTTCAGAAAGGGCTCAGATTCTGTTTTAGTTTATGAATAAATCTCTTACTTGAAGGATGCGTAATTTGCATACAGCCGAGACTATGGAGAACCACGTGGAAATTAATTCTGATGGTAATATGAAATGGTGGACAATTAGTATGATCACGTACAACTGTCTACTCGACATGAAGGGTTTTCCCTTCGATGAGCATAATTGCACGATGGAACTTATCTTCTTCAAGGATAATGTACATATGATCAAATTCGACAAACCATCTGCATACTTTCATGCACACATGCAGAGGAGCACCAAATTTGAAATCACATACTTAGAGGTAGGATGCCGCACCGCTAAATCATATCAAACACCAAGATCCATTTTGTTTAGATTTGGAGGGTTTGACTTACTTACAATGCTGATCCTGTAAAAGTGAAAAAATGTAACACTTCATTTCTTGCAAATGTTTCTAGACAAAATGTGGGTATATCGTGCCTAGCATTCCGGTTATATAATCTACCACTTGTAATTCTCCATTGTGATGACTCATGAGGTTTCAGAGTAGTCTGATCGACCTAGCTGAAAAGTCTCTTCATTGTTTTAGGCTGAGAGTATCGATGATGGTGAGGAGGTCTTGGTTGTGATTGGTATAAAGCGCCAGCCGGAGCTCTTCCTCAACACGTTGATTTACCCTCTGTTAGCCATGTCATCTCTGATGATCACAAGTCTCCTGTTACCTGCTGACTGTGAGGCTAAGCTTGATGTTCAGATAACTTCTGCTCTAGCTTACTCAGTTTACTTCCTGATCCTATCAGACTACATACCTTCCTACCTTAGGGCTGAGCAGCCTGTCATCGGTAAGTTATCTATCATATAACATATGTACGATATGAATGGGTACGGTAGGATATATTAGATTGTAGGATACGGTGGGGTACAATATGGTATGGTACGGTACAGAGGGGTACTTTACGGAAATGTTGAGTTTGGTACGGTGGGGTATGATAGTGTACAGAGGATTATGGTACATGTCAGGTATGACACAGTATGGTAGGGTACAGTAAGGTAGGGTACAGTGCCACATGACTCTGGTCGTAGGGTATGGTACTGTACTGCTACATGGTACCGTACTGTATGTTATGCACAATACACAGTACAGTCAATGAACAACGCAAACATATTATGTAAACTAAATTCAATCTGAACACATGTACCACATATTGTTCAAGCCGCTCCTATCTGATGAAAATGTAATTTTGTTTTTTAACATTTTGGGTGCAAAGAAAAAAAGTATGCTTATTTCGCTCATCAGATTGCAAATGGGCATGGTATACATTGAATTAGCTAGTGAATTATACCGTGATACTCATGTATATAAATAGAATCTATCAGCTTCTGCAGAATATAACTTATGTGAGATTTGTCCCAATCTCAAACCTCGAATTCTATTTATTTGTGTATGCTCACTGCTAACTGTGACAAGGTATTACGTTTTGGTTGTAGCTAATGTGATGATAACACTGCTATCGCTGAATACCTTCCTCATATTCTACACTGCACTGATGCTAAGACTCATCAACAAAAAGCATGAGCCGAATCCAGTCTTATTCAAGGTACTTGACTGAAAATCTAATGAGAGCAACAATCTAGTGAATCAGTGAACAAAAATTCAAAAACGTTCTGACTTCATTATGGATCTGTGTGTCACTGTACAAAAATGAAGATGACACTTACTTCACTTGATCGTACCGACCCTGTGATTGACCTATATAGAGAGAAAATTAATCATGGCTCATTATATGCTTCACAACATTGCTAACCAAAAGATAATAAAATATTCTACTAATGTGATGCAATCTCTCCTACCTGAAATGGAAATTCTGTCAGTTTGCATTTTCTCCTGCATTTTCTCAGTTTTGTATCTTGCTGATCTAGCTTGTTTGTTTACTTACAATAGAGTAGGTGAATATTGAGATTATATCTCACCATTATCCTTTGTCTCTCCAATGACTAAAAATGTGGCCAATCAATGTTTTTGCAGGTGATAGTTTTCATTGGCAAGCTGGTTCTAGTCCCCCATCATCTCCCGATGTGTAACAAGAAGACTACAGAAGTCGAGGATCTGCAGTCACAATGTAGTCTACCCGGGAAAGAAGGAAACATTGAGGGAGAAGATATGAGATTTATCGTTGAGTGGATCAAGTCTAAGGAGCAAGCTGATGATTGTAGAGAGAAGTGGTGCCATGTTGTCGCTGTACTCGATAGATGTATACTCATAGCGCTTACTATAGTTATTACTGTCTTTGGATTCAGCCTTAGCGGATCAAACATTCATGCATCGGAAACACCACACGATGTTGAAGAAGAGGAAGACCATCATTGATTTTAGGGAGAGACTTACTGCTTGTGACAGCATGAGCTGCCAGACAGACAGGAAATTGATGGCACGCTACTGACTAGGGGTCTGGCTGACGTGTTCTTGTGTGTTTCATGCTTGTCAGTGCACTGTTGTTAAATGCAGATGTATGATTGTACTTCATATCATCAACATTCATACATATATGTTTACATATATAAGTTTATGTTGTAACCCTAAGGTTTGGAAAAAAACAGAAACTAAAAGCGAATTGACCAATTTGGTATATTCTACATATTATACACATATTAGCATACTCACTATGTTCCCATGTATCCAATTCGTGCTTCGAATGAAGTTGCCCGCTCTCAATTCAATGGAATGCTTATGGTGCCCAAGATGCGAATGATGTTGCTGATCGTGCTGAAACTTCCAAAAATTATGCAGCAGCCAAGAATCTTAGTCGGGTATCGAAGACCTACAGCCGCTAAGCCATATATTAACCCAAAGCGAATGAAGCAACACGACCCGATGTGAACCGAAACTGAACCAAAACTGTTTACTTGATACCACAAGCTCGTGAATTAGATGTGATATCGATGCATAGGAAAATAGTGATTATTAAAAGTCATATTTCATATTATTCAATGTTATTTCACTTCACCCGGCACTGTTGTTGTTGGAAGATAAATGATTTAAAACCTGTTTTTTCAAAGTGGCATCACACAACGTAATGGGAGTTTATATCTATGAGTTCACCACACAAATCCATGATTCTGTTGTCTCTTGTACTCAATGTTGAATGTTGAAACAATTATAGCTCCAGCGGAGTTTAAACTGAGGTGGCAAATTCCTTGATACGAAATTGAGTATCTAATATAGTCATTTTCATTGTTAGCCTAACCGTCTGTGTATCCCATTTTTCTTCTTTTACTTACCATTGTTATGCTTTGGCACATTCGGAGGAACATCATTGTGATGATGCAGACTTTTTGTCAATAAATGTTTAAAAAAGAATATCTTGTTATTTGAGAAATTGCTAATGTAAGTTTTCCTTGTAGCTCATGTATCGTAAAAATACTATATTTTGTTACCCAGTGGCTCTGATTGAAAAGTATCTTATATTTGCCGGCCGGACAGTGTTAAGATAACTGCGAGCGCATCTATAAAAAAAATAAATTTCCACCAGGCCATTCATTTTAACAAGATTGCCATACAAACTAGCTTTTTGGGTTCCACCATCAACAAACAATAATGTTACAAATAACTAGGATTGATTGCAGGTTCATCTACAATGTGGGGTTGTACTTTCTATAAAAATGAGAAGATAACTACTGTATTATTATCTTCCTAGATGGTTAGAAAATTTACCATTGATGTTTTCACCAATCTGGATAAAGCGTAAGCATAATGCGTTTAAGTGAATTAAGCAGATGATTAAATTGGAGGAAGGGTTCCAATTCTATTCAGTTTTTCTTGCATCTTCTTTCTCTCAGCGTTGACATCTTTGGTACTGGCGCTTGAGCTATGTCCTGTCTGACTACGATCTTTAGTTTTTTTCTCTTTATTAGGATTTCTCAGGCCCACAAGCAGTGATGTGATGACAGATACTAACAGAAATACGGTCACAAGTACAGCTGCAAGATCAAAGCCAGTAAATGATATGCTCCTCGATAGTGAAACTGTAACAAAAGAATAGGACACAACTCATAATATGTTAATGTCTATCATATTTCAAGATACTTAGGATATAATTTGAACTGTATTGACAGATATAACCGTTAGCCATAAGAGAAGACTAGATTTGGACTTAGACGAAACAGGAGTCATGTTATGAATCTCGACCTTGTCAAATTGTTCTAGCCGCTGCCATTGAATAAGCTATTATTCATTTGCATCTTGCAAATAATGCAAGTGCTCAATAAATCAGTTTCTCTGATTGATTGAGAAACTGTAACTCCGTGAAATGACATGCATGCGAACTAGAACGACATTTTGACAAGCAAAGCCGACCTTGTGGTGCCAGCAATAATGGGCTCCATAAGCTTCAATAGCCCCATCGGCATGTATTGTCTAAGTTTGAGAGCTAAAATGCTTTGGATCAAACAAAGATCACTAACAGTCTAATTGGAGCCCTCATCTTATAGTTGTCAGAGTAAGCCGTTGGTAGGGTATATTCACTGAGCATTTATGAGCAGGGGGGTTGACTGAACATCTTTTTATGTGGATGGTGAGCAAATATATGGGTTTGTATATATTGGGCTTTCCACATACTGCCAGGTGATTGATTGAACATATCACAATAGCAGAGTTATTACTTATCCATCTGTACTTATACTGTACTGTACTTATCCATTTGTTCCAGCCAGAACACCCATAGTGCTATGCGCTAGCCCAGACGCTCAGAGCACTTGAGTTACAACAACACTCACACCTTCATGAAAACTAGCAAATTTCAATCTTATTTTACATAATAGAATTATTTTTAATGACTCCACTTGAACATCTTCTTGTACAGTCAGCAATTTCAAACCAAAGCGATGTCGCACTAAGAACAGATGTCGTAGCTTTTTAATTATTTTATGTCATACTGTGACAACAATTTTTATGAAAGATTTTAGTATTGTTTTACCCAGAGCGCCTGTGATCCAATTTTATTTTCACATGGTAATATCGGGTCTGATAATACAAACTAAACTAAACTACTGTGATCCAACTAGTCACTAGAAAGTTGTGTAGCTGGATACCAACCATCTCATAAACCAGTGCTATCTGTGGCCCATACTTGAAACAAGCTAGAATAGTAAGAGGCGTGTTAACCTCTATACTTCAAGTACCTTACCCTGGTGTGTCTATAAACTTACTATCAGGTTTGCTGCAAACGAATCTCATTGGCTGACATGTCGTTGATTTTATGCTTAGAGCAGAATTGTGGCGGTTCACTACCACAATACATAATAAATCTAAAATAAAGAGACCAGTATTTGTTACCCATAATAAATATTCTATTACATTTTTGGTATGGCAAATGCTATTGCATAATTATCTTGCCTGACCACTGAAATCATCTTGGTCAGGCAAAAGGCTGACAACTCTCAAAGATCACGCATCATTGCCTCCAATCTCGAGGCAAAGATCACGCATCATTGCCTCCAAGCTCGAGGCGTTTCAGCTCTTGGTCCAATACAGGTAGAGCGTCATTTTACCAAAAATGATATTATCCCGTATATTATATTTGCTTACCTGTGCTGTTGTATCTGATGAATGGATTTTGGTTTGAGAGGGCATTACACAGCGTACAGTCAGTGATTGTTGTATTAGTAAGGTCTGTTACCAGATTTCCTGCTGTCTTGTTGTGGAGAAGATACGGAAGCTGGAACTTAGGTAGACGGACAGGGTGATAAAGTCTTTTCACCTGTAATTGTAAGTTGTAAGCGCCAACCCTTAATTCAAGCTATTTCAAAAGCGTGTTGATACCATGAGATTCAACTCCAGCTCCTATAGCTTTAAAAGCAAATCTCCAAAATTAAAAGCCTGTCTGTCCCATTCCCAAGTATGCAAAAGAAATTTGTTAAATCTTAGAGCAAATGACTAGAAGTACTCTGACCTAGACCAAGTTTGGTACATTTGCCCACATTCGGAGTTGCTCCCGATCCACTCACTGCTCACGCTGCCTGGGGCGTGAGCAGTGGAAGGGGGGCAACTGGAATGCAGGCAAACTGGATTAAACTTGATCTAACCTTGACCAACCTTGTTAATGATGTTCTTATCATTGATGGGGAGAGCTTCACCACCAAGGGATTGACATCGGGATGTAACATCATCATAGAGTACTCTGGATCTCGGGCTATAAATGCATATCCGTTCGTCACTGAGATATGACCAGTCCGCTTCACAGTTACCTAGACAAGCTACAATTATTGAGTGGAACAGTCATCGCGTAATAAATTGGCAGTGATCACCAATGGACTACTTTGGGTTATTATTCAATGAAAGGTACAGAGACCGTATTTAAATAAGGGCTTTGTGAATGGAGGAAAACTGGGTTATGATTGCCGATATTCGTCATTGATCGACGTTGTTGGTATGGTCAAAGAGTAACAGCTCCTTGGTATGGTCTGGAGCGAAGAGCCAGAAAATAACTTAGTTGTTGTATTGTGTGAGTCATCATGTCGACTGTGATGTTATGTACTTTACATTTACATTTTACATCAGTCTGACGAGCTACCATTGTCAACTAAATAATCAAATCCTTGCAATGCTGATATGACACCTCAAAACAACTTCTATTTCAGACACCGTTGCTGTTCCATGATTGGTGTGGCGGACCATGAAAACAAACATTACAAAGTGTGTTTTACAAAAATCTCCTCTACTTACCAGCAATCGATGCGTTCATCAAAATTAGCGTCAAAGTTAGCAGCAGACAGCTAGTATCTGATAATCCTGCCATGTTCTCACACCTTAGTCTTGTTTTACTTATTAGTAGACATTATACCTGAATGCTTATCACAGTATCAAATGGCAGTTTACAAAGCAAAACATTGTTAGATTACACTGTTATAAATTGATAATTGCCATGGTGTTAGACTGGGAACTTATTGAAAAATCATGCTGTCATACAAAATCATCTCAGCAGATTTTTATGTACTTGGAACGAAGGCTTCATTATCAGTGACTTCAATAATGTAAATTTGTATTTACAACCTGAGTGTTGTCATTCTACAGAAATTATCTCATGATCAAATTGTAAACATTAGCTCTTTTCAAATTTGCATGTTATTTAAATTTTGCTTGAAAATTGAGCAGTAAAGTTTACAAATTTAATTGGTGTTTATTCTGAAATTTAAGCTACTATGTACAAGGTCAGGCTCATTCAACAGCTCAAAAGATGTGTACTGAGCTTGGAAAAACACTGCTGGCAACACAGGTCTCTTTGATCTAATACAGTAATTATGTGTGTCTAGGTGCCAATCATATATTGGATCAAGGAGTTATTGCTTGATTGATTGCTGTACCAATATTGGTAGGCAGTGAACATAATACCGATTTCATTATATATAAACAATATAATAAGAACTATAAAATGAAAATGAAACAAAAATAAGAAAAAGCCATTAAAAAGTATTGATTGTACATTCAGCAAGCGTGGAGAATGAGAATGGTTATCAAACTAGGAGTTTACGTAGCATTGCTGCTGTGATGACTTTTCTAGGTATTTGAGTTAAATAAGCAGGATATGTAATTTGTCTAAAGTAAATGACCTTCTTTTGAATATTAGCAAGACTAATAAAGCCTGATTTTTAGTACACAAGAGATGTATCCAAATGTCACATATCTGACAGCTAAAGTACCAAATACCTAGCAGCAGCAGAAAAACAAGCTTCAACTTGAAAAACATATTGCCAGACAAAGACTCCATCTTGTCAGCAGTTTAGGTTACTATGAGCCAGTGACAGATATCTAAACTAAATTTTTATGCTTTAAGTTGAGTCATGTTTTTCTGATGGCTTAGTGGTATCTTGTTGTTTTATTCTTTATGCAGACGTTAATAAGATTCTGCATAAAGTGTATAAAGCACCATATAAAATAGGACTGTCAAACACTGGACTAGATTCAATACTGGACGATCGCCTCCACTCATATAACGATAGTACATACAAAGACACTGATCATCCCATCAAACATATATACATATACTGAGAGCATATAAACACCGTACTGTAGCTAGAAAATGGTTTTATATGATGGATCATAAATTTTATAAATCAAATAAAGTTGTCATCCGATGTTATATTATTGGTTCCTATCTATATCTCTGTACATATTTTAACCAATTTTTTATTACCGGTACGTTTTTAGTCATAAGCAACAAAACCATTTATCACCTTGATATATACATCGTGTATACTATGTGACCTATAATTAAGCCAAATGGCTATCAGTATCACTCAAGTCCCCAGACTATCTATCTGTGCCTAGGCTTTTTCTCCCGTATAATCTCTTTCTTTTTATCATATTTAGTTAAATGAATGGTAATAAAAAAATTACTACTCACCATATTAAATCATCAAACTGTTTAAATAGTCGTAATGATAACATAGTGACATAAGATTAATAAGAAAATCTTTCGCTAATGATTATTGAATATAGTTTTCACCTGATTGACCCATTTAGAGCAAAATGACCAAACCCCCTGGTGGGATATACCCACCCTCCTTGCTGCTATGATGTGAACATGCATTTTCAACCAGTTTCAGAGTTATCTGAACATACATTGAGGGAAAGTGACTCTGTCCATATTATTGATTGTGAGACTTGGGGACATAATGTCTCAAACTTTCGGGGAAGTTACACAAAATTTATTTTCTTTCGATGAATTTTTGAACGAAGCAATTTAGTTGCCATTGATGGGATAACATCAAACATGCAGCCCAGGGCACCTGTTTATCAATTTCTAATACACTTACACATTATTGTACTTGACCAAAGAAACATTATTTGTCTAATGTCTGATAATGAGTTGTTAAATAGTAGCACACGTCATCCTGTAACGTCATCATGTAACTGCAGCTCTTAACGGCATGTGTGTGTCGTCGGCACGTGGCTTTTGTTTTGTATTATGTTCTGTTCTTTTTAAATGAACAACTTGAATTAAAGTGGGCAGGAGAAAATCGGAGTAACTGTTATAAATTCGGGCATGATAACGCTGCACATCTAACCGGTAGCGAGGGTGCGAGACAGCGCTAGAGCCAGAGCACTTTCCCTGCAGGAAATTTTTGCGTTGA
This sequence comes from Membranipora membranacea, assembly GCA_914767715.1. Taxonomy (NCBI): domain Eukaryota; kingdom Metazoa; phylum Bryozoa; class Gymnolaemata; order Cheilostomatida; family Membraniporidae; genus Membranipora; species Membranipora membranacea. The sequence goes on from OU612066.1 coordinate 19,392,178, forward strand.
GAGCCTAAATTTAAGGCTGAAGCAATATACGCATGAACAAGAACTTATAAGGCAGTGATATATGACGAATATAGGTATGCTATGAGTTGAAATAGAGTGGAAATGGAAAAATAGTAGATACTAGATAGAGTTGGCCGTCCATAGTCTAAGGTTTGAGACAAGGCTAATTCTGGTCACTATATTCAATTAAATTACCATTCTGCGCATGCTCAGCTCTGGGCATGAGCTGATCTCTGCAAAATTGAGTCTCGGAATTCCGAAGCCATCTGATTGGCTACCTGCTCTGGTGACATACTCCCAAAAGCGTGCGGATTTGTTATTGATAGTTATCATCTCTTGTCATTATTAGCTGACTTTGATAGACAGTTTATGCAGGGGATATCCCATTTCCCCTTTCCAAAGTTGCAATCAGAACCCAAACTAAACTCATTTTTCTTGCGCCCCAGCCGGCAAGGTTTAGCCAGCAACCTTCTGTAGAGGTTGTCTATGGGCAGCTTTATTGTTGGCCAATATCCTCTGACATCACCTGTCTTTGATAGGTATGCCAGAGGGAGCCAGATATCCCCATTTCCCAGCAACAGATATAATTGTCAGTACCAAAAATGGGCACTTGAGATATGTAGTTATATTCAGCCAGCCGCAGAAGTCAGAGGGTACAGATAGAGATGGAAACAAATGCACCCAGTAACCGCCATGGTATTTTGTAGTCACAAGCATACACAACGAACAGAGAGACGCATAAGTAATCCATCAAAGATGTAGCGAAGATAACCGCAGCAGGCTAATCCGGTCAGAAAATAGGAATTCCAGTGACGCAGTAATTTGGTTTTCCAACACGTCATAGTACCAAGTACCAAGTAATCTCCAGGGTGACACAGAAGTAATTAACCAGGAAGTAACAACAACAAAGTCAGCCCAAAAATAGAACAACAAATTCCAGAGGGTAGACTGAGGAACAGCAGCAATATACCACGTGATGTGACCACAGAACGGTTTCATATAACAAAGCCACAAGAGACACTAATCCTAGTACCAAGTACCAATTAATCTTCAGGAATTTGGTTTTCCAAATCGTCATAGCACCAAGTACCAAGTAATCTTCAGGATGACACAGAAGTAATTAATCATGGAGTAACAACAACAAAGTCAGCCCAAAAATAGAACAATAAATTCCAGAAGGTAGACTGAGGAACAACAGCCATATACCACGTGACGTGACCACAGAACGGTTTCATATAATAAAGCCACAAGAGACACTAATCCACTAATCCGCCGACAGCTAATCAAACGACAACAAGCAGAGTCAGCACAAAAATCGGCACCTATATAAAGGCCGAAATTTTGAACAGTAAATTAGTACAGTTTAATTCTTTGAGCAGCACAGTCAACTTTTTACATAGCTAGTAAAAGATATTATATTTTGATTTAATAAATGCTAGCTTTAAATCAGAGATCTTTGTTGGAACGCTAACACTAAAGTGGAGTTTAAGGACCAATATATACTGTGAGTATCATTTGAATTACATTATCATTTTTTTTATAAGTATCAAGACAATAAACAATAACTTTAGTGAATATACTGTTGTAATTGATTTCTATGCATATAGTAATTGGCAAAGTAATTAGGGACAGTTCGTCAGGTACTCAGACGTTAGGTCATATTCACTAAGAGTTTATAAGGCAATTTTGCAATCAACTAAAGTAAGTCGTTGTTAATTGTTACTATAACAACACTCTGAAACAGGATTCAAAATTGACTTTAGGAGGTTTAATCATTGTGACCCACCTTAAACGCATGTAATTCGCGTAAGGTGCTCATATCAAAGTCGGAAATCATTGTGACCCACCTTAAACGCATGTAATTCGCGTAAGGTGCTCATATCAAAGTCGGAAATCATTGTGACCCACCTTAAACGCATGTAATTCGCGTAAGGTGCTCATATCAAAGTCGGAAATCATTGTGATCCACCATAAACGCATGTAATTCGCGTAGGTGCTCATATCAAAGTCGGAAATCATTGTGACCCACCAAAAACGCATGTAATTCGCGTAAGGTGCTCATATCAAAGTTGGAAATCATTGTGACCCACCATAAACGCAGGTATTTCGCGTAGGTGCTCATATCAAGTCGGAAATCATTTTAGAAGTATCATTGGGAACTATTGTCAAAGCAGAACAGTATTAATTAGTATTCATATTTGCTTGGCTTAGATTAAGTTTCGGAATAATAGTTTAGGATTAGATTCTTGTGTTTTAAAGAAGTAGGACGCTACCGATTTAAGATAAGATACCTCTAATCTGTGAAACATTAATTCAACATTGAATATAGAAATTGAACATTAATTTTAGAGTGACCACAGACTGATACCTCTTTCCTTCACTAGAAATTGGGTTGGAGTCTTTAGCTAATTTAACTTGGCTAAGAGGCCTGTGATACTGATACGCCGCCTTGATTACCTGATTGGGCTTCCAGGCACTATACAGAGATCAAGTAGGTGCTTATAAATAAAATCAGTCACCTAAGTTGAATAACAAAAAATATCAAACGTACCTGAACACATTCATAAATAGTGATTGTGTCATATTAACATCTAAGGATTATATTGACTTTGTGGTGTAAGAGCATTGTCTCGAAACTCACCAAGAGTTTTACTGTTAGAACAAGACAGGGGTCTTAGCAGGTTATCGGCAGGAACCTTTCTTAAATAACTTGAAGGCAACTTCTAGTGAAGCTAAGAAGAGGTCAGGCTCAATAACAACCCCGTAGTAAATTGCTTTGTGGAGTAGTGGGAACCAGCTGTTCGTCACTATAATTTAATAAGTTAAATACCTCGTACTCACCAGAGTGCTAGCATTACCAATTGGAACCACGTTTTAATAGATTTGAGCGATCTTGTCTTTCTTCAGTGCATGAAAGCGGAGGTAACTCCAAATTAGAACTACAAATAAATTACACAATAAAGTGACATTGTGAAGTGTCCGGAGTGCAAGATTTAAAACCATAACTACAAACATAGTTAGAACCAATTTATAAGTAGGACGGTTATAGAACAACTATACATACTAATAGTACACGGCATTTACTTTAGTATAGGATAGGACGACAATTTCCGTTCCTCACAGCATATACTCTCTTAAAGTATATGCACAGTGAGTGAGTTACCAATATCCGTTCCTCACATAATTGGTTGTAGATGCTTCTGCTTTTATACTCTATTTTATTGCCATTGGCAGATGCAGAAATAACCTTTCTGGACTGACAACACATAGCCAACACTCAAAGATTAATGTATTTACCATCTATTAGTATGGCTCCAGCATGAGAACAGTTTACTCCCCATTGTTTTCGACAGGGCTCTTAACCACTCAGGTTTAGCCCGAGTTACTCAGATTTTTGGATTCAACTCAGGCTACTCAGGGGATTTTAGAATGTAAGCTAGAAACTCAGATTTTGCTCGTTGGCAGAGAATAATAATATATAAACAATGCTATATGTTGCCTTACAATAATTTATGCCATATTATTAATGAATGATCAGGTATTAGATTCTAGTTGTGGTAAGCTATGTAAATAATACTGCACTGCCAAACTAATAATACCAAAGATTATAAATACTCTCACTGCACTGCCTATTCAAGTCATTTATGTGAAATTGATATGGCTATATACCAATTTGCATTTGAGAATGCTTTTAAAATTTAGCTTGTAACGAACTTGACATGATTGAATGAATCTAGTCTCTAATTTGAATACACTTATAATAATAAATTTTATTTATGAAACGCTTAATAAAATTGTTTAAAAACAATGATTTCTAAGCGTTATAGAATATCAACACATTACACCCAGACCCCCACTGAGATGAATAATAAAGATAACATCAAGCTTTTGCATGAGAATAATGTGCGGTATTTGTTGTGGGTATTTTATTTCATTTGTGATAAGCTATGCTCTTATTGAACTGCCAATCCCAGTGATTTGCGAAATAGATTATTATGTCTAAATAGAAGTTTAGACATGTTAAAAAAGTGATTTTGCAGGTGAACCGGATAAATCCAGGCAATGATTTCAATAGCATCACATTACATTAATTATGCCTTTCTACCCTGGCGCCTCGATTCGTCAGCCTTTAAATCAATATTTCTACAAACATCATCATCACTATCATCATGGGGATACATTTTAGCCTGTGACGACGGCCATGGTTAATCCATATGAATTGGTTCAATCTGGATCAAATCTAAAATTGTTTACGATTTTATGTTTACAAGAAATGCTCTAGGTTTTTATTGATTTACTTGCTATCACAAACATGAAATGTTGCGGTAAAAGGATGCATATACTTTGTCAATAAAGGAGGTTGTTGCTAGAGTATGGAACTTGCAATTGAGGTCATCGCTCTAGAAAATTGTGTATGATGTGATGCTCATCAGCAAAACAGCACAATAATATCGAGGTCGCCTACGTCAAGCCTCAAATTCTTGGCAACATTAAAAACTTTCCTTAGTAATTTCTTGTCTATGGTACATATGCTCATGTGCAAAACAGGCAGACAGTACATCAAAAGGGAAACTACAAAACTTTTGAACATCATGAAAGCTAATGGCTTTGAACTTAGATGCAACATTTTTTTAACAACGTACATTCTTTGACTTGCTTTGCCAGCTATTCTTTGCACATAATCTTCAAATCTCAGGGGTTTCACCCGACAATATTTCGGTGCCATCTCAGGCGTACCCTTAGCTGTTTATGCTCAGGGCGTTTTACACCTTAAAAATACCACTATGGGACATGCTTATATCAAAACTCAGGTTTCGAATCCTCCCAGGTTGAGAGCCCTGGGTTTCGATGGTACAAATTTACTTCAGTACCAATCCTAGAGGTCTAGGCTGAGTGTAAAAATGGTTGTCACGGTTAGGTCGATGTAATTTGCAGACCAATGTAGCATTTGTCTCCCCTAGCGAAGTGCTTGTTTTTGAGAATGCTTTACATCCAGACACCAAGTAATCAAATAAGACATGAGCATCCTCATTTAATTCCTGTGAACCAGTATCACATCCAAGAAATTTGAAATAGGCAAACACGACGTGGCCATTGATTGAATCAATTGCTTCTGACACCACTTAATACGCAACACAACAAGTGGTGGTCAGGAAATGATACATTTGTTTAATTATGAATTAATTTTTCTTGCTAGGTATCTAAATACCAAATGCTAATTGCCTTTAGCAAGGCAGAAGCACTCTACAGACCCCACTCAGTCAGTACTGCTTACTCCCTCTCCCACAGGCCTTCTGGGTAATTTTAGAAAATTAATAAATGTAACAAATATATTAACTATATAATCTTAATATCGAAATTGGATAGAGACAGTTAATAATATCCCTGATATATCCTTCCCTGAGAAGGATATAAAACCTCTATTTAACTTCTTGAAGAGGTTGCAAAAAATCCCTTTTTGGCAACCTCTTCCACCGGTCCATATGGCATACTATTGGCAACAGTGTTCAGCCTCTTCCGGTAACCTCTTTCCAACTCAGTTTAGACAACTATTTGCCCGCTGGGGAGAGAGGGAGTTCATTGGTCACACTCACAGGTCATGGGCCCCTGGGACTTCCATGTCTCTACTTTGCCAATGTCCACTATCAACCACCCAAAAAGCACCAAACAGGGTAAGACACAAAAATTTTTGTTTGAAAGCCTACCTTGAAATCTCTCGCACTAACTCACACCTCCTTCCTCTTTCATTTGCTTCAGGTTTGAAGGTTCTAGCACAAACAGAGCTGACTTTGCAGACCAGAGAAAAAAGATGCCTCTACAAAATTCACAAAAACTTGAAAGGCAGAAAGGTAGAGTCATCTTTTTTCTCTGGTCCATAAAGTCAGCTCTGTTTGTGCTAGAACCTTCAAACCTGATGCAAATGAAAGAGGAAGGAGGTGTGAGTTACTGTGAGAGGTTTCAAGGTAGGCTTTCAAAAAAGATGTTTTGTGTTTTGCCCTGTTTGGTGTTTTCTGGGTGGTTGATAGTGGACATTGGCAAAGTAAAGACATGTAAGTCCCAGGGGCCCACGTCACAGGTCTACTCAAAACTTAACCGCTTGGGCCTGTCAAGTGGACTAGTCTGCTGTGTTTGACTGACCTCAAATCCAATCTTTATAGGCCTTGATATGATTGGCACCAGATATTCAGAGCTAACACATTGGCTATTCCCCCCCCCCCTGGGTTTTTGTTGTTTGAAGGTAATTTATGATAGAGAAGATATTTTTTCCTCTTCTGACAATCGAAAATACCGCTATCCTGATGGTATTGCTTGGAGAACTTCCTCCTAGCTGTTCATGCATACCTCATTCGATGGATTTAGTCACCTGTAGCTCATTCATCTGCAGAATTCAATTTCAAATCCAAAATCTTTGCCAAGTTCTCCTTAGATGTGCATGTGTAAAAAAAAGGAGCAGATCTAATGCATTAATTACAAGATATTTCAATGTTATAAATATTGGATGTATTTCCTAAGCATGTAATCAGTAGAGGTGGAGCTGGAATGTGGTAGAAAGAGCATTGCATCAGTATCAAAAGAGAACAGTTTGTTTTAGAAATCAACAGTAGCGGTATTGTGATGAATCTGTATCAATTTTGCCTGATTTCTCTGTGAAATCTTGATTGATTGGACTTCACCCTCAGTGGTATTATCGGAATTCATGTATTTTTGAAAGAGGATGCGATCCATAATTTTCCGGCTGTGAAAAATGATTCAGCTAGCAATATGCTATCATACTAAAATCTATCCAGTGTCTAATTTAGTCTTCAGCAGTTCTGATTAGATCATAAACATATAAATACTCTAGGCTGGAAACTACTGGCCTTGAGTGTCTTCTCTAATTCAGTGACACAACTTCACTGCGCTATATTCACTTTTTCACTGTAGCACACAGGCCAGAATAGGAGTTATGTCCCCATACATGTAATGTAGGAATAAAACACCCTGTTTTTTTCTAAATATGACCAGTAAAAAAATGGTACACCCAATGAATTTTATAGGACATATAGTAATAAAGTAAAAAATGTGATCAGTATATCGCGCAATCAAATATTGTTCGTGCAATAACAACTTACATTATAGCTGCTTCTGGCCTGAAGAATTTGTATGAAAAATGGTGCATCGACTATTGTAAATTTAAGGCTTTGCTCAGCATTTTCACTTAACTAACTGCATCTGATCTTTCCAACTGTCAGACATGTAGCGCAAGATGGATAATACTGATAGGCCTTGAGTATGGTTTAATTTCAAATGTATTTTGTCAACTATTTCGAATGCGATGACTTTGGTTGCCAATAAAAAGTATACATAACTGAAGGCTTAACATCTGAGCTCAGAACACTGAGTCTTTGCTCTTCATATCGATTCAGTGACTTTGCATGATAATATTGTTGGAGATTAGCTACTTCTGGATCAGCCTTATTGACATTTTAAACTAGCATAAGCTAGAAATTTTGGTCTTAGATTGACATAGTATTCCTACACATCCCTCCCTGATACACGTGTATCAATCTGTGTAAAAATCAACAAATTATAAGCAGTGGAATCTTTCAATATTGTTAAGGGTTTATAATCTTACAAATGACCTGGATGTCTAGTGTTTCCCCAACATTTGGTGGGTATTCCCATAGAGTTATTATATAATAACTCTATGGGTATTCCTCTTGTGACTTTATTTTTGAAGAAAATTAACTGGCAGAACAACAGGTCTCTTCATCGCACAGGAAAAAAGATATGATAAAATACCACAATTTAACTCACCTTGTGGGAATAACCCACTGGCTTGCGACAGGACCTGAATAAAATACTTGATAGGGATCAGAAATTGAACTATTACCACGGATGACTTAGATGCAGCCCAGACTGGCCCAATCAATCCAAAGAAAAACTTTTGTTAAGTTAAAGACCTTAAAAAATTAAGCAAGATTCTTATCGATTCAAAAAATGGCCCAGACAGGCCCAATCAATCACATAAATATTGAGTTCAAATTGCATGCTGTAGAGAAAATAAAAGTGGCTCAGACTGGCCAAATCAATCGATAATTTAGTGGCTGTATATTTACCGAGACTTATCTTATCCGACATGGCTGAATATAGGGAGGCGGGTCATATTGGACTGAATAAGAGTGTTTGCATCCGTTTTCAAAGTGGCTCATGATGAGCGCGGATCCTTACGTAACGATCGATTATTTCCCTCACAACGCTGCTTGCATGCTCATCACAACTGAATAATGAGAGATGGCCTGACTCTATAATCTTTGATAGACTGTTTTTTCATGCTACTGCATAAAAATGTATGGAGTTTTGAAAAGCGCAGTGACGTCGGTCATGAGGAATGCACTAATGCACAGCATGAACACTTTTATTATAATTTAAATTTCGCATATTAATTATTCACGAAAATATCCAAAATATTACTTCCCTAATCAAATTATAAGGTGTTTGCAAAGTTACCAATGATATTATACATTGTGGATTTACAAAATCGATATTCATTAATGAATCACTAGTAAGTTTTCTTATTCTTTGCCATGTTGCTAAATTTAAATCAGTGAATATTTTCATGCTATAGGGTATTGTAGAATGGGTATAGGGTGCGAATTGCAAATTCTGAGTGCCAGCAGCTGGACTCTAATGGCTCTCTGTGGATTCTGTTTAATACATTAGGAATTCGCAGACAGCAGAAAAATCTTCCGCCTTCCCTACCTTAGAAAATTTGAATCAGACGAAGCCGTACTCATGTTGCAGACTTAGGTCCCTGGAAAACTTTGTAGATCTTGGCTCAATATCGACTATACATAGGTACAAACTGATTTGATACACAGCTTTTTAAATATCCCTCCACCACCACCGTCCTCCGAGGTAACAAACTAGTGTTATAGATATCACCGGTAAAGATCAAATGATCTGATGTTCCATACACTACTACACAGCGGTCAAGGTGACTTGCTTGTGTTGTATCTACAGTTTATATTTACTTGTGATGGCTGCTGAGATGTTTTTCTTTAGTTCACCGCACTAAAATTTTATTAGTAGCCAACAGCAAGAACCATAAAGAACAAAGACTAAGTGTTCTGAGTTTTTAAGCAATTAGTTGACAAAAATACATTTGAAATCGGACCATACTCAAGGACCATTAGTGTTTCTCATTTTTCGTTAAATGCCTGACAGCTGGAAAGATCAGATGCGGCTTATTAGTTAAAACTCTCAGAAAAACCTTGAACTTTGAAAAGTTGACGCACCATTTTTCATACAAATGTCAAAACCAGAAACATGATATAGCATATGTTGTTATGGCACACACAATATTTGATGGCACGGTATACTTCATTAGTACATGTTCTGTAAAATTCACCGGTTTTACCCAGTTGTAGTGGTCATATTTAGAAATAAGAAGGTCTTTTATTCACACATTAGATTTATGTGGAGATAACTCCTATTCTATCCTATGCACTATGCACTGAATTAGAGAAGACACTGAGCCTGTATCAAATTGCCAATAGTTTCCAGTCTAGAGTATTTATATGTTTATGGATTAGATTAAAGAATGCTTTTATCGATATTAAAACATTAACATGGAGGAATTCAATTATTTTAGCTGAGTGAATATAATGGCAGCAGCAGAGACTAACGATCGAACCTTCACGGAATGTGGCTTATGTTTTGTAAATGATCAGCTGAAAAGATTGCCCTGTAACGCTGGACACATCTACTGTGTAACATGTCTAACCAAGGATTCAGAGGTTACCAAGATTATAAAATGTCCACTGTGCAGGTAAACTTTCTTTTTTACACTTCATAGCTTGATTTTGTTATTGTAGGCCCTACATAATGACATTGTGGTCAGTTGATGATAATAATTGATAGGCTATATGATTTGTTTATAATTGCTATATGGTCAAGGTGCCAAGTACTGCAGTGGCCTTCAGGTTGCCTTTTATTTTCAGATCAGTATTTGATGAATGTATTGATGACATCCCATCAGCAGATGCTCCCTTAGACAAGTTTCTCTGCTGTGATGTTTGTATGAGAAAAGATGATACAAGAGAACTGGCACAGATTTATTGTGTTGTCTGTCAAAAAAGGTTTTGTACTTCCCATGAAAAGGTAAATTTGCTCACACTTAGAGAATATACCTTTGGATATATCCAGGGTAAAGGCTTTGAGATCTTACAGTTCATAATTTATTGGTTGTAAGGCAGTAGTTAGTGAATTTAATTATCTCAAAACTAAGCTCCTATATGACCTTAAAATTCTTTTAATGAGTCAACTAACAATGAGCAGTCCATATCAGCTTTGGATGATTATCTTTTGACTTTATGTGTGTCAGGGCCTTGGTAGAGTTACTTGATAGTTAAATGGAGATTACGAATACTAGCCAGTTTCCCCTCCTAATAGAATGATGATATTTTGCTTAATTCTATCATGGCTGGCATGCTCAGCTCCCAGCTGTCTCAATGTAATAGACATTGACAATTAAATTCCATGTATTATATAGTATGTATAGGTATAGGATAATAGCCGTCTATTTCTGATGTAACACATTTATTGAAGAGTCACAATGATGCCCTTGATGACCACATGAGGATAAGGATGGATGAGTATAAGAGAGATTTTAGAAAGATGGAGACAAGATACTGTGTCAAACATCCTAAGAAGGTTTACTCAATGACCTGCGGGAAATGTAGTCACGTGTTTTGTACTGTCTGTATTGAGAATATGGATACCTGCTCAGATGGTAAATATATAACATGTTTATATTTTTTCCTTAAAGACTACCCGAATAAGTGCTTGTTTCTTTTATTGCACTTCTGTGAGAATGTGACATCATAACGCAGAGAATGGGAGTTACCTTACCTTATGGAGGCACTTTTTCCACCATCAATAATTCATGCCAAGTAGAACAATGAATTTTTTTACCATTCAATTCTGATAAAACTTCATTCTAAGTAACTTTCAGACTATAACATTCATTGGTCTTTGAGTAGTCTATAAGATATAGTTTAAAGTGGTCGGAGTGATAGTTAAAGCAGGGAGAATTCCATTCTCCCTGGTTAAAGCTACTGTATCATTGACTTGGAGACCCTAAGTTTTACAGAATTAGATAATATAATGAAAGAAAGTGTGCTCCAACATCGTACCCTGATTTTCAATGAGAGATAAAAATAGTGCCACAAGCGATGTTAATGATTTACATTCCTCCAGGTTATAACCACAACCTGAAGGCAATAAGTAGTTTGGTTACTCTGCTCACTGACTTGGTGAATGAGAAGAAAGTATGGATATATGATAATGAGGAGCACCTGTTAGGAATGTCAAAACAACTGACAGCTGTCATATCTGACTGGGATACAGAGACACAAGAGATGATTGAGAAGTTGCATGAAGCCAGAGATAAACATGTAGGTGTAGCATTTGGAGGATCTTTGTGTTGTTGAAATGACAGTTTCTATTTAGGCTGACCTCATGTTATTGTCAATCATTATTGTAAGACCTCCCATATCCAGCTGATTATATGGAGTTGTCTACTCAGTCTTTATGGGAACATTAATCCCAGATGCATTCAGAGAAGCAGGTAGTTCGTGACACATCCCTGAGAGAACGACCAGATATGGTATGAATGCCTATAGAGGAAGACATGAGACCCTTAGGCCTGTACATGACACAATGTGTTGCCGTTGGTACCAAATTTTTTATGTCCCGTCCTGCCCGAGTAAAACAAGTGAAACAAATCTTGGTTAAAATCGCACGGTATAGTCACTCACGGCATTGCGAAGAATGGACGACAAAATAGTGGGTGCTTTAGGGTCCAGGCCGCAATTTCTGCACCATTTTGCTCTCAGTTAGTGGGCAGGTCGGAGCACACCTGGGATCCAACAAGTCCCAGTAGTCAGTGAAGAAACGAATGCATGATTTTGATGTTTACCCCATTAGGTTATGGAGTTGATGCAGAAATATGCTGAGTTAGAGGAGAAATTGATAGATCTCAGAAATCAATCCAGAATTGAGATGACAAGTTTTCTGGATGATGAGATTGGGAGTCTACTTGATAAGCTCAGCAGACAAGTAGCAAAAATAGATACCAGACTTTTCACTTATCATGAGGTATAAACAACTACATAAAATTTTCTTGGTCTAGGTTAGAAATTAGACTCTTCACTTTTCATAAAGAGTTTTCTTCTAAATAATGATTCGTCAATAGTATATTGTAATTCCCAATGTGATATATAACATCACTTTGATCAAGGTTAAAAATATATTACTCCTTGCTTTGATGCACAGACAATATCTATTCATCTACTTTCCTCATTGATCACAATAATGTTCCCCTTCTTGCTTTGAAAGAATAGCAATGGCTAAAGAAAATGTTGAGTAATCATATTGTTCGTATATCATCGGAATGCTGATGATGTCAGGAATGCAAAAAGCCCATTTTTAGTGTCGCATGTCGTCTTCATTGGTTTGTGCCATAACTGTACCTCAAGTCTCATCACCTCAACTGAATGTCATTATATTCTACCAGGTAGACGTGGCAGGAGGATACAAAGCGACAGAGAAACTTATAGATGAACTGATGAATATGAAGATCCCTCAATATAAACCTTCATCTAATCATGTCCAGCTCTCTGATACAGGTATTCACATTATTATAAGCTCCAATCGCAATTCCAAGCTAGATGAGGCATGTTGAAAGACTTTTATTTGTTCTGATTGCCAATGCGCGTATGAACCCCTTCTAAAACAGGCACACATTAGGGTTATGCCATGCCTAAGATACTAACTTGAGAACTACTTGTCCCACTTTTTTGATTTTTCATTGTTATTGTAGCTAAAGATTTGTATAGTGGAATAAAAACAGCCGAAACAATGCAGCTTTGTAAGGAGGCATTAACTGAGTGACATTTTTTCCTTTACTTTATAGATTACGGAGACATTCAGCTTGCTCTTCAAATTTGCCAATCATCCCAAAATCCCATCAATCTGCCCACCTTAGTCTTAGTAAAGCTCGACCCTCCGACTTCTATGGAATTAGTCTGTACTGTCAAATTCTCTTCATATGTTCACTCTGTAACCAAACATCAAAATCACTTATACACTGGCCTTAAAAATAATACCATAATGAGAGCTCATGAACCTGTAAATACCAGTCCACCTTCTCAGCTTGTGAATGTAGGTGGTTGGGTATCCAGTATCCAAGTGTATAACAATGAGCTGTATGTGTTATCACTTGACACCAGTAAGGTTTATGTGTATGACTTGGCGGGTAGACTTAAGAGGTCCTGGTCCCATAACAGTAACAGTGGTAACTTTAATAAGCTGAGGGTGGTCAATGAGAAGGTGGTTGTTCCAGATGGAGCATCACGGTCGCTAACAGTGTACACTCTTCAAGGCCGGCTAATGAAGCAGGTTAAAGTTCCTGGTATGACAAGTAACTGGAATGCTTTAGCTGTATGTGGAGATGACTCTGTTATCTTATCTGACAGCAGTGCAAACAGTGTACTCAGAGTGAACATAGACAGTGGAGAGGTGATTTGGACATCTAAACATGTAAACAACCCCCAAGGAGTCGTCTGCTACAAGGACAGATATGTTCTTGTGACTAACTGTAACACTGAAACAAAGATATGGATACTGGATATGGAGACAGGTTAGTTCATGATTGGCTAAACCACATAATTGTGTTTTCTGCATTATTGTCTGACGTTTTACCTTCATGGATAGGAAGCAGAAAAGATTAGGCATTCAATTTGTATGTAAACCTGCTGAAGTCATATTCATGATGCATTGCAGTAAATGCGACACAAAACTTTGGTAAAAATTGGAGCAGCTTTATTTCACTGTTATAGCTTGAAGTACAGGTATTTCATGACATTTCATTTCCATTGTTCTACCTTTCAGGAGAGAAGGTAGGTGAAGTTTGTGGAGAGACCGGACATGGTAATTCACACTTTGACCTCGATGTTTGTGATGACACCCTGATTATTGCTAAACATAATCAGAAGACAGTACAGTATTACAAGCTCAACTCAGCATGATATGAGCTAAGAGAAGCTCAACATTGTTTCTAATCCATCCATAATCTGTATTAGTCTACTAGCAACATATTAAATATTTAAATCATCTCAAATTATTCTTGCGGCTTACTTGCATGCAAAGTCTTGACTATGTAATATGTGTTGCTCTACTAACAGCATAGTGAAGGACAAGAGGGTCAACATTGTTGCCATCAGATTTCCTGTTATGAGCTTACGGTCAGGCACTTGCATATCCACTTAATGTTTTGGCCTTGTTTCTTTCAGTCCTACCCATAAAAATAAGCCTACCTACATTTATATATATTATGATTATGTCCTACCCAGAAGATATTTTGCACATTTATGTGTGTGTGGTATCGAGCAAATAAACAGTGGTTATCCCCCTTGACATTAAACAAAGTATACTAACTGGCTCAGACATTTATCTTAGTACTCACTATTGTTTTGTATTTGTATTGTCTATTATTTCTTACCTTGTCAATATGTATATATATTCTGTTTTATTTCAGTAATGCTTAGAGTGACAATCAACACTTGTCATTGTGTAACAAACCTTTACATTAGTGTTAATACAATTTTATGGAAGAGTAAGGTTTTGTTTTGCCAGTTTTACAGTTAAGCAAATAAAAACAATCAAAATAAATATTCAGAATACTTATTTCTGTGTAATGTTTATTTAATATCGATCTAAGGAGGATTTCTGGGATATCGGAGTTTGTTGATAGTTTTGCATTGAGGCTAAAAACGGATATAATCTTCGAAACTAAATATCGATCTAAGGAGGATTTCTGGAATATCAGCGTTGGTTGATAGTTTTGCATCGAGGCTAAAAACGGATATAATCTCGGAAACTAAATATCGATCTAAGGAGGATTTCTGGAATATCAGAGTTTGTTGATAGTTTTTGCATCGAGGCTGTACCAAAGTCAATACCCAATCGAGTTATATGTTCATATAATCTCAAACAAGTCGTTATATTAAAATTTGTGCACTATAAGTTTTTATAGTTGCTCGTAAATATTTTAGTTCTAAAATATTAGCCACAATTACAAGACAGTAATAAACACCTGCTATAAGTTTCTATAGCCAGGTAAAGCAAGTCATACACAAAATAGAAAGGATATAACATTGGTGGCAGCGGTGGGATTTGTAACGTTCTACTTCCAGGACAACCCACTACAGAATGGATCAAGCTGATGAACATGAGGTACAGGCCCTCCAGGATGCGGGCGGGGACCAAGAACCAGAAGTACCGGCTGTTCAGGCACAGGCACCGCCTGTCCAGCCACCCCCTGCCCAAGCACCGCCTGTTCAGGCGGCTGCGCCTGATACACAAAAATACAAAACCTTAATGAGCTGATAAGAGCCACTGTCGCTCAGGCTCAGGCTGGACACCATATACCTGCTGTGAAACTGAAAGTCCCAACGTTCAACGGAAAAGGTGATGTAGAGCTCTTTCTTACACAGATACAAGAGATTGCTTTGTCCCAGGAGTGGGACGAAGAGACCATTGTTCTGAAAGCAAGAGAAGGCCTATCAGGGCCAGCACAAGAATGTGGTAGATCGGGGACTTGGCAAGGGATTGCGGATACCCTACGGTTACACTATGGACTCACAGCCACAGAGGCAGAGGCTAAGTTAGCTTCTTATGGGAGAACACAGGGAGTTTCCTTGGCCGAATTTAGCACTGAAATAAAGAAACTAGTGAACGTAGCCTATGCCGATGCAGAGGAGCCTGTGAGACGGCGGCTGACTATGGAAAGGTTTAAACTTGGAGTGAACCATCCCGGTGTGCAGGGACACTTGTTGGCTAGGCAACCAGAAACACTAGAGGATATGGTTCGGGCAGGTAATGAGTTCTTGCTAGTCACCAAGAGCTCCATAGCCCAAGGACAACCAAGAGTGCGTGAGGTTGACGATACTAAAGAAGAACAGGTTCGACAGGTGACAACGGATGGAGCAGACATTCACACCATTACCAAGGCGGTGGAGGCCCTTACTAAGGAATTGTCAGAACTGAAGAATAAATTGGACAAGTCAGATAGAGGCTCTCACTCAAAAGGGGGAAGGAGCGGGCGCCCACCACCGAAACAAGATGGTTGCTGGGGATGCAAGCAGACTGGCCATATTAGAAAGGAATGTCCTACCAACCCCTGGCCGGCGGGAAACGAAGAGGGTCCACGACAGTAAGGGAAGGTCACAGTCGTGGACCAACAAGACCTCCGGAAACCGCTAGGTGGTTGGCCCCAAAGCATGCGTTGCCCATGCGTGCGCCACCTCGGCCCAAAGAGGTTTGCCTTCAAAATAGATTTACTGTTTTACGTGAGGACACAACAGTATCGGATGAAGAACCGTTCCCGCAGCAGGAACAAACAAACAAGGAATCTCCTACTAAACGACGGTCTAGAAAAAGGACTATATGCCAGTCAAAGCCCCCGACCAGTACTGAAGAGGGCCCGGCCGTCGAAGGAGTAGAGGTCACGAAAGATATTCCAAATCCCATCCCTAAAGATGGGCCCCACAGAGACATGATTGGAGTAGCACGGCCCCTATCTATAGGAAAGCTCACTGTGGATGATGAGCCAGTCTTTCGCCCACACCATGAGAGTTATTTCATTGGAGGGAAGATAGCCAAACAACAGGTTAAGTTCCTGGTTGACACTGGATGCACCACTAACTTGTTGTCAAAAGTTGTTTTCGATAGACTGCCCGTTTCTGTTAGAGGGAAGCTACAACAGACAGAAGAGGATTATGGGTTAACAGCAGATGGTAGCCCATTGAGATTTTATGGGGAGCTGCGGCTAGAGTGTAGGATGCCCCACTTGGTGTGGAGCGAGACCTTTGTGGTCTGCAAGCTCAAAGATGATGCTATCTTGGGAATGCCTTTCTTAGTCCAGCAGCAATGTAAGTTATCCTTTGCCGATGCTCATCTGGAGCTCGCAAGTGGTGATATTGTCCCATGCCTGGACAACACAGGAGTATCAATGAGCTGCAAAGTGGTAGCGGCATCCCGGGTACAGATCCCTGCTTATGCAGAGCAACTCATCCCTGCCTTCCTACCGAGGACACAACCCCACACTGGCTACACAGGACTAGTGGAGAGCTCGCGTGAAGGCCCCCCGGTTGCATGCAGTGTGAACATTCCTGATGAAGGAGGAAGGATCTGGCTGAGGTGTCTGAACCCCTCTGGTACCAAACTTTTGGTACAACCTGGACAAGAGATTGGAAAGTTCACCAGGGTAGATCGCAACCAAGTGGTGGGAGCCTGGATAACTGAGGAAGGTGATGGGGCACTGGGCTGTTCAGCGGTAGAGGAGAGATCGCTGAATCACAAATTCCCCTGTCATCTGCAACAACTTTTGGAGGAAACCAGGACCGCTTGCCCCTCTGAAGAGCAGCAAGCTCGGATAAAATGTTTACTCAAGCAGTACAGTGAAGTGTTTAGTTCAGGGGATGATGACCAGGGACACACAACAATGGTAGAGCATGATATCCCTCTGATGCCTGGAGCTAGGCCCGTCCGGCAACCCGCCAGACGGTTGGGCCCAGAAAAAGAAAAAGAGGTCGAAGCACAAATAGAAGACCTACTAAAGAAAGGTGTAATAGAACCCGGAACAGGAGCCTGGAGTTCACCAGTGGTTCTAGTAAAAAAGAAAGACAACTCTTGGCGCTTTTGCGTCGACTACCGACGATTAAATGCCGTAACTCAACAGGATGCGTATCCACTTCCTCGGATCGATGAGAGCTTAGAGGCTTTATCTGGAAGTAAATACTTCAGCACGTTAGACTTGCTATCAGGATATCGGCAGGTACCCCTGAGTAAGGATGCACAGGATAAAGCTGCTTTCATAACGAGAGGAGGCTTATGGAAATGGAAGGTGTTACCGTTCGGTCTGACATCGGCTCCAGCCACCTTTCAAAGGTTGATGGAATCTATCTTCCGAGGCTTGCATTGGAAGACTCTGCTACTCTACCTGGACGATGTCATTGTCATGGGCGAAGACTTTGCCACCCATCTGGAGAGATTGGAGGAGGTATTCTCAAGGCTGAAATCCGCGGGCTGAAGCTAAAACCATCAAAATGCTCGTTGTTCCAACATCAAGTGGGGTATTTGGGTCATGTTGTCAGTGCAGAGGGCATCGCCACTGACCCTAAGAAGAGCGAAGCCATAGAGAGTTGGCCGGAACCAACCCGGGTAGTGGACTTACAGTCATTTCTAGGCCTGGTGGGATACTATCGACAGTACATTGAGGGGTTTGCAACAATTGCACACCCGTTACATCATCTGACAGGAAAAAGGGTCCCATGGAACTGGACCCAAGAGGCTAGGGATAGCTTCAGTGAGTTAAAACAGAGGATGATCTCTGCCCCTATACTCGGGTACCCAGACCCGCAACTGAAGTACACGGTGGATACTGACGCAAGCAATTACGGCGTTGGCTCCGTGTTGTCACAGGAACAGGACGATAGAGAAAAGGTGATTGCTTATTATAGCAAAACATTATCCAATGCGGAGAAGAACTACTGTGTAACTCGCAGAGAGCTGCTAGCAGTGGTGCGAGCTGTCAAGCATTTTAGGCCCTACCTGTATGGTCAGCGTTTCAAGGTGCGAACCGACCATGCTTCACTGATTTGGTTATGTCGACGTGTGGAACCGACAAGCCAAGTAGCTCGATGGCTCGAACTATTGTCGGAATTCAACTATACGATTGAATACAGGCCAGGAAAGAGGCACGGTAATGCTGATGGCATGAGTCGCTTACCATGCAGTGAGTGTAAACAGTGTGCTCGCATCCAAAGCAGTGGATCAGGACCTACTCAACAGGAGGTTTTGGATGAATGGGAGGCATCAGGCTTCGCATCAGTACATGTCGACCAAGGAGAGGTGGGCCCACTAACTAATGGGGTGGAGGGCCACCAAGAGGAGAGGGTTGCTGCCCTACAGACGGACAATGACATAGCCACACTACAAAGACAGTCCCCGGGGGCTGTAGGTCAAATTTATCGTGCCATAGAATCTGGACAACAGATTTCCCAGGCCGAGCTGGGTGAAGGGGATCAGGAACTGTGTATGTTGGTTAGACTGTGGCCAACTTTGTTCCTGGATGAGCAAGGGATCTTACGTACCACGGTGACTAAACCAGGTCGGAGTGTACATCCTGCCATTTGCCCACCTTTGATGAGAACAGAGGTTATCTGGCGTTGTCACCAGATGGCTCACAGCGGAGCCAGTCGCACTACAGAACGGCTGCGTTTGAGCTGGTACTGGTATGGAATGGTGAGCATGGTGAGACGTACTTTGTCAACATGTGAGGTGTGCCAAGCGGCTAAGCATGGTAAAGCAACGAGTACAACAGGTACCCGCCATTTGTACAGCGGTCGGCCATGGCAGTGGGTTGCTATTGATCTAGTCGGGCCAATGCCACTAACACCGAGGGGTAATCGGTGGATCTTGGTCTTGAGTGACCACTTCACCCGTTGGGCGGAAGCCTTACCTATACCCGATGCCACAACACCCTCTGTCGCTTCAGCTCTACATACAGAGATATTCTCACGGTTTGGAATACCGGAGCAACTTCACAG
This sequence comes from Membranipora membranacea, assembly GCA_914767715.1. NCBI lineage: Eukaryota > Metazoa > Bryozoa > Gymnolaemata > Cheilostomatida > Membraniporidae > Membranipora > Membranipora membranacea. Next base: position 19,411,833 of record OU612066.1, read on the forward strand.
CGACCAGGGGACTCAATTTGAGTCGGACTTGATGACAGAGTTGTGCTCGATATGGGGGTTGAACAAAACACACACGACGCCATACCGGCCCCAAGGTAAGGGAGTGGTTGAACGCAATAACAGGACTATTGGTGACTCGTTGCGAACCTTACTCCTAGGTGGCCAACAAACAGACTGGGATCTCTTGTTACCAGAGATAATGGCAGTGTTTAGAGCAACACCCCATACTGCTACTAAGGAAACGCCAAACTACATGTTCATGGGGAGGGAGAATCGGCTCCCAGATCAACTGGCCTTTGGACAAACAGACACAAACACGAGATCACGTTCACAGTATGCAATAGAACTTGGAGAACGTATGACTGCTGTCCACGAGGAGCTACGCCTCAGCCAAAAGGCAGTGAGAATGAGGGACACCGATGAGCCACCGCTATATGCTGTAGGTGACCTTGTATGGATGGTAAACCACCAAAGGAGGCGTGGAGAGATGGGAAAACTCAAAGAGAAGTATGTTGGGCCCTATACTATTAAAGAAGTTCGCCCCAACCACACCTACATCATAGCACAGGGAGAGCGGATGTCCGTACAAAGCGAAGCGAGGCTAAAGCCTTTTGTAGAATGTCCAAGTCTTGGGGGCAGGGCACCAGCTTCCAGTGAACCTTACCTCCAGCGACCACGGAGGAGGGCTGGACAGAAGCCTAGACAAGTGGACGAAGAAATACCTGTGGAACCACAGTCAGTCGAGGAGACAGGAGAGGTGATAGTCTACGAGGTCCCATCAGATGAGGAAGACACTGTGACTACCGATGTTAAACAGGAGCCTCAGGAATGGACAACAGAAGAGAGCACTTCAGAATGGAAAGAGCCGACAAACACTGGTCGTATCCGCCGTAGACCAACATACCTACAGGAATATGACTGTTCGACTATTGACACTAGTCAGAGAACTGCCGTTGCTGCAACTACTCCTCAGATGAACAAAGAAGGCGTTATTGCAACCGTACAGTCCAAACCAGTCGGAGCAGTACAACCGAGTCCTGTGAGACCAGGCCCACCACTAGGACCAGGACCGATAAAGATGACACCGCTGGAGCAGCTTGTGCCATCACCAGGACAGGACTCGAGTGTTCTCATCCATGAGATCAAACAATCACTGGAGTCTGTACACCAAGAAATCGCGTTGGCCGATTTGATTCATGATGAGATTGAGACAGCGATGGGGAAGATTGCAGACTACATGGCTGAAGAGCGAAAGGTGAGACGGCGAGTCGCGGGGCAGGTTAGAGAAATACAGAAGAAGGTGCAGCAGTTTGACAATAAACAATAGACGGTAGTTTATTGTGAAGGGGGCTGTGTGGTATCGAGCAAATAAACAGTGGTTATCCCCCTTAACATTAAACAAAGTATACTAACTGGCTCAGACATTTATCTTAGTACTCACTATTGTTTTGTATTTGTATTGTCTATTATTTCTTACCTTGTCAATATGTATATATATTCTGTTTTATTTCAGTAATGCTTAGAGTGACAATCAACACTTGTCATTGTGTAACAAACCTTTACATTAGTGTTAATACAATTTTATGGAAGAGTAAGGTTTTGTTTTGCCAGTTTTGCAGTTAAGCAAATAAAAACAATCAAAATAAATATTCAGAATACTTATTTCTGTGTAATGTTTATTTAATATCGATCTAAGGAGGATTTCTGGGATATCGGAGTTTGTTGATAGTTTTGCATTGAGGCTAAAAACGGATATAATCTCGGAAACTAAATATCGATCTAAGGAGGATTTCTGGAATATCTGTTATAGATAGTGAAAGTGGACTCACTAAATAATAGTCTGAGAACAATATCAGTAGAGTCGAGATAGACTCATATACAAATCTACAGAGGGGGATCGACCTAGGAGCACGGAAGGAGAGAACCAGACTATGAATGGTGACCGAGTGAAGGAGAAGCAAGAATAACCTAGCTAGAGATATCCGTCCTATTGTAGACCGAAGACTGTCCATCCTTATGTCCATCGAGCACCTATCTAAAGACCAACCACTGGTGAGTCCATCCTACAACATGGTGTCAGAATAACACCCACCAGAACTCGATTCAGACCAGATAGATTTGTGGAAGTTTTCAGAGGTCAGATTCTAGCAAATTAGTTGAATTTGCTCGGGTCACAAAACAAGCATCAGTCTCAGAATAAGAAAGTGGTGAGAGATTTGTTGAATCTCAGAAGCTCTCACAGAGTGCAGAAAGGAATTGTGTTACATTCCTAGCCAAAAGTAGTGAGAACAGTGTAACTGAAAAAAAAGTGAATTGTAGATTAGAATTATCAGCTAAAATGGCTACCAGTGAAAGTAAACAAGAAAAGTTTGTGAAGACCATTGATTTAACAGCAAGCAATTTATCTGCAAAATGGAAAATTTTCAAAGAGCAGTTTGCCATCTATAAAGTTGTAAAGGGTATTGATGCTATGACAACAGAAGATGAAAAGATTTGTCACATGTTGGTAGTCATGGGAAGTGATGCTGTTCCGGTTTATAATCAGTTTGTATTTGACCAGAGCGTAGCTGCTAAGAAGAAAACTCTAGCAAATGTGATTAAGTTTTTTGACGAGTACTTTGAACCAGTAAAGAACGTGATTTATGAAAGACTAGTGTTCAACCAAATGGTACAAGATTCAAGCGAATCTATACACGCATTTGTCGTCCGTTTACAAACACAGAGTGAAAACTGTGAGTACGGTGTTATGAAACCAGAACTCGTCAGAGATCGAATAGTGGTAGGAGTGAGAGATTCAGAGTTAAGGAAATATCTCATTGACACAGAAAACCTAACTCTTGAGTTATGCATACAAAAGGCAAAACAGTTTATCTCACACCAATCACAAGCAGAAAAGATGGGAGAGAACATAGCCTCAAATAAAGAAGAATCCAATAACATCGACACCCTATCAACTGACAAGAGAAGACAGTGGCAGCAGAAAAATGATCTCGAGCTGAAAAGTCAATGCCAGAAATGTGGAAAATGGCGGCACTTTGGTGGAAAATGTCCAGCAGAAAGTAGTAAATGTAACAAATGTAAAAAGATAGGACATTGGGCAAAAGTATGTAAATCACTGAGAAGGTTTCAAGCAGATAAGAAAGTAGCAGAAGTCCAGGAGCGAGAAGACGAAATTCTGGACAGCCTTTACCTTGGATCTCACTGACTATATGGTAGTACCGATTACATAGACACGATTACAGAGACGACAAAAGCGTGGTTTATTGATGTTTTTATCAATGGGAGAGAAACTCGCTTGAAGGTTGATTCAGGCGCTGCAGTTTCGGCCATTCCTAAGCACTTAGCAGATTTGTTGAATCTGCAGCTTTTGCCAGCTGGTAAAGAGTTATTGGGAGCTGGGAATGCAAAACTGCGTACGGTAGGGAAAGCGCAAGTAGAACTATCATACTCAGACAGAGTGTATACTGATACAGTGTATGTGATAGAAGACCTTGTCACTCCGTTACTAGGCAAACCAGCTTTGTCGGGTTTACAAATCATAACATTTGTGGGTGAAATAGTGTCAAAGCAAGAGTGGACTACAAAGTTTCCGAAGTTATTTACAGGACTGGGATCCATGGACACCGAAGTGAAAATTGAACTCAGAGATGGTGCAACTCCTTATTGTCAGTCTATCCCCAGAAGAGTAGCGGCTGCTAGAAGAAAACCAATGCTCGAAGAACTGAGACGAATGGAGAAACTAGGGGTGATAAAGAGAGTTGAGGGCCCCACAGAGTGGTGTGCTCCATCGATTGTGGTCCCAAAGAAAAACAACAAAATCAGACTCTGTGTAGATTTCACTAAACTAAATGAGGCAGTGAAACGATCGTATCACCCTCTTCCAGCCACGGATGAGTTGTTAGCCCAGCTGGGGGGGTCTAAAGTTTTCTCAAAACTCGATGCCAACAGTGGTTATTGGCAGATGAAGCTGTCAAAAGAATCCCAAGCACTAACTACATTTATTACTCCTTTTGGAAGATACCTGTGTTGCAGGCTTCCATTCGGAATATCGATAGCTCCTGAAATATTCTCACGTGAAATGCAGAGGATATTGGAGGGCATAGAAGGGATTGTTTGTCAAATGGATGACATCCTAATTCATTCAGAAGATGAAGAGTCGCAGAAAGCTAAAATAGAAGAGGTGCTGAATAGACTGAGTAGGGCCGGGGTTACTCTGAATGAAGAAAAATGCGAGTTTTTTCAGAGCAGAATTACATTTCTAGGACATGTCATTGATGCTCAAGGCATTCATGCGGATCCAGAAAAGATAAGAGCAATTCAGGAGTTTCCTCCCCCGAAAAAGGTCAAAGATCTCAAAAGATTTTTTGGGATGGTGAACTATTTAGGTAAATTCTCTCCGAGTTTAGCAAGTGACTCAGTACAGCTCAGGCAGCTGCTGAAGAAAGAAAATAAAGACAACTGGACTTGGAATGGCGACATGGCTCTCGAATATGAGAAGATGAAACAAAATTTAGCTTCTGCACCGGTGCTGTCGCCATTCTCCCTTGAAGCAGACACTCTTTTATCGACAGATGCGTCCTCCTATGGATTGGGGGCTGCCTTATTTCAGAAAACAGAAGAGGGTCTCAAACCGATTGCTTACGCATCGAGAGCTCTCAGTGAAACAGAACAAAGGTATGCTCAAATTGAAAAGAAGGCGCTGGCAATCTGTTGGGCTGCGGAAAAGTTTTATTACTATTTAGCAGGTAAAAAATTTCAAGTAGAGACAGACCACAAACCTCTTATCAGCATCCTATCTAAAATGGAATTGGCAAAGCTACCTATGCGGGTGCAGAGGTTCAGGCTTAGGATGATGAAATTCTGCTATTCCATAAGATATACTCCAGGGGAGAAGTTACTGATTGCCGATGCATTAAGCAGAGCACCCTGTCCAAAGAGTGATACGGTTCAACTGGATGAACTAGATATATCGGAGATGGTAGAAGATCTACCGATGTCGGAGACTCGCAGAAGACAACTCCAGTTCTCTACACTCAATGATACGGTTTGTCAGCAAATTAAGCGGTATATACAGTATGGTTGGCCTGAGTATAAGCAGTGTCCGCAGTTTGTTAAGAATATCTACACATTCAAGGAATGTCTAACAGAAGCGGGGGATCTAGTGTTTTATAACAACAGGGTGTTCATTCCGCTCTTAGAAAGGCAACAGGTACTGAAGGATATACACGCGGGACATCTGGGAGAATCAAAATGTTTGGAGAGAGCTAAAGATCTGGTATGGTGGCCTGGTCTAACTACAGAAATTAGAGAGCTAGTTAAAACATGTGCTACATGTTTGAAATATCGATCTCAACCAAGAGAGCCTCTGGTATCCGTGCCTTTTCCTGAACGCCCGTGGTGGCAGATCGGAATGGATCTTTGTACAGTGGAGGAGAGGGGTAATGATTATCTAGTTATCATGGACTATTTCAGTCGATATCTGATTGCAGAGAAGCTTTCTGACACGACTGCAGAAACTGTGTGCCGCACAATAAAGAAGGTGTTCTCGCTGTTTGGAATTCCGAATTCCGTCATCAGTGATAACGGTCCTCAGTTTGTGTCTGAGAAATTTAAGCAATTAATGGACCAATGGAATATCTTACACCGTACCAGTTCTCCTAAATATTCTCAATCAAATGGTGAAGCAGAGAGAGGGGTACAAACCATCAAGAAGAATGAGAATATAGACCAAGCTCTTCTATGTTACAGAGATGCTCCGTTACAGAATGGGTACTCTCCTGCCCAGCTGCTGATGGGGCGAGGTTTAAACAGTATGGGTATTCTGGCGGAGAAACAGGTAAACCTGAAAGGACTCAAAGATTTTGAAGCCAGGTATCGAAACAAGCAGTCGGATCAGTACAACCGGAGATATAGAGTGAAGATCAGGTCAGAGGTTCAGGTTGGAGATAGAGTCACACTAAATGATCCAGGAGCTAAACCATGTTCGTCTACAGTAGTAGCCGTCTCAGGAAGAGAAGTGGCTCTTCAGAAGGAAAACGGTCAAATTCTTAGACGGAACAGACGTCAGATCGCGCCAGATATACCACATACAGCACTGCAATCACCAGAGAGCACAGAGTCTGAGGTACCCCACCAGAAAGTGTTACCTCCTGTGTTGCCAGATGTACCCCATCAGGTTCTGTCATATGCAACTCCAGCAGTTAAACAGGAAGCTCTGTGTCCACAGCCCGACAGGAGTACAGGAACCTCGTTCTGTGAGGCAGTACCAGTGCCTTCAACGAAGAGGATAGAAGTCAGGCAGTCTCTAGATAGGACGCAGGCCCCACCAGAGACAAGGAGAACCACGAGATCGGGTAGATCTGTGAAACCGGTAAAAAGAATGAACCTGTAACTATTACACGAGGCACTATGTACCATGTTTCGGGTTTGGTTAATAGTTTTTAGCCATGTTGTCACGTATTTGACCATTTTGTGGTTTTATTCTATTTCTAGGATGGTTGTGTAAAACTTATCCTCATGGGTAATAGTGTGGTCAGAGGTATGGCACCTGTCGGGTTCGACAGGACGGAATGTTACCCGGGTGCAAATTGGGATCAACTTCTATCCATTATATCACAATCCTTCCGAACTATATATGCTAACTCTATAATATTTCTATCGACTGGGCCAGTAGAACTAACAGTTAAAGATAAAAAGTCTAGAGAAGTTTATTTACGTACAGAGAACGATTTCAAGGCCATTGAGCTAAGAATAAGCACTTTGAAGAAACGGGGAGTTTATGTAGTTTTATGCTCCACGTTCCCCATGGACTTTGCACTGTATAATCACCACAGTAAGGTGGCTGAGCCTGTGTATGAAGAGTTCTATGAAGAGATGACGGCGCATCTCGTAGAGAGTATTGTCATTTTGAATCATCAAATAGCCTTAATGAATGACCGCTCTGATTATGCTACTCCATTTTTACACACACACCTTTTGAAAAGGATGCATGGGAAGTGGAAATTTAGATTCTGGTACCTCAGAGATGGACTCCATCCTGATGAGGGCACTCAGAGAATCCAGGAGTGGGAGCTTTCTGCGAAAGCGTCAGCAACCATAGCTAGACTTGCTTATGCAAAAATCTAGATATCCCATACACTAATATTTTGGTATATGACCTTTCTTCACTTGTTATTTTGTCTTGTCTAGCACCTGTCATGTTTATCTTCCTTATAAAAGTGGCTCTTGGCAATTTGTTTAAGAACATTTTTTGGTTATATTTGCAGAATTGAGTTCGATGTGACACATCGAATATCGGATATATGGACTGATGTGAATCATCAGCAAAAAAAAAAAAAAAAAATCGGATGCAGGTGCATCAGTTATATAAGATTATGGTTATAATCTTGAGAGGGAGATGTTATAGATAGTGGAAGTGGACTCACTAAATAATAGTCTGAGAACAATATCAGTAGAGTCGAGATAGACTCATATACAAATCTACAGAGGGGGATCGACCTAGGAGCACGGAAGGAGAGAACCAGACTATGAATGGTGACCGAGTGAAGGAGAAGCAAGAATAACCTAGCTAGAGATATCCGTCCTATTGTAGACCGAAGACTGTCCATCCTTATGTCCATCGAGCACCTATCTAAAGACCAACCACTGGTGAGTCCATCCTACAACAATATCAGCGTTGGTTGATAGTTTTGCATCGAGGCTAAAAACGGATATAATCTCGGAAACTAAATATCGATCTAAGGAGGATTTCTGGAATATCAGAGTTTGTTGATAGTTTTTGCATCGAGGCTGTACCAAAGTCAATACCCAATCGAGTTATATGTTCATATAATCTCAAACAAGTCGTTATATTAAAATTTGTGCACTATAAGTTTTTATAGTTGCTCGTAAATATTTTAGTTCTAAAATATTAGCCACAATTACAAGACAGTAATAAACACCTGCTATAAGTTTCTATAGCCAGGTAAAGCAAGTCATACACAAAATAGAAAGGATATAACATGTGTAGTCTTCTTGCGGATCGATATTGCTGATATGGATTTCACGTTACGAGCTTGATTCGCATATTCACTTAATGTTTTATGCTCAAATTCAAGTCACGCATGATACATACTTAGCCTTACGACATTCTCTTTGTGGTAATGATAGCCTAGTTTATCAGTGATCTACATGCCCAGTCAGATCACGAGAGTCAGTATGTTAAATTACTCAATATAGTTTGCCTAGCCTGAGCAGGCTAATAGTTTGCCTATACAGTAAATGTGTTTGCAAAATATGGTCTTGAACTCCTTCTATAGTTGGGTTCTTTTAATGATCAGGGAAGGATATTGTATACCCCTCAAATGCAAACTTGGAAACTGAGTCTTAAATCGTATGATCATTTCAAAATTTTCCGAGGCATCCGGTTATATTAAATAGATATCAATGTTGCTAGTGCATGAAATTTGTTTACATCATGGCAGTCAGTGTGTTTTAATAAAAGTATCCTACAGCACCAATACATTGTACATTGTAAATGGTTTATAAGCTGCTCTGCATTAAACAAGAACTTATACCTCAAACCATACACACTTCCAGATAGTCCAAGGGTATGAGTAGTGACTGATATCATTCATTTTTTTCTTGTTACAACAAGTATAAATAAAGTTGGATTACAGTGGCCTGGACTGGCTTGTAGTTTTTATTTAGCTCTCTAAGACCTATACTTATGCTTTTTCTACTGGTTGTGAAGGTAGTGAATAACAAAACTCTTCTGGACTACTTAGAATAGTCATAATCAGATTGAGACAGCAAATAAATTATAACATCATCAACAAAATCAAGAATGAAGTGTAATTTCTTGCTTTATGCAGAGGCATAGGGCACTCTATAGCCAATGTGTGGTCTCTTATTGGTTAGCTGTCACATTGACTCACTATGTTAGCTCTAGACTAGTTGATGTTCCTAAGACCATGATCAGTTTTACCCTGTCCCTGGCATAGTGCGCTTGTCGTCAACAGTCGGAATTCAGCTTCATCGCCAGCACTTACGTACCGGTTTCATGCATGACCATGACCATTTTCTTATCAGTCCTGAAGAGACCAGCTGCTGGTGACATGTGAATGAAAACACACTATAAGCAGCATCTGTATGATGTCTTTCTCGAGGTATTTGCAGAGCCTGTAGGTTGTTTTGTGGTTGTCTTGAGGGATTCAAATGTGGTGTCGAGGCTGTTTTGAGGTGTTATGAACTATCTGAGGGATAACGGATTGTGACAAGGGGTTTTGAGGTTAGGCCTTCTACAAGATTGCTGTCGTACCCATTGCAATGGACCAGATTCTCTCCCACTACAGTTAAAGTTAAGGGTGGATCCAAGCTATCATTAGCAGGATTTTCCGACATGATGGATCTGGGGTTGTATAGCTGCTCACTTCAAATTCACACAGTGTACCACCAACAAGGTTCAACTAATACAATTATAGTGCCGTTATGCTGACCATATCCAGTAATCTTTAAGTCTAGCTTTCTGTAAGGTCGGAGAGGAGCGCTTTTCTCTAACGTGATCTGCTGTCTGAGTCAACTTGACCTCAATCTTAGTCGATTCTTTTGTGAGATAACACAGTTTGCTAGTAACCTGATTGGTTTTTGGTTGTTTTAAACTGTTATGCGGCTGTTTCATAGGCTGAGTACCTGTAGCAAGTAGAGTACAATGGAAAGTTGATGAGCTTCTCAACTTTTTAGTTTATATGTAGTCTTCTCTCCTTGCTCTCATGTCGTGATAACGATGCTCATCAATTCTCGTTCGCTTATAAATATGAATCTATCCCAGTAACCTAGAATAATAATAATGATATAATTATAATAATAATAATATGAACTTTATTTCCTATTCAGTGTTCCTTTCAGGGCTCATGAGAATATGGTTACATAAGATCGATGATACATGATACAAGATACATAAGATCGAAGATACATGATACAAGATACATAAGATCGATGATATCTATTCAGCTTGATGCCTTCAAATCAGTATATATTTGATTACAGAGCTGATATGGGTAGAATGGATGGAGGAAGCTCCCCACTCTCACCAAACCGTTACTCTGTGTTACCTCCTGTGGCTCGTAATGAGGCTGACAGAGTTTTCATCAGAGAACTTCAACAGTACATAGACTCAGAGCTGGAGGAGATTGACTCAACTGATAGAAAACAGAGATATATAATACATAATGCTGCATTTAGCAAGGTTTGTCCAGTCCATACGCCACAATTTAGTGTAAGACTGTGTAGCTCTGATTAAATACCACAAACCCGAACCAAGTACTTCAATCAGGCTAGAAATTAAATGTTGACTGAATACGATTTTTATCATCTCTGTCATGATAGTGTATGTTTCATAAAATACAAAACAATACAATGGAGCTGCTCTCTTTCTCACAACACCGGATATCAGTAAGTTGCTGTAGTAGTAAGGTAATTTTTCCTGACTAATTTGATCACATTTTTCACAATAATATTGATGAATTTTGCAGCTGATTGACCACGTGCAGGCGTACAGACCTATACTGACCAGAGTTAAGAAGGAGTATGAGGATGTAATAAACACCATCGAACGCGGTAAGACAGAAGCAGTGTATCTAAATGATAAAATACAGTCTATGGCTCAAGAACCAAGCACTCTGAGAAACTACCGCAGGCGATATGATGAACTCTCCAAAAGGTAAATGCTTATTACACAGGAGATCAGTTCCTAATCTCATTCCTTCACATCCAATCTGATTCTAGGTCATCCAAAATAATCCTATGATATGCTCTTATATCCCAACTTCAGAGAGATGCATCAATTTTGAAATCTATTGCTAAAGAACAGCAAGTATAATATTTACAATCGGCTTTTCATATATAATGAGACAGTTCATAGTACAAAAGGTTGATAGAGTGATTTGATGGTAACTTCGGACTAGTTGGACCTTCTCTCAATAAAATAAAGCCATCAAATGTCGTAGGAGAACTGGTATATTTCAGGCAGAACTTGGTAACTGAGTGTTAAAAGTTAGTACATATGTCCACAAGCTGTGTAAAATCCTGCTCCTCAAGTTTGTCTGTATTGAAGGATTGAGGTGATCAAAGCAGACAATGACAGGCTAAAATCAGAACTTAGAGAGCTGAGAGAAGCTAAGAAATCATCAGAGCTGGCCGAGCAAAGAGCCACAAAAGTAGAGAAGAGACAACCTAAGAGAGATCCTCGTAAAATACCAGGTAAAGCTTTACTCGCTCTCATTATCATCATTGATAGTTAACAATCTGATTGATTTGATCGGACCAATTTACTAATCCAGCAAATAGATGCATACAAAATTATTTTAAAATGATCCTGCTAGGTCTAATCATGGACTTCGACTCTAACGAATAACGGATTCTGTCTGATTACGAAATTGCTCTGCCCTGCAGATCCTGAAAATGGTTACCAAATAAATTATTTCAAGGATTGCTTCCTGTCAGTCAAGGAATTATCATTTTCACTCAAACTTCCCCTACCCCCAATTGATCCGTTTTGATTCAGTAAAGAAATCTTCTGTTAGCATGACCTGATCTCAACATAACGGTTGTTATATAGATCAAGGTGTATTATTTTTACTAAAGTATGACTGATTTATAATGATTGTTTGGTTATTCTGCTTAGTTGTCTCAAAGAAGAAGCAACCTCCACCTAAATCCAAGTTTGTACCAGGTAGATAAGGTGTCCTAAAGATGTGAGAACCTTGTCCGTCCGTCCTCCGACCGCTGAAAATATCACATGATATATTTAGCACTCAGAAAGTCAGTTACGAGTTGTTCTCTTAATGATGGACAGAAAGCAACTCCTGATTGTCTTGAGATTTTGGGGAATGCAGGACTTAATAGCCGAATGGCCGCATCAACTCTTTGTTCTGCTGCTGAGTTCTGCATTTTATTTAAAGGTTTTCTGTGTGATATTATTCTTTGACTGGTCATATACTGCTTTGCCGTATACTGTGATGTACTGTGCTCTATATATTCAGTATTGTAACAACTTGAGGTCTAATCCAGCCAGCAGATAGATGCTGGACTCAGCCCAGCTTTTCTACACCTTCCGACGCTTCTCACATAACATTCTTGTTGTAAAGCCATCATGATAGTCATAGGAAATTACGAAACTCTATCATATGTCGTGATTGTGAAAACTGGAACGGCAAAAAGCTGGTTTTCCATGCAATAAGAATGATTTTTGGTCTTGTGATGAAATTCTGCTAGTTCAGTATGGTGAAACACTGCCTAAGGAAACTATGCGAATAATAATAATAATGTTAAATAAATTGATAATAGTTTGACAAAAAGACTTTACAATAAACACTACTCGGTCCTTTTTTGTATGTAGTTGTGGTGTGTGATCTGTTCATCAGTTATTACTGCAATTTCCGTTCCACGATGGTTGAATGCACTGTGTGCCTCATTTTTACAGACTCCTATAATCAGTATTATTTTAGAAGAAGTGAAGTCAAATGCGTTTCTTTATTGAGATTGAAGAAAGTGAAATTAAAATGCAAGATAGCATTTGATTTTTGGCCATGGCAAAACTATATCCAAATTACATTTACCATGACTTCTCACATAACCTGACCAATCTGTGTCTGCCCATTGTAGGCCTTACACTGGAAGAAAGTACAGATATCCCTACACTACAGAGAGAGCTGAATAAAGTGGATCATCAAATAAAAGAGCTTTCTACCAGTAAAAGGTCAAAGTTTACTGACAGGCAGAACAAAGAGGAACTCAAGGTACTCATACTTCGTCAGTCAATCAATCTTGAAATATTGAAAAAAAATTGCTTAGCAACCTCTAATCACAGAGAGTAGACAACTTATACTCTCCCATTCCTCCTGACTTGAAACATCTGAATACTAAGTTAAAATTTGTTACCTATCTTCTCTGTGATGTGATGTGATGTTTTAATTTTATCTATATTTTATCAGGAGAAACTGACAAAGAAGGTTTCTGAGCGAGATTTACTCCAGCAGAGAAATTCCTGGCTTATTGCTAAACAGAAAAGGTTAAAGGTCAGTCACGAAAGTGCTGCTGCTGCCGCTGCTGCTGCCGCCGCTGCTGCCGCTGCTGCTGCCGCTGCCGTATTATAGATTGTTAAACTTAAAGAAGTATTATTCCTAACTTGAAGCTTGAATGTTTATGTCCATCATTCATCGTGATGGAATGATTACACTTGATTCTGTATGTAAGGGAAGGAATGCTTATTTTGGATCTGGTCTTGTTTTGCCATGCTCATGTATTAGTTTGACATGGCAATGATTTGACAAACAATGTTTATCCTTGTGCAATGTACCTAGAATTGTCCATATCTGGCTGTGTTGTCCAATCATTCTCGCATCATACAAAATATACATTTCTAGAAGAAGAGTGTAAGAAATTTCTTCGTAACAAGTTACTTTTGAAGATAAAAATACTGTGTCATATGTCCGCTTTACGCTATGCCTACTATTTTCTGCATTATAGGTTGCTCATGATGCTGCTATGGCTTATATGAACAGTAAGGAGCCACAGTATAGAACTATTGCTGATGTTATTATTATGGCCCTAGCTAAGAGCAAGACCATCAATCATGGTAAGTGTATATGTAAGATAAAGTGCTTCATATCCCGGTATTTTGGTTCAAAAAACGTTTTTACCATCATCATGAGATCAGCATGGTCTTAAATACATAAATGAATATATACATATCTACGTGCTGATGTCAACATGACTTTCAATGGTATATATGTGCATAGGTACGTACCAAGACAATGTGAATTATAATGTATGCTATATATATTGGTCGACGAATGACGATAAATGCTTTCATCATAGACACAGCATCCCAGATCTCTATAATGCAGGGTATGTTTACATCCATATACTTTATGTTCATGATGTTTTTAGTCGGACATGAGCCGACCTCACTAACAGCTCGTGATGTCAGTAATACACAACTGGAGGACGACGATCCAACCAAGGAGAAGGAAGCTGAGATGATACTAGAGTATATAGAAAAATTTAATGAGCTCTTTGAAGATGGGAGGTATGAAGAGGCTGCAATCCATGCTGCTAACAGTCCCAAAGGCATACTGAGAACAATGGAAACTATGTCTAGATTCAAGTGTAAGTACATTCATTTAAATTGATCTATAAACTTGACTATATATATATTGAATATATCTATCACTCTGAGAGCGGGCCTTACGTTTTTATTCCATCGGAAGTTTTCTGAATATAAACAAATATCGTTCATTATACGACTGTCATGGGGAGTTGAATTTTGATTACAAATATGAACGATGAGAAACATAAATTGGAGGATGTCATATCAGGTATTCTGTCTAACCAGCCAAGTTTTTGCGCATACTATCAGGCTTAGCTTCAGCAATGGAAATTCTCATTTGTCTTTATGCACATGTTTTGTTTCATAAGCTGCGATTTACTCATTCATTCCAGGTGTGTCACCAAACAGAGACGGGCGCTCTCCCTGGTTGGCTTTCTGTGATGCTATCATGTCGTCTGTGTTGGCACTAGGAGTTAAGCCAAGCGACACCATGTCGTTAGAATGTGTCCTCTGTGTACTCAAGGAGAACAGATTAGACTTACTCTCTCACTGGGTCGCACAAGACAGGTTTGGCCAACAGACATCACTTATAGCTTGCCAATCATAGAGCACCATCACCAATTGCTTATTTTGGTTGTCAAAGTTGAGTGTATTAATCTTTCTATTTTTGGGAATTGTGCTGTTGAGGATAACAGGACTGTCGATAATATTTAAGGGTCTGATGATCTCATGAACTTACACTATCAGAATCCTACACACCTCCCCATTCAACTTCTTCATTGACTATTAAGGTATCAATGAAATGAAGCATAAAATAATCAGAGGTGGTTCTATTGGTTAATTAGCTTCAAAATGAGCTCGATAACAGCAACTAAGACTCCTGACTTATGACTTATGACTTAGCAAACAAGCCTCTTGCTGCTGCTTGCTTGCAACCCTTGCTAATGGGGGCTATGATGTCGTAAACATACATTTAGCTTATAAGTTTACCATTTGAAACTTTGGAGTATTGTATTTTTTAAACAAAATTGTATGAAACCAGTCGAAATCAAACGTAGCTCGTGCCATGGATGCCTCTTTGACATCAGGCTTTTAATAACAGGAATCCACTGATTTTACTTGATACATGTATCGTCTTATATCTCAACTAGACTGACAGTCACAGAGAAGCTGGGTGATATGATAGCTGATCATTGTAAGGGTAAAAATAGAACCTATCTGGACATGGCGGAGACTATATTCCGTAACTGTTACGCTCATTATAAAGTAGTCAACGTGATGGTGAGACAAGGACTCAATCAGAGAGCTCTAGATTATGCCAAGGATAAGGATTTCACTACCAGTGACTATATAGGTGAGAGCTTGGGCTGGGTCTGCTGGGGCTGAAATCATAGCATGCTTGTAACAATTGAATATTTGAATACAAATCTATCAAACTAGGCTAATTAAGGGCACAGCAGCAACCTTTTAAAATGCCTGTGGACACAGTTGAAACTATTAGCTTTACCGGAGAAAAAGTTCTTCTCAGCTATTCTCAACTGTAAAGTTGTCCTCTCTTTATCACTATATAACATACAATTGCATATGAAATGCTCCAATTTCGGCCCATGGTCTACTGAAGTTGGAAAAAAATCTTTGGCATGTGATTATGATTTTTTACCTAAGCAAATGTCACTAACCCAAAAGAAATGGGGCACGGTACAAAAACACTACTATAGCTTTAACAATCAGAAGGAAAAAATAATACTTTTTTCATGTTTTTGTTGTTTGTTTCATTGTTATCAAAGTTTTGGCAAACGAATGAGCTGCTGTCTTTAATTCAGGGTGGACATGGGAAAGTGGAAACTTTAAAATTGAAAGAAAAATTTTTTTTCTCTCATAGATTTACTGACTAAATATCCGAGCTATCAGCTTGGTTACGCTGTCTGTGAGATGAAAGATAAAGATACTGAGCATGCTGTCATCCCACCTGGTATCATAACACGGTAAATTAAAACTGCTTGTAAAGTGAGGCTGCTTGATTAAAAGACCTACGTAATAACTACCTGAGTATGGGAGCAGGAGGATCCGAGGATCGAGATGGTATTAATGACTTGGCTGAATCTTTCTTATGACCATAGATTCAATGCTGCATGTGATAATATCATATTATATTAGCTATTAGAAGTATATAAAGCTGCCTTTCGATGTCTCCGATGTTCACAGTATTTTTTCATATCCTTTCCTTCGCAGAGCTCTTATCTCTAATGACTCAGCTGAGATCGGACTTCAGATTCTACAGAAACTTTTCCTGAGAGGTCCTGAGGAGACTGGTACAGATAATAATGGCTTACGATTGGCTGTATTCAACGATCACATGACCACTCTCAACCAATGGCATGAGATAGTTAAAGTAGCCCAGGATTATGGGTACGATGAGGTAGGTTAAGACCCAAAGTTTATATTTGCGTTTTCTGACTTCCATACAGAGCCTGGGGACTAGTAAGGGGAATAAGATATCGGCCAACAGTAGACACAGCTGACTTTGTTTATAGCACTATGATTGACATTACCCACTCACCCAGTTGTGAGTGTGAGAATATTATGGTTTTATTTTAGCAAGCTTTAGGAACTACTTTGTTGTAATAGTGGAATGATACAGGTCTTGCCTCGATGGGACTGCTCATTTTGCTATTAGCAGCTGCAAAGTCAGTTATTTTATGGACAGTACTGACAATAAATGTGCAGACTTTTTTGCAGAAATTGAGACTCCCGCCATGAAAGCTCTTCATGATTGATTGATTGATTAATGGTTAATACTAATAAATCTTATCACTTAGATCATGTAGACCACGTGATCTACATGATCACATAGATTGAAAACTGAACATGAGAAAATTTGGGAAGGCATATTTAAGAAAACTGTCTAATAAACATGTTTTTGATGTATTTTCCATCATTTATTGTTGATAGATTGAATGCGGCCCTGATTATAGAATTATAGTTTTAATGAAGAAGTCCAGCAAATGGTCACCTCATACCCAATTGAATACATTCTCCTGTTTGTGTTGTACAGGTAGCTCTGGAGCTTTTATCAGCAGTCACAGTTAAGAAGGTGATGAAGTTAGCTAGAGAAGCCAGCGGAGTTAGTGAGAAATCCACATCAGAGGCGGAGCTTAATTTCTCCTCGACGACTTCCTCTCGAGCTCAACAGCACACTGCTGATACAACACAGACTGCTTCAATAACGAGAGAAAACACCAGTGTGTCTAACACAAGGGAGGATAGTATTGACTCTTAAATTTACAGCCAGCCTTGATGCTCATTGCACTAACCTTGATTAGTATTATTGTGCTGGCATACTCAAAACGTCTTTAGATTGATATTTTGTTAAAAGGCAGCGTTATTCCCGAAATTTGTTGAGTATAGTGATTTTTCTTGAATGGCAATGTTTGGCAGCTTTGACTCAATGTTGTTGCTGAAGATTGCATGAGTAACTCATTCTGAATTCGCCTGAATGTACAGGCCTATCTACAACTGGCACCAAGTGACAAAAGTTGCCCTGCTAAAGTAGCGTAACAACAACCTTAGACAATGCTACTGTGATAATAATATGACTTTGCTCAAAATACAGCTATATATTATATTGTATTATATTATTCAAATGTTTGCCATAATTTATTGTTGTAAATAAAAAAACTCAATCGGAAAGTACAAACAAAAACAATGAAGACCTTTTTTTTTTCATTCACAGTGTTCAATATATCTCATCTAGCTTTGCCAAAAAATGCCGCATATGTTTAAGCAGTAATTATTATTTGTATGCTGTCCTTCTGTGCTAATGATGGGTACTCCTGCAGTCTGGAGAAGCTCTTTATAAACTTGCTTACTCAATTCACTGCAGCATTAATAAGATGCATGTAAATCAAACCAATATTGTGATGGATTTCGGAGGAGGAGTCGTGCCGCCATGGATCACTTACAGGCTAGTCCAGTTTCCAAACAAAAAATATGTAAGGTTGGCCAAATCAATTTCAGATTTTGCAGTCATTTTCATAAAAACTCTCATGAAAATGACTGCATTATTTCTTTTTCAAGTTTTTTACCGAGTGTCGAGCTATAAACGACCATGCTGAATAAACCATTTTGTAGATTCACCCATAATAAAGAACTGAGAGATTATAGTATCCACTTTACCCCTCTTTTTGGTCATGAGGGGGTTGATAGAGACCAATTGATGAATTTAGAATTGACATATTGTTTTTAAATCTGTCTAATTCATGAACATTCATTTTATACTTATGATTAAAAGAATACACTATTTGCAGCAACTGCAGCTGGTTTTCATCAGATACAGTTTATGGAGTACATACACCTTGCAGGGTGATGAAGGGAACACCTTCCCAAAATATAAAACATCTATCTATGAGCTCATTATGACTTGGTAGTTCAATCATCAAAGGCTATACTTGTAGTTGCCATCTCTTATACAATGATAAGACGGCTCAACATTCGCGTTCTGAGTGAAATGACCTAATGAAAGTGATTATCTTTGTGAGAAAAGGGACCATGGGTTATGACCATAACAGATTAGCTAAAAAGGCTGGTCGTAGTATAATAAGACAATCACTACCAAGGAAATTTGAAGCAAATTCTTTTTCTTTTAGCCTTAGTTGAATATGCTATTCTGCTGTTATGTGATTATATACCACATGGAGTTGAGTGCAAAGTGACACAAGTTCTCCTCGGCAATATATGATCTTCCAATACCATATCACCCAGTTTGAATAGTATTGTGAATGATTCCAACCACTAAGCATGACACTTTGTAGGCTATGCTCGACATAGCACTATGGGGTAGCTTTTGACCACCCATGTTATTATGACATGGCACAACAGTGTAGACCACCCAAGTTTTGTTGACATGACACTATATTGGCTATGTTAGACTTGATACTACGGCTATGCTATGTAATCATGTGGCACAGAATTTCTAAGCTGTTAAAATCTACAGCAATGCGAATCTTAATAAATATTGCTGAGCAAGTGGCAAATAAGTCCATGCAGGAAAATAAAAATTAATCAACATCAAGCATATTTTCTGAATATGCAATTGTCTAAACAGGTTTTGCAGGCCATAAATCTTTTGTCTTGCAAAGCCCTTTTGATAATGAACGCTGGAAAATCACAAAATACAACTTCGTTGGTTGTCGTTTGGTCATTTTTCTCCCAAGTTTTAAATTGCCAACTAAATCCAATTACTGATTGTAATCCGCCGCTGATTAAAGACTTTACTGCAATGTTTGATGTGAGGGTCATATATATATATAAATCTAAATCTTACTTAGTTCATAACATGAAAATTATGTCATGTTAGATTCTTATGCTTTGAAATACAACAATTTTCCATGAGTGTCCAATGAACTTAGTATCGATGGTTACACATGCACATGCATGTACATTGTCATAAACTGCAAAGAATTATCACTTTATTATCACACATATTTATTTTTATCTCTGTATGACTCTCTCCCCATTGCAGTTGGGACTGAATAACACAAACACCAACACATTCTACACACCTGTCAGCCTTTAGAAAGGACAGCTAGAGATCACACTCAGCATCCGCAAATGGACAGTCAATGAACACGGAGCTCACCATAAACTGTAACTACTCATGTACTAAGTATTGTGATTGGGAGAAAAACAGCACAGCCATGAATTTCAGCTCACTTCCTGATTACAGTAACCTGACATTGCCGAAGCTGAATATATCTACTGAGAACGCAACAGAGGTGCAAGTCATAAAACTATGTAAAGGTAGCGAGGATAATTACGAACATGGCTGGACAACATCTTTCTTACTGGTACATATGGTTTCGCTCGTGACAAACATTGCACATGCATGGATACTTGGTCACGTAACGGAGCTAAAAGGCAAACCTTATCTGAGGGTATTGCAACATCTCACGTTTGGAGATATAGCATACAATGTGTATAATATTCCTATGAATGCACGGTATCTGAGAAACTGGTTTTTCAACATAAAACTGATCTATTCTGCAACAGCACACCTTGTATCGACTGTGTTACTGGCAGCGAGATTCAATCTTCTCATCCTGGCAACATACGAGAAATATGTAGCCATTTGCCACCCGTTTCATTACGAGAAGAGTATTGTAATAAGACACGTACACTTCAGTGCCACGCTGACATGGCTATGTACATTAGCGCTGATTGTACCCGGATGGGCTATGTTCTGGCCGCAGACTTGCTGGAATCAGGTGTACGGCCCGATGTTCAGTACTACTAATGATGCCGGCCGTCTCTACACTTCTGCAGTAGCAACTATATTTACAATAATTCTCTTAGTCTTCGTCATTCAAATTATTTACAAACTGATAAAAATGAATAACTCTCGAGTTGTAGGGACGAACCAGGTTGATAAAATGCTTACAAGAGCTGGGGCGTATGTTGTCACTATATCTTTGATTTATATTTTCTTCCTTTTTACACCAGTAATTGCATCGGCAGTGGTGCGAATGGTGGCACGCCGGACTTATAGATGGATTGATATTTTGTCTACCTCCATGTGGCTCTCCTATGGGTTTATTAACACATTTTTGTACGGCTGGGTGTCCCCCGGGTATAGGAGACAAGCAATGCGCCTGCTCTACAAACTCAAACTTAGATTTGCTTTGAGGAAATTAAGAGTTTCACCTGCCACTACAATATACACTAACGGGACAGAGATGTCAGTTACCCATACCTCTGGTGATGAACAAGACGGAAGATGTTGAATAGATTCAAGTTTTCCTTACCCTTGAGTTTGGATACAACAAAGCAAATTATTCATTACTTCAAGTAAAAAAAAGGAGGGATATTCACGGCATGTTGACTGAGTCTGCTAGATATATTAAATAATGAGTGAGACACTTCTTAGATGTAGTTATTTTTGTTTATTACGTTGTTGATAAAAGTCAAAATAACAAAATATATCAAATCAATAACATAGCCATCTACAGGTATTATAACTTTCATATAGCAAATAATGTATTTGAACACATGATCTAAACAAAATCGATTCATATTTTCGTATGGGTTGGCAGGTGATGAGGAATCATATGGACGGAATAGAAAAATGAGTGTTACAATACCAATGGACACTAAACTGGAACACATTTTGGAATATCACAGACAATAATTGGCGCTTGAGAACAAAATATTTATATAAATCAATCTTTTTGAATTTTAAAGCAATACAACAACATATAAAATAATGTCTACTATAGTTTGATTTAGTAATACTGATGATAGAGAAAAATACAAGTTTGATAAATCAACAAAGAGCAAAATTTTTTTGTAATTTCATATAACTGCATATTTTTATACTCCTAATAGTAGTCTTCAGAGTTAGGCTTAGGTCTTCGTTTCTTTGCACTGAGTGGTTTTAAGGGTGGTAGCCTCTGATGCCCCTCTGAGTCGGGGTAATAGTCCATATCTAATGGTGAGGCTTGTTTTTTCCGACTTGACTTTGGCCTGAAAAATTGAGAATTCGTAAGTAGAGCTTAGCGATTGTTCTTTACTTGTGAGCAGCACAATAGAAAGGAAAGGGAGCGGAACTCATAGCAATCATCGCAATAATCGTATCTTGGCGGGTAGGTGACCTGTGGCAGGTAGGTAACCTGTGGGGGGTAGGTAACCTGTGAGTTTTGTGGTTTGAGGTGATTTTCTAAGAAACATCCATATCTACGCAAGTAAGTGAGCAATACCGATATGGTACATACAGGTCAAATACATCAGACATATGTGCAAGTGCGGGTGACATCCAATATCTCAGCTAATACATAGTATAGTTATAATCCAGGGGCGTTTCTTGTCATGGTTGTTTAAAATGGAGAATTTGAGAGCTGTGATTTCTATGATTTTAAGATCAAGTGGGAAGAAAATGAAATGACGGTATCAACCAATCAAAGCCTCATCTAGTAGCATGTTAGTAAGATTAACAGCTAGCCAGGGTAGGCCCTCTTTTATGAAATTATCCCACTAATATGTAGTACAGAATTATCTACCCTTTTAGATCATTAGTTTTAGATCATAAGGTGTCAAATGTTGACTTAGCAATAAAAATGAAAACCCTGAAGAAAGAGCCTACCCAGGCTTAATCGTTATTTGACAACATTAATATTTAAAATGAGGAAGGAAATCAACACAGCACATACATAAAAATGTTCTACATTACATTTTTGTGGTTATCTTTCCACCATGTATACGCTCTAGTCAACTCTATAAATCAAAATCAAGTTTTGGTCTCAGTACAAGGGCAATACATGTACATGTTGTCTAAACCTGCACTACACGTTTGACAAGTAAAATCTGGTACTATGTTTAGATTGATAAGTATATATTTGAGATGCAGGAAGGTAACTCATCATAATGATAGAAATTAATGAGTCAGAATTTTGAGTGAGACGCAGAAAAAATAAGAAGTTCATTCACACAAACTATCTATAAACATCATGCTGGCGGTTTTCTAATTGTTTTCTAAACGCTAAAAGTAAAGGCGACAACTTATACTCAAAACCATCAACTCAAAATCACAACACAGCTTGAAAATTTACTACAGTACTGTTTATAGAAAGATTTCAATTTTCTTTTACTGCATAATTTATATTGTCAAATTGTTTTTGAAGATGTATAACATTAATTTGCCTAGAGGTTGAATAATGGTAAGTATTAGCCTTTTTTGTTTTTACCAACAACCGTGGCTGCGTGACAAAGCTAGGTAAGTATTGGTCATTATGTAATCAAAACAGATGACTAAATTAACTAATTAGGTCAAAAGAAGCTAATTATCTAGTCTGCTGTTGTAGCCGACAGGTCTCTCGGTCTATCGACTATGTTGTAAGTTATGGTTACACATTACAGTTAGCTGTAACGTGATAATAAGGTCTCTCACCTCCCACGTTTAGCGCCAGCCTCCTCTTCTATAGTACCCAGACTACCCTGATACAGCGACACAGATCGGGCTATCCTTTCCTTCAGCATACTAGATGAGCTTGCATTCAATCTGTAAAACACAATATTCTCATCAAATTTTATTGTAGATCACATTACCTAGAAATTTGACATTGTATTTGACATCTTTATTATAAGGAGATACAGTTACTCCTCATCTGTGTGATGAATAGTCAAATGGACACAATCATAACCTTACTAAACTCTAGTATGCTCAGGTAAGTTAAAATTCATGCAATATGTAAACATAACTGCCAGTTTGATGCGTGGTAGTCATGATTGGATGCATAATTTAACGGACACTCTTTTTTCGATGAGGGGATCTTTATACTGCACGTAGGGTTGTTAAACATAGCTAACAGAATCCTCTAAATTATTTTCTATAAGTGACTTACAAATCTTGTTCATCTTCCGACACATTCTCTTCCGGATCATGTAGTGTATTGATCAGGATCTCGATGTCTTTGTCATTCTTAGCTGGGAACAGCAGCTTCAGACATTCCTTGAGCTCCGAACGCTTCAGTTTACCCTGTTGGACCTGCATAGATAAAACGTTGTAGAAAGTCACACACGGCCCAGTTATTCTTTGCTATGATCATGAACACAACTTTATAAACTTGAGAGCTTCACCATTTTGTAAAATCGTAATATTGGCACTAAATCGTGTAACAATAAATTGTGTTGTACTTGAGATTACAGCACATGGGTAAAATCAGAGGAGTAATAAGTCGTACTAGACTAGCGATAAATCTGAGCTCAAGTTCCTGAGATAGTTTAGCCTTCTTCATACTCTGTTCTCTCTTCAGCTCCTCTAGTGATTGGCTGATCTCCTTCTCCATTCTAGATCTACAAAATAATGAGCAGTTAAAATATTACTGAATACACATACAGTAATAAACAGCATGTTATCACTACTTGTCATGCAGCAGCATACACAGGGGTATTCAGCAGTAGGTCTTATGACACTTTCAAACATTCAGTGTCAGTTTGGTTAGTTAGAAACCGCTATTAATCCTAAATAGCTAATCTGAAAATATCAATTTTAATTATTATTTGCATGACTGACAGGAAACCAAAATGGGGGGATCAACCATCAAACTCCACTGAGGTTAAATAAATTTATAAATATGAATAAATATAAATTTACAAATATGAATTTATTCCATATCAGTGTCAAACTCACTTGAAGTCCTCGATAGCCTGAGCTCGCTTGTGGAGTATTGCGGCTTTTCTGAGTTTACCCGCTATTTTATTAGGAGATTTACTCAACGCCTCTTTCAGTCTACCTTCATAACCATCTAGCAATGTCTTCTCTCTCGACTCCAACCGCATCGCTAATTTCTTCTTCAACATCTGCAAACGATGAGAAAGGTTTGAAAGTGAAACCAAGTAAAAGAAAAAAAAAACCTTGTGAATTACAAATAACTTGGTTGCGGTAGAATGACTACTGAGAAGGTTTTCTCATGGATATCCTTGCATTCAAAATTAAATGAATTAAATAGCCTCGTGTTATTTGTTCTAGTATCTCAGTTAGTATTACATAATTGAATTGACTCAAACCTTTTCTTGTTTGTCTCTCTCGTCGTTGAGTTTTCGAGTGAGTTTATCTTGTTGGGCTCTGTGTTTCTCGAGGCACTGCTCAGCCTCGATATCGGACATCACGCCTCTCTCATTCAGGTCATCTATAAGGTTAGCCTTGAGCTCATTAATAGCTCGCTGCTTGTCATCAATCTCTGTCAACTGTATGTAAAGAAAAAGATTTTTTTTAAATTTAAAGAAAACAACCTATTGCCGCTTCATCATCATCATCATCATCATCATCATATGAGTTGTAGGGTTCATCTTACTGATCCAACTTGGCTATTTGTAAGGTATAATATGTATAGGCTGTGTGCATGGTGACATTCTATGATTGTTAGCCTTGGACTTCTCAGGTTCTAACTTGGTGCACTGTATTGTGAAAAACATCACTTTCAGTGGAAACCTGTTATGGTGCTTTACACCATTCTATACATAATTCAATATTTGTTGATTGCAACGCCATTTGACCAAATTCAAAATACTGAATCATCAGTTCAATAGTGGGGTACGCTGTTTGCAAATTCCACTTAAATTTAGCATCAAAGTACAATGTTAGTTATTTCTGAAAACATTCTTGATGCAAAATCTGAAAAATAAAACAGGACAGATGAGGACTGAAATATCGATGGTATCCCGTCCTGACTAGTTAGGAAATTAACCAAGAGAACTCAAGACGGAAGCTGAGTAACAGGATAGGGAACGCGCGTGTCGACAGGTGGTACTCCCAGGACTACTATTTAATAACACTGTCATTAGCACGTGTATATTTAACATTAGAATATTAATTTTTATCTTTTCAATGCTACTGTATGACATCTCGCAAATCTAAAATTTGATATGAAGTGTGACATGAACAGAACACACCCACTCTATTGACTGGGAAAAAACCCAATTTAGAAGCATGGAATAATTCACCAGCTGACATATCTAAGGTATGGTTTATCTGTTTCATTCCTGTTTTGACCTCACAATTTTATGATCTCTCACTTACAGGCCTACTAAGTGTGTAGGCCTCGACTATCGGAGTATGTTATCAGTGATAGTGTCCTCACGCTTACACTTCACATCTCCAACTATTTCCTAACATTATTATTTCTATGAATTTAATGGCTCCGAGTCACTTATTTCAATTTGTTATATTACTTCATCACGTAGTTGATAGTAAGCTTATTTTGTTATTGTAAAATCAGCCAGGCTCAATTATCGTATGATGATTGAGCCTGGTAATAAGTATGTATATTTTAATATGTTGTTTTGATTTGTTTCGATACACTGGAATTATCAATTGTACCATTGAAAAATTTCAACTTTTGTCACATCACCTCTTTAGCTTTGTTGATTTGAAGTTGTGCGACCATACTGCCCAATCTATCTTCTTGTTCTCTCAAAGCTATAGCTCTCTCCTGCATCATCTCAAGTTTGACTTTCTCAAGCTCCTCGTCAAAATTCACCTAAAATATTAAACATTTGGTAGGTGACTAAAGAGCATAAAGAGACAGCAAGATTTTCGTTTTGTTCTCTATACGCAGATCTAGGCATCAAATAATAGCAGTGTTATATTTTATATCAAAGTCTCAAATGAATCACAGTTCAAGCAGTCATGCACAAAAATACATTTCCGTTCTTTAGACTGTTCCAATCCAGGTATCACATCGCAGCAATAGTGGAGGAACATCAGCAGTGTTATATATTTGTGTGAGTGTTAAACGAATAACATCACATCAACTTTTATTATGACTCATCCCTGCGCTTACATGTACGCACCATCCCTTCAAACTCACCTCATCATCTTCTTCAGTGAGAGCAGCGACTCTCTCCTCTGCCTGCGTTTTGAGAAGTTCTACAGTAGCTGCCTGCTGATCGTCTTCGTCTTCATTGGCGTGTCTCTTTTCAGTTTTCTATAATCAAGGATCTAGTTGATAATTACAGATAACCAGGCCCTGAAGACTGGCATATAATGACCACAAAACATACAAATTTGTTTCCCCGTGACTCTTTGGATTTGAAACAGCTAATAAGGTGAGCTTGATGTTATGTTTTGTAGAGTAATGTAGGAAGTGGAAGACAAGGGTTGCAAGGGAGGAAGGGTTACAAATATGAAGTAAGAAAGCAAGCAATCAAATGTACAACACTGGACATAGGTTAGCTATGAAGTTTTGCTGCTATATTGAGTTCAGTGGAAATATGGCAGAAACATTATTACTTTAAATTATGGTGTTGAAGCAAAAGAAAAGACAATTCCAAACTAGTTTAGATTGACAAAAATCCAATCCCAAAATGGCCTTATATCAGAAAATGATAGACGCCATTATTTCTGATTCTGAATGCCATGCCTACCTTTGCTTGAGCCAGCTGCTCCTGTTCAAGCTGCTGCATCTTCTTAGCTCGTCTCTCAGCCAGTTTCTCTTCCAGTATTTGCCTCTGTCTCAGTTTATTGAGAGTCATACTATTCTCTAATCTCACCATGTTAGCTTCGTGTTCTCTCATTATCTTCTCTCTCTCATCCTCAGACATTGTCAACTGATCAAATATATATTACATATATACACAACATATAATATAAAATGATGATATATAATATTATCATTTATCATATTTACACCAATAACCTTAAAAGCTAAAGATTACAAGGAATGTGCGGTATGGAGTGTTTTCTTTTTCCATAGGTTGTACAATATCATTTGAAGTTTGGAGAGTTGTTCAGGCAAGTATTTGGGGGTTTTTCATTTTATTTGATAGGTTTTAACAATTATTTCATACTTTGTTTTGCTGGCAAGTTTCACAGCGAGTATAACATCATCACTGTGACTAGTTACCTGACTATCGACTATCTGATTAACGACTGTAGCTTCCTGCTCTCGGAGTTGTGCCTTCTCTTCCTGCTCCTGCTGCATTCTCTTCTCCCAATCTCTTCTTCTCTTCTTCAGTCTCATCTATGTATCGAAGTACACAAGAGTCTTATTCTCATGTGTTGAAAACGCTGATAAATAGCGGAGTGAACAGCCTTTAGCCATGAAAGCCCTGTCAGGTTACACCATAGACTTAATAATAAGTCTATGGCTTACACCATAGAGTTATTATATGATGACTGAATGGGATACACACTAGAAGAAGGAATAACTGAGACAGATGACAAGCTCGTTGTATTGCTTTCTTCCCTGAGCACTTTGGGTCCTTGTAAGTGACACAGTTGATGACGTACCTTGAGTTTCTCATCTTGCTGGTCATACTGTTGACTTTGCCTGGCCTGAAGTGACTCTACATTATTATTGTGCTCTGAGATGATAGCATCTACTTGTTCGTCCCTCAGACCTACAACAACATGAAGTTAAGTGGTGTTTCTTTGTCGAAACAAATCCATTGGAATAGCAGAACTAAATGAGTATAATTTTTGGAAGGCTTTGGTTGAAAAAAATATCCATGGAATGCATTCAAGATCGAAACCAATTTTAACTTGAGTAATGTCCATTATAAGTATATCGATGATAATACAATATTGACTACTGGGGTTTGTTTGGCTCCCTGACCCGACCTGCCTACAAACAGAGAGCTACATTTTGGCGCAGAATTTCCAGCCCCGTCATTAAGGCACCCAATATCTCCCCCTGCTGCTGAATGTGGCGAGTGATGAGACCCCTAATTTTGATCAACCATATTTTTAATCAAAAAGTTAATATTGACTGAAGTTAAAACAATCAAACTTACCTTCAGTTTTAAGTTCGTCTAGTAGTTTCTTCTCTCTATCCATCAGTGTAGTTTTGTAGGTGTTAGTCATCTGTTCTCTCATATCCTTCAACTCCGCTGAATTCTGCTTATCAATCTGCAATGAAGAATAAATTTCATGTTTACTGCTTTCATTCTGTGTTTTTGATCATCTTAGTGAGAATATATTTGTGGGAGAGTCAACTCTAATTTTGGAGGCAGTTGTATGTATGGAATGATATGTTGTATGGCTGTATGTAAAAAATAGCAAATACCCAAATTGCAAAATATCTTATGCATCTCAAAATACTTACCTCAATTTCTTTGGAAGCTCGAGCGATTTCGTGATCTGCGACTAGTTTGATTCTCTCAGTGGCTATCGATAGGGGATCTACAGTACCAGCAGCCTGCTGCTGTTTAGCTCGCTTCTCAAAGTCAGCCATCTCTGACTGCTGTTCTTTAGCCTAAAGGATAAATAGGTGGATGGATTGATCAATTTCAGATAGGATTCAACCCCTAATAATCGCATAACCACATTAAAGTGTTCCATAATCTTGAATACTAATGCGATTTTACCATATGGGGTTCTAGAGTAGTTGCTGTACCAGATATCTAAAGCTTTAGATTTGGACAGTTTTTTCTCAATGTTTAGCAATTCAAGTAACACTCTTTTAGTTTATTTTCTTCCTTTTTTGTATTATTGTATGTTCACTACAAAATCATGCAATTTTATGCAATCATTAACAGTCTTAGACATCAGAATTTTTTAAAAACAATCTTTACTGCAGGCAGACCAGCTTTTTATTTCTCAATCATCCTTGAGATAATAAGGGTACAAAAATTAAATGAATAATATTATTTGAAAACCCCGATACTAATATAGATACGATATCTAGATGATACTAAGACTGATAACTCCTTGCTCAGATCACTAACGGAGCCATCTTACCTTGGCAGAAAGTTGTTTCTTTTTATCTTCACTGAGTTTATTATGTAGTGCCGTCTCTTTTTTAGCCATATCCTGTTCCATAGACTGTTTATACGCGACTAGATCATTCATAATATCATCACTTTTCTCTCTAGCTTCCTCAGCTGTGATCACCTTCTGTCTGCACAGTAATATGATATACTATGTTAAAGTTCAATATACACGAGGCAGGGCAACAACATTATGAAGATGAACATGGGTATTGCAACAAAAAATTGAAAGAATTAACATGACTCAGAATTATTCATATAATGCTCTATAAATACCTTCAGAAAAGTATTTCAACAACAAAGCTGGTAAAGTGGGACATAAATATGTGTATGTGTATGTGTCAAGTAACGGGGCAAATTCAGAAATGATTTTGTTGAGTTTTGCAGCACAAAACTTATATTTCTGTATTGCACAACGCTTCTTTACTATAAGGTATATACTTCTTTGCTTTCTTGAGAACATCCATCTGACCTCCAGCTATAGTATTGAGAAGCTCACTTTGACCTTTCTCTTGTGTGTCCTGAACAAACAAAAATCATCAGTGGTAATTAAAACAGCATTATAAGATCATCTGGATCAGAAGCCAAGTTTCAACTTGAAACTTTTTTAGTGTCTTAACTTTATTTTCACATGCATGGTTGCTCATACAGCAGATGCATGTATGATTATTGAAAGTCAGTGACGACGCTTGAAAATAATGCACCATGTCAGCTGTTGATGTAGCTTGACTGTCTCTATCATTCCAGAGTATTGTTGACTATACAAAGCTTATGTATGTTTTTGTTTTGCCTATAATAATCAGCTTATCCACTCACACTAAGCTCAGCTAGTGCTCTTCTCTGAGCTAATTTCTCCTCCAGTACCAGCCTCTGTCTGCTCAGTTCCTCATCGTGTATCTTATCCAGAGCCGATACATTCTTAGCGTGCTCCTTCATGAGCCACGCTGCCTGCTCCTCCGGCATCTTAGTCTTCTCCTTCACATCATTCAGAGCAGCCTGCTGCAGCTCTTTAGTCTGTATACGCTTCTTCAGAGAGAACTCCTACGTGAATATAAAAAAAAAATGAATGTAAAAGGAAGGGTTCAGTTAAACATTTGAAATATAGAGAAATTTAAAGGGTGAGGGAAATTGCTTTAAGTGGGAAATTCATTAAAAAAACATTGAAATTGGAGCATTGAAATGAAGGTATTAACTGTCATTAGATGTGAGATTTCACAATGTTTACACATTCGGGGTTTACCTATTATCACAAATCTACGTAAGTTATCTTCCCCTTGACATTGAGAAGACAAATCTAAAATACAGTGCTTAAGTCTTTGCAAATCCTACCTTTCTCAGTTTTTCTGCCTCTTCATCTTGTTGTAATTTGAGCCTGTAGCTGAGATCGTCTTGTTCGATCTGACACTGCGTCTCAATGTTCTTCACAAGCTCAGCTTTATCCGAATCACTGATATCATCTACTTTCTCTAATTGTTCAATTTTATCCGTTCTCTGTTTATCTATCAAATCTCCTAGCTTTTTCTGTACAATAATATGATAAGGATTATGCATTGCAAAACAAGTGTCTCAACATCTTAGTATACATGTATTATATATAATTGTTTACAAATATAGTGTTTGAGGTTTTTGAACTCCCTCCTTTATCAAAAACATTTCAAATACATATTGATCTTTAGGTTTTGCTTTTTATGTAATACTTGCTCTTAGCCATGTACTATTTTGAGCGGTAAAAATAAAGTGGATAACTATCTACATGACATCTGCCTTTGCTGATTGGAAATCTATTTGACACTAATACAAATACAGCAAAGGCGGACTTACTCTGTTTTGCATGGCCTGACGCTGAGAGAACTCATCAATGGCCGTCTTATACTCAACATCTAGCCTGATGTTCATATCTTTCTGAGATTTCTTGAACTGCAGGATAGTCACATCATACTGCTGTCTGTAATCAGGTGAGACAAATAGAGCAGCAATAAGATGAATTGGATACGATAATTTGATCAATGTATATCAGTGCATACAATAGATTAATTTATCGGATGTCATGTTCATATGCCAGCTAGACTTTGCCTTGTTGACCTCAGGGTAATAGTGCATTCTTCGTCAACTCTTCCGTTGTAAATACTCCACAAGTGATTCTGTCATACAAGACGATAAAAGTCAAACCTTTTTGTTTTCTCTTACCTGGTGATATCACCATTTTTGACCATACTGAGAAGAAGAGAGTCCATCAGACCATCTATAGCCACCAGCCTCTCTGACTCCATCTTCTTATCTACTTCTACTGTAGCCTGTATATCCAGACTGTTAAAGATAAGGAGAACAGATAAGGAGACATGGATTCGGCTTAAATTTTAAAGGAAATTTGTGCTTGAAATATTGTTAGTTCTCGGCCATCACCTGATCAAGTGTTTAACTGTCTCTTACGATCTCGCTTATATTTTCTGTATACATGGCACGACAACTCCAATATGTCACTTCAATTTTCAAATATCGTTATTGTAACAATTGTTTTACTGATAACTTACCTATCAAGCTCCCTGTTGGTAGTAAATCTATCCCTAAGTGCGAGCAGAGCCACTATACTGTCACCTACTGATGTCATAGCTGATGTAAATCCCTCCTTTAATCGCTGTCCAGCATCCAACAACAGTGCATTATTATTCTTCTGCTTAGATATCTAGACAAAAAAGAGGCAATAAGTCTTATACTAAATTTCAAGCTCAATGTCCATTATGATTTGCCCAGAGGAGAACAGCACTTTGTTTATTATCTAAAGGTTACTTGAGACAAGCTCTCCCATATCATCATCTTTGAAGCGGAGAGAGTTATCCTCTCTTGGGTACAGGTACTGGGACCCATCGTACTCATGCCGCACCCTATACCCATGCCCGTCGGAAATCCGGCTACTCTTTATATCGAAGAGGCAGAGGGGGTTCTTTTTACTGCGTGTGGGGTGTGCAAACACACAGTGGACCTCCGGTATTTTTAGTCCCGTTCTGCAAGGACCTGGCTAGGATGAATGGTGTGCCAGTACCAAATCAAAAATGACCGCCAGCGCCGGGAATTGAACCTGGACCTCATAGATCACAAGTCCGCACCCTTAACCTTGGACCACTCCGTACAAGACTACAAGATAGATACTTATAATATTTCACATCAAATGCACCGGCTTGCTAAACCTGGCATAATGATCTCCATAGCACCTGTGTACATGCTCTCATATTTGATATTATAAGCGCTGCCTAGCAGTTTTGACAGGGGTTTGAACGGGCCAGCATAAAAAAGATGAATCATTACTCACAGATCGGTAATCAGTTGCGGAGGGTCGTACGCTGACCCCATACCCTCCTCTAGTCTTCTTTAGAATCACGACTATGATGAATATGATGAGAGGTACTAGTACTATACCAAGGACGAATCCTATAATGACGGCTAATGCTGTGATACCATGCTGATAGATAATTGACTCTGATTCTACATCTACTCTCTCAGTGCAGCTCACCGCTGTCTCTGTCCCGTGCACCTGAGTAGCCTGTAATGATTGTTGGTCAGTTCATTAAACACATGCAGATGCATAAATACTCAAACATGGCAGGATCAAAGATGCAAGGATATAGATACACTCTTCAACATACTCATTATATTACACAACAGTGATTGAGCATGGCAATTAAACAAAATAACAGCTTGAAATAAAAATACCTTCAATCTAAATTGGTGAGTTTGTGACTTACAGTTGCTGTGTTGTAGTATTGAATCTGAGCTGTATTAGTTGTTTCCCCATCAGGGAAGTCCTCGTCCCCCATGGCCGTCAGCTCGTAGCTGATTACTATCGGTGTGGATATATTAAGCTCTGATACAAACACCTTCATAGAACCATCTCCTGTTGGAGTTATGTCCACGATTGTGCTTGGGCTCACATCAAAACCTGAACAAAAATAAAATGACAGTCACGAAAATTTCCATGTCTTAATGTGGCTTAAACTGTTTTACAGAATGGAAAGTTTCCCTTTGCAGTGACTGACAAACTAAAGGCCACAACTGTGAGGTACTTTTCATTGAAGCATAAAGTGAAATTATATATCGACCTTAATGCGGTAAATACTCTGGCATGTTTTTTCTAACTTTGTTGCATATTTTGGGGTGGTTCTGATGTGTGGACTGTATAGAGACTATTCTAACACCAACACATGTACATAGCTATCTACCGTAGCAGTTCAAAGATAAAAGCACAGGAATTTTAAACTTTGAAAACAAACCATCATTTGATCGAAGAAATTATCTGTGATTGCACAACATAAATAACTGATAACCAGGCACATTAAAACTTACCATCTAAAGTTTTCAATTATAAAAAGTTTTGTTAAACAAATATAAGAGGTTGAGTTGATGTATACACTGAATCGCCACAGTTTTATACACATTAACAACCTAAGACTGTGGCTAGATATTACTGCTTTGCAATCTACAGCTTCTGCTAACTCGAAAAACCACGTCTTATTAGGCTTTGGGAAAAAATAGCAGCTGACCAATATACTTTTTGAAAAACGTATTATACAAAACTTTTAAAATGGACATAAATGAAACTCACTTGATAAATCGAGACTAAAGCCTTGTTCATTATCAATCAGTGTGACTTTATAGGCTGAATCATTAGAATTAGATGTGTGATTAACAGTGAGCTCAACCATCAATGATCCTCTCTCTGTAGACCCATACTACAAATATGGAGAAGTCGATAACAAGCCTTCATATATAGAATATATTATATTGATGGCAGCAGATGTTTATATTAATAACATAGAGGTGGCTTCATGCTGCTGGGACCTGTCATGAGGGGGTTGTACCAGAAAAGGCATCGAAACAGCATTTGACTCATGGCTACGAACTGGAGACCTATGTGTTTTGTAGTGGCATGCGCAGTGCGCACTACTGTATGTTTTATCGAGAGCATTAATAAAGAATATCTTTAGAAATCATGGACTGGTTGTTGGCATCTCTTGCCTACCTTAGTTCTCTTGGTCAGGACTAGATGAGGATCAGGATAGTAAGCCACCGCTGTGCCGATTGTCGCAACATTTACAACCTGACTAGCAATGTTCAAGTTCACGCTGCCTCCAGCCACATTCATGGTTGATGTACTCAGGCTAGGTGCCAGTTGGGCCTAAAACAGAAAACAGTTACAGGCTGACAATAGTTCACATTTGGATGTTCCCTTATTTGCTTATCAGTCAATTGCTTCCCCCCCCCCCCCCCGCCACTGATATATTAAGGGTCAGTTCTGGAACTGGCCCGGGTGGATATTGGGTATGAGTAATGAGTATATTGGTTGCCATGGTTATGACAATACACCTGGTTTTAGATGACATAATATAGCTCCCGATTGTACATGAATCCTTTTGATGACAGATGTACTAGAAGACTACAGGCTCTTACATTTAGGGTGATAACAGCGGTGCCCCCACTGCTGGCAGGGTTAACGATGGTACCAATATTAATATTCTGGTTATTAGATGTAACAGCTCTCTTCTTTCTGCTGTAAGTTGCCTCAGGAAGAAGTACACCAGCTCTGTCAGCTTCCACAGATGCAGAAACTATCTCTATACCTCCCAGACTAGTATCATAGTTAATATCTACAAACAGATCAAATACATTTTTAGTACATACCTTCAACAAAAAATTCCTTTTATAACAGAAAAATTCTGCAGTCATGGTAAAGCATATTCATACACATACATATGTTCCACGAACTAAACACAAAAGAAATTCGTAAGGACCGACCATAATTTGGAGGCTTCCGCTTTTGAACTGAGATGACTGAATTTGTTGAGAATCACACTCATACCTATATCCACAGACACATCGTCTACAGTACCAGGAGGTATCTCAAAGCTGAGCTGTAAGGGAGTGATCTCCCCATCAGTCCACGTCGCGGGTATATTTATGGTTGCATTAACGCTGCCCAAATCCAGGGCTGGTGAGCGTATACCTTCATAACAGGAACTGCTTAGACTCAGTCCTTGTGCTGAAACTAAAATATAACTGGCATTAAAACTTCAGTGTGTCATTCTACAGAGGTTCCTGCTCTGTTTTATTCCATGTAATGAGTATTCGATTACATAGTTACCAACTGAATCAGTTAAAATGACCATGGAAATTTTGAAAAAGACTACTCCTCTTTAGAATGAATTAACTTAATTATGAAATGCACAATCGGTATGATATTGCCAAACTGTTACGGTTCAGCTTTCAGACACACATTTTATCTCTCAAATGCTGGTGTTTAGAAATGAAAAGTGTATGGATAGGAAGGACTACATAGTGTTAACCATAAACATAAAAATAAACAAATTAAAATTTTTATGGTGTGTACATACCAGAATCATAGGTCCATGAGTAGGTGATGTACTGATAGAACAGGTCATCTAAAGGAATGCTGTCCCTGATAGTCCCGTTACCAGATATAGTGAGTCTCCCACCATCTGAGATGAGTATATTAGGCTCTGTCTGCTGATACAGTCCACCACTTGCTGGCTCATTCAGAATGCTAGTGTTACCAGCAGTCAGACTCGTGAGCTCAACATGTGCCCCGGTGTTCAGAGTCAACTGGAACATTGCAGAAAACTTTAAAATGTCATGATCTGTGATATGTGATGAAGGATTCGGTGAACCTCAGACAACAATTACATTTAAGTTTCAACACACTATGAGGTGATACAGAGTAATATAGAGCAATGGTGACTAGCAACTGGCCAAGCTAGTAATTGACCAACCAGTACAGCACACAACTGTAGATTGTGTAGTATTTTTTCGTATCCCAATTAAAATATGTAGGTAACGTGAAGTACTACCATAGACAAAACATACAACATTGTGTGTGTGTTTTGTCTATGAGTATTATGGTTGACTGTATTCCTAAATTCATTTCATGCGATGTTAAACAATGGGTGGTATACTTTTACTTACATCCAAATCTCTACCATCCTCAAATGAATCGCTTGTGAGCCACAATTCAAACTCAAATACAATCTCATCTCCAGCGATGTATGTCGCCTGTGCTGGAGAGATCGAGGATGAGCAAGCAATAGCAGCACCGCTCTGAACCACAGTGAAATCTGTGTACTCATGGATAGTAAACTGGAATAAAAAAGACATCAACTGATATTAAAATACACAAACTTCGGTTCAATTTGCTGTTTTGAAAAAGCAGTACTCCCTTAAACATTGAATTTTGTCCCATCACAACCTCATCGGTGGTCTTTTTAGGTAAAACTCCAGAATCCTGATTAAAAAGCAACAAAAATAGTTTTATCAGATCAGCAGAGCTCAAAGATGGAGCAGTTCATTGTGCAACTTATAAAGGGATCGTCCAAAATGGAATAAACTAAAGAAGTTTACCCAACTTTCTGAGCTATAAAAGGTTTTAGACCAGATTATTATTCACATTATGATACAGTTAGACAACTAATTCCATATTTATTTGTGGATTGCCTACCTGATCTGTTGGGACAGCACATTGAGAGCAGTTGAGCAGGCCACCATATTCCTCAAAGTATCCATATGTGCTGTTAATATCTATACACTGCATTGTGTCGTCCAGTGTAACAGCCATCAAATCAACGATAGTCGGCTCAAGAAACCCAAACTGATCGGTTGAGTTAGTGAGGTTGTACTGATCATAGACAAAGCTGCTGTTTGAGACTGTATTCACATGGCTCCAGTCAAAGGGGGCCAACCAAGCTACTATTGGCTGATGAAAGAATCCGGGATCTTGTTCCTGAAACCACCACTCAAACGGCAGCGAAATACTGATATTATCCTGCAAATAACAGTAAATTATTTAAACGCGAGGAACATTGACAAAGCAGCGTTTAAAAAAGGCCACAAATGGTTGTTCATCATAAAATCACTGTGTAAATCACTTGATAAATAGGCAAATGTTGAGCACAATACATAAAGGTCAACTGATTGATATTCCTCTCATAATCAAACTAAGTTCAAGGTTTTTGAGTTCATTGCTTTCATTGTTGTGAACCGGTCATTATGACATTATTTGGAGTTGTGTGCTGTCGTTCAACAAGGACATCTCTCAACTAATAAATAATTTTGATCAAGGAGCTATAACTCCTTTGTAAAATTATCAACACTTAATCTGTTGGCTATCCAGTAAAATAAATTGCACTCACAGTAATTTCTTCAGTTGCATTGATAAAGAAGTCCATGTAAACTCCATCGGAGTTATATCTATTCTTATAGAAAACATGTCCGCCAGGTGTGACATTGTACGTGTTGTGATTCCAGGTTAGGTTCAGTGGTAGGATGCCATCATGCATAGTAGCGTTCTCATAATCAAGAGTCACACCAATACGGGATGGTTTGAAAATATGTAGTCTGAAATGATATATTCAAACATTTCAAATCAGGTACAATAAATACAAATAAATAAAAATCAAATGACAAAAGCTTGATCCTAATATCTGAGCCTAAGTTCAGTGACAGTCTTCAGACCGAGCAGATGGATATGTGACCGGACTGGCCTAACTGAATATTATTAAGAGCTTTCAACGAAAACATAATCATTTTAGTCATGTCTGGAGAGGAATTTAATGTTCATTATTCAGTATGTTGGTAGCGTAAGCCTTGGTATCCAAAGCAAAGAAAAGTATACTTTGTGAGCAAACAAATAATCCAATACTAAACCTTACAAAGTATTCAATAGTATTTCATTTGAGTAAAGTACATGAATGGTAAGAGGATTAGATATAAGTTTCCTAGTCCAGTACTAAGGACTATGACCAAATAAACAACCAGAGATATTAGTCTATTTTTGGTACCAAGTTCAAATGTGAAAAGGCGGTAGGTTTTTGTCCAAACAAAATCAGTTGGGTGATCCCAGCTACTTCTAAGGATTTCTATGACCAATTTCAATGCTAATTTATTGATGGGGAAGCGATTATCGGAACAATGAAATGCAAATGGTGATTTTCTCTTGTGCCTGAGAATTCCGAGGCAAAAATAACAATACTATTATTTATCCACAGTTTTATCGGTCATACTTACCATTGGGTGAAAAATTCCCCAAATCAACCAAATTAAACTCTGGCTCCTCTAGGGTATAACATGGAAAATCCATTGCAAGCGATAAAAAATGGGCATCTTATACCCAAATTTTGTTGTTATATTTTGCATGCATCATCTAGAGCTCTTTTAACCATCATTGTTACCTGAAAGCGTAGTCTTGTAGAGTCGTATTTATCTGTATTGTACTATTCTCATCATACACAAGACTACCGTTCTGATAGGTCACATTCCACAGGAAGCTGCTCATCCCTAATTCAGCAGGCAGCGTGATGTCGATGGTGCCTGTGCCGATGTCATGGTAGTATAAGGCAGGAGTGTTCTGTACGCTGTGGGTACCATTGAATGTACAGTCGAGCTGAAGTGCAGTGCTCAGCAATGAAGCTGCAAACGCAAACTCGGAACACAGCATATTAAACTATGTCTGAGCCAAATAAGATTTCTGAAAAATAACACACAAACATTAATACCCAGTTATTATATTATTTATAGAAATTTATATTTATAGAAATAGGAGTTAAGCCAACCGAGACAAATTGACATGTTTTTCCATCATAATCATGCATGTTTATGTGACAATATGCAGTGATAACAGTTTGCAATAAGCGGTGGTTATAAGAAACCTGTCGCAATCTCAAAGGTATATTTTAGTATGAAAGAATGTATAGCTAATGACTTCGTCCACACAGCAGGGAGAATACAATGTCTTCCATTCTCCCTGCACACACACAGTAGGGGTATATATACATAAATATCGACGGGAAAATGAAAAGGAACCTAGAACTAGAATGGACAGAAACTTGATAACTCTTCCTCACGGCAATAGCATAAAAAATTATAGCTGGTTAAGTTACAGCTGCGCTCATTATCATCATTATACTATATTAATCTTTTTGTAACCTTGTACTAGATTGCACATTAACTAGGCTATGGTACACATGAATCTCCGCCCAGTCAGCAGAGCAGACTGGAGGGGAGACTCACAACAACAACAATGAACTAGTTCCATTGCTAGTAAAAAACTAACTACTATATAGTCAAAATGTATGTCACCTACCTAGCCAGCCAGCTCTTAAAAAGTATGTGACACACTTTCTCATGAGATATATATATAATTTGATTTATTTTGAGGGGTTAGAAAACCCATTGATATTAATAATAATAAGCATAATGCAAGACAAAGTTGGCTATATTACTCTTTCTTTACTGGTTAGTATGATAATAAGCAAGACTCCTTGAAAGAAATGGCCCAGCAAACTCACCTAATGGCAGTCCAAAGAGAAGTACATCACCAAGAGTGTTAAACTACTAAAGTTGTCTGAAAACAGTTATTTCTGGTTGGAAGTCCAATTTATTTTTCACTCACTAAGCATCAGTGCAGTCTGTAGTCAATCACACTCACTCAGGTGCTTGATTCTTACAATGTGCTTTAGAAAAGTGGGCGGAGTGATGCTCAATTCAATAATGTTATTGGCTTATAGCATAATTAGTCACCATGCAACAGCATAATAAACCAGTCACGTGACAATAAGGCATGCTGAAACAAGTGGTAGTAAAACACCTGACTCATAAACTTGGACCTAAATATTTCAAACTAGAGAGGCCCTCTAAGAAAAGAGTCTCAAGTCTGGTGCAGTGACTTACCAAGGAAACATTAGCAGATCTACTTAGAATTTCTACACAGCAGCAAGTATATGCAGAAGAGTCAACACAACCATACTCTGGCTGTTCTTAGTGCCTGCTAAAGATCAGCAGAAGTACAGAGAAAACATTATTTATATCACTTGTATAGTCTGAGTAGTTGGGTTGTGTCTGTCAGTAAACATCAGCTACTGCCAGGCACAGTTGCTCAAACATCAAACTGAAGAGGCTGCAGTGCAACTGCACACTCTAGTCTCAAATTCTTTTATTTTTGTCAACAGCAATTCATACATAATGGCAAGCTGGGTATCTCATCCCTCCTGTGTTGAGATTGATGTTGAAGTTGAAGAGACTTTTAAGATGCCAGATCCACTCTGGCCTGGACTTGGCTTTGCCATAGCATTTGTTGTAGGAGGCATTATTGGTGCAGTGATAGCAAAGTTCTGTTTACGGGACTACCTCAAGAAACGCGTGAGTACTCTAAAGATCATTGACAACCTTAGTGAGAGGATCTTATCTAGACAGATTTTGAGTTGTCATTTGACACGCTCCATTCTCATCTTGTTTCCTTTGGCACTGCTCTATCATATCCGACATTAATACTCATATTCATTTATGGCTATAAAAATACAAAGTTTAACACTCTTCCATGTGATGAGATACGAGACCGGAACATGGACCAAGTCTGTCTGAAGATAGATAGATTTTGGCAAAAACCTTTCCGAGAAAGCAATATGTCACAACCAGCCTTGAAAAATCTGTAAGTTTAAGTGAGAAAGCCCAAACTCATTCTAATATCGTCTAAAGTTTTCAAGCTCAAATTGTAGCCAGTACCTTGAGTCTAGCAGGGTCAGTTTTAGATGAGAGGGATAATTAAACAATTTAATTGAAAATAATATATTCATATCATTTTCTATTGTCAGAGTCAGGATGAGGAGGAAGCCACACTTATAGCCCAAGGTGTGCCTCTACACAGGAGGGGAAAATCCTACCCCACAGTCATTCAGCCGCTAGCTTACCAGAGTGAGGTAGGACATTCACTCTTTCATATTTTGTCAGAATTTTGTCTGACAAATGAAGATAACATTTTAATTTGAAATGAAGGACAAATGTGCATTCCATGTACATGTGCGATATTTTTACAGAATAGTTATGAATTGATGAATTTCAGAAATTGTTTATGTTTAATTTGTGCCTAAAAGTTAGACTCACCCCCCATACTACCGACTTGTGATCACTAGGAGTGGACATGTCAACTTATGAATCCCAATGAACACAATATCAGATTGCTTGTCTAACCAGGTATCCAATTTGTTATGTGGAGATTTTATTGTGACTCTGCTAAATGTATTATAGAAAACAATGCTCGAGGGAGGCGATCCATCTGCTCCTGAGACACCCCGGCCTGGTGCTACCACTCCCTCTAATATCATGATAGAAGCTGATGGTAGTAAAGGTGGGCTGTCAGACGCCCTTGTCATGTCAACAGGAGATGGAGCTGTGGCTGAGATTCAGAGACAAGATGTTGCCAATTTCCTGATTCTTGAGGAGTCGATCAGACAGGAGAGGATAGAGGTAACCTTCCCTGGATAAGGATAAGATAGGAGTCTATTCTATGATTTTGTCACTGCATGGCCCCATAGTAATTTTCTATGACTGCTGGATGCAAATTGATTAATGGGTCTGTATATATACTTTTATTGGCAACCAAAGTCATCTCATTGGAAATGTTTCGCACTCAGTGCCAGCAAACAAAAATTTATCACCTATCATCACAGAAATCAGAGTGAACATCACAATTCACATCGCCATAATTGTTGAAGCAAATAAAAAATAACTGTAATAATTTGATATACTACTACTAAGTCAAAATATAAAATACCCCTCACAGACCAAAGAATGAACTTAGACAGCGTTTTGGGTTCTTATCACTTTTCAACTTATACTACATTATACATTGAAAAGTCATGAGAACATGCAGCTGTACTTACATAAACTTACTTATTGTTATTGTATATTCTAAACCTTGGCCTGATTTAATGATAGATTTATATTAAAACCTAAATACTATAGGTAGTAAACAAAGCAACACTAATTCTTCACAACAGGGTTGGCAGCAATTCTAATTTTAGAACACCAAATAAGTTTTGAAAGAACTTATTGATTTTTATTTTGTCCATTTTATATCAATCAGACTCTTTATTGTATTTATTTCCTGATAGTTATATTACAAAAATGCTTTGCTTTCCTTGCAGGCACTGATTGTCATCACCATGACTTACCTAAATAAACTAGTGGCAGGTAATAAGATATCTAAAGATGATGCTAGCAGAGTGCTCGGTGACATGAAGAAAAAGTGCTCTGACATCCTCGAAAAGAATGCAAGCAGTGAGGCTGCTGGAATAGAGGTATCTTATCCATGTTTTTATCTTTCAAGTTTCATTAAGTCTCTGCTAAAACCCTCCCTTATATGTTGGCTGAGGCTGACCTTGATATATAGCTTAGAAATTCACAAAGATACAAAGAGTATTTAGTTTTGAGAGAAAAGGTTTATCTGAAATTTAGCTGCCTGATGTATCATGGATATTTAGCCAGACGATTCAAAGAACTAGTAAATTATTAACATGACCACATAAAATATTGTCCTTATCAGTTTTAAATCATTTCATGATTGGCTGTGGTTCAGTGCTGTCCAGAGAATTGTGGAAATTTTAGTTTGCTTACTGTTGCAATCCTGGCTTATATTGTTTTGTTAGTATTCTGATATGATTGTTGATTTTGGCTGTACGAGAACAACTTTTAAGGTCGCGGCATCTTTTGAACGATAAATTTATCGTGGAAGTTGTTGTATCACAACCGGGTCCTGATAACATCATCCATTCTAAAAGACGACATCATGGTCCACCTACAAATACCTGTGAAGATTTTATTTGTTTTTCATGATTGACTTTATTGTCTGGAACAATTTCATCTCACTGCATTTCTATACTTCACCTTAGCAACTACATGTCGCCACATTTTCATCAGAAAAGTTCATTTACACAAATTGCTCCTTTTTTTCCCACAATTGTCCACGACTATCACCATCCGTCAAGGATCCACCAACACAAAACCAATTGTGCCACTTTTAGGAAGAATGTTAAATGTTATTCTTTCAGGCACTGAGAAAAGATGAAAAGCTACAGAAGAATGATATGGCTATGCAGACAGAGAAAGATAAACTACATGCTGATCATGTCCAGAAAATTGTATGTTGCATGAGATTTTCTCTTCCCTTTTTGCACTCTTTATCCACTGCACCTAATGTCATGCTTTCACAATGGTGCAGAGTTAAGTCAGTTATCCAAAAGTAAATTTGTCATTGTTAGTCAAATATACAAATGCTCACTTTGGAACCCCAATTGTGGAAGCTTAGAAGGTATCTATTAGCGGAATGAAATGTCTCGGTATCCAAACTGTCACGTTACTTCTTACTTACTTTTGACAGAATACAGAGTTAGCTAACCTAGAGACAGATATACCTCATATATTAACAACAGTAGAATCTCTAACTGATGATGACATAGACGCTGTGATGGCTAAACTCAAACATCAACTCGCTACAAGGGAGAAGAAAGTCAGCGACGAGAACAGACGTCAGATACAGGTCTGTTACCTGTGCCTTTCTTGAGGTTCATACTGCTCCGTTTTGATAAAAAACACAATTTTTTGGAATATGTTATACACCGAAGGTGCTGTGAGATAGAACAATCAGCTCTAGATGATTCCCTAAAAGCACTCGAACCGTTGACTTGACTGATAGCAAACATGCTGACAGATCTCATCACCATCTCAACATTTAAATCAGGCCAATCGAAACACATAGAAATATATTTCCTGGCTTTTACTATTAAATTTATATGTATGTAACTGTAACGTAACAACAACTCGCTATACTGTCCATATAGTACTATTTGACCTTGGTTATGTGTAAGATCAGCTTGTCTGCACAAGCTCCACCAAACAAAACCCGTCAAGACAGGCTACTGCCAGACATTCTATGGCTCAGAGTTATGCTCCTCTGAAAAAACAGGGAAATTTTCCACCATAGCGATATGCTGAAACCTTTAGGACGATGTTCAAATGAGT
Source organism: Membranipora membranacea (assembly GCA_914767715.1). Classification (NCBI taxonomy): domain Eukaryota; kingdom Metazoa; phylum Bryozoa; class Gymnolaemata; order Cheilostomatida; family Membraniporidae; genus Membranipora; species Membranipora membranacea. The sequence goes on from OU612066.1 coordinate 19,456,033, forward strand.
AAGAGATTTTCCCCTTCAAATAAAGATAATATTTATTTACTCTTGATATAGGCGATGGAAGAGAGGCTGGCAAGAAGAAGAGAGCTGGCTGAGCAGAATCGTCTGAGGAAACAAGCGCTGGAGGACGCAGTCAAAGCTAAAGTTAACCAGCATAGTAGTAATCTCGATATTCTGGTCAAGAAGGATGCCGTCTCATCTAAACAAAAAGATGAGCTGTTAGATGGCTATGAGAAAGCGCTCTGGCAAGTGCATAACAACAAAGAGGAAGGTATGTTAAGATGTATAATACATTATTACTACTATTTTTTCTAATGAAAACAGTACAAATCACAATATAAAACTTTATTGGATGGTTTTTATTGTTCAAGGATGCGTGTCAGCTGTCAGACACAAAGTGGGTTTGACAGCTTTTCATTTCTGCCCTGAATTGATAAAATAACGAAATCAATCTTGTCTCTGCAGAGCGAACTGAGAAAGAGAAAATATTGAGTGAGAAGCTAGCCAAGAAGAGGAGAGTTCGCCTTAAAAAGCTTCAGGCTCAGCATAAGAAATCCAAAGATGATCTAGAGACTAAGGTTAAGGACACAACTAATACCCAAGATCTACAAGTAAGAAGATTAAACGGTTTATAAACCTGTTGAGTCGATGAATGAATTTCACCATGTTATGTCAGAATGCAGTTAGATCAAGTTTAATCCAATTGCCTCCATTCCAGTTGCTCCCTTCCCTCCCACCCTCCCTGCAGCGTGACCAGTGGATTGGAAGCAACTCCGAATGTAGGCAAATTGACCAAACTGTTCTGCATACAATTTTTCGCAATGAGTATGGGTGACTCCAAACCTACATTGTCACAGTCTTAACTCTCCGATTTCTAGTTTAACACACATTCTAATGCTATTTACAGGCTCTGGACGATTTACTCAAACACCAGCATGAGGAGATGGAGCAGACAATTACTGACTTAGATAACGAGGAGGCTAAACAGCTCAATCAGCTAGTAGACTCAGTACAGTCTGACTTTGGAGAGCAGTGTACTGAAGTGGATGAGAAACTGGCGGAGGACCTGGCAACCCAGGCTCAGGTTGATGAGGCTGACGTACAAAGAATACTCAAACTGCATAAGGCTGAGATGAGGGAGTTTGAAAGTAAGTTTGAATTGTTGACGCTCAGTCATAACCATACACTTTCTGCAAAATCAGTTTTAGGAAAAGGATCTGTGAGACTAGCTTCTAGTCCAATGTAAAAAAGTAATTTATAAACTTATTATAAAACTTATTACAGTGCTAGATGATCGCCACTCTAGTCTTGGCTCTCATTCATGGACCACACCGCTGCGTTTTCTATTATTTTTGAAACAATTTTATCAATTATAATTTAGTTATTGCAGAAACCTCATACAAAAAAATCATTCAATAATCGATTCAATCCTTGAATGATGTAATTGATCATATTCTTTTCACGATGATGTAGCTTTTCAGACTGTTATATGAATTGAAAATATCTTGGAAGAGAACAGCTATATCTGACTGAAACTATCATAGTTATTTTTAATTTACTCTAATTATAAACTTGTAGAAAACCTCAATAAATAAATAGATCTTTAATCGTGATAGAAATTTAAATAAATCCCTTATAAATACTTGCTGCTAAGCACACCCCCGGCAGATAATTTGTGTAGAAATCAGTCAATGCTGAGAAAAAAACATCAACTTGAATTCCATAATTTAACAATAATCATTAATCACAGGAAACAGAGCTAATGAGCAGAAAAATATGGAGGCAAAGTTACAGGAGAAGCTGGCTCTGAGAAGGAAGAAGAGAGAGGAGAGTGAGAAAGAGGACCAGATGGCATTCCAGGTACTCAAAAATCAGCAGGAGGAGATGATCCAAAAAGTTATATCGTCACAAGCAGATCTTACTGAGGAGTAAGTACTGTGCTCTTTTAGACTCATATATATAAAGCATTTTTTTGCCAAACAGTGTCAATGTTAAAGCCTTGAGCTGTTTGTTGTGCCACTGACGGTTGGTGTTAGCTGTTAGAAGTGAGTGGTAACTGGTAGGAACTGAGCACTCACAAAGAAATATAGAGGCAGGGGGAATGTTTAAAAAACAGTTCTCACTCGATTCTATCACCTTTTGACCAGATATCAATCATGGTATCGATCATCGTATCATACTTTTACAGACCTATATTAGTCTGTAATGTTAAATTAGTGATAGATAAAATGCAAAAAAAAATTCGACCTGCAAAGTACTCACAAAGTCGGTAGCGTACTGCATGCCCACATTTAGACTAATAACTGTTCATATATACCATGTTGAATGTATACACTCCTGATCTGAATATCTGTCAGCCTTTACACAATGTGACTACAGTTTTGTAATGAATATTGATGTATCTTTGCTACAAACACTCAATCGAGGCTGTTTTTATATTTTACAGATTTTTACATCTTATAAAAGTGAAATTTTTATTGTAGTGCTGCTGCCAGGATAATGACGGAACACAAGAGAAACATGGAGAACGTGAATAACCAGCTGTCTATCAGTAAACTTAGACAAGAAAAACAGTAAGATATAAAAATCTCAGTTTGCTCGAGCCACAATGCTTAAAAGAGGACACTGTTATTGCTGAATAATGTATTTTTAGTTTGTATGTCTTGTTGGGTTTCAAATGAACATTTTATCTTCTAGTTTTGAGGTAAACTTGTAAAGTGGAGGAACCTAGGCCGCATTGCTCCCATCAAAGTTCACTATAAGGTTCCTAAGCATATATATACTTTTATTGTCACTTGTCAGCAACAATTCATTATTACATGTGCTTGGCTGTCCATTCTAATAGGTTAGAAGAGAGGCTGGCACAGAGACGTGCCCGTCTTGCTGAGAAACAACAAACCCAACAGGCTCTCAGTCAAGCTTCAGACAAGCAGTCAGCTAAAGAACAAGAAAAACTACAAAAAGAAGTGGAAGATGAGAAGAAGCAGATTAAGATGGTAAATATACTCATACTGTTAGATATAAAGATAGAATCTATTGTATTTAATGTAGTATGTATAGAACATGCGCCAATAATCTATTGACTTTGCTCAGAGCTAATAAATCTGCCTCACAACAAAAAGTGATTGTTTAGTTATGACAGTTCTTGAGGCAAATAATAGTAGCACCAGAAACCATAAAAAAGAATGAATATGTAACTTTAGCCTTAGCCTAACTTTAGTTTGAAACTGAAAAATGCACTACTACCACTTCCCTAGCCCTGTTCACACGGCCACGGGTTTTGGTTTTTTTGGTACAAAACCAAAAAAACCAAAACCCGTGGCCGTGTGAACAGGGCTACCACTTCCCGATTATTACATCTTATAATAATGTTTTAAACTATCACTAGGATCATGCAGCAGCTATCAAAGTGCTACGACAAAGGTTAGCTGAAGAGACTCAGCAGGCGTTGGCAGCACAAGAGCAGCAGATAAGCCTGCTCATTGGTCAGCTAGAAGTAGGTCAAGCAAGAAGGCGTAACATCATACAGAAGCAAGACAAGCTCATCAACGAACTTGAAAATCAGCTGTCCAACAAGGTAAAATGCGTGAAAAATAGATCTCCACAAATTTCCAAAAAAATAAGCTTTTACATAAAAATAATAAATGACCTAAGCTCCCTAAAATCCCACTGTTTGGCGTCTTTTTGGTTCAGTTGTTTGTCGATTGTAAATTAAACTTGCAATCACCTCATACCTTTCAATCTAATTGTCATATTATAATGTATATGTAGCGGTTGATGGGTTGTATTTTGTACTCATATATCAAGACTGTTTTTTTTTTCTCTGTGTATATAATACATCTCCTAACTTACTATCCATATTCTGTTTACAGGCACTGGTAAATATCTGCCTAAATTTCAAACCTTGTTTCTGTAGCTTGAAGGGTTTTGGGCTTGTAATTTAGCACAACTCATATTTCTTTCGTCTATTGGGGCCAATGGTTGGATTTGGGTCTTTCAAATATGATTCCTTTTTTCCAAAGGTTTGCGATCGATCGGGTAGCCAATGATTTTTCTGATGTTGTCAGCTTTCATAAATTTTAGTTTTCTCTCCTTATTCAAATTTCCTGATCTAATAACCTCCATAGTTAGAATTCCCATTGTTTGTAAATATAAACAGTTATTGACACTATGTACAAAGTGAACAGAGAATGAAGTTATTGCAGCTCGCAGTGCATGATGATCAATTGTATTATGATCATGATCATATTGATAACATGCAAAACTCTTTCCAATGACATTTGTTTCCATTTGTCTGAAGGTTGGAGAAAACCCAATAGGTTTCAACACCACAAACGAACTAATGCAGAAGCACTATGGGCAGCTGGAGGCTTTGAATAACACTTTACAGACAACCAAAGAGAGACAAGAGCAGGCTTTACAGGAAAGGATAGAACAGAAACGCTTACACCGAGAAGCGTAAGTGTCTCACTCGCTAATATGGATCAGTTAGTTGAGCCAAACTGTAATATCATGTTATTTCTTAGTTCCACGAGAAAATGTCACGTCAGTATCATTGAATGCAAATAATACTTTTTATTATTAACATCCCAAACTAACGATTTGATTTGACTGCTTCTCAACGAGACAAGTTTAGCAGGGTTATATATATTTTGGTACACCTGGTAGCACCCTCAATTAACATGGTGATAACTAATTTAAGTTTAAGAAAGTTTTGAAATTTTCCCCTCACAATGACTCAAAGTAAAAGTTGTTACTTAGCTGAATTTATTTACAGAGTTTTCTACTTGCTGGTACCAAGAAGTGTGAGACAAATCTCAAATTTGCTACTGAAACGTCAGTCGCAGCTAGTCACATGTAAAGAGAGTTGTCTCCTTTATGTCGAGGGAAGGATAACTCATGTATATGTAATCGAATAACTAATTATTTCTGTATCCATTGACAGAGAGATACGTGAGCAGATGAAGATGGAGGCTCAGAAGGAGCTGGAAATTATGAGAGCAAGAGGTGCTGGGTAAGTTCAGAGCTAAAATCAGCAATGCATTTAGAAGTTTTCTGTAACCTTTTATACAAAACAGAGCATCTTCCATGGACATTAGACTGTTTGTTGCAGTTCTCATACATAATTGATCAGTTACCAAGGCCTCTGATGTGAACCTGACCACGATCGCTGTAAAACCTTGGTGCTGGGAATGCAACAACAACAATCACAACGAGTAACTTATGTCCAAGACTCCTCATGTTGGTGTAGTAAAACTCTCATTGTTATGTATCTTTTGCAGAGTGGCATCTAATATCCTGCTGGATATGATGTTACAGCAGAGACATGAGCGTGCCATGGAGGAGCTAGAAAAAGAAATGAAAATAGAATTACAGAGATCACGAGATCAAATGAATGCCGAGCTCAACGAGCAAATGATGGCCGCTCTTAGCGTAAGTACATATAGTAATCAAATGTAAGTTCCTTGATCGTAGCACAACTATACTGAGGTGTAAATGTTTAGACCATGTTTATAAATGCTATTGAAAAGTGCTGAATTCTTGTGTAGAGCAAGAAGAGCACTGATGTTATAAGATTGAACGATGATATGGAAGTGAAGGTTGTGCTAATAGCTATAGTCAGGCATAGGCTCAAATGGCCTGTCTTGACAAGCTTTGTCATACAGGATAGGACTCAAATATATTATGAATTTTTTTTATTGGTTTTTTATCCATCTTATTATGATAGTTTACTGTCCAACACATTGACTTTGATCAGCTACATCAACACAAAGGAAGTACCATCTGATCCAAAGTATCTGTATCTGTGCATGATTTATCTCTACATTTTTATCGCCATGATTGTAAGCTGGCTGTAGTTAGTATCCTCTAAGGCTGCAGCATGATTAGCATGGATTCACAATAACATGATAAATAAATGTATGTACATTCTTATTTTGAAGGATGAAGGAAAAGACTTCATGGCTAACCTTGCAGCCAACAGCGAACTTACTAATGATGATCTTACAGATGCTATGAAAAATGCTGCCAAGAGTAAGTATTGTCTCAACGTATATCCGCTAAGCAAGCAACAGAATATTGCCTGCAGGGGCCTAATGAGAAGGGGTTTGGTAATTATAGTGTAGATTTCTTTGAGAAATCTGTGAAGGCCATGCATCAATATTGAGGCTGGTTGTGGTAGTTGGTTGCTGGTTGCCTTTGATTCTACCAATATTTTGAGGAAATACTGATGATCCAACTCCAATAAATTTGGAGAAATTAAGTTATTTATGATTTTTCTCCCCCTAAAACATTGATAGCATTGACTACTGAACTTCGCTCTGGTAAGCGTTCCCATATTTTGGTGTCATGTGTTTGCAGCAATCCAGGCGAATGATCAAACTGTCAAGAAACTGGCCAAAGAGATGAAAGTTCGAGTGAAGACAGCAAAAGGTGAACGCAGTCAGCAATCTCGATATGCTGATGACTACTAACTCCTGATTGGTGAAATCTAACAAACCCAGCATCACTTATGTCACTATAAGTATGTTCGTTGTCTATACATCATGCGGTGATTTATTTTTATTCTGTTTGCTTGTGAGTGAATTTTGTCAGGGTATCCAACCTTTCGGTTGTAATAACAAATGTCTGCCATAAGTCAGATAACACTGATTTAGTTTGACCACAGTCAACATTCCATCTCATCAATGTGTGTTATCAATTATTTATCAAAAGATTGAAATCACCTTATTGTGTAAACATTAAACAAGCAATAAATTTGCTACTATAATAGGCTTTGTAAGCAGATCTGTGACATGAATATAAGCAGTGATTCTAACAACACAATCACTATGGTTCCATGGGTCGATTTTGTGGTTCACTCCAATTTCGAATGGTTAGAATCCAGTGGATTCTAACCATTCCCATGATGGGAAAAACATGAAAAGAACCTGCCGCGGCCGCGGCGTTAAAACCCTTTGAAGGCATTGTGTGCCAGCACACTAACCATTCAGCCACGACGCCAATTAGGTATTAAATTGAATAAACACGGTTTGGATATTCGCGTCCAAAAAGTCATTCGGCACAATCGGAATTTGACTTTAATGCCATTTCCATGGGGCAATTACTACCGAAATCCTTACATAATCGATCCATGGAACCATAGTGAATAAAACTCCAGCAGGGAATGTACGCATAAAATCATTGAGCAAAAAAGGACAAGGCTAGCTGAGCCTTTTGTAGCTGCACTAATATTTGAAATAATTTTCTCAATCAAGGTCATTCAGCAGTTAGTCGACCAAAAAAATTCGATTGTTTGTTATAAATTTCTAATTCAAATATCAATACTAATAATTATCGCTTTGATTGGTTTGACACAAGGTAAATTTTGGTTCTGTTTTGTGTAATAGTGTATGTGTAATGGTGTTATTATAATGTGTAATGTAAGCATAAAATCATTGAGAAAAAAGGACAAGGCTAGCTGAGCCTTTTGTAGCTGCACTAATATTTGAAATAATTTTCTCAATCAAGGTCATTCAGCAGTTAGTCGACAAAAAAAAATTTGAATGTTTGTTATAAACTTCTAATTCAAATATTAATACTAATAATTATCGCTTTGATTGGTTTGACACAAGGTAAATTTTGGTTCTGTTTTGTGTAATAGTGTATGTGTAATGGTGTTATTATATAATGTGTAATGGTTAGCACTCTCAACTTTATGGACCCCTGAAATCCACCTAAGCAATCATTAACTTGATTATGTGTGATTTTGCAAAGTTCGGCCTAAACATGTGGTTGAGTCGCGAACAAGTGGTTGCTCGTACTCTGAAAGTAAAAATGACCGCCTAAATTTCAATATTAAAACATATTATAATTATGGGTAATGAGGATAAATATGACTGCAGTTATAAAATATTGGATTTTATCAAAAGGTGGCGCGACTAGTAATAAAATAACCGGTATACTCTGGCTAAATGCTCGCCAGGACAGATCAATATATGAAGTGACAACTTCACCTTCAACAAGACAAGATTCACTTGATCCTCTGCAGGAAATTACAAATGGCAGACTCGCCAATAACAATGGAGCTTCAACAAAATTATAACCGATGATCAGTCGATATAACCAAGGACTTACCTTTGCCTTGAACTGGAGCTATAATAATTATTTTATCAAACAAATTTCAACCTTGAATTGACGGAGAGCTGCTCGCTCCCTTAGGCCGGAATGCAATAAGTGTAATTCTGAGTATTTCAGTAATATTGCCAAGTTCTTGATGTGAAGTAGACATTTATTTAATTATAATTATTCCATAAAAAATAATCTTAGAAAATTGCACATAACACAACCATCGTCAAGGCTGTTCAAAAATGAGCTTATGCTTGCATTTTCTGCAGCACTTTATATACACTATGGTTCCATGCTTCGATTTTGGTTCACTCCAATTTCGAATCCAGTGGATTCTAACCATTACCATGATGGGAAAAACATGAAAAGAATCTGCCGCGGCCGGGTTCCCGGCCTCCCGCGTGTAATCCCTTTGAAGGCATTGTGTGCAAGCGCGCTAACCATTCAGCCACGCCGCCAATTAGGAAATAGGTCGAATAAACACGGTATGGATATTCGCGTCCAAAAAGTCATTCGTCACAATCGGAATTTGACTTTAATGCCGTTTCCATGGGGCGATTACTCCCGAAATCCTTACAAAATCGACACATGGAACCATAGTGATAGTCACAGCGATGAGGAGAGGCAGTTCATTCAATGAACTCCCTCTTCCTCAAGGAAGAGGGAGTTCATTGGTCACAGCAGGTATCGTTTCCTAATCCAACTAATAGGTCCGTTTAAATGTTGACATTATTGCAACATTTTCTTTGTTACCACTTACAATGGTCTTGTCATCTTTCTAGAGAGTTCTCCTACATTCCATTCAGGTGGAACTATTGTTACTCCTAAGATAGAGATCTTTCAACATTACTGTTTTGTCCTCCAGATGTGCGGGCATTGATCGATCTTTCTATTATTTCTTTTCAACTTCGCTTAATAACTGAGATGAATAACCATTGAATGTTGAAATGTCGAATGTTGAAAATGAGATGGAAATCTAAATCAAACATTTGAATATGTAAAATCTAAAACTCTAAAATATGCAAATCTATAATAATCTCAAGTAAATTAGAAATAACAGCTAAAAGATGTAAAACATCATAATATAAAATTGCACATTAATGTATTAGTTATCGGTATTTACAGTTACAATAGGAGAAAATTTCTAGAGTAAAAACCTTTTCAAACATTGTTTAAAATCATTCAAAAGATCTTATGCTGTGTTGGCTTTTAATAAACACAGAAGAGAAGTAGGCCTATACTCAATCAGGATTTTTTCAATAGACATTATGAGTAGAGCATTAATTTGTATGAAATTTTCTAAATTGCATGATAAAAATCTAAGTAGGAGATTGGATTGCATTCAGTACATCATTTATTCAGAAAATGTTAGAACAAAAACGAGGAAATTCAGATGACAGCCATAGTTCTATGTAAGCTTCTTTGTCAGAAACTGACCTTGTCAAAAAACCTGTCCTGCTTATTGTAACAGTGATTATAGTGCTGAAATCTAACCACATAATAGTCTAACATAGCTAGTGCAAGCAAAATGTAAATCTCTCTTACTGTAAATATCAGATTTATAAGATATTATATTATGACATCTAATACCTTTGAATAGGCAAACTGTTCAAATAGATATCACAGACAATCAAATAACAACCAACTTAACATTTCTCTAACAAAAACCAAGTTCGGAAGTAACTAGCATAACTAACAAATCAGCAAGGGTGATCACCCATAAGGCCACAATCTATAAGGCCACAACTTAACAGGCCACAACCCATTAGGCCACTACCCTCAACCAAGGAGACTATGGTTCCATGCTTCGATTTTGTGGTCTAACCATAGACTCTAACTCCTTGCCTCAACACATTATACAATTGTAAGTTTCAGACTCAGACACTTAAAACAACAGATATAGCGGTGTTTATGGATAGATCCTGCTAAATGTGTTTCATGCTCCAGTTCAAAACCCTTTAACTTTAAGACATCGATGTAGAAGCAGCTCAAAAGGGTGTGCATCCATAGACTTAATAATAATAATATATAATACTATTAAGTCTATGTGTGCATCTCAATTCTTAAACTAAAAACAAATGTATCCAAAGTTCATTGCTTTCTAATAACTGTTCCATTGTTATCTATATATGCAAAAATAAACGATTTGCTAGAATATTTCAACCAATCTGTGTTATGGCTACCATTCTTATTACAAGTACATAGCAGGCAATTAAGCAAACACTGATCATTTTGGTTAGGCTGGCTTAAAATTCATGACAAGTTATTTCAAGATTTTTCCAAGTGATAATACAATTATATTGGGAATCGATCAATGTCACAAATTTTATGGCCTTTTTTAAATCTTGGCAGAGTCATGATAATACAGAAATGTGGCGATGCACCATTCACCATTCATGACCTTGAGAATATGCAAAAAAGCATTTATTTCAATAGCTATTCATCCTAGCCTTGTCAAACCAAAAAAGTAGCATTGCGACAGGGCTATATTTATCCGACGAGGTACCTCCCATCCGACGAGGTACCTCCCATGATTTACTCTGTTGACTTAAGTCTCTATGACTGTGTTGACTGAGCCATTATGTGAGTGTTTGAGTACACCAGCTGTAATATAATGCTTGTTGGGTTTGAATGAATTGAACACTAGGCTTGTCGGATACACATTTCTAATACACGCAATCTTATTTTCCAGCTAGTACCATAGAGAGACAGAAGTCTATACTAGGGGAGGAGAGAGTCAATGTTCTAGATGTGCACCGGACATCCAGAAATCTGATGAAACAGCTCAGACAACAACAGCATAGCTTAGTCAATGATGATGAGGCTGAACCAACAATCAGTCAATGATCGGAAAACCCAACACCTTCCTTTTATCTCAGATACACTGGTCTACTGTTGCCAGAAACATCATTTAAAAAGTCATACTCATAAGTTTCCCATAGAAAAATCCGCAAAATACTGAAACGATACTAATTGGTAGTTTTGGTGGGATTAATAAGTTTATGTGAAGATCTCATGATTTTGTTACCTGACGCTCTAGGACCAAAGAAGCAGTTAATTTGTTAGACTTTGATCGATCACACACATTCCGTTACCTCTCAAGGAACTATTGAGATTGGGCTTCTTCTACTAATTCAACGAATCAGATTTTATTATCTGTAGCTTCTACCTACATCATCACTGTGTCTTTCATCAAATTTTAATTGGAGTGTAGAAGAGCGCTCATGTTATTGCCTATAGTCAGACACAGTAATTACAGTCATTAGCCTTTAGTACACACAGAGTACTTCCCTCACTAAATGCTACAGTCAATGACCAAGCATTCTATTCAACCATCTGAATGTAGAATTTCTGCTGTAGTCATTATTAGCTCAGTATTGAATTTCCAAACAATTAATAGATATTAGCATATGGTTAGAATGGTTTCTATGCATCAGCATCATTTATTTGAAAGCTTGAGGTTTTAATGAGGTTATTGTAGGCTACTGGCTACTTTTAATCGTGAAATTTACAATTTTATGAAATGTACTGATACAAGCAAACATTGTTATATAATCTGCGATATGTCCATTCAATTCAGGACCAGCTCAGCCATAGACATAATAGTATGATATTAATATCAAAGATAATAAATTGTTAATATGATGCTAAGTCTACTGGGCTAGCTTACTCCTTGGTCACGACAGGGGAATAGGGAGTTGTTTTTCTAGAATGTGTATTGATTTGTGACTATCCATGTAACCAATGAACTCCAATGAACTTCATTGATGTAACTCCCCATGCATCCCTTTTGTGTGTTTAGGCGATCCAATTAATAATCTCAACAAAGAACTACATTCCTTTTATATGACTACATAGCATTCATCTTCATAACTCACATAATGTCTCTTTTATATGATATTCATGTTAATTTGTTGTTTTTGGTATAAATAATAGCTCAACTTCCAACCTCTACTCAGCTAGAGGTGGGCCAACAAAATTGTCAATGATAGTTCAATCCTAGACCAAGTTTGGTCCATTTGCCTGCATTCCCAGTCGCTCCCGATCCACTGGTCACGCCGCAGTGGAAGGGAAGTGAGCAATGCAGGCAATTGGATCAAACTTGTTCTAGTTCAATCCATATGGCTGGGACTCCCTCATCCGCAGCTATCTTGGCCTATTCATTCTCAAATTGTTCACTGAGAAAGTATATAGTTCGTACATTTTTAGCTCACTCCCTCCGCTAGGAACCTACCATTCTGATACTGGTAACAACTTCGGTTATTTTAAATTGAAGAATAATAAGGCTAAATCAAGACGACAACTGCAGTCTTTCAAGGTGATAAAGGATGCAGTGCATTGTGTTACTCAAACATTGACATAATTAGCCTAATAATCAGATTTAATGGGATTATCGATCATAAAAAAAACCCATAATATACCCCTTTTGTTGCAAGCATTGAGCACAATGAAATGGAAAGCCTCTTCATCAATACAGTGTGACGCAGTACTGTCATAGCTTAGTAATCAGTATTGTCATATCTTTGTAAAGCGTAATGCAGTAGCTTTGGCTGTGCTATATGTCGCCCTTGATTTACAAAGACAAGGAAAGCGAAAGCTAATATCAGCGTATCAGGAAACTCTCACACTTTTAGTGAAAATGATAAACAATGACACTTATCTTCACTGATATTGATATAGCTGTAGCTATGGAAGGCCAAATCAATAAATAATCACTACTAACCAGCATCACTGAGTATGTGATACCTGCGGCCTAATGCCAAGTGGAATGTACAGTCAATCTAAGAAATCTAAGAAAGAGAAGCTGGGTGTCTTATGAGACAGAAGTTGGCTGCGGTTATGTTTATCAAAACTGGCCATTTCATAACAGCTCATGGTGGATGGAGGCAGTATTCTTCACGCTCTTGATGACAACTGGTTAAACACTGGTTACACAATATATGCTAATTATATGTGATATCCGCAGGCAAATAAAATTTCACAGCATTAACTGTCATATCAAGCCAACACATATGACGCTATCAAAATACAAGGATGACCTACATGGACATCGGCCGAAGGGCTGACTAAGGGCTGACTTATGATGATGATTGTTACCTTGCTGTATCCTGTCTAGACAGGCTAGCTTTGCAGCTATTGTTGGCAAAGATTTGTGATATGTTTCGCTTATGTTACTGTATTTAAATAGAGAAGCTTCAGACTTCAAAATATAAAGGATGGTAGAGACATGAACAAATTGTATGAGTTGATTGTCATAAATAAACATAACAAGGCGCTGGCTAAACTCAGATCAGCAGGAGGGATTGTAATATGGCCATGGTAGCTATCGGTGGAACGGCTTCACCACTCACAGTGTTTTTTTTAAATAACAAAAATGTTGAAAACTGGAATGTGTAAATAACGGTGCCATGTATAGAATGGCTAGATACAACTGCGCAATAATAGCTATACTGAAAACAATTACTACCAAGTCCTTCACTACCAGATCACATCCTGAGTTTTAAACATGTTTTTCCATAAAAAATAAAACAGATCGTTCTTATATTTGAATACATGGCCAAATATATAGTCACTCGGCTGCTCTAGAAAGTTAGATGGTAGAGTTTTACCTCCAAAGTGAAATAGAGAACCTAACTGTATCCATGTTATGTTCAGCTCTTCGACAAGTAATCCGGTGAAGAAAACATCATCCACCCAAAAGTATTTGGTACGTAGTGAATTCTCCCACAGTTTAGTAACTAAGTCAGCGGACATTAGTAAGGCTAGCCCGGGACAGTATGTTGGGTAATTATTACGAGCGTATTCATTCCTTGAGACACTCCATTTCATACCAGCATCACGCTCAACCTGTCGATTCATCCACACATCACACAGGATGGTGTTTTTTACCGGTTTCTCAGGGTATCCAGCTATGTGATTCAAGTGCACAAACAATGACCTAGTATCTATTACCATGTCATCGTCTGTTTTTAATATAAGTTTGATGTTGTGACAGTACTTTGTAATCCATTTCAAGCCAGACATGGCTTTGTAAGTCAAGTTCCTATATCCATCAGAGTAGCTTTCCTGCACTAAGTCACCATATATGTCATTCTCATAGTATAATTGGTTTTGTAAAGTATCATTTGGAATAGCACCAAGGAAGAATACCATCTGTACTTTACCAACTGAGGCTGGAATATTTTTCTGGTTTGCCCATGTCTCTCTAAGAGCTATTCTTCTCCGTAAGTTTGCTGGTCCACTGTGTACCCAGACAAATAATCCAACATCTTCAGTGTGATCACATAACTTTGGATTGTTGATAAGATATTTAAAGTTATGAGGGTTTATATCTATAAGTGATTTGGCATTCAAAAGTGCAAAGTTTACCACAAAAAAACTAAGAGCTACATACATGTACATCTCCACTCTATGAAGATTGATCCACTACTGATATACCGCGTTACTACGTCATAATCATATCATATACATTTTAATCTTATCTGGTCGTCCAATCAATGAACTCCCAATCAATAAGACGGTGCTCATTGGTTTGGCGAGCAGTGATAATAATCTTGAGGGGTAGTAACTCCTGAGTACAACATATTCTATACACTCATTGAATTGTACTATTGTATTGAGTTCAGTGTATACACTATACCAGCAGGGAGTTTGGTATATAAACTCCCTGACTATACATTATCATCACCATTGATAGAACAGAGAGTTATATCCCAAACTCCCCGGTGAGTAACATGACAAGTTGGCTGGGCTCGATATCTGGTGCATCACCTTAATGGCTGGGTTGGTATGGGGGACCTTGCAAGCAATGGTTTAGTTCATTGTTGCAAGCCTCCCATCGACGACAGGGGGCAACACCTAAGACGCAGAAGCTCTTAAAATGTTTGATTTATTAGTTGTTTAGTTATGTGATAATTACAATATGTCCAATTCTAGCAAGTGTTACACCGAGTGTTATAATGAAAAAAAGTTGAAAACTAGACCACGACAGCGAACCAAGCTAATAAAAATTTCACTAAGCACTTAGGTGCAAAAGTGGATGGTTATTTATAGGGTCATCTGGTCGCACAGGGTAATCAGACCAAATATCTGGTGTTACCAAAAAGGGCTTCTTGTCATGTATGCTGGAGTCTTGGAGAGACCATCAGAGGAGGTCGCATTTTGCACCATGTTTGCATAACTCGAAGGGACCATTATAATTGTTGGCACATAAAATTGTTTTGAAAGTACTCACATACTGATACTGTACTGCTTTGACTTTGATTAACAAAGAAGCATACAGGAGAGGCCGACAATATTCTACGCTGATTATCCAATTTTCCTCAATTTAAAGAAACAAAATGCCAATCAACAGCCAAAAAAAACCCTTGAAATAAACAGCTTTGGGGCATTCTGTTACTGTAGAAAAACACTAAAATCAAATAGCACAAATAATCTGTCTCTGCCCCATGCACCTCTGTTCTTGATCCAGCTAGACTAAGAAAGAAATTTGTGAAGTGATCTTCGTTGAGTATGTATCTTAGAGGAGGATTCACGTAACAGACACAATGAGAAGGATAGAAGAAAGTTCAGTAATTACCTCCATGCTAGTATCTGGCAGCCGAAGAGTCTGATAAGCTAATTATATATGATTACGAGTGACGTCGTGTAGACACGCTCACGATTGCAGCTGACAGTGAGTGAGTGAAACATTATTGAGTAGGCAGTCAATCAGCTAATTTATCTAACTGAGCGTGTCAACATTATTAATACTTCACTTATTTTTTACAGGTTGTCATCCTTTCCTCAAAGACCTGTTGACATCCACCTAATCAAAATTTAAGAAAAACTATTTTCCCAAGGAAGTGACATATTATTGTGATTGAATGATGTAGCCTTTTCTATTATAAGTGCAGCGTTGCAGGACCCAATAGTCAGAACCCAACAGTCAGAACAGGCAGCCATGAATTTCAAGCTTCTCCGTAGGTTTCAGATTTTGGGTAGGTTATTTTTGTGTACTTAATGCTGTCACATATCTCTACATAAGACACACTGGTAGCAATATTACCTGTATTTCTTGGATTACCTGCTGGGTTAAGATTCCCATGTGATAAATCATTTTTTGGTCAACCTTAAATAGGATGGATTTAGATTAACAGCAGAAGGTGTGCTGTGTACAGCTGAAGAGTTACTCCTTGGTAAAACCATTTTAAATCTCATGTAGTCGGTAGTGGTAAAAAATACAAAATTAATAATATTCTAAATAGTTGAAAATTTTAAATCACCTGTTATGGTACAAGCTATACTTACGCCAAGTTTATTATATTTAAACTTTCCTGGCTTATCAGTCTTAAAAATGCTCTACATAATATGCCAATGATAAAGAGAATGAGATAATGAGTACTTTTTTTTGGGGGGGGGGGGGTTCAAACTACAATCAAATAGGTCAATGGATTAGATTTTTATTGAATACTCTTAATTTGAATCATAATTTATTCATTTTGATTTCAAGTGGTTATGAGCTTGATGGATAGGGGAAATTCTGAAATAGTAGAAACCAAACCGATTATCATCGCTGATAGTGACCTAGTAAGTTCTGGTTTCCTCGCAGAGGAGCTTGAAAAGAAGCAGCCGAGATGTTATCCATTTTTATCAGGATCAGATGAAGGGATAATCAAAAGTAAAAGTGATCACGACCATTACTATGCTGCCAATCTACATTGTGTGAATATCATTACAGGTAAGTATGTGATGTTTGCATAAAATCTAGGTCTGACTCCAAAGTTACCCAAATGATCAGAGACTGCTGCTGCTGCGTAAAATGTGCTAAGAGTTCTAGAATCCCTGACAAAAATCATTAAACATTTATTATTGTTCATGTATTGTATTGGATTGGTGGTTTGTGTTGGAATTTTATTTCTGAGTTTGATTGTACCTATTATTAGTCTTTCCAACCACCAAAGATATTAAGAGTAGAGATTAATTTGCTATGATAGAAATAGTCATTTAATAGTTTGAGTAACGCAGCATAAGAATAAGCATGAGAATAAAGTGACAGAATGATGTTAAGAAACTGTTTTACCTAATGCAAAGATTGTATTAAAATAAATAAATAAACCAATAAGAAAGAATTGCAGAGAATATTTAAGGTCATTGCTACACTTAAACTATAACTACAATTCACTATTTTTACTCAGCGATGTCAGACATTCACTCCACAGTATTTACAGAGACTATAGATATATCTATAGTCTCTGGTATTTATCATAATAATAGATTGTATTTTTATCTAGCTCCTCCGGGTCACAAGATAGTGGTTAACTTCACTGGTCAGATGGATATTGAGATGAGGCAGGGTTACCTTCCCCATATGGGGCGCCAGAAGTGCCCATATGACTATCTTCAGTTTCAAGATGGCCCATTTCCGTTTTCAGCAAATCTCACCCAGAGAATTTGCGGGACTACCACCACACCGTTCTCAATCTCCAGCAATACAGGCTATATCAGAATTGTCTTTCACACCGATGGAAAAACTCAAAAGATGGGTTTCACGCTAAGATACTATTTTGAGACTCTACACGAAGACCACAACACAAAGAAATTCAGATGTAAGTCTTGGCAGCTTTTGAGCTTACAGGAAACAACTTTAGTGAGCCAAGCAAAAAATGTAGCATTAATGACTCCCTGTCCTATTTTTAAATAAATTTCACCTCTCCCAACATACACTGCAGATTGCCTGGTGTGGTCCTGCTGTGATAAGATGAGATCCCCATTGCTACAAATTTAGCAGGAAAACAAGCAAAGGAGCTGTTGAATTATTTGGAGTAGACATTGATAATATTATTACTAGATAGAGTTTGATCCAGTCTGCCTGCATTCCAGTTGCTCCAAAACCACTGATTATCCGCTTATCATTGGTGGGGAAACAACTCCAAATGCAGGCAACCTGGATCGAACTTGATGTAGATTATCATAACGATATTTCTCTCTGATTTTGGATATTACAGCTTGTTATTTCTACGTCCCAGTGCGAAAATACGGAGAGTTTCAGGTTCGCAATACAGATTTTTTGGATAGCATGAGTTTCAAAAATGAAAGATTAGACTGTGTGTGGGATGTTCACAACAACTTCTCAGATGAAAAGGTATGTGCAACAACACAAGCTATAAGAAAAAGTGTACGCTTTCAGTACAATACTCCCATGAAAAAGAATAAATTGTCACAATTGTCTTACAATTGATGCTACACTGTATTGATCTAGTTGCTCTGAGGATCGGCCACAATAAGGCTGCAACCAGAGAAAAAGAGTCAAACATAACACATAATGGTTAATAAGTTACAGAAAACAAAAGTGATATACAATGTCAGTAGAGAATATCATCTTGCCTGAGACCAGCTAGAAAACTAGAGCTAGTAAAAATAAAATAGAGCTTGAAATTCTAGCTTTGCTCATTATCTCCTCAAGGTTTTTTTAAATTGTACCCTATGTCATCTCATCAAGGGATTGATGGGCTTTTCCTTGCTCAACAGCTATTCTCAATGTGTCCTTACTTTACTTACTTATCTTTACCATTTAACTAAATCTAAAACTAACTGTACAACTTTCTAGCTACTGGTCAGAATAACAAACGTTATGAACCAGATTCATTTGATGTCTGTCAATGATAGAGAGATTTCCATCTACTATACAACATCCGACCAAATCTGGGATGACCGCTTTGCAGTCAAAGTGAAAGACTTTGGTTATCTGCTACCCTCGTGGAGAATGAACATACCTGCAAGCCGAGTGTTCATACATCTGAGAAGCAAGAATCTCGAGTTTGTACCGACATTTTCTGTGAATATCACAGTCTACACCCCTCCTGAAGACCCAATATCCGGTATGTCTCATTCCAAACAACTCATTTTCACCCGAGTTAGTTTTTTGTCAACATCAAGAAGACTTTTTAAACATAATAAATTGTTTTCAGAATTAGTCTTCCTTTACCAGAATTTGGTGATCAGCAATATGAACATTTTAAAAGATATATTGTTAACTGGGATTCAAATTGAATTATGTTGATCACATTAATAAGACCAGCAGCAAAGCTGGCGGTTTGTTAATACTACTGTAACAGTGTAAGCTGGTTAATTCAAACTTTATGTTTCAAAACTCCTGTTAATTCAGACAAGGAAAGTTGATCCCTTCAGCCAGATCTCAATGCATTCTAATGTCACTTTATTCAGACTCTGGTCAATTAGAACAAATTTTTGTGGTCCCCAGATGTTTGAATTGAGTGAACTGCACTGCACTGTGTGTTATTGTAACAGGTCACTGTGCTGAGCACTTATTCAACTGTGAGGATCGGCACACCTGCCTCACATCGAGTCTGGTATGTGACCGCAGAGTCAGCTGCCTCAACGGAGAGGATGAGAGCGAGGCAGCATGCTTTGGATCTGTAGCACAAGTAAAAGGTGTGCATCTCACCATCATTACTCATTCATGTGCTTGATAAGGATTTGAATATGCTTCAGTTTTCAAACTATACCATAGAGGAACATCGACATTTCACAAAAGCTTAAAATAGTGAAATTTTTGGCTAGATTATTTTACTCATGCTCATTAGTCCACAACTAGTGTAATAGAAATTCCCAATTGAAGCCATATGTGCTTACACGCAGTATAATAATCCCCCTCTGCCTCGTTGAAAAGAGAGTAGTCGGAAACGGCAGGCAAGGGTATAGGGTCACTAACCCACACAAGCCACCTGCGCTTAAGGGGGCCTGGTAAATATGGTAGTCAAATAAGACCTAGTGTTAAGAAAGAAAAACTCCCAAACAAAATGGATTTAGCAGTGAGGATAAAATTGTTGAAGCTACCCACCCTCCTTACTTGCATACATTGTTTTGTACTTGCTGTCTCAAATTCTATCCATTCTTTTTATTTCAGGACCTCGGCACTTTGGGCCCAACTCAATGACGTTAATTGCCGTAACACTTGTTTTCATCTTTCTCATGGTCAGCACAATGATTGTTTTCACCTACAGAAAGCTAAAATGTAGAGCTCAGATGGCCAACAGAGAACCACTGATAGGAGGTTATCAAAATCCACTGTTCGACAGCTTGGCTAAATGATCACCTGTCAAGTTGATTGACACTACACCCTACCTGATGAAAATATTTACAGAATTGACTTCTAGCGACCTGCCTAAGATTCTGGTTCAGGTTCAGGTTCAAATACATAAGGAATTTTTAGTTTCTGAATTCTTTACATTGGAAAGATATCCTCAGAGATCATTTGAGGATATCAACAAAATCTAATCTAATCTATTATGGTCAATAATTTACAACTAGAGATCATTTGAGGATATCAACAAAATCTAATCTATTATGGTCAATAATTTACAACTAGTAAAATTTAAAATCCAATGAAGTTTTCCTGTAGGGTTGAGCAACAATTACTCCCCGCACTTCAACTAAACTTGGGAAGGTACTCAGTAATCAGTTAGTGTGCCAAACTGATAGAGGAGAATGGCAGTTTAATGTTAATTAGTTTTATTTTTTTTGGATCATTTTTTTTATCCGTCTTTATGAAGGATATAGCTTACTATCCGTGTTCATCGATTTTGTGCCTTTTGAGGAACCAGAAAAACTGTTGTCGAGTCAATTTTTGTGTCATCGTTGCTTATCTGACAATTCTTTGGTTTACTACATCTTGCTCTTTCCTTCATCACAGGCTTATAAATGATAAATAGGAAATATGATAAAATATAAAATCTGTAAGACTATGCAGCATATACTAACAACATCAAATTATTTGCCCTATGACTGGATTGGATAAAATGCCTCACTCTTTGAAGTGTAAGGCTCCTTGAACTCAAAGAATTCATTATTACGCATGATGGATGAGCTATCAGAACTTCATTGGTTTACTGTGCTCTGATTCATTGTTATAAATTTAGATTCCTCAGCCAGCAAGTTGGGGCTTAGGTGTTGTCATACCATGATAAACAATAAGCCAAGCCGATCTACTAAACGGCGAAACAACACATTGAAGATTTGATGACACTGTGTCATAATAGTGAAGAAATGAGGTAGCAAACTAGGTATTGTCAATGCAAATGGGAGGGTTACACTGATTGCAGGAAATTTCAAAACAAATGAACATTTGAGATTGAGTTCATCATATTGTTTGTGTCTTTGTATAAATTCTTTTTCGTAATATATGTATATATTGATCTTTTATTGGTTAAATATGCCTCTTTTTGCAGGCAAGGTAGTTTGACAATAAAATGGTTAATAATACATGTTTTGGAATATAACTTTTGGTTTTACACCATAACAACCAGTGTCTGTAGAAAATTAGAATCATATTAATTGAGATTAAGGTTAAAGGTTAGGTTAAAGATTGTCCGGTTTGATAGAGTGGAGCCGAGAGCTGACAACTTCCATTTTGGCGATTTTGGTGATATGAATCCCAGGCTAGATGAGATAACATCTCCTGAAATGAGAGGCAGCCCCCTGACCTTACCCGTGGTAAAACAAGGGGGTTTAGTAAAAGCATGGTTTACAATTACGAGTGGCGGCCGCGAGAAATTTAAAGTATTCTAACTGTGAAATAATGTAGTCAGCTACCGACTTCCAATTTCCAAGTGTGGGTGTATATAATGCTCTAATGTCTTTGTACATATGACATCTATAAAGGAAATGTTCAGGGGATTCATCCTCTGTCAAACAAATACAGCATGGGGAAATATAACTGTATAAATGTAGGTGAAGATTGCAGTGACCTGTAAGTAAGGCACAAATCCCACCAAGAACAGGCACAAATCCCACCAAGAACACGAGGATTAATATCCAATTGAAGTTGGCATTTCTGTAAAATATTCTCATAAATGTTCTTGTCGGCAAGCAGCCCAGAGCAAAGATTGGCTCGACAGTAATTTGTAAATCTGGATTTTCACTTCTCTCTGACAAATTTTCTGGTTTTGGCCTGAGTAAAATCATGAGTATTCAATTGCTTCAGATCGGTATTACGTGTGCCAATGAATTTATCTAGTTCTGTTTGTGCATAAAGACTTTTGTTGTATTTTTCTAAAATGTCTAAATTTCTTAATTTTTTGAAAGGATCTCAGTAAATTTAACTTTTGGGAAAGATACTTCAACTCAAGTGGTAAAATATCACTGAAAGCAAAAATATGTTCAGCAGCGGGATTAAATGGTGTTCTGGTAAGGTCTTTAACCATTTGATAGACTGAAAGTCGATAATTTTTGTCCCATATGAAAGCTAAGTAATGAGTTTTCGGCATGATAGATTGTTCAAAAATAAATTTGTAGGTGCTAGCATTTAGACCTTTATAAATGATAACAACATTTTTTTTCACCAGAAGTCAGTACAAGAGATTTTTATAAATCTCGGTTTTTCCTTCAAAAACAAAGTGTTTTGGTTCCTCTCCCTTTGTTTTTGTTCCGGTTTGGTTCGCAATTCTGTGAAAATAAAGTTTTACATGCACATATCTGTTACAAGCACTGATAATCGGTTCACCCCATTTGCGTGAAATCGCCAAATATAGCGCAACGACCCAGCAGATAGAGGAGAACCTCAAGGGTATCTCTGTTAAATATTATGGTGACAGTTGAGTATTTTTTCCTCTAGCTTTTGCCGTAAGTTCTTTGGCGCTGCATGGTAAATATCCCCCCAGGATGATATTATCTGCCAAATAAAATAGTATAAATGAATCAGGGCTGTAAAAAAATTAACCCTCTAGAATCTAGAACCCAGAATCTCATACATAGTTTCTAGAACTTCATTACTCCATTACATAGATTCAGATGTTGTGCCAATTAAACCAAGTACAATTAACAACGACAAAAAAAATCTGATCTACGAGATTTTCAAAGTTTTGGGTCTTTGTTTAGCTGACTGTAATTCAGACTCAAATACTTATTATGAAAAGTTGGTAGTTGTGGTAGTTGTCATCTCTTGAGCTGAAAAATCCTTGTGGTATTGGTATGTGGTGTTTCAAGAATTTCTGGCATGTTTACGTAGTTAACTGCAAAACGTCTGCTGGTGAGCCGCAACACCTGTGACTTCAATGATGTTGAGAGTTTGTCTCTTCCTCATCTTCAGTCCATCTCTGCTATGCTGGGCGTCGGTGATGAGAAAAGCATTCCTTGGTGACGGATACCATGCGACTCACTGGGCAGATAATTCAAATCCTGTTGAGAAAGTCAGTGTCCGGATTGTTGCGTTAGCAACTTTAGACCATGGTTTGATTAAGAATCATTCTCATGACTACCTACTGAAGAATTTGACAGCTTTGCAGACTCTTCTGCCTCAACTTGAATGGATCGATATTGAGATACACCGCAGAGGATATGATCGTGATTTACACCTGTCTCTTGAAAAGCATCATAGGCTTATACCAAAGAACTTCAAGATGTCATACCATGATGATAATGGAGAAGAAATATTTGAGAGCATCGATGAAGTAATGCCCAACTTTGATCCTGAGCACTGCCATTTTGGAACAAAGCATAAAGAGCTTGTAGTTGCTTCCTTCACCTTTTGTGGGAAGATATCTGGATATATTGAAGTTGGGTCAGAAGAGCACAGGCTATACTCAGTTAGGAATGAAGTCGATGAGGTGGAATATTTCATCACCTCCAAGCTGCAAGTTGGTCACACATATGATATCCGACCTCTAATTAAACAGGAAAGTCTCAATGTTACTCATCGCATAGCAAAAAGATCCATTGTAAACAAATACAAATTGGATAAGGTAGTTTCTGTGAAAATTTTCGTCGTTATGGGCCATAGCTTGAGCAGTTCTTCAGCTGTGTGTGCGTACAGAGAGATGTGTCTAGAGAATGTTTTCAAAGTAATGGCGATGACGTCATCATACTTTGACGCGCTTAATATTCACATAGTCCTGATGCGAGTGAGATTTTGGCACACACCCACACCCAATCCATTGGGAGCGGATATGATCGATTATGGCTCTTACCGAAACGTAACAGACTACATTGATCCTATTATTGGGCGGCGGAGGAGGAGATCCCGTGGGCCTCGTGAAGCTGACGGCGATGTTGAGCCCGTACACCAATACACGTGGGCCGAAGCCTTTTACGATTATCAAGCTGCAAACGACGACATGCAAGATCGTAGAACAGATGTAAGGATTGCCTTTGCATTGCCACCACATGGAAATGAAGCGGAAATTACAACAAATGGTATATCCTGGGGAAGTGCTTGCTTTCAAGATGGTTGCTCGGCAATAGTTTGGCGATCGCACTTCACAAATCTAGCAAAGACTGTTGCCCACGAGCTTGGCCACAACTTAGGTGCTCAGCATTTGAGCGAGCAAAAGTATCGGTATCCTAAATGTTATGGATGCGATCAGGGCAATGCCACTCATTTGGAGTATTGCGTTATGAATAGCGGCGAGTATCCAGATGGTGAGTGTCTACAGCAGCTTATGTAACACTCCATTTCCATAGTGAATATCCTTTTGATAATGCCATTTTTGGCTTGCCGATAGCTTGGCTGAAGCACATCTAGATTTTTTATCACGTTTGGATGTAATGATTTCGTAGTTTTGCAAAGTATGATAGTCATGAGACTAGTGTAAGTGATCATACTTTCTCGGTCAGCTGTCATGGTGCATCATACTAACAAGGCAAGTAATTCATTTTGTTATTTAGACTATTCCGGCAGGCGTAGGATATACTACTTCTCTCCGTGTGCATTGAAATATATCCACAACTGGATGTCGATGAAATGGATGTGTGGCAAATTGTATGACTTTCACAAGAAGTTTCCATCAATAGGTCGCGATAAAAACCTCTGTGGAAACTATATGAAAGAGTTTTGTAAGTGTCTGTAATTTAGTACACATCAAGACATGGATAGGTATATACAGCATGGAGCAAAAGAATAGCTCTCTATCAATGTTAAATAACCAATAATGAGCTCCATATCAGCTCCATCATACTTGTGTTACTGTTATTCTCCTATACAAGTATGTCAAAGTACATAACAATAAAAATGTGTTTAAGATTGCCTAAGCAGGGGTGAAGTAATCGACTGGAGAAAATACATACAGTGATTTACCAGATTTGATTCTATCGAGTACCGCCCCTACCAATATTTCTTCTCATATGTCTCATATTCTTCTTCGCCTCACAGTACAAAGATTGAATAATGTCGTAGGTTTAATTATTCGTTGATTTGTTGCTCATTTCTAATTTTGCACACACAGCTGAGGACTGTGATGGGGGACCTGATGGTAATGCATGCTGTACCTCCTCATGCACAAGAAAAAAGTATAACGCCAACTACTGCTATGAGGGTAAATCAGCACTTCTGACATAAGTTGATTCATTTGATTAATTTCATCTCAATTATAGAATTTGTGGATAAGAACAAGAAAAGGAACAAACCACCCCTCAGCTATCTCTGATACATTAATGTCACCATACTGATTGGATGGCCATTTAAAACAAGAGTTGGTTCCGGCATTGACTCTCTGAATTAGTCCTATACCATGAGTTCCAGGATCTAATTATCACAATCCTGCCGGCTTAAAATACTTTACAAGCTATTGTTTTGTAGGAGCATGTTGTGATATGGATACTTGCTCTGTTGTGTCTGAAGCGAACACAACGCTGTGTAGATATGGTGATGGCTTATGCGATACCCCAGAGATGTGTGATGGACAGTCTGAATTCTGTCCCATTGATGTGAAACAGCCAGATGGAACACCATGTAACAACATGGGCCCTGGGTTCTGTTATGATTGGGAATGCAACACTCACAGCTCAGCCTGCGCTAAACTATGGAAAGGGGCTATTGCGGCCACTGATGATTGTTACGACCTGAACTTTAACCGTGTGTACTACATTCAATGCTATCCATTTCTCTTCTACTTAACTGTCCAAACTTAATACTTAATAACACTAATATAGCATGGTCAGTAGCTTGAATTTATGTGACAGCCTTAATAATCAACTATTGCAGAATTACTCCACCACCAGAGAGAACCGACTTGTTCTAGAGGTGACCATGTATGCTAGCTGTGACTGACAAATTACTGTTTACATTGTGTCACAATGCTCAGATTTATTATGAAATTGGTCCATTTAGTTAGCAGTAAAAAAGTGGCTATTTTTTGTTTGAATTAGCTGAGATTAGGATAACACCGATGATGTAAGAGTTACGTCGACGGTATGCCTCTGTTAATCAATTTTAGAATCTGAGTTGGGAAACTGCGGCTGGGGATTGTATCCTAATAAAACCTACAAGTTTGCGGAGTGCGGAATAATTCCAGGAGGATGGTGGCGATGGCACTGGCACTGGCTATGTGGACTATTACAGTGTGATGTACCGACTGAGGAGATAAACAACTTTCAGCTTGAAGGTTATCACTTCCTCACACCTAGTGTCACAGATCTGGGTGGAAAGGGCAGAGTGTGTGTATCAGTAATGCAGGATCCCACTTTGGGTAAGTAGGACTATGATATTACTCTGAGATTCATCTAAAATATCAGATTATAGGCAAATAAAAAGTTCTCACTTATAAGTTGGGTTCTACATCTCAGTGGTCTTGAGTACAATGATTGCCCCTCACTATAAGCCGGCCAGAGTTTTTCTTCAGTGACAATTCAATTCTAACTGGCAGCAGCAACCTTTGGTATGTACGATATATTCGTACATGCTGCAGATTCTATTTACGAGGTAAGGGGGAGAAGAAATCCAACTGTATGTTTTACTTGATTCACTAGATTTTATTTTAACCATCCTGGTATGATGATAAATAATCAGTAATCAGTATTCTGTGATACGAAAATACAGCAGTTTGTTATCCAATAGTACGGGGGCTGTCGGACGAGGGGCAAAAGTCTGGGGGGCTCAGAATAATCCAATAGGTGTGTTGGCTTTAAGTTTTGGTTCCAAAAAGCGCCTTGGGCCCCCAGCGCTTTTATAGTAGCTACTCCAGGCCAGACACGTCAACTGTACATTAGTTTATTTTTATGATTACAAAAATTCACTTTAAAAACACAGTGTTCTTGTCACAGGAAACCGCCCTTTATTCAGCGCCATGACCAAGGGAAGTTCACATCGTTCAATTACGAGAACAGGGGAAACGACATTAGCAATTCTCCAAGTTCTCATCGGTCAATTTCGAAAACAGGGGGAAACGACATTAGCATTCATCCAAGTTCACAACATTCAATTATAAAACCATAAGAAGATGAATTATATGGCATCATTCTTGCTACCAAAATCTAAAAAATCTGAAATCATCAAAACAATTATTCAATTTCAATACGCTGATAAATAGGGTGTCAAGAAAACTCCTGCCCTGCCTCTGCCTCAGCCCTGCCTTAGATAACCCCTGCCTTAGAAAACTTCTACATTAGATAACCCTCGTGACATGCCTTACATAACCCCCGCAGCCTGCCTTAGATAACCCCTGCCCTGCCTCTGACCTGCCTTAGATAACCCCTGCCCTGCCCTTGACCTGCCTCAGATAACCCCTGCCCTGCCTCAGACCTGCCTTAGATATTCCCTGCCTTAGATAACTTCTGCCTTAGATAACCCCTGCCTTAGGTAATCTCTGCCTTCTGCCCTTTTATTTAGTAATTAATTTATTATAATTGACTATTTATTAATTATAATTGGAAATGGTTATGGTTTCAGACATCTTGACCATCCTTCTGATAGTTAGTAATTTAAACCTCAATTTCTGTCATCAACCAGGTTTTGAAATATGACATCATTTGCCTGCCTACCTGTCTTTACTCGAGGAATTAAAACTGAAATGTTTTTATATGATCCAAAATTAATTTGTCTCAATATACATCTCTGTATCTGTTTACGGTAGATATAAACCTTTCTATGAATTACCGATTTTTAGAACTATGCTATGACTAACTAACTATAGTTGACAATCACTATGGTTCCATGGATCGATTATGTAAGGATTTCGGTAGTAATCGCCCCATGGAAATGGCATTAAAGTCAAATTCCGATTGTGACGAATGACTTTTTGGACGCGAATATTCAAACGTGTTTATTCGACCCATACCTTAATTGGCGTCGTGGCTGAATGGTTAGCGGCGCTTGCACACAATGCCTTCAAAGGGTTTTACCGCGGGAGGGGCCGCAGCAGATTCTTTTCATGTTTTTCCCATCATGGGAATGGTTAGAATCCACTGGATTCTAACCATTCGAAATTGGAGTGAACCACAAAATCGACCCATGGAACCATAGTGAATGCATACCAATATTTAATGATAGTTTTGTGTTTCAGCGTCATGGAAAGTATCGGATCCAACAAGGGTCCCTGATGGTGCAGCCTGTGGTGATTCTCATGTTTGCAGAGAGCATGGTTGTTTTAATCTTAAGACAGGAGGAACAGTATATATTGGTTTCGATGGGAACTTTAGAGAAGGTGAGACTCCTTAACCTCTAACGGCCTAAAATTGCTGGACGGTTCAGATACTCCATCATACTGAACATAATCTAGGGATTCGTCACTTCTCGATTTCTAGATGCCTGCAATCACATTCAAATAACTTACCTCGACAAATATATAACAACAATCTACAAAATGTTGCATATCACTTCTCCCAGCTGAATAAATTGGCCTAATGCTGGTTTATTTCTAATTTTCCTAGATATCGTCGAATGGCTCTGGACACCAAAACCTCCTTCTACAATCCACCCTAATTTCACCACAACCCCAAGACCAACAACTCCTAATTATTCACCACTGATAAAAGCACCAGGACCACAACGTCCAACAACACCAGAAGTTGTATATTACACAACCCCGTCTGATCAGGAATTATATGAACAGGGAGGACCGAATGCACCCAATGGTATGCGACAGCCTAAGGACAACAACCAAAAGACATCAGCAGGACCGTCAGATGGCATGTTTGCTGCTCTGATAGCTGTGCCCTTAGTGGTATGTATCATTGCCCAACAACCCAACATTTGAGATTACGTTCAAGTCTTGAGTGTTGCATCTCTTAACTATGCCTGAACATCCTGGATTATATGTTGTGTTTGGTGGGTGCTATGCTTCTGTGAATAGCCGTTGAATGCCAGGGGTGTTCCGTGAAGTGAAATCATGGTTTCTCTCTACAGCCATTTAGTTTGAGACTTTTACTACTGAGAGATTCTGTAATGCTTCAAAACCTCCATTTGTCGAAACAAATATACCGTGTGTTACCAAATCAGGGCACAATAATAAATCACAGTAGATTCTGGCCTTTTATTTTGTAGGCCCTTTTAATAGCTGCTGCGGTGTTAGTTGTGGAGGTTTTCCTGAAGAATAAATATGCATCTGGAAAAGTTGTACTCCGGCAATAAGGTTATCGACTGCAATATAGAAACAGATCACTTCGATAGTTGCAGAATAGAACTGCATTATGATTTTGAATTTATTATTTAAATGCACCAATGCCTTTGAGCAAAATTTTGCGGCAACGGTCGAGTAAAGTAAATCAGTGCCAAGGGCGATAAAGAAATAGTCCTTCTATATATCTACAAAAGACCAAATCCAAAATCCCATACATAGCGTCTAGAAATTTATTCTATCACATAAATATCAGAAGTTATGCCGATTTGATGAAGTACAATAAAGTATGTCATATAAATCCAGCTACAGATTTAACTTGTCATATTTTATTGCACTTTATTGTACATATTCATACTTTTATTACCAGATTTATGGTTGAATGAAAGCTTTCAACAAATAATACTGGTGATACAAATCAACTTCATACTTTACAATAAACCATGGATCAGTTCCATACTACACAATAAAATGTCAAATAAAAAATCATGCCATCATCTCAGAATTTTCTCATAATTAACCAAAATTTGACAATAACAACACCTTACATGAGTGATACTAAGAAGAAGAAAGGATACGAATTCTATGCTGTTGCCACAGGAAAGACAACAGGTATTTTTAAAAACTGGCTTAAATGTAATGACTCAGTGAATAAAGTCAGTGGTGCATCATTCAAGGGTTTTCGCACCCTTGAAAATGCTGAGCGATATTTGAACAAGGCAGGAGTACAATGTACCTGGGTAGATTTTGAGCAGGAGTACGTTGACGCATTGGACGAGCTAGAAAGCAGCAAGTCAAGAAGTAGATCGCCATTGAAGGGTATCATCAACACAAACTTTGATATTGGTAATAGTACCTCAGACACTGGTATTTGTACCTTTAATAAATCATCTCATCAAGCACCAACAATGACTACATCGGAGTGTACTAATTGTAAGTACCTGGCACTCCAAGTCAAAACCTTAACGAGTGATGTCGCATACTTGCGAAAAACATTGGAACTCTTAGAAGGGAAATACAGTGATAACACCGTAAACATAGAAAAAAAAAATGTCATGTTTACGAGAGGACATAAAAATCCTCTCTACAGAGATGAAGAGCATGACAGATGAGTTGAAAAATCATAAAGTCCTCGCCTCTGATGTGCTCAAACGTAATATCGTACACCAGAACACCAGGAGCAACACAGAAAAAAAAGATGAGCCAATGCAATGGCGGAGAGAACAAACGAAATATAATAACCAAAATAAAACAACATCTATCTTCAACTGGAAGAAATGTATTGTTCTTCATAACTTGGCACGACCGCAAGAAATAGAAAAAGATGAAATAAGATTGCACTTGTGCAAAGTTTTTGGACCAATGGATATTAAAATTATAAACAAATATCAATTTAGTAGAGAATACCCGGATAGGTGTAAGTTTATCATACAAATTGAAGATGATACACAGAGAACACGTATAATTGAAGGCTGGAAAACTAATTTCCTTGGTGGATCATCAATGAGGCACATTGTAGCAAAGCCTACAAACATCCTGATTGTCCCTAATGTGCCATTGGCATTTGGAGAAGAGGACATTTTGAGAGATGTCAACCATGAATTTAGAGCACTTTGCGTCAAGAGACTGAGGGATAGAGATGACAGACCACTACGTGCTATCAGTATTCAGTTCCAGTCGGAGAATGAGACGAAGAAAGCTATGGAGATAGGGAAAATCAAATTCCCTTCAATGTACAATATTATACTATCATTGAAAACACCAGGAGATAAAAGGAACACAACAAGACATATAGATGAGTAAGCTCCAAACAACAGGCCAACCTTTCAATACAAATTTTTCTCAACCTAATTTTGACACTTTAAAAGTGATCAAAAATCGTTTTTCTTTTGCCCATTTGAATATTCGTGGAATCACTTCAAAAATTGATGAAGTGAGACACATATTGTCCACTTACAATTTTTCAATCTTCGGTTTAAGCGAGACTTTTCTGGATGGAAACAAACCAGATTCTTTTTATCAAATTCCATCATATGATATGTTAAGAAGAGATAGGAAACCTCGACCTGGAGGTGGTATGATATGTTATATAAAGCAGGGTATTCAATATGAATTAATCAATGAATTCAATCACATAATTGATGAATCTATTACCATCAAAATTCGCCATAAAGCATCTCATGCTTTCTTAATTTCCTTCATTTATCGTCCTCCAAACTCGTTAATTTCTTGGAATGACTCTTTGAGACTCTACCTAGATTGTTGCACCAAGCACACAGAAGAAGTCATCATTCTTGGTGACTTTAATGTAAATCTCTTGGAAAAAAGCAGAAAGAAAAAATGGCTACCAATTTTCTCCAGATTCTCTTTCAAACAAATGGTGAATGAGCCAACACGTGTCAGCGAAAATTTATCTAGCCTGCTTGATCATATTTACACAAATAAGGATTGTAACTTACGACATACCTCAGTATTAAAAACAGCTGTAAGTGATCACTATCTCACATATAGCATAAGAAAAATAGGTGTTGTCCCAAGTGTGAAAAAATTCAAAATTAGCTTCAATGACTTTTCTAGAATGACCCCAGAAAATTTACGCAGATCTTTTTCAGATGTTAATTGGGATATCATTCGATATCTCAGGTCATCTAGTGAGATGATAGAAAGTTTCAATCAGTTGTTTTTGGAGAAAATTAGTCTAAATGTTAGGAGGAAAGTTCGTTTTGTAAAGACAGAAGTTTTACCACCATGGCTTGATATTGAAGTCTCTAGACAAATGAAAATAAGGGATTCACTAAAACACTATCAAAACTGGGATGATTACAAAAAGCAGAGAAATTTAGTTACAAATCTTATAAACAAAAAAAAGAAGACGTATTTTTCTGGTTTGGTTAAAAACTCAGCAAATAATAATACAAAACCAATTTGGGACGCCCTCAACATCGGAAAGACAAAGAAAAAGTCTTCTAGTTCTTCTCCAACTCTTACCAGCAAAGACCTGAACAATCATTTCTCAACAATCGCTGATATACTAGGTCATGGGTTTAGAAAGGAAAATCATTCAAAAAATACCCCTGAAATCAGAAATAATATGCTACCTACAAACTCTCAGGAAAAATTCTTGTCTAATTTTAAAAGATTTACTCCTGCATCAATTTGCCTATATATCAAATCTTTTTCTGATAAGAAATCGACTGGTCCTGATGGTATCTCAGTTATGATGCTTTAAAAGACGCTCCCTTTTGTCGTTAATATATTGACCGACATCTTCAATCAGATTCTTATTGAGGGTGATTTCCCCAAATGTTGGAAGACAGCTAGAGTAACCCCTGTTTTTTAGGGTGGAGATCCGATTGATCCATCGAATTACAGACCTATATCAATTCTGCCTATATTGTCAAAGATTTTTGAAAAACATATAAATAAATGTTTAATGACTTTCCTGACTGACATAAAAGCTATTCACCCTCTTCAATCAGGATTCAGAAGTAATTACTCTTGCTCTGATGCTGTACATAAAGTGGTGTCAGATGTGCTCCACCAAAAGCAAAAAAATAGGTGTGTTATAGGAATGTTCTTGGACTTCTGTAAGGCTTTCGACTGTGTAAACCATGATATCTTGTTTAATAAACTCGCTTCCTATAAAATAATTGGTCCCTCATTGAAGTTGATAAAATCATTTCTTGATGACCGGCAACAATATGTATTTTATGATCAAATTGCTTCAGAAAAAAAACCAATTAACATAGGTGTCCCACAGGGTTCAATTTTAGCTCCAACTTTATTTCTTGTGTTCATAAATGATATGTTAAATTTACCCCTGTCCTCAACTGCTTATGCGTACGCAGACGATACTGTATTTATATGCCATCAGAAAGATCCACAGTCTCTGGAGCAACATTGTAGGGGTGACTTGGGTGTCATCCAAGAATTGTGCGATAATAATCGGATGACCATAAATATAGAAAAATCCCATTACCTTGTTTTTGGCAATGCAAAACATAAATTTGATTTAAAATTCTCCAATACCACCCTGTTACGATCATCTACCACTAAACTACTCGGATTTACAATTAGTGATTCGATGTCATTTGATAATCATATTGAATATATAAAATCTAAAATACAAAAAAATACCAATTTGTTACAATTATGCAGAACATTTTTGACCACACAATCAGCCAGACAGTTTTACTTTCAATTCATACATTGCCACATCATAAATGGAATACAATTTTTCTTGAATATCAGTCCAAAATATCAGCTAGATTCACTTTATGTTTATCAGAAAGCTGCGCTAAGAATTATTGCAAATATTCATTACAATCCAGTTCAATTATCAAATTCGTTTTTCTTATGTCGTACTTTAAAAATATTGCCACTTCCTAGTCTTCTTATATATTTTAGTTCTCTCTATGCCTACAGAATAATGTATAACATCACACCTAGCTATATTAATGATCTTTTTCTTTCTAGAAATCGAAGATACCCCAAGCGCGATAATTTTCTTATTTTACCTCCTAATGATAAACTAAACATTGCAATTGCTTCATCTTTTAATAATCTTCCTTTGTCAATACGCTCACTGAGCAAGGTAACATCATTTAAATCTGGCGTATTCAAATATCTTTTGTTTCAATTATAACCTTATCTTTTTGTCTCTGCAACAAGTTTTGCCTCTGCACAATACTATAATGAAAATATCTTAACATTTTTATTTTCTCTCTTCTCAAAGACATCCTATCTATTTCAACCTCACTGCTGAAACGTTTTAACTCATCTTCAGTCTCAAGCTTTCCTTTTTTTCTCTTTTCCTTTCTTTTCGGCACTATTCGGAAAACATTCGGCTACTGGAATGAAATAGACTAATGAATAATAATACTTATAATAAGTCATTTTGTCTTTTTGGTTGTCACTCATTGGGGCTGAGGGTAGGAGACAGCAGTGGAGAGCTGAGCAACAATCTAGTCTTCAGCTATCTCTGATACATAATTCAGGTTGGATACCAGCACTGAAATCTGAAATAGTCTCTATCAATGAGTTCCAGCGCTTTTGCAATCTAATAATTCCAGCGCCTTTGCGATCTAATTATCACAATCCTGCCAGCTATACAAGCTTTTGTTTTTTAGGAGCATGTTGTGATATGGATACTTGCTCTGTTGTGTCTCAAGCGAACACGACGCTGTGTAGAAATGGTGACGGTATATGCGATACCCCAGAGATGTGTGATGGACAGAGTGTATACTGTCCAAAGGATGTGAAACAGCCAGATGGAACACCATGTAACAACATGGGCCCTGGGTACTGTTATGATATGGAATGCAGAACTCACAGCTCAGCCTGCGCTAAACTGTGGAAAGGGGCTATTGCAGCCAATGATGATTGTTACGACCTGAACTTTAACCGTGTGTACTACATTCAATGCTAGTTATTTCTCTTCTACGTAACTGTCCAAACTTAATACTTAATAACACTGTATAGCATGGTCTGTAGCTTGAATTTATGTGACAGCCTCAATACCCGACTATTGCAGAATTACTCCACCACCAGAGAGAACTTACTTGTTGTGACCATGTATACTAGCTGTGGCTGACAAATTACTGTTTACATTGTGTCACAATGCTCAGATTTATTATGAAATTGGTCCATTTAGTTAGCAGTAAAAAAGTGGCTATTTTTTGTTTGAATTAGCTGAGATTAGGATAACAAGGATGATGTAAGAGTTACGTCGACGGTATGCCTCTGTTAATCAATTTTAGAATCTGTGTGGGGAAACTGCGGCTGGGAATTGAATGATGATAAGACCTACAATTTCACGCAGTGCGGTATGCAAAGTGGACCCTGGCTATGGCACTGGCATTGGCTATGTGGACAATTACAGTGTGATGTACCGACGGAGGAGATAAACAACTTTCAGCTAGATGGTTTTCAATTCCTAACACCCAGTGTTACACATCTGGGTGGAAAGGGCAGAGTGTGTGTATCAGTATTGCAGGATCCCGCTGTGTGTAAGTAGGACTATGATATTACTCTGAGATTCATCTAAATATATCAGATAAAAGGAAACTATAAAGTTATCCATTAGGAGTTGGGTTCTACCCCTCTTGATTTGGAGTACAATGATTGCCAGCAAGAGTATGAAATCCATCAGTGACAAACATTTCAAGCTTTGACAGTAATTTGTTAACAACTCCAATTGGTGTGTAAATATCTTGTGATGAATTGGCAGCAGCATCCTTTGGTATTTTGATAAGGTGTGTTGTAAGGGTGGCAGGGGTGTAATGCAGCCAACAAAGCTCTCCTTATTTCATGACCTCAGAAAGAGTAATCAAAAAGGGTTGTTTATAGATAATAAATGATATCCTATACACAGACAGTGTTAATTAACATGAATAGCATCATTCTCGCAACCAAAATCTAAAAAATCTGATAATGATATCATCAAAATAATGATTCAATTTAAATAGCTGATTAAATTGGGTGACAAGAAAACTCCTGCCTTGCCTCTGCGTCAGCCCTGCCTTAGATAACCCCTACCTTAGATAACCCCTGGCTTAGATAACCCCTACCTTAGATAACCCCTGCCTTAGATAACCCCTGCCTTAGAAAACCCCTGCCTGTCTCAGACCTGCCTTAGATAACCCCTGCCTTAGATAATCTCTGCCTTCTGCCCTTTTCAGACATTCGATAGACTGGGATTCAGTCCGAAATGGTTCAAAACTAATTTGTCTCTATATATGTCTCTGTATCTGTTTACGGTAGATATAAACCTTTCTATGAATTACCGATTTTTAGAGCTATGACTGACTAACTATATTTGACAATGCATACCAATATTTAGTGATAGTTTTGTGTTTCAGCGTCATGGAAAGTATCGGATCCAACAAGGAACCTAAGGATAACAGCCAAAAGACGTCAGCAGGACCGTCAGATGGCATGTTTGCTGCTCTGATAGCTGTGCCCTTAGTGGTATGTATCAGTGTACAACAACCCAATATTTGAGATTATGTTCAAGCCTTCACACAGGGAATGTCTTCAGTGTTAAATCTCCTTACTTTCCATGAGAATCCTGGATTATATGTTGTGTTTGGTGGGTGCTATGCTTCTGTGGATAGCCATCGAATGCCAGAGGTGTTCCGTGAAGTGAAATTATGGTTGCTCTCTGCAGCCATTTAGTTTGAAACTTTGACTACTGAGAATTCCTGTAATGTTTCAAAACCTCCACATGTCTAAACAAATAAACCACGCCCTTCCAACTAAGGGCACACTGATAAATCACCATAGATTCTGACCTTCACTATCTATTTTGTAGGCCCTTATAATAGCTGCTGCGGCGTTAGTTGTGGAGGTTTTCCTGAGGAAGAATTATGCATCTGGAAAAGTTGTACTCCAGCAATAAGCTTATCAACTGCATTAAAGAAAGAGATCACTCTGATAACTTTATCACACAAGCCCATACAGAATAGAACTGCACTATGACTTTTGAATTGATTATATAAATGCACCAATGCAAACGAGTCGAGTAAAGTCAATCAGTCAGCAGGGTGATAAAAGAAATAGTCCTTCTAAGGTCCCAATCTATACTAATACTTTTATCATTATTTTTTTTTTAAATTTTTTTTATGACTTTATTGGCTCTCAAAAGATAATACTGGTAATACAAATGAACTTCATACTTTACAATAAACCATGAATCAGTTCCATACTACACAATAAAATGTCATCATCTCCATAGAATCAGATTGCATCGTCAATATTTTCGAAGTTCGGATGATTTATAAAGCTCTATTGCGTTTAGCTGATTCTCAATACATAAAAAACTCTTTGGGCTTTCACTCCTTGTTGTTACCAGTAGAGATGACTGAGGTCGGTTTACTCCTTGAATTGAGCCTTGAGTTGAGGATGCTCCTTGATTCTTAATACCTACTACTAAAGTGCAGTTCACTCAATTCAAACCTCTTGGGACCACAAAAATTTGTCCTAAATTAAGCAGAGTTTGAATTAAGTAACATTATAGAATGCATTGAGATCTGGCTGAAGGGACCAATTTTACTTTTCTGAATTAATATGAGTTTTTATTTATAAAGTCTGAATTAACCATAGGTTACACTGTTATATTGAAGGTGCGATTATGTGAGCTTTGTGAAATGCACAGCTGCTCTATAACGTATAAACAATGTTTGTCATTCTGTAGATATAATAAATATATTTTTACTTTCCTATAATGCAGAAGCTATGGGTGCGCTTCACATATTTATAACCGGAAGTGACGATCAACGCGAGTTAGACAGGGTACTTGCAAGTTGCAACGTATTAGATATCGTCCTCACTCCCGCAGTAAAAAGATTGAATTCTGCAAAATTGGTGTTCATTTATTTGTTCATCAATTCTGCTATGGCTAGAACTGTATCTTATCTATACCAACATTCATTTATAGTTTTGTGTTACAGTGACATGGGGTGTAAAGGATCCCACAAGGGTCCCTGATGGTGCAGCCTGTGGTGCTCATCATTATTGCTTTATAACAACTTGTTATGCTATGGAGGTACTAAGAACCAAAGGGGCAAGAGGAAGTGGATGGTACGTTACCGAACCCCATTTAGATATCACTCAACCCTGGATGGCAGGTGAGACCATAGAGTTATCCCCCTTACTCTATGGGTGAGACTCTTTATAGCATCTAACTGCCTAAAACTGATGGAGGGTTCAGATCCTCCATCATACTAAACATAATCAACAGATTTGTTTCTTGTTGATTTCTAGACGCCTGCCATCGAATTCAAATAACTCAATGCATGGACTAAGCTTACCTTGAAAAAGTTACAACAATGCCTAATGGCTTAATGGCGGTTGATTTCTAATTTTCTTTTCAAAGGTGAATTCACACAACCATCTACTGTTCCTACAATTCACCCTAATTTCAGCACAACCCATTGATAAAAGCACCAGGAGCACAACATCCATCAACACCAGAAGTTGTATATTACACAACCCCATCTGATCATGAATTATATGAACAGGGAGGACCAAATGCACCCAATGGTAAACAACAGCCTAAGGATAACAACCAAAAGACGTCAGCAGGACCGTCAGATGGCATGTTTGCTGCTCTGATAGCTGTGCCCTTAGTGGTATGTTTCATTGCCCAACATTTGAGATTACGTTCAAGTCTTCATACAGAGAATGTCTTCAGTGTTAAATCTCCTTACTTTGCCTGAGAATCCTGGATTATATGTTGTGTTTGGTGGGTGCTATGCTTCTGTGAATAGCCATTGAATGCCAGTGTTGTTCCGTGAAATGAAATCATGATTGCACTCTACAGCCATTTAGTTTGAGACTTTTACTACTGAGAGATCCTGTAATGCTCCAAAACCTCCATTTGTCGAAACAAATATACCGTGTGTTACCAAATCAGGGCACAATGATAAATCACCGTAGATTCTGACCTTTTATTTTGTAGGCCCTTTTAATAGCTGCTGCGGTGTTAGCTGTAGTGGTATTCCTGAGGAAGAATTATGCATCTGGAAAAGTTGTACTCCAGCAATAAAGAAACAGATCACTTGAATAGCTTCTTCATGCAGGAATATAAATAATTATATTATAATGCGACCTTTGAACAGTTTTCTGATTGACATGATTACCTAAATAACATGTATGTCTCTCAAACTTCTTTGCGTTAAAGCATCAAATATTGTAAATATTGTATGTAGCTTTAAAATAAATCATACATGAACAACATTTGCACATAAGATAGACTCATATAAAAAATGAGTTGATCAAAAAATCATCCTTGTATAATCCACACAATTACATCCTCATTTGCTACCGTCAATCGCCAAATGAACGCTGCATACAATTATCAGCAACTAACAAGTAACTATTGGGGCTATGCTAGAGCCCTTCAACACCATAATATACTTTTAGCTTGACAGGCTGCATGTACCCTATGGTGTGCTGATACACACGTTGGTACAATGGAACGGATTCGATTATAACTGATCCCAAACCGATGACATGTACAGAGAAGTGAAGTTCCAGTTGAGTCTTCATTATATTTTGTTTATTGTCTGATGATATTGATGAGAGAACTTGGTCATCGTAAAACCAAAAAGAAAAGATAAGAGCCAAATGTTTAAACAAGTAGAAAATGGGACCACAGGACATTCGCACTTGATGCATATTTCTTCTGTTGGTTTTGATTTTGTTTCACCTGAAATTTTATTTCTATTACTATTTGCTGACAAATCTTATTATGGAAACATACATAAACATGCTGAAAACTATACTACAGATATTAAAATCTGTCAGTACTTCTGTATGATTGTATGTATGTATGTATGATGTTTTTCAAAACTTTTTCATACTGTTATTCATGGATAGAGCGTAAGTAAACTTAGTGAGAGCGGGAATAAGACTAAGCAAGTGTAGACAAATCCGATATGCTAAAAATTCTAATATCATCCACAGTATATTATATAAAAAATATGCCAACTTCACAGCATATCAACATAATTCTGGAGCAATCAAATCCTAACATAATAACTACATTAAGGTTCATGTTTGTAAAGATAGCATCTGGCCATTGTTTCATACTGCCATTAATCTTCTAAGATTAGATTTAATCTAATTTAAGCGCTTAAACTGTGTTGGGATAGCTGGTAGTAGCATTTTATTATCAACCACAACCACTATGGGTGGGGAAAGTGGTTGAGA
The DNA here is from genome assembly GCA_914767715.1 of Membranipora membranacea. Classification (NCBI taxonomy): domain Eukaryota; kingdom Metazoa; phylum Bryozoa; class Gymnolaemata; order Cheilostomatida; family Membraniporidae; genus Membranipora; species Membranipora membranacea. Next base: position 19,496,175 of record OU612066.1, read on the forward strand.
ATCAATTGCTACTACCAGCTATCCATCCCGACACAGTTTATGCGCTTACACTAGATTTAATTGAAAGCTGGTTTCATCAGTACAAAGTCAAAGTTGTAGAGCTCAGGCAGACCGATGTGAGATGTGTTTTTAAACTGAGACCAGCTGAAAGGTGAGAGTGAGTCACCTCGACTGGGTCCGTTGATAACCCAGGCACTTCGCTGTAAGGCCATGTGATAATCTGACACCTGAAACAATGATATAAATGATAAGAGAAGAAAGTTCTATCAACAGGGCTCAGCAGAACATGTGCTATTCCAACAAGTTCCAGCAAAATTTTATCATTCTTTTATTACGAATGGTTTCAACACTATCCAAAGTGGTATACATATTCCAAACAGTGATTATCACAGTATCGTACCGAAACTCTCAGACACAAGGTCTCTGAAACTTTTGACTGTATACCTTTTTTTAATATACGTTAATGGTTTTAATCGATAAACTATCTTCCTTTTTTTTTTTTGCCTATCTGCTTGTTTTTATCATCAGAAACCACAATTTTCTATGACATTTTTTAAAAACATTTCTGAATCTTGCTGCCAACAAATATGAGAAGAGGTTGGTTGTTGGCATAATCAATACTTGAACATGTTTAGGATAAGATAATACAACTGACAATATGGTTATACTATTAAGATGAACCTTGGCGTCTGTTGAACTATGCACTAAACTTTCTTTAATAGTTATAAAATAAAAAATGAGTGTAAGATACACGCCCCATTTTTACATCTATACCATTGGCGAGAGGAGACAGCTGGTAATATATAGTGAAGCTTACCTTGGTATCATAACATCCATCTGGTTTAGGACTCTTATCAGAGAGATCACCTCTACAGCACACCTGATTACAGGCATCGCCTTCTGAATACGGATCATTCTTATAATCTGTACAAGGAAATATAAATATTCACAGTGAGCCTCCAGATACAACATACAGTGGTGCGCATAGGAGGTGATGTCTTAAAAACCACAAACTCATCGAATCATGCCGAGCACACATCAAAATCTTGAGCGCCTCTGTCAAAAAAAGATGGACTATTATGTTATCGGTTTGTAGCTAATGTTTCATTCACTGACAATCACCCTTCACATAACGTTCAATAGAACAAGAGCCCTCCTTGACAGTAGTAATTTTTAACAAATTCACTTGATTTATTTTACCAGTTACTCTATTGCAAATAAAATTGGTCGGCAAATAAAATTGATATTTATTGACCTGGAATAAAATAGTTTGCAAGAACCGTTACTCTTCGATTTGAGCAAGACATTAACTTTTTTTGATAATTTTTTGTCCTATAGTTTACTGCACTGAACTCTATTACAACAATAGCAAAATCAGCCAATAAGGATCTGATACAGATAGATGTACACCATAGACTTAATGGTAAACCTAGACAGGACACTATATGGAGCATTAGCATTGAGGCAATTAATTGTGGGCGACGCATCGACATTGGAATGTGTAGAAGCAATGATGCTATCATTGATTTACTGTCCAAATCCAGGTTCCTTGTCGATAACTCCATCAATTTTGATCGGATTTTGAGTTTGAAAATTCAACATCTGATCAAAATCGAATTATAAACCTGGATTACGGACAGTAAATCAATGATAGCATCATCGCTACTACACCTTCCAATGACGCTACGTCGCCCCAAAATTAAGTGCCTCACTTCAGCTGTATATGGTGTCCTGTCTAGGTTAATATATATCGCCTTTTCAGTTTCTCAGGAACAACTTGTCGCATCTCAAAAATTCCTCCACTGACACGTCGCTAGTAGTCTGACTTATGTTTAACATCGCAATTTTTTTCAAACCGCATGTTTCTAACTTGATTAATTGTGCATTAACTAAAATACTTTGAAAACATATAGGCAGCAATGAGCAAAATGATGCAGTAAATTACGTTATGCAAAAGCGTGATGAAAATCTATGCAGTATTACATGCAAAGCACATTGTGTACAACAACAATACAATATTAAAAAGTTTTAAAAAGCGATATATCACGTTAAGTCTAAGATGTACACATACATTCATGAGAGACACAGACCAATAGAGTCCAGAACAACTTGTTATATATATTTATCGGACAAATGTAGTTTCAGCTGTGTAAGTAACACGATAGACAAATGTTTGTGAGGTCTGTGCATATAATTAGGTAATTATATATATTATATTGTACAATATATAAAGCTATGCACACAACTCACAAAAATGTGTCTATCATGTCAATTTCATAGCTAAAACTACATCAGTATTATATATAACGAGTTATTTTGTTGATAATTACTCATTTCACTTACCATTATATCTCATGATGTGTTTCATGCTGTCCATATCAGTGACTTTAGCAGCATCTCGACGGAATATTTTAGCTCTTGGAGCCAGCTGATGTGAGAAGTCTGTACCCTTAGTTTGTACTATCCCTGGGTATCCACTTCTGTTATACACAGTCTCATAGTATGGTACATTATATGAAGGCCAATAACCTGTCACGAGAAAAGGAGAAGGTAACTCGGGAACTACTACATTTTTTTTTACCAGAATACGTTTAGACCGTTATACACTGACTTTTTCATGGTTATGTTTTAGATTGGAACCTCAAACATCTCTTATCAGAACTTTGAGGCATTCCATAATTGAAGACCTAAATATTTGACAATGCTAAATGGCGAGTATCACTTAATTTTACCCTAAACATAAAGTTACTTGGATGTTATAGTAAGATGCTACATGAGACGGCTTTTTCTATTGGCAGTTGCTAATTCACACGCTGTTCGGTATTTTGGGCATAATTCTAAAAAGTATGTGATTGATTTACTTAATTTGGCTTACAACTTTGTAGGGTGAAAATAGTTTTTTTCTACCTCACTAGATCATGTATGGGCTAATGTATATCACCTTAGTAGTCCCATGAGTTCACATACCTAGTCTGAGTTTGTGAGTTTGATCCGCCCACTCTACCAGTCCTGGTATCTGCTCAACTACAGATAAGGCTCCGTCTTCTATAGACTCATTCAGCTTTATCTTGTTTAGGTCAAGTATCATATACTGATTGTTGTATGTACCTAAAGAGACGATGTATTTATAAAAATCATGATGGTTCAAAGTATTATACTTTGGAATATATAATATATTTCAGAACGGTCTTGGATTAAACATTTATAGTGAGGTTCGCCTCACAGCAATCCATAAGTCTAGGATGTATGGTTGGATTTATTATTATCTCTGACAGAGAAGAATGTGGCAAAATTTGTTGTCTTGACTCCCTGGTCTGATCTATTTGGTTGAAAAGGCAGCAATGATGTGACCATTACAATCTTTGGTTTGAGCAGGGAGGGTTGTTTGAGCTTTGGCCAGGTTGGAGGAGACTCCAGCTTTTGGATGAACTGACCAAGAAAACACAGCAAGAAATGGTAAGGTGTGTCCGAACTAGGTGCGTGGACACAATAAATAATTTCCATGTATACTTTAGAATGAACTCTACTGTAAAACCTTGCGAGTGCTGATCATACCTGAATTTGATTGGTTAAGCCAGGCACCCCAGTCGCTTGACTTTTCAGACTTCTGATTGGCCAGTCTTACTCTGATCCAGGCCGGGACACTTTGAGGTGTAACCAGGTCATAGAGTGACATATTGAACACGTTGTTGGTCGTTTGTAACATGATCAGTCCATTACTCATCAGATAGAAATCATCCAGTGACTCCAAAAATCCTACAATGCACAGCAAAGAAGTATGTGATGCAATATGCACAGGCTTTTGTTCATAATATAGAAATATCAAGTTTTTCCTAAGTTTTTTTGGTTTATGTAACGCTCACTCATTTCTGGCAAATTAGGCTTTAGGCTGCTAATCAAATTTAAACAAGGATAAGCGATTTATCTTTACAAAGTGTATATGGAGCAAAAATAGTAGTTTGAGCACAACCCGGTCTGAGAGACTCATCTGAGAACCCACGGTAGGGAGGTGGAAACTAATGATCTGTCAGGTTTATTACAGATGTCACATGATGTATTGTCATCATCAACAGACCTTTTGTAACCAGATTAATCACATCTGGTATGGCGATAATTTGTTTCTTTTAATGCATTGGGTTGGTAGCTAAGTGGGAGAAGAAGTCTCATTTTGACCTTAAACCAGTTACAATAAGGGGATGTACTCTCACCAGGATAACTGGAGAAGGATATTTGTTTAGATGCCAGCTCCTCAATGTTGAAATCGTAGTATTTGAAAATTCTGTTAGTAGCTTGGTAATCAAACCAGCTGGAGTGTGAGAAGAAGATATTCTCATAAGCTCCCAAAACCTGTTTGAAAGAAGTGAATATACAATCATTTATAATCTTAGCAAAGTAAGTACAGTTGCTTTTCGATATAATAGCGGTTTGTCTCATGATGGCCTTTTACGGAGCAGTCTCGTGATGTGGAATGGAAAAAAGAGGCGTAGTTACGAGAATAAATTTGATGCATGTGATAACAAAGTTATCTTATCACAAAGAGAGGGGATGCAACTTCACATAAAAACTTCATCGATGTGATAATTATAGGGGTTCTCAACATTTAAATTACCAATATTCCCGAAATTAAATTTATCCATTTGCCCATCAGGGATGTCCTATTTTCAATCTTTATGAGCGCCAGTCAAACAGTGGTTGTAAACATATGGAACATCTCTGCAATTGTTCTATGCTTTTAAATGTTATCTCTACTCACACTAACAAAAATCAAGCTGTCAGAAAACATGACAAGACCCTCATGCATTGTCAGAATTTCCAAACCTAATCATGGGCTGTAAATTATTCTTCTTCACATGTTCTATTAATTTGAAGATACTCGTATCTCTGTATACCTCTCTCTCAATATTTTCAAATAATCTAGATCTCTACATACAAAGGTAGTTACTTGATGACATAACCGACCTTAATAAGAGCAGAGCAGTGACTATTTTTTCTGACGTACAGCTTCAGCTCATCTTTAGACATTTTGTCAAAGTTTGGTCTTCCTTCCTTATCTACGGCATGCATCAAATCAATCAAGTCACCAGCACCATTGAGAACCTGAAAGGCAAAGTTGTCTAATGCCTGGAAAATAAAAAAGAAGTCAATATCATGCAAAGTTGTTTTTGATCAACCATAAAATCACAAGGCAAACCCTGAACATGTTCTAGGGAGTTTTCTGAGGGTACCATTACCATTATAGTTCAAACTCTGCATATAACACCAGTAACAGTCACAATTTGGTTTGAAATTAACCTTTTGATTAAAATGATTTGCGATCAATAACCACAAGCTCTATCAACAACAGGTTTGATGACTTCCAACATGAGTAATTCTCCCCCAAAAGACCACTTTGTTTATCTGGTTTGACTATCTGGGTAAAACTTACCATGTCTTTTGGTGCTACATGTTTGTATCCGTCGACAAGTCCAAAGTACTGACTGAGAATAAGTCCGACGTTTCTCCAAAAGGGATCAAGTGGGTGCGATGTCGACATTTTCATCATGTACGCCTGCTGCTCATTTAGAAAGTTCTCCAGCTTTGGAACAAGCTGCTCTTTCCCATTCAGGAATATATCCCTGATATTCTTATAATGCGAGTAAATGTGCCTAAAATTCAAAACAAGACTTTTTAAAAAACACTTGAGATAAACTGTACCTTTGTTTTTACAGATGAAAGCACAATATCTACAAGATCATTTCCATCTAAAACTGCAATATTGAGATAAAAATAATTCACATACAATGCGTCAGCAAAACAAAAAGTTTTCCCTTTTATATTTGATGACAGCTTATCCAAAAGAAATGACTCAGATATTAAGTGTGCTTACTTGTATGTTAGGGCACCCTCCAAGAATCCCGCAGCGTACATCTTTTGCCGATCATCTTGCTTGGGAGAGCCATAGCCAGCTACAACATCCAGGACTCCCCATCCATTAATCATCAGACCGTCTCTAAAGAGGGCGTATGCAGCTCCATTTTCTGAATCTACTACACCAGACTTGTAGATGATATGGTTATCCTGATAGTAAACAGTTGCATTCTGCTCATAGGCTCCACCTTAATTATATATAGTGAGAAATCATTATGAATAGAATTTTCCTTCGAACACGACAGATTTAGTTTGCACATACTTTTCTAGTGTTGACAAAAAGGTTCTTCATCTACATACTGACCAGATTAAATATGTTCATTGTCCTAAGTCTAACTTAGGCCTATATCTCTTTAAATGGTTCTTACACTCTATCTAAGGGGGATGTGTGTGACACTCAAGTCACACTACTAATAAGGAAGTTGAACACCTGTATCTTGCCAACTTGTCCCCAGAGATGAGAGTAGTGGGTAAAGCAAATCCCAGGAGCCCTAACTGCTCCCACAATGAGAAAAGTAGTTTTACTCTCCTGTGATAGATTGGATAAAATTCATTAAAGTTTTAACAGATGAAAGACAAGTTACTAGTTATTACATGTAAATATACACACAAACAAAACAGTACTATGTTACTAAGCTAGTAGAAGGAAGTACTGCTGTTATGGATTGTACAATGCAACATACCTTGCCTATAAGAAGTAGGTACTGCAAGACACAATGCAATCACATGTAGAAGAAGAACCCCCGAAATCACCCTCATAGCTTTTCAGATTGGTTTGCTTGAGTCTGCTCAACAATTACAGCCTTTATGAAATCCTGTAGCAAGTTTTTTAATATTATCACATGATGGTCACATGACACTGCCTGTTCGTGATAAAACATTTTCTTCGTAATTTTGTCTATTTACTGAACGAATAGAAAAAACAATAGATACTGTATGTCAACAAAACATCACATGACTCACATGTGACAGAAGGACTACAGTGAACCACACTGATCATGTGATATACTATTGCATACTACATACTAATAGTGTAATCTCGAAATCAGTGTGACAGTGAACATCATTTGAAGACTGGGATAGTATGAAGTTTGGTATGCACTAAGCCAAGGGTTATTATATATGACCCTTGACTAAGCAGCAAAGGTGATTTTAAGCAAGTACACTGGTGTAACCACAAAAAACAGCGTGTGCTACCAAGGAGTTAATTCCATGGTAGCACACTGTGTCATTGACGGGCACTCCTCCTTGGACTCTGAATCTTCACTGGCACACCCTTCACCCTTGATTGATGTCATAACAAACATTGAACAATTCAATCAGCCTAGCCTTACTATATCAAGGAGTAACACTGTTACTCCTTGATTATATCAAGGCCCCTTTTTGTTGTTTTTGGACAACGGGCCTTTGAGATAAGACTATCATTCAGCCTAGCGACTCATCTAGTACACAACACAACCTTCTTTAGTTTGCATAGTGAAGAGCAGAACAGTGTAGCAACATGACTTCCCTTAAAATCCGTATCAACTAAACACAAGAACTGAGCTTCTCAAAGGCAGATGACTATTATATATAACCTGGAAGTTTAGTCATTGCATTGTTTTAACTGTGATGTATGTATAAAGTACAATTTTTGTTCTAAAGTACCTGAGCGACCACTCGTTGGGCTCCATGGTGCATGCAAGCTGTACCTCGCCTAGTTCGGGAATTTAGGTTAGGTCACAAATCGCTCACTCATTGATCTACATGTTTATACATTCTAATTGAATGATTTGGGAAGAAATTTGTCTAATTGAAAGACCAAGTAAGCAACAATTTTGAGCAATATGATTTTTTTTTTAAATTATCGTAAATTTTAATTGAAAGACTTTGATACCTTTATCTAGTTCTTGTCTGGATCCGTTTTTTGGAAACTTGGACTGGAGGTTTTTCAAAACTAATGATGTGGAGCCTTTTGCTGTCACTTGTTTTCTCAGCCGCTATCACCGCTTCAGGTCGACTCTATGAGAACAGGAATGGTTAGTATTATTGAAAGTGCAAGGCAAATTGATCATACTCGCTAGATTTAGATGGACAGCAGAGATGACTGATTGTTTAGAAAGAATAATCCGGCTGGTTACACATAGGTATGCATTCTATTTGTCCTTTCTAAAAGAACCTGTTCCTCACCTTGAGTTTACATTTGATATCATTATGTTTGATAACTGAGGCCTATCTGCAGCGAGTAATATTACCAATTTACTAACTGATTTACTTGTATCTGTTCAAAATACAAAACTTTTCCAAGATATTTGTTAATGCAAGTTTGAAGCTTTGGCTGTTGACCATCTTATCATGTAAGTTATAAATATGCAACGCTATGTTAAATTTCTAATTTCAGTTGACAGGGCTATCCCTGAAACAAATGCTACACTTTACTACCATGCTGGCAAATACGTCTACAAACCCGGAGAGATTGACGCTAAAAATGGCGTAGCCCACGCCATATTCAAGGATGGTCTTATGACAAATGGATGGGGAGTTTTGGATGTAGTGTCTGGTTATGGTGCTGAGAGTGCTGATGATGAGAAGACTATGTATGCTGCTGGTTTTCTTGAGGGCTCCCTGACATATAAGTAAGTGTATTAATATTCTAATGAGTTCCTGACTGATCACATTTTTTCTCTGATAGATAGAAGGTGAATTAACTCACTTAGCTTGAGTACCACCAGAAAGAATTTGGTGTGATGAACCAGAGAGTCTGGAGTATCTATCAAACTCTCTGGTCAAACTGAGTTCAATTTCTAGGGGTACTCAAACTAAATTGACTCTAACCAATGAACTCCCGGGAGTCCGTTGCTCTAAACATGAGAGATACTTATGATGATATAATCGTATTAACATACCTAGACATGACACCATAAACAGATGTCAAAATATTTTTGCTATTGATACAAAACAGTTTGGTTGCAGGCAAATTTATATGCATCAGCAAAATATGGTCAAGCTTCTCCTGGGCGATAAGAAAAAAATTGTAATAAAAAAACTGCAAAGTTTTATGTATGAGCAACAGGAGTTCATGGAGAAAATGGTTGCAGAACATAAAGAGGATCCATTTTGGAGGAACGTTGGACTAATACTTGCACAGTACAATGGTCTTGTTGATGGTTACTACCACGCCGCTCCTGGTGACATGGTACAGTGGTTTTGTGATTCTGATGTGTTTAAGTGTAAATTATTATGATTTATGTCGGAGTCTTCATCAATTAATCACGCAATCAGGAAATGATCTCTTGGCTCGACCACAATTTTATCTGGCCCAATTGCACATAACTGGTTTGATAAATTTGACTATCCTAAAGCTTCGAATAAGCAGAGTTAATCTATTCTTTCCAAGATTCATCTCTACTATGTCTGCAACACTTTATTTATTATTATTTATAACTTATGTCACCCATTTCAACATTCTAATTTCAGAAGGTAGATGACTTCACATTCCTGCTTTTAAACGGTGCGGGTGATGTCATGGATATCATCAATGCTGTTCATAAAGAAGGCCGGCCGAACTTCAATAAAATGACTCCTGATCAAGTAGAGCTGTATGTTCAGCGTAACAGCCACTGCTCAGCACTCATAAAGGTGAACAACTTTGTAGCGGCCATTTTATGAACTTATATATCTTTAAATTGAGTAAATGATTAATTATTACCTAGGTGGGTACAAAGTATAATATATCTGACCATTACATTCATGAATATAACCAATACAGCCAATAGTCTGCTTGCAAGAAAAATTGTCCCACAACCTAATGGTGAGCTCTCTCAATTTTTTAGGTTTTAGGCGGTTATGAGAATATTCTCTTCGGTCAATCAACATGGATGGCCTACACAGCCACCAACAGAATCTATAAACACTACAACTTTAATATCAAGGAATTCGCTTCGAAGAAAACCTCTTTCTCAAGCTATCCCGGTGAGTCAGAAAAGCCAGCACAAATCATAAAGAATGGCTGCCACTGTATACTGTTCTTGTTACGATAGCGGAAGTTGAATTTGGTAAACATAAGCATACTATGACTGCTATTTCAATCCTTATAATTGGCGTACTGAAAGATGGCAATCATGAAAAGCAGGCAGTAACGTCTGAGTTTGCCAAAAATCCCTGATCTTATTGACTTTTATTTTACTTTGCTACAATCTAAAACAGCAGGACTTAAAAAAGTATCAAACTTCATGACTGACTGACTGTGAAACTAGTCTAGTTTTGTAAAATGGTCTATGATGCCATTAGATCATTGAATCACATATATCCGTTGAAGAAATACAATGTTCCATAGTTTTATTATTTCTGAAGTTGTTTGAGGGTCAATACTAAGCGTGGCAGATTTCATATCATGTTTTCTACATGTTTGGGCGTAAATGTTTGTGGGCATAATTTAGCCTTGGCATCCTGATTAGCTAGACAAAGTTTGACGAGAAGTTTTTGTTGAAATTTATTGCAGATTCACAAACCAGGTAACGAAATCAATCATTAGCTTACCTTCCCCCGTTTAACAAAAAATCATCTTGAAAAATTTCGAATCAATCATAGCCTTTTTACGCTAGTAAGGTGACTAATCTTCCGCCGATGTTTCTGTTTTGAGATCCAGGTTAGAGTGATGGTCTATCCAGCTCTATTATAACATCCCTCTGACACCCCACCATTGGGAGCAGGGATCATCAACGTCAGCAGATAATTCAATTATGTTTTATGAGAGTGATTTTGCTACATGCAGAAAATATGAGTTTGTAGGATTATTATTTTTACATGAAGTTGTATCTGGATTGACAAATTAAAGTGATCACACAAAAGAAAAACTATGCATGCTATTTGGCTGAAATTTTGCCGGCAATAGATTATAATTATAAGTAATCAAATGTAGATAGTCAACTAGAGTTGTTATCCCGTTATTTATAAACAGAAAATGTCATATCTTTTTTTTTTCATATGGTTGAAAAAGAGCAAAAGCAAGATTATTCTTTGACAATAAACTATTACATGTACTACGCTGTAAATGAATTGAATACTGAATACCGTTTATTTTTTCTCATCTCACTATTCTTAGTGACATGCCTATTATTTTACTGTTAACAGGCAGTATTGAATCTGAGGATGATTTCTACTTGATGGGGAACAATATGGCCATGTTACAGACATCTAATATCGTATTCAATATGAGCTTGTATGATTACGTCAAACCTCAAAGTGTACCAGCCTGGATTAGGGTTCGGGTAGCCAATCAGATGAGTAGTAGTGCTGGCCAATGGGGCACTTGGATACAAAACTTCAATTCAGGTATGATATCTCTATAAACATTTGTATGTTGATGGGTATCTCTAATTAGTCAACTTGCCAAACCATTATCGATGTCAACTCCTCAACAGTTGTAAAATGCTGTAATCTTCGATGTTTATTCTATCTTTTCAATAAGCTCAGCTGCATTGGCTTGAGAAATACCGCATGACAAAATGTTTTACAATTCATAGCTTTATCATTGAAAAGAAACTGAATGCCGATTATTTGTTACTTACTGAATTATTTATATTTCTTTAGGAACTTACAACAACCAATACATGGTTTTGGACCTAAAAAAAGTAAAGCTGAATGAGTCTATAGAAGACGGAGCCTTATCTGTAGTTGAGCAGATACCAGGACTAGTAGAGTGGGCGGATCAAACTCATAAACTCAGACTAGGTTGGTAACTCACTCAGCAATGGACGATGTTTTTAGTCCCAGGCCATTTGTGTGCACGGTTACATTGCATAACATTCATTGTATCAAATATGTTTCGGCGTGTTATCCGGGTAGAACAAGTTTCGAATTCAATGTTGCTTCTAAGCCATGTGTTGGCTTTATACTATAAATTATACAATATAAGGTATGAGCATTGACGTCATTCTGAAACACTGCAGTTTCCACTGATAAACAGACAACCATTAACTAAAAATATGTCTAATGCAAAATACAAACCTTCTGAATACTGTTTACAGGCTACTGGCCGTCGTACAATATTCCATATTTTGAGTCGATATTCAATCTCAGTGGATATCCTGCGATGGTGAAGAAGATGGGCTTAGATTACACATATCAGCTGGCTCCAAGAGCTAAAATATTCCGTCGAGATGCTGCTAAAGTCACTGATATGGACAGCATGAAACACATCATGAGATATAATGGTAAGTGACAGTCTAATTCCGAGCTTTATTTTTGGATTTTCTGAATTAAGTTACTTTTGTTGGCAAATCACCCCCCTGATATTCCACAGCTTTCAGAAACAATGGGAAACTCTTGCCTGGCAGATCTTCCAGTCTTAGGACTGGGCTGTGCAAGTGATACCAATCCCAACATTGATTGTTTTGGTCCTGCTTTCCGCTTTAATGTCATGCTTTAGCAATAATCCTGGGTTGAGTTGCTGTGGTCTTTCTCTAAAGTCTGCATGCAGGGGAACGGTTGAGCAACCTTAGAGAAAAAGTGACATAGTTCACTTGTTTCTTTGTTTTATGGTTGAAAGGTAAAAGTGACTTTGCACTACAACTTTCTTCTGGTCTTCCATTCTAGTCTCAAATGGCATCACTATCAAATAGCCGACGATTTATACGCATTCTGTGGTCGGTGAATTTCAACTTCACTGTTTCTATAACAAGGTTCAGCCAAATAATCTGTACATTCTCTTCTTTTGCAGATTATAAAAATGATCCTTACTCGGAGGGTAAACCAAGTAATCAAATCTGTAGCCGCTATGATCTTTTAAGTAAAAATCCTACACCAATGGGCTGTTATGATACAAAGGTGAGGATTTGTTGTGTGCTACTTTCTTATATAATAATTATAGAACATTATTGTAATCATTCCACATTATTAAATTAACTAAACAGATTCCGTTCCTTTCAGGAATTACAGCCAGTCATGCAACAGCCTGGTTTAAAGCACTTAAAGTGTTCCGGGTTAGTTGGTAGTAGCATTTCACTATTAACCACTTTCCCAAAAAAGCTGGAAATGCTACTACCAACTAACCGGGCACAGTTAACGTGATACATCGCCTTTTCAGTTTCTCGGGAACTACTTGTTCCATCTCAAAAATTCTTTCACTGACACGTTGCTAGTCGTCTGACTTATGTTTAATATCCCAAATTTTTTTAGACCCCATGTTTATACTTGATTAATTGTATATTGACTAAAATACATTGAAAACATATAGGCAGCAATTGGCAAAATGATGCAGTAAATTACGTTATGCAAAAGCGTGATGAAAATCTGTGCAGTATTACATGCAAAGCACATTGTGTACAACAATGGATCACAGCTTTTTTGGGTGATTGTTTAGCATCGAGAGTGAAATGTTTATGCTCATAACTTCTCTACTATTGAATTTATCATCAAACGCCACGATCAAATCCTCGGAAATACTCTCTAGTGTAATATAAGCTGGTGTGTATGACACGTTGTTTAACCTGTTTTCAGTTTTTTGGCTGGAAAGGAGTGCATGTTTTGGACCAAATAAATCTAGTTTAGCCACAAAAATCCAAATATCTCAAGATGTAAAGCCATAACCAATAATCGCTTCGATCAAAATCTAGACAATCTCCTGCTCTTCATCATGCTGACAACAAATTTGACTGACATATTTCTGAATTTCTGATTTTTGGCTGGAAAATTTTTACCAAAATTAGTGAAAATTTGGGTTATTATTTGTTACAGTTGTGACAACCAGGATCTGTAATCTGGTAAGATTATTGATGGAGGTGACCGTGCAAGACCAAAATGGTATAATAAATTGGAAATTTTAGTTTCTGCATTATTGGGGTCACATGTAATGAGGGGTCAGAAATGGCCCTTTTACTATTGCAAAAATCAAGTTTAAGTCTCAAAGACAGGAGGCTTAAAAATATGAAGTTTCACTTAAATGTTGCTCCTCCAGTTAGTGCCATGCCTCCTCTATATGTTGAAAGCAAAAACTAATCAAATACCTCTATAGCATGGCACAGAGGGCTCAATTTAAAAAGGGCACTTTTTGCCCCAAAATGAACTTTCAGTGGTCACTGCGACTCAACGTCAAATATTTGGGAGGTTTCAACGGTGAAAATAACTATTAGACATGATCCCCAATACAATATTAAAAAGTTTTAAAAAGCGATATATCACGTTAAGCGCTTAAACTAGCAACAGCCATGTGCTTTGTCATCCATTCAATCTCCTCAGATATCTGCTACCGCTGACTGCATTGCTGTGGAAAAAAATGATGTTTAAAGAGCAACCAAAGTTTCGCAGCAATGCATAAATGCATAAGCTTTGTGCATGACGCGGTGCAAAACTCAATGTAGTTGCTGACTCTAAGCTGGGTAACACTTCAGTTTAGGGGAGGTTCCAAGACATTGCTGTAATAATGATAGAGCACAGGCTAAATAATAACAGGAACATGAAACTGCTCTGTGGTATTCTATTTTAGCTGATTTTGAGTACCTGATGGATGAAATGTTTCACAAGAATTCTGGCTGAATAATCATCCAAATTAGATTTTGTCTTTTTGCCTATGCAGAAGGTACAATCTGCTATCAATCAATGAGAAGTTGTTTGAAAGCCTGGTTGCCCTTTTAAGTAATCTTGTTTGGCAGCATTTCATTATATACTACATTGAGATTAATACAAAACGTTCTTTCTTTTCGCAGGTCTCTGACTTCCACCTGGCATCACAGATGACAGCTTTGGCGGTTAATGGGCCAACTAAAGGTGATCATCTACCTGCTTTTTCTTGGTCTCAGTTCACAAATACCTCTCATGTAGGTCTACCTGAGACTTATGACTTTCCCTTCCTGCTCATGTCACCCTTGATCAACTGATTCTGGGGTGCAAATTCCTGCCCTTGGAGAGCATATTGAACAATCTATGAATGGCATCTATAGAGTAGAATATATTTTCTTGTTTATCTTTGTCAATATCTGATGCACAACAACTAAAGATAATGAGATAATATTTTTATACAAAGAGTTCCATGATTGAAACCCAACTCGTTTCCGCCGCTTTGCCGTAAGCATGGATATCCATCTAGATCTGAGTACAACAAGCATCATGTTTATCTTTATTAAATTCTGTATGATACCGTTTATCTGCTCTGTCACTCTCAGTCTCAATCTTGTCAAGCATTTTTTGTGGAGACTTCCTGTCATTATCAATGGAAAGTAGTGATCAATAACGGATTGTGACCAATGGATGGATGGAAAATTGGTGAATATCTGTCAATCAATCACAAAAAGCAACAGTTATTCTCCATCTAATATCTATTTTCGTTTTTGAGGTCAACAAGTTGTTATTTACTTTAGTTTTGTAACAAACTTACACGGGAACCTCAATGAAAACGTATAATGATAATACCCCTCTCATACTTGTGCTATTTCTATGTAAGTCAATTTAACAAGATTTGAAACAACCATGGCTTTTAAGAGCATATTTTATGTATTCTTTTTAATTGCATTGAAAACGATGAAAGTCATCATTCAATCATCAGTCTCCTTATCTGTTGAGATCGGCCCCCACTTCCACCTCCACCAAATCTAAACTTAACTCCAACGCCAACTTGTCCACTAGATGGGGAGTAGAACCCGTATACATTGTGATTTCCTCCCGAGTTTGTTTGCCAACCGTGACCAACACCAACGTTGCCGGTGTGAGAAACGCCTGCTCAAGTATTCTGTCCATTTCTACCAGGAAAGTTAATCCCTGCCCCGACTCCTACTCCGGGGTTGCCGCTTGGAGGACCACCAACAAAGAAGCCATCTCCTCTTGAATTAAATGGTATATCTAATCTGCCATCTTTGAGCTCGTCCTTCACTTGGTTTAATCTAAAATTAATGAAATGGAAAAGTTTTCATAACACTAATACTAATATCATTTCGGCAGGACCAAAAGAATCAAACCTTAGCTTCCCAACTTTTTAGCATGCTGAACTGTTCACAGCACAAAGCAGCAATGATCAAGGGTGTATTGTTGTATCTCAAAAAAATGATGTTGACCTTTCATAGTATGAAGGTAATATGTATTTACATAACAAACTTACATTGACGTCTGCCTTTTGAGGCGGAGCGGCGCAGACTGAACAAACTGAGTAGACGCGAAAAGAAGACACAAGAGGCAAGCTGCATCAATTAATCTTCTCTGTGACTGCATAGTAGAGTAGGCTGACTTGAGATCAGTGTTGTTGACTGTGTTATTGGTACAGGCTACAAGTATACACTAAGCAAATATTGGTCAGTGTGTGTGATACATATGGAAACATGACTGTTTATATACCAGCCACTCCAGGAAATTGCTAGAACAAGTTTGTTTCCTCTTTTGCAATAGCACTCCACCACTTACTGAGGGAACCAACCTGTTCTAGGAAATAGCTCATTAAAATGACATCAATATAATATGTATCAAACCTTACCAGTGTATTATTGCTAATTGTGCAATTTAGATTTGTGATGTGCATCAATGCATGTATGATTGTTTCATGAATGTATCATCATTATTACCATTTTCAATCTTATTTTAGCTACGAGGGTACCATACAAGAAAGGATAGAGGAGGAAATCAGATTATTTTAGCAATAGTTGGAATTGCAATGTGCTAAAACCTACCTACCTCATGTTTCTACATCGGGTAAGTCACAATTTTGTTAAAATGTTACACTGGATAATGATTAGCATCTTTTTCAATAATACACATTTTCGTTGTTTATATTTAAATAGCAAATAAAAGTGTACAGATAGGTTACTAATTACTTATGAGCTCTGGCTATACACACACAACAATATGTTGTTGTTGTAATTGTTGTCTCTCGGTGTGTTGTCATTTCAATCCAGTCAATGATCTTTTAGCTCAATTGAGTTTCAGCAGGAAGATTGATTCATATATGTTTGATGCAATGAAAATTAGCGTGAAATCGGCAAAAGATTGCAATATGCAGGCAATAAGCTCACGCATTGTTTATTCGTGATTTGACCATTATTTTTAACCAATGCTATTAAAGGCTTGCGCAATGTTGACATTATTACTGTTCCTCTTCACCTAACAGAATATGAGTAATGATATGGCACATAGTAGGATACTATTTCCTGCATACTGAGGGGTGTATAATACGGATTCTGATAAGGTATATTTTCAGCATGTTTTTGACATGCAAGGTTTTGTTGGAATAAGGCATAGAAGCCAGATGAGATACCATAGCAGGTGTTGAATCATATATATTAACTAGAAATACCGCAAAGCTTCAAGAGAACGGATAACAGGCTCTGAAATTGGCGATTGAGTTGTGTTAGATGAATGGTTCAATGGATTCTTCAGTATAGGTTTTGGGTGGTGGATGCTGGGCATGGGCAAAATACATGCTTGCAAGTCCCAGGAGCCCTTGGCACAAACCCTCCCACCTCTATCCCCACTTCTCTATCTCTTCCGATACCCTGCCTATGCCTCTTTGCAGCAGGTATGAGGGAAGCCTGCATTGACAAGCTTACCAGTATTGCATTGTTTTAGACCTATGTAAATGAAAACCAACTCGGCTCAGCTATATCAGACAATTTTATGAGCATTGTGACAATCATGCTTTCAAAGATCATATTTTCTTTAGTCATTTATCATCCATTATTCAAATTGTCAATCATTCAACAAAAAGATATAAGAATGGCATAACTCATGATGTATTAATGAGGTCTATAGGCCAGCTCATAGCGCTTTTGATGGAGAGACAAACCCGTATACATTGTGCTTTCCTCCCGAGTTTGTTTGCCAGCCGTGACCAACACCAACATTTCCGTTCTGAGAAACCCCTGCCCTGCCCATGTATTCTGCCCATTTCTACCAGAGAAGTTAATCCCTGCTCAGACATCTATTTCAGGATTTCCACTTGGAGGAATGCCAATGAACAATCCAGCTCCTCCTGGATTATTTCCATTTGAATTTAGGGGTATATCTAATCTGCCATCTTTGAGCTCATTCTTCACTTGCTTTAATCTAAAATTGTTGAAATAAAAAAAAGCATTTACTATGTGGGTTGGGGTATACCCGGTCCGGTGCCCAGGTACAATTGATAACTATATAAAAAGGAGTAAATGAAGCCAAACTTTGAAACTTTCCATAATATAATTTACAGGATGCAAATTGAATAGCTATGATTAACGGTCCTAAGTGCAGAGAATAGAACAGCCTCTTACTGGTAATGAATCATAGACCATTTGTTGCTAAATTGCTGGTAGAAGATTGGCTTGAATTCTACTTTATAATATTATCTCCATCTAATTTTGAGTGCTACTGGAGGGTTACTGCATTCATTTTACGACCAGGTTTTAGAGGCCTGGTCGCTATAACGTAAGAATTTCATTTGTGTAGTTTCAAATTAAATTGTCCAAAAAAATCGAATATTGTGTGAAGTGTATAGTGAAGGCGCAAAATAGCAATGATCAGCTGTGGTTTGCTGTAACTCAACAAGTGATGTTGACTTTCCATGATAATAAAGTATATATAATATATATATATATACTTTATATTTATATATATATAGTTCGAAGTTTTTTGATTATGACATAGCAAACTTACTTTGACGTCTGCCTTTTGAAACGAAGCGAAGCCGACTGAACAAACTGAGTAGATGCGAAAAGAAGACAAAAGAGGCAAATTAAATCAGATAATCTCTGTGACCTCATCATAAGCTGCCTTTGAGATCAGTGTTGTTGACTGTGTTATTGGTACAGGCTACAAGTATACACCAAACAAATATTGGTCGCTGTGTGGGATGGTTATGGAAACATGACTGTTTATATACCTGCCATTCCAGGAAAAAGCTCGTTAAAACGACATCAATATAATAGCTATGAGGGTACCAACCAAGAAAGGACGGAGGAGGAAATCAGATTATCCTAGCGTAGAAGACTCCAGTACCAGTTTGATGAACAGGGACCATGGAACCATAAATTTTGATACCACTGTTGGTAAGGGACGAAAAGTTGTGATACACGCAAGTTGCCAGAAATCCTCGTACTGAGAACGTGATACATCCTAGAAAACTAGAATGCATCCTAGAGGTGAGGCAATAGAGGACCTCCTGAACTTGAGTGCGCGGCAAGCTGCCAAAAAATATTTAAAAAAACTGTTTATCAAATCAGTTTGTACCTATATATACGTTATATTGAGTCAATATCTATGAAGTTGTCTATAGGGACTAAAGACTGCAACATGTTGTATGGTAGAGTGTGGCTTTGTCTGATTCAAATTTTCTAAGATAGGAAACACTGAAGATAGCTAATAGTTTCCAGTCTACAGTATTTATATGTTAATGGTCAATGCATAGCGTAAAAGTTTCAAGATTTATAGCTATATTTAGATCCTGACTCAAAGCTTTTTACTGATGGCATATCTCCACAAATAGCTATATATATCTATGTATTTTACCACTGATCCATAAATTCAGTGGCCCTAACCTTCCCTTCCACAATGGTTCTCTGGAGGGGTGTGATCTGTGAATATCTACTGCAATACCTTTTCTGAATACTTGCAAAATTGTTGTGTGTGATGAATTTTTGCAGTTTCATAAATTTCAGAATTAGTGAAAATTCGCAATTCCCATTCTAAACGTATAATATGCCAGTTTCCTTCATAACAAGGAAATCATTTCCTTATACAGAGTAGGTAACTCCCTATCCCTGGATGAATACAGATTATCTCATAATATTGATGGGAATTATAGATATTAATTATCAATCAATTATTGAAAATCATGTCAATTTTAGATATAAATGTGGTCTGAGCCCACCAGACTTTTGAATTCTTGAGGTTAATATTTAAACATTTGAGGAAAATTGTCAAATTATAAAAATGCATTATCAATGTCATCCTTACTTTTAATTGCCAGCGGCAATGGGGTGTTTGAAATGCAATTTAAATCAGACACAGATTGTGGTTGACGGCAGTCTGTGCAGACTCTCCACTGAATATAGCCAACTCATTATCAGGGCTAAATTACCGACAAGTTGAACAAAACATACTCTACCGTCACCAACTCATTGCCGTCACCAAACCCTCACCGGATCCCTGCACATGTGCATCAAACACAGCCACAGCCCACAGCTACATTACTTGCTCTGCTTTTTAGGCGCAACACCCATCTAGATCATTTGTGGAATACACTGAGCAAACATATATCTAGGTAGATAGGAAAATAAACCTTTGCACATCAATAGAGCAAAGTTTAATGTTTGAGAAATTTTAAGAATCGCCTGAAACCTGATACAGAAGAGATAATCAGCCATCATCAGACTGAACCATTTTCATTATCGCATCGTATTTACTAAATACTCAGCATAGTGCCCGACTGCTCTAAATGGTGGAACTGGTGTGCAAAAATATGCAACAGATATCCTTAGTACATGTGTACTCAGAAGCTGTTCAAACTTTAGTACAGATATAACCTACCTTACCTTGTTTTTGAAGGTGTGAGGATTACTCAGCGCTGTGTTCTGTTTAGCTTGCCAAGCCAACGAGTTACACAACACAGATATGGGTACTACGGATTGTGTGGCCTGATTTTTTAGAGTGTTGTTTTTCATAGATTTTGTGCACAGGGCTATCAAACTCAGCATAACCCCCCCCCCCCCCCCCCCCCCCCCCCCGTACACAACATCTTAGTCTTGTGGTCACAAAGCAGAATCAACTGTGATTTCCAATTTATATATTCAATTTTTGGTCGATGAATGTGAGCTTAGCAATGTCATCACAGCAATCCTCAATAAAGATTAAAGCTGCTCTTTTATTTCGTTACAATTTTTAGCCTAGACTGAGGTTAAGATTTGGAGATGGTATCCTGTTACAAAGATGACTTAGCAGAATTAAATGTGATTTCCGAGGTATGAGATTGTCAAATTTTGGTTGATGATTATGAGCTTTGCGTGAACGATTATACCATATTTTTGTATAAAAACATCCTCTGTGTGATGACATGTTCAATGGATCTCTAAGTCTCAAACGCTGAGCATCATTTCCCGCCTGACAGAAGTTTGAAGTTTGAAGTTTCTCAGCAGATTGCTGCTTATTACAGCAGTATGTGTGATCACCAGATTAGAATCTATCCAGTCATTGGCCTTTCGTACAAAGAGGCAGTTGCAAGAATCGTCAATCGGGTAAGAGTCTTATTTTTATTCATATTAACTTATCTTTCAATGTCTATCTGATACTGGAATACAAGAGAGTTGCCAACTGATCTTTATATACAGATTGTTTGTCCACTGGTAATAATTTATCTCATTTTGAGTCCTTATATACTCTAGAGTGGACAATGTGTACAAAAATAGAATCAGTTGTTGTTTTTGGGGGCCCCCCCCTACTTATAGTATAGATTATAGGCTTGTAGGCTTATAGATAGATGAAAGTAAGGATATAGATTTCTAGATGTTATCAATGTAAAGACACAGACACAAGCAGCAGGAGAAGAAAAAGGAAACGGAGGGTTGTATCTGATATGATACATCATTAAGGTAAGTACAATAGGATGTTAATCTCAAGGATTTTATGGCATTCATTAGTCCGAAAGCCACATGCCATCGCAGCGCGCTTAAGTTTATAGATTGGGATTCTTAATTTATAGATATTATAGACAGTCCTGTGTGGGGGGAGCCCCGTTTTTGTTGTTAAGTATAATTATTTTAACTCTATGGTTTTGAGTCAGTGGAAGAATTGAGTGATGCACATACGTATTTTTGTTATTATTTTTAGACAAGATGGTAGTTTACATGGATTGTGCCAATTGGAACCAGTGGATGATATTTGTTCCCTTTTTTTTTACTTAGTTCACCTTGATAGAGTGTCGTTGTAGGAGTTGGAGGTGACCACGCTGACTATTCAACACACCAGTCACCATGATAACATGTTGAGCCCTCAGGTAAACTCCATGGCCTCCGGACAAACTGTGAGCAAACCGTAATCAATGCTTTTAGCAATCAATATTTCGCCATGTGTTCTATTTTAAAGATATGGCATGACGCCAATGTATAAAAAAAATAACAATTTCCTCCATCCTTGAAAATTCCTTGTAGCTTTGTCTTCAGAAATTGACTTTACCAAGAAAAAAAAACCTTCAGACCTACTTATAATTTGACCAACCTAAAATAGTCAATTGGATCAGGGCCTTACTTTGGGGTGGGGTGGTTCAAATAGATATAGTATTTTTATTATGTCCCTGAATCAATAAATAAAAAACCATAAGAAACAAAAAGGGGAATAATGGGGAAGCAAGATACTACAGAGTAAGCATGTCCTATCCTTACTGGGTTATGAATTATCACGTTTGCTCCCGCCTCCCATACGTGTAAGTCTGTAAGGCGGTAACATAAATTTGGGTATAAATAGGATCCAATTTTCTGCTATCTTGTTATATGGCAGTTTGGTTCTCTCCAACAAAAAGTGGGGCAAATTCATTCATTCATTCATTAAGATTTTTAGGTATTCCTCAATAATACATATTCCAGCACAGTTTGAGCGCATTACAAATTAACACAAATTAACAATTACACATTATTTCTCATAATAAGAATTATATTGACTAATTTCTTTCAGATATCAACATATTGAGAATTACAGGCCGCGGATAATATGCTTTTCTAAAGAGATAGAAAATCCACTTGAAGATTATAACATAAGACTACTGGGGTTTGGTGGACTCCTAGGACTGTGCTCTGACAATCTGAGAGCGAAGTGGTGAATGTTTTGCCGCCGATTCTTTGGGATGTGGCGATTTAACTTTACGATATTGATTGGTTAATTTTTGTTGGTCCAGGAAACTAACACAATAAGATAAGCATAACCGAAGCCCACAAAATAGCATTGCGCCACAAGTATGAGAATGAATCGCAAAGCATAGAATGTGTGAGTTCATAGAACGTCAGTTGGTGCAGTAGGAAAACTGACTATGAGAAATTATGTATTTATTTTATTGCTCACTCTTTTACCAATTGCTCTATTATCTGAAACTCAATACAACTTCTGCTCTCAGTAAACATGACCATCAGCATAACATCACAATAAAGAATAAACCTATAATAATATTATGTTTTACCCTTCTAAGAATTTGGCAATTTTTCCTATAGATCAGCGATTACAGAGCTCTCTCACAAATCTTGGCTTCACAGTCTTCTTTTATTTTGATGAAGTTTTTTTTCCTCTCATGCGGAACAGACTTGGGATGACTATTAATGCGAGACCAACAATAAAAGATGTGATTCCTACAGCTAAATACACTACTCTGACAGGGTCTGCGAGGTCTCCCTGTGATGGGCAGCCCCCGTCCACCAGACATTGCGGAGTGATAGACACATCACATGACCTTTGCTCTGTGTCCTGCCAAAGTCCCTTAGTCTGATTTCTTGGTACACACTTGCCGTACTGACACCAAGCATTAGTCCCGCAGTCAATACCATTAGGTTTAGGATAGACTGACACTGCAGTGCAAAGGCGAAAGCCTTCAGGAGTGCAAAGAAATGGTTGCACACAGAAAGGAAGAGAGTTAATATATTCATGGCGTGTCTGGTTACACGGTACAAAAGTAATTTCGAAGCGTCCTTTGGGGAGTCCTGCTGCTACAACGCCACACATTTCCTGCAGAGTTACACGGGACGCTAACGGGGGAAGGCTCACATTAGAAAAGTCCTTCACTCCAACTGGGATTTCTGAGGACACACATTTAGCTTCCCTCAGAGTTGAGAGCATAAACTTGAGACTGCAGCATGAGAATGAGAATGCTTGAGATGGTTGAGGTCTTCCTGTAGCAGTCATTAGCTTCGGCCTCTCGGATCCACAGTCAGTATAGAGGCCATCGTGCGGGGCGCCCAGGAGATGCCCGAGCTCATGGGCTAAGTAGTAAAAAGTATTTATTGCATCATCGCTAACCAGAGCTGCTCTGAGTGGCGTGCAGACAGCACCGACTGAGGCGTACCCAGTAGCTGGCTCTAAATTGTGGTCAACAAGATCGCTGCCTACAAATACAATCGCTGCCGCTGAGCGTTTAAAGAGTTCATGACCCGATACCATAGTCAGCGCGTAGATTACAGCTTCTCGGATTTTCAGCATACTTTTTCTTTCATTCTCTATCTCTATATATTGAAAGAATGATGTGTGATTGTGGCTCTCAATGATTATTTCTACTCCGATCAATGAAATGTCAATCTTAAAATGGTCAATGTCAATATCTCTGAACAGGCGTTTTACATCCGAGAACAAGTCAATATAATACTGTATCATCTCATCGCATAGCCTACTTGAGGCAGTTATTCTAGCATTATCACAGCACATAGGAAATCTATGCTTACAGAAGTTTCTTATCACGCTGCTATCAACAAATGCTACAACGGGTACAGTAAAAACCTCAACCGACTTCTGACTGTACACTGAGCGCCTCCGCTGGTTTTGGTCATCCATCAGCATCTGAGCGTATGAGTTTACCGTCAGTAACATCAGCCAAATTATCCAAAGACTGCGATCCATGGTGTAAAGTTTGCTCTTGTTTAGTAAGTAAGAACGCATCGTGAAAGACAATGTAGGAAATCATGTAACAGCTTAATGCTCTCTAGGCCTAGCTTCTCACAGATGAGTTGGAAATTGTAGACCCTCCAATTGTTGCTACAGAAAATGGGTTAAATTCTTTTTCAAATATATAATAACATATAATTTATTTGGCAATCTAACTCATTTTGTGGAGAAGATATTAAGATTTATTGTCAAAACTGAAGAGGGAAAGACAAAAGAAAAGAAACCGTAATGATGAAAGAAGATATCTAATATGTATCAATCAATCTTAATTTGCGGATGAAGTCACAGTGAGACAAAAGGTGATGCACAAAAATAGTTTCACCTGTTGTTAAAAATATTACCGATGGAAGATTTTACATGAGCGATAAAACAATGAGAAGAGGTCTACAAATTATAATCAGATTTTCTAGGATGGTGCCGATACCTGCATTAGAGCAAGGCTAGTTTTTTAAATCATTCTCAAGCTTTCCCTTTTTTTTTTGGCACTATTTGGAAAACATTCCGCTACTGGAATGAAACAGACTGCCAATAAAAGTGTAAAAAAAAAGAAAAAAAGTCTGGGCGGTTTTTAAATTCCATCCTCATTACTAGGTTGATTGTATTTGAATGTAGGCAAAAATCTGTCAAAAGATGTCATATATAATATTTAAAAAAGTTTTCTTCTCTTCAGTGTCCGCACTTATTTAGGCGGTATTGGTCAATTGAAGCTAGGTAATTTGGCTTAGGCTATAATCCGTTTCCATAAGATGGTTATTTCAACATCGTGATAATATTATTGTCTACAATCGCCATAAATACAAACCTGACTATGCAGTGGCCTCAACTTATGTGTTCCTTGTTCATCTATCATTTATGTATGTCAGAATGTTGCAGAAGTCAGTCATAAACATACCCCATGTTCACCTAATTTATTTGTTATGCAATGACACCCACCTGAAGTTCGCTGCACACGTCAATGTGGCTATCAATAAAACAAGATCCTCAGCTGTCCATGGCCTGTTGACACTGAAGAGGCATGGTGTGAAAATTTGCATGCTCAGTCTGTTTTATAAACATAGAATTTTATCAATAGACAGTTTTCTGAGCTCTGATTTAGGCCTACTTTCGGAGTTGTCCTCTCTCCAGTTTGGTACTTTTAACCCAGGCCGCATAGGAAAAACGTGCTGAAAAGAGGGTTATCTTGATAACCGCTTATAAAAGGATAACAATTATTTTTGATTCAGAATCTACAGCATTGAAAACTCATATGGTAATAGTTTGGAAAATAAATTTAGTATTTGGATAGTCAATTATAGCATTATCTGCCTGTTTTGCGGACAATTTGGCAGAATTTTTCTTGAGTTTCGTCACTAAAATTAAGATATATCAACATTCAAGCCTCCAATGATTTGGAAACCCTGTCCCACAGGGTTTTCAATAGTGCAGACTCTGAATCAAATTTCATTTTTATCCTAACATAAGCGGTTTTCAAGATAACCCTCTTTCAGCAGGTTTTTCCTATGCGGCGTGGGTTAAAAGTACCAAACTGGAGAGAGGACAACTCCGAATTGAGGCATAAATAAGAGCTCAGAAAACTGTCTATTCTGAGCTAAGCCAGCCCTGGATGGTAAACATTCAATCCTCAGTATTCACGCGATAAGCTTGAACATCATCAAAGCTGCTGCCTCCTCATCATACACCCTGATACCAAAACGTACACTGAACGATGCCGCCTATGCAAGACTCTAAACATGCAATGCCAGAAATACGCTCGTAGAGAAGAGGCAGACAAACATCATCGTCTGCACCAATCCCTGTTTGTACCACAGTTGTGATGACCAGTATTCAATTTTTTTCCTTTTTACTCCATGACTGACCACATTAGAATTCAACATTTTTCAATTATTGTAAACATGATCTTTAGTGGTACATTGATCAGTAATAATAAAGTTTATATCAATCAATCTATCAACGATTTGTGTAAAATGTATGAGGCATAAAATCTACTCTATCGCCAACTCCATACTATACCCAGACCGGCACAGTTAAAGTGTTGTCTTCCACACAATTGCAAGGATATTGAATGTTGTAGTAAACGGTATGTCCGAGAACACCACCACATCAAAAATGAAATCATATGTTGGCTATAATGGGTCAGAAAGATCGAGGTGCTTTGTATTTACATGGTGATTTATTAGCATACTGACACAATCGGCAAAGGTCAAAAGCACATTTATATATACCCAACTTTGGGGTAAGCCTACAGAAAGAGGTGCTGAGCGAGTAACCAAATTGCTATCATGAGGACTGGCACTTAAAAAGTGCACCTAAAAAATCAACAAAATTTGTGTACAATATGTCTGGAGTTGCCCACTTTGAATGCAAGGGCCGACAACTGTTTTTTTTTGTAAAAATGGTTTGTGGCGCCATTGCAATAGAATTGCTTGAAATCTTGAATAATGAATCAATTAATTTAGGAGAAATTTGAGTATGATAATATATAGCACACCAGCTGCCAACCGCTGCTATTGGTGAACCAAAAATAAAAACAACATGTAACTGAAAAGACTGAATACAATTAAACACCTATGCCTTGTTTTCTCCTAACTGGCAATGTGGAATAACGTAGAACTGAAAAGCTCGGTATATAGTGAGTTCGTAATAATAGATACAAACGAATGTTTTAGCAACATATTTGGAGCATATTGTTGCAATGACATGATTGGTTTCCACTGCATGAGCTGATCACAAAACAGTATTTTGGTGACACGATTAACCAGTATCTTCGAGTAATAACTATTAACCAAATAGATCACAATAGATTGTAGATCGATAGTAAATATCAATAGAACTGCAAAAATGAGTTTTTTTATGCATATAGTAGTTGCAAAAATAACATAGCCATGTTGACAAAGAATTGCATAGCAGTCAGCAAAAAGTACTAATGAACAGCGATCTTGTTTCTATATCACCAAATAAAATTCACTCGGGAATGATACTAGAAAACCAAATCATTTGTCTTCCATCAGGAAAATTCGCACCCCTCCCCCCCTAAACTATTCATCCAGGATTGGTGTGTTTCCAAGCAGAAAGATGAGCTGCTCCGGTAACTGTCGTAGGGATGATAATATATCCTCTCCAGCTGATCTGTACTTCTCTGCTAACTGGTCTGGTGTCTCCAGCTGGCACTTACACATACTTATGAGATAGTGACCAGCTGGAGTGATCATCTTCTCATGTGACTCCTGCATCACTGCCAGATACTCCGCTGATCCCTCCCTCTATATCATGGTAAGATACAAGGCCGATAAACACAGGCATCAAACATCACACAGACTGTTCGCTGGCATTCAATATAATAACTTTTTTTAAACCGTTCTCTCAGATTCAGTGGACGCCCTCCCCCCACATCTAAACTGAATTGTTTGACAATTTAGTATGATCCATTATTTGTGTAGCTGTGTCTGTATAGAAAATGCATACATGGTTAAACATCAAAGTTGGGTGTCATCCCATCCTAACATGCTCATTTTGACATTTTATTAACTTTGGCTAGCGAGCAGTCTGTGAAAAATGTTTTTGCTTGTTCAGGAAGATAAAAATGTTACATGTCTAAAAAAATCAAACTACACTGAATAATTTATCAGCTATGCGCTTTTCAATAAAAATATGCAGTCAGATAAAATAACCCAGCGTACAAAGTCTGCACTAAGTCAACAGAACAAACTTTTGTAACAGCTAAGATCTTTGGTAACTCATCCTCACTGTACTATAATAATAAAATTTTGTACCACGCCAAAACCCTCCCAGCCTACAGCAGGTTTCTACTGAGTTTTCTTTCTCATCTCTACCATTTAGTATATAGTACATATTATGATATAGTATATATTATACATTGTATACATTGTATACATATCATATATTATATAGTATATATTATATATTATATAGCATATACTAATACTATGCATGTCAATTTTCATATCACTACTTTTAAAAAAGGTGGTCTGTGTGTGGGATACCCAACCTATAATGGTTCAAACCAAATAGTTAGGTTGAATGCAAATGACGCCAATTACCAAATCTAAAATTGATCGCTTGTCTAGTGTGGATATCATGTAGTGTCATGATTGTCTTGACCATGAGAACCATCGAGTGTTAGAACATTTCGCCACATTGCCCAAATATTGACTATTGCCTCTTACAATCATTGTCTGTTAGATTGGGTAATACCAGATATGTGTAAGAGCATCCAAAAACATTCACTCTGAGATGCGCCAGATGCACTATTACAATTTATGGTTAGGTTAGGAGTAAAGTTCTCATTTGATATGAGTAAATAACTCCTTAAAGGGCAACCAAGGTTTCAAACAAGTTCTCATTGATAAATAGCAGATTGCACCTTCTGCATAGGGAAAAAGACAAAATCTAATTTGGATGATTTTTCAGCCAGAATTCTTGTGAAACATTTCATCCATCAGCTACTCAAACTCAGCTAAAATAGAACCTTACAGAGCAGTTTCCTGTTCCTGTTATATTTAGCATGTGGCTCTATCATTATTACAGCAATGTGTTGGAACCTCCCCTAAACTGAAGTGTTACCCAGCTTAGAGTCAGCAACTACTTTGAGTTTTGCATTGCGTAATGCACAAAGCTGATGCTGCCTAGCACATTCTTTACTACCCATTTATGCATGGCTGCGAAACCAATGCATTGTTTGAAACGCTGGTTGGCCTTCAATCACAAATTATTGTTCCAAGAAACAGTCTACAACTACAACTATCTGGGCAGGTGACATTGAATTGGTGATCAAATAAACTATGATTTGTGGCTCAAATGGGAAAGAAAATTCCATTAAAACTGTACATGCAACAATTTTCCTAATTCATACTATGCTCGTGGGAAATTCCAACAGCAACAACAGATCACAAAAACAAGATGGGAAACTGATAAACTCTTCCAGCTAAGTCAGCCGTGTGCTACCAAGCCCTCTCCCTCTGTCTCACAGGACAGGCAGAGAAAGCCTCCATATACATACCAACTGTGAGAGTTTTACTATTACTGCTATCACTTCTGAGATAAAGTCGGAAAATACCACGCCACCCTGAAACATAAAGATAATTAAATGATTTTTTTCAGAGCTTAACTGACATATACTGCAGAAATGATCTGTGACTTGAAGCAGAAATTGGTGTGTGATAGATTTTTATTGTGCAATACAGTTCTTAGCCAAAAGAATAATACAGCAGGTACTCATTTAAACCGAACGCTGTGCTTGCACTGGAATAACGGATGTCAGCAAGAATAACAACATACATCACGGTCCTACCTACATTTACATTTGTGACTTTGGCAAAATGAGATCCACATTGTGGTTTCTATCTTCTGGTTGGATGAAAAGACTCTGGACCAAAATACATGCACTTAAACAAAGAAAACTCACCACACATAGCGGCTTTGAAGGTAAGGCTGTTGCTTTTGGAGACTTCTTGGAGGCTGGAGCAGCGTTTGTTGTCTCTGGTGCAGCATGTCTCTCTGAGTGAAAGCTCTCCTCACCAGGAGTATACTTCTCTGGTTGACTCTTCTTAGACGTTGGACTGATTGGTATTCTGAGAGGAGGTTTATTCACTGCTGGATTAGAATTGACAGGAGCAGTGAAACTCTGAGCTGATCTTATTGCTGCTGCTACACTGGAGTTGGGACTAGATCCTGATCTGTTACTTGAAGCAAGCATGTTGCTGACACTATTGTGGGCTGATCTCTGAGGTTGGTCCCATATCTTGAGGCCAGACTTAACAGTAGCTAGCTCTGTGAATGCTGCTTTAACAGGTGACTGTTTTTGTGGGGATTGATCTAGTGACCTTCTTATCTCTCCGGATGATGACCTGCGATCCACAGTTATTAATGCTGCTTTGTTGCCAACTCTATATTTCTCAGGAGAAACATCCCTCAAGTCAAGTACTACAGGTCTTTGCTCATTCAGTGGAAGAGAATATGCAGTTTTGGGAGGTGATACAGCCCGGGGTGGGAATTTGCTGCTGACAGGACTCACACCTGAAGCCCCAGGGAAGGTAGGTTTTCCATAACCAGGAACAAAAGCTATAGAGAGTGGTTCCTGGGGACCAGTACTATAAGCAATGTCAGGTCGTATAGGGTAACCCAGATAGCTTGGACCAGGGTAAAGCTTCACTGATCGACTATCGATACTTTGAGCTATGTTATTTGTTGGCAATAGAGGTGAACTTGTGATAGGCTGTTCGACGTCAGAAGCACTAAGCCCAGGTATGTTCCCTGATTTAATTAAGGCTGACATACTGAACGCTAAGTGGTCTGGTGGGAATAGTTGAGTGCCAGACTCAGGTGGAGGTAATGATGTCTTGGGAGGAGGATACATAGGTATGTGAGGAGCAGGCTGACCCGGTAAGTGTGACAGGGGAGGAGAGATCTGGGCAGTGACTGCAGGTTGGTATGTGTGGTCCTTACGCGGTATATCTCTGACCATCTCATGTCTAAACTCCCTGATATCTGTAGTCGTGCTGTCACACCACTGTTTTGGACTGCTATATACATTATGCTGAGGCAATAAGGGGCCGGGGGACTTACGCCTGATCCTCATACTCAAAGCTTCCTTCAAGTCCTCAGGCTTAACAAGACTGCAGTAATAGTTCTCAAATTTGGGAGGAAATGTAAAAAATCCTTCGTAAGCCTTCAAGAACGCTATCTGAGACTCCAAGACGTATAACATGGATGGCTGTGGTACACTATAGAATCTGGAATAGTAGCATGACCATGCATTGTCTAGAACTGAAGACACAGTTGTCTTAGTGACAGGGGATAGGGGTCGTAACTGCAGCCTCGGTTCCCTGCCTACCACTGAGAATGCGTTATAGGCTCTTGCATCGATTGGAAGTAAGGGTGGACTGATATGTCGAGCCTGGAGAACAGCTTGTCGCTCTGGTGACGGTGACCGAGAGCGACTACTAGATCGAGATGAAGAACTGGAGGAGTAACTTCGCCTCCTGCGTGAGTTTCTGTCACGAGAATATGATCGACTTCTTGATCGTGATCGATGGCGCTTCCTCGACTTTCTATCACGGGACCTTGACCCGCTTCTTGATCTGTATCGTGGCTTCGACCTTGAGCGCGACCGATTACTTTTCTTGCGAGATAGTTTAGATGAATAAGTAGATGACTTGTGGGAGGACTTCCTTTGGACATGATTTCCTGGCTCTTTACCATGGCTTCTCGATCTTGATTTAGACTGTCTTCGCTTGGAAGGACTTATAGATCTTGATTTAGATCGTCTTCTCTTTGAAGGACTTCTGGACCTTGACTTGGATCGCCTTCTCCTTGAAGGACTTTTGGACCTGGACTTGGATTGCTTTCTCCTTGAGGGACTATTGGACCTGGACCGTATTTTCCTTGAAGGACTTTTGGACCTGGACTTAGATCGCCTTCTCTTAGAGGGACTTTTGGACCTGGACTTGGATCGTCTTCTCCTTGAAGGACTTTTGGACCTGGACTTAGATCGCTTTCTCTTAGAGGGACTTTTGGACCTGGACTTGGATCGTCTTCTCCTTGAGGGACTTTTGGACCTTGATTTAGACCTTCTTCTGTTCACAGGACTTTTAGACCTTGATTTAGATCTTCTCTTAGCAGGACTCTTAGACCGCCGTTTCTCCTTTTTCTTGTCACTTGAACGTTCCTTTTCTTGAGATTTCGAACTTGCTTTCCTCTTAGATGACAAGTCGGTCCTGCTTAGTCTGCTAGTTCGGTGGGGCCTGGAGGGACTCGTTGAGCTGAGACTACCATGTTTTTTAGTTGAACTAATTACAGGCCTTGAAACACCTTTTAATTTATTAAAATATGGAGAGATTTGTGGTGACACGACTGGACTGATGTTCCCAGTTGCTTTCAGTGCAGAGTGCTTAGATTTAGGGGCCACACTAACATGAGAAGTTGAAGATGAGGAGCTAGATATAGAGGAGACAACTGATAAGTCAGTATTAGATTTGTCTTCTCTCTTGGATTTCTTTTTCTTCATTGAGCTGTCAGAGGGGCTTTTAGTGG
The DNA here is from genome assembly GCA_914767715.1 of Membranipora membranacea. Classification (NCBI taxonomy): domain Eukaryota; kingdom Metazoa; phylum Bryozoa; class Gymnolaemata; order Cheilostomatida; family Membraniporidae; genus Membranipora; species Membranipora membranacea. Next base: position 19,528,692 of record OU612066.1, read on the forward strand.
ACTGTCTTGAACGCGGTCTCTCTAATGGGGAGTCAACGCTTTCTCTAGACTTTGATTTAGTAATTCTCCCGGCGAAGTTGCTCTTTTCTTTAGTGTTGCTGGAGGCAGCTTTCACCTTTTTCAATATATTCTGTAGAAATAAAAACTATATGGTACTGGTACTATAGGTACTGATGTACATAATGTGGTGTGTTCAAGGTTTATAACCAAAGTATATGGTCTAATGCCAAATAAAAGTACTTTGATTGGTTGATTCACTTTTAAAGTCCTAAGGAAATTTAAGAAGATTATTGACGGAAGTTATTCACTCATTCTGTATCCAAGTTCTTCCTACTACATGAATCCAAACATTGATAAAACAGGTGGGCTTCTACAGTTTGGTTTCAATGATATACTTCGACGGCAAAACTTTCTGTTGTGCAGTCGTAAATTCTAAGACAATGGAGCAGACATGGATCTAATATAAAAGAATTTTGCTGTGCTCGGTTATCTAGGTCCTGGAATAGCTGACATGTCCAAAGGATGACCGACGACTACTCAACTACGACAATGAGTACTTATAAGCACTGAACACCTTCAAGAATATCAGATGATCCACGTAGCGTATGTCTGACAGGTTTGCTGCTGTGGAGAGGTAACTGGAAACGCTAACAATGAAGATCAGTTTGAAAATTGAAAATGAATCTGCATTGACACAATTTTGGTGGGCTCAAACCATGTCATAAAATACATAATCAGTCTAATGATGGTAATCATTTCATTTCAGCAATCTTCATAATGCGAGGAAGAATTTCTCAACTCCAAACATCATTTATCCTCCAAGTTGATGCGAATCTTACCTGCACGGCTGAAGGTGAGAGGTTAGCCGTCTTGCTAGTCTTGCTATACAAAGAATCCAAACGTTTTAGCTTGTCTAGTTGAGGTTGTGCTGTCTGACGATCGCTTCCCCGTTTTACACCTGCATCGAGTTAAACGCATAAAGTTAGTACATCCAACCGTGGCATGTGCAATAATATTATGTCAACATTATTATCAGTGATAATACATGATCAACATTGGCAACAAAGCAACCAGACTTTATATACTATACTAAGCCTGTTCAGATAATTTTTTACCTATGTCAACAGATGAAATTCAGGTTTAGAAAAATCAATTACTTTTAGTATAGACCATTGTGCTGTGGCTGTTGTAAATCAATAGTGTACAACAGAACATCAGTGCTTAAAATAAAATTCCATAATGAAATTAAAGTCAATTCTTCGTTTTTTTACTGTCTACATCGAAGCACGCCTCATGTCAAAAGTAATTTGATCACATGTCATCACCTAGAATGTCATCCCTTTAATCAGTTTGAAAGGATCAAATTACACCAGTTCATCACTATAATAACAAGGCAGTTTAACATTTAGGATTGCCACAAGATATTTATAAATGGAATGAATTTTCTAACTTGGTTTGAGTTTTTATCAGGAGTATGGAATGCAATGGCATAAGCTTTCAGCTTAGAAAGTTATTAATAATCAATACAAAATAATAATTAAAATCCATGTTATTTCTTTTATCCACCTCGCCACAACAGTTCTGCGTTTTCTGTGCGTAACTCAAACCTCAATAAATGAACATTTCTAAGTAATCAATAGTCTTTTATAAGTAATATAGAGTTGGATAAAAATATTCCATATTCCAGTAAACTGCATGAAAAAAACATAAAAACATAAATATAGGAATCTAGTTACCTGTTAGTGGCCCAGAAGATAAAGTATGTTGATTGAGACAACTGTTAGTAGCAGGAGTCTTTGGAGTAGGGACTGATGATACTTCTGCTCCAATTCTAGTAGCAGCAGCAGCAGCTGACGGCGCGGCACTTGCAGCGTTCACTGTCAATGAAGCTTGCACAACAGGTGTGGTGTATATGATAGCAGAATTTGGTACAGATTTGACAGCGATAGAGGAATACTCAACTGGTGTAGCAGATTTCACAGCCGGTCTGGTGTTCTTGGCAACAGAATTTGGTACAGATTTGACAGCGATAGAGGAAGACTCAACTGGTGTAGCAGATTTCACAGCCGGTCTGGTGTTCTTGGCAACAGAATTTGGTACAGATTTGACAGCGATAGAGGAATACTCAACTGGTGTAGCAGATTTCACAGCCGGTCTGGTGTTCTTGGCAACGGAATTCGGTACAGATTTGACAGCGATAGAGGAAGACTCAACAAGTGTAGAAGATTGCACGGCAGGTTTGGTGTTCTTGGCAGCTGAATTTGTTACAGACTTGACAGCGAGAGAAGAAGACTCAACAGGTGTAGAAGATTGCACGGCAGGTTTGGTGTTCTTGGCAGCTGAATTTGTTACAGACTTGACATCAATGGAAGAAGGCTTAACTGGTGCAGAAGATGACTCTACCGTGGGAGAAGAGAAATTATGAGCATGAAGGGACAACCCCATGCTTGAAGCCGCTGATTTTATATCTTGAGAGGAGGCACTTGAGGCTGCTGGAGTTGTCAGCTTGAGTAAAAGTGGTGGTGGTACGACACATGTTCTGTCCTCAGGCTCTGCTTGGCTAGGAGGAGATTTTGGCGGCCCCTCATCTTGTAGGCTGGCCATCAAGAAAGACAAACCAAAGTTCCTGACTATCTTAGTAAACTTTTGTTTGGATGCCACTTTTATAGGTTGAGGTACTTTGGCGGCAGGTGGGGCAGGCGCGTCACCACTACCAGCTGTCGGGTTGAGCACATCCTTCACAGCTGTAGACTGAGTAAAGTTATCCGACGGCTCTTTTTTAGGAGTGAGTAGCTTTGTTTGTCCCTTTCTCTGCTTAGGCTTAGTCACTGACAGAATGATGACATCATCATCTTCTTCTGCGGCTGGCTCTGGATTTGGCTGCATTACCGGCTGAACTGACGGAGCTGGCTGAGAATCTGGTACTAAAACCCGAACTGGAGCTGGCTTTACTATGATTGAAGTTGAAGTGTTGCTGACTGTAAAAGCAAACAATATAGATATTAACTGAATGGAAATGAAGAATTTCCAGGCTTATAGTGTACACTCCCAACAATTATCGCTATTATCTCACTCAGCCAATCAGAGCATGCAGTCAGCAAGGGAAACAATGACCTTTGTGTAGTTGTGCAGAAACAGAGCACAGTGTAGTAAATATTGCCGAATGATAATGTGCGTTCAACAGCATTGTTACATTTTTGAGACATTACTGCGTCAACTTTTTCCATTCATGTTAGAGTGAAAATTAACTTAACAACAAAGCAAAAAAAAGTAATTGTCTTCACTTCAAACAAACATTCTTAACTTCAATACAAATGAAGTCTTCAGAGTTATATGCCACCGAAGTCTAATTGGCATCTAAGTTTAAACATTCTTATAATCCAATCTCAAAATTTCACTTTTCGGGTAAAGTCTTTCATCTTCCTTTCAACGCTCAGCATCGGGGATAGAGAGAATCTCCCTTAGACTACTTCTCACAGCAAGAAATCACGAGGTTCTCAAGCAACTGAAAATTCAATCTGTGACACCGTAAATCCACAACAAATAAAAAAATTCTAATGCTTCATTGACACGGCCAAGTCGCCTACCTGAAGGGCTGTCCAGTCTATCTTTAGGCTCAGTCTTCACCCTGACACTGCTCCCTTTACTTACAGGCATAGCTGTCGTACTGGAGACACTAGGAGAGCTCAGTGGAGTGGTACTCACACCCAGAAGAGCAGGTTTAGTTATCACGGTTGTGACAGCTGTGACAGTTGTGAGAGCTGATGTAGCAGACGACGTTAGGCCCTTCCTCACAGCAGTTGCAAAGTCCATTTTACATTTCCTAGGCCTCGGAGGGGAGGGTTGTACTACTGCTTTGCCTTCATTCTCCGGCTCATATGTGACAGAGTATATATTACACCTGGGGTGCTCCTCGGTGGATGGTGTGTATACTAGACTTGGCTGAGGAGAAATAGACATCTCAATCCTGGGATACTTGTGTCTGCAGCAGGAGCAGCTGGCTGGGCATGACTTCCTCGTTCTGTGTATACTCATCAGAATCTAGAAATAAGAATCGATCATTCAATAAAACGATTGATATAATGATTTCATGATGATAAAATCATATTGATAGGCTGGGATCTAACACACCCAATTCGGGTTGCTCATTAACACACAGGGTTTGCATCAGGCCAGCCATGATAATTATGTACTAGAGAAGGCTCATAACAAAGCTTAACCCAGAGGTACTAGAAATTGGCAGTGAAATGGGTACCAGTTTATGTAGTATCTCTGATCAGCCAGCAGGCCCTGTTGGTTGACATTGCCTAGTTACTGGGATCCATTGCTTCAGTTTCCTTCCCTCATTCATTCTCTCTTTTTCATTTATTTTGATACCTTGGCACTCAGACACATCATGTTGTTCATGATGCCTGACAATCAAAATTTGGCAATAGACTTAAAAAATTGGCCACCATGTGTTCCGCAAAGTATATGAGAACTCACAGTTTTGTTGAGTATGTGCTCTTTTGAGGAGCAGTGTTTATCTATAGAGTCCGGGTCAAACTGAGCAGTATCTACGGGCTTTCTGATAGGGCATATCTAAAAGAACAAAATAAAGCTAAATTAGCACACATATCTGATAAACTTGGACATACTAGTATGCTGGAAATGCAATAACCCAACATCTTTATACCAAACAGAAGTTCCAAGGTGGTACCTTATATGAGGTTATTCTTGAGATCAGAGTTGTATATTTATCTGCAAAACTGAAGATTTTTAACTCCCACTCATCCCAGTGACAACCAAAATATAGCACCTCTTGTTCATGTTTTTTTAAGGTTACCTACTGACACCTCATTAAACTATTACTGAAAAAGAGTGTTCTGGTAAGTTCTTTTAATCAGGAGTAAGAGATCTTATCTTTAGCATACCAGAACTTGGTACTCACCTCACAGAAGTACTGATAGGGGAAGTATGGTGTAAAGTTTATCTGTAAATAGACGACAATAAGATAATGAGTTTGACTGATCTCGCAGTCACCAAAAAATCGGGTAGTATCTGAGCTAGAAGGAGACATTTTCTTCAAAATGATTTAGACTGCCAAATAATGTATTAGAAAAAAGGGTAAATTTTGCAGAAAATGGCGGCTCATGAGAGGTGCACATAAAGGTATTCTGCGGACTTTTGTAAGACAAGATATATCATTATCATAATACCATCACAAGTTCATATTATCAGTCAAGCTACACAAAAATATATTTATATATATATATTTGTCAGTGTTGTTATCTTTTCCCACCTGTTTCCAGAATAGCGTTTTATTCGTGGTCATTCTGTATCTTATGAATAAGAAAAGCTCCTGCAATAAAGAAAAAGTTTAATACAAGTATGCCAGAGTAGGCAAGGCATTTTTTTTTTTTACACTTTTATTGGCAGTCTATTTCATTCCAGTAGCGGAATGTTTTCCGAATAGTGCATTGTTTAAAATTTACTTTTCCGTCTTCTAGTTCTTTTTCAACTCTTACCAGCAAAGACCTGAACAATCATTTCTCAACAAACGCTGATATACTAGGTCATGGGTTTAGAAAGGAAAATCATTCAAAAAATACCTCTGAAATCAGAGGTAATATACTTACTTTTCCGAAAGCATTGTTTAAACTATATGAGAACATGTTTAATGCAGTTATAGCAAGATGGCAATTGTTCATTTAAAATGTCAAATTTGGCCCATCAGTTTTGCTCACTTTCCCCCATTTAAATTTCCCACACAATAATTATTGGACATCACTGTGCAAAGCCAACCAACCTTAGTTGATTTTGACAAAACAACAGCTTTTACAAACATGAGCAAGTGATTTTAATTGCCGAAAACAGACGGATGACATACCTTCATATGGTGGTCGGTATCTACATGCTCCAGATACTGAACACCCTCCTTAAACTCTCTTCTACAGAGCTACAATAAAAAGTAAAGTAAGTCAACTTAGAAGGAAAAGATTTATTTGGTTCATAAATTTAAGATGAACAACAAGCATGGTACGGTATTTAACCTGAATGGTCATGCCTGCAAAATGGCACCAGTACTCAAAAGATCAGCCCAACCACCTATATCGATATCCATCAAAATGTAAATATCTATATGTTTATGCTAATGCTATGCTAAAAGCTGCAACATACCCGCAGTTGATAATTACGAGAGCATTGTCTTGAACATGAACCTGAACATGGAGAAAGCCTCTCTTGGCACACTCTTCTGGGAAGATAATTTTTCTATTGGTTTGCAGGCATTGAGACATTCTGTGATGAGAAAGTGTGAATAACAAGCCATTTAGCCTGACTATCAGTAAGCACGGCTGGTTTATTTACATTACTTACGGTACAGCGGAAGGGTTTAGCCAGAGGAACAGTCTCTAGAGCCGATCTCACGAACCACGTGAAACTCCTCTACAATTTAAATGTGTGCATACTATCATATAGGAGGTATTGATCGTCATTTGAAAGTGTTGATAGAAGTAATCTGGCAGTTAACTTAATTTTATTTATTCTTAATGCAAAATTTGGAATTTGCAATACTCAAGTATTTCATACATCGAACAGGTAACAGCTAGTTTTAAACAATTTTTATTATCATGAAACCTAAGGTATTGTAATATATTGCTTTTTTTTCAATGTTAAAGAGCAGTTATATAATTTCCAAGTTTGTAACCCACATCCATATATGTTTCTTCCGCTACCTGAACGAGACGAAGCATAGACAGTTTAGATTAGGCGAGGATGTGGCTATGTAAAGAGCCATATATAGGCATATAAAATATTGTCATCTCAAACCGATGGCCTGCTGTATGGCCAGGATGTATATTTTTGTTGATGGTAACACACACAACTTACTTTAAACATATCATTAGATGCCGTCACATAATCCATCAAGTCCATTGCTGCGTAAACAAGAAATAAGAGTAACCAAGTAATAAAGTAAGCCGCACTGACACAATAAACGGTGTGAGCTGTCCTCTATTTTCATCTACTGAAATGACATTGGTATGTCTGAAGTGACAACTCAAAGAGTATTCCTGAAGACGCGAACACAGACCTACTTGGGGTACTACCAGAGCCATGCATGAGTGCATGAGTGTCTGTGTACAGAGTGCCGTTAGTGTCAGGATGGCAACTGGGAAAAACACAAACAGCGAGAAGAAAACATCAATACTTTTTATACAAGGGGTAGAAGGTGCCAGATAGAATGTGTCACAAAGACTACACTAAAACATCAGATTTAGCAATTAATTTTTTTCCAAATTGATATATTTTTTCTTGCTTAGTGGTCATTTCCTTGCTTTTCCTTGTTATCAAAATTTTTATTTCTTTGACGATTGACGATAAAAGTATAATTATAGGAAATCTCAGATGTATAATCTTAACACCACGTGGTGCTGGACGACGACAAAGAACTCCTAATCATTGTTGCATAACATAGAAGCACATTGTCAACATAAGAAACATCTGAAAACAGGACGGTATCGAGGCCATAGACATGCTTTAGTAATAGATTACATTTTAGTCTCGCTTTTTCCTATCGGACACATTATGCTGGTTGAGAAGTAGCTCTCCAGCACATTCCATATGATGAGACCAATGTTGGCTTAGTAAAGCTTTGAGAGGTACAATTAGTCATGTCAGCCGACAAGCACACTAAACGGCAGAGAAAACCCACCAGCTAGAAAGATAGGGAGGAACAATAAAAAGAGACTAACCACTAGTGTAATGTTCCGACTCTGGAATTGAACAGCAGTGGTCCTGTTAAATCATTTGTGTAGCACCCATAGAGGACCCTAAATATAAGCAAGTACTCTACCAGCAGGAAATTGTCATTGTATAAACTGTTTTCTATAATTTGCTAGTTCGCAAATAGAAAATAAATTGTTTAGGATGTCCAAAACATTCATCGGTAGCTTATTATATGACGAAATTTCCAAAATATAAAAACTGCTATGGTCATTTCCGGTTCAGACATCCAAATCTAATCCATTTGAATGGTTCATCCTGTAGGATAAATAAGATATGACACGTTTGTTCTCACTCTGGGTCGGTGTATATACTTTGCGTACGCTGGGTAAATAAGGGGCCGATTACAAGGTCTGCGTTTATTGCGATTATTGCGATTATACTTCCTTTCCTGAATCAGTAATCACCTGTTACTGAGAAATATTTAATAGTATTTAATACTGGTACTCACTTTTGGCTAGTCTTACATCCATATAAAGCTGCAGGAACATCTAAATAATGTAAACATGTTTAATATTTATCGGTTACAAAGTAGAAAAAGATTTACAGTCAATTTGATGAGTTATATGGTCATTACGCAATTTCAAATTTATTGTTTGGTTGTCATAACATTCTCTAATCACTAGAATCTTTGGCTTGTTGGACAAAGCTGTAATTTTCGAAATTGCAATTGTTCCCTGTGAAGTAGTTTTAATATGCTTCCATATTAGCATTCTACTAGGATCATGTACCCACGGCCGAGCCTGGATTGTTTAGCAAAGATTTTAATTCATATTTTTACCTCTTTTCTTTCCCTGTGTTGTGTGGAGTGGAGGATATGGTCTGTCCATGAAGAGAAATCGCTGTCAGGGCAAATCTACAATAATAATCAATCGGTATAATTACTAGCACGGCTAGCTTGTGGATAGAGACTAAATTATAACCTGGTCGAGGATTTTGTTGGAAGAGGGAGGTTTAGTTAGATAGCATTCCGTGTGCTTCCAAAGAATGCTCACAAGCTATACAGGATAGTATCTATGCCTCAGTTACAATGGTGAATTAAAGAATAAAAATGAAGTATTACTGAAGGGTAAAAATTTCCCTCCCTTCCCTCCCTCACAGAAACCATACGAGATATTTCTAACATTTAATATTAATGACTTCTTACCTCACATAATCCTTCCTTCTTCTCAGAAGTCATGATGTGCTTCAATCTCTAAAAGAGTAGGAATATAAAGGTAGGTACAGTGTATGTGTATGCTGTTTAATTCAAACTTTACAATTCGGAACTCCTGTTAATTCGACAAGGAATCTTTGCCCCTTCAGTCAGATTTCAATGCATTCTAATGTCACTTAATTCAGACTCTGCTTAATTAGGACAAAATTTTTGTGGTCCCCCAGAGGTTTGAATTAAGTGAGCTGCACTGTATTTGGGATTAATGGTGCTGAAAGGCACGTTGTGGGTTTCCATCAACATAACCAACAGCATTTAGTTTCAGTTGATAAAACATTTTATGTACATCAAACACTTTTTGTTGATAAAGCTTGGGCTGTAAGTGGCTATTTAAAATGTCAGAATGTTACAAAAAAATTTGTAAACAATATTTTATGAACTATTTGGCACTAAAGCAGAGCACATGTTTGGACTGTTAAATCAATCAGATTAGAGATAAAGAGTGAATCTGAACTACAGTCCCATTTTAAAAGCGCTAACCATATATGACAAAAACCTTCCTTTTGTTTTGTTATAGTTGTGGTTGGATAGACATACATATGATTTGTCTCAAAAAATGATCTATTTGGGGACGAAGAGGTTTATCTCCAAACTAATAATACCTATAACCACTAATATGGAATTTATATATTGATAATAACTTGTAATACGCTTCAATATATATACATCAGTGTCTATAATTGTTCAGTGTTGATAATATTCTTACTAAAGTGATTTTTATGAACAAACCTTGAGACTAGATAGAGGTAGACTCTTCAATGTCTCTGCTGCTTTCTGTGAGCAGAGAAAATAGAGAGAGTAAGGTTTAGTATGTAAAACCATGTCAGTTCTTAGAAATAACAGGTTAACATTACAGCAATAAATAAATATAAATTATAATTTTATTTACTCTGTGGGATGATCTATAAGTTTTGACTAGAAAGCTTTCCCTTACCATATCCACCAAAAACATTGGGCATCATGACCTGAATTACTTTGTATACACTTTTCACGATTATATTCATTATCCAAACTTGTTTTGCTGTATGCTTAAACTGTTATCAAGGACAGGGTATCTAAATATCAACAGCTAAAAACTATGCATGTTTATTGAGTCATGTCAATAGTTAATTAGGAAGAACTTCCTCCACATGACAATGATGACTTGGAAATATTAGAAAACACATTTTTTATAGATTTGCATTGAGGATTGGTAGCAGGCTGACTAATGGGCTGTTTACTTTGAAAAACTGAACCTTATTGTAACATGACACTAGTTAACAATAAGCGGTTCAAGGAACTGTAGATATTTTATTACAAAGCAGTCGGAAGATTAGCTCACCAGGAAATGCTGGCGTGTCTCGAGATGAGTGAGATGAACCTTGAACAGTCTGTCATCCACATCATTCTTACACTGTAAACAAACATGGAACATAGCAAAGGCAGGACATGTGACCGATGATATTGGTCAAATGCAGAAACTGAGTTTGTCAAAATCAAATCTCAATGTCTACACCAAAAAACAAAAGCTCTCCATTACCTTGATTGCCAATAAGATATGAACCGTCAAATCAATAAACAGTTTTCTGAGCGCTTATTTATGCCTCAACTCGGAGTTGTCCTCTCTTCAGTTTGGTACTTTTATCCCACGTCGCATATGAAAAACCTGCTGAAAGAGGGTTATATTGAAAACCGCTTATGTTGGGATAAAAATGGTTTTTGATTCAGAGTCTGCACCATTGAAAACCCTGTGAGACGGTTTCCAAATCATTGGAGGCTTGAATGTTGATAAATCTTAAATTTTAGTGACGAAACTCAAGAAAGATTCTGCCAAATTGTCCGCAAAACAGGCAGAAAATGCTATAATTGACTATCCAAATACTACAACTATTTCCCAAACTATGTCCATATGAGTTTTCAATGTTGCAGATTCTGAATCAAAAAAAAATTTTTTTCCTATTATAAGCGGTTTTCAAGATAACCCTCTTTTCAGCACGTTTTTCCTATGCGGCATGGGTTAAAAGTACCAAACTGGAGAGAGGACAACTCCAAATTGAGGCCTAAATCAGAGTTCAGAAAACTGTCTATACTACAGGGAACTGAGAAATAAATTACTTTCCATGTCGACTTATCATGATTCATTTGCCTCTGTGGTTAAACAAACACGAAACCTCCAGCATTCTTCCGTTGTAGAGAAAAAGTAACACATTTTCTCAGGAAAACCATGCTGATCTCATAACACAGATAACCTGCCATGGAGATTTGCTAATTTTAAATAGTGAACATGAACAAGAGTGGGCTGAATTCTCACCATTGAGCATTTAAACTTAGCAGCTAGCTGAGGATTTTCTTGATAAGTGATCAATCTGTACAGAGTGGGAATAAGGAAGGAGGACACTGAGCAGTTCTCCTGTACGTTATGTACCTGTAAGGTAAGGATATAACACAAGGTTATTCTGTGGGGGGGGGGGGGGGGGCTGAGTACTGAAATTATGACACTATTGATATCACTTTTACAGTATTAAGAACATCAAAGGTTGACACTGATATCAAAGAGATGCGTCATGTTGCATATAAGTAGTTTGAGAGATGTAAACACGGGTAAAGTGAATTGACATGGACAAGGTGTACAAAATACATATTGCTTTTATGTTTACAGATTTAAAAACAATCAGAATGTGGAATCACCTTTCTAACAATAATAGCATAGGTAAACGTAAAAAACATGAGGGTCAATATACCATGATTAGAGGTGATAAATATTTTTGCATATAACAACATGGGCCCATTAGGGCCTGCTGCCAATTCTAGCTGAGTGCATTGCCGAACAGCCCGCCAAATCACTTTGGCTTTTTCTCGTGATCATGATGGTGAATTCTATAGGCTATCAGTTTACAGGGTCAATGTGGAAACTTTGGAGTCAACAAGGCTATCTTCAATTATCAGGTGCTTGTGACAGAAATGTACCCACAACTCTGCAAATGCTACTACCAGCCCTTCTGACACAGTTTAAGTGCTCAAACTAACCCACACTCTGTGTGCCAGTTATGAGCACATCACTTACCGGTACAAGTGAGAAGTATGTGTGATAAAGCTCCCACACAAGAATTCTAGCATTGAACGCCGTCTTTTCCACTAGAGGGTTGGTCATGCCATCATGTTTATCTTTGTGTGTGTCCAACCTTTTGGTCAGAGAGTTTGGAGTAGCTGAAAATGACAAACCAAAATGATGATTACAAAGCGACAGATAACAGTCATAGTGAAGTAGCCAACTTCGGCATTGCTGATCGAAAAACTGGGTCTTTTACACTGGCATAACTTAGGAATACAGATTTCTTATGGTAATGTATAGCAGAACTACCCGAGATGTTTAAGACAAAGATAGTAGTGGCACCTGCGATCAATTTCCTCTACTGTAAATAGATTGAGCACTTATGCTTGTTAGATCAGGACAGGATCCAAAAGCAATTTTATGTGCAAAAAGGTGAAGTTTATGTTCCAAACAGCAGGAACCAAGTCATCACAACACGTGATAGCAGAATTAACTCACCTGTCATATTTAAGACAGCTTGGTCTTTACTCTGAAATCTGTCTTCTGTTCTGGGCATTATTATATCTTTTTTGGTTTTTGTTTCACTCTGCTAAAAATAATGTTTTGAGAAACCTTGATCTGTATCCAATAACTCGCTCTATCATCAACTATGTGCTGAATCATCAACACATAATCACAGAGTAACATGTAACACAGTTTTGATACGCAGAAGTGCCTAGTGACTAATTTTGTCTATATAGCTGCCGCTGATATCAACTCAGTTGTAATAACTGTTACTCCTTCCTCATTGTGTGTTCAACTTTATAGTAAGCGAGTATAGACTTGGTGAAAATGTAGTAAGCTTTCCCAAGCCCATTATTTATATCATGATATCAGGATTTCATACCGGTAGTCTACAGATACAATAGACAGTTTTCTTAGCTCTGATTTAGGCCTCAATTTGGAGTTGTCCTCTCTCTAGTTTGGTACTTTTAACCAACGCCGCATAGGAAAAACGTGCTGAAAAGAGGGTTATCTTGAAAACCGCTTATAATAGGATAAAAATTATTTTTTATTCAGAATCTGCAACATTGAAAACTCATATGGACATAGTTTGGGATATAATTTTAGTAATTGGATAGTCAATTATAGCATTTTCTGCCTGTTTTGCGGACAATTTAGCAGAAATTTTCATGAGTTTCGTCACTAAAATTAAGATTTATCAACATTCAAGCCTCCAATGATTTGGAAACCCTGTCTCCCAGGGTTTTCAATGATGCAGACTCTGAATCAATAATCATTTTTATCCTATCATAAGCGGTTTTCAAGATAACCCTCTTTCAGCAGGTTTTTCCTATGCGGTGTGGGCTAAAAGTACCAAACTGGAGAGAGGACAACTCCGAATTGAGGCATAAATAAGAGCTCAGAAAACTGTCTATACCAGACATTTAAACTCGCAACAAGGAAGAAGTAACAGATATTGCGACTGAGTTGATAATATCATTTGCAGTTGTATGAATTTTATTCAACAACAACTCGATGACAACATCAAAAATGTCTGTAACTGGAGCGACAGGCTCTAGGGCCTAGGCACTTCCGAGTTTCAATACTAATGACTTGAGCTTGACTTGACTAAAGCTTGAAAATTTCGCTGATTTTCGAAAATCGGTGATTTACAATAATTAATCTTGTTTAACTGTACAGTTGGAAATGCAACAATTGAACCAGTGGGTGGTACACTGGGTAGCAGATTACTGAGTCTGAACACTACACCCTGCTCCTATTCTCCTTGGCTGTACTAGGTAGCAAATAGTTTACAACAAGCCTAATAAAGAAGGGAGATCAATTAATTAAACAGAATGACTCAGCTGACCAAATACCAAACATCGAATACAACCCACCAAGCCTACATGTCACAGATAAGTTTTTGGCAGAGTGAACCATCATTGTACATCATCCTCAGAAGCAGATAATCAAGCTTCTTTTTTAACAAGCGTTTGGCACATTCAAACTTCATATTCAAATTAGATTTAGGATACAGGCAAAAAATACATTATACTATTTTTGAAGTGGGTTGGTGCACCGGTTGTGAACTTGTAGTTATAGGTGTATATTCAAAGCTTATTTTTATATGCCGGCCCTGAGGGTGAAGAGATCTCTTCACTCACTACCAAGCAGAATTATAAGTTCTAATGTTTATTTCAAACTCAAGACTCTTAGCAGGCCTCACAACTGATAAAGTTCAAATAACCTACCTCATTATTGAGCAGATAAGAAGTTGACTGCTAAGTGGTATGGACAATGTGTAAACATAAACTGGCTCCTTGCCATAATAGCTGATTTGATTACAAGATACAACAAGATGCATAGTAACCTGGGTGCCAAACTCACGAAACCCTATGCCGGTCAACTGCTAGCCTTTGATCATGATGCTGCAAGTTATAGCCACCAGAGAAGGGCAGAGGGATTCAACAATTCAATAAGAGCGAATTATTATCGCCGACTGGAATGAATGTTACAGCTACTCAATCAAAATAAACCAAAACTTTATCTCTCAGTTGTTATTATAATTACATAATACAAGTATAACTGATCATATACAATCATATCCCAGACCAAACATTCACAGACAGCAGTGATAACTAATAATTTACCATGGGACAGGAACAAGTGGTAGTATAACATCCAGATGACAGATATAGACAGAGTGGTGGCGAAGTCGACATGCTTCAAGCTTACAAAGATTCGAAGTTGTTCACCCATAACCCATCTGCAGACAACTTCCAATTTCAGAAAAAAATATCTAAAATTTGACTATTGATTTAGGGCCAAACTACCTGCTTCACATAACTCCTAACATGACTGTTATCTTGAAACAAACAATTTATATGTAGATTGGAATAAAAAAACGTATCTTTGGCAACAAATCCTGTTTATTTTTGTAACATGGTTTAACAAAGCAGAGAGTTCCTTATTCATACCTCGCATCGCAACAAAATATTGACAAAAAGATATTGGATCATTACCAACCTGCGATGTAGATACAGGAGAATTTGATTGGATAGATGTGGGCACAGCAGCAGTTTCCTTTTGGCGTTGATTGGCAGCAGCCTCCTGGAAGAACTTTGCAGCAGCTTTAGACTGATCCTGACAGCTTGACATTGTTGGTTTGCTCTGTAGGATTAAAAATGCAGTATCAATGAGAAATGAAGCTTAGAACCAGAGTAGATCAAGAATGATCCAATTTACCTGCATTTAGGGTTTGAGCAGCCGGCCATGTGAATAGTTGGTGGACACTTTAATTTTTTTTCAAAGCATCTCATTATATGAGGATTTCAAATAGAAAGGGAATGGCCGGACCGCTGGCAAATTGGATCAAACTTGTTCTAGTTCCAGAGTATGATGCAGTAACAATAAGAGATAATGTTGATAAATTGCTTCTTAAGTTTGCGCAAGACCAGTTTGAGATCCAACGATGGGATCAAAACCTGATGACATTCATGGCGTCTATCTTTGGAACGAATTACAATTTTGAGCAAAGCCCTTGAATGTCATATTTCCATATTCGATAAAACAACACAGTTTCCATGATTTAAAGATATGTTTCTAAAATCTCTGCAAAAATATCTTGTCCAACACACTTGCACCAGAATCTTTATTCTAGAATTTATATATTTCTCAACATTGCGACGAATAGGCGCATTGCTTAACTTGCGGCCTCTGACTTTGTACAAAGAACAAATCAGAGAGCTGGAAAAAGTGATATATCACCGTGGCCTTTCAAATATAACTTACTCTAGAAATAAAGTGTAAGTTAACTTGCTGCAGGTAACCAGCTACATTCTTAGCTTTCTCCTCAGCTGCAGAAGTATGGAATACTTTACCAGCAGAGGACTGTATGTTACTAGGTTCACCGCTGGCCTTCTTTTTTTTCATACTGTAACAAATTATATCACAGATCACTGTCTTGTCATTGTCTTTACGCATAACGCTATGCTGTATTTTAGCCTAACAAAACAGCATATATTTTTCTGCAGGCAGAGAAATGAGATTTTATAATTGGTGACTTAACATGTAAAGGCAACATATGTGATAGTGTAATGGCACACCACACAGATATAGCTTTTATCAAATGCCGATCCATGACATTCAAATGGCACTATCCAATAGACTTAATACACTATCCGGAAAAAGTACACCATATCAGCCCTATGTATCAGAAAGAAAGTCTGATAACGAGTAATTCGAACAAAGAGGAGGAGTATGAAAATTGATGTCCATAGCTTGATAGTTGATACATAATTGTTAACACAAATAAGCAAGGGGTCAGTGACAGGATTCTCATTTTGATGATGATGATGATGTTGAGCTTTATTATTTTTTCCTCCTAAAACCATTTGTGGGTGGTACACTGGAGTGAAATTACAAGATTAAAAAGACAGGGCTCTAATAAAAACATATAAGTCAGTAAGAACAAACAGTAAGGCATTATAACACCTTAGAAAAATTATAAAAGAAGCTATTTTGCAGTTTTGAGATCGATTTTGGAGTTTAACGCATATGATGTATGATCAAAATAAAGATACAACTTATAACAATTGAGTAGTTATATACAATTAAGAGTTGTGTTCAACATCCAAATCTGATGGCGATGATGAGAAACTAAAATGGAAACAGACAGGATCAAGTATGCTCCGCTTTTTGCTATAAATATACCAATGTGTGGTGTATAGCACCAAATGTACATCACAAAACCTGCGACTCACTCACACCATTATATTATAGACAGGATAAAAGTCTATCGGAACTAAAACTACAGGGAATAAGCTGTTTTGTTTTTTTGAGTTTCACAGGTACCAAGATGGCAAAAACTGGAGATCAAGTCTACTTATTCTGAAATCGTTAAATTTAATAGTACCCAGTTAGCCTGTCTTCTGGTTTACTCCCCCTTCACTGATAAGCCGCAATGGGGGGAAGCAACTGGTCAATCCTGGTCTATGTAATCATGGACATAAGCCATACCCTGACAAATGTATTCCTACTAGTAGATGAATTAATTAAAGTAGCATACAACCCTGGTACCACTAAATATGAATTCACTTGTAGTTTGCCTTCAAGGTTAGGCAACATACTCAACAATGAAAATCCCAGGTATGACCCCTGGTTCTGCACCCCAGGGCAGTCAGCAGGCCCTTAACCCAAATGGCTGCGATAAAATGAATGAAATTGTTTTGTTTATAATCTCATAGAAATGCTTTATCATTTTTCATTGAAAGCTATAATATTGTGTTTTTAGGTGGATTTGTGATTGACACAACTTTTTATGTATTTAGATTCAAAACAAACAAAATATAACCGCTTTAGTTCTAGAAACAAATTCTTTTATAAATTATCTTTTCCAATATTACATTTATTCTGAGAGTAATAACACTAGGCCAATCATATTGGGTATGCCTGTTACTGAAACAAAATGATGGAAGAGAGTTTGCCATTGAAATAATCAAAATTGTCTAATTTAATATTTAATTTTAACTTGAAAATATTGGAGGAGTACATCATTACGCATCAAATATCAAAATATAACTTTTCTGGTTGTCTGTCATTTTAATACAGACAAGCCACTATCAAGGAAATGACTACGGGTGAGGCAGATAAACAGGGTTGTGGTGAAATGTGGACAGCATACATTTACAATGGTGGGTTGGTTAGTTGTAACCTGGTGGCGTGTTAAAATAAAATCATTGAAAATAGTAGGACATTTACAACGTGCAATCATGATATCAGTTCACAGATGAACAGTACATCAAAGTAGGGGGTGGGGATGGTGTAAAGGTGCAGGAGTGGTAGGGTAGAGATGGGGGAGCGTCGGGGTAAAGGTGGGTAGACGTGGGGAAAGGGGTTAAAACAGCATTGAGTTTATTTTGATTATTCTTTTTCCGTGTTACTATGGAATAAGCCAGATGTAACAAGAAAAAGCCATCACCATCGGTTGAATCAATGCATGCGCCGCACACCGTTAACATTTGGGACAAAACACAATGCATGCAACTGGTACTCACTCCCATCTAGACTTGAGGGATCTGCTGTCTCTCTCCATTTCGTTGGTTTGTGCTCCTGGTTTTTTGCTGGCTTCAGATTCAGTTGACATGGTATTAACTATGATTGGGATTGGCACTCTATGTAAGAATCAACGCACACGCCGGATGAGGTATTAGGTTCCGCTGACTGACTGCCATCACTATTTGAAGGAAGGGTATGGCTACATGGATGACAGCATATAAATGTAAGGAAGTATGAATGGTCAGTAAGTAAGAAGCAGAGACCTTGTCATCACTGCAAGACCCAAGTTGAGTGGTTGGGCTGTTTAATTACGAGATGATGTGTTGGGTTGTTATTGGTGATTGGGCGACTCATAAAAATGGCACGGTAAAAAAGATTCTTGTCCTGTGAGGGATCTGGATTAATTTTAAGACCAGGTTGAAAAAAGGCAGACTGCAAGGGTGGGGCAGGCTGATCTCAAGAGCTGACTAATCTTGTAGACAAAGTTTCCATTTGGTCAGGTCTTGCTCTAATAGGCCACATACCAATCAAAATTGTGACTCAATTGGGGATCTACAATATTTCGATTCAAATCAAACCAAGCACAAAGCTAGAGAGTATTTGGTGGCTTCATCGAAAATAAGATTCAAAGACCAGACCAGTGATATAAATTTCATGTTGGTGTTGTGAAAACTCATACCACACTCCCAATAAGGCCATGTACCAGTATCTGACAACCAACCAAAAAGGGGTCAAAGAGTCTTCAGGAGGCAATACCAAGACCAAAAATAAAGATATAATTGATGGAAATTGGTTCCCACTACGGTAATTAATCTACAATTAATCCAAGACTCAAGAAACATACCTTCATTGCTCACTAAAACATGATTGGTTGATCAATTGTGGTATGTAAGAGAAGAAGTTAGTGAGGTTTTACTACTGTTAGTATGGAACTATGGATAGGTTCTAAGTTTCCTCGAAGTAGCAACGCATGTATGTGACGATATTCTTATTGATATTGGAGAAGGGTAACAGGTGATAAAAAGCAGATATGAGGTAAAGTCACTTGTAATCTTTTGAATTTTGTAAACCTATCACCTAGAAATTTTGAAGGCTCAAGTTGGTGCTCAATTATACACACCATTGCTGTGGTATCAAAAATATTGCCAAAAGCATCCTACGAGCAGGCAAAGAAAATCTATATCCATGTAAAGTATGCCTAGGCGAGTCATTTTAACAAGCAACGTCATTTGAACTGTGATTTGATTGTTTACACTGGCTGTCACAAAGCACTTGCATCGTTATAGCTACTTGCCGAAATGAAATTTCTGACATCCTTTTGAGGGGTGCCTAGGGGACACTAAGAAGCTGACTTACCATGATTTATTCATGTGTCGTCCATTTCATGCATTCCATTTCATAAGGTTTCCTCAATACTAGTTGATCCAAAAATCAAGATACTGATACTGCGCCTCAGTCACCTTTGTTACTTATGGAAAAGGGGCTAAAACTAGAGAGGTTCACCTATTATTCACTCGAATCAAATATATGATAAGTCAACTAGTGAGCATTTTGTCATGATTGCTTATCTTATCTCAGTAGCCCCCCTTTTGTGTTGCTTGTTTGTGGCCAAATAGTGAGGCCATTGAGAGAAGGCTATTCAAAATTGTATGACATGGCCACATTGTCTACACTGTTCAATGAGCCATGTGAGTTAACCTCAGTGTTGCCCAGCAAGCCTTCGTATACATAATCATTTCATCAGACTAATGCTAAAGTTACACTATAATTTCTCTTTTTTCTTAGGAAAAGACTCATGAGGCACCATATTTAGAATTCATAGTTTCATCTCAAGTGCTACACCCGGTATTATTGACCAGCCCTACATCATCCATCCAACAAGGCATTGATCTGATTGTACTAGTTTGAGGGTTCAAACAGCACCAATCAGGATAATTTGACATCTAAAGGTTGCTTTAAGATGAAGTGCCACAAAATTCTTGTTGGAGCTATTTGAGCCGTGAAATCAATAAATACAACCTGCTTGCAAGCCAAGGTGCCCATGCCTCTAGGTTCTCACCAAGCTTACGCCTGAGCTAGGACCAACAGACAAAAATATGTTCACAAATATTACCCTTTGGCTTGCATTGCAGGCATACACTTTATTAGTATGGTCCAGTTTCAATCAATCAAGAAAGAAGAGCTTTTTTAATTGGTTGATACTATACTTGAACAAGTCTGTTTTCTCTGTCAATGCGGAGGTTTACCTTAAAAGCTGCAGTGTTCTAATACTATACTTGCTTGCTTTCCCCATGATGGGTGACATACTATAAATATAACCGCTTTGGCATGGATTGATACATTACAGGCTTGTGACCCCTCCCCACCCCCCTGTACTGAAACCCGTGGTCGAGTCACCTGACAAGACTTGCACAAACAGCAGGAAGCAATTTTGTGGGCTTCATTTGGTCATGGACTAAAGTAGATAAGTATTGATTCGTGATTACTTGTGCCTATGCATGCCCATAATATGGTGACTCAGGACAGGTTAACTGTGAAAGCACGGGATCATAATAGTATATCCTTTAGATTTGAGGAGTCCTCTTCAACAACTGCCTCAGGGAAGGCTTTCAGGGGCACACCCCAGACAAGCACTGACAGACTGACTATGTTATGCATCTCATATAGGGGTATATCCCACCCTCCCGCTAACACCTAGCTAAACTATATCTAGCACACATTTAGTAGCAGGGTTTGCAACACAGGTCTGCTCTGAAACTTGGGTCCTCTGGCAATGTACAACTACCCCCTCCCAAACCCAGTCAAACAATGCCAGAAAGTTTTTGAGATACTTTTACACACAACCTGTAGTAATTAAAATGTAATTACTCCCAACCAACGCTTTCTACATTGATAATGACTGAGTCATTATCATAATTGCAGAATGTTATTATTAACTTTAATTACTCTATGTGTATTTATCTCCTCTAGCCAGAAAAATAGCACACTATTTAAGTTAAAACTTTGAAAAGGTGGGGTGCAAACATTGGCATTGAACTGGGAACTGACGCGTTCTGGGCTGTCGCTGACACATAGTCGGAAAACCCTGACTGGCATTCTGGGATGCCATCGGCTTAGCCGGGAAAACCCTCGACTGGTGGTATTCCACTACATATTCAAGCATACATACAGATGGTCAACTGGCCATTACAACTAACTTGCTCAACTAACTGACCTAAACTAGGTTACTCACTTGCCTTTCATGGTACTTATATTGAGCTCATACAGATGTTCAACTGGCCATTACAATTCACTAGCTCACTTATCTGACCTAACAAGGTTACACACTTATCACACACCATTGGTATCCATTCCATTCATCCTCTCACCTGGACATACTGACAGACACTCTCGGCATCTATCTCTCTGGTAATTATTATTTATTTAATTACATCTAAACCTTCTTGCGTACTGATATAAATCTTGGCTGGGCTAAGTTGAACCACCGTGACCTTGCTACTTACTACTTGTAGGTTGACCGCTTCTTCTGGTTGAAGGTTCCAGCGATGTGCCAATCTCATATGTCAGTATATGTTCCGGGTCATCAACTGTTTCGGGTCTTCGTCATATGCTGGAACCTTAACCTGCCACTGGTGGACCTACAAGTAGTGAGCAATCACAAGACAAATTATTCCATAGCTTAGCAGTGGATACAAAGAAGCTCTTTTTATGGACATCGGTATTACAGTGATGTATTAGGTACTGTTGTTCGTGCCTTCTGGTACTGCTCTGATGAGGATGAGACTGGATGTAATCAGTCATGTTGACAGCTACCTCGTTGAAATGGATGACAGCTACCTCGTTGAAATGGTTGACAGCTACCAAGTTGATGCGATTGCTTTCAACCACGTATCACGGTTTTAGAGTAGATTTGAGGCTTGCAGAAAGAAAATCCTTGTTTGCAGCCTCTCCCAGTCTATGCTGTGTGAGTAACTGATTAAATTATTATTATTATTATTATGTGTAATTATGTTTATGTAAAAATTAGCAACTACCTACTTACTACCATCAGTAGTCATTTAATCTATGAATATGATGAGGGAGTTTTAGAATTACAGACTAAAATTGTGAAAATATATTGGCTAGAAGTAGAAGTAGCCTGTCTTGACAAGCTTGTCAAGACAGGCTATAGTGGAAGTAGTAGGGCCTAGTACAGTACAGGCTGACTAGTACACAGACAGTCACAAGACAGCAAGTGATTTGACTTGTTAACATTTATAATTTAATTTCATGTCCTCCACTATACTCTATTGCCTGATTCTCTTCTTCTCCTCAATGTGGTTGTGTTTCGTAGATAAATTTGCACTCTCAATCCAGTAATCTTTGGAAGATATTCAAGTTGAAAGCATAATTATTGTGAGTGCATTTGTGCAGACTGAGTGAGTGTGCCTGAGGTGGCGTGTGCAAGATGTCATGTGTTGAGTTGTCCTTTCTTTCTCGGACATCTAGAAGGCGGGGTATACAATAAAGCTCCGCCCCCAAATTGAAACATTTATGTTTTCCAAATGAGTTTGAGTGAGTAAAGCAATTTGCTATGTCTATGCAACCAAAACATTGTGATAGTGGTAGTAAAGAGATTGAAAACTGGAGAGCAGACAATGATGGATAACCAGATTGACTTTAGACTCTGAGTGTATTGGACCCAGCAATAAATCTACACATTAGGTATTGCTCCAACAGCAGTTGAGTAGTTGCATTGATACTCAATGTTGTTTTCTGCCTATGCAATACCAACACCAGAGTAGTGGGTAAGTTTTGTTGTTCAGGCAGGGAGAATTTTTCCTTATTTATTATTATTACTTAATTAATTACTAGCCAAAGAGGACTCAATCCTTTCTTTAGCACCACCATCTTATTAAATTTAGCTGCTAGACAAGCTTTGTTTGGTTGGAGGGGACCGAAGCTTGTCAAGACAGGTTACATCTCATTATCAACAGTCATAATACCATCATAGTCTGGTGGTGCAATGAGGGAGTTGATTGGGTGGTGGTAGTTCAATTCTGAAATCAATTTTCATTTTATTTATATAGTTATGAGCTAATGGTTTGACTTAGTCACTCGTGTGACAATACATATGGCATGTTGATTGACAGTGGCCAAGAAGGAGGTACTCCTTGATGGCCATTAAGGCCAGATTAAGGTCACAAGTGTGTGCTGTGGTATCAGTCCGCGTCCATCTGGATTGTCTAGAGAGTCTGTTCCTCGCAGTTGTGGGTTCTCTTTATCATCCATACATTGCTATTACCTATATCGCAGCATGATCATGAGGACTTACATGGTTGCTACTCATAACATTTTTCTGTAATCTGATTGATTTGTAGGTTTGCAAAAGTGAATAAGCAGGCATTGTCTTGCCCGTCGTGCAGTGCCCACACATATGTTATCTCTGCATACACACTAGCCTGAAACATGGGAAGAGTGGATAGGACAAATATGGTCTCGAGTTATTCTGTCAAAAATGACTGAACTCTGCCTTTATCTATAATATATAAAAGCGGCCGGACGAGATTCAGATAGAAAGCTAGTGCATTATGAGTATGTAATTATGGCATCGAGAGATTCCACACCAGTAGCCGACCATGACTTCCCGGGATATCCTTACATGCATCGCTTTGGAAACTCCAGGTACACCTGTAGAGAGGGTGCTCCTGGAACACCCAGGCTCCTTGTCCCTAACTCCAGACAGCGATCAGTATCCACCCCTGAACTGGATGACCCAATCATGTCAAGGAAAAGCACATCTTGTCAGGCTCTTAGGCATGCTTTACTAACTCTATATAGACTGGATGATTTTATCAAAGAGGAACTTGGAAATGGATTTTTCTCTGATGTCTTTAAGGTACGTAAAGAATGATTATTATTATTACTATGTATGATACTTCTGAGATCATTTCCTTATGAGCAATATTTCATGAATGGTTAGGGTTCTTTTTGTTCGATACTATCCAAGATTAAACGCACAGGAAACCCAGACCAGTTAGGCCCTAAATGCTAAAAAGTGGAAACAAATCATAGAATGCACAAAGCTAAAGCAAGGCTTTCTATTTACCACTGCACATTTAGCCACTGTTACAAGCGCAGTAAATTAGCTTCGCTAAACAAGCGGTATGAAATCTGTTATCACTCATTCAGTCTCGCCTACGCCGCAAACATCCCGCAACGTTGTGTAGGGGTGTTGATGTACATTGCTGATGCCAGTTGCCAATAAACAGGTGAAATAAAACAAACACAAGCTTCAAGGTTTACATTGCTAGATTTGATTAGCCAAATAGGCTAGCTTATGCAAAAGGCATGCTCAGGATGAAAATTAGCTTCATTGAGTTGAGTGAACATAATAAGCTTGATAATTGGTAGGCAATGAACAGTTCAAATTGCTGATCTTGCACAGAATTATCTTGTTTTTTTTATCTACAAGTAACACTTCCGCTTAACATGAGGTTGTGGTGCAAGTTTTCCACTAGATAGCCCTCAACTGTGTGAGAAATGCACAATGCCTGATATTTTACTGAGGTTTGTTTTCAAACACAAGCTTCAGCCTATTTGAAATCTGTTTGTTGGTAACAATTGTGAAAAAGTCATTGTCTGTATTCATTCAAATGTTGAGAATTAAGATTAATGTAGGATTGGTCCTATACTATAAACTTATTTCCACTCTGCTAGAGGATTATCAATCATGCAGTATATATCAAAATATAACCAGCGCTACAATTGTGTGCCCAATTTCCCTAGCCTTATCTCAGAGGCCTCCTTTTTTTGATTTGAGATAGGCTAAATTTTCCCAGTAATATGGACTACCGTCAATATTTTGCTTACGTTGTATTCTTTATTTTCACTGCTCATCAAATTTTCTTCTAATCCTGCCATTCCACTCTAATCTGGAAGCCACCGTAGCTGTTGCCATAGCCTCTTCTACTAGCTGGATGTTAGATTTTTGTGTGTGACAACGATGAAGGCCTCCCAGCTTTATGCTTAGAAACTAAAACCAAGAATACAGGCCTTATTTTCTGAGGAAACCTCTGTAAACTGCCAATGGGCCAAAATACCTCCCTATATCAGCATTCCCATCAAAATTCTTCCGTTATGATACGAACTGTTCAGCTCAGAGAGTTTAATTATAGGAGCTGTGTGTAATGTTTGTATTATTGCCCCACTGAGCTATTCATAATTATATGATATCAACCAGTTAATATAAATATAAAGATAGTGGATATTTCCGCCTTTCTTCTTGATATATTTTACAACCTGTCAGTCTCTGTCTTCTTGTGAAGGCATAGTATAGTATCCAAATCAATCCCCAAACACAAACATAATCATTTCTTATCTTTCCCCCTCTCAACTTTTGCCGTAGTTGCCTTGGCAGGTTATGGAAATCATCCGTCCAGGAAGATATTGTCTGCCAAATACTGGCTATTTCCTCCTTCCTTCTTGATTTCCGATTATTCTCAATGTTTATTATAACATTTACAGGTGACGCATATGGTCACTGGAGAAGTTATGGTGCTTAAAATGAACACAAACGAAGGAAACAGGCCTAATGTTCTGAGAGAAGTGCAACTTATGAACAAAATGTCACATCCAAACATCCTCAAGTAAGTTTGAACTCCCCTGATGAATCTATTTCATATTCTTTGTAGAAGATGAAACGGTTGATTATGTATTTTATGGTTCGATAAAAATATATTTCATTCCGGATAAATTAAATGCGACTGCATAATGTACACATGGTGCTTACTAATGCTGACAGCGGTCCGAAGCTCACAAATAGTCACTTTCATAGGGAGGGCCCATACCATTCGCCAAAACAAAGAGAAACATCTGATTTTGTGTGAAATAAAAATGCCTCAGCAGTGTGTAGAAGTCCTCTGCACCACCTCTTCTACGTAATTTTCTTCTATGATGACGCATGAGAATAATTGGATTAAATTACAGTATTAGTTGTAACTGTCTGATAACATTACTCATCATCGAATATTTGTATGCAGTACATTGATTCCTCTACATGCAAAATACTACACTTGACACAATCTGATTGAAACCTATATAGTATTCTGTAGTCTACCACACTGTAATTTTAAAAACATCCTGGTAAATTATATACAGTAAATTCGAAAACACCCTTGAAAAGCCGGCGATGTTCTTTACCAGTAATTTAACATATCAATTATAATCTCTGTAAGTGATAATAATTATTACAAATAAAAATGCCTTATGTTCTACTCATGGATGCTGCTGTTTCGTAGGGGCCAACATTAACATGAATGCAAGAAGGAAACAGCAAAGTATGCAATGAGAGGGAGTTCATTCATAGGCAGGCCATAGGAGGCATAAATAGAACAAAATATGAAATAATCATAGCGAATAAAACAGTACACTGTTTTATCAATTACCTATGTTACCTCGCTAGCCCATGCAATGAACTCAGAGTTTATTGGCTCATGTATGTAAGCTGTATGCAGGGATGTAATCTAAAAAATAAGAGTATGTAATAAAAGTAAAATGATATATACATGTAAAGTCTCTCTTGGAACACCAAAGCATTCATTAATCCCAAATAGGTTAGACATATTATGTAAGGAGAAAATTGTGATAAACTGTATTATTCAACCTGACAATACTTTTTCCAGCTAAATCTTCCAAGATTATCTTACCCCTTTCTACTTGCACCCCTTATTGCATGTTTGCCGGTTACATAATACTGCTTGTTTATGCTGATCAACAGGTAGAACAACATCCTCGCCTACCTACACCTCTGAATATAAAACATACTCATTATAACTCACTTATATTATAAGTCTATTGGTCTTGTTACATAATGAGCCAACCAAATTATTCTATTGGCAGCGTCAGCTATATCAGGTGGAAATCCCACTCCTACCCAATCATCATGACTAAGTATGATGACATCATCAATGCACATGTGCTGTGATATTTCTTCATTCTTCACTCACCCTAGAATATTTGGAAAAGTAATCTCGATGTGTTGATATGGTGGGAAACTGAGGTTTTTGATGAAATAAACAGAAACAAACTTTTACTTTGCGACAGGTCACCCAAAGTTACCTAGACATCGAGGAGCGTGTCAACATATTTATCTTATCAAAATCTTCTCAGTTTATCAGCTTGTTTATCGAAATTGTAATTGTTTACTAATTCATTGCCAAAATCTGGTACACTCAATGAATAGCCTCAAGGCGCATCCATCTGCTCAAGGCTAAATACAGCGACTCTTATCAGCAGTAGCACTAGCAGATGGATTGTTCTCTGATATTGTTGGTATTAATGATGACTACTTGTGGTGGTTTACAACGATCTTATCACCAATATTAATAATGGTGACTCAAACCAAACATGTGCACTGTATAGACTGCTGTATTATAATCACCATGTGAGGTATGAGTTGAGACATGGCTAAAGGTTGAATCTCTGTTTACGCCATCTATTTTGAAAGCTAAACCGATGATTGTACTAAAATCTGCGTTATAAATCTGTATGTATTGAGTGAATTAACTTTATTTTCAGGTTTCTTGGTGTTTGTGTGCACGAGGGACAACTCCACGGCCTGACAGAGGTAAGAAATGTGAAGTTATGGTAACATTGTCATCACTGTAATATCTGTGTTAGATAAAGTAATAATGTCAAGATGCTGCTGAGGCCATATTATCCCAAAACAGCTTAATCCTGATGCGCAAACTTGTGTGGGGGTCTTACAACTTTAATTGAAGATGGTAATTTCCATCGGCTCACAGTCCAAATTAGCCGTAGGATAAAAGGGTGTTAATTTTCCACTGGATAGTTTTATTATAGGTACAACCTGCAGGAAACTAAGTGGCCTACTCCTGATCTCTCGTTGGATCAATGCGGCTAGTGCTGGTTAATAAGTTTGGCGCTTTCAATTTGAAAGACCTCCTGGGCACATGATTACAGGCTCAAGATATTCTGTTTAGTTTGTCATCGAGGAGAGGGCACATCTATCGTTTATAGTTTTGGTACACCGGCAGATTTAAATGCATACGGCTTGTCTGAGAAACAACATCAAATGGCTATGTATATGCATACCTTGGATGTGTATATGCATACCGGTACCACAACTATAAATGTTTATCTCTGTGACCAAATCAAAACAAGTCTATCCTTTCTACATTCCAAGAAAGGGATTACGACTATACATTGGCATCAATCTAATAGCTGGGTACTGTTACTGAATACTATATAAGTTGACTGTCTGTAGAACTTGTATCAATGATCATTGCTTGTATTATATACTGCTGTACATCTCAGGCTGTTCTCTTATCTCCTCAGCAGGACACAGTGACTGAGCTAACTAACTATGATTTTGTGGTTTTGTTGTAGTTTGTGAATGGAGGCAATCTGCATGATATTATAACATGCAAAACTGAGATCCTACCTTGGGCCGAGAGGGTACTTATGTCCACAGATATAGCTAAGGCTATGAATTACCTACACAGTGAAGGCATATTCCATCGTGATCTCACTACAAGAGTAAGTCTTTCTGTCAGGTATACTATATTTATGAAAGCTTTTGGCGACGCTGGATTAAATATGTATACCGGTGTGAAAATTATTGAGAGACGGAGAGAAATCTCCCTGATTAGTATGCTATTCTCTGGCCCCAGTATTCCAAGCTGTTTCCGCTCAGTAACAAAGCATTTTACAATTAAAGTGTAAATGGTATCTTAGACAAGTTATTGGTTGGGTAGTCCCTCCCCCCTCTCTTCTCAGCTAAAGCCAAGTATAGCCTGTTCTAACTAATTGGTATCAGGAAAGCTCTCGAATAAAATGATGTTTTTAGTAGCTTCAACAGAATGTCACACCACACCACTCCACACCACAGCTGACGTCTAACGCTGAGGTCATCGAGTGAAGTGGCTGAGCCGAAAAGGAAGCTCTCATTGAAAGTTTGATTACACAGGCAAATAAATAATTGTAATGTACTCTGTCAAATGAGCCAATGAAGTTGACTAATATATCTTGGAATAGTGACAAAATCGATACCAGCAGTTGGCTAAGGTTGAAGTGATCGGAATGTTTTTTGGCTGTAAATTTGATAGGCATGACATATTCTGACAAAAGATGATGTCAAACCACTCTTAAAAATAAAAGCTGTCAGTCAAATGTACAAAGCAGAAAGAGTGACAGTTTGATCCTGGTATGTTGAAATTCCCAAAATATAAGACAGTCTAAGTATTCATACTGAAAGTTTGAACATAACTTTCAACCAGGAAGTCAAATTTTCTCTGACAGCGTAGATCTACAATGATCTTGTTGACTTTCTGGTCCTAGATGACGATCGTTTTGAGGATAGAATTTTGTGGCATGTCTATATCTGTAGATGGGATTGACTTAGGAGTTATTAGGATGGCATTTAGATTTGGCGAAATTTCAAATATTAGCTCTTGGGAAAAATATTCCGCCCCTCCTCTATAAACCAATCTCTACAAATATAGCATCTAAATATCCAGTACCAAGCAACCCCAAGAGTCTAAACTACTTACTGCAGTGATGTCTCCCCCAAACCGAGCCCCAAAATGTATATTTCACCTAGTTAATATATAAGGATTTAGATGGGCGAGGGGGAGAATGAATATTGGTTCTAATCCCTGGCACTTGCATACGTTACCTTAGAAAAGTAAGTTCTTGGAGACTGATATATGAACAAGAACCTAAACTGCTCTCTCATCTCGTAAGCGAGTCGATGTGAATCGATTGCTGATAACTTGTATACGATTGTTTTCAGAATATACTGATAAGCATTGATGGACAGACGAAGAAGGCGGTAGTAGGTGATTTCGGACTAGCTGCTAAGATACCTAATCCACACAGCGAAGATTTTATGTTATCCACTGTGGGTAGTCCTTACTGGATGTCCCCCGAGTGTATAGACGGTCTCAGATATGATCAGAGAGTGAGTTGTTATTGGATAATTACAGGGAATGTCAAATTATAATCTTGAAAGACTGTAGGAGCCCATAAATTGAAAGGTTTCCAAATAGGGAAGTTTAAGCGCTCAAACTTTGTCGGGATAGCCGGTATTAGCATTTCACTATCAACCGCTTTCCCCCCCCCCCCCCGCTTGTTGGGAAAGTGGTTTATAATGAAATGCCACTTCATGCTATCCCAACACATTTTGAGCGCTTAAAGTGACAGTCCTACTCGGCCATGTTTGGTATGGTTTTAAAGATCTCAGGCTGAAAAGTCATTAGGGCATATGAAATAAAACAGCCTGTGAACCTAATTGCAGTAAAACTGCTGCAAAGTCTGAAAATTGGGATCATAGTAGATCATAGTGATTAATTGCCTCCCCCTGACCACTATGATCCACTGCTTAAATAATTGAAGAAAAACTAATTGCTATTTTCCACAATTTTCATTTTTTATTTTTTTTATTTGCCCTATGAACTCACAATATTTGATTTACTGGGGTAACATATTAACTTTTTTAATAGGACTGTCACTTTAAACTACAAGTCCGTGAACAAAATATACATCTGTGATGTAGCTCATATATACATCATGTCAGAAACCTCGCAGATCTTCTGGACTTCCTATAAAATCTTACTCTCGCCCGGGGGGCCGTCGGATGAGGGGCAAAAGTCTGGGGGGCTCAGACTAACTCACGCTATTCAAGCTCTTCTCATTCTCTTCATTCTCACAGCCAGTGATCAGTTTCTTTGTGGCCATAAAAAGAAGAGGCCTTCACATCTGAGGTTCTCTCTGACTTGATGCCGATTTGCTGCTTGTCTCATAATCTCGATTTGAAAGTTTCAGATTGCTTGTTTTAAAACCTTGCAGAGAAAATGTGACCTAAACAACCTTCTTAGGGAGTTTCCGCTTCAGTTTTTTACTTGGAAACCAATGGCCGCTAAGATAATTATGATATTATGTGATGCTGATTTTGGTGTTATTAGTGTGTTTTCAATTATGCAAAGTAATGTTTGTGGTATTGCACCCTACTTATGGTCTATTTAGCAAGTGAAACTTTTTTCTCTCTTAGCTGCCATCTGCTAGCCTGATTGTTTATCTAACCTGATTGCATCTTTAACAGAAAAGGTCCTCGTGGTTTTTTGGTCGGCAATTTTCCAATAACTGTTGTTGTTTTTTCCTATGATTGTGGTCGTTATCAAAACATGGAAAACCAACAGACGACACAATTCTGGAATCCAGTTTGATTTGGTTCAGGATTTAGTTCACCACATTTGTTTGTTTGGCAGGGAAATCAACCACGCTATCTCCTTTTTTGTTCAATTATCACCACATAATTTGATCAGGAGAAATTATTATTGAGAGTTTTTATTGATATTATCAGGTGTCAAACTTGGTTGTTTGCGTCAAAAGAGCCCCAGTGTATTGCAAACTCCATCCCCTGACACAAGTGCAAGTATCAATACCTCAGACAGTTTGATGTTTGAAGTTATTGTTGTGAAGGCCGTGTTTTGTAGGCAGCATTGCACTGCATTCATTTATCTCTGATGTATCCAAAGAGATGGCCAATCGTTACATACCATACATTTCCAAACTGATAAAAATATCATCGATTCAGCTAGCGGTGTTGTATTGTCTCTATGTCAGTTACCGAGACATCCCATCTGACAACTCATTCCTGATGATGTTATTTTGGCAGGATTTTATCTAAGACACCTTGTGTACCTTATCAGAAAGTCCCATCAGTTATCTACTACTTCTCTATCTATATAGTTGAGTCATCATTACAATGTTCTTTCCACTCTTCTATAATGAGGATGAATGTATCCTTGGAAGTTTCCTCAAGTCTTTTCCCATATACAATGAAATATGATTATTTTTAAAGCAACGTGGATATGTAGAAAAATTTCACTCATAGTCCCAGAATGGAACAACATTTTGATGAGCTAATATATAGTTCAGCCTATGTGAATTTTTAATTTGTTTCCACCCGCTTCACCTCAGTTCTGTTCACTGATATGTCCGTATAGCGTCTGGTGTAATCATAAATATATAAATACTCGTATTTATATATTTATCGGTGTAGTGTAATCTGCTAGTATAGCATATTGCAATGTAGGCCCACTTTTGCAACTCAATAAAGTAGCAAGTAATATTAAAATCATCACAATTATAATTTTGTCGAGTCTCTGACTATACAGTTCCATCCTGATGGAATCATGCCAGCAAAAAAAGCAGCCTTTCATTGTAGGTTACATTGTTGCATCTTTGTTTGGGTTATCATTTTGTTCCCTTATGTATTTAAAAAAATTGTATTGAGTTAACTGATTTATGTCACATTGGAAATATTGTTATGTCATATTGACTTTCACTGACATTTTTTTTGCCCCATTGTAGTTGCTAGATGCGTAATTTGTTTGATCATTTATTCTCGTTTTTGTGTGCTGAATCTGGATTAAAAATTTTGTATGCTCACTAGATTGAGGTAATGATGACTTGGCTCATATTTTCCTGATTTAGTGTCATAGTGACGATGTTGAATCTAGGCTAGCCTCTCTGTCGTGATATTTGCTGGTCCTGAGCAGCGCTTATTATAAGTGTTCTACTTTAAGAATCATGAGTCACCACTGAGGCCGGAACAGCTTCTTAACTATCTCCAGCAAAATCTTATCTATCTTAT
Source organism: Membranipora membranacea (assembly GCA_914767715.1). NCBI lineage: Eukaryota > Metazoa > Bryozoa > Gymnolaemata > Cheilostomatida > Membraniporidae > Membranipora > Membranipora membranacea. The sequence continues at coordinate 19,561,398 of OU612066.1, forward strand.
TCAATTCACCACCCATCCTCTGTTCAAACATCCAGCATCGGCTAATGTTAATGTTAATAGCGAACAAGGGATACACAGCCATGTTATAGGCCCTATTGGATCCACTTAATAACCTACACCCTTTCTTGTTCGACCCACGAATGAGGAGATCAGGGAAAAACAGGGACATTTTTGAGCTTTTTCTATTAAGTCTTGTGTCTGTATAGAAAGGTTTACACCATAAACATTGGTAACGCTGGCTTTTCATTTAACACAACCAGACATAATGTTTTTATTTATGTTAGGTTCTCCTCCTAGAAACGAACGTACAACACAATTACCATATCTCCTAGATCAAGCAGGCCCTTCCTGGAATGCAAACACTTAATATTTATCGGTGATAAATTTAGAAGATAGAAAATTAACTTGGCTTTATCAGGGATTGGGATAAATATTGAGATAGCAGTTGAAACTTCTCTCTCATTTATAATGACTGTTGATGGGATATTTATTTCGGTCAAGCTCTGGGAAGCGTGACATCAAACGCTAATGTATCACACCTTTAGCATCTCCAATCTCCAACTGTTTAGATCTTCTTTTTTTTCTCAACTTGCAGGGATTTGGTATGCATTCAATCGATTTTAAGCTCTGTTATGTGATGATGATCACTTTTATATTTTTAGAGTGACATATTTTCGTATGGTATAATACTTTGTGAGCTGATAGCCCGGATCGATGCAGACCCAGATGAAATGCCCAGAACTGGGGTAAGTAGAAGAGTACTATAAATGACAACACTCTATATAATCTGAACTATGGTATCATTATTCAACCAAACAACCAAAATTCAGCATCATCTTTCAATGACGATCAAACCAAAAACCAAAAAATGTCTAAAGATAAACATATACACATTTATGTGTCTAACGTTTCCGAGCAATACAAACACAAAAATAAGTTTTTTGGCTAATCAACAGCATGTTGTAACATGGGTCATATCCATTTAACTCCTTGGATACACTGTCTATCACTCCGCACATATGTCACTGCCCGCTCGCTCGGTGTCACATGACGCTGTCCGCTCAGTGTCCTTTCGTCTCAATGTAGTGTAGCTTGTCAGGGTAACAGGTTGTCATCATTGGATCATTGCACATCAAACACCAAGTATATATTCCTTATGTTACTTAACACTGATGGACTGTATGCCACAGAGGAAATGGTCAGATGGTTAATTGTACAAGAACGATTTAAATATTTAACTGGAGCAGTAATTCAAGCAGATAATAATACATCTACACTGCTGACGAAGGGCAGACCTTTATGCAGTTACAATATTTGATTTTCGTAACATCCACTTGAACCAAAGTTGTTGATAAAAAAGCTGATAACAGCGGTCTCGAGTACCATTTAAACCTATTACTGCTCATGTCTGTTATCTGCAAAGTTAACATCACCCAAGGTGTGGTGGGCTTCAAGAAGGTCAAATACAAACAAACGCGCAGAGGAAATGAACCTAATTGAAATATCTAGAGGTTAAAATGTAGAAGAAGTTTGATCACATTGAAGCAATGAAAATCTTTTTCCAAAATCAGCAAAAAAACACCTAATGATTACGATTTAGCCGTCTTCCTGCAGCTGCTCTCATCACAAGGAAATTGGCTGATAATCTGATTTGCTCAGACAATGTGATGCCAAATTACAGTACATCCAACATATAGGATTACTCATTACATGTCTAATTACAAATAATCTAATGCTAATCACTACAAATGTGTAAATTACTGTCCTTATTTTGTTAAACAATGAATATATTATTTTTACTCGCCAGAAAAAGATGTTCTGAATAGCCAAATTTATTTTCCTCCAATATGCTTACCAACTAGAACTGATACAATATACCGTTATACTTACTCATAGCTGCAGTATATGTACATCTCTTTTTTGCCGAACATAAAAAGTATACATTGCGATAATCACAATGATAATGGTTTCAGCAGCCATGTGAATGTATGTGTTGATGGCGATGGACAGTCTTTTTTCCAGTAGTTGATGGCTGGTTTTGACAGACTGATGGAATACTCCTTGGTTTGATTCTTTGACTTTGTGATTCAAGTTCTTGTTTATTTTTTAGAATTTCGGACTGGACTATATTGCATACAGCAGTTTAGTTGATGATTGTCCACTTCATCTCCTATATCTAGCCTTTCGGTGCTGTCAGGTAATTATAGCTGCATTGTTTTATGTCATGATTTCATTACCAAAGTTGACCTTGTTGATTTTGATTGCTTGTATTACTATCACTAACCATAAAAAGTTGCCAAAAAATGTTGCTGGTACACTGAGAATCAACTTCATGAACAATGGAGAATTCATTTTCTCTCCAACTAACAATTCGACACTAAACTTATAAATGTAATATTATTTTTAGTGTAAGATATTTCATTTTTTAATAAATATGAAAATAAAACATGTAATATGTTTCTTAATTTTTCAGATGGATCCTGGCAAACGTCCTGCTTTCAGTGAGATTGTTGAGTGTTTGGAGACGATTAAGGAGCATCGCTTAGTCTTACCTCATAGTAACCCTATAGCTGCTAAATCTCATATCGCTGTCGGGCACGTACGCAGACACATCAACAAGTTCTCATCAAAAGGTGAGATGGCAATGTCATGATTTGCTAAAGTGGGGGGCTCAGACTACAATAGTATATATGTTGTTCACAACACAAAGTCAGCTTCTTTTAAAGATTTCAATTTCACTGACAGTTGACTAGTGAGAATAAAGTGTGCCGGTCTTCTTGAGATTCCGAGTGAGGCTTAGGAACGTTACTGAGGTGCTATGGTGAGCTTCTATGAAGTGTTACTGTCATCATTGTGTCACGCAACCCTCTCTGGAATAGTAAATATATGAGAGTGTACACCCAGGTGGCAAGTGTTATTGAGATGACATGTCTTTCTCAGTAAGGAAATAATCTGTCTCTGTAGGTAAAGGGCTGTGTTTAGACACTTCTGATTGGTCCTGAGAGATTTACATGCTGAATACATAATAAGATAATGAATATTCATGCCCGGTTATTTCATTCACCAAAAGTAAACAACTTGGGAAATTATGCATGCAGGTATTCCATTTAGAATCATATTAATAACCTTAAAGGAGATTGTTACATAATTTCACCACCAAACACAGTTATTGCCATGTAGGTTTAGTTCATTGGTCATAGCTTGTCTGCACGCAGGGAAGTTGCGTTCAGACTTACCCTCTCTTGTGCTTATTTTGTACAGGAGAGGACAACTGACAATTGAGTTTACGTTTGTATATTTGATGTTGTAGATGGCTGGCACAAGAGATCAAAGTCAGCTGGTCAGACTCTAGACTTTCTCCAAACTGAGGCCCAAAGTCCATCTCTCCCGACTGCTCAGTTCATCGGTGAACACATGACAAAAGAGGATCCCTTCTACAAACCCTCTCCAGCCAACACTAATCCTTTCGAAACAAAGGCTAACCTCAAAGATGGCAAGAAGCTGCTAGCCTCCGATGCCGAAACAGAACTTTCGTATGATACCTCAATGACATTACCCATAATCCCTCATTATGAACTGCTAAGTCACAAACAATCACAAAGCTTGCCTGATGCCCCAGGCATGGTACGAAGAGCTATAGCACAGTTCAATGCTCAGATTATAAGCAGCCGAGAGGCGCGAGGGAGAAAGGCTGGCATGCCTCCGTTCCAGCTGGTGCAGGAGGATGATGCTGTCTCGGTGGATTCTGCTGTGGATGTTAGTAGCTATAGATCTGGTGTCAACGGCGTGAAGGGTCAACGTTTGAGGACTTCATCAAACCACAACAAGCAGCTTAATCTAGAATGTGCGATGATATTCTATGGACTGGACTTGATACAGGTTGGTAAATCGAAACAAGGAGCTGATAACGTGTTTACAAAACCAACAAGTGATCTTGAATCAGAATTTCAAGATGACCTTGAAGACGTCTTGAGGTCGTGTAGCTCGTCAGAAAGCTGGATGTCTATAGATGACATCGGTGCCTTATCTCCGACGCAATCATTTAATGACTATGAGACTGAATGGTGGACTTACTGTGACAAAACTGATCCCGCTTCCAGGTATTTTCACCCAACTCTAGTGGAGAAGAGACGACAGCTGCGGCGAGTTGAATGTCGTAGCAAAGAAAAAATCGAACAACTGCAAGTAAAACTTGATCAACTTCGACTGCAAACAGGTAAAAGGTCGCGGAAGTTCAGCAGCACTTCATCTGTGAGTGCTGCTGACAAATCTGAAGAGAAGACTTCGTCTTCACACAGTTAACTGAGTTTTATATTTATGTATTTAAGTTATTTATTATTCAGACGGGGTTCTCTAAGGCCACACAAAAGCTCATTACCCTACATCTCCTTCGACATAAGGTTGTCATTGAAATTTGCCATGATTACCAACAATTTTTTAAAAAGCGCATAGCCAAGAACGGTGTTTCATTAGATGTACTAATCTGTGATAACTGGTTTGTTTTCCCAAACCATGTTATTATTGTTACTGTTAAGAACCCTCTTTTTGATATTGCTAAGCAATGAAGTGTACTGTACGCACCTCCAAGCTCAAAAATCTTTAAATTTAACAGAATCTCTCTTCTTTCCATCATAGGTGTTTGCCATCATTCATGTGCTCTCTGTGTTTAAGGTCTCTTTCTCGTTATTCTCTTTCTTTATAATATGCCCCCGGCCGTACTGTATACCGAAACAGCAAATCTCTTTGAATATAGAGGTATTTTTACCCTCATCAAAGTTGTGTTCTCTCTTAACAAGATGAGACGACCCATTCATTGTTAAAGCATTCATTATCAACATAACAGTATTATTAAACACACGCTATTTATTTAATGAGAATCATATTGGATGCCATGATATGAGGCAGAAAGTCAATGCAGTTCCATGATTTATTTCTTCTTTTCTTTCAATTTTTGACTTGTGATATACCCGATGCTGTATGCAATCCTGAGGTTTACTGACAATATGCTATATTTTTATACTTGGGGAAAGCCAAATTACTGATTGCCGTTGAAACGCAATACAATTTCTAATTTATTTCCTCCACACCTTAATCACATGTTTTGACAATTAAGTCATGGTGCTGCCATTAATTGACTGAGTGTACAAATGTGTATTATAATCATTCAAAAATGGATAAGTAGTCGCAATTATATCACATTGATCATACTATGGTGATTGTATGCAATAAAATGGTGAAAGAAAGCACCGCAAGCCTCTTACGTTTTCATGTCATAGTTATGCAACTGAGGCTCACAGACCAAAACCTACATAAATTTAGTGTGATGGCCTTCAATTTGTTTAAATGCACCAAAGAAGAATCTGAGTCTATAAATAGTTAATTCACTTCAGCAGGCATAGGCTGATCTTTCAGTGCTGCAATAATATTCTTAGCTGTCAGTTCGCTCATTGCCGAGCGTGCTTCATTTGTTGCGCTGCCAATATGTGGTAATATCACACAATTGGGTAATTTCAACAGCTTGTGATCTAATGGCATAGGCTCAGGGACGGTTACATCAAGTCCAGCTGCTGCAATCTGGTTGTTTTCTAGGGCCTCTGCTAAATCATCCATATCAATTACAGGCCCTCGAGATGTGTTCACAAGAATAGCTGTGTTTTTCATTTTAACAAATGTCTGGTTGTTGAAGAGACCTTTTGTCGCATCAGTCAGAGCACAGCAGATTAGAATGAAGTCTGACTCTGTGATTAATTCAGTGAAGTCCACTCTTTTGGCAGCAGGGTGATCAACAGGGTGACAGTTAGTGTAGAGAAATTGTCCGACATCAAACCCGCTCAGCTGCTTACAAATCTTCAAAGAAAAGATAAACCATCATCTATGTGTTACCAGAGCAATTTACTTCATATTATGCTCTCTGCAGTGCCAGATTAATAATTAATTAATAACCAATTTTTGTTCTCATCAGCCGATCCAACTTTGAATGTGACAATAGAGGACTGCACTCTTCAATATTTAAAGTGGATAAACGTGGAGTCCTCTTGCAAATTGATAGAGTTCTCAATTTGATAGCCACTGACATCCCTGAAACTGAGATAGAAAAAAAAATGCTGTATATGGTTCTTGTACACTTGACATTTTATGACAACTTATGTACACTCAAATCTTACGGTTCGGAGTTAGGAGAACCCCAATCTAAATAAATTTACCCTCAATAGAAAGTTAACTGCACTATATGTACCTGTTGCCCTATCCTGCCGAAACCGAATATTCCAACAGTTGAGTTTTGGAGAGAAGGTCCACAAAGCCAAGTAGGTTTCCAGGTACCCCATGAGCCATCTTTAGCAGCAGTTACACCTATGTATGAAGGAATAAAATATGTCAACAATACATCTACAGCAGGGCTGTGGTATCTTTCCAGTGTCCTGGGGACTACACACTGTGTGAGAATAAAAAAACAGCATATGCTTACTGCTCAACAACTATGAGAAAATTAATGTGTACATGATTACCTTCAATCAGCCTCCGGGAAGTTGCTAGTAATAGAGATACTGATAATTCAGCTGTGGCATGTGTGAGCACATCTGGAGTGAATCCTACCCTTACACTTCTCTGTTTACACTCAGCTAGGCTCACATGATCATATCCAACAGACATAGTACAAACTACTTTAAGTTTCTCTCCTGTCAATAACATATCCAGAAAAGAAGATAATCTAGCTGATACTTGGGTTTCCCTGTTATACTGACATGTGCTTGTGTTCCAGAATAGTTTTTGCAAAATATTTAGCCCCCTGGGACATTCTAGACTTTTCTAGATTTAAGTATGCTAGGGTTGTAAGTTGAGACTGTTAAGAATTTTTGCAGCAGAGTCAATAATTGTACTGAGTGCCTGATTATTGGGTTACCCAGGGGGTCTTTCAATTAGAAAGAGCGATCATTTACTCCCTGCAAAGCAAGTGATCACAATCACATCGCTCAAAGTTATTACTCACTTGGTCTTTCAATTAGACAAAATAACTCCCAAATCGCTCACTCAGAATGTATATAGTTCCATCAAGTGACTGAGCGATCTGAAAGCAAGCGCCTAGCAGGTATTGCTCACTCAGTGAGTGATCAGATGGCGATTTTGGCTGTTTCTAATTGAAAGACTCCCCTGGTTACTCGAGATTCCAGTTCCACTAAGTAGCCATGAATTGCAAGTTTAGCAGAACCTAGCTTACCTGCCACATCTAAAAGCTCAGCATCAATTTTCTCTGTCAATAAGCAAAATAATGCATCTTTTCCTTCAACATTTTTTAGAAGTTCTGCGCGAGGAACTGCATCATCACTCTGCCATTGAGTGACTGACATCCCCGCATCTTTGAGCAGCTTGATACCTGAATGCGGTACATTTCTTGTTACATAGACATTCATTGGTGCAGATGTGTTGTGGGAGCACCGGTTTGATAATGCTTGACGAAGTACCAGGGCTGCTCTGTTCCCATTCAATAGTTGCTTGTCACTTTTGCCAGGTTTGCAAGTCTTCTTCAGATGCAGACTCAGCCCCCTCCCAGTCCTGTGCAGAAAATTGGAGAGCATTTTGCATAACTTATTGTTAGAATACAGTGAAATTCAAGTCTTTCTCATCAATTTCATAAAAACTCAAATGGCATCATTTTGAGATAAGAATTGCAGATATATAAAGCAGAGGAGAGGGTCTGAAATATGGGTGCAAAGGTAAGTTTTGCAAGATAAGTAATGACCTTGCCAAATACCCTTGACATCAAAATCTTGACCTTTGTTACTACAAAACCTCACTCTCACCATGACCAAAAAAAGCATGATACAGAGACAATAAATTTTTTATTGCAACAGAATTACGGGAAAATATTCTGTTCCTGAAAAAAATTCAAAAAGGTCACAGTAAGTAAAAATATTTAAATTGGTTAAGTACCTGGAGCTCATAGGGATGTTGCTGTATATGGCCAGTAATATGGCGGGAAAGTTTAGATATCTAGTATTTTTGCCAATTCTAGTGGCCAAAAAGAGGACAGGAAAAGACAGGCTACTTCTAACCCTTCTAACACATATATTGCATGTGCCCCTGGGACTAGCCTTCACAATGCCGATACACAGTATCAAGTGTTGATGCTAGACATTGGCAAAGTGAAGTGTGAAGGCATGTAAGTCCCACCAAAATTCTCCATGGTCCCACTCCAATAGATTTGCATGAACTAAAGAGAATGCCCACTGCTGTGGTTAGCCTATGTTGACAGACAGGCTAGCCTGTGGTGTGGTGTTTATCCTAGATAGTTAAAGTTGACAGACTAGGCATAGATATAGATACCACAGGTCTACTCCAAAACCTGTCTTGGAACTTTGGCAATGATGTTTGACTCTGTCCCCTTGAGTTTTTGTTGATTTTTGTTGTTCCAAACGACAAAAACTCAAGGGGGGCAGTCAAAAATTGCCCCAGGTTTTGGAGTAGACCTGTGATGGGTACACTACTACTTGACTGGCGACATGGGCCCTGGTTTCTTCTTTTGCTTCTGACTTACTTACCTGTCTTAACTTTGGGCCAATGTCCAGTATCAACCACCCTTTTGGGGTGATTCAGGACAACAATCATTGGCAAAATAAAGGCATTTACAAGTCCCAGGACCCATGTTTGGTTTGTTTTTCGATTAGTTATATATAGGCCTAGGGATTAGGGAAAGCTCAGTGTCAGAGGCGCCGGATTCCGTCAGGATCATTAGGTCCTGGGTTCGAGCCCCACCGGGTGCACTGTTCGTCTAGTACTACCTGACTTGGCTGCCGTTTTTGCGATTTCGTTCGTCAAAAAATGGTCCAATCATTAGATTACCCTCTGACCTATGTTTTCAAGTGGTTCAATAATTTGCTGTTAGCGATGACAGAAACCGCTAATAGTTAAAAGTAGCTAAATACTTACTATATATGCCAAAAGGCTGGATAGCTCAGTGTGTACAGCGTCTGCCTTGTAATCTCTATGAAAAAGGGATTTGCAGGTTCTAATCCCATTGAATTCTGTTTTTTTTTTAAATAGAATACTACTTCTACTATAGAGGAGTTATCCTCTCAAATTCGCGGGCCTGAGATCCGTGAATAATTAAGACTAGTGAAAAAGGTTTGAGTCGCGAATTGGGAGCCCGCGAATTATTAAGGTCAGTAGGGTAATGGAAAGTTGGCCCGGGCTACTTATATGTATTTAGCATTGATCCGGATTACCTACAGTATGAAATTAGCCTTATCTCAGCGGCCCTACAAGCAAAACAGTGGCCACTAAGACAAGCTGATTTCCTCATGTTTGGTGCATGCATTTTGAATTACAACTTTTATTCTTGACTGATATATCTATGCTTTTGTCTGGTTAAGGGGTTGCAGATATTATGGATAGAGCTTAAAACCAACGACTACTTCAGCGGACTGAAAATGAGTAAGGGGAAAGAGAATAATGGTAAGTTTAAGCCTAAAGGAGTGCAAAGACTAGTGCAGTGTAAGCTGGTTAATTCAAACTTTATAATTCAAAACTCCTGTTAATTCAGACAAGGAAAGTTGATCACTTAATTCAAACTCCGCTTAATTTTGAAAAATTTTGTGGTCCCCAGAGGTTTGAACTAAGTGAACTGCACTGTAATGTGATTTGATCGTATTCTATCACAACAAGATTGCAAATTTATAGGTGGATGAAATTTCCTTTTTTTTATTCTTCCATAGTTGACTACGTTGCGTTTAATTTTATCTTTGATGATGTCACAGGCACCGCACAGACAGGTATATTGACATATCTTGAGTTGCAGAATAGACCCTACAGTGTGATTGATATAGTCAACAACCTGCACAAAGAATATGGAAAAAGTGTGAGTTATAATTGTTTTATCTTTTCTCATACATAATTTGGTTGTGATTTGATGGTACAGCCAATGAATAGTTAGTAAGTTCATCTCAAAATGGCAATTTTAGATCATTTAGCGACCTAATTATGACTTGGTGTATGAACCAATATCAGTCAGGTATTTAAAACTGAGCTTGATATGGGCAATAAAGCCGAACTCGACTTCACTATACAGACGCGTAAATGAAAATTCAATCAAAATATTATCACTTGAAGTTATTCTATTTTATTTAGCTGGTAGTGAAGACGTTAGAATCACTGGTTGAGAAGGGATCCGTCAAGGAGAAGGTTTATGGAAAACAAAAAGTGTATGTCTATAATCAGGTAAATCTCATCATCAGATGCACTGCTGGTTGGGTGTTAAAAATTGTCACATACATTATATACTCATTTTCATGCGGCTAAAACTGAAAACCAAGTCTTGAATGTTCATGCCATATGTAGTGTGTACTATATATTCAAAAGTTGATCAAGCAAAAAAAAACCTGTTGAATCCAAATGAATTGTTTATGGCATGTGAACTATATACTCAAGATTTGTTCTGGCAATCGATGAAAACCTGAATTAAATGTCCCTCAGAGCAATTAATTTTGATATGGTTTGTTGGTATGTATGGTTGAGACATTGACTTAGTATATTAGGTTTATTGGTCCAGATGAGGTTTGTCCAATCTATGGAATTAATTTACCGATCAAATTGAGTCTATGTATTCCCTACTAAGTTGAAGACATAACTCCTGATGCTAGAATAAGCAACAATCAGGTCATAAGCATGTGCATTGTATAATGTAAATCCTTTCAATGCTGAAATTTCACATGTTAATTTCAGGAAAATGTTCCAACTGCAGAGAAAGCTGAACTAGCTGCAATGGATAAACAAATTGAAGCTTTAAACAAAGAGTGCCAGTCGCTACAAGCGGAAGTGAGCAGCTTAACAACCAAACACAAACAGCTACAGACTAACCTCACTCTACAGGAGGCTAAAGAGAGGCACAAACAAACAAATACCGAGGTATGCTGGCTGTCCACTTACACATTTAGTGTCAAATTGACGACTTACTGGGTAATTTACTATCAATATCTGTTTCTCAACTTATGACCTGCTTGGCAAAATGCAGTATAATATATGAGCGGAGTTATCGGATAATGGTTCTGTTATATCTCAGATGAGTGGAGCCCACTGATATATTATTATATGGATGAGGGGAACATATCTGACCCCGAACAAGCGTATTGCTATTTATATATAGTTGCTGGACCGCATTTCTCATCTTTGATTGGTCTACAAGTTCAGAATCGTGATATACCTGAAAATTTTTCATGCAGCTTGCCTGAGTTTTTGAAGGTTTTACTGGGATGTAAATCAATGCATAACATAAGAGCTGCCAGATTTTTAGCTTTATCCAGCTACGGATGGCAATGTCCACAAATAGCCATGCTATATGTTTAACCTCCAATCCATGAACTCATATCTATGGTGGAGCCCCATTTTTGCCATCTCTTCTCATCGCAAGATATTTCAAAGCTATTGTTTTTTTCAGTGTGCAGCCATGACAGAAAAGTTGAACAAACTAAAAGATGGGCAGGTTCTGATATCAAAGGAAGAGAAAAATAAGGTGAGCTGATTCATATATCTAATACTCAGACAGAGCAGACATAAATTTGATGTACAGTTTACATGTGAACTCCCAACAATATCATGGGCCTATGGGTCATGAACACAAAAACTTGTGCCGCATGCTCTATATGGCATTCATAAGCATTATGTTACATATACTTTGTGAGGTTTTGCTCGCAGTGAATCAAATTCCTAAAGCTGTTGCGAATATTTTGTGAAGAAATCACAGCTGGTTTTCCTTAGATGGCTCATAAGCTGACATCAACAGATTTATTATCAAAATCCATCATCATTGATATTTTATATGCAATCAGGTTCACTCCAGACGCAATGAAAAAGTTAAATGTTGGAAAAAGAGGAAGCGCTTGGTAAGTAGCTATCCTCATTCTAAACCAATCTTCAAATATTATTTAATAAATCAATTATGTGATATCACATAGGATGTTTTGCAATATTTCCTCAAATGTTTCATGTTGTCACTGGTTCTTTTTGAGTTGCCCTAACGCACTTGACCAAATTGAAAGAATATTGGGCCAATGAGTTCATTGATTGGACACCCTCTAAATTTCAAATTCTTGATTTCTAAGAATATACTTTTTGCAGGCTACAGATATGGTTGATGCTATTTTAGAAGGGTACTCAAAATCAAAGAAAACTTTATATGTAAGTATTTCATTCGCAGAACTTGCCATAATGGTTTTCAACTGCCAAATTTTGATATTGATTGTTGCTTGCTAATTACAGTAAACAACTCACTATTTTTAGAGTTATCTGCCCATTCTTGAAGAGGAAGCAACTGCGTTGTGGTAAATCCAGGGAGTTTGGGATTAAGTCAGTCCAAAAATCACTGAGATGGTCTTCTCCGAGGAACATGAATGAAATTGCTAAGCAAAGGAGATTGGTCATTATCCGGGATGGAGAATTTGTATCCTTCATAATGGTTGTAGGAAGAGATTGGTATGGAGACGGATGAAGATTGTAAAGTTGTTCCACCGAAAGACTGAGGACATCGGTATTTTGCACATAACCTTGGTACTAAATATTTACCACACACCCTTTATCTTTCTACTTTGCCTCAAATCTAAACACATTTCATGACTACACTAGTACACATACACACGATAATGATTGGAAACGAAATAAAACATATCTGAAACATCACATAGATCTTTTGGTGAATAACATGATTTAAAGTATATAGTCTATTCAAAAAGAATTTAATTCTCAATCTCCGTACTGGCAAAAGAAAAATGAATTAGGTTGTGACTGAATCCAATCGAGTCATTTTATTGAAATTGATGTCCGTGACTGCTTGCCTTACTCAAAAAGTAAGCGTTTTGGCACCATGAGAGTGATTCTTTTGTCTATTAGGCCGTCTTCATTTCGGCACTGTCCCCGGCAACTGGCCTTGTCCGCCCTGCTCTGGATTTGACATAGCAGTCAGTTTTTTGCCGATCCTATCATGAACGTCCATAAACTTGGCTACACATCGGTCTATACAGACAGACTCAGCTTTGGTTAGCTCTGAATCAGAGTAATTCTTTGGAGGAACACATTTCTTTTGACATGATTCTGTCATCCTGCAAAAGAAAATTTCTTTGAAAATTGCTGTGCTGACCCATGAGCCCATGCCCTGATTGTTGTTCATGTGCTAAAAGATTAGGAATCCAAGGTAGGGAAATTCAACAATAGCCTACTACCTGTGTCGTGTACCTCATCCTCGGCCCCTAGAACTCGCATACTTTACATGGAAATATCAAGTATCATTTAGTGTTGATATTGGACATTGTCCCTGGGTCCATGCTCCTCACTTCTAACAATAATCCAGATACAAGTACTACAGTAAGTAAGCTACAAACAGTCACATCACCAATATCAAGAAGGTTCTCCACCAAGCCTCTTCAACTGGTGTCTGCACACACATATGTATTGTATATGGTTGGTAGTTTTCAATGCTGAATTATTATACTTGTACAGCGTCATTGATAGGTATAATAATCCATGAGTACTCAAGTCATTGAGACCTGCTGTCTGTGGTCTGTGTTGAGGCTTGATAATACATATATATACATACATAGTATAGTAGTGGCTAGTGATAATCAGATTAAAGAGTGTTCTTCATTTACTTTACCTATTATACATGTCAGCCATCATCTCCAGCTCTAGGTTCTCCAGTAGTTTTGCTTGGGCATCAGTGAGAGCCATTGTTTAGCTTTATGAAAGTATGGAATGAATGGGAATTAAAGAAAAATTCACATGCAAAACTCTCTTCAGCAGCTCTTTTGTGAATTATCAGGTTTCGGGGCTAATTAATAGCCCCCAAAAATGTGACAAGGTGTTTTTAAAGATTTGGGTCTATGATAAGGAACTGTATAATATGTGTCTGACTTCCGCATTGTATTCACACAAAAGTTATAGTGTCCAGGAGTTGCCCGTTCTTATCACAAGTAAAGACAACTAACATATCCAATCAAATAAATTCCATGTCTTTATCAGGTAGTTTGTCATTGTCATGTTCAAACTCTAATTGATGTTACAAAAATTCAGTGATCAGTCTATGATCATGAGATTGAACTTCCGAACACACTCATTCATATACAATCCTACATTTTTCCCTTTACATAGGAGCTATGTAACATCGTCAATTGAGTCAAGTTAGATGTAAGCCTGCCGGTAAAAACTCCAACCACGGATGGTGTTTCAACTCATTCTAGAACTTGTATTATTACAAGTCATAAATCTCGGATATAATTTTGATGTTCAGGGTGCAGACAAGTTCAGCCCAGTCAGGTTGCAGACGATCATTATGAGTTATCTTTGGTCAATCAATGGTCACTATAGAATCGTTCATTTTATTGCGTGCTTTTAATCGTTCTGTCTTCTCAATTCTCAGCTCGCTCACATGTGTATGGAAAAGACTCAACTTTAATATGTCTAGAAGTATCATCATTGCATTCAACATCATGCCTGCAAATATAGGCAATCTTTATTTTTTTTCATATAATGACGAATATAGATTTAACAAACTATCTTCTCTCCACTTACCCTTACCTTATGTGTTGTTCTGTTATTTGTTCTGTCACGTTCCGGCAATCAAAAAATGATTGTAGATTGACAATAAAGTATGTATCTGACTTCACTTAGCACTTTTTCTTTCAGGCCTTTCTGCATTCTGTCGATCAATCATAGTTCTAATATTTCAAGATGCAAATTTTAGTTTAGTTGGTAATTTGAACTCCTTTTTATCCTGAGTGACGTCTTGCCAGTATGTGTTTCTTTTCTTCTGAAGTTTCTGGTTCATCTGAATTTGCTGACAATATTGTTTAGGATAAATAATAATGTATATAAAACTTATTCAAACAGGTAATATAAATTAGTATCAAATCTTGAGGCGTTATCTCATTCGATTGAAGATTACATGTCAAAAAATTTCAGAAATGTAATGGGGTTGCGAATCTTCAGATCAATGTCATACTCACCAAGTTGCATGAAGTTTATTTGACTATGTTCAGTTCATTCATATGATTCCAAGCTTCCAGAGACTGAACCCGATCAGCATACTTAAGGCGATCATTATTTCATGTGCCAAATAGATTACATTCTTTACTTTTACCTTGTAGTTTTAGTCTAGTCAATTTATGACCCAAATACTGTCTCAGCAGAAATGATAACCAG
Organism: Membranipora membranacea; assembly: GCA_914767715.1. Taxonomy (NCBI): domain Eukaryota; kingdom Metazoa; phylum Bryozoa; class Gymnolaemata; order Cheilostomatida; family Membraniporidae; genus Membranipora; species Membranipora membranacea. Next base: position 19,576,578 of record OU612066.1, read on the forward strand.
GGGTGCTGCTTCCACTCTTCACATGAGCACATTTACATACAATCAATTCTCAATTTCTTGGACCATACGAACAGTGGTCAAGTTGTACTTCTTTATTTTCAGGTACTATGCAAATCCTTGTTGAGCATAACATTTATGCAGAAAAATAGATATGAAATAGTATGAGGAACATGATTGATATCTGGTCTAAAAGAGACATTTTTCTGCACATAATATTGTACGGCCTAGGGAAAAGCCTGTTTTTTGAGACACAGTGCATATTAATACTATTCTGTAACCTTATTTTTGCATGTAAGGCAACTTAACTATTTTTTATGAGCAATGTACCAGCAACATTTTTGGCTAGTTTTTGAAGGTATTACAACATCATCAGATTCAATGTTTTATGTAATAATGTATCATCAAGAAGTCACATATCAGGTTTCAACTCTTCAGTAATTTCACATTGATATGGAATAGACTTGTATGGAATTTATATATACCTCAGTGTAATTTCATCAAGACAGACAGGGGCTTGTTTTCAGGACTCAATAACATGAACCCCTTTTCATAGGGACCGCCTCAATATTTGGGTACTCTTTAGCTTACGAAGCATAGTAATACCAGAGTTTTAATATACGGTAGACTGATCCCAATATATTGAGATATGATTTTCTCTTGCTTGGTGTGGTTATCCGTACCCAGAGAGAACAACTTGGATATTGATCTCTGATTTGGGCTTAAGAACTTGCTACACTGGAAGTATAAGCGATGTGACTCCAGCTTCATTCATTCATGAAAAGTACCTGCTCTAGTATTTGTGAGTGACATTTCTAGGATCTTATGGACAATTAAAATAGCATTCATTAATGTTTTTCATAATTTTATTTGCTTGCAAGAACTACCAATGGTAAAAACATGAAGCAGTACATGACATTTGAGCATGTGTGGGTGTGAGCTGGAATCCAGACTTAAGCCCAGTTCTCGGTGGCACCACCTCCCCACTGGTCTCCACCTGGAGCAGCGGCAGACCAATCCTCGGTGGGTGCTGTGGCTGACCAATCATCAGCGAATCCTGCCTGAGCTGGTACTGGAGCAGCACCAGTTGTAGTAGCAGCGGCTGGGGGAGCAGACTCAGCAGCCCAGTCTTGTGTAGGCTCAGCATCAGTACCCCAGTTCTCTGCTGGTGGGAGTGCCTCAAGAGCAGCAGCCTGTGCTCTCTCAGCGGCAGCTTGCTCCTCCTTCTCAACCTGAAAGTAATCATCAATTATTTATCAGCATTCAGATGGGAGAGTAACATAATCACAAAACAAGATATGAAGTGCCTCAGCTGAAGTGGTCATCAGGTAGTGACAGCAGTGTAAGATGGATAGGCATTCCATCACTAACTGTTACATAAGACGCAAATTACAACCATCACTGACAATTTAGTACTCTTTGTGAATTTTTACCTCGCAAAAAGAGCAAACGTACAAGAGCTAGAGGAGTGCAAATATTCTGATATTATTTACCTCTTCAGGGTCTCTGTAGAAGTAGAGATCAACCATGACCTCCCATGGGACCTCTCTTGAGATGGTACCTCTCAGTCTGAGTACCTCACGAGCCAAGAACCACCAGGCAAGACCGATGGAGTGAATTGACTTGTTGTTGGTTGGGATGGCAATGTCTACGTATCTGGTTGGAGTATCAGAGTTACACAGAGCAATGACTGGGATGTTGACATATGATGCCTCTCTGATGGCCTGATGATCGGCACGTGGGTCAGTGATGACAAGCAGACGGGGCTCACGGTAGTTCTTCTGTAAACCAGATAAACAAGAACAACATTAACGATCGGGTGACTCTCAGTATGTAGTGATGGTATATGGAGTTGATAAAAGAATGCTCAGTGTGTGTGTTATGTTGACAGCATTATGTTCTCTGATGACAGACAGGAGTATCATCACTGCATTCTACATGACTGGACTATTGCTATTCGCTCTAGAATTTTGTTAATATGTTATGAACTATGTTGCTCACATATTTACCTGGATGTAGTTAGTGAATGTTCCTGGGGTGAACCTTCCAGCAATAGCAACGGCTCCAGTAATAGCAGCGTATTTAAGGATAGCACGCTGTCCGTATGGTCGGGATGACACTACGAACACATCTGCTGGGTTCTCGATGGCTGCAATAGCTCTAGCAGCGAACACGAATTTCTCCCACATCTTACGCATGTTCAGTACAAACACACCTGTAACAGGCAAAAAACATTAATGAGGAAAGCAGGTATTTTCCAGAAAGATATGCCAAGAATGTCAGAAAAAGGTATGATTTCATTTGAGGTTAATATTTTTCGAAAAACTGATATAAGCATAACATATATAAGTTATCATTGAATTCTAGAAGGCTCAGCTAAAAGTAGCATCATCTTCCTTCAGAGGCATTGACGAACAGGCATATCCATCGCTCACTGAAGAATAAGACGCAAATTACAAACATCACTGCCTTCAGTTAATTGATTGCTCTCTTTTTTCTGCTTATTCGAAGATCAAAATGTTAACTTACCATCTGGTCTGCGCTTGTACACATACTGCTCCATCTGGTAGTCAGAGTTGGTTGTGCCAAGATGAGATCCGCAAGCTAAGATCTTCTTGACATCCTCCTCTTTGAGGGACAGCGCTTCACAGTTACCTGACATTTTTAGTTCAGTAGGTCAATTAGGTAGTTACGATTACCAACCTACAATTAAAATAAGCATGAGACTTACAGTTTGAGTTAGTAAGTATGATATTTATTTATCATCCATCATGACTTTTATTTTCCTCAAATTTTGATGTTGATAATTATCCTAGTGTGTAGATATGATCAGAGAGTTTTCCCATATTCGATCATCCTCCAACTAATATAAGCTGAGTAATAATAAATGATGCGTGTATTTTTTATTCAATTGAATTGCCAAATTAAATTATTGTCATCCACTTTTGAACTCACCAGATCCTAGTATTTAAGCCTTCATATGCACTGAATATAGGCAAAATATCTTCCATGGTATCCCTTAGTTTTGAAATTGCCATGCTTGAACTCATAGTCGATTGCATACAGTGTGTGCAGCATAAGCAAGAGTAGAGAACTTACTGAAAACTTCTTATGCCACTAGGACTTGGACGCGAAAAGGAAGAAAGAGGGCGTGCAAAGAAGAATTTTAGCTTTATATTGTGCTCTTATTGAATATGGAGTGTTACTGACAGCTAGACATGTCAAGGTAAATCTCAAGGTCATCACCAAACGTGAAAAAGGGAAAGCTGTAGTAATCTGGATTAGGTCTGCTTAGTATTTCACACATACATGTACTTTGCTAGAATACTCTCTGTATGACAAATCTGAAGTAGTAGCTCTTTTGACATTATCTTTCAGCTTTCATATCCAACAATGCCAAGAAGAACTTCAAAATCTAAGAAATCAGGTGGGGATAAGTAATCATGAAATGAATAATATTTAAATATATATATATTTATTATAATACATATATATTATTTATATGAATGTATGTATACGTAATGTTTGTTGTTGTATATCAAGAAGGAGGAATTAACTCTCTGGTAATACATACTTTTGCCATAGCAAAGAAAGGCAGGTGTAGTAGTGCAAAACAGGCAGCGCTCACTCTCAGTGAGTGAGTGTGAGTGTCGGTTACTCATTACTCAAGTTAGCCAGCTCAGGCTACCCTGGATTTGGTTATTTATTATACTGTGACATTGAATGGTTGCTGTGGTGAATTCATTATTCTATCTACGTATATATGTGATTGATGATTCATTCTTTATCATTCTCTGAAACTTTTAGCATGGGACAAGCCTTTCTATATGTATGTTTGTATATATTTATTTATCTCGTTTCTTCAAACAATATGACAGACAATATTTCCACTGGATTTGGGTGGGAATTTTCCTTGTTGATAATAATTTTCTTAATGACTGACACTACTTATTCCTTTTAGAAAAACCTAAGACTGGAGACAGAAAAAAGAAGCCTGTTGACAAGAAACAGGATGCTAAATTTACAGTTGAAGATATCATTGAGAAGGCAAGTGCAATTTCTAAGTTGAAAGCACTCAAATTTCATGACACTGACAATTCACTGGCAGTCTTGAGCACAATGTCACAAAATATGACTGGATAATCTTGGCCTCTTAGAACATGCAGGCTAATGGGTAGGTGCTCATTCCAGCATGTGTTTCTTCGTTACTTTGATATTGGCAACATGGTATCATAGCCAAATCATCTCTTACACCAGATCAATCACATCGTGAGACAAGATAACCCACGCTATTTATGATACCACAGCACCCCGAGCTGAAACAGACGATATTCACTGACTTTATATTCTTTGCAGGCCCAGGCATGTATAGACACGTACGATTTTGACATGGCTCAGATATACTGCCAGAAAGGCCTGGAGATGGAGAATGACAACATTAATGTGCTTCACCTGACCGGTCATGTCATGATGGAAGTGGGAAATATGGAAGCAGCAAAACAGGTAAAACATTCATTGCTGAAAATCAAGGCACTTACACAGGAGCCTCTTGTGGAAAAGCTGTATTTTTGTTGTGTCATTTCACAAAAAAAGTATGTATTGACTCAGAGAGGAACAAATTCAGGTTTAATAAAAAGGTACAACCTTTTTTAACTACAATGTAGTTGAATTTGTATAAATATATTTGTCTTCACTGCAGGTAATAAGAAGTAAAATACAATAGAATTATTCCTTATCAAACATAAACACAACTTTCATATTGATTATTTTCCCTCCCATATCTCCACTTATGATATTCTCTAGTGTTATGGGAGACTGGTAGAGTTAGAACCGGAGGAAGGACATCTGAAGTACCTGTATCTAGGTCAGATGATGGATGGTATGGATGCAGTCAACTGCTACAGAAAGGCCATACAAGTCATGCTCAATAACATCGAAAGTCAGGTAATTAATCCTTTTTAAGCACAGATAAAAGCATTTGACTTCACCAATTTTTTTAGTTGCGCATCGACCTCATCATGTATTTTGGGAAAGCTTTAAGATGAGCGTGTTGTGGAATAACATGAGGCTGAGGCTGCAATATCGGTGTCAACTGATCATAGTTTGAAATTGGAGCATATATGGTGGCCCAGCAATTCGCAGTAGTCAGTAGCACCAACTGAGCCTTACTCAAAAGACTGATTAATAAGGTAACCTGGCCTCTTGTATTGATCTGTTATTCAGGAAAACAAGTCAGAGGCTCCATCGGATGTTGCCTCAGCTCAGACAGAGGAAGACAATTCAGGTACTAACTCAGAGCCTACAGTGAAGGATGTGTCATCAGCTTACCTATCTATAGCTGAACTATACATGACAGATCTATGGTGAGTCTGTCTGTTCTGTGAGCTTGTAACAGGGACTGTAGATAATATATTCATAGTCTCTGCTCATAATGTATTTGATTACGGTCATTAATGCTTCATTCTTACAAGGCAATTTTTTATGAAATTCTAGATGCATCCGCATTTGTAAACAAGAAAGAATGCTGGACTTATAATGATGACAAGTTTTGGTTTATAATCGGCTGGATCATGCTTTCCCGTAGAGACAGTTACAAAACATTATTTGTATCTGACTGATATATTTCTTGTCACATAAAATATTAACCCGTCATTTGTACAATGTTACAAATTCTGTGTGTAAATACATGTTCTGACTATCCTGACATATCTTCGGCCAAGAGCATTGGTTTTTCAAAACGTTTTTTTTCTAGAAATAACTTCGCATTTCATAAATTGTTCAGAAAACTATTAGTCGTCTTCTCTCTGAGGTTTTTGTTCAGAGAGAAGATGACTCCATATTTCATTTTGTTATTGATGATAATAACGCAACACCACTAAATGACAGTTACAATGCAGTGTATACCTGATCACATGGTATAGGGTAATTACTATGCAACATTTTCTCAGTTGAAAAAATTATTCATTCATTTGTTCCTAATGTTCACTATCCATCCTGTGTTCAATGTCATCTTTGAAATTTGATGATTTTAAAGGACAGTTATATGGACAGCGATGTAATAAAAACTGATTCACATATGTGTACGATGGCTTAGAATTTCTAACTTAAGATTTCATTCCTAGCCCTAGCAGGTAAAATGATTGCCTCCCAATCTCGGTTTGTATAAGTGCTCAGATCAGATAGTTGTTTTTGGATTTTGTGGTGTCAAGCCAATACCTACAACTCCTCACTACTATCTGAGCAGTTAGACTAAGATCGTTTTTCATTGAGATGTTTAATAAAATTGTTTATATTTGTTTCCAGTGATGAGGAGGATGCAGAGGACCAGTGTATAGGATGTATTAGAAAAGCAATAGAACACGACGAGACAAATCCTGAGGGTTATCAGGTACTCGCTGACTATCACCTAGTCAAGGCTGAACTAGAGGTAATGTTCAACTTTTCATATTTCAGGAACATCTTATGGACTTTTATCTTTTATTTGTTTCAACATTGCCATACTACTTTGGAGACTTTTCAGTTAAATGACAGAGATTGCTTGTTTGTTACAGCCATCATTTTCTCTCACCCCAAACGAGCAGGTGTGTAGTTATAAGCAGATAGCTTTCTCGATTAAGATCACCTACGTCTATAAACCTTTTGGATGAACTTACAGAAAGTGTTGTGACTTGGCCTTATTATTAGTATAGTCACGCATGGGATCATTTTTACTTACTCACACACATTCAAGGGATGGATTGAATAATTTCATGTCTTATCAACCCAAAGCAGGTCACATTGTTGACGACGGTAGCAATTTGGGTGATGCGTATGTCACTGAATGAGGTTTGGAGACAGCATAACACTCCTATGTAACCAGTCATTTTTGTGATACTGTCACCTATGTTTTCACAAACACGACACCTATATCAATGCTTACTTGTAGGAAGCTAAAACACAGATAAAGAAGAGCATATCTTTGTGGCTGCCGAGTGCTAGACAGCTTGTGAATGAGGACGAGAATTCAGACAGTCCTGCTGTTGCTGACCCTGTCGACTGTTTACCTATTACACCTGAGGCCCAGCTCAAAGCAGCCAAAACACTCATAGAAGTAGAAGAATATAATGTAAGCTGTTACATCAATGTCTATCACCGAAATTTCAAAAAGTAACTTCTGATTGTAAGGGCATGATACTGTGTAGCTTGAACAGTAGGATGCTGATTGTGCTCTTAATAGTGTATCGCTCAGTAGTCAGTTGATACTATTTTCTCAATCAACAGCAAATTTGATAGTGTACTATCGAGAAACAGACTATATTATTTTCCAAGTAAAAAACTATGTGTTGCTGTGAACAGGTCGTTTCTCTTCTTGGAAATGTATGTTAATGTTCTTCTTGGTTATTAGAATTCCTTTACATTTTGTTATTAAACATAATCAGTTCACAGCCAAATCACTCGTGTGGAAATGGAATCTCCTTGTTCAATACGACCTACTGATAATTTCAACATATTTTTTTCTCTTCTATGGGAATGACATCATCACATCGAGCTTGCTTGGTGACAATGCCTCTGTAGTCTATATACATGTATGTGAGTTTTGAATTAACAGCGTGACTGATTCTGATGTTTATTTGCAGGATTCCACAGATATACTGGAGTTACTACTTGATCAGGACGATACAGTCGTTGATGTGAGTAGAAACTAATTCTTCTATAATTTTGTCTATCGTTACACATGTATGGACAAAAAATGTCTTGATCTCCGACCCCATACCTAAAATCATCAGAAGCTGTTGTTTTGTTGTTCGCATAAAATTAAGAATTTGTACCTTGTAAAGGTTTATCTTAGCACAACTATGACTTGTTTTTTTGTTTGGAACAACTACAGCTAAGACTATTCAGATAACATATTGTTCTGATAATAACTATTTATTACTACAAGGTTGAGTTCTTCCAGGATAAATAAGTATAACACTTAGCAGTGACATTGCTATTACGATATTGTTTAGGTTTGGTATTTGATTGGATGGGCAAATTATCTACAGGGAGATGATTACAAACAGACATCTAAATACTACCTGGAGAGATGCAAAGAGGTGAGCCCAAATAGGATATTGTGATCATAAGTACGACACTTTTACATTTCTGTGGATCTAATTTGCCTGCATTTGGAGTTGCGTCCCCTTGAGGCAGCTCACCAGTTGAACTGGAGCAATCTAAAATGCAGGAAAATTGGAACCAAAGTGATCTTGTCTATCTAGTATCTTCTAGGTTGGCGCTACAGGTTTCAAACGCCGCAACTTTCCATATCCAAAATGTTTTGCTGAGGTTAAGCATGGGGTCAAATTCCACCTATTTTATCGTTGATGTTTAAGTGCATCACCATAATCATATTCGATGTGGTATACTGTCTATTGTGCCTTTATATCTGAATATAGTAATACTTTAAATTCCACGTCACAGGTGTCACTCAAGACAAAGTATGAGGATGAAGATGTGATGGCTCATGTAGATGAATTATTACAGGAGTTGAGCTCCCTATCCGACTTAGGTAAGTTATATGAAGGTACAAACGGCTGCCACACTAGAGATTCGGTCGCATGTCTAACAATCAGTGCTTGATAGTGATAATATAAGAAGTATGCCGCCTGGTTCCTCAAAAAAATGAATTTTTTACCAAAGGCTCTCATGTCTCTTCTTGCTTCTCACTGCTTTCAACCTAGCCTGTCTTAACAAGCTTTGTTTGGTGGGTGGGGGGGACACAACTCGTTTTCCACAGACTTTCCTATACAAATTGATTAGTGTGATAAAGAAGTTATCTACCCGATTGCAAGAGAAGCATTATTTATTATCGGCTATTATTGAAAAGCTTTGTCCCCCCCCCCCCCCACCCACCGAACAAAGCTTGTTAAGACAGGCTACTTTCAACCCTGCCTTGATTGCGAATAAACCTGAAGAATGCTAATGGATATAAAAATGAAAGAATCTATTTCGAGATTTAGTTCTCAACTATGTCATCTTTTTTTTAAAAGGCTATAAACCCTGAATTAGCTTGGACACTTCTTGCTCTTGAACTTCTACTTTTGTTGATGATAAAAAATCATGTTGCAGGATGGTGATAAGGTTAAACATTGAGAGATTTTAATGTTTCAGATGAGGAGCCCCAAGAGAACCTAGAAAATCTCGTTGACAATGAGGAAGAAATGGACGCAGATTGATAAGAGTGTAATATCTGAACTTTTGAAAGCGCGGCGTGAGATGATACTGCATGGCAGATGTATCTTTGAATGTATTGATCTGTGATTGTTACGGGATTCTAAGATGTGTTTTGTTATTTGATTTCTTGTATTTATTGTTATGTTTCCACCAACCAGGATTGTAGTTACCCAAATATATCAACAGCTAAAATGATAAGTTGATTCCCATTATAGGGACAGTTACTAGTTTCATGTTCACATTAGCAGATATGGAGTCTAGATTTAAAGACACGCCAAAATCAAATATTCTGCTTAGTAGCCATGTTTTGTGAGCAGATTGACAAAGCATTAAATAATCCGTCATCAAGACTATCATAGGAAGTAAGTCCTGTCCATAAATATTTAAATACTATATAATATTATAATATGTTATGGTCCTGTGAAAGGGTCCATGTATATACCTGTGATATTAGGCCAACAGATATCAAAAGATGGATACTAAGAACTTATTTCATTATTTATACTATCAAGGAAATAATTTTCTCAGATAACGTCTCCTTATATGACCCAGACTTGGCCAACTCAGGTAACTGTAGGACTATCTGTGAAGCGAGGTGATTTCCATTTCATTGAGAAAAACTATGGTCGGGCTATTTCTTCAAAGTTTTGAATCGGGTATGCATAATTGGCTGTCAATTAGAATAAGTGATGATGGCACAGCTTAAAGGGTATTTCATTAAGTGATACTCGCTCAGCTCATATGCAATTTTTGTCAATTACACAATCCGGGAGACTTCAGAAGATTCCACTGCCTGTTAATCTCCTTCCCAAATATGGTTCAGAGCCCAAATCTGCCTTTATCTTAAAAGACATCTTTCTGAGGACACCCCATCCTTCTTTTTGACCCTATCATGGTACTGATAAATAAAAAATTTTTTTATCAAAATCAACATTCTTACATAAAGCACAGATATTTTTGCATGGCTGGTTGCTGTGATCCACCTACGATGTTCAATGTTTGTTTGAAATCAAGATTTACAAGGAATCTTGGCGCATTTGTATCAAACTAGTATAATCAGCAAGCAAAAAAATATGAATTCGACCACTGGATTCATCTATCGCACATGAAAAATCCACAGTGAGAGTTTGCATAGTTTCAACTTCAATTCAAAGATAATGGTATTTTAAAATCCCATATAAACATCTAAGTATCAACATGTTGGGGTTGCATAAGCATCAGTATGTTGGGGCAGGGGTTGTAAACAATGATGAATTTTTAGCTCTGCGTTCTCTCCATATCAGTTCTGGTTGCTGCCAAACGGCCGCTTGATTGATGTTTCAGCGTTTATACTTTTTCTCTCCTTTCCTTGAGGGATACATCTAACCCATGTAAAAACTATGACTGGACAGGGGCTACTACATGTCACGTAGCGATGAGAAAACTATTATGAGTGCTATAATGATGTCTGATGAGAAAACACGGGTTCGAATGGTTTGACCTGAGTGTTCCATGAAATCTTTACGAAGAGAAAAAAAACAGAGAAGCGACCCAAATAAGTTACTAATGCAAGGGATAAAAATTAGCAATATTTATAAAATACAATTTGTTCTCATGTTTGCAGATCTTTTAGTTTGTCGAGATATAAAATAGGGAGATGGACCAACTATTATGAACTAAACAGCTACTTCTCCTAATGAAGTATTTGTGAGGATTGACTAAAGTGCATGTTCTTATTTTTTAATTTCTGTCAAGCTCCTGAGTTGCTTGTTTATCTTTCAAATTCACCCACTGAATTCCTCAATGTAAGAGACTACACCACAAACACGCAACAACAATTGAAGGAAAACCGTGAAAAAACAATCCCGCCTATTTTAATTCATATGATTGCGACAATCACCTCCCTTCCTGATTGTAATGACGACACCATCAGGCATTGTTAAAGACAAAGATGGAAGTTACATGATTTATTCATGAACCACCCTGACCAAACCCTAAAATAGCTTATACAACTAACATATAACAGGTATGTTACATGACAATTTATCACTCACGCAGAAACTTGCAAATGTAACATTTTGGTTTGAAATCAAGGACAGTAGAACCATCGATTAATTGGACCTGTTTCGTGAAAGGTGTTTTACAGATGTATCTGGGTTTCCATAAACTGTAAAAAGCATGAAGGGAATACAGCTCAACTGGTTGATAGTTGCTGCAATATTTACTATCTCCCTCATATGGAAACCAGGTAAGAACATTCAAGTGTACTTGCAGTAAGATTTAACAAAAAATAATAAAAAGTCTCAAACTATGCAGCACTTTTTTCTGGGCTGATCTTGGACTTCATAAATGGTAACTCAGCATTTGAGCATTCGGGTTGAAGATAATTTCATTTTATTACTTTTCCTGTCCATGCATTAGAATGTATGAAATATCTGCAGTGGATGTTTTGCAAACATTTTATTAGAATATATTTTCTTTTTCCGTAGTTTCCTAAAATGGTTTGTGTAGATATGTAGAGTTTCAGATATAACATGAATTCTGGAACATCATAACTTACCCCATTGCGAAAAGAGTTCATCGCAGGTACCTGGTTAATTCATGTTTAGGATGTAAACTAAGTCAATGTTTAAGACTTTAGCTTTGTTTTCCAGCACACACCATAATATTTTCGCTTCATAATTTGTTTTCCTTTTTCTCAAAGAAGCTTGTAATCAACAGTTGTAGCGTTGCATTGTTCTGCCAAACTATACCTTCTGTTCTATTTATATATATGTACCATAGCTTTACGTATGAACCTAATAAGTTGTCATAAACACTATGATACATTCAAATTTATATCTGTATCACATGGTGAGGCGACCTTTATAACTTTTGTGATACAAACTGACTAATGAGTCTGAGAACCCAGCCATAGAAAGAGGTAGACCAATTTATGCATGTTTACCTTTTTTACATTCTTGTAGTGAGTGGATTATCGTTCGCTGGTCCGGTACATCTAAAAGAGTTCAGTCTCAAAGGCATTAATAACTGTAGACTGTGGTGTAAAGGTAGAGGATTCAATTATTACTGGGCTAGTAATATTATCTGTCATTGCTGGAACTACCCAGCCAGGAGAATTAACAGTCAACGAAACAGATTTAATACAGCAGGTAGCAGGAGAAGCCGACTTCGTTGATTTGAAAAAAGTTCTCTCCATAATATTTATTTTGAAGTTTAATTCTATGAAAGTTTGCACCGAGACGAGAGCACATTCTACCCAGAAAGGAAAAATGTTGATGATATATTATCTTATTAAAGGTAATGGTTATCCAGTGTTTGACGATTTGCGTTCAAATTAAATTTTCCTGCATCCTGATGTTCATATACTGTTTCAAACATATTTATTGTTTTCCTTCATTATGAGTTTAATTCTACGGTGACTCAATATAACATATGATCATAAACATAAAAAAGGCAGAGAGTATTAAAAGGTGTGACAGAAAAGTGGTAAAAGTGATGAGTTACATCATATTGAAAATGTAAATAAATAGAAAATGATGCATAAAATTCATATTACTCAGCCCTTGGCAACAAGGTGAGTACAGTGATAAGTGACTTGTAAGTTCAAATCCTCTCCATCTAGTAAACAAAGAAGAATCAAAACCACTCTATCAATTATGAGTGATATTTTAGGCAATTTTTTGTCTAATGTGGCGGCCCACCCTTTCTCATAAATTTTAATGCATGTTTAGTGCACGGCTTATAGAACAATTATGTAAGATATCAGTTCCTTGAGGTTTTGCCCGCTCTTGTCTACCCTACTCTCATTATGAGTCTTATTTGAATTGTTTTTGCAAGTGAAAAAACCAGGTCCACATTATTTACCTTACTGACCCTTCAAATTATATTTTTGTAAAATACAGAAATAAAAGATTTTCTATAGGCCCCATGTCAGGTCATTCATAAAGTGCGACATTGTCACAACTCACAATCAGTCACAGGGTTGGGTGGGCACCGTGTTGGTAGATCATAATCTGTATGACAAAATGGTGAGACATCAGATCAAAAATCTTTGTTGTCACCATAAAACTATGATTTTACATCTTGAGGTGAGATTTCCAGGTTTTGAGCTTGAGAGTTCATTTTTAAGTCACATATGGTGTATTAGCAAACCACTTTGTTGCTCTCACTGCCAAATGAGAGCCAACTATTGGCTAGTTTATGGTAGCATTGAGAGAATAAATGTGGAAAAAAGTCAGTTGCCCTTATTCATGCATAATAATGTACTCCTGTGCGCGATTGCTGCTGTCAAATTCTAAGTTTGGTGACTAGACGTCATTTCACTACTATTAAGTTTGAGATTGAGGAAGTATCCCTGCATTTAAAGTTCCTCCTTCTTTGCTTGAACGCTGCTAGCATCTCATCAGGAAATAGGGAGCAACAAGTATTTGCAAATTGGTGTCATCTCACAATTATCCATACCTTGACTTGACAAAAGGCACAAGAATTGTAAGACTTTCAGCTGATATGGATTTCTGTCAACTTGACTAGTAGGTTTACATCTTAGTAATAAGCGATCTCACGCTCTGTTCTCTAGATGATGTTGTATAGATTCTAATTTGTCTAGAACTATGTCTATGTTTGGTCTTTGATCAGCGGCTATATTCAGCATTGACTTTGTAAGTTCCACCAGCTTGTAAGTATATCTGTCAGAAACAAGACATGATTGGTTATTCAAGAATACATTCATAGACTGAACATCAAACTCAAACTGCCGCAAACTGTAGTTTGTGATGAGTATTTCATGATAAAATGCCCGAAAATGCAACTTGCCGTCAACCGAGCACTCAAATCACATCAAATACAAAGTCTACATGACCAGAATTTAAGGTAAACATTGAGGATACCCCCCGAACAATTTTTCTTAAACTTAGTAAGTCAAGTTGAGTATGTTTGTCATACACCCTGGTTGTGACACACTGTCACTTAATCAAGCCTGCACATATAAGGAGATATGTCAATATAAGTAAAAGGGAGGCTTTAATGCCAATTCTGATTTGAGACGGAAAGCACAGAAGTGTTTATTAGAAAAACTTAAATTATCTAAAGCTAGCATCATGACTACAATAACAAAAATGGTCTAGATGACATGTTTTGTAAACGCTTTTCTTGCCATAAAGGTTCTCTATTCTTATTCCAGACCTGATTCTATTGGAAATGATTTCTTTTTTTTAAATATTAACTTACTTTAATTGATCAGGGTACTCGACATTACCACCTATTGCTGCGAGCGCAATGCTGCCACCTTTTGAGTATATTTGATCAAATGGTCCTTGAAGATAAATACAGGCATAGATGAGACAGCCCAGAGACTAGAAAGAAGAAAAGTTTACATGATAATGTGATATATATATATATTTTTATATCCTTTGGCAAAATAATTATTATGTATAATGAACCATATACGTTGCAGAAGGAAGTATATATCCCGAGGTGCTGGGACTGGACACAATCAGTCTGGAAAGCTCCAATGAGGATTTATTAATTATTGTATGTTGGTTATTCTTTTTTAATCCCACACTCAGTACAGTCGAATAGACAATAATCAGGGTAAGGGTAAGGTGCACACACATATATACATGTATATAAATTGCATTTGTGTCTTTGCAAAGAAACTCTTTGTGGCAATTGGGTAGATATGAAGAGTTATCCTTCCAGTTTGTTTGAAAGAGCAACTCCCAAAGCTTTCATATTATATAATTCTTGGGCTAGACTTTCGAATGTATGCAAGACAAACCCATATATCTGTAGTCTCAGTAATAGTGTCTTCAGTTTGTACATTGAATAGCTCTGGGGCTCTGTAAGGCATCGTACATCGCTCTGCTGCATCATCTTGTAGCCTCTGAGCTTCACGGGAGTTGCTGGCATGGTACACAGCCTTATCTGTAGAACCAAGGTCCATTAACACAGCACCTCCCTCATCATTTATCAGTACGTTAGCCGGTTTTATGTCTCTGAAAGATATAGAAATATAATAATGTTGAATATTAAGTGCTAGATTAGCCAGTATGATGTAACAAGCAAACTTATAGAACTTCTAGATATCATGTTACTCCTGATACTGCCAACTTTGGCTTCAAGAGATTCTTGTTTCACAGGCAGGTCAAGCCCGACTGGGGCATCAACAGAGCCCATTAGTCAATAGAATGCAACAGAATTTAAACATGAACCTCTAACAAACTGAGCTACCTCCTACCAGCATTTACTTTAACATTTTTCGTTCCGCAGAGGTGATTCAAGAGACGAAAGTTTCTATACTACTATACTATTGTAATTGTTACAATCTACATTTTCTTATGTTCTTAGGAAAACAAATAGATGAATAGCATAGCATTAAAGATATAAATATATATATATATATGCCTACCATCTATTATGATTATATTATATCCATTTATTTATATATGGGTATGTCAAAATGTTGACTCCATAAAACTAACCTGTGAGCAAGCTTCGGAGAGCTGGAATGTAACGCCTTGACTGCTTGGCAGACATCACTGAGCATGCTTAAGAGATCACTTTGGTTCAGATACTGTCCAGATTCTATTTGGTCTTGTAATGTGCCTCCCTAAAATACAGTAATAACCGGATAGGGCTATGTGCAAAGTATTTAATAGTTGGTAATAGTATAAAATATGACACAAGAGCATTGGACAGTGTCCATAAGCCATGAAGTCCTCATTTTCTATCGATTACAGTTTGCGTATGCACAAGTTGCATTTTAACACACACTAGCAAAATTTTCGCAAAACCTTTCAAGGCTGCCAATAGAATGAAATCAATCAATGATGTTGAATGCGCCTTCTTTTCACCTTGAATTGCGACACCAAAAAGATCTTTTCTTTTAATCCCCTATAGATATAGCAGTAATACATAAGAGATGAAACTCACAGAATAGAGAGGCATAAGTATAAGGATCTTGCTGACAACGCTTGATGCCGGGTTGTTCACTGAAACAACAGTTGATCCTTCCAAAGATATAATATTAGGATGGTCTCTGAATTGCCTCATATATTCTATTTCTTTCAAGAATTTATTTTCATCCTCCTTTGAATGGCATAAAATTCTCTTCAGTGCATAGGGCTTGTGTGTCCGTGAGTTTGTGACCAGGTCTACAAAACTAAAGCCTCTGTAAAAAAAAAGATAGAAATAATAATAATGAAATATGAAAGACTTAATTGCAGTCATAGTGCAGAGGTTGTAGTTGGTCATTATATTGATTCCTTACTGCTGCTATTACTGAAATTTCACACTCAAGGCACCTTGCGCTTGAGGCAAACATATATTTGCCTATTTCACCCTGATGTTGGCTGGCCGCAACACATAGCTTGCAAGCCACAGGTGTAAAATACTAGGCAGTAGTATTCTTGAAAGGAAATTAGTCGGGAGGCCCATAATAATAGTATGAAATTCATATATCTATCTTGTATACCAAGCCATTAGCCATGCATGTGGTTCCTGGTGTGAGATTATGATTCACATGATATAAATAGTTGACAAGAAGTCCCAGCCATTACCTATGAATCAGTTTAAAACCTCCTGTATATAAATAAATATTGGGATGAGGAGATGAAGCTTAGCAGCCGAGTTACTTACCCTTCTCCAAGTCTTGACTTTACATGGTAGGTCTGATTCTCAATCACAATTGCTTCTTTACCACAGAAGCACCCCATCACACGTGATGTAAGTGACATGTAGCAATTACTGTGGCACACCAGCAGCACTTATTACATAGTAACCTCTGAGATATAAGTTCTTTTCTTGGCTTTACTCTTGTGTGATTAAATCTTTTCCATTTTCATTTTCCCAGTTTAAATGACCTTGAAGATTTAAGAGGTCAAACATAGCCAAAGACCTTACAATGTATTGGGCATCTGCTTACCCTCTCTCTAAAAATATTAAGACAAACCAAGTAAAAAGCTATATCTTAATTTCTTGTAAAAAGTAATTAAAAAATATAATATTTCATTTTCAGTGTTATGTATCCTTGGTGTCATTACGTGGAGTCAATACAGTTCAACCACTATCAGGAAATACTCCAGTTGTTTTATCCATTCAGTCTGATTACCTGCTACTATTCTATAGTGACAGAACATTCAACCAATCAATTCAATACAATAGACTTAGTGTAGGACACACTGCAGGATGACGATCATGATGATGATGTTGTACTAGCTAGGCCTAGCAGTAGCACTGTCTATGACCAAGGAGTAACAGGTGTTACTCCTTGCTGTGACCAAGGAGTCTTTAACTCCTTGCTGTGACCAAGGAGTCTTTAACTCCTTGCTGTGACCAGCTCCTTGCTGTGACCAGCTCCTTGCTGCAATTAGGTCTACTCCAAAACCTGGGATTTTGGCAATGTTTGACTGCCCCCCTTGAGTTTTTGTTGTTTTGTTGTTTGAAGGTAATTCATGGTTGAGAAGACACATCCAACTTTCTTGGTCTCTGGAGTCAAAAGAAATTTGCATTTTGAATTGGATTTGGAAATGGAGACCACAAGTGCCAGTAGTAGGAATCGATGATATGATTTGATTGCCCAAGGGAGTAACTCTTTGGTTTGTCTAAGAAGTAAATGGGGTCCCCTGTGACTACTTGGTTTGCTCCAAATATACAATTATGATGACAGTTATCACCCCACTACACCCACAACAGCTTAGGCGCTCTCTCTGATTGAATGTTCTTCTCCAATTGACCAACGTCACAGCCAACACATGAAGCAGCGATCATGTTTTGTAGTAAAATTACAGCTGTCTTGTGCGGAGGCAGGGAATTGTTGATTGTTCTACATCTCGGCATGTCACTAAGAAATCTATTACAAAACCTGGTTACTGCTATTACCAATATGCCCTCAAATTATTAATGTTGTGTTCTGCTTTATCCTGACAGAGAAATAACAAAACCACTAAATAAGTTCCTCATTAAATAAGGGTACTATGTGCGGGTTTTATGACTGATCTTTTTAGATTGCCTCTATTCAGTGTTATTCCAGTCTGGTGGGTTTTTTAATATCCCAGAGATTATGGTTGAGACCAATGCATATCGCTCCACCTCAGATACAAAACAACAGATTCAGTTGATTTTCCAGGCAGGGAAACAAACCATGGCTTTTTAATAGGATTTGTGATGTGCTCACCTGAGTGCTGACCCCTCAAAGACTGATCGTGACTAAAGCTGAAAAGCCAAATAATAAAATTCATTAGGATCAAAATTCCGTTAAACACACCTTTCCAATCCTCTTGAAGTTATAATCAAGCATACAGTGTTATTCACTATGATCCCATGTTGCGATTTCATAAGGATTTCGGGAGTAATAGCCCCATGGAAATGGCATTAAAGTCAAATTCCGATTGTGACGAATGACTTTTTTGACGCGAATACACATCCTGTCTTGAATCAAACAATATCTAATTGGCTGAGCTGAATGGTGAGCGGCTTGCACACAATGACTTCAAAGGGCATTACCGCGGGAGGCCGGGGTTCAAGTCCCGGCTGCGGCAGATTCTTTTCATGTTTTTTCCATCATGGAAATGGTTAGCATTCATAATTCATGGGACCATAGTGATTGAGAATTCACGTCACAATACATATCCACATTGATTCGAAAGCAGAAAACATTTGAACAATACTGTTGCAATCAGCGCAATGATCACAAAGCAGGATCCTGAATATATCCCTGGTTTGTTGCTCTGGTAAACTGATATGAGGATGACACATGATATGGCACCCATCGTATTCAGAGGCCCGGAAAAATTTGATTAAGGATATATTGGTAGTAAATCTGTCAGACAATTTTATAATTTATGCCGGGTCCATCAATTAGTTGTGTTTTAAGGTTTTGATATGTATCTATCTTGAGTGTAGTTCTTCTAATTTTTGAGTAATTTGGGCAGTCAAAAACAAAATGGTTATCTGAATAAGATATCTCCCCACATTTAGGACAAGATGGCTCGTCAGCAATGCTTATTCGATTTAAGTGTTGTTGAATGGACCATGACCTGTGATAGTATTTAAAACATATGACAGAAGTGGCCTTTTGAGTCGCAACAGGGGTTTGGATATTTGACCCTTGATATGTCCAGTAAGGGTTTTTGTACATTTTTTTGAGTTGAACCTCTGATCTTTTAAAGCGCTCATCGCTAGTTCTATGATTTTTATTTTGTGACTGTTTGAGCAATATGGAGTGATGGTCCAGGATCGAGGGTATCATGCGCACCCCGAGGTTGGCAAGCTCATCAGCACACTCATTACCATTGATCCTAGAGTGGCCAGGGACGCAGATAAGAGTGATGGTTTTTGTTGTAATTTCAGGGTTTTGAAGGGGCGGGGGGGGGGGGTTTATCATTCTCCTATGTTTTTTATATAGTATATGAAAAATTGGCTATTTCTGACCAAATACCAGCTCCGTTAAGTGTTTTTCTTAACTTCTCAAGGCTTTATTAGTGCTATTGCAAAATTATTTATCTGAATAGTGAAGTAATTGAGCTCAACTATTTATTTCCTTTGAAGAGTGAAGTATTCATGCAATTGGTAACCTATATTTTGAGTTGTTTACTGTCTGATTGAAGAAGTGGATAAGGAAAAAAACATGTTCTCAACATCAATTGGATTAGCTGCACTTGATCTAATTGATGATTATGTCATTGCGTAACTGGGCCTGTGGTCTGTTGGAAAAAAGCGATGGTCTATGTTTTTATAATAAACACACATATAAATACTTTATTTATATGTTTATGGTTGTTAAAAACTATCTGAGTAAATATCTAGCACCCAAGTGTCAGAGAAGGGGGGGGGGGGCTTAGAAATTTTCCTTGAGTACCTCTGATAATTTGCTTCATAGGGATATGATTTATTTTTAGATGTTAATTAATAATGATTGATGGTAGCCTATTATAACAAGTAACAACTCGCCTCAGTGCATCTATGTTTGGTAACTTATGTCAGTACGGTATACACTAGTCAGGAATGACGGTTCCGCTAGTTCATTGAATTCCTTGGAATTGGAAATGGCTAGTCTTCAAAATGGCAGGACTTCTGACCCCTCAACTAATGGGCATAACGGGGTAAGTTACCGGTCTCTATTTCATATTAAAGCCCAAGGTGTGGGGTGTAAAACATGGTAAAATACCTAATTTCTATCATTGTTCATTCGCTCAGATTGCTTATAGTAGGCCCAGACTAGCCTTGTCACCCAGCCACGGGTTTTGGTATTTTTGGTGGCCGCTAGGCTCGGCCCAGAGGCTATAAACATTCATGAGCCAATCTATATATAAGGACCCTGCTGGACTGCAGCAGCTTCACGTCACAAAAGTGTTTTTTATCAACCATTAGAAACAATTTCAAGCTAAAGGCTTTAGACTATGACACATATATCAAGACTGTTTGTGCTGAAAAATCACCATGATATAAACTTTTATATTGTTCTTCTTTAGATTGATGTGTTTGCTCCGAGACCTCGTCGATCTAACACATGTGACTGTTCATGGAAGACAACCTTACTACTACTGGTGCTCGTTCCCCTCGGGCTAGCAGCTCTCATATTTGTTATCTTACTTGGTGCTGGAATTGTCACAACCGACTCACTAGGAATTACTGAACCACAGGGTAAGTCTCCTTTACCTAGGATGAGAACTCGTCTGGAAACATGGCCCATGGCACTATTGTAATTTAAGCGCTCAAGCAATGCCCACGTTGATGGTAGTAGCATTTCATTATCGACTTCATTCCAAACCACATTGAAATGTGATTGATAATGAAATGCTTCTACCATTAACCTGGGCAGCGTATGCGCACATAGACTAGTACTTTCATTGTAAAGCGATTTGTCATGAACAACTGCCATTCCAGTGATGGACATTTTGAAGAGAGATCAAGTATTTTGACCTTTATACTCGATCATATGACCTGAGCAACTTACAACAAGTATGCTAGTGTAATATTGCTGTTTCAGTATAATAAGAAACCTTAGGAGTATTATAATTGCAGAGTTCATTTGTGAGACAATTCATCCTTTTCAGTGACTCAGCTTTTCTGTTACCAGGCTACAGGTTTGCACTGTAAGCCAAAGAAAAACTCCTGTTGTAATGAAGCATAATAAAACAAGCTGAATAAAATAGTGTGAACAATATAT
The DNA here is from genome assembly GCA_914767715.1 of Membranipora membranacea. Classification (NCBI taxonomy): domain Eukaryota; kingdom Metazoa; phylum Bryozoa; class Gymnolaemata; order Cheilostomatida; family Membraniporidae; genus Membranipora; species Membranipora membranacea. The sequence goes on from OU612066.1 coordinate 19,597,918, forward strand.
ATATATACACTATTTTGTTTGGCAGACAATATCATCCTGGACGGATGTTTTCCATAACGTGCCTAAGTAAATACGGCAAAAGTTGGGGGGGGGGGGGGGAAAGAGAGAAAAAATGATAATGTTTTGTGTTTTGGAGAATTGATTGGTATAATAAGGAAATGATTCGGTGGTAGATTCAGAGGCATTCACTTCCTGTTTGGGATATTCAACATGAGATGTTATGGTATTTTTGCAGATCTAAAATAGATCAAGTTTGCTCCATTTTTCCCCCGTTGGAATTGCCCCCCCCCCCCCTCTATAGACATGTCAGTAGAGGGGGGCAATTCCAACGGGGGGAAAAATAGAGCAAACTTGATCTAGATCTAAAATGAGCTTTGTCAAACATTATTTTTATTTTACCTCAATCCCCAGCACTTTAATCATTCATCGCCATATGGAATATAATTGATGACATATTGTTATATATGCCTATAATTTTATTTCTTTCTCTACATATTATATTTTCAGACCCACATTATGACTTTGTGACGTGTAAGGAAGGTTATACACGATGTGATAACGGATATGAATGCATACTTGATTCTGATGTATGTGACGGGATAACAGAGCATTGCAGTGATAACTCCGACGAGCGTGGCTGTGGTAAGATCACCTTATAACCTAGATGAGTTTATATATCGATGAAACCAAGGAGTAACAGGGGTTGCTCCTTGGTGAAGATAATGTAAATTATCAACATCTACTGCCACAAGGATCAAGATATTTTTGCTATTAGAAACACAATTGAGATGATGGATTTGAACCTCAACCAGAAATGATTCACCAACAATGTAAGAAGAGAACCTTAACTTGACTCTAACCTCATTGAACTCGGGCAAGCATTAACTCTTCTACGTTAATTATGATTAACACTTTGATTAAAATGACCATAAATTGATTGCTTGCCCAAAGAACTAGTGGCAATTGGGTGCATTTGTCCAATGGTCCTGTATGCGTTCGTTGTTGGTCAAAGTTACCTAGGCCTCATTTCCTACATAAATGATAGGTGGTCCGATGGCAGGGTCAGGCTGCTTTCGTAGTGCCAAACCAGCTCTTTGTTTTATCTGGATCTCATTAAAAAATAATTCTCATCTTTTGACAGAAGGTGATTGGTTCGTTTTTTGATTGAGTTATTCACAAATCAAAAATAGGTGACACCAAGGAGTAATATGATTACTCCTTGGTGACACAGATCATGAGAAAATTAATTGATATTTTACCAGCCACTATCTCTTGAAGTCAGTAAGTTAGTCATAATAATGTAACCACATAGTTTTGTATTGATACTTTGGGATTGCTTTCTCATGACCAACTGGACAAAGAAATATTTGTATAAACTAATCTAGTGGATATAGTCATGTTTCAAATCCTATTGCTAATCTCATTAATATCAACTCTGTGATCAAAGAACAACAGGTGTCTCATAATTCAATTCTTATGTAACTGAACAGTGTTGTATCTTCTATTTTATCTAGCCGGAGGATGTAAGCTGAGTGAAAAACATTATTATCGCTGTAAGAATGGAGATTGCATCAAGAAACAATGGCAGTGTGATCGTGAGAAGGACTGCGACGATGGTGATGATGAATTAGGCTGTGGTGAGTTAACAATCATTAAGTTCTGTATAGTAAAACATATTATATGTATGTGGGAAGGCATAGCATCCTATGTGAACCTAATATCCGATGTAACAGTATACTGGTTAACATTTGTTGATTACAGGTGTCTTTGGCTGCTCAGATTTACCCCAGCTGGGGGTGGGGCTGTTGGGTGGGGGCTCATACTTCAGATTTAATTGTGGATTCATCAAAATTCCAAAACTCTGTTTTCAGTATTTATTACATCAAAAATAACTCATTAAATGAGTATTATTTACATCATGGCATATCATAACCATTATACTGGTAGAAAAATTGGAAATGAGATCAAATTGTAAATAAATGTACACAAGAAGTTTGGGTTCTCAATTGAACACTACCACATACACCTGAAAAAAGGACTTCTTATCAGTCAGAACAATGCAAAGGTTAGCTGGCAAAAAGTAAAGCAACGTTCGTCATTATTTAGAAAGTAAAATCAAAGTCAGTACTGACATACATTATGATCACCAATGCAGCTAATGATAGTAAGGACAAAGGGATGGTTGTGAGCCAGATACTACATGTAAAGTTGTTGATAAACCTGCGACATTTGACTATTTGAGCATGTTCAGGGTCAATATTTTGGTATATATTGAGTGCTCTTTGCATTGTATCGTGAGCCGCTGTTGGTTGAATGCCTTCAGCTGACAGGTTGGTTGCCATGTTAAACAGTAAGTCAGCAATATCCTCACAACTTGCTTCGGTCCCATGAATGCTTAGAAACTGGCTATGGGCTTTTTTATACCAGTTCATTGCATTGCGATGACGATTCAGCTTCTTTTGGACTCTTCCCATGCTCTGATAAACGAGTGCTCTCATCGGAATCAGGGCATCTGCACCATATAGAGTGGATAACAGCTTAAGACTTTTTGAAAAGTATTTCTCAGCTTGTTTGTTATCTCCAACAGAAGAATGGACTCGTCCGAGGGAGGTCAAACAGTTGATTATACCTGTACTCGCGTTGAATATTGTCTCCAGTATTTCTTCCGGCTTCATATCGATGAAGTCTTTACGCAAGATGCCTATACTACCATCAGTTACTTCAGTTTTTATGAGAGATCCGTAGTAGTCATACAGTTTGTCATCGGACGCCTCATGGTCATAATCCTGTAAAGCTATCAGATAATGCCTTTCTGCGGCTCTGAAGTGCCCCTGCTTGTAGCTCAAGTTTCCCAGAGCAAAGCTCAACCCCGGAGATTTTCTGTTACCATTATCAGCCTGGATTCCACTAAGCACCTGAGCTGCATCGGTATACTGAGATAAATGTATATGACACGCAGCCCGATGAAGCCAATCATGGATTACTCGGTGTTTGGCTAGCTCCTTGTAGATTATCAATGCGGAATCATATTCTTGACATCTGAATAAAATCTCGGCCGCTATTTTTAGCTTTGTAAAACGATTCGTCGGATCCAAGACCTCGGTTTGCTGGATGAGTAATTGTGGTACTGATTGAACTTGTATTTGGTAACATTTGTTCATGGCATTGAGGGATTGCTTGTACTCTCCAACAAAATACAAATGTTGAATATTAAGACAATCATCCGCTACTAAAACATCAGGCACTAGTAACAGTTCTCTGATATTACCAGGATCAGAGGCTAACTTCTGTTTCAAAGGCAGCATGTGCTCACACATATTCCAGAATACCTGGGTCGGGACAAACCAGCGTCTTTGCTGCCGATCACTGTATTCGTGTGGCGTGACATGCATCTGACGTGCAACTGATACTCTGTCGTCATGTGAGCCATGGTAAAGGTACGCTGCGAGTCGAATATAGCAGGCACACGCAAGGATGAACTTGAGCGAAGTGTGAATCTCCTTTGAAATAAAGCCGCTGCTGTAAAGTCTGTCCAAGGTTTGCCAGGAAGTCTCTCCATGGCTGTTAAAAATGATCGCTAAATCAAAGAGGAGTATAGATGGGAACCTATACAACTCTTTTTTGACATCCAGTGTAAATCCATTATGGCATAGAGCCTCATGTGGTTTGAAGTTAAATTTGGACAAATCTTGCTTAAGCATCTCCAAATTCACTTCTGTACGTCTATTGTTAGGAATGATGGCATCTTTCACTCTACAGAATTCTTTGAGTAGCTCATGCCCACCTTGAAAGGATTTAATCAGTTTTGTATATGTTAGCATTGCACTCAAATCCCCTCGTTTTGCCTTTGCCATGTCTGGATTGTTCAGCACTGTGTTGTATTGTTCGATTAGCTGCTGAGGTGTTGTTATAAATATGTTCTTGTCTCTAATGCCGTTACCAGTCGGGATGTTACCAGCCTCCGGAGTAAGTCCATCAATCTTCAGTCCATTTGTACACCGATCATCGAACCAGCCTTTCAACTCCCTGATATCCATGTATGACAACTTTGTTTCTCTAAGATTGCCAAGCAAGAAATAGCTTGTGTACGCAAGTTTCTCAAAATATCTGAGTGTGTGTTCGTTACTTTCCTCGATAAGAAAAATATACTCGAGGTCAGAGAATGGAGTTGCCTCTCCTCTTGCCAATGACCCTATTGCCACAACTGCAAATGGGCATGGAATGTCTTGTGTCAGAATTTCGACACAGTCATCCATGATTTCAGCTATGAGGTCAAGCATCTTGTTACTGCAAGTGATCGACTCAGTCTCTATGTCTCGACTGAACCTCATAAGAACCTCCTCGTCACCACCGTCCCAAGAGCTTGTGCCTATACTTGATAGAAGTGTCAAACTTGTGTCGTGTATTTCATTGATTTTGTTGGAGGTAGAAGTTCTGATCGAGTCTAACGTTTGTTTATGGCACTGCGTTATTTCTATTTGTTTGCCGCATGTGAGATTGGTATCATTACCCCAAAGCTCCTTCTGGACCTCGAACGCATGCCACATCCATTTTTCTCTTCCTGGCTGCCTGGCACTTGCAGAGTTGTAGAGAGCGTGCACCTAGAACAAAACAAAGTCTGATGAGAAGATCAAAACTTATACCAAGTTCTGTCTTACAATGTCATTCAACTGTCTGAATTCCATTGTGTAATAATGGTGGCATGTGGAGAGGCATTGCAGCCCCGGGAAGGCATTGCAGCCCGATGGATCAAACTTGACTATCAATAATTACTATGATTATTAGCATTGGTGCTCTGTTGATTATCATTTGATTAATTGTTCTACGTGATATGTCTCGCAAAGATAAGCAATTTCCCCAATCACTAGCTTCGAGTTGTCAAATGACGATTCAATTACAATAGTTTCAGCAAAATATGAAGGCTGGACAAAACTCTGTTGATTGAGTATTGCATACTACCCTCCTTCCCTCTTTGGATTGACAGGTAACATGTGGCTGTAACTGTAATTGACTGTCAACACCACCCAACCTTCTGCAAACTTGAAATAACCCAAACCCATTTGAGAGAACATGATGACATACCTTAAGGCAGTCTCTCCACTTTCCAGATACTCCATACCGGTTTCTATAATGTTTGGCTAGCTTTGCCAAATGTTCCGCCTGAATTTGCAAATTGAATTTGCCTCCCTTGTAATAATCGCTTTGAAACTCGCGGATCGCTTCTATATCCATCTAAAAGTCAGTAACAAAAGCATGTTGTACTGATGTTTTTTGTATGCCTAGGGACAGAATATTTCACTCATCACAGCATTGAGGCAAGCAAAAACGTGAAAGAAGTAGAACTCACCTTCACATAGTATAATGTGGTCCTATCTGTGTCAGAATACGATTAGGCTTATTTGTAATAGAGTCACACTTAAACTGACTGCGACTCTTCTAAGCAACAACATAACTATGACTGATTTATCAAAGGTGACCGCAGTTTATGTAGTTGATTGTAATGCTTTGTCAGTTTGAACTGTTTACAATAATAACAATCACAGAGATAACTCTGGGTTCACGAAACTTCCTCATACAAGTTGAGTCATGTCTTTATCTTGAAGTGTCACTGAAGTGCATCCATCCTGTTGATTATATTTATAACTGGTTTTGTGAATTTAGGTTGCACCTGACCCTAAAAGAAGTGGAAAATCCACATTTGTAACTAATAACCAACAATGCAACACTAAGTGCCGAACAAAACTATAAGGGAGCGAACATTTTTTTATTCGTATGTCAATAATGAATGTGTGAAATATGTATAATTGAGTATTTTTTACATTAATTTTTATGTTATTTATTTCCTTTTTAATTCGAGATGCCAACAAAATGCAAGTTTTAGGCATTTTTTCATTTTGTTTTGTTGTACCAAAACCTGCAAAGGTGGCCACCGGTTTGAAATAAAGCATATATTATTATTATCTACCTATCACAAAATTTGCTCCCAAGAACCAGCCATTGACACGTCGTCAACGAAGATATATTTGTATACATTCAAGAGTTCTATCACAGACATATTGGATTTTAATTATTTCAGAGAAATGTAATATGCAGACAGAGTACACATGTGCTAACTATGATTGTGTGCCCCTACATACCAGGTGTGATGGTGTATACAACTGTAGAGATCGCTCTGACGAGTATGGATGCTGTAAGTCATTATAAATGTTCTTTTCATGGTCTTCATCTTTCTTATAGCTTTTTTCGTTTTTCGGCCCTGCTCTTTCTTAAAGAAATACTCTTCACCAAGTGCTTGCTTGCAGGGTACAGTAATCAAGTCACCTAATGATAACATCACATTTAAATTTTGGGCCAATCAAATAGATGGAAGAAAAATATATGCCAACAAAATTGATGGAATATTTTGTTTTGGACATATCCAAATGCAATGAACATAGCGACAATGTATTATAAAAAAGTACCCTTTTCAGTGCAGTGACTCTTCATTATTTACCTTTCAAGACATTCAGTATGATCACCACCAAGCGTTATTAGAATCATTTTTTTATCATGCCAAAGTTTTCATTCCTGTGTTATTATTTTACCAGTCCAGCGTTCTGGAGACACTCTGAGATATTTATATAACAGATCTTGGACCGATGTTTGTCATGATGATGAGGTCTCACAGTCAGCTAGTAGAATATGCTCTCTACTGGGACATGGGTAAGAATTGAAACCAGCACTCATGGTTATGTTTGTTTGTGATTACTTTAATTTGTTGATTAAGATTAAATACAATTAAATGTATAAATTAGGACCTGACAGTACAGAAAAATTATCTCCTCAGTTCTCAGTTGGTTATTGTACTCCTTTTGTCAAGATAATCTCTCATCCAGTCATGCCAGATGGTATGGGGACTTTTATTTGTCAAGCAGTTTTACAAAAAGATATTTTCATTGATTTCCAAATTTCTAACCAAAAAAAATTTGAAAATACTAGAAAAGCTGTTTAAATTCTTATCAAAATCTATGAGACTAACATATTGTATATATATATATAATATATAGCCTTCATTGGCCATAAAGGACTTCGACTGCTCAGGCTCTCAAGTGCTCTGAGTACTGTAACTCACACGCACTCTAACATGCTCTAAAGCAGGATGTTACAATATTTTATCACTGACTCATAAGTTCAGGGTTTCATATGTCATGCCTTAGTAAAACTAAGATACTATTTATGACCGTTTTTAATGAAGTAAAGATGACTCTTTTGTTGAGGAAATAAACCATCATAAAAAGTAGGCAGATAAAATTTCCAACACAATTGTTTCGCAATTGATTATCTAATTCTTGAGGAAACAAAGACGACCACAAAAAAAGCTGGGAATGTCCAAATTGGATTTTTGGGTGAACATTCTTGGACAGTTCGGTTTAGATTAATTTTATAAACTCCAGTAACAAGAAACAAATTACAGTATCTTTAGTACCTTCTATGTTTAATGTAATAATGTAATCCCATGAACTTATCAGATCTATTTAAATGACACAAGACCAATGCGTGTTATAGTCAGGCAGTTACTTATGATAAAGTTTTGTCAGATTTGCATGGTAAAAAAATTCAATGCTCTACTTGGCATGAATTATCGATTGTGGATAAGTGCCTGCCATTAGGGAAGGTAACTCCCTTTCTAACTATAACATGCTTTGGTCCTTGGTTAGTCTTTAATCAAGTCAATTGTAAGTTTCTCTTCTCCAGCTACAAAGGAGCTGCGACTTCAGCCATTCCACGAGATTACCCATCATCACTAGCTGTATCACTATCTTCATACCCAGCAAACTACACAACTAATGGTACATTCATAGTCAGCACTCGGCATGACTGTACTCAGACTACTAATCTCGCATGCTCTTGTAAGTATAACTACAAACCTTCAACCATTTTCAAGCCAACTTCTGGATTACCAAACCATTTGAGTTTTTGGGAAAAGGTCTGTCAGAATTTACGCACTTTTCAGCCCCAAACTGTCACCATCGGACACATTTGCAAAAATAATGATGTAGTTTTGATATCATATGGTGGAAAGTTCTTATATTGGATGAGCAATATAGCCACACCAAAGCCCCATGTGTGTCTTATCACAGAGTATGTATATAACCAGGTACGTGCATTATAGCTCTCATACCTGAAAATGGCTGGAACTTGGCTGCTATCTTCATTGTTGTTGCAACACACACAATATGACTTAACAATAGCGTAAACTGATTGCTAAATTACTTTTTTAGCCTGTGGTCAGTCAACAAAGCAGGTATGGTCTGCATACTTAGTGGGTGGAGATGGTGGGTTCCCCATATCTGACTGGCCTTGGCATGTCAAACTTACTATAGGTAATCATATATGCGGAGGCTCAATAATATCACAGAACTGGATCCTCACCGCCGCTCATTGTCTTACCAATCAAACGTGAGTGGAGAATATGTAATGTTTGATTGTGTATTTTTGATTTGTACTGTACATCATGCTGAATCATGTATGTATCATCGTTTTTATCATGGCAATCTTTTCAGTTTATTTATACCTAACACATGATCTGATCTCATCAATTGATCAGTTAAATCTAAAATAAAGATCATATTTTATATATGATGAAAAACTTGGTAGAAAACTTGCCTCTCTAGGAGCCATACAGCCGCCAGCGCAGAAAATATTCTCAGTTGTTGAAGGCAACAGGTCAATCAGCCTCTCTTTATATGCTTTGGTATTATGGTCAGAGAGGGGACAATTTTCTAGATCATAGGCACCCAAGCTTTTGAACCAAGACTCTTGATTCATATCATAAATGCACTACACTCACAAGTTCCAATTAATTGAAGTAAACATGACATTTAAGTGCACATGTTTTTTTTTATTTTAGTATACTCATTTAAAAACTGCATATTTTTATTCTTTATTTTGCACGTAACGAAAAGCATAAAATGATTATATGATGTCAATAAAAATATCACAAGTAAGTTTTTAAGAGACTGTGATGTGAATTGTCAACTTTTTACTAATTTTCAATTTTACCAGAGCTTCAGCCGTTAAGGTAGTATACAGTTCCAACAGATTTAGTGGAGCTGGAGGTGTTACAAGTTATGGAAAGAGAATAATCCTACATCCACAGTTCCACCCGACAATATATCAGGAATACTTCACTACTTACTCTTATGATGTCGCTCTAGTCGAGATAGATACTATAACGTACAAGTGAGTTTGTTTTTAGAACCTGTTGTGAAGTGAAATTTAACTTTCTATCACTGCAGTTCCATGGATCGACCGAACTCTATTTTCATGACGCTCTTTGAGCCATGGGTAATGGGTATACCTCCCGATTCCCACTGAGTTTGAAGATTAAGCTTGCGCTGATCTGGTAGCATCAAACTCTTTGCCTAACGTGGCCCGGGTTCAAGTCCAGGCGGAGGCAGCTAATCTTTGAAGTTTTAACTCAGCTCTATCCATGGGAATTGAGGCATATTTCGTAGGGCGAGCCAAGAGGTGACAACTCTGCTCAATCTAGACCGTCCTCAAAATCAACATAGGAACATGGTGAATATGACTCTCCTATAGTTGTGATAAGTTTATTTTTCTCCAAAATTCTGCAGATCCTCTGGTTGCCTGTCCCTAAAAGCCAATTATTTTCTGTTGAGAATCAAGCACTAGCAATTAATGGCAATCATTATGTCTTTTCTGCAGTGATAACAAGTCTCATTGGTTTTGTTCGTTTTAGTGATAATGCTCAACCAGTTTGTTTGCCTACTCAGGATGATCTCGTATCTAATGCTACAAACTGCTACATTACTGGATTTGGATCGATTGTACAAAGTCTGGTCGATCGTAAGTCATGATAACACCCAATCCTGTCAAAAGATTAACCAATCAGGGCCGTAGTTTAGAAAAATGGTAGGGGAGGCAAAAGTGCTAGGCGAGTCAGAAGCATCACCAGTAAGCTCCTTCCCAAGCAGTTTAAGACATATGATAAGCAAATGGAAATCTCAGAGGAGCTGATTCAAACATGGGTTATTCAATTATAGTGTTTTTAGGCCACTGTATTTAGCTTTTCAGAGGAGGCAGTGCTTCCCTGCCTCCCTTAGAACTACGGGCCTCCAGATGACTAGATTTTTTGTGTGCAGCAGTTTCCTCTGTGTTATTGGAGCAAGATAAATCTGTTTGAATCGAAAGGTGTGTATTCATGTAGCTAGTGCAAGTTTGAACTCAGCGTCATGCTGCTTTACTTTTCTGAGCTCTCTGACACAAAGTTGGGGATATTAGTTCATATTTCTGTATTAAAACGTTTATTGTACACCAAACTATCATACTATAATTGTTTCATTTTCATTATTTTTTTCAGCTAAATACCCCAGCGAATTACAGGAAGGTAAAACTCGTATATCTTCTAAGCAGGACTGCAGTCGCTTATATGACGAGGTGTATGGACTGCCTGTTCCGGATGACTGGCTGTGTGCCGGATACATCACAAGTGGTGTTGACAGCTGTGGGGTATGTAGATAAACAGTTGTTTTGTTGATGGAGAAACAATCATCCACCAAACTTTTGACGACAATTTTTTTTGGCCTTTTAAATTATAGGATGAGCACAAGGATGGAAGCTGACAGTAGTAGCAGTATTATACAGATAACATAAATGCCTCAAATTAATTCGCTTGAATTTTTGATTCACTTGATGGAAACTCATATATGGTTCTAGTCCTGACTCTGTGTCTTTCAGATGTCATGAATCCATATGAGATTTAATATCTCTTTACTTCGTTTCAGGGTGACAGCGGCGGCCCATTGGTGTGTCAGATGAATGGTAGATGGGTGCTTCAGGGAGTTGTCTCATGGGGTAGCTTCTGTAAGCAGGCTGTACCTTCAGTCTATGCGCGAGTCTCTGATGTGACTGCGTGGATTGATGAATCAATTAGATGATAGCCTCTCTTTTACTGGAGGTAGCTATTTGGTGCTGAAGAAGGACTCGCCATGCTCTCCGATGCAAGGTATCACTTCACAAAACCTCGATAGATGGCCCGGAACATGATCTTGCCACCCTACATGGTCTTATTTCTAAATCTTTTCTAGGCTTATCCACAGCATGTTATTCGTTCTACTTCCAAAATAAATTATTGACTATAATAAGTTGCAGTTATAAACATTTATTGAATAGCATTTATTATGGCACACATAAAGATGTGTATAGTTGCAACAGTTACTCACATTGACACTTTCTAGTCTTATGAAGTTGATCTGATGTAATTTACTACTACGCATAGCAAACATGTGGGTGAGGGCATAAAACTTTTCTTTTTTTGTGTTATTATATCAAGGAGTCCTTGATTACTCCTTGATGATATTATATTTTCTGCATTTTTCATTCCAGTTATTTTTGTGATCCTTTTCTATTTTTTACACTGTTATAACATAACTAGCATTTTCAGTTATCTTTTTTTACAAACACAACTCACTGGGATATGGTCTCTTTATACAATACATCTTGTTTCTGCTACAATAATACAAATACGCAAATGATTATCTAGCTTGAGAGCACGAGCTGTCTTGATAGGGTCTGGGGAGGGTCATACAGGCACCCATGATGACTTGTTTTGTTGTTACTACCTCTATCCTGGACAAAAAGCCTGTAAAGTTATACCACAAATATGCATCACAGTTTCAGCGCAAGGCTAAGAGAGACTGATCCACACTGATGATCGATCCAGGGCGAGCGGGATCGCTAACAACGGTAATATTGATTCAGGAGTTGTGTCCCCGAAAGTGCTATGATTATACTAGCAAAGCATAATGCTCTTATTCTCAAGTTACCTCATTCTGTTGGTTGTCTATCAATGTTGTACAAAAATCAACGAAAAAAACTTATCCAAAGTATTGGGTTTTTAGATGGATATAGAAGCAATCCGTGAGTTTCGGACTCTGATTGAACAACAACATTATTATCACTGATTCAGAATTCATCATTAGTTTATGTGTGCTTTTGTCAGTTGATATCATTGTTTCAGAGATAGCATTTGTTCTGTTTCACAAAGCTTCTTCATAGATATTAGCTATTTACCAATCGTAATCGTATTTATATGTTTATGGTACCTCTTTGAAAATCTTAATGGTTTATAACAAGGTAGTCGTCAGATCACAACAGTATATGGAGTTGACATTCGGTTATCCCACACATTTATGTGCGCAGTATAGTGTATCCAGTGTATGTAAATCACGTTATTTAGTTTTTTCCCCAGGGATTTCCATAATCAACAATCAAAAACAGATGCTGAGAGGAGAAATAACAGATAACAGAAACAAGCTGCTATCTTCGCTTTTTTTGTCATTTCTCCTTTGAACATTTATTGTAATTGTTGATTTGTTCAACAGTTTCGCTAGAGACTGCATGACCATGAAGAACCTCAATGTGATCAAACACGCGCTCCATCGGGCCGTCAGAATCACAAACACACGCTCCAGCGGGGTCAGAGTCACAAACACGCGCTACAGCGGGGTCAGAGTCACAAACACGCGCTCCAGCGGGGTCAGAGTCACAAACACGCGCTCCAGCGGGGTCAGAGTCACAAATCAGAGATATGTGGAACAAGGGTTCAAAATATTTTTACATGTTTCTCCGTTAAATCTTTTTTTTTTAGATTATGAATGAGAATAATAAGTCATTTTATGTTATATACATGGCTTTCCACATCCATAAATTGATAATTATGGGGCAATCATAAATGTAATACTACTTTGGCTTTCAAACGTAGTTTTGATAGTAAATACAAATAGCGCATGGGTAACAGCTAAGTATAAGCATCCATCTAATTGATTTATCTGCCAGATTGCTGGTAGCAGCATTCACCTTTTACCAAGTGCTGTCTTGCAGTATATTATGAGTTATGACCTTCTCATTAAAGGGTCTGCAGCAACAAAATAGATAATAAAATTGCAAATGCTAACAAGCTATCAGAAGTATGGGACAACTCCAAACAAAGTGTACTACATTATATTGTATCATAATGCTCTTCACCGCGGCTAGTCATAATTTAACCTCCCAGGACGTTACAATGACATAAGAAAATGTTATTAGAAATAGCAAAAATCTCAATTCAGATCACAATGCAAACTCACAATGAAAAAAATCAGATTATTACAAATATCAAAAGAAAGTTTTCCATGCGGCCATTCTTCTGTAGCCTAGTTCAAGCCAAAATTATGTTCCATTTCAATCAGCGGCTTGTGTGTCGTGGTTATCTGCAGATCGGACTTTGATTTGCGGACATTTAAGTGCGTAAACTTTGTTAGGTTTTTTTCGTGATGATTGTTGATAATGGGGTGCCACTATCAGTGACCCGGACAAAGTTCAAGCACTACTTAGTGGTTATCATGTCAAGGGACAATCAGATCCCTGCATGTATGAAGAGGAAGGATAGGGTAATGGATGATTACAATTATATAGTTTAGTTTGAGCAAGGAGTTAACTCCTTGGTTTGAGTGTCCAAATTGCTTTGAAAGGGTGGGGGAGGGGTTAAAGTAGAATGCGATCAATTCTTACAGCAAATCGTGTTCCCTTGTTTTCATCCTAAAATATTTAGCTTTAGGATCTCGTCACATATATATACGAACTAAAAGGGACTCTTATAATATACTCTAGAGGAGCAGAGTATGCCTTTGTCGCAGGGTATATAGAAAGAGTGAAATATCAACTATAGTTGATATTTCACTCTTTCTATATACCCTGCGACAAAGGCATACTCTGCTCCTCTAGAGTATATTATAAGAGTCCCTTTTAGTTCGTATATATAGTTACAATTTACTCCACCTCATATAAACTCCCACCCAAGCTAGTATCAGCTAGTAACTAGCCAACATTTAGTCACCCAAAATAACTGAACTCTAGCTAATATATACAGTGGATGTTATGGGAAGAAACATTGAGTATGAAGGAATTGTGCCCTACCATAAGCGTATGGACAACTTCCTAATAATTGATCATAACATGAATATCATGAAAACTGAGACGTCATTCTAGATTTCAATAATCCTTATTTGCCAATCAAATTACATGAGCTTATGAGAACATGAACAAGCAAAAATAAATGGTAATTCCTCTTTAATAAGAGAACTGTCTACAAATAAACTCTCATTATTATTAAACTACTGACTTCAATAATTAACCCTAAAATTTTTTTTTTAGTTCTCACACTAAAGTAACTCTCTGTTAGGCAGAGAAGCTTTTGACAAACCTTTAAACTGACGTGGCATGCCAGCCAAAAGACTTGCCAAGGACCGACTTCAAACCCCAACAACCTTGGTAATACGAATTAAGTTCAAAACATTTTTGTTTTTTTAAAGATCTCGATAAAGATCATCAATCCTTTATATTATATTGTATCAACAGAACTGCCCTCCTTGATAACAAAGTTTTTAACAAATTCACTGGTACATTACAACATTGGTCTTATGTGCTGTTACAACAGCATGGTCTTATGTGTCATTTATGCCTTGATCAGCAAATAGAATTGATATATAATTGTACATGCTAAAGTGTCCTGAATTTCTTCATTTAATAGTATTAGATCAAGGAGTGTCTTTAACTCTTTGATTAGATCTATACCTTATATTAGGTCATTCATTGAGAGGAACACCAAATTTGCAGATTTGCTGAATATTCCATCAGAGGTGACTTTCATATATTATTAGAACCCAGAAGAGATAGCCACTCAAATAGTTCCCTTCACTGGTTGGTTTTGTTCATTTTAAATTCATAACGCTTCAAGACTGTCTCTGTTTCAGCACAAGTATCAATTCATGAGTGTGTGTATGCCATTTTAATTCAATTCTACCAACATTGAAAGCCTTTCTATCAGATGAAAACTTGCTCAAGACTACATCGGTTACCAGACAAAAGAGACAGTAAGTTGTGCTCTCCTTGTATTTTATTTAAAAATCAGTGACAAGAAAAATAGCTAAAACATCTCTATGAACACAACCAACATACAATTCTGTTATTGGCATTTCGATTGGTTACGCTTTGATCGTAAGGATGGGGCATCATCATTGGATAGCCAATGTGTCAGCGCTTTACAACAACAGTATTTATAGCCAATGCTTATAAAATCATTATTATCAATCTAGGCGAGTCTTCATAGCAATGCTGTGCACAAGTTAGCATAGCTACTGAACTGGTGTTAAAAATCCAAAAATAGTATTAATCTTCCACAGACTGACAATAAATATTAAATAAAATTTTAGATTACACATGCGAGGAGAAATAAACTTATTTTAAATAAACTGAGACAAAGAAATATCATTATCTTTGGACCGCACTTGCTTCCGTCAATACTCATTGGCTTTAACTGGCTACTGTTAATTAGCATTCCATGACCATGAATCTGAGTCGGGCCTGGGCTGGAACAACAATGCTAAATCTACTCTCATATTTTAAATCGAAATCAGTTTGATTGGTACAGCTGGTTGCTCTTATTAGGGTAAATCTATGTAATCTAGTCTATAACTAGGACAGTGCCGCAGCCAAATATTAGGGTAAATGGAAAAGGATTACTTTTTTTATCACAGATACAGTTTTTGTTGATTTTTTTGGGGTTTTGACTCAAAACCATAGAACTATTATTTGGAAGGAGAATTTAACTTACGGTTATAACATATAAAGCAGGGTGCTGTTCATGGCTTTGTGAAAGGCTTGGCAACAGGGCTAGGTTAAGATAAAAACAGAGACTCAGGAATCGTCTACCCTATAAATGGATTAGAGTAGGCAACTCTCAGTTCCTGTCTATTTCACTGTATGACCATATCCTGATGCATTACAACAGCATATTACAAAGGCTATCATACGCTAAGAGATCTGGTACGATAATAATGTGCTTGAAGAAGCAATCAAATGCATCACATGTACATAAACAGAAAATTCTTAAATAGCTACAATGCTGTGGATGTGTCAACTCCTGCACAAGTGTGGCGGTATTACAAGGAATCCATGAGAGACAGTTTTTTCGTTGTGACGGTCATTCCCCCATCACTTCCGTTTGATCCGGGTTCATCACTTTCACTGTGAGATCCCAGCACATCTACCTCATCTGCAACAATAGAAAGATAAATATATTTACATACAACTGTGCGTATAAGATGTCAAGTTTCTATGACGATCCCTAGATCCCTAGATGCTTTGTAAGTAAAATTGACCAACTTACTATATATAACACTGCCAATCATGAGTGACGCATCTAAATGCTGGTCATGAGATGAATACATCAGCATGACGATTGATTCTGATGTAAATTATTCATTGGAGCAACAGCCAGAGTCAACTGATTGCTATTAGACCTTGAAGATTTCAATGTCCTCCTTCAAGTTATGTGGGAACAATATGCAGAAATGACCAATTATTTAGCTGAAAGATCCCTCACTTCAATTTTGCAAGGATAAAGTCATAAATAAAAAAACAATTCAACAGTAACACATAATTGCGCAAATAAATTTATGAAAAAACATTTACCACCATGATAACCCCAATTTAAAAAAAACAAATTGAGTTATTTACTGGAGACTTCATTGAAATGACACAAATACTGTCACAATAATGGGGCTCTTACGAACTATGTCAAATTGATGGGTAAAAATATCTTAGGATTGATTATTTAATGACTATTTTTTATACAAGACTTGAAATCTTGTGGTGAGATCTTAGAGTCTAACAGTCTTGTGGGGATTGCACAAGCTTGCTTTTTCCCTATATTTTCTAATAAAAAATATGCCACACCTTGTTGTTGTAGGTTGTTTTGCCCATACCAAGGAGTTGGATCTGGACAAAAAAACCATTCATAGTTGAAATCTCAAAAGCAGGTCAAGAAAAGTCCATGTGGCCTTGGATATTTGATCAAGTCTACGACCGGGGCAGGTATGTCAAGGAAAATTACTTATGACTGAAAGCCTACCCAGTGGTGCCCGCATTTCTCCCACCAGGCATATCAGCAAACCACTTGAGTCATATGAGTATATACAGTATAAGCTGGTCAATTCAGACTATATAATTCAGAAATCCTGTTAATTCAGACAAGGAATATTGGTCCCTTCAGCCAGATCCCAATGCATTCTAATGTCACTTAAATCCGACTCTGCTCAATTAGAACAAATTTTTGTTATCCGAGAGGTTTGAATTAAGTGAGCTGCACTCTTCTACAACATACCTGGTTCCTCAGTAGACACGGATGCAGTAGAAGTGTTGGACACAGTACCAGTGGAACACTCGCTGATCGTACGTTCTGCTCGTGAATTTCTGTACATCTTGGCATTCTGGAGAGCATCCAATCTTCTCTTAAGGTATCGCTGCTCCCTGAACAGATTCTCCTGAATCATTAGCTGCTTTTTGTCTTTCTCTTCCAGCGCCTGTAAAAAAGGTTAGATAAATATGAGACAAGCACTTAATATATTCTGACAATGCGAGAAACAGTGGGGTCTTTCAATTTGAATGGGCGACGCATTTTTAACCAAATCATCAATATAACTTGGCTCAAATTCATCGCTCAGTGGTATTTCAACAAGGCAAAGTCGTTCCAAT
Organism: Membranipora membranacea; assembly: GCA_914767715.1. NCBI lineage: Eukaryota > Metazoa > Bryozoa > Gymnolaemata > Cheilostomatida > Membraniporidae > Membranipora > Membranipora membranacea. The sequence goes on from OU612066.1 coordinate 19,615,495, forward strand.
ATCCTACTCTGAGCAGATATATAGTTCCATCAAGCAGTGACAGAGTAAGATATCAAGCAAGACTCGCTCATCTCATCAAGAAACAAACAGATAGCATTTTTGCCATTTTCGATTTCAAGACCCCCCAGTATGGTTTGGGTCTAAGACCACCCACTGTGAAAGCTTTGTCCTGATACTGTACGTGTCATAAGCTCATTCTCTTTCATGTCATAACAAGCTTATTAAGTAGGACAAAGCTATGATGAAACTTGACATTCATTTATTCAGTTTGTGGTTATCATGGAAAATCCAGTGACCAGCGGAACAGTGATTGTGTAGGAGTAGTAATATACACTGTTGGTGTGATGGATTGTTCCATAGTACTCATCGAGCAACAATTCTATCTTCCTGTGACCAAAATAGCTCTATTTTTCTTGTTGATGATGATAGAAAAAACCACTGACTTTCCACACATCGATCAGACCAAGGAACTATTTCTCCTGTGAGTGATAGTCCAACGATCCGACGTACATGATAAAGGTCCAATATAACGCTGATATTTTACTCGTTCAGAATTCTCACATACAATCACACCTGTATACTGAGTATACTATACCAGGTGAATGTGATTTACATTTACGCAACATTCCTGAATTGTATTGAATTTAAACGCTTTGCGTGAGTGTAAACTCTTTATCATGCCTGTAGAGGTTAAACTCCTCATTTGGTGCCGCAAATAGGAAAATGAGGGAAAATTTGAAGAAAATCTAAGATGACATGAGTGTGAACGCAAAGAATTGATCAGCATGTTTGGACCCACTATCACACAATGGTGGCGGCAATAATACGTATAATAATAATAATACGTAATATGTATTGCAAAGTAGTGCCAATTTAATCTTATCCAATCTTCATTTTGGAATTCCAGTCTGAACTTGTTGAGCACGCAAGGGGATTTTCCACAGGGATTTTTTTACACATTGCACAATGACCCAGTTTGCCTGCGTGGCGTCAACGTGTCAGGACCGGAGGATTTAGGATTATTGCTTTATACTATGTTAATGTATATATCTCTGTGAAATATGTTTTTACTATTAAATCTAAAATATGATATATCATACATTTTGATGACTGTTTCGTTGATTGATTGCCGCATAGCTAAGCAATGAACTATTTGAGCTAAGTATTGGTTATCATGTTTCTGGAGACACATTGCCCTTCAAGTCTCGAGCACATCAAACTGCTCACCCTGCTAAGTTATACAATACAAAAATAGAGGTAAGATTTCCAGGCCTGAAATTTCAGCTCAAGATTAACCTAAGGCCGTGCAAGGCTGATTTTCACACTAAACCGATTATGAGTATTCATGGAGATTAAGTGCTGTCATCAAACTACTGAAAGGGGATAATCTATTTACATGTCCCTGATTCACAACTCTGACACGAACTACATGTCGGGCATCCTTGAGGTGGCTACGCCCTAACCACCAAGCAACAATCTTAGTCAGAGAGTGCTAATTAAAGTGTATATATATGCTTTATTTATATGGTATTGGTGCCGGGCTTTGTAGGTTTCCCTCCCCTCTCTGGGCAATCCAGTGTGACACAAGCAACAAAGTATCTAGTCAGCAAAGTATACACTAAGTAGTTGGAAAGTCTGTCACAAATGGCCAGCATAAGACCGAGACACATAAGCTACCCATATTATCGATAAGTAGCATAGTCATATAGTCACTACCGAGAACCCTAGATAGCAACATGTGGTCAAACTGCACCATGTTACCCGGGGTTATGTAATCGTGTGTAACCACATTCTGATACAGCCGTAAACAACTTACAGTGATGCATCATGATTAGGGAGAAAGTATAAGTAGGGCAAAGTGCATGATTATCATATATTCTCCGAGTCATTGCTCCAAGTACTGGCAAAGTGTCATTTATGATTATAATATACGATTAGATTAGAGTTATGTAATCACCACATCACCAAGCAGCCATGACCAGAAACTGATCAACCATCTTTGTGCATGTGTTTCTTTTTGTTGTTGTTGTTGTTTCAGAGCGGAGCTGTTTATAACATTTGACCTTTACTGAGTTTGACTGGAATGCATCAACGGTCAGCAGTTTGCAATCTTTTATGCTTTGACTGACAGAGCAGAACATCATTCTCGATTGACTGATGTCACAAGTGGCTATAATGGAGTACAGCACTGTTCTTGCAGTTAGCCAGTCTAACTTGATACAGCCGAACGCTTTCAATTAAATTTTCTTATCGTTGAATTCAACATCTGTGCGAATCATGTTACTGCTTTTTTTCCACAGCCCCTCATGTATCAGTTTCCTTTGATAGTGGGCTGATCGCATGACTCATGAGACTTGAAGCTGAAAACTGATGATAGTAGTATGGTATGAATTACATTTACTGCACCTTCATGACGGCCGATAACATGTAATTCAGTAGACTAAATTCATCAGAGTCAGAGTGTTACTTTCACCCGCCAAGGATTGCCCTCCACACTAATCCTCACTGGACAGCATGTTCTATCACACTTAAACTTACAAGACTATACGACTTCTATCCCAAAGGCGCCACTGTCCAATCTGTGCCTATGTTGTTCTAGTAAGAACTCCAAACTAAATAACTTATTAAGATATCATTCAATCATTAGGCAACACTTCATTGACTGGTTTTGAGTGATGATAGTCAAAACCAAGTCTGGTCTTACCCTTATGAATGCTTTAGCTTTAGTTAGCAGGCCAAGTGTAGTGTGCTTAGACGCCTCAGAGCCTAGTGGTACCATCTCTTTCAGCTTTTCCAGGCAATACCGAAGATGAGCTCTCCTGTAAAATCAAAAAGAAACTTCCTGACTTAGAGCAATATGGTGAGTTACAATCATCTGCCTGTTGAAACAGAGAATTGCAGCAACAGTAGGCCTAGTATGCTTCATTATTTGGAACTGATCAATCAAACTAGTAGCTGGATGGCGAGTGTTACACTTGAAGTTCTTCTGTCTCATGCTGCTAGTTATCAGGTCATATTACAGTGCATAAAAAATCCTTCCTAAAAACCTGACCCACCAAGTCCCAAATAACCATACCAACACTGTCATGCCACATATTGTACATTTTATGCAGTCTTCTGTGAAGCAGGTTTGTCCCTACTGGTACCACCTAGATTTTACGTTACTGCCCATCACAAATTTGACACCCATTAAATCAGATTCCCAGGCAACAAAAAGGTTTCAGATCATTAATTTGCCATAAGCACCCTATAAATTCTCATTTCACCGACAACCATCAAATGAATTCTCATATAGCCACAGGTATTACCATCAATCTTGTTCCATATGACGTGGTGCGGTGGTAGAACGTGAGGCCAGCATGCATTTCCCTTATTTTTACGCATGGTGTTTCCCATAAAGAATGTGTTCTTTGACCCTCATATCAGCAATCCCTAGATTCCACAAGAAATGCTTTAGGGCCTGTACTGATATATGACCGGCGTTTTCAACTCACATTGTAGCTCAAAATCAATTGAGCACATTATGGGTCCACTGCATTGGTATGGGGCTTATTACACTTTAAATTAGCTAACATTTTACTGGTCAAAGGACCTCCACTTATTGTAGGGCAGCACAGTCACTTTAGCAATAGCTCTGCTGCTGTTGCAGAAGTATGTTACTACACTTTAGATATGCTATCACCCACTCATGCTGGCAGCCCTTATGATTAGTTCAATGAGTTCGAAGTTCATTATAGCAGGGCCTGCCTACGCAGCAAATTATCTCAACCCAGTAACTACTCAGCTGTTAATAGAACACGTGTCCAAACCATGTGGACTAGTAGTACTGTGTATTGTATCAAACAATGGGCTCAGTAGGTAATTAATCATTCTTGGCTATTCGATTCAAACTTGCGTCTACTAGTACTGGCACAAGATCAATAAATAGTTGTCTGTCGTTTTTTCAGGTCATAGTCTTTATTCAACAAAAGTTACTGAGGAATTTGCAAGCAAACAGGATGGTGTATATGACCTGGCTTGGATTGAGCAGCCATAATTGGGACAGTTAATAACTGGTGGAGTGGAATGATCGTACCACACCTTTTAAATTATAACTACAATCAGTTAGATTCTGCGAACTTTGACTAATTGCTGGTTTGAACTGAAGAAAATATCTCGAAGTGCTGACAAGCCTTCACTCAGGACATTCCGATGATGGAATAATGGCACGATGTATAGGCCAGTGGGCGCTTTAGAGTCATACTGGAGTCAAGTGTAACAACACCAATCAACCAAACCAGGAGTCAAGTAGTCCAAGTGCTAAACTATTTGAGCCGGTAAAAAGAATTAGAGCCCTGGCATTCCTAAATCAGCTTAATAATAACTATCATTATTCACAAAGCAAAGGTATAGATAACATGGTAGTGTTACACTCCTACATCCAGTCATCGACCCTTCAGCAACAAAATCATGGGCCAACATAATATGAAAATCACAGTGATCACACAAGAAGGCAAGTATTATCATGTACATGTATACATAATACATACCTGTTTTTCTCCAGCTCATTATGTGTGCTTCTAAAAATAGAAAGGAGAAGCTATTGTACGCCCGATTTTTGTGTAATAATGGAATATCGTGTAACTTTTCTCTATTTTATAGATCACTGTAAGAGAGTATCGATCAATGGTCACGCATTAAACACCATGGACCACTTCTCTCTTGCCGATAATTTCCACAACACCAGGAAGTTAATATAACTTGAAGGCTTTAATGTGTGTGTAGCGCTGGCTCTGAGATACAGAGAGCAATGGTTGAAGTCAAATAGAAATACAAGAAAATACCAGCTTGAACGGAATCATCATAAGGTCTTCTGAGGGCATTGGTACATTATAAGTCACATGCCACGTGCTAACAATAGGTTATGAGCATCATTGTGGCAAGTTCAAAGTACCATGCCCGGCTGTAAATCGTCCAAGCCTACACTTTGGCCTACCAGTGCCCTCACATGACATGACATAGACAATCCGATAGTTAGGCCAAATAAGAGAGACTGCTAACCTGCTTCCCTGAGATTTTCTGAGACTGCTTGGCGATGATGAGAGTTTATCATTAGCATTGTTTAGATGATCGTGATTGTGACCGTCAGGTATAGGTAGTGGACATGCGTATCCGTGTTCGGCTTCTATGAGGAGCATAAAAGAAAGAATAACATAATAACATAAGAACTAACTCAGCAACCAAATACAATAAAATAGCATATTATCCACATACTTTCGAGTATGAAACATAATGAAAAATTGCCGATATTACTTCCAAGCGCCTTGGCTGTGTAGGCAGAGCCTTCATTGCCAACGAGGAGACCACTTTCCTTTATGGGTTGGGGTGATGAAGAGTTCATGTCAAATATTGATTTAACGATGATTGGAAAATTTCTTAATTCAAGGTACTAGGATGGCAGAATTAGAATTATGTCAGTCCAGTGCAAACAAGTTGAGGCCCAAAATAGCTGGTTCGATCCCATTTTATCAGCTCATACCATATCATGGCAGCGTTATTGATGATGAATTGCGTATCAGTGGAATTTAGCATGATATTATTGTTGCAAACACCCATTTCTGCATAGGCCTAATAGAACTCAGGAAATACACACATCATGATGATCATGATGCTTGCAAAAATCACCACCAGGGTCATTCAATATGGTGACAGAGAGAAGGTTCGCATGTCAATTTATCGTCGATATTTACTCATTCATTGGTCAAGGACTACTCTAAAGATTAATAAAGAGAATCAAAGAGGAGCGATTCGTCTTAATTCTAATTTGGAGGTAGTGCAAATACTCCCAGTCCTATCAGGGAGAATTCTTCCTGGTCCTCCTATTCATTTCAATTTTCATTCTAGCTATCCCTCAATGTTGACTGCATCAATGAGTTGACTGCATTAAAAATACATACTAATCTACTCAAAGTCAAGTCATTGAACTGACACAAAAACCACAACAACACAAAGCTTCAATCAATTAATTAAAACCATGTATGTATGAATGATAATAAATAAAGATGATATTTATTATTTTATTATTTGCTGGATTACTTACCTCTTTCTCTTCTTTCTAGATACTCAGCTGCTTGTAAAAGTTGGGCTATGCTCATTCTGAAGTTTAAGATTATTTGAGGCTTAACTGTTGAGGATATAAACAGATAAATAATAAGTTATAAGAGATTAAATACAATATTAAGTTTGCTCAAAGTACTATTCCTGCCAGCTACCTAACCCCTCTTCCCACTCTGATTCACCAGGGCATTACATTTTGGAACATGATTTCTGATTGGCTAACCTTTGCAAAAAATGTTTTGTTTTACAGAAACTGACCAATCCTCCCATACAATACATTCATCATAAAATGCCATGTGACTATGACATCATTTAATCAAAACAATGGGGCGTCTCAATGTCGCACCTATCCACCACAATTTTATTGTGCTGTAGGGTGCGAGTTGATGGTATACACTAATCGCACCCTGATGGTTATGGGATGCTATTTCATTGGTCTAGAAATTTGTCACCATCCAATGAAAATGTCTCTAAGATGCTTGCTTTCTGAATAAATGCAGCAACTTGAAGAGTGTGTCAACTTAAAACTCAAGGTCATACACCAGTGCTCGAAAAAAAGAACTGCTACTCTACTGAGATTGAATATCTTCTGTGACAAGTGGACCGTTCCGATAATGTTCACTGTACCAAAGTCTTCAAATTTCTCTAGAATAATACTCGCTAGTGGCTCCCCGAGGCGGAAAGAGATACTCAAAGATAAAGGCGTAAGTAAGGACCAGTAGAGTAACGTCACAGCAGTCAATCATACATCAATCTATTTATGACTTCACGGATACGTACTACTCTTGTTGTAGGCCTAAGTTCTAACTGTTACTCAACCAAGGGGCCTGTTGCCCATCACTCCAAAGTCAACTGTTTAACCACTATCATTGGTAGCTTAAACAGAACGACGATGGTCATCTGCACAGCAATTAGACCCGAGCCATGATTTGCACCCGGGTTTGCAAGCAGTAGCAGTGAACCACACCACAGTTCCAGTGTGGTTGATACCAATTTAATTCATACTAACCAACATTGGATATGATTGGCTGGGTACCATCTGTTGTGCTTAAAATTTGTCCGGTTATGACCATCTGCCACACATCTCTATAAAAGGGCCATATGTTTATGACCAATACCCATCCAGCTGAGTCAATCAATGACTGAAAACCGTACCTCATTTCAAGTAAAAGCACATTTTTAGCTTGAGCTATATCAAATGTAGATTGTCACCTCTGAGTTTGCCCTTGAAACTGGTCTGAGATCGAGCTGAAACTTAAAAAATGACCGTCGTCGACGGGAATCGTACTTGGGTTATCCAAAAACAGTATAACTAACCACAGGCCTTTGTGATGATATGAAATAATATGTTGACATTAATTGCGATGCAGGGATCATCAATAAGGTGAAAGCTCATCACTGCATCTGGATATTATGACATAACACCTGGGCCCAAATATACAGTCAAGTTCAGCTCAGATAAGTCTTTCCCTGTCTTACCTTATTTTTTCTCTATTCAATAGCATCATATTTCCCTGAACTTGAATCATCAATACATATATTTGTTTATCCATCTAGTTGAGTGATTTACATGTTGTCGCACACTCAGGATCACATGCGTCCATCTTGATGATTTATAACCTATTTTTAAGGGAATCCTAGACTTGATTATCCAACCATCGACCTATGAAGAGGAGTGTAAAGGATTGTTTGACCCTACTAAAGTATATGATTACATTACTGGGATAGCACATGGCAAAGTACTACAGGTAGGATAGTTGAGTTCCACATTTACCTGCGGTTGCTAAGCTTATATACTTATCCAAATGGTCTATTATATCAAATTTTGTTAATATTACTGGGCTAGGAGAGGAGTAAGCTTTAGCAATAGAGGCTAAAAAATGAAATTAATTGAACAAGGAGAAGATAACTTAAATCCCCCATATTATGTATAACAGCCAAGGGTACTAGGGCTCTGTAATATGTTTATTAGTATGATTGTTGTATTGAGGTAGCACAGGGAGATAAACAGAAGGCTAGTGCTGATTACAGCAACACACTTTACATTGGATCTGATACCGTTGTGCTACAAGGAGGTAAAATATTTGAGAAACCTACTAGCAAAGAAGATGCTCTCTCCATGCTGAAAAAGTAAGTCCTGATTCCTAACAACCCTAATATTCAATTTGTCACAATTCCTACCCGTAGAATACTTGATTAGGTATACAGTGTAAGCTGGTTAATTCATACTTTTTAATTCAGAGCTCCTGTTAATTCAGACAAGGGAAATTGGTCCCTTCAGTCAGATCTCACAGCATTCTGATGTCTCTTCATGTCATTCAGACTCTGCTCAATTAGGACACATTTTTGTTGTACCCAGAGGTTTGAATTAAGTGAACTGCAGTGTAGTTATGAATGGGGAACAAGTTATCCATAGTTATGCTCTACGGTAGTTCTATCTTGTACAGAGTGGAGGGTTTTCTGCACTTGACGGAATGAATTGTGGCAACCAGCTGGAAGCCAATCACAATGTCATAGCTTTTATAAATCATTGGCCAGTCTAGTTTACAGTTTTAGAGTGAAACTAAAAACTGATATGCAGACAATATTGTCCATTACAAGTAACAAACATGAAAATTATCTTATGTTGCATTTGGATGATTCTATGTTGGTTCCTCACCGCCATGTACATTAAAAATCTGATATTCAACACTAGAACACCAAAATTGCTGTCATAGATTGTCATTGTTTAAAAATATTATATCTTATGGCATTTGTTAGATAAAATATCATTCTTAGTTTTAGAGATACGCGCACACACAAGGTCTGTTCAGGAGTTGTATTACTTGTACCTAACATGTCTTCAAGTAATGGCTCAGATGCTTCAAAGTTTTATTCACACACTTTTCATGAGACGACTGATGTCAAATTTTCCCAATGGTGTACCGATCAAATGTTGGAAGGATATGTAGATACTGGTGAACCAATGTGCGTATATTTATTATTATTTACTATCACTTGCACATGTCCTTAACTAGCCTGTATTGACAAGCTTTACTCCGTGGTGAGGGGGGGGTTCCCCACCCCCACCAAAAAAGACAGGGGGTCTTTCAATTAGAATGAGCAAGTTATCACTATCACATCGTTAATAATAATCACTCACTTGGTCCTTCAATTAGGCGAAATCGTTCCCAAATCGCTCACTCAGACTGTGTACAGTTCCGTCAATGACTGGGCGATTCACAAGCGAGAGTCTAGCAGATTTGGCTGTTTCTATTGGAAAGACCCTCCTCGCTAGTCCTCAAAATACATTTAAGATCTGAGTTGTCCCATTTTAATCAGAGTGGGCATAACTCCAAACATTATAAGCAATAAAATTGTATTATTTTTTTGTTATGTTTGTAGGGATAAAGCAGGAGGTTATGGTATACAGGGACTCGGATCTCAACTCGTCGAAAGTATCAATGGTGACTTTTACAATGTAATGGGTTTCCCTTTAGCAAGATTCTGCCAAGAGTTGAACAACTTTATAGAGAACCTAGAAAAATTACCAAACAATATGTTTTCAAAGTCATGACCTGATATATTATGCACAGTCTTTGATGTGTGCGTTTTGCATGTCATTTGCACAGACACTGCTTACACAATCATAACTTCAATAAACACAGCAGCACACTAACAATGTCTTAGCAGACTGAACACTTGTATACTAGACCTGACTGATTCGCGAGTGAGTAACACACTCTAATTGATTCTAATTTCTGTAACAAGCACTTTGCTCTGGTATATGAATGACGGTTTTATTCTGTAAAGAAGAAATGTCTTTTTTTCACTCATGTATTAAATATTCCATATAAACCTGTATAAAACCTACTGACTGAAGAGAATATTAGCTCACTATATTATAGAAAAAAAAACAAACATTCTGGTCGGTGAATCATGTGAATGATAATATAACTGATCACAAAAGCTTCGTTGTTAAAAAATCAATCTGACAAAGTTTTAGGAAGGAATAAGCACTGCAGTTGAGAGATATTATAAATGCAAAAGTAGTATTCAAAAGCATCAAAAATTGAAATGAATAAACTTAGGTTTTGGTATAATGGCTTTGATCACACATATTAATATGTACAGTCTGTAAACAATGCTTTTCTGGCATCGACAACCCAATAAAAGCTCCATGGAAATATTATAATATATATAATTTTTGTATAAAAAGACGATATTTCATGTCATTTTTTCTGTGCCATTCTGATTTTGTTCTGGTTTTCTAGAACACTACAGGTTTTGGGATGATTCGGTCCATGAATACTACTATATAATTTCAGGGACTTGTCAATGTATGCTAGAGCTGTGTCATGATTCGATTTGGAATAATAAATCAAACTGATATTGTGGCAAACCCAAGCTGTTTGTTCATCTGATCTGTTAGGTGCCTTTTGTCTATAGCTGAGGGAGTTGTTGTAGTGCGCCAACGCATTATCCAGGTCACCATTGTTATGGTGGATATGTGCTATTTTTCCATGTGTGTCTGCTGTCAGTGCGTGATCTTGACCCGACGACCTGTTCAGTTGGATTGAAAGTGACCTATTGTAAATCTGTAGAGCTTCATTTCGTTCGTTTTTATTTAGGTGTACTTGTGCTATATCATTATATGAGACCGCAACACCGAGATCGTTTGCTCCTAGTGCCCTTTCTTTTATCTGCAGCGATTTGTAGTAGTATTGTAGCACACTGGTCAAGTCACCTTTGTGTTTGTACATTCTAGCTATGTTGTTGTAGGAGGTCGCCAAAGCAAGATCATTCGCTTCTAAGATGACTAGTTTGATTGCAAGCGAGTTTCTGTAGTTGTCCAAAGCATTTTCAATATCACCCAAGTTCTCTTGTACTATCGCCATATTATTGTAAGCTTCTGCCACTTCTAGGTTATTTTTGCCGAATTTCTTCAGTTTGATAGCGAGAGATTTGCTATAAGCATTCAGAGCATCTTCAAAGTTCTTTTTCCTGCTGTATAGGTAAGCTATTTGTGTGTAGCAACTGATGATATCAGGATGATCATCTTCTAGCAGAGTTTCCTTGATTGTTAGAGATTTCTGGTAGTTTTCAAGAGCTTTTTCATGATTTTCAGCTTTCTTGTAGACTATCGCAATACTGTTGTAAGATGATGCCACGTCTAGATGATTTTTGCCTAACACTTTCAGTCTTATATTGAGTGATTTTGTGTAGTGTTCTAATGCTTTATCTGGATCTCCGACACGTGTGTATGCTAATGCTATGCTGTGGTAAACACTTGCTACCTCAACATTGTCTTCTCCAAACCTTTTACGTCTGATGGCGAGAGATTTTTGGTATGCGTTTAATGCCTCATTGAACTTTTCTTGTTTGTTGTACAGATAAGCCATTTGGGTGTGGCAAGATATGATATCTTCATGGTCATCTTCTAGCAGGGTTTCCTTGATTGTTAATGATTTCCGGTAGTTTTCCAGAGCTTTTTCATGATTTTCCGCTCTCTTGTAGACTAACGCTATGTTGTTGTAAGATGATGCCACGTCTAGATTACTATGTCCCAACACTTTCAGTCTTATATTGAGTGATTTTGTGTAGTGTTCTAATGCTTTATCTGGATCTCCGACACGTGTGTATGCTAATGCTATGCTGTGGTAAGCACTTGCTACCTCAACATTGTCTTCTCCAAACCTTTTACATCTGATGGCGAGAGATTTTTGGTATGCATTTAATGCCTCATTGAACTTTTCTTGTTTGTTGTACAGATAAGCCATTTGGGTGTGGCAAGATATGATATCTTCATGGTCATCTTCTAGCAGGGTTTCCTTGATTGTTAATGATTTCCGGTAGTTTTCCAGAGCTTTTTCATGATTTTCCGCTCTCTTGTAGACTAACGCTATGTTGTTGTAAGATGATGCTACGTCTAGATTACTTTGTCCCAACACTTTCAGTCTTATATTGAGTGATTTTGTGTAGTTCACCAGGGCTTCATCTATCATGTTTTTTAGCTTGTAAACACGTCCAATGTCGTGGAAAGATCTCGCTAGTCCAAGGGAGTTTTCTTCTTTGTTACCGATCCGAACAGTCAGTGCTGCCTGAAAATACTCTAGCGCCTTTCCAAGCTCTTCCTTCTTCTCATAAAGATGTGCAATGGCAACGTATAAGGTTAGGACAGTATCGGTTTGTTTCGATTGCTTCAACGCTATATTGAGAGCCTTACTGTAATATTCGAGAGCTTTGTCAAATTCATTTTGTTTGTTGAAGACATTTGCCATTCCTTGGTAGCGTAGACAGGCAGACAATGTTTTCTCTCCGGAAATACTGAGTATGATAGACAGTGACTTTTCGTAATAAACTAAAGCTTCGTCAAGCTTGCCATCACTTAAATAAATTTGGGCCAAGGAATGGTATGAGTGGGCTAATTCTGAATTGGTTTCTCCAATTGTATTTCGCTTGATAGAGAGTGATTTTTCTTGATATTCTTTAGCTTTCGCTAGCTCTCCTTTATTCTTATATGTGTTACCCATAACCCTATAAGTCATGGCGACTTCTGGGTTGTTTTCTCCCAATGTGTTCTGTCTGATTGCTAAAGCTTTCGTGAGGTATTGTAGACTATCATCATATTCTTTTTTATCATAATAAGTTTGTCCTATATCATGATAACACGAAGCCACATCAGGATGGTTTTCTCCTAGGTTGGACACTTTGATTTTGAGCGAACGTACATCGTATTCTATAGCTTTATCATACTCGCTTTTGCTTCTGTATACATATGCTATGTAGCTGTATGTCTCTGCAACCCCTACGTGATTTTCTCCATCGATACCAAGTTTGATGCTGAGGCATTTATTATGATATTCCAAAGCTTGATCAAACTCCCCTTTTTTGCTATAGACGAGAGCCATATGGTTGTAGCAAAAAGACAAAGTGGGATCATTCGATTTTGCTGTCTTCAGTTTGATGGTTAGCGATTTATTGTGGTATTCAAGTGCTTTGTCTAATTCCCCTTGCAGCTCATAGACACGTCCAATATTGTTATAGCAGTTTGCCACCATCGAATGATTTTTCCCGAATATTTCAATTCTATCTCTCAAAGATTTGTTATGATATTCCAGAGATTTGGCTAGTTCTCCTTTGTCGCGATGTATATCACCTATAGCAGTTTTGAGCCTATGAGTTGATCCGTTACATAAACTTACACAGTTTAACGCTGTATTTAGGGCTTCATCATGATGGCCAAACTTTTTCATGATCTTGACACAAGTTAGCACCAAGTCTTGATTGTTTGGTGTCAGAGCAACCAGCTGTCTGAGACGGGCAATATACCATGCCCTGAGTCCGACCTTGACCTGATGATTGACCTGGTCAAATCCTCCCTCTGATCTTTCTATGACTTTGAAAATCATAGCTCTGTCTGTATCGTTTTTAGCCTCTGCATTTTGGGCGTGAATATTTGATAAGGCTTTGATCAAGCAGTCACTGTCATCAACCACCGCAGTCCCAAACTGTTTTGTTTCACTGCTGGGTAGGTTGATATGAAGCTTTACGTCATGTTCTTCCAGGGCAGTAGATATTTCAAAGAGACACCAAGCCCGGCGAATCGGAATGGGGTCATTCCATGGTGAAAGAACGAGCAGTACCTCGCCAATATCTCGCACCCCGTCCCTAAATGTTGAACAAAACCAGTCAAAGTCTTTAGAGGCCACCTCGTTTTGGTTGTTAGAAAAAAGGTCAAACCAAAAATACGTATCCGGATGTTCATTTGCGTGTTGTTCCATTACATCCACCACAACATCGTAAAACGCATATCGCCAAGCGTGCGAGACAAAGATTGTAGCTGGACCAACGAGAGGTTTCCCTGATGTAGAGAGGCAATCTTTTCCTGTGAATTTATTGATATAAGGAAGATTAGATGACAGCGTTTCCGGTTTGACGAATGTCAGATTGATTTGAGATGTTGTCAATGATTCAGATTGAATCCGTGGGTGGTCTTGCAGAAACTTTCTGATTGCTTCAATGTGTAGACCCATTCGGACCGCGTCTACAAAGGCAAGAACATAATAAAGCTCAATCACAGAATCACAAATCTGGTAGCGTGTATGGGTTTGTAATTTTTATTTTAAATTACAGAAAAACCCATGTTCTGACCCACCATCCTTGGTCTCTAATATGTGCCCTGAAGATGATAGAGGACCTACAGAGATGAAAATCATTCTCAGCACAGCAAGAAAACTGCAAAAACTGAAAACCTTGTCTATAGGTGTGCGTTACACTTTGCACTTACTACTTTCAGTGTGATGATGTTGGCGTGGATTTTTATCAGTTTCGTCAGTTCCTGTTGCATGCTTCACAGTTGAAGTGTCGCTGCTTTGCTCCTCAGCTGACTTGCCTTTACTTTGTTTTCTAGTTTGGATGTCAATGTTTTGCTTGCTGGGCGGAATGTTCAGCTTAGGGTTTGCTTCTGATTGTACCGTTTTATGCTTTTCGGTAGAAGTGTCCACCCCCTGTTTGTAGGCAGGCGGGTCAGATTCACCACCTGGTTCTGACTTTTTTGTCCTATGTTTCTCTGAAGAATTGGCTCTGTCGTTGTTGTGGGCAGGAATTTCCAAAGCATGACTCTTATCAAAGGTCTTCTTAGGATGCTTACTGGCGGTATTGCTATGACTCTCAGCAGTATCTGAAGGCTCCACGCGGTTGTTCCTGTGTAGGACATTCTCCTCCGAACTAGTACCACATCCCATCCTCACTGTATCTACAGAGTATGGAAGTGCAATTGATAACGTCTTGTGTTGTCAAAGAATTTATATTTTTACAATCAATAAGGCGATGTCTTTGAGTTTTTTCGCATAGTGTAGTAGGTAAAGCACCGAAAGCACCATCCAAAAAAAAGAACTGTCAAAGACACCAAATTAACTTTCAAGCAACTTGTCATTGTACCATCATATTCAATGTCAAATATCAGGGGTTAAGGCGATACAAAATCTACAGATTTTTGTTTTCAATCACTATGGTTCCATGCCTCGAATGAGGTGGTCCACTTCGATTTTGAGTTATGAATGCTAACGTTTTCCATGATGGAAAAAGCATTAAAAAATTCTGCTGTGCAAGCGCGCTAACCATTCAGCCCAACGGCTAATTGGTATCTTTGATTCAACACGGTATATATTTTCGCACCAAAAATGTCGTCCTGTACAAGCGGAAGTGGACTTAAATGCTATTCCCATAGATTGATCAATCGATATCAATCGATATATGGAAACATAGTGAATATGATGGCACCGACGACTGCTGTTGATTTATTTGAATCAACTATGCACCCGAATGGCTTGCCCACATATATATGCTTAATTATCATCGAGGAACACGTACCATGTGATTGTGTCCAGATGAAATTCCATAGCCTGTTATATTCGTCGATGAGAGAGTCAGACAACTTCTTCTTGCTGGAGAGAATGATCAATCAAAATATTAGATAGCTAGCATGTATTTTAGCTCCCATGACACCAACATTATCTTTCTTTCCTTATTGCGTTATCCTCGTTTAATGAGCATGTTAGAAACCTTAGGGCCTGTTGTTATGGGATATGTGTGCTTCTGCGTAGTAGACTCCCCGATAATGAATTTGAAACCGATGAACCAATATTGATTTATAAATGTGTTTGTTCAGGCACTGTTTTTTACGAGCTATAAATAAAATTCTCTTTGTACGATTCCAACAATGTTTTTGTTCCTAATATTTGTGTAGTCAACCTGTATAACTTCGCGATTCTATTGACCTTCACGAGCAATAGATTAGATTTATGCCCAATACATGTTTGTTCGCTGTGTGGCTGTGTGGCTGTGTGGCTGTGTGGCTGTGTGGCAGCCCCCTCCTATCTTATCACTCCCATTTACGATTTTGGGTGGATAGGTTTGAATGTTGTGTCAGACAGAGATTTTTATGTTGATCGCAATGGTAATATTGTACCTTACACTAAGTTGCACAATAGGCCACTAATTTCCAAAACCGCTGCCGGCAAAAGGGAAAGTGATCAGAAAATGATGATATGGTTTTGAAACATGACAGCAGTCTCATGAAAACTAATAGATCCACTAATAATGACATGCTCTTTCAGATTTTGGATGATTTCAAACCATGTAATCAATTTTTTGTCACTTTCCCTTTTGCCGGCAGCGTTTTCGGCATTTTGCATTTCTAGCCACATTTTGCATAGCCTGCCACTGGACTATTGGTCGAAACAGCAAATTTGAAAAGTGTAATTGCTGTTATTCATATTTGGAGGTAGGTGCGATGTCTGTGGAGTGATCAGTAGACTGATCTTGCAAATAAGGTTATGTTTTAAATGGCATTTAAGGTACACTGTTGAGATTTTTGGTTTATATCCTGTATTATGTTTACTGAGAACATACCTGCTGGGCGAAATGTCTCTTTTCCATATTACCCTGATGTATGCTCCAGATAAATACAGTAATCTGTAATTTGTCAGAGATTTTTGAGAACCAGTGAAATGAGTGGAAAGGGTTGTTTTCCCTTTTACATTGGGGACCCAACTTCAGTTCAATGTTCCAATAAATGTTTTGCTTCGATATTTCGTATTAGGAAGGCATAAGATTGAATGTTCTTTCCAGCTTGTTCAGTAGATATCAGGGGTCCAATAATAACATAGTATCTCACAGCAAAGAATTATCCTTGATCACAGTAAGCCCCATACCATTACAGGGTCAAAATGGGTAGGGGAGACAAAAACCTTATTGAGGATGTGAAATACCACCAGGTGGGGATGTAATGGCTCCTCCTCTAAAGTCTTGAGCTAAGTCTTAGCTTCTAAAGGTTATTAAGGTCATTGAATAGCAAATGGAGGTTTCTAACAGGCTGATCCAGACACGGACTACTCAATTCCCCTAAAACTATGGGCTTGCGTCAACGAACAGAATTATATACTGAAACAATTCCGTTTCTGTGAGATTAATCCTGCTGGCTATCTACAAACTTCATGGTTTAAAATCAACAGTCATTGCTCAATATATATTAGAGAGCAAATGACTCACGTGTAGATTCTTAAATCATAAGCATTGAGAAGTCACCAAATATTTACTTTTAACATTATGCTATCCAGTTAAGATTTTGGCAAACAGTCATTGTCCCAGGGTCAAATTGGTAATTTTTTTTATAGATTTCAATATTTTCTGCAATGTCAGAGTAAATTGAGATTTTGTTAAAAAGTAGAAATGCGAGATAAATTTTTTGGGTATCATTTGAATGCTCACAATACTGTGAGTAGCAATATATGGACCTAGTGTGCACCTTACCTGCCAAAATTGATTTAAGTTCTGACTTTCAAAAAATTTGGGGTCCTGATGGGGTCTTCCCAGGGTTTATCTCTCTTGCTGAAAGCGGAAGCAAAAGAGCTGAGAAGTTAAGGGAATAAGGTCTGCGTACCAAAAAAGAGAGATAGCATTTATATGCCTTATAATACTAGATCACTTGGGATTGGATATCATTTATATGCTAACTGCAGACTCTTTTGCTTCCGCTTTTAGCAGGGGGAGATAAACCCTGGGAAGACCCAATCAGGACTACAAAATTTTTTGAAAGTCAAAACTTAAATCAATTTTGGCAGGTAAGGTGCACACTAGGTCCCTATATCGCTACTCACAGTATTATGAGCATTCCAATGGTGCAAAAAAAATTTATCTCGCATTTCTTGCTAATAGATATTGAATATGGTATCGATGATACAGACCCAGAGGATTACAGTCATCAATTCTGTGTTTTCATTCTTCCAAGTTCTGTTAGTGTGACCCTTACACAACAGAAGGACTTTTTCGGGTTGGTTTAGGTCAACCATCTGACTCATAGCGCTCATAGTCCACATGTATAAAAGTTCTGTGGTTTCTGGGGTACACAGTAAATGACACACAAAACATTCCAGGAGAATACAATGCCATTCTTTAAATTGAGCTGTCAGTCATCAAATTCTGGCATCACAATCGAAACCATCATTCAGCAGAAGTGTGTCAAAGTTATTGTAATAAGATAATTCAATTGTAATTATTGTCATTATTTTATCGATTGTTTTAATTTGTTTGTTCCACAGATGGGCTGCGGCAAACGCCAACGATGCAGCAGGCAGCATTTCGATGAAGTCAGCTGCAGTAACACTAATATTACTTGATGTCAATCAATCATTCTATCTATATGAATGAAATTTTTTTAAATAATGGCTTGTATCCCCATACGGGTCACTTTTAGCATGACTGTCTTGACAAATATTGATGATGGAAGGGGAGGGGATACAGCTAGCCACCATGATGCATTTACATGTTTGAAGGTTAAATACGGTATATTTAGTTCGAGAACGTGACAAATTATCTGGTGTATGCTTCATAGCGACTAGCTATTCATCTTCCTATATATGACAGATTTGATCCCTATTCCATTCCTATTCCCTATTTTTCGATTCAAAGTCTTTTTGTAAAAAATAAATAAAATAAAATAACTTTTAGTTGTACAAGCGATGAGGATTAGCTTTTGTGCTTTCTTAGCCTTTGCTTTTTGACATCAAGTTGGCATATGTAACACATTTTGGAGAAATTAAATAATTTTAGAGTTTAAAGTAGAGTTGAGAATAGAACCAAGCGAAATTTTTTAATTTAATGTGAAACCCAGCATAACCTTGCTTGCTGCAGTTGCCGGCTTTTCCTTTTTTTTTGATGACAAAGAGGGAGACTTTCGACTGCGTGCGGGGTTATTCAAGTACATAGGCCAGGCTAGCATGGCCGGCCTGCCAGGGCCAAATCAAATTCAATTTTTGGGTGAGAAATCCAATCTTTACCAAACCAAACTGCCCTGACCTATAAACCTTGAAAACATACAATGATGACAGATAGAGATGGTCTACCAAAAAAACATCATCTGATTCACTCAATTCACATACTTGTTCATAATCATAAGACCTCTAAACATAAAATAATGTTTGATACCCTGGAAACTTGAAGGGTAAGCCATTAACCTATGACACTGAATTAGATTCTTCTCTTAGAATGGAAATAGTATCATAGCGTTATACGGTAAGGACACTAAACACAGGGACCCATCTGACTGTTATCTGATTGGCTGTCCCTAGTAGCATGAATAATTAGCCTGAGAAATTGTCTTGTTTACAAAATTGCAAACAGTAATTATACCCCTACAGTGTCGATGATTAGGGCATTTCTAGATTGCTACTAGGGACTGGCTATTTTTGCAAGCCCTTTGTTTTGCAAAAGAAAGCTAATGATGCTATTCCAGATATGGAATTCAATGACCTATGATCATGTGTTGTTCACCCCAGGGTAGTGAACTTACCCTTATAAAAAAGGTGGACTTATGTCATCACTGTTGTTTTGACAATTGTGAAACTTATAATCATGTTGATAGAATTTTGTGACATTTTATTTTTATTTTCAACCACCAAATTTGATATAAAGCATTCAATAATATTTTGCACTCAAATGAAGGGTCGAGACTTCATAGTTCTTTATTACACGTAATTGTAGATTAATTGTTTGAACTTAGATTTTAAAACCAACTTTCTTCTAACCCTGGATTGCCTCGTTATTTTTTAATCTAGTTACCCACAGTGTTATGAAGTCTGATCTCTGTATATTGGTATATTTGTGTAACAATCCCTAAATTAACTTTTGACGCTAGGTTTTTCAAAATCGCATTTAGAAGCAATAAACCCTATCGAGTCAAAGTATCTGTGCTGGTATGTTATTTTTGTCAAAAAAACGTAAAGTTACACTCATGGCTTTGAAAATGCCTAATTTTTGATAAGGACAACAATTTTATTGAAGTAAGTTTTGATTGTATTCCCATCAGTTGAATCACTGCTCAGACACCAAAAAACAGGTTTCAGTGTTAGATGGCATCTAGCAAAATAATTTTTTTCAATCTCTACGTCATAAAATCGACCAAATTTTCAAAGTCGACATTGGTTTCAAAGTCGACATAAATGGTTCTAAATCTTAGATCACTTCAGATTATATTTTAGTTGCTGTGACCTCCACCACCAATGAGAGATCCATCCAACTCTTATCTGAGAAACATCGGGTTTTTTTCAATTCCTAGTCTACGCACTGTGCAGGATTTGCTTGGATTTTTCCTCTCATTACTTCTACATTAATCTTACTTCATATAGCCTAGGGTCCAATAATACACATTGTATGACCTTTTGTCAATGTCATGAATGACCGCCCTTATTCAAAATGAAAGAAATTTTGGCTGACATTTTCTTCACTACTTGGCAGTGAATATCTCTGCTCATGGGTATTTCCCAAACATGAGGCTACTTTTCCCAGAGTCTGCCTGGAATACTCTCATACCTGGAGCAATATAGTAGGTGGCATGAATAGAAATAAATAGATATTGCAGTTTTAGTGCTCCCCTTGATTAACTTATAACACTCAAGAGCAGACAACTCCAGCGAAATCCTGCATTGTTCTCAGACTTTTTCCCCTCCGGGGGGCCGTCGGACAGGGGACAAAGTCTGGGGGGCTCAGACTATTCAATTCCTGGACCTGATGAAGGAATTCCGGATTACAGATTAGATTAGAATGAGAACAAATTATCGCCTTACTGCTAATTTGTTCTTGTTTGTTTCTGGCATCAAAGGATTCGTTTATGTCATGCATTTTTCCCTACTCCAAATGTTCCCAAATGTTGATTGCTGTGAGGTGCTAATTCTGTGCATATACAGCAAACCTGCCAAGTTTCATGCATTCCTGCGATGTAAGTATCAAACTCAATCAGATTATTAAATCCAGCTGTATCTATTTTATCTGTATGTAAACCTTGCATTTGTGGAGTTGTTTCCCCTCTTAATTCACTGTTTGATTTTTGTATGATGCTTGCTGTCAAATGAGGTCCATTACATCAGCTACCTCTAGGAGGACAGACCGAGAGTTAGGTTATTTTTATAGATATAGTAGATCTTGGGTTTTATTCTATTCGGGAATGGCTTATCTGATGCCTGTACTCTCCTTGGCTGTCCGTGTCTGTGGCCCAGAAGTTAACTCCTTGCATTGGCTATGTGATTTTGGTTGTAGGCCAATAGCTAGATACGGCAAATAGTTCAGGGAACGCCAGGTAAAGTACTGTACTGCTGCGCTGGCCTTGCCAAGAACAACAATTGAGTTGTTATCAGATCAGGCTGGACTGGTCACTGGGGTAACAGAATACTTTGGTTTGTCAATTTAGAGGGCTAAGATAAGCTCGGACCCAGGGAAATATCATCAAACTTTCAAGCACTTGACTATCACCACAATGGAAGAGATGAGAACACATCTGCCTGAACCAGTATAACATGTTACATAATATATATATCCCCAAGTGTAATCATTTAAGATGGTGGGAAGATGATGTGTGATGAAGGGTGTCCCACGACCCTTGGTGTGATAATTTTGGAGACATAATGGTTGGTGTATAACACTTGATGACTAACAGCTATGTGGGAAATTTCTAGGAATTATCAGGGTAGTCAAGTAATGTATGATGCAAGCTCCAGCAGACAATTTTATTGGTATGTAGTATTGTTATGTGAAAATTGGCATATTATCAAGTATTGAAGACTTGTAGATATCGCCGTTTTAATTGGTGACTTTCTTCTACAGTCTACATTTGTGTGGAATGTAGCTTCATTCTTGTAACTAGGTGAGAAGCAGCCACTTGAATGTATGTTATTAGGCAAGAATATGATGGAAATCACTCTCACCAAGTACCAATTGTACCTAAATTTATCACTCTCCCTTTAGTAGTAGCCAGTAATAAAGCGCAAACCACCCATTCTTACTCATTTCTGGAGGGTAAATACTTTTGAGTACAAAACACCTTGTTTGTTGCGTGATAAAAGCTTGGGAGACACATAAAATTCATGTTGAAATCTTTTGACACTATTGCTTTGATGTATATTAGTGCAAGGGTTGTTTCGTATTTACTAATTAATGAAATTTGTTGTTAATGTATTTTGTAATCGCCGTGCCACCCTTATCAGCTGTGTGCATCTACAGTACAACTGTAGATAACAAATATCAAAACATACAAACATCCTTTAACTCTTTTGCCACAAGTCAAACACGTCAGATGAAAACTGACTTTTGTACATTGATCTCAGCCGGTGACTTGATTGAATCAATTTTCTAATCTGTGAAGTCGCAGAAAACAAACCAAAACGCTTTTAACACCAATTTTCTAATACTAACTGCGCATTTCCTCTCTTTTAGTCCAGTTGAGACAGGTCAAACAATAAATTGGCAAATAAGACATGCATGAAACCCTTACTCAATAACTTTTCTAGTTTTTAGTGCTACCCCAAATATGATAATTCTGGATGGGAACCTGGTATTAAACATCACATCACACATGTCTATGGTATCACATGTTAACAGAATCCAGCTTCAGAAGCATTGTATCAGGGATGGTGTCCTACCCTCCCTGATTGTCTCATAAAAGTCTGAGAGAAATTGTTTTTTTTGCGTATCATCAATGATGAAACAAAATTATGGTGACTGTAATCATAATTACTGAAGTTGTCCTCTCATTTTATTGATGGAGAGTTTTCAAAACATTACTAAAAACAATTTTTGACATCCCGATGGAGCCAGTTGGCCATCTGTATCATCTCAAATATTGGGCTATAGGTGTTATAGTGTGTCAAGAAAATCTAAAAATTAGGTCAGGTAGCAACTCTCACCATACCAGGGCTACGCTAGTCAAGAGAGTTTACCCGGAGCCTCAATTTATTAATCAACCACTAGTTACGGACCTAGTTACAACTTCTTATGAGAGGACTGCGTTCCATGATATGGTATGTGTTAGGAAATGCGAATTGATGTGTAAGTTATTTATGCCCTTCTTGCTACTGAGGAAATAGCATGATTGTTATATAATGTGAATATTGACGAAAATTTGCATTTATTTGATTGACACAGATCATTAAAAGACTATCAGTTAATATCGGCTATAAAATCTCAGCTCCCAGCTCAGCATCTCAGCATCTCAGTTTTACGCTCATATTTATGTCAAAAAACATCAAATTTTGTGACATTCTTGGGCACACAATCAATCAAATTTCTCCCATAGCTCTATATTATGGACTGGGTGGGCCTGCTCTCTTATAATCCTCTCCATTCATGAATATTATGGGATATGATCTGCAATATGATGTGAGACAGACGCAGCCCTTCACTTGTAACCTCATGCCAATTCTAAAAATAAGCGAGGCAGCAAACCTTTGGTCACTCCGTCCAAAGTGGGCAGCTAGGACAAAATGCGTCACAGTTTCAGAGTTGCTCCGATTCATTCGTATTTTGGAGCGATTTGAACGAAGTTGAGTTCTACGGGTCCCTGAGACCTGAACCCAGGTTGATTCGAGTTACCTCGGCAAGCCCCTTCTCAAAGACAAGGCCATACGATCTGAGACTGAGGTAGGGTTTGGTCACAATGATGTAATGTATCAACTTATTACCCAGCTGTCATACAGAAATAATATTTTTATGACATTTGACACTCTCTGTTGATGAATTTGACAATGTCATCTCCTAAAATTAAAATTAAATATTAATTTGTTTAAATCATATGATATGTTTAGACAAGGAGTTAGAGACTCCTTGGTTTAGTAAACAAAACACAATTATGATAAGAAAATCAATTTAATTATTCCCCTTAAAAATTTTGCTATTTCACGATCAAGTTTGCTCCTTGAATTGTACCAGAGATTATGGATATGGTTTGGTCTACTGATCGCACGGTGCAGGGTTTTTTGCCAGTTGTGTCAAATCTAGAGTTTCCTTGTACATAACAAACTAAGCGTGCCCTGCCAATACCAACCAGGGTATTGTCTTACCGCAGTTAGCTGGTAGATAAGGTTTGGGTTGATGATTCCTGATCAAATGACAAGAAAGATTAAAATGCCACATTTACTAAAATCATAAATTGTTGTGTCAAAAGTTTAATTCATAAATCATCAATTATTACTGATAAGCCATAATTATCGATAATATTTATACACTGAGATGGGTTTGTCATCAACACAAAGGGGAGCTATATTTATAGCCATTTAGCTGGTGATTATCTAAAGCTAAGCGTTGATCACCACATTGGAGCTTTTATAGGAATAACATAGCACCAAAGTGACACTGACTAAAACTCCACCAATTACATGATTAAAACAGTTAATTTGCAGGTGGTTCATCCCTCCTTTTGGATGCCTCTTCCGGCGCTGTAGCGGTTGTTTCTTTATATCGCTTATTATGACCATTGCACTTGGGAGTATGTTGTTTATTATCGAGGCAATTTCAGTTCATCAAGATGGTATCGAGGTGTAGAATGACTTCTAGGTGGCATGTACAAGCTCATAACAATGCATTTTATGTTTTCGAGGAGTTATAATTCCTTGATGTATATCGACTAAATTGCCGAAAGCTGACGGAAACTAAATGTTTTTATCACCAGAATATATGCAGCCTCACTAAAAGGTAATTCCCCAAAGATGCCAATGCTGTAAAACTAATAGATTCATTGCCAATTTGACAAACAAGACTTTAATTAGGCAATTTCGGGTGTTTAAGATAATTTAATTAAATCATCAGTAGATATGTTCAGAGTAATTAGGCTGATACAAATTCTTGATGGCTTGATCTCGGACCACAGGCATTCTTTTGCTGCTCACTCATATATAACATCGTTGTCGTAATTACCATATAAATTGCTGACCCTTTGGTGAATCATCTAGGGGTATTAGCTTTGATCTGGGAATTGAGTGGCTATAATTACATGCTGACTGTAGAAAGCAATATATCATGGAGGTGGATCTGTGCTGACAGAACCCCAGTCCTCAAAGTGTGACATGTTTTAAGTTAACTTCTTCAGCAGCTTTGTATATTTGGGTTTTATAACAAACTGTCATAAGTTTGTAGACCTTGAAGACTGATTCGTACACATTTGTACTACTCAGTAGCATGTCCAACTTTTGCTGAACTATCTTTTTAATATGACCTTTTCTTCCCCTCAAATAAAAAAAGCTCACGTCACGAAGTTGCTTGGTCTTTTGTTTCTGGTATCAGTACGGGTCTATTGACTGGATCCTGATGGGGCACAGGAGCATTTGAGGTCGGATGCTCTTCCTGACACCACCGTGATCCATCGGGAATCGAACATTGGACCTCTCGATTAACAGACCCATGCCTTACCAATTGCACCATGGTCGCTCCATCTTCCCCTCAAATGTATCTCATAAAGTCCGAATCCCTTAGTAGCTATGATAGAGCTACCCGGTATGTGCCAGGTCTATCAGAAATTCCAGCGTGGCGGATGTCATATGCTATAAGATGTCACACGCCACAGTTAAATTGGATCGCTCAATTGTTGCATAGGCATTGGAATTTCTAATAGTAAATTTGTTGGCAATAAATTTACTAAACCAACAGACAAAAATAAGTAGCATTACTAAAACCATGGTTCCTCCTTGTTAAAACTTGATCATGATATGATCATGGGCAATGTTGCATCATGTGACAATGACTTGTTGGATTGTTAGAGTCCCTCATCAGCAAAGGTGCCGCCTGCGGCTAGATTACCGCCATAAATCTTCATCTACATAACCTTGAGGTGTTTAAAATTAGATTTTTCTTGAGATTATCTCCTGACATGGAAAATCGACATCTGGACATCTGGACATAAGCTGATCACTGTAATCCAATTAAGTCTGTCAGTGTTATTGTTTTTTACCATTGACAAAGCCTGCACATCCGCACTGATATAAAGTAATATTTTTAAAAACATCCTGTTGAACCAATATTGCATAGTATCAAGAATAAGGATATATCCTACTCTTTGGTATAGAATCAAGTCTGATATTGAAATAATATCTCAATATCAGATCTTGTATCAAAATGGTATATCCACTAATAGAAAATTGACATTATTACACAAAGAACATGGCAACGTGGAATAAAACATCCAACCCATGCAGCGATGATTGTCAACTTTACATAGATAGAGAGCGCACATACTTTAAAATAGATAGCGACTAAGTGGTCTCAGAATCTATTTTGGAAGTAATTAGCGATGTTGTTTGCATAAGATAGGATATTGCTGCAAGACTCAAATATTGGTAACCAATAGACGTTCTATACTGGTATCGGATCACTAGGTGCCTACAAGATGGTCCCTCGCTGGAGTAGTGTGTTGTTATTGTCATGTGATCGGGAGAATGTTGATATCTGGTGGTAGGTGGAAGTGTAGGAGGTGGAGGAGGTGGAGGAGGTGAAAATAAACAATTAAGTTGTGATTTAAATAGTATTTACCTTTACACGCACAGCATTCATACTGGTAGTGGTTGTTGGGGCAAAATACCAGGGCATACCATCATAGGAAACTGTACACCAGTGGCCCAGTAATATTATTATTATTATCTCTATTCGGGCTATTGACTTTCACACAGAGTGTTAAACCTTTTATTCTCCTTTTATGACCTCAATCTTCTCCTCAATATTTGGATTTCCGTGCTATGGCAGTTGACTACCAGAATTTTCTCATGTACATGGTTTCCAGATTGTATATGCCGGACAATAAATATACAATATAGTTTTTTCCGGCGATAAGACTATGACATGTTTATGACAACCAAGATACAAGACTGTCCAACACAGCTTTATCGCTGCTCTCATATGAATAGTGCGATGACCAGCATGTAGGCAACATAAAACAATATCAACCTTTTATCAAATGTCACCAGCCATCATTCTGAAGGTTCAGTCATATATCTGCTCTGTTGGAATGCAATCATCGTCTTAGTGTTTATCAATATGGGGTTTTTTACAATCCACTCGGTCTTGTTTGAGAGCTTTGGGTATTGTTTGAATTGACTAATTTCATCTAATTGACTGACTCATCAAATCTAGTGTGATAAAAATGCCAAAACTATTAGCTCAAACCTAAACTATCATCTTATATGAAATCTGTTATCAGTGAATGGACCACCTCAATGTTTACACCAGAGGCCAGGAATCAGATGTCTGTGTCTATGAGAAGTAAACAACTCGGCCTCAAAACAGCAAACAAAATACAATATTCAGCTAATCAATGACTTTTTAGCTGATACTATTGTTTGTTTTGTTTAAACCTTTTACATGAGTTACTGCCAATATCTTGGTTATTTTGGTTGTGAATTTCAAATCAGGCTAACCTTGATATCAAGGGCACTGTTAAAACAGTGGTTGTACAAAAGGGAATATTGGTGTGAAAGGTCAAGTCCAGCCAAATCCCACACCGTCCTAACCTAAACAATCTGGAGACAAAATTCTGAAACGTTTCCAGGTTTCTTATAAAGCCACAACCCGGATTCGAAGGAGCCCCCCAACTTCTTCATCTCCGTTAACCCTTGAGAAGATAAATAAGATCGCTTGTTATATCTGTATTCAACATGCTGGCAGATATTCTCTCCGTGGGTTAATACATCGCTGAGGTCTTTGCCAATTCCTCAGAACTAGAAATTCAGAGACTCTAGAACCCATGCACGGCCTATAATAACGGTCATAATGCTCGGCTCACATCACAAGGTTGCTTGGTACCAGACCAGTTTCATTTTCCATCTATGCCTAGACTCAAGACTGACACATTCCAAATATCGCTTCACATACGTTTATTGGTAGCGGTGAAAGCTGTGTTGTCACCTAGTGCAAGTTGATAATGGCTGGAGTTGTGGTTGTAGCAAGTGACATATGATGTAACGGTTCTTCTCTCCTTATTTCTAGATGTTTGTGAGATGCCACGTCCACCGGGTGTCTGGTGATGTGCTGATCAGCATGATGCATAAGTATCTTAGGATTTAATGAAAGCATCTCAGACGGTCAGGAAAATTGTCATTCATTCCTACTTTCCTGCTAAGTTATGACATTGCTTGATTCATTACAGACCATGATTGGGTGTGAAGAAAAACTGATGAAGTTGCTTTGTGTAGGTTTTTTTCTAAATTGTTGTTTTTCTTAGAAGAGCTTTTTGCATCTGCAAGAGAAAAACTTTGTGACAGTGAATCTTTTGTTGCTTTGTGTCCCAATGTTTCCCATCTATTGCAGCTCTTCTTGTTTTTGCTGCAGATCTCAACTTTAAACTGAAAACACTTGAGGACTGACAAAAAACATCTTCAAGTTGTCATATAGTGGTTTAGTATTGGTTTGTCAACTTATATCTTGACAAGCTGGTGGGTTGGGACCAACAAGTACATAAAAACGGCCCATCCTCCAGCCACAGCTAAGCATCTCTCTATACAGTCAATAGACCGCTTTGATCTTCAAACTCCGCTGCTCGGGATTTTTTTTTGTCTATTTATGATGAGTGTAGCAGACTGGGATAATTTTTGTTATTTATGAGAATGTCATCGCTGCACACGTCCAGCACCCTGCTAATCCGAAACTTGTCATATTGCAATCATATGTGTGGCTGGACAGCTGCATCACAGCTCCAGTTTGGTGGTTCCAGGATTATCTAGTGTCAGGCAAAAAAATACATGTCAGGTTCTCACATATCTGACTGACCATCTGATCCCACTGACCCTCATAAAGTTTATCACAAGTTCGAATCTTTGTCCTCTGTGACATTGAGTGGCAGAGGGAGAGAAAGACATCAAAAACCGGGTAATAGTTGCACAATGATGTGCAACAGGTCTAGTTGCAGTTGATTGAGAAAAGGAAATGGTGGATCTCAACAATGAGTTGGAAGTGACTTCCAGCTCCTCAATCTCAGCTACAGAGCGCTGGTTAGCATGGCAACAGTTTATCCATAGATAATATTATCACAAATTAGGGATATGATCGACTCTCTATATCTCTTTAGTCTTTGGTTATAACCTATAACCTACTCTATGACCTATGATAGTATATGTAGCTAGGCAGGCCCGTAGTTCTAGGGGACGCAGGGACGCTCTGCCTCCCCTAGAATAGGGTGGCCTAAAATGCTATAATCGAATATTCCATGTCAGAATCAGATCATTTTGGACTTCATTTGCTCTTTATATCATTAAAATGCTTTGGAGGCTTAGGATTAACCCTAGACTTCACAGAACGGGCTTGCAATACCCAACCCTCTCCTACCATGTTTCCTAAACTACAGCCCTAATAGGTTATGAGGTTGACCCTGGAACTCTCTCTATCTAGTGGTAAACGCCTCCATACTACCACAGGACCACATAATGTTATTTGTTGTTTCCATTAGTTGGCTAAGGATTTTGTAGTTGACGTAAAGACTGTAGGTTCTCCTGTTGCCTGAGTATCTACGCATCCTTCCATCGAAGCCTGTTTGTGAAGCAAGAAATTATAGATCTTGATTTATTGGTGACACGATCCTACCCTTCAAAGAGACTCAACCGCCAACTACCTCCACTTGGTTAATTTTGAAACCCACCAATTCTAGCTGTTTTATTATTCTCGACTTGATTTTTTTATTTATAATTAATAAGAAACATAATACATGACCATTATTAACGTTAAAAAAGCAATAAAAGAATATTAAGATTCTTACAGATAATAGGAGCCAAGGGAGCTTACTGGTTTTGATATCTACATTAAGTTAATGACGCATGGCATAAAGGTGTTAATTTGGAGTGGTGTATCGGTTATGGGTGCTTAGTGAGCGGTTATAAAATTCCGGTGTGATAAGATGCAGGAATTATGACATAATCGGAGACATCATCCTACAGTTATGTTGGTTGATTTGCACTGAATCGTAAATTGCTCACCAAGTGGGAGCAATTTACTTGAGATAACTTAGCAATTCTCAGGCTCAGCCAGCCTTGCTAGAAGTAGGGTGCCTGTGCAGTGTCCGGGATGTTGGTAGCAACGCCAGGCAGACAGAACAATCTCACCGAATATCAAAGTATGCTTGGAGCGTTGTTAAGGCATCACCTCATTTATTTCACCTTTTAACCCAAGCATTAGGTACTTCATGCACTAATTCTATCCAGATGCAGGTGGATAATCCTATGAGAGGTGTGAAAACCTTCAGTTAATAATTTGAGATCTTTCATGGGTCGTTAAACTTTTACCCTAATCATTTTGTTGATTTTGAGAATAATAGGCTCACATGAGCCTCCGCAGATGGTCACTTTTTTGTTTTGTCTAAAAAAGTAAAATAAATACCCGCCTGTCACGGCTAGGCTCATATAATGTAATTTGACTGGACACCAGATTGTTCCAATCTCTGTCCTTGTAATTCTTGCGCAGACTTATAGGACAGTCACATCAGGGAGGATGGGAGGGGAAAGATATCCCCCCTCCCTGGTCACATCTGCATTTTAAAATCAGGGCTATGCAAGTTGATAGATTTTTAGCACCGTATTTACCCAGAGCACTCTCTGTTATCCATTTTTAATATCACATGGTAATATCGGATCTGATAATAAACTAAACTAAAACTAAACTACGTTATCAGAGTAAAATCATTCTTGCCAAAGCGGTATTGAAATCCTTTTCAGTGACTGGTACGCGTACCGGGAATTCTCTGGGTGTACGTTATTTACGATTTTTTATTGGAAACCCAATTAGGTCACAAGCCAATAATGGTGTGGGTGTGGGATATGATCACTTCAGGTAATCCTTACTATTACAGCCACATCTCCAGTATAAATCAGGTGCTATATATCCTTCTACACTGCCACAGCAAAATCAACCTTACCAAAGTGGTATTAGAAAGGAGGGGTAATATTAGCCTGTATTAAAATCTTTGCTCGGTGAGGGGGAACCCCCCCCCCCCCCATCCCCCACCTAACAAAGCTTGGGTAATTGGGAAATCTCAGCTACCAGTACACATATGTGATTTATAATTCTTTATGGGAAACCCAATTAGGCTGTATGATAATAATGGTATAGATAGATGTGAGCAGTTCAGGTAATCTTAGTTTTTCCTTCCTTATCTGTGGTTGATTTCGGGTAAAGAGAAAACCCTTTGATGTGGTTTGCCCAAGGGATTAATAGTTAATGTACAAGACTCACTGAGACTGGCGCACCATCTCTAGCTCTGCCAGAGATAAAGTCAAACCGAACCAGATCCACTTAGAAGTTAATGATGTACACTGTTATGGATTGTGGTTGAGATCAAAGACTCAAACTCAATTTAGTTCCGGCTGAATAAAATAACACCTTTGAAGCACTAGTTTAGAGGCAGAACCATTTTAAATGCGCTAGGCAGGCACAGGATGGTCTTCTAACTTCGATAGTGTTTATATCATTATGATATAAATCATTTCATTGTCAGTGAGGGTGAGGTATCCCATCCACGCTGGCATCGATATGTTCACGGTTTCCTTCGAGGAGTTATCAGATTTTTTGTTTGACTGCACAGCGCAACCCATTTATGTTAAATTTGAGGAGTCGTGAATGTTTTTGACTCAGATAACCAACACTGACAAACATATGACAACATTGTTTTCCGATAAGAGCATGGTGCGGTGTGGTGTTGTGATAGAAATTGGTTTGAGATCAAAGGAGTAGAATACTAACTGGGCTCGCGATGACTGGCGAGTATGTTTAGATGCACCCTAAGACGACCTGCAGCGTCACAGAATTGGTTATCTTATCTCTGCGTGTCCTCGGTGTATCATCGCAGATCCATTAGTCATTAACAGTCATTAACAATGTTTGTTTAGTTGTTTTTATCATGTGAGGTCAGTTCTCAAACATTATAAGTATCTTACACCCAAATTGTCCCCACAGCCTCAAATAACTTTACTCAGAGTGTCACCGCTCATCCGGCAGCCTTTTGTTTTAATCTTGATTTCTTAAGAGCCTGTATCTTTTGTCGGCTTGCGCAATTGTATTTTAAAACAACGGAGGTATTCTTAGCAGAACCTAATGAATAGGCCTCATTAGTTCTGCTACTTGAGAGGACAGTACAGGTTAACTTCTTAATTAGCGCTATTCCACTGTTAGCACCCCTCCATTTAGGGGGTTTGTGGTGAGCACCCCTCATAAGTTCAACATTCCTGGTCACATTTGAGCTTTGAATCTGTAGAGTTGTTATCAAGACCCTGTAACCACAGAATAGCTGTAATCTCTAATGTCTCTAGTTTGGAGTAGGATGGAGCCTGATGCTATCAATTCCATTTAATGCCTCACTTGTCATCTAAGACCTTAATTTGTGGCTTTTAGGGCTCTAAATAACCCAGCTGGTTATTGTCTCAATTGTGTGAACTGTTGTTTTTTAAATAATATTTTGACCTGTTTAATTGGTAACTAAAACACTTGATAACATCACCGAGCTTTGTGCTCTGTTGACTCTGGTGTGGTGAAATTAATTTTGACTTCTTCTGCTAATAAAAGTGAGCGAGTTGTCAAAATTGTTGTGACAAGATCCA
The DNA here is from genome assembly GCA_914767715.1 of Membranipora membranacea. Lineage (NCBI taxonomy): Eukaryota > Metazoa > Bryozoa > Gymnolaemata > Cheilostomatida > Membraniporidae > Membranipora > Membranipora membranacea. The sequence continues at coordinate 19,647,963 of OU612066.1, forward strand.
AAGCAAGTTTATTAGGCCGCTGTCAGACATTGTTATTAAGATGGAATGTTGGCCCTATATGTTATAAGTATTTTAGGCAGGCCTATCATTGTTTGGTCAATGATTGGTTTGAGAGAAAAGTGTCACCAGATAGGATATGGGAATGTCACCAACCAATGCCACCCCATTCTTATCGCTGGTTGTTGGTGACAACATTCAAATTTTCGTTTTCTATTTCTCAATACATTCCATTTTAAAAATTTTGTGGAACTGAGATGTGACATTGGCATGTCCGACGATTGTCCATATCATGATTTCTGGAAATTTTAGAACATTCCAGACACAAAACTTTCCCTGTAAGACGACTTATTTCCGTCTATATGGGTGTACAGAAACAGGGTGCTAGTATGATATATAACGAAATTAAGGATAGATACCAAGTGGTACCTGTATGGTGTACCGAAACTCAGTCTTGGTCCGACTCCAGACGCTTGGTTACAGGTTATTTCTATTAGACTTTTATTTGTCATCATGTTATCACAGAGAAGGGATATTCCTGTATATAGCTGTATATACTGTGTGATGTAATGATGAAGCTGTTTTTGTGCCTTTTGTTACAAAATTTGACAGCTAAAAATTAGATTGAAACCAGTTACCGTAAATCCCTTTGTCATGACAAATTCTTAACGAGAGTGGCATAAAAACAGTGTGTCAACCTGCGAACTTTCATACCTTACTAAATTACTTTGCACCTGCCTCCCTCTGTTATAAAGCCATATTTTAATTCAATTACTCATAATTTTCTAGGACATAATAACATCAAAAAAATGCAAAGTGCGTCAATCACAAAATATTGCCTTTATCAACAAATTATAATATTTTGAGGGATGATTTATATCACAGGTAGATCAATTCCTTAATTCATAATAATAGCATATTCATGGATTTTTAAAGAGAAAATGCTTTGAAGGTAGACAAACAGCTTTGCCAGCCAATGAAATAAAAAATATGTTCAGAATTAAGGACCTAGATTGCAAGTGATATGGAGTGAGTGAGATTTGTACTGCCGATGCCCATCGTTGTACTTAACAGGCCCTCAACCGCTGAAAGTAATCGTTTTGAATATTGCAGGTATGCAGCCCACTCATCAATTTATAAACAGCCCCAAAAAATTTTGTTTATATTTGTGAACATTTGTAACTAGACCCCAGACCTAATGATTTATGATGTATTGGATTACCATCGATTTCATGACTAGTCCATTTATAATGAATCATCTAAAAAACTGTATATACAGACCTGTGGTTTAATCTCTGACTAACATTCATTGTCTTCGGTCCTGATCTGGGGTATCAGAAAACACGGCTGGTTTTCAACACGGCAATGTGTCACATGATTCGACAAAACATTTTGAAATGAGAAACTTTAAACGATTTTAGAGAGGTGTGCTGATAAAGAGCATTCAGTACTTTACTTTGAAGTCTATCCCATTGGCTCAGTAATGGCTGCATTATGATGTTTTAAGTATAGACATATTTTCTCGAGGCAGGCGAATGGGACTAAGTTATATCAGAGAGATACATAATTATTTGGTACACTTGCCTCCAGCGATAGGCTGTATCGTTTTAGACGCCGTTGCTAAATATGGACAAACAATTTGTGTCAATGAGATTTAAATGTCACGCTAAAAAATAAATGTCACACCCATAGCACCCATAGTGCTGATTGCTTCTACATGTTTCCTTAACCAGAATGCCAAGAAAATAAAAGCAGCAGATCGGATATCTGTCTGCAGAATGTAGATCAGAAAAAGCATCATTTCATCGAGCCTGTCTTGCCAAGTTTGTAGGGTGGGGGTGGGAAGCTTGACAGGCTTCACAATCACTATGGTTCCATGGATCGATTATGTAAGGATTTCAGTAGTAATTGCCCCATGGAAATGGCATTAAAGTCAAATTCCGATTGTGACGAATGACTTTTTGGACGCGAATATCCAAACCGTGTTTATTCGTCCCGATACCTAATTGGCGTCGTGGCTGAATGGTATTTTACCGTGGGAGGCCGGGGTTCAAGTCTCGGCCGCGGCAGATTCTTTTCATGTTTTTCCCATCATGGGAATGGTTAGAATCCACTGGATTCTAACCATTCGAAATTGGAGTGAACCACAAAATCGACCCATGGAACCATAGTGATTATAATGTGTCGCCCAAGCAACATTCACAATAACATCAGATTAGAGACGTTTTACTGTTTCATATATTGCTAAATTCATCTTCACAGAAATATTTGTGTCAGTAATTTTGCTTGCAGGGTATGGCAGCTTTGTCCATTGTATTATATTAAGGCAGTCTCTGTTTCATGTTTTGAGATGCCAGCCTACTCCCCAGTCGTGTGGTTGACCGGCTCTTATGTTGAGAGCGTCCTAAGTATGATTTTGGTGACACACCCATAAACAGATTTTATATCCTCCATTCAGCCGTAAGATTCCTCATCTCCAAAATACTAAAACTGTCATTGATCTAAAAAAGGTGTTGAAGCGATTTATGCTCAATAAATAGACAAAGAACATAATTGGTACTTCAAACCACCTCAGCAGATTTTCTGTGGGACACATCTAAAGGCTTGTTTTTGAATACCAATATGTCTCGGAAATATTGCTGTGGTCTTATCAAGTAGGAACTGAAAGACCTCAAAAGTTGACTGCAATTTACTGCTGTAAAAGTGTCACTGGTGGTTATCTGATGGGCTGATATCGAAGATAGCAACAAACTAAAGATTTATCCGTGGTAGTGATAATTTCCGAAATTGCTTCAGATGTCATCTGAAGTGTTGATCTCGTACAATTGTGAGCAAATATTCAGTCAAATGTATTGAGAGACGCAGATGCAGATGTCTGAGCTCTCATTCCTTCAAAGCGTTTCAACTCTACCTTGCCCGCAATGTTATCATAATTGATTGGCCATAACAGTGGGCAGTAACTCGGACAAACAACTCAAACTGACCGGAAGCCGTCATTCATCCTAACAACATCAACAAATCATCCAAGGTTCAGCAGACTGGGCCAATCCCTACCCTGCTCGACTAGCTGTTGAACTTGTTACTGTTTGGTGCCACACAAGCAAAAAATCATCCAACTTATCATTCAATGGTCAGCTCTCCGAAAGAGTACAAAGTGAAAATGCTAAATGTTGTTTAAGCTGTCAGCCCCAATTAGTGTAAAATAATTATAGCGAGACCTAAGATGAAGCAGCAACATGAACCCAAAATACAATAAACTTTTCAGCTTAACAAGGTAAATACCTTATTTTGCGCATGAATTATAAAGCCGGAACATTCCGTCGTGGGAATCTGCTTTGAGGATCAATCATTCATATATCGAAGAAAAATCTGACAACTGGAGGGAGTTGTGCCCTTTTTTAAATCTTGGAAAATTGTTATGTCAGACTTAGACTACGCATCACCATCAATGATCGAAGGATTTTCATCGTGAGTGGTATTCATGGCTCCCACAACGCAATCGCTCTAGGCTACTCATCAACTTGTTGACCATATTCCAGACTATTTCAAGTGGATTTTGATTTATTCTTACCTCCACCACCCTTATGTTTTACCAGAAGTAAACAAAACTTAAATTAATTCATTACAGGTGATAAGTAGTTTTTTTAATACTCATTCACCACATCATTTGTAAGCAACAGATCAATGCTAGCCACCAAATCAAAACAACTTAACCGATTATCCCAAATTCTCAAAACAAAAAAAGGTCCATTGCTTTGGAATGCTGGTTGATTTACTTACCATATAATTAGCATATCTATTCTCTTTCTAAGGTAACTGATGTGTGTCTAATTGATGGAGGCCCGAGGCAACCCATTCTCTTTGATATCAATATTAGTGGAATTAATTCTAGTGGTTTTGATTGAATAAAAAGCAGTTCCTTTTGTTGATCATGCGAATCTATTGTGTGGCATTGAGGACCCTATCTTTGAGTCTCATCTTTCTATTAGGTTGCTCAAGGGATGATTTCATCTCTCTCACAGAGGGGCAAGACTTGTTCCTGTAAACTTAACCCTACTCCGGAATAGTTTTTAATATCAAAGCGTTGAGAGGACTAGGAGGGAATCGGTTCATTTTTGTAAATACAGTTGACATAACCATCATTTTGAAAGCATCTTTGTTTACCTTCAATGATGTTTTAAGTGATTTTGTTTATTTTCTTAGGCCAAATTATAAAGAAATGCGTACACCTGTTGTCTTGATAATCAAAATGAGTGATAAGTGTTTTACCAGATTGACAAAAACACTGCGATTGTTAGCAAAGACTTTCGAGGTGTTGCATGAATACATTTTTCACTACCAGGGTAGACACGATGTATCACAGATTCTTCTGCTACATTTTCAATCAAATCGACTAAATGCCATTCCGCATGGTTATTTTCAACACACATTTTATGAGTCACGCCAAATATGCCTATCAATGCTGACTAGAAGCGATCAGACTGGTACAACTAAAGAACTGCAAATTGGTCAGCTAAGTTGAAGTGTTAATGGAGTAAATTGCCTCAGGATATCAAACCCCTTGGGATTACCTATCTCAATAAATTTGCACATCATTATCGCCCAAATGGATTGGTAGCTTTTTAGAGTTGGCCATATCATAGTTAAGTCAGTGTAATAGCGTTCTTGACCCTTGTACTACTTGGGGACTACTTGGTGCAATGGTCACTCTCGCAGCATGACAAACTCAAAATTACATTTGAGCTGCCATACCATTCCTTGTAGTGGCGCTGAGATAGGCAGTTTGATATCATTACATCTACCCTTATTTTTGATCATGTGGAAATAAGTCATCGGCAACGAGACATGTTCTCACATGAATTGAATAACGTCTCACCAATAACTGATCCTTACTCTGTGAACCTTTTATGTTGTTGTGGCAGAGCAAACAGAAAATTGGTAATAAAAATTTACAAAGTCTGAGAAAAGTGTACTTGGTAACCTTTGGTCATCTTGCTCATAACATTCATGACCTTTAGCTAGCCGTTGCTAATGATTTTGCATGATCGCTTACTTTGCTTCGGCTGTTAACACCATATATTATGTCGAACATAATTATGATTACCCTCGGTATTGCCACCTGGGAAGTCTTTGGTGTCAGTAACTCCAAATGTTTAACTTGTGCCATAGACAGTTCCGTCTACATCCATGAATGATTACCCCTAAACATCCTCATCATTAGCATTGAGTTCAAGCAATTATGATCTCCAACTCCAACCCACAGGATAAATTATTAACGCCTCGGGAGCAATTTATGTGCATTGTTTACTCTCTAACCCAACAGTGGTTGATTGAAAGCTCTGGTAAAGTTTCACAATCGTTTGATCAGTTGTCTTATGGCAGTTTGCTGGTAGTTTAGAAAGAGAATATGTAATGATGGATCAAGGCACGCATCTCTGATCGAGATCTTAGATAATAAAAGTACGCTGCCTGACAGCAGCAGCACCATCTGATCTATCTGAGACTACCATCTGGCAGGCTTTCTCGTTTGTATTGATGTGCTGATATAACATTCAATGTTCTTTTCTTAGAATTTAGTTGTGTTTTTTAGCTTTCTATGCCGTTGCCATTGAAACTGACAACTATATACTATATTGCATCAGCATCTGGCAATGATTGTAATCCTAGTAGGAAGTTATGATAGAATTTAATGGCTGTTTTACCAACTGCACAGATGACAAAAGTCTCTGCTCTCAGATTTACATTTGAATTTGAGTTTTTCAATACAGCATTTCGTTCACTCAAACCAAAACTGAATCATGGTACTGACAGCTGGGGGAGTCTGCAGTCACTCAGGAAAATTCATTGACTGAGTTGTTTAATTGGCCCTCAACTCAAATATGATCAGCCTGCTATACAGAGAGGTGATAATTACATTGTCATTAATTGATGATTTTGATATGAAATGAGAATTTATATTGTTTAAGAATAATTACCCTAGGTAAATTATGCAACAATTAATTATGTTTCTTGCTACTTGATTGGGCTGAAGTTAGATTAGCCTGAAAGCTTGAGTCAACTCCTGGGAGCTATCAAATGGGGAGCAGTAATGCCCATCCATCACCTTTAAAAACTTCCTGCTGTGAATTTATCTATTCAGTTTTCACACATTGTTAGATCTCAATTAGCGCAAAATTAATAGCAGGTCACAAATTTTAATGGGAAATTTGCATCAAAACCAATTCTGGCTTCCTTCTCTCTTTTTCTATTGCAGTGGACGTTATGGTCTTGCCCCCCCCCCCTACCGATGGAGGATGTATGATCAAAGGCAAAACTCCGGAAAGGCGCCCCTACATATATTTATAATAATGTTATCACCTTCTAAGCACAACTTTGAAGCTGTTTCCCTTGAATTAGCTGGTTTGGAAACATGTATCACATTTTTCTATCCTGACATTTTTATTTAGTCATGCTCATGCTCATTCACTTATCCCGATACACAGTATCATGGTAAATACATTATTGGAAAATGAACAATTATACTGACTCAGCTACTAATACCAACAGTTATACTCATTCAACACTCCCAGACATTAGCATCTTTCAATTTCAAGAGGATGTTTAGATTGCCAGATATCTCAACATTCAACAACGTTTTGTTGGCATGAATGTATGGAGTACTGCTGGTACATAGAAAGGTCTATATTTTTAATGGATCAGTAATGAAATCGCCATGATCCAAAATCACTGACAACAAATAAAAGGTGGAGCATTCGTTGATTTTCGTCTTCCTGTCTCCATCCAAATATAAGAACTGGAGTTCGTTGTCTTGTGCTATGTTTTATCAAGACCACCATAAATATTTACAGTGTACAGGTTAAGATGTAAAGGCCATCCCCGAACCCTGTGGCCACAGTGTACCAGCATATATGAGTAGCGTTCCGGGATCTGGTTCGTGGAAGAGACGTAAGACGGCACAGACACCAAACAAAGTCTTCTGAATTGGAAATTTTGATGTCAACTTCCTTCAACTTTTTTATGGTTGATGATTTATAATTGGATTTCCATCCTGACTGTCACAGTTTTCATATGTCAAATCCAGCCGGCTTTTGAATTGTGCCAAAAACCCGACATTCTCTTGTCATACCTATATGGATTATGATTGATAAATGATAAAATTATTGATATCAGCTGCTTGCCTAGAAGTACCTATCCCACTGCCAGAAAATAAATAAACAATCAGTTCACAAAGCACCTTTCTCAAAAACTAATAATCAAATTTTAATCCTTACTCAAATACCAGCTTGTAAAAAAACATTACAGCAAAGAGCATCGGATGGCATTATGGGTAATGGAGTACAAGGCAAGTTAATAAGTACGGTGTATGCTAAAAGCTATACAATAATAGATTAATGTGTGCTGTTGTTATGGTTTCTACTAGTATACTCGTGTTCTCTGCCCTTACCAGTGTATAAATTGTACTTTAATTTGCTAAACTTAGTGCTATGTTTGAGCGATCGGGATACTGGTAGGGATATTATTTTGAGCTCTTAGGAGGATTGTGTTGTATGCATTATTAGTTAGTTAGGTATCCATTTCAAGATTGAGTAGTGTCGCCTTATGATTATTTGAAGAAGCTCTAGTCTGGCCAGATATTTAGTAAACCTCATCAAGAAGTGTTTACAGTACAGACAGGTTATAAATCCGTTTGGTTATAGCTGGGGTCAGGTTTTATACAATATTAGAGGCTTACTAAGGCATAACAAGGCTGGAATAAATCAAAATGCAAACTGAAAACACTATAAACTTAGCATACTTAACCCGGATTGCCAAGTTAGACTGTAGAAGTCAAGTATTTATATGTTCCACACCCTGTAGTAAACTATACACATAACTTTGAAGCTTTCCAAGCTGTTCTTAGCGTAATCCTAGAAGACAATCTTTATTTATTATCTGTTTTGTACATGAAAAGTCCTATTGGTTTTATCTTCTTCAGGGCCTCTTGTCATTAGTGTCAGATCTTGTTCAAGTACTGTTGATTGTATGTAGCACAGCAGCAGCATTTATTTCTAATCTTACATGGTCAAAGAACCACATACGATAGGAAACGGTATATGTTACCTATTCTTTCTACAATGCAGCGGTATTCGAATTTTGTTTGCCCTTATCATAAATACCTATCTGCATTTATATAAAATATGCTGTAATTTATCACAATCCCTTAGAATTAATCTTGGCCAACAGGTGGATTTGATGTCAGATTTTGATGCATGGTTTCCTGCTGTTGGAATTTTAATCAATGGGTGTCAGATATGATAAGGGCCGGAGTTTGTTATCCAGTGAGTTAGATTTGTCTCACTCTTGCCCTGTTAGAAAATTGTGGGCTAGCTTCGCTGACGCTGTCAGGATGGGCTTGATCTGAAACGAGACAGCGTTAACTTCAAATCTGAAGAGACAAGGAACCCACAAGGAAAAGTTCAGTTTAAATAGCCAGTAGCTAGTTGTACTGTCTGATCTTTCCAAGTCTCGGTAAGCGGTCAGATGTATGTACCATGTGTTACAAGCTGCAGTTAAAAGTTCATGTAATCTGTTTGATCCATAGGTGCATGTTCCCACAGATATTTAAATGCCTTTTATCTTTTCTTAGGCCTGGAAGACATTCTTCTTCAACAATTAATGTGAAAAGAAGTGTTAAAGTTTACTTTTACATAACATTGCAACAGTTTAACCTTTCGTGTTTATTTCAAGTGGTAAACAATCAGACGGAATATTGTACAGTTTCTCCTGATCCATCTGAGCAAGGCTTATTTTAGATCCGCTAGTGACTAGGGAAGCAGGCCAATATCAACATAATCTGTTATTATATAGGCTGTATTATGGTGTGGAAGGCATTGAAGCTTTTCAATAGATTCTAATAATCATCAAGGAAGATAATAATGATTTAGATATCCTCCCATATAGACACAAGCCTTATAATCATGACTAGCCAATCAGATCGCTCCGTTTGTTCCCATGTACTAAGAGCACACAGTCTTGATTAGATTCATTAGGAATTCTAGCCTTCATATGAACCAGACGTCAGTCAATGCCAGTGTCAAGAAAGTGACGGACCACCCTTCAAAATACATTTTTTCATATTAATAATTTCTTGCATACTGATTAACATAGCGGTGCATACAATAATCTGCTTAGCTACTGCCAGGATATAGCTGTACAATCACCTGACTGGAATATCTGAACAATATTGGATAATAAGCTGTCGCGGAACTATTGGTAAGTTAATCTAGCTAGGATTCTTTCTATGTAAATTCATCTCTGTCAATCATGTCCCTCCTAAATATCACAAACCATTCTTTGATCTCGTTTGCCGGATGCCGTGGCACAAACTTCTTGCCAACACATGGATAGTAGGGTCGGAGGTAGACTGAGTTTGTATTTGGGTCTGTTGCATCAATACTCGCTGATTCCAGTTCTCCTTTGCAAAGTTGAAATTTCATCCGAGTTATAGTGTCAGCTGTAAGGTGATGGCCACAGAATGCATCATCTACATCATCAGTTTATACTGTTTGCCCGGGCTAAGCTTTGCCTTTTTGCACATTGAGTAGACTAAGCTTTGGCTATTTAGTTTCTCTGCTGAACTCATTTTTTTTCACGGATTGATATTCGATAACATGAGAATCATCTCAACGCTGACCTGAGTTGGTTTTTGAGTTCTAATTAATTAAGAGCAATTAATCCAGCTGCCTTCGTCAGCAGAGAAGTGAGCTGCTGCCGCTTTGCTGTTTTGTTCTCATGTTACTGAAATGGCTTTTATAAGTCATTAAAGTCATGATCTCATCATTTCGACATGCTGTTTACATTGCTGCCTTTTGGGAAATTAACCAGGTGTAATAGCTTAGAGCGTAGCTTCTACCAGCCTTCAGGAGGGTTTTTCTACACTTCTACTGTTACACGCTTATGTTCTATTGATTTGTTATTACTTTGCATTTCCCACGTTTATTTATTGTACCCTGTGGAGTTATTACATGTCCAATTAGCGTAGTTTTTTTACAGTCGGATTATTTGATGCATTGCAATAATATAGCTAATCGACTGCTGTAATTTCGCTGCTTTTTCGCTCATTATTGTCCGTGGTATCGGGTTTTCTTTGGCAATATTGTAGAGTTAAAGTGAAGCATTCCCATTTGCATGCCACTTAGGATATGACTGAGGAATTACTCTCCAATTAGGCTACAAATAAATTGATGTAGGTCTGGTTAAGGCTTTCCTGAAGTGTTGCATGGCCATTTTGACAAATTAGAGTCAATGTTCTTTTTATGTCGGCCTTAATTCAGAAGCATTTTTGTCTTGGCTTGAAACCCTTTATGCCTGGAGATCATTAGCTGCAGATGTGAACTGTACTACTGTAATATTATGTTCTTATTTCTGGCATAATATATACCAGCATAAAGTACCATCCATCTGTGGTCTAGACACCTTCTGCAAACCCCCATATAACTATATCTATCTTGTCAACTAACTGTCTTCTTTATCACCCAGTGTGTCATAACTTGTGCCAACATTTGACAGGATATGTAGATACCAAAGAAATGTTATGCTTGGAATCCATTTGTGGTGCAGACGTTTAGTCCAAAGTCAGCAATTATCTATAGAAACAAATAAATAAACATCAATTAATTGTGCATGCGCGGCCTAATTAATGTTAAAATGACACTTACAAGCTGGCGTACTGGGTGAAATCGGAGATCATAAAAACTAATCTCTTAACAGCGTCCTTCTCATATAAGTGTAATAATCTTCAGGCAATGATGTTAAGAAGAAACCTCCGGTCGTAAAAAGATTGTGTTTCTTTGTCCTGTTTTTGGTGGGCCCAACCCACTTCACAGAAGATTTCACTAAACCAGCCAAAGATACTGTTGTCTTGTTAGATACAAGTTGCTCTGACTACCAGCTTTTTACCTCTATCACTTAGATGTTGCCATGTAGATGTAAGATGCATGGTTTGACACGTAATGGCAAGTGCTTGCTATTTTGAGCTGTGTAAACTGCTGATGCATTGAACACCAATTCCCATGAATCATGGAAAAAATCTTGTCAGTTTAGAATGCACTGATAAGATGTCACTTTTTGGCAACGCCTGCCCGGTTCCTAATTAAAGACTTGAATTTTGTGTCACTGCCATTATAAAACAATTGAAGTTAAAAGAAATTTATATGCGAAATATATAATAAACTCTGATTTCTGAGACTATAACACTCTTTACTGAGATACAGTCAACAAGTTTCACACCATTGTGTTTCAATGGCTATCCAGTTCAAAAACAGTTCGGGCATGAATCAATTGTGCTCAAATGAAAGCTGTGAGTCACGGATAAAGCTAATTTCAGGCTAAACCCACATCAAGTCAGGTCAATTCTTGACATTTTTATCTTGACAAGTTTATTTGCAGTGAAACAAACAACCAATATCCTAGTTCAATTGTTATCTCTGTCACTCTGTGTTGACATGATTTGAAACGCCAACAACCAACAAAGCATAGAGACCGATAATGTTGACCTAAGTTATTCCCGCTCTATCGTTTATGTATAGATTTGTATAAAAACACTATGTTTCTTGAAATGCAATTTTCTTCATTAATTATTTTTTATCCATCGAGCGTGGCCGAGATGTTATTTGATCAGTTGAAATAAATCTTTCCTTATCGCGGTGGAGTTACTATGCAGAGATCTCTTTACTTAGTTAATTGAATTTGATATCTATATCTCAAACAAGTCCGATCAAGAGTTACATAGATTTATTAATGAAATACTCGCCGATCCACTCACGTCTGTTGGATCAGGCAGCGTAATCCTTTGTGTAACCCGTTTTTGTACATGTCCTACAGCTTTGAAGCCTCGATCTTACATGCCCCAAACAGAGAATACAGCGTTAATTTACAATCTTTGGCATTATCTTATGACCTGGATAAAATCAATTTTCTAGGTATGGCAAAAGCTTAGGTTAGGTTGGCAAACGACATTCTGCGTTAGATGAGTAGATGCGTAGAACGTAGATGAGTTAGAATGAAATGTCATATTGGGGAAATTACTAAGAATAACTAGCTGCTTCATGCTGCTGCGCTGTCATAGCAGTCTCTACAATATCAAGTACTTGAGCAGTTTCCACTGAGGGATAATTGTATCCTTAACATCTTACAACAGGCCACATATCAATCATCTATCAAAACTTTGAGCTATAATTTAGCTTCTATAAATTTTAATGGTGTAATTTAATTTGTGCAGCCAACATACTGCTGCCCTATTTTGATTCGATAAGTAGCTGCAGCTACTGGGAGTGGTAAGAAATTATCCTACAGTGAATAGGAAAAGTAATCTTTGTTACTTTGCTCAGTAGCGGATTTAGAATTTAATAAGAAGGATACGACTTGACACTATTAATTCATTTCCTTGGGTATCAGTATGGGGTATTAAACATTTTCATTACATTTTTCTCATGAGTTACTTTTGTTGGAAGTGTTTTATGAGGTTTTAGATGGCTAAGTCGCCTACTGTTTTCTAAACAAGTTACCAGTCACTGAGCACAAAATCCTTCTATACAATGCTTTATTACATACAGATTCTATATCAAATCTCCAATTTTATTCACACCAGAAGTGAATTATCCCGTTATGTAATAAGCAAACTATTTAAATCTAGAATCTATTGTGTTCTAAATGTAAAATTCAGACTGGCCGACCTCTTTTCACAGTTTACATAGAACTAGTTTATTAGCATGCCGAGTTTTTGTTATGTTACTGCCACATTATGTACATAGGCACCAACACCAATACATTGTTGTTTGTTTTCTCAATGTCCACGAGTGTAATCCATAAATTCAAAACAATCGACAGCCGATAATTCAATATTCTGAGTGCTTGCTAATTATAATTTGTAAACCCACGGCACCATCTCTAACTTTACAAAACTGATCTCTTCTTCAGCTGCTGTCTGGCGGGATAATATTTACAGAAACTTAAAGCTTGCGTCATAGACTCTGACTTTATTGGCTACTTGCTGTCCACTTTGGTGAATTGCATACATTTACAGCTCAATCCATTCCACTGGCTGCTGCTTCAGTAGTTGAGCTTTCGACTCTATTGATAGAAACCTGATTATTACCTAACTCTTGTTCAATTACTGTCAACACTGATTTGCATCACAAACGTGTGCTGAGGTAGTGTATTGTGCGCTAGACATGAGCCACGCGCCAAGAGGAAAGAAAGGACTTTTTTGTTGTAAAGATCAAAAAGTAGGCATGAATGAAAAAAAGAATCCAATATATCAGGCTTTATTACCTGTTCCTTTATATGTGTGAACGTTAATTTAAAATCTGTCAATTATTAATCCTTCCATTCATAACTTAGAAATTTCATAAATTTTTCTTTTGACCAAGTGCCAATCAAAAACTTAGGATCCAAGCAATGTTATTGTTTCATGTTTGTGTGAAATTTCCCTAGCCATAACATGAAACAGAAAGTAAAGTGTCAATATTATGAGGCTATTGAATAAACTGCAATAGGTAGAAAGCTGAACTGCAAGCATTTGGGATTTAACCAACCAGTCAACTGTCGACATCATTCACAATACGTTAATAAAAGTGTTAGGATGTCGATCATTGAGATTACTGTGAGGTGCTGTAGGTGATTAGCTTCCTTTGAATACCTTGTGTGGCCTAAGTAGGACTAAGCTGCCAATGTTCCATTCAGCTGTCAGCCAGGTGACTATTTACCCTGTCATGACTAATTTCACGCCTTGGCTATTGTTAGCTTTTAATTATTATCTCACCTTGGCATATACTTCCTTACCTTGTTACCAGGTTTATATTGGCTAATTGAGTTAATCATCGATAGTTGACTAGATGTCAAGTCTTAGCTATGAAAGAGTCAGCATTGCAGCAATAGTAAATCAGTTCATTTCTGCAGTGTTCTCAGCTTGAAAAGCATTTTTGCTTTTATCGAATCTCATGAGGTCTGAGAGACATTAGCTCTGAATGATAAGGTCAGTTGTTCTTTCAGTTTATCTGTTTGCACTCTCTCTCCTAGTTTTGATCCTGTTGCTCATTACGGCAAAAGTGTTCAGCTTTATTTCTCTTAGCGGGAGGGCAAACATTAAAATGTATCTTGTCATGTCCGCAATGGAGTTTATGCATAACCATATTGCAGGATCTAAGTTTGTCAGCGAGATATGACATTTTAACCATGTGGTCGGGATCAGTTTGCACCCAAATGTTATGTGCTATTTAATTTTTTTCAATCAAGTTGTTTTTCGGCAATTTGAAGTTATAAAAAGCTGATCCCTTATCAAATTTCCCCTTATGGTTACAGCAGCCATGCCATAAGAATGCAGTGTATGTGACATGTTCCCACATGATATGTCACAATAAAATTAGATACATGACACAAACCACCAACTTGTGGTATAATTATGGTTGTTTGTTGGTTGGATGTTCCAGTGATGCCTGACCAATGTTTAGAGTTGACTTGGGTGTTCTCTTTGTTTTTGTAACAAGTTAGGCCAGACTAGTACTTAGTAACTGTACTGAGTGCCTTGGTCCTGTATAGTAATGGTGTAGTGGTGTATAATGCACTCACTGTTTTGAAACGCCTTTGTAGATTGCTGCATACAGTTGCATAACAGCTTGTTGAAATGTTGTCTCGAAAGATGAAGGCCCCATATAATTTGGATAGCTATCTGCGATGAAAGAATTCGCATGTTCAATTGCTGTACTAGATAATGGCGGTAATTTCACCCTTCCTCACATCAAAGCATCTCAAGACAAATCAAGTCCAATCTCGTCACTTGTTTCCATCCTGTTCTGTTTGCTAATTAAAGTTTACAACTTGATTGGGGCTCATAATAGGCAATTGGCATAAGTGATCATCACGAGAGCTATCTCATTCTGTCATACAATACCTTGAGAGACCCGTGATTATGCTATAAGGGGAATATTTATTTTCCTCACCAACCATATGGCCAAGGCTGTAATAAGCGCTGTTAATTGTTACTCATGGCCATAAATATTATTACCCATGGAACTTAGGATCAATGCTCATGTGTTGATTGATAGTAACTTATGCCTGTTGTATGTTTTATTGCAGAAAGTCACTGATTACAAGGGAGATAACGCCAAAAGTTAGATCATAGATGAAATAGTATAGCAGCTAGTCTGGACGACTGGTGACAGTCATTGACTCACATAATATAGCTAACCAACATGTTAGCCTTTATTCTACTGGTGCTACCAGCTGTGGCATATGCTGGCTGTCCCAATGGCTGCACATGTCTCCCAGGAGGAACCTTGGTTAAATGTGGGCAGAGCGTAGATAGGATTCCTGAAATAGACCCTGATGTAAAGAGCTTGGATTTGACGGACTGCAGGTTTTCCTCTCCCGTCTTACAGAGAGCAAACTTATCTGGACTCGCTAATCTGGAGAGTCTCAACCTTCGAGGATGTGGAATTAGCAATATTGAATATCACACCTTTGTTGGTAAGCATACATTTAAGAACTCATTCCATAAAAGAAGAAGCATGGGGAGACAACTAGCTACATAATTTTTTATCTGAAATTTGAAGAGTTAGCACATTCAACCGGAGGAAACTATTTGAACCATTTAAGATCTCACAAGTGGCCATTTCTCTTTTTGCAAGATAGTTTTGTTACCATTTTGTCCGCGGGACAGTTTCTACGAGTAGGAAAATTGATTTGTTTGGTTGTGTATAGATTATCTCACAACTTCACCATTCATGAGTTTGTGAGTTTTGTGTTTCGCACAGAATTTGGAAAAGTTATATCCTATTCAGTTTTTGAAATCAATGAAACTTAATCGGCAGTCAACCTTATATAGTGTCAAATTTCTGCAGAAAAGCTAATATTAGTGACTTGAAAGTTTAGTGGAACCATAACAAATCATTAAGCGCATTCTCTAGTCTTTTGATGCGCCGCACACAAAACTACACGCAAACAGAATATCAAACGCTAAATATTTGATGTAATATTATGTTGAATTTTTAACTGTATCAAAAATTTGATCACTCCTAATGTAGATCTACTGTCCCTTGTATCAACTTGTCTCTATGACACTTGGAAACCAAACCTTTATCCAATACTGAAAACACTATACTGCGTTTTTTTCTCAATCCAGCTATGCTTTTCATTGCAGGGTGCTTAGAATTTCGATCAATTAAAGTCTTAAAATTGTTGACAATTTGAAGTATTGGATTTGGAATATTAAAATTTCTACCACAATTCTAGCTGTTTATTGGGTCCACAACTCAAGTATCTATGCTCAAGACTCAAGAACCCTACAATATTGTTTAACATGACTCAAATAGCACCGCTCATTCAATATTGAGCCTGCTAGCTGCTCACAATCTCAAGTGCTCCAGTAAATATAAGCCGTGTCTGTGAAAGGTTCTATTTCTTATTAGTCTGAGCCCCCTAGACCTTTTTGCCGCCGGATGAAACGCTTCCCCCCCCCCCCCTTTCATGCCTTATTTGTGTCCCTGAGTCTGTGCTGTCACTCTCTATCCATGTGGACATGATTTATTGGTCCAAACTAAGATAAGTCAGTACCTGATCATCAAGCCTAAATACTACTGTCTTCTTGATTAAAATTCTGTAGCATATTTGGGATAGAGTTAATGCATGCATTACGCTCACAGTATTTGACATCTTGATGGCCCTCATATCAAAGTCCCTCAGGCATTTATAACTGTCCATAGATGGGTGAGAACTGAAGCGCTGTGACATGACTCATTACTCTACCTTCTCCCAGCTGCGAGGGATTATATCTATCGACCCAGCTTTTTTGTCACGTTGACCACATTGACTATTTAGTCTACAATTTTTTGACCATCATCACCAACAACCAGCTTATAAACCCTAGATCAAGTTTAATCCAATTGCCTGCATTCCAGTTGCTCCTTGCCTGCGGCGTGTCCAATGGATCGGGAGCAACTCCGAATGCAAGCAAATGGACCAAACTCGGTCTAATAAACCCCCTACTCCCCATCGCAAGGATCAGCAGCTGGGTGGTTTACAAACAAGGTGTGACAGGTTCTAAACATACCCAGATTAAAAGATTTATTTATACATTTGTGGCTAGATTAGAAATGGCATTAAACATAGCTTTGTTTATAAGTTGCGAGACATTGCATTTAGTAAAAAAGCACTCTGCGTAATTGAATTTCTGCCTAAGCATTTTTTTATTCTGAAAATTGCTAGGGTAAATTATCTGCTAAGACAGTTGCCACTCTAAATAATGAATCATTGATGTATATAGGAATAGTTGTCTTGTATGTTAGACTTGGAGCAAGCCCAAGCTAATGAGGCTGTTTCAATACAGTCATAGTGTCACAGGCATTTTATGCCTCATTAGATTGACACTGTCACAGAGTAGGGATATACACTATGTTATTGCTTCCTCAGCTCTTTATATCATAGAGATAATATATAACAGTGTGCCAAGTAATTCCGCTTCATCTCAAATACCATACTGGGTGACATTTTTATCTAGCAAAAAATGAAGTGAAGACCTTTGAAAATCAACCACATGCTATGTGGTAACCTTTACAGGCAAAACAACACCTGAAACCTGCACATAATGACATGTTCAGACTTCGCGCACTCATTCCACTGCATCAAGAGATTATCAGAGAAGGTAACCCGAGACAGAATCAGTGATCATCAATGACTATATGTAATGATAGATGATCCATCCTCTTCCTCTAAAATTACATGGCTACTGACATTGCTGAATCAAAACAGCTGAAAACAGAACTATTACACTCGATTACACACACTTATCCCTGTCTGACTGACTGATTCATAAATCGCTGACTAGCTGAACCATTCAGCTATCGTCACAGATATTATGTGAAATTGACCAACCCTCATTCCGATTCCGTTCTGAATTGTGGTACATAGTGATTATGTTTGATATTGCGTGACAGAGGGTATAATTTTCACTGTGCCGCCTTAAAACGATAATAACATACAAAAGTTTGGATTGACACTCCATCGACAATACCCACAATCTGTAATTACTTGTTCAACAACCAGATATCAGAACTTGGAAATGCTTATTCAGAAATTATAGTCTCATCAATAACATGATTCCACTTGACAGCCCAGATAAATGTAGGGTTGTCCGAGCTCCCATCTGGAGTCTTTGGTATGATTATCTAACATAAATAGTCAGGCGGTTCCGTTAGCTAGTCATATAAAGACAGAGTGCAAAACTTTTATGGCATCGGTTGGATTACCTAGATTGCTAAGATTTACACTTTTTTTACCTACATTTCATGATGATTGCGTGTTATTGCCATCTCAAACACCAGGCCCATAATCATACCTGTGTAATTTATCACCTGATTCACTGGAACTCATTTTGATGCCCATAATATGACTATGACACAGATACAGCTTTGAGTCTGGTCACTTGGCGAAGATGTCATTTTGATATAAAGAGCTGATTTATAAGATTTTAATAGGATCTGAGACACTAGCTAGTGCCACAGTAACAGGCATTTTTGATGAAAGAAGGATAGTGATTTTGGTGATAAACGTCCAAACCATAAATTTTATTACCAGTAGAGGTTATTTTGAATATTCATGAGATTTCACAAACTACTGTGACACTTAGGGGTTACCATCAAAGACTTGTCGGATATTTTTAGTCCTTTTATGGTTTATATCGTGAAGCATCTGTAGGATCTTTAAATATTTGTGTCGGGAAATTAACAGGATCACGAAAAACAACCTGAACAACAGAAACTGTGCGTTGGAGAGTGTGGGAGAGTGATGAAAGGATGGGTCACAGAGTCAGGTGGTGTGAGTAAGGCCCCTATGATGGCCATGGGTATACCAATACTGTACCCTGCTTATATTACTACACTACACCCAGTTGACTTTACACGGGCGCCTTCATGAAATGGTTTCCCAATACAGTGGTCGGCTGGTTGGAACTCGGTAGCCTAATCAAGTTTCACCCTTTTGAAAGATATGAATTTTTGAAAAGTTTGTAACTTTTATCTAAGTGTCAGGCGGTGATATTGCATGCCAGTTTTGAGCTATGATCTCTGGTTAAATGAAAGTTAACAAATCAGTTTTTGAAGTTCTCAGTGTCGGCGATCACGCGGACACACAAATAATTCAATAGCGGAATATTTTGATTTTATCATTATAGTTTGGTAACTCAAAACCCGGTATGTAGTATGTGAAATCACTGCGAATCATCTTTTTTGTCGGTGTCTAATTGCTTAGCCTCTGATCAGTTGAAACGTCACCAAGAAGACACACACAAGGCATCATATTTCTGATTCTATGGACCCAAAGGCTACAGTTGTGACCCCATTAGAAACTGTATCATCAGATTACAGCTCTGTAAAGCAATTAAAATTTAATCCATTGTTTCATGTGTATTATTTTGTTTTTAATTGTCGCCTTAATATGAATTATCAAGTTGAAAATCTCTAGCCTAGAATTCCAATGGCGGTGCAGTCGGAATTCGAGTTTTGTAAATAACTGAGCATAATTGTGGTTTTACTGACGTAGTCAGCAAGTAAAAATCTGGAGATTTCAACCATGATTCTTGCGAATTAATTACACAAAAAAACGAGATCAAAATTTTCACACACAAGATTTCCCAAGAAATTTATAAACAAAAACCTCTTAAATTAGCTGAAAACTCTCAAGTTTATCAACAGCGAGCAGTTGCATCATGATAATAATTAATTGAATGGGCAAATGAGATAAAAAAAGTCGGTTACCTAAGTGGAAAAGTATTTCCTGAAATCAGATACACCTCGGATCAATATTATATTATCAATGATCGACTCACCGATTATACTAGACGGATGACACAACAGTGTAACTATGATTTATTCACTTGGGAAAATGCCGAAAAGGTGTAACTATAAGAAAATCACTGAGCACCAAATGAGGCATGGAAAATTGTATAACTACCATCTTTCGTTTGTAATGGAATCCGACCAAATCATAGGTATTAAATCCTAGCGTAGTGTGTAGTGTATCCCCGCTGTCACCAAAGATTAGTGATGGTACACAACACTGAAAAGTAAGGTCTGGTTGGTTTAAGTTTAGGTCAAGTTTACTCAAGAAGACTCGCCAACCAGACTCCATGAGCTGGATGACTCACTCTTTCATAGCTATCTTAGAAATACTATTAGTCGCTGTCGGAAAATTAGCCCTTATAGATCCCACTCGCCCTGAAAGAGTGGTGGAAAAGGAATTTCATGAGTTGTCTTCCGTATGTTTCAATTCTTTAATCTGTAATAAACATAAAAGGGAAAAAAGGTCAATCCCTTATCAAATTTCAAAACAATGCCTAAGATAATTTTGGAGGTGTTCGTATTAATAGACATGTCTAACAGATTGCGAATCTTTTTGAGGCCAGTCATCGATATGACACTTTGTTTGAAGACTGGTTTATTATCATACATGACATATCTAATTGGTTTATGATCCTTGAAAACAAGCAAATATAAAACAAAGGCTGTATCTGATCCTTTCACCATGTGGTCTAAAAAGTCAAAAAAAATTTGAATAATTAGCTTGTAGGCTTAATTGATGGAGATGTTTGGATGACGTGTCTGAGCATTTTCTCAGCTTTGAATTGATGTTTAATCAAATTTGCATTGCAATTGTGTCACACACTTATCCTTGCAATCCCTGGTCTATCTACATGTTTTAATCATAATTATTTTCACACAGAATAATTGAGCAGAATTATACATGCCCTAATGATCCGCAGTGCCCTCCCAACAAATTGCTGTGAAGTATTTTGCATGCAAAGACCAGTTGCAACATACAGTGAGTTAACCGTTTTATTTTTCTGCCTTTTTCAGATATGACAAAGCTGAAAGACTTGGATCTGACAGCAAACAACCTGAATATTATTGCTGAGGGGGCGTTAGCGGGTCTCAACCTGGAGTATCTCTATCTGGAGAGTAACCCAACTATAAAACTACCCGACTCTGCCTTTGTGGGCATGTCAACTGAGGTGCTTAATCTGGCTAAGTGTGACATCACCGATCCAAGACCTGCTATATTTAGACCACTTCTACCCAAGCTGAGAAAGGTCTTCTTACAAGAAAACAAAATAGAGAGGTTTGATCCAGCAATGTTGGACATTTTCAGTGCTATTGAAAGTGCAAAAATATATGGCAACCCTCTCCGATGTGATTGCGAGTCAAAATGGCTGAAAGAGTTTTATGACCTGAACTCAGATACGAACAAACTGCGAGGAACTGGCAGCCAACAAGAGCCAAGATGTGCCACACCAGCTTACGTAGCTGGACAATTCTTCAATAGGCTATCTGTGGCCGACTTTTCATGCGATAAACCAACATTACATGCAAGTGTGTCCTTCACTCACGAGAGAGGGTTCTTGTCTTGCGTATCAAGAGGCGACCCTCTGCCAACAGTGTCCTGGCACAGACCCAATGGTGTTATAGCTCGCTCACCACCTCAAGGCAATATGGTTATTAATAATAACACAATCGAGCTGTTGGCGGACGAGCCTAACATTCAAGGACAGTACAGATGTGTCGCCTCAAACGATGGTGGTAACATCTCTCTAACTGTCAACATAGAATGGCCATTCCAAGCAGGTGGCAGCAATGTGGCACCTGGTCAGCCTTGTCTAACTGACTCTTCTACTAAAGACATTATTTTACCTGCCAACGGTCAGGCCACCTCAGACTCTAATCAGCAAACCAACGTTTTTCAAGAAGAAATGTTCACATTAGTTGATTTAATTGGTGCTATTCTGGGCACATTCATCAGTACTTTAGTAATTACAGTAGTGACATTACATTTCTGTGTCTATCGCAGAAAACAGAATTCCCAATATGCCACTCCGCCTATGAGCGAATATAGCAGCAGCAGCAATGGCAGTGTAAAAAACGCTGCATACCCTATGACCCTACATCATTCGCTGCCACCTCATCATATGCATACACAGAGGCCTTTGCCTAGTAAACCTTACCATAAAGTATACGATGAAAATCACTATATGGCAACTAACATTGAAGAGCGAGATGAGTTTCTACGCTTGTCAGGTCAGAGCAGCCATGGCTCAACCACAGGGAGGATGACTCCATCGACGTGTGAGTTCTGTCCCTCATGTCGGACATTACCCCATCAACCCCATCAACACCCCCACCTTCAGCAGCCTCATCAGCTCACCTGACTAGCCGACAGTCAGCAGGCAGTCTCTTATATTTAAAAAAACTTTTTGTCTCTACTTTTTTGTTACTTTTAAGTATTATTTTAGTCATTTCTTAAGTATTAAACTTAGGCTTCCAAAAGAGACAATGATCGGTTACAAACCCCAATTTGCTTTGATACTGTGTTTTGCTTGCAAAGTCGACATTTTTATCTAAGTTGAAAATTGTGCTCAAAATGTGAAACGTTACTGCTGAAGCTGCATCACTGTTGATAATCACAAAAAATATTTTTCGCTCATCGATAAACAATTCCGTTTTTCTTCTCTTTTTTTTATTTATTGTACAAAGATTTATCGCTATATACCCGCAAATATTGCCACATTGTTGTACATAACACGTATTTAATAATTCTATATATCATCATGATCAATGGTTTCCCTCGTTTATTTTGTTGAGCGAAACTACCACTCATACTGAAAACTCAAAGTTTTCCATATTTTTAGTTCGTACTGATGAGACGATGCAATATCCATCAGTTTACATTATGATGATGATGAGAGATATTGAGTTTGTTCTTTTTGCTATGAAAATGAATAAATAATTTTAAAAACATTTCAATTACAAGTGTTTAACTTGATCAATTAACCCCAAAACAGCTGCTGAATGCACGGTTTCTTTTGTCACAGCAATATGGCCCTTTCATTTAAGTGGAGTGAAATTTCTTAAGAATTTTATTGATGTTTATCTACTTGTGGATAAAGAAATAGCCCTTGATATCTCATTGTAGACCTCTTTGAGAGTCGTGTTTGGTGACTGAGGTTTTTTCAATGACTCGTTTCCAGATGGACACACGAGACTGTTGAGCCCCCTTGTCTCAAGCTATCGAGTTCACTGCTTGTTTTTATAGCAGGTGACTGTTTGACTTTTCACAGCTGAAGTGAGCAATGAAAATATTAATCTCAGATTACCAGGCAGATGTGTGATCAATCCTGTGATTGTAATGTTTACGGCTCTTTTTGCGCCATCGTGAAAAAAATGTTGTAAGATAGCTTATCCTGGTCTAATTGCCTTGGGCTTTTAAGTTTTATGAGGCGTTGGTGCTTGTGTTTATTGCTATCTTCTGCAGATGCCAGACGTCGGGCCACTTGGTCATCACTAAACCAATATAGGGTTTGACGCAATGCTGTTCTACTTTGGCGGCCTACAATAGTAATAGCATTAGACTTATTGAAATGTATAGCGCATTAGAAAGAGATAGCCTAGGTGGGTGGTGATTTGTGAAAAAAACACAACCTGGACAAATTCATTGTGACGTTTTCAGTTCCAGGGTATAGGTGGGTATACCACTTAAAGTTTGCTTCCTTGATTTTAGCCCTGGAATGATCAAGGAGCAAGATAGTCTCTCAAGGCTAGATGCCAATTCACTAAATTGTGGGAGTAATCCTCTATCTCAACATGGGTTCTATTTCTTTCGAATTGTCTGACTCCCGAACCAAAGAGTTAGCGACTCCTTGCCCCAACTAACCAAAAACTCTTTTTCTTATCTAAGTATGGAGACTCTCATACTAGATGTTTTAAGTATTGACAGCTTTTCGGCAACCAGAACATCGTTTCTGTAGCCTAAGTTAAATCAAGGGCACTTCATAAGATGGCTTTCCACTGGTGGATAAAGTGAAATTTGATGTGTTGTCGTTGCCATAACCCGCTTGACTTGTGCGGTAGTGTTAGCTGAATATAAAGAGGTTTAATGATTTTTTTATATGTAAAGGAGATTGTCTTTTCTAATTTCTTGATTCAGCTCTGAGCTTCAACCAGAAACTTTTTTACGGGAGAATGTTGATCTGAATAAAGTTGTAGTCTGCTTTCAAAGCTGATCTCCTTCTGCTGATAATCTTTTGATCTATTGTCGATGACTTACTAGAAGAGGAGAACAGGCAAATTGGGTCAAACTTGATCTAGACGAGTCTAAAGTTGCTTTTACATGAGGCAATAGTACGAGTGCAATATTACTGGGAAAGCGGATGGGCGAATGCATTCTGTTATCAGGTAGGCCTTTTCCCTTACATGAATAAGGTGTTTGATGATAGAAGTAGGACCAAAATAGTAATTGGTGCCATCTTGGTTTGAATTTGCCCGTTATACGGTTGTACCCAATCTACAGGTGAGCCAGTGGCAGCTCTGAACTCCAAATGCAGGAAAATCAGATCATATTTGATCAACCCTCCCACATTTGATCCACCAGCCCTGCAGGGAGTGTGACCAAAACTCCTAGAACAAGTATGTTTCCTCTGTGAGTGCGTTTGAATACCTAAAAGTATACTGGTGCGTTTTATTAAACTCCTGGCTCCATGCTCCCAGCTCCCACCCTCCCTGCTTCCTTGTTGATCTAGATTTGGTTGTGCTTCTATTTGGAGTCATATCCACATTAATAGTAAGAGCACAACTCCTCATACATTTAGGATATTATTCAAGTTAGTCGAAATGACACAAGGTGGATATAAGCAAAAGAACACTGTCATATTCAGTTTCACTTTAGCAGGCGGGTGGACTTCATTCTGAGACTGAAGCTCATGTAGCTGAGATAAAGGTTTTCCTAGTGCACTATCTATAAGGATTACAGAGTTGCCAAGCTGAGTGACCAGGTGAGAACTTCAGGGTTTGTCTGTTAGACTTTCCCTTCGTATATCCCACTGATTGAAACACACCTTTCTTTTTTTCCAGCTACATTCTATTCTTCAGGCTTCTTCTCCTTGCTGCTATAATTATTCTCCATCAGCATCAAGGAAGTACCTTTACTCATCATAAGCGTTTGAAGTTACAAGCATGTATACATTGCCAAACTCCATGAGCATGGACATTAGCAAAGTATAATGCTTGTGTATTTCCTATTCTTTTGCTTTTCCAGGTCACATGTCACAGGTTTTGCTGCTCTAGGAGAAGTATTTTTTTAACACCTTTATTTAACTACTACAACAATGCTAGCCAGCTGTAACCTGGACAGACTGTCTGGGGTGGGTTGGTGAGAGGGGGGACAACCCCAGACAACCTGCCCGGACTAAGCCAGCTGTCTGATGAGTATTGAACCCTGAATGGGATGAGCAACCTGGGCTACTCTCCCACCAGTTCAGGGTCCCATGCAAGAATAATATTTAGGATGTTTTAGTCAGAATGAAACTTATTGATGCTCATTCTCAGGTTACGTGTCCTTCCATTAAAGATCAAGCCATTAAAGGTATCACACTATTACTATATGGGGGGGGGGGTCTCTATGTTTATACTATTTCTAGTAGGCCTACTCATATCATATATATACCCTGTTTACTACCCAGCCTTACATATAGATCTGGAGCTATGATCATCAAGGAGTCAGTAAAAACCTGAGCACACAATCATACTTGCATACATACATACCTGATACATACCTATGCTGAAATGTCGCTGATGTTTGTATTTTGCTGGTAGGTGTGTGGTACAACATAAGGCTGGTAGGACTACATAACTTTTGAGTTAAAGTACATTTGCGACAAAACAATGTGATCGACAAGTATTAAGTTCTTCGTCAGATTGGCCGGCTCTTACTTTCCTCAGTATGCCCATGTAGGCTACAGACTTATGTTACATTATTGCTGTTTTGTAGATCCATCATGTCTTACCCCGGTCAAAGCCAGCCACAGTATCCACCAGCAGGAGCATACCCCCAAGGCCAGCCAGGCTATCCCCCACAAGGCCAACCTGGCTATCCACCTCAAGGTCAACCTGGCTATCCCCCACCAGGTCAACCAGGCTATCCACCTGCACCCGCCGGAGCTTATAACCCAGGTCAGCCGGCACCACAGGGTCAGCCACCTGCAGGGGCAGTCGGAGCTCAAGGTGATCCGAACTCTCAAATCGATCCACGTAAGTTTAAGTTTCCGTGCTCTGACAGCAAAAATGAAGTTCAAGTTTCATCCAAATGCATGCATTCCAGTTGCTCCTCTTCCAATGATCACGCCGCAGGCCTTTGCCTGCGGTGTGACTAGTGGAGGGGAGCAACACCAAATGCAGGCAAATTGGACCAAACTTGGTCTAGCAAAAATGTGTCTATGATAAGTGTTTATGGTCTTTGCGCATTAAAAATATCATTCGTAAACACATGCATTGGAGTTTAAAACTGCATTGTCCATAGACCTAATTGGGACCTCGGTATTTTGTGTAGAATTGAAAAGCAGCATTTTTCTATATAAGCACTTATGTTCACCTACGGAACTACTGCTGGCGGTTAACAATAAAATGACCTTGCCTGTCGGCCATGAACACTAATTGCTATTGCTGGATGGGTTTACTGTATACTGATCATTGTTAAAAATTTATTATGGAATAACGAGCTGAAAAACAACACTCAGAGCTGGCTACAAGGATAAAACATTTATATATCTCTAGTGCGAATTTGCTGTGATGAGGGCTATCAGGTAGATGCTAGGAAATGTTTATGATTTTTATGAGACCTGTGAAAACAAGTTATCCAAACAATTGGTCTGGAACTTTGTGGTTACTATTGTGTCATGCTATCAAAATTGAGCCTGTTTTCGAATAGGATCTTTTTGTCAAACATTGTGCAATCAATATGAATGCATATGAAATTACAGTTCTAGGAAAACAGCTTTCAGTATTTTACTTAGTTGCGTGTTTGTATAATTAACACATACAAGGAAGTAATGTGTAAAATACAGTTGGTATGCAAAAATATGAAGCTGTAAATTGCATAGCTTTTATCACATGCCCTGGCTTTTGATCGTCATACAAAGTGAGGTAGTGCCTGACACAATTTTTTTAATGGTTCAAACACCCGATGTAATAGTACAAATTATTCCGACGACCAGATCAACCTTGACTGTAGTCTCTATGAGAGATAGATGTCTATGAATGTCGTTGGCAGTGAATTTTACTGACCTCCACCCAAACACAAAGATAGTATAACCAAGGAGTCCCTAACTCGTGGGTATAACACACCCGATCCCCTGATTGATGTTTGTAAACAACCAAAGGTAGCTTTGTGACATAGAATATAACTTGTACCTTAAAACATCACCATATTTGTGCGATAGGCACATGTTCAAATTGGTTTGCGTACTGCGGGTCTAAATTGTGCAACATATAACTATATAATGATGTGACTTCTGGATGTCTTTCTCAGAGAAGCTGCCGACAGCACCGGAGGATGACTCAGCGTATGTACCCGGAGACACCTCAGGATTGAAGTCGTTCGAGGGTTATGGTCAGGTCGGGTTTGAACAAGGGGGGTTCTTACCGCCACCCCCTCCACCTGCCTATGATGACGTGGTACAGCAACCTATGGAGTTTGGGACGTAAGTGAACCAATATACATATATACGCAAAAACTGATGGCTTCAACTGGTGGAATCTCCAACAGTTGTTTGAGTTTCGAGGATCATAATAACACCGGACAAACCTTTGAAAATGAGTTTTGTAGCTTTGCTTAGGTTTTTAAGCGTTACATAGTAACTATGTCACGCTGTAACTATGTTTCCAGTGATATTTTATATGTCTCTCCCATGTCCAGTTGTCTCCGCATATAGTAATGACACAGGCCCCCAGGAGGATCCTAGTACATGCAGATATTTCTATCTTTTCCAGAGCAGCTAATATCACATCAGAAGAAGCAAGAGAAGCTCTGATGCAGTTTGTATCTGAACACTGCTGTTACGGAGCTGGGGCTGCTAAGAATATGAATATACGTAACGTCTCACCTTCTAATGCTCTGCATGTGAGTATGAGGAACTACACGTTCATATGTGCGCATCCAGAATAAGAATATCGAATAGCATTTGATAAGAGCTAATAATGATAGATTTGTGCCCTGGCCAACAAATGAATATTCAATATACATAATATCTAATCATATAGGGATGGTTCCTTAGTACCAACAGTTCTAGTCACAGCTTTGTGCAGGGAGAAGTTTTGGCTCCACATGGAATTTCAGTGTCTTGTTTTTGGGTTGATTAAAATAAAATCAGTTGGTCTTATTGCATGCCACACACTGAAGCATGGGCGATGAGATATTGGAAGGGCGAGGCTTCGATTTCTAGCACCAAGTCTGAGCTCACTTAAGAGGCCAACCAAACCCCAGTAGTCGATGGACTGTAGTGGGATTTGAACCCACGACCTTAAGCACTTGTGCACTGACAGACCGACACACTAACCAACTGAACTACCTAAAGCAAAAGGTATTACTGACTACAAGACTTAGGATGGAAATTGATGTTTTTGGGATCCTATATATTAATTATGGAATTTGCTGTAATGTGTTTGGTATAAGATAGTGGAAAATAACAGCTGCGACATTTCTGTGCTCTTGAGCTTTAGCAAGCATTAACGGGAGGTAACTTCCTCGTATGAGGTAATATATATACTGGCACTTCCTGTTGGTTTTATGACATAGAAATGATATTAAGCAATCACTCACGAGTTTTAGTCTGTTGCAATACCTGATGCTATGATTTTAGCATGTCATTTATTCAAGCACACACCAGTCAGTTTCTGTTAGTAAGGTTAAATGGGGACCTTGAGAGTATTAAGTTTCAGACTGATAAGATAAGACATGAAATCCACCCCTCGTTTTGTTTACTATAGTGACATTTAAACCTCAAGGCCTTCTGATAGTAGTAACTTTATACTATGACTCTCATCATGTGGCTAAGATTAAAATCCTTAGGGATAGACCTATCTTTGAGTAACTTGAAACTTGACAAAAATCATTGGTCAATGACCAGTAGTTGTTCAGTATATACGAGAGTCACCTCCTCTTGCTTTTGATTCTCATAATTTTAGCATCTGTGAGTTAGAGCTTTCTGATAATTGATGGAATTGTTGAATATCACTGTCTAAAAAACCTCTTATTAGTTTTGTCATCTTGTTTAACCTTTGAGAGCTACAGAATCCAGCAATAATCAATAATTATTAGCGATGAAACCAGGCACAATACCTACAAATACTAAAATGACAGCCTGTCCCACAAACTTTACATTCACTTCATACTCGCTCTATTACTATTATCGATCATACTTCTATTATATGCAGTATACATTGGAGACATTCTGTGAAGGGAGAACCACATGCCGCACTGAGGTCCCATTCTTCGGTGGTACTGTAGACGGGCCGTACAATGGACGGCCCCCAATGCCATGGGACTTTCAGGTCAACCCTACGCAGCAGTTTGGAGATGAGATACAGAAGATACCTGTCCCTCACACAGAAGAAGTCAGGGTAAGTAAACCAAAGTTATATAGCTAAAATAAGAGTAAGTGTGGTAATCACAAGACCATGAGAAGCTTATCAAAATTTGAACTGGCTGTTAAAACAATGCAATTTTCTGGTTCTAAGGAGATCATATTTATTGGGTAATCATGTTACTTTTACTCGGACTGAAGGTGAGGATATGAAAGTAGTCCAACAGCCTTTTTGTTTTTCAATGTGATCCAGGAGGTAGTTTGGTATTTCAAGAGTTGTGGTTCTTGTTTGTCTTGAATGCAAATCCTGAGAGTTGAATCCGTTAATTTTTAATGTACTCTGTTAATTTTAGCAGTTAGGCAGAGGGAGTTGAACCAAAAGTGATAATCATGTTACCTGTATTCAATACAATCAAATTTATTTAATACAAATGTTATGTCACAAATGCATTTCTTTATCCACAAGCTGAACATTGAGACAAAAAGACTAAAGCAGTGAATTTGTTGTAATATCAAGTTGTCTTCTCCTTGGCATATGTTTATGAGTAGAAAGCAACTCCAAATTGTAAGCAATTTACATCCAATTGTTTTCAACCTCAATACTTATATATCACCTAGTCCTAGTGTATTTAACACTTTGAAACTTTCATTCAACTCTGTTTGTCACCGTGTTAAAAGCCATACATTTATCATTTATCCAATGAGATGACTTTGGTTGCCAATAAAAGTATATTTATATTGTCATCGATTGATACATTTCTATATTCCAGACATGTGGTATGTGTTTAGGTTGCGGAGCTCTTAGATGCAGACACTGTATGGGGATGGGGCGTGACAGATGCGGCCCATGTGGTGGTAGTGGTAATAGGAGTGTGTACAGGGATGGGAATCATCATCATGAGCATTGTCACTTCTGCCGTGAGTTACTAGATTACATATACCTACCAGTAGACTGCAGTGTAGAGTTCATTACTATCTATTCTCTATATATGTGTCTCAAAAATAGAATGAGATGTTGTTTCTTTTTGTTATGCTAGATAATTTAACAGCTTAATGCATTGGCATGGAATGGGTGTGATGATGTCTGAGAGAACAAGATAACAAAATATGTATTCAAACAAAACATTATTCTCATTGTCTGGGATGGTATCGTGTATCAGCGTTTCATATTTGCTCGGATTTATTTATATACCGAGGCGATTTAAAAAGATATGCCAGATTAAATTTTTTTTCCAATGGGGAGACCTGAATCCAAGTAGGTTCGGTTTACTTCGGCCAGCCCTTCTCAAAGACACAGACATTGTCTGAGATGCTGACAGAATATCGCCTCTTGTATGATATCGATCTCTTTGTGACTGTAGATGGATCTGGTAGACGACAATGTACCTGGTGTCACGGCTCAGGTAGGATCAGATGTAGACATTGTAAAGGAGCTGGTCAAGTAAAGAACTATATCGAGCTGACTGTAGCTTTGTAAGTAGTCTATGAATGGAATTCTTCAAAATATTGAAATAAATAAATGATAGTTGAACCAAACTGACATATCCATGGTGATAAGATGCAAACCTTTGCGATACACATAAGTTGTGAAGACTAGCAGAAAAATAAGGATATTAGTCCAAAAAGTTGTGAGGTAGCTATTTCATTTTTTTGCTGATATTCTGACATGTCACAAGGTTCTGATTGATTGATTCTATTTCTATCACTAACATGATACATTTTGTGATAAAAGGTGTCAAATACTGATGCCCATGATATTAAAAATAGGAGTAAAAAGTCTCTGGAGTGGCTTGAAGTGATTTAACATAAATAATTACACTAGTTTATTTAGCTTGAGTGCTGCCTGGCGTAAAAAAGAATCTCTGCCCCATGTGCTTCTGTATTTTATAGTTTGATACAGTCCTGATTCTTATAGATCTTATTGTCTCATATTTTCAGTAAGAATCACAGGACAGATTTTATATTAGAGGAGACAGATATGCCTGATGAGCTGGTGAGGAATGTAAGAGGAGTCGAGATATTCAATCAGAGTATGCCGCAGGTAAGAGTATGCCGCAGGTAATTACTCTATATATGGCTATTATTGATTTCATTACTATGAGTGTTTAGGAAAGCAAAAGACAACCACTGTTCAACTAAAATATTAGGTTTTGAATGAAATTAAACCTGTGAAGAGATTTGTTACTATGCAAGCCAGTGAATTCCATGACACTATTTTTTAAAGTGTTTAGGAGAGCAAAAGACAACCACTGTTCATATCAAAGCTTTGCCATTGCAATGAACAACAAAAGTAATTTTTCTTGCACAAGGACATTATTGAATGATGTAACCTAATTTAAAGTGTGAAAATCCAGGGTCTAGAAGGGTCTAACGTATGTTATCTCTCCTGTCACGGATTCACATCTAAATGATGGTCCACTTACATTATAACAGTAAGCCTAGCTCGGGCTTACTTAGGACAGTTGCAAGGCTGCTCTACTTACACTAGAAATTATCAAAAAACAGTATTGGACAACGGTAGCATAGTCAAAGATATTTTAGTTTAACCCGTGACAGGGGAGATAACATAATCTAGACCCTTCTAGACCCTGGATTATCGCACTTTAAATTAGGTTACATCATTTAATAATGTCCTTGTACGAAAAATTTACTTTTTTGTTCATTGCAATGGCAAAGCTTTGATATGAACAGTGGTTGTCTTTTGCTCTCCTAAACACTTTAAAAAATAGTGTCATGGAATTCACTGACTTGCATAGTAACAAATCTCTTCACAGGTTTAATTTCCTTCAAAACCTAATATTTTAGTTGCATAATTATGAAATAGCTAAATTGCGATTTCAATATCATTTCATACATCATTATGCTGCTAACTCTAGTGTGTCTGGGATGCCTCGATCTATCGGTTGGTCGCCACACTAGTCGCTGACATTCTGACCATACAACCGCACCAATCATCTAGTTCATTTCCAACCTTTCAAATTTTTTTCAGGTATTGATGTAGAATCCAATGAATGAAAACTTCATGCTTCAAGATGCTATGAGAAGACCACCATTTTTATTACAGATAATCACAAAGTTGTATCTTTTTTCTACAGTTTTTCAACTTTAATGAAGTTTTTTTATTTTTGATAACTTAGGTCTGGCCGATATCGACATTCCCGGTGAGATCCATCAATGATAATTCATACAGACTGGTGGAGGCAGCTAAAATATCCCATCCTCAAGAGAGGCAGCTAAATCAGGTAATATAGAAATGCAACATTAGCAAATGAATAATATTTTTACGCTTATATGCTTAAACTAACATGACTTGATGTATACAGGTTTTTCCAAACCTCAATGAGGCTAAACTGAAAAACTGAAATATGCAATATGTGTGGATGTATATCTGCTCTCATAGACCTAAGCTCACAATGATCTATCACTAGATAAAGGGTTGTGATATGATCTTTAAGATTGACTCGACTCATCCTATGCCCTAACAGTCTGGCTAAAATAAATTTGAGTCGTCTGCCCACTGAAATAGAGAAGATATCAACTCTAAAATTGGGACTCAGACTTGTAAAAACAGATTTTATATAGTATAGATCACTTGTTCCATGTTTTATATAATAGAGAATACTTGTGTTGTTGTTACAGAGACAGATACTGAGAGCGGTTCCGGTGACAGAGATAGATTATGATTATAAGAAGACTAATTCTAAGTTCTGGGTTTACGGGTTAGAGAGAAAGGTACATAGTCCAGACTACCCTGAGCAGTGCTGCTGTGGATGTACCATTCTGTAATCACAGAACAGCTCCTACCAGCCTCATCATTGCTATACATACGACCTATAGACAGGTCAAGTTTGCCTGAATTAGAGTTGCTCCCTCTTGTTACAACATCATTTCATCAAGGCGACATGTATGTCAGGTATTGAGTTGTGACTTAGATGTATGTATAGGGCTGTTATCGCTTTGTTTTGAGAATATTCCCCAATTCACTCAGGTAGTAACTCTCCTCATCACTGATTGGATATTATACATTGGTGTGTGAGCCAATCAAAACAAAAGCGTCTGAATGAAAGAGCTTTCAAAATTCTTATTCAGTTGACACATCTATATGAGATGGACTCATAGTGTTCGAACGAACAGTTTTTCATTCTTCTATAAGACTTTTGTCCAGTGGCTGATTATTTGGTATTAATAATTGATACTTAAAGACTTAGTTTTGGCTGCTCTTTTGTATCACATCTTATTCTCCATAATTTAATCTATCATGTCACCTATCATGTGAGCGAATTCTAGCTTTAGAATCCAAATATTGAGGAAGTTATGGCCTCTCAAACTTCCAGGGTGATTGCCTTCAATCGGCATTGGGAATAAGCGGATGTTAACCCCAAGGCGCGTCACAACCATCATACTTATTATGAGTTATTACACTAGTAATCACACAGATAAGATGATGATCAAAATTCAGACCTAGGTGGGGATCGAACCTGGGTCTCTATACCTGCATGCAACGACGCTATAATCGCACCGCTAGGTCCAGCTGTGTGAGCATGTAGACAATATAGATCAGGTGTAGCGGCGTTGCCTGTAAGGCCATTTGGACCTGGGTTTGAGACCTCTCCATCTCTCCATCTCTGAACATTTTGATCATCAACCTATTTATTAGTGTATCGTAAAAAAGTATGATGGTTGTGACGTACCATTGGGATTGCCGGCTAGTTCTTACTGCCGATAGATTGCCGTCACCTTGGAAGTTTGAGAGGCCTAACTTCCTTAATATATGGATTCTAAAGCTGGAATTTGCTCACATGATAGATTAAAACATGGAGAATAAGACGTGATACAAAAGAGCAGCCTCAAACTAAGTCTTTAAACATATACGCATAAACTTGATTGTTTTGGTTGGTTTTTTTTATTAGTTCCTACAGTTCAATATTGTGACACTTTTTAACATTCATTTATTTTATTACATGTCATCATTTGAGAGCTACAATCCATTTTATTTTTGAACAAAATTTGCTTGATCGTTTTCAATTTTTTTACGAAGATTCGTGCACAAAATATAAAATTTCCAATTTAACAGGATTAATTATTTGTTGCAAACCTGCGAACACAATGTCATCACAATATTAAACATTATCGTTTTTTGGCAATGATCTAGGCAGACATGGTATCAGCAAAGTTAGATCACTACTGTAATCTTTGCAAGTTGACTTCTGTTATTCAGAATACAGTTCATCAGTTTATCTAGATTTTGCTGCACCCAGAATCGGAAGTCTTGAAGTCCTCCATATAACTCCTGTGTTCCTAAAATATTATGAAAAGTTGGGAGGTGATCATGTAAGGTAATCAGGCTCTAATGCCACTTTGGTTCGTTTGATATTTTTGACGGCCCTAAATATACTTAGATTTTGATTGGATGGCACAATGAGGTGAAAACTTAGGTTTCTAAGTCAGGCTTAGAATACCAGTTATTCGATTCATCCCTGATACTGAATCAATTATCTCTGAGCCATCAACACAGTGTACACCCCGTGGTTGGTATGGCGAGTAACTTTACCGTTAGTGCTTGCTTTAAGATCTCCTCGTCCCAGGAACTCAAACATGTTAGCGATGTCTATGGCTCCTGTATAATTCCTCTCTCTCACTTGCTGGACAGTAACCTATCAATATATGTATAATATTGATATATGATTGATGTTGAATGTCGCTGATAGAAAATGCTGGTTGAAGTATCACACAAAAATGGTATCCCTGGGCCTAAATATCAATAACATTGCACTATGGGACAGTATTCAACATGTCCTCATCTTGTCTCATATGACCATTTATCTAAGCTTTCTTCTGATAACAGTGGCATTGAATATCTGATCAAAAATAGCAACCAGGCTGAAGACTCTTGCAAAGTCATTTTTGACACACTGACCTGTTTTTGGGACAGTCTGAGGTTTGTCTCCTCACACAGTATTTTTGTGACGATTTTGCCAGTCAGCTTGTCTCCACTCAGTGCTATTGTCTTACAGCTAAACACTTCTGGGTTGTCCAGTATTGGGATAAGACAACACCCAACATCATCTAAAGCTATGAAATCTATAGACGCCGGACCAACCGATGGGAACACTGTAACATAAATAGAGTCATGATAAAAGTAGTCGTGTCAGTGAGTTTATCACTAATCAGTTGCAGCTCATAAAATGTAATGATAGACATAATTATGGTATCAATATGGCTATGTATGTAGTATAGATTTCATGATGTTTGTAAAGCAGCAACTTGATAAAGTGCGTCAACAGTTATTAGAAAAAACACCTGCAATCTAATGCAACTGAATGACTTTCCTTCAGAAATAAAACAGGTGTTTGAAACAATCAATTTATGATAAGCTCCAATCACTAACCCACTGCAGAGTCATCAGACTAATCTTCATCCATTTGGTAATTTTTTTGAATCAACTGAAACTTGTCTAGAGGATCTAGGCATAGACAAGCACAACAGTACTACAGCACTACATACTTCAAATTTCGCGGGCCTAGACTACAATTTTGTATGATATGATAATATGTATGTTAGTCTGATGCCTTCTAACTTAGCCTGCCTTAATAAGCTTCATTGGTGGGGGGAAGGGGGTTGATGTCACCCCACCAACAAAGCTTGTCAAGACAGGATACTTCAAGCTATGAAATGGAATTGTTGTCTGACTGTACACATACCAAGCTCGAAAAAGTTTTCAGGTTGTGGTGCTGGACAGAGAAAGTCAAAGAACATCTCATAGAAGGGTGGGATGTTTAGCATAGTGACTGGTAATCCTAGAGTTTGCCTGTAAAATATGGTATAATATTACGCAACAGCTCTTAGTCCTGGATTTTTTTATATCAGACTTCAATGATAGGTCTAGGAGAAGCCAGTATTCATTGATCCTTGCTCGTTTAGTGACTGCTCCGAGGCAGTTCATGGTATAGATATTCAACTAACATTCACCAGTGACAGTCCTGAAGAAGTACGGGAATCGTCTTCTTGTTTTCTCAAACAAGTGCTTTGGTGAACGACATGATGATAACTCAACTGCTCATAAAAATGGCAAACACACATGAAATTCGGTACAGCGATTTTCTACCGCCCTCATTACAGTTCCTACCTCATGTATGTATAGATTTCAGCTTTCGCGTCGTAATGCTTGGCTGGGATTCCGATAGTTTTCTCACAATGAAGGTGGGCAGCCAGTACAATGTGCTTTACACCAGCCTTTTTACATGCCTGGCCAATACACATTCCTTCTTGTACTGCAATAGAAAAGTTAACAACATAATCAAATGTAATTATAAGACTCAAAATCCCAAAAATTGATGGTCGAATAACAAACAGCTAAGATAAACTAGAGCCGAAGATCAAAATTATATGGGACGTCAAGCAATTCATAAGGAAAAGGCTGTCAGATTTTCAGCTTAATTCAGATCCTTGCACAAAGCTTTATACTGATGGCATATCTCCACAAATAGCCACGCTATGTATTTTACCACTGATCCATTAATTCATATCAATGCTGAATACGATAGAATGAGTTGAGCAGATCAGGGGGCTTTTCAATTAGAAAGAGCGATGCTTTACTAAAGCATTTTATCACTATCACATCGGTCAAAATAATCACTCACTTGGTCTTTCAATTAGACAAAATCGCTCATAAATCGCTCACTCAGAATGTATATCGTTCTATCAATGACTAAGTGATCTGAAAGCGAGAGCCTCGCAAGTATCGCTCACTCATTGAGTATCGCCATTTTGGCTGTTTCTAATTGAAAGACCCCCCAACATTGATGTTGATTGCGATGGTGCATTTGGACTTTGGAGGTACCTGTCAGTGGAAGCTTCCTGTTATGAAAACCTTATCATAATGGTTGCTCTTGCCTATGGCGTTGATAAAAAATTTTCCCTGAGGTTTCACGCTCACCTTCAACATTTCTGTCGTTGTTGAAGTCTGTGGAGGTTGATATAAAACAGGAGTCAGCTCCCTGTAATTGTCCAGTAAGCCTGTCCACATCTGTTAGACTGAAACGTATGATTAAAGGTCAGCAGATTCTTACCACACATATCAAAAGTCCAATTGCTCAGATGCCGCCATGCAAGTTAGTGTCATTACATTATCAAACACTCAATTGTATGATTATGAGTAATGCCACTTACTCACATTGCAGCGTCTGAGCAGTCTCAGACTACTTAAATACACTTGGTATTGCACAATGGTTAGATGGCTCAAAGCGCAGTGAGGTAACTCTTTGAACATCATGTTAGCCTCAACACTTAACCTTTGCAATATCCCTCCGCCGATATACGAGGGAACAAGCTTACTGGTAGCATTAACCTCTAATTAGTTTTCATACCTTTGCTGCCTGTCAGCCCCAGTTTTAATGACCTTGACCTCCCACTGACCGCCATGTTGCACAGCTCTTGTTATACTGCCCTCTAGCTCCGTAGGGAGTAAGAGTACCAGCTTCCTCTGCATCTTTGTCTGTGAGCAAAATCATTCTTTAGAAAAGTTGACAGCAAAATGCTAACTTGCATCATTGGTCTTCTATAGAAAATTCGTAAGGATCAAAATCATTTAAAACTTTTCTTTGACTGACCCGATGCTTCCACAAAACCTCCAAGTTTGAT
This sequence comes from Membranipora membranacea, assembly GCA_914767715.1. Taxonomy (NCBI): domain Eukaryota; kingdom Metazoa; phylum Bryozoa; class Gymnolaemata; order Cheilostomatida; family Membraniporidae; genus Membranipora; species Membranipora membranacea. Next base: position 19,686,034 of record OU612066.1, read on the forward strand.
TAAGAATGTGAACGCAGATGTTTCTTAGTGCTGTGTATAGAGAATATTATCAATTCAGCAAAACCAGACAGCGGTTGCTCACAACATGGACAAAGGTATGACTGTGTTTCAATGAATAAATAATTAAAATAGATAATTTTTCAACCCCGATGGTCTCGACTGGCATCAGTGCAGCTTCTCTACACTACAACGTGTTTGATAAAAGCCGCAGCTTGGGAGAAGATTACAAACCCTTTTGAGAGATGAGATCTTGTTGGTCAGGTTTGCGCTGCTTTAATCCTCTGTATGGACGAAGAGATCCTTCGATTAAATACAATGTTCGTTAGTTCTGCTGCTGTAACTGCGGCAGCATTTAGTTACAAATACACTTGTAGTAGGCCTATGCTTGACTGTTTGCTGTTGATTAGAAATAATGACTTGATCATGTTATGTATTTATTGATAAATCTGTGATTGTTGTCTATTGTGCATTTTCCAATACTGCTGCTTTTAAAGTGCTCACAATGATTAAATGGGTTCTTTTGTATGCTGTAGACAAATTATACACCAATAACAAACAACAGAACAAGAATATAATTTAAATTTTAAACTCTTGTTGCTATGTGTGTTATACCAAATCCTATACATTGTAATTGCTTTGGAATCGACAAGGCTATTTTATACTTGGTAGATTTTTAAAAAATTGAAGAAGGTATTAGAAACTCCTGAAGCACTACTATATTTAAAATGCAAAGTCATTTTCTCTGCACAGTGAAAATCAGTGAAAGAGTTCATAAAAAAAATCCATCCAAGTGAATGACGGGAGGGTATGTGATGTACCAAACCTTTGTGAGTAGTCCTCTCTTTTTCAAGGGGAGACAAATAATATTTGTCTCCCCTTGAAAAAGAAAGGACTACTCACAGCATGTAAATGCTGATCTATTAAATGAATTACTGAAACCGACAACTGCAGCTGTAGGTACTACAAGCAAAATTTTTGTATAAGAACAAACAAGTTAGAGATTCTACTCTTCAAATTCTCCTAAGAGTTCATGATTTTATTTGACAACCCAAGTTTTGCGTCAACAATTTTGACCTGAGACCAGAATTTTAATCCTCATCAGTTGCTGTCAGTCACGTCAGGCGAGCTCATCGGCATGCCAAGTTTGATTTATCTCACAACAAATGATAAATTAGATATGATTGAGTCATTCCATTTATTAAATCAAAAATTTAATGATGGAAATACAACTGGCAACTGTACTCTTATCAGATAGGTTATCTAGCAGTGAAATGGTGAACAATAGCCGATGATGATTTGATGGTGTTGATTGTCACGATTTGATCCTGATATCAATACAAAGCTTTAAATACGCTGCAACATTTTTACACACAGCTTACAACAGAAATGTGCAGCCAATATGGTTACTCTCTATGATAATGTCTACTCTACACCATCTAGCGTTAGTAGCGATATTCTTCACAGCCGTAACATAACCTTGTTTCCTGAATTTTCAGCACAATCATTTACAGTTGAAAGCTTCACAACAACACCCGATTATGACCACACCAATGAGACAGTATATTCTCCGAAGGGGCTTATACCATCTAAACAAGGAGAGTACGAGCTTGAGGATTATCTGGTCGCCGTGAGCTTTGGTCTGGAGGGACTTTTAGGGATTGTGCTCAATATCATAACTATAATCATACTTCAGAAAGGTAAACACAGCAGCAAGGAGGTCAGAGTTCAGCTGACTAACCTAGCGATCGCTGACTTACTGACGTCCGCTCTGAGTCCTATTCATAGTATATTTGGAGTATTGAGGATTCCGTACCCGAATAGCTTGGTGTTTTGTAGAGTAGAAATGTTTTTTAGTTATTTCACCTTGACAATCAGCCCGATGTGGAATGCCTGCCTCAGTGTTGAACGATTGGTGGTGGTTTATTTTCCTTTCAAGATCAAACGCTACACTAGGAAGATTAAGAAGGTTATTGCCATTGCTATTTGGACTTTGACATTTCTTATGGAGATCGAATATTTAATTGGTGGTAAACTGGATACTCTTGATGGTGATGATGGTGATGTTAGAACAACGTATGTTTGTTACTTGAACTCTAGTCTCCATGTAATTGGTGATAAAGTCGTACCGGAAATAAGCATAGTGACCTCAGCTTTGAAATATTCAGTACCTAGTTTGGTTATTGTGTTGATGTATAGTTTGATTGCTGTTAAACTTCATCTTAGAAAGAGAATCGGAGCAACATCCATAACAGCAAGCGAGGCAAGGAGTAAAAAGCTGAAGAGGCAGGTAAGTGCTTGCTTACCATTTATTGTGGGTTGCTTATATGGTCATTTAATTGCCTAGTTTATTTTTAAACGCCTGTATTGCTATCTCACTTGTTTAAATTATTATCGGTTAACAAACAATAAGCATAATCTGTGCATTATTCTCAAGTTATGCCTCTGCTTGCTAATACAAACAAAGACGCAGTTATTGAGGTTAGCAATTCGGAGTTATCTACTCGCATTGCCATAGGTCTCAGTTCTTAGGGAAGGCTGTTGGACAAACCCTTAATAACAGATCGCACTCTAGTCGCGGGAAATCAGTTTCCATCATATGGCTACACCTTATAAGCTTTAGCCGTTATATCATGTTAATTTTGCAGACACTGACAATGTTAGCTACTGATGCAATTGTAACAGTAGTTACCTGGCTTCCATTTTGCGGATATCAGATCTATGAATATGGCTCAGATCTCAGACACAAAGGAATTATACAGCGATATAGCCTGATTCAATACTACGAGCTACACGCTTTCTTCACTGGTATACTTCTAACCAACTGTTTTAGCACACCTATCATCTACTACACATTCCAAAGTGCTTACAGGGTAAGCTTATTCTCTTTTCTGCTGTAGAATTGTTTTATATATGTTGCTAAAATCAAAGTTTTCCACACTTAAAACGAACTGTCTTTGAACTCTTGACTCTGCCATGTTCCTTTTCTAGCTTTAACAATGTTCCAACTTCCAGCAAGAATGAACGAGTGTCACAAACTACACCGGTATTTGAGCTATCCTGTCAGCTTACCCGTTTTCATAGCTGTGTGGTAGGGGAGGCTGTTTGCTGGCCACGATTAGACAGGTTTCTTACATGAATTGAATGCAATGATATTTTCAATCATGAGTTTCCTGTTTTCTAATGTAAATTTTATTATTAGACATTCTTGATGGCATCTTATGTGGTAAAATTTGTAATACACAAAATGAAAGGAGAGCAATTTAGTGCCCCTAAAACTCTCAGTGTTGGCGCAAACAACTACCGAAATTCACATTTGTTACAGTAAGATAAAAACTTTTTATCATTTCAGAAAGACTCTCATGCTCTCTTCAATGCACTATTCAAGAAAATCTTTGGCAAAGTAAAGCTGGTCAAAGAGCTGTTCACTTCAACAGAAATGACATCGATGGAAACTGCGACCACATCCACTCGATAGTAGTCTGCTTATAAGGTGTAGACTACAATTGACACTCTTTATATAGTGCTGGCCTAATGTCCCAGAATGCAATGGTCAATCTGGGAGTTGTGCTCCATGAGCGCAGTGACAAGCAACTCCCAAATGCTGCGTTTTGAGTTTTATGCTTGCAATCATCGAACAAAAAGTGACGTACAGTAGCCTAACAACCCTTATGTATTGAGAGTAAGCAGCTTAGGAATATCATTTTTCTAGCTATCTTACCATTACATTACCATGTAGTTTTTGTCGAGCATTTTTATTTCAACCAATCTAATATATGTTGATTAGAAAAATAGTTAAGTTGATACCAAAAAAAATTGATATGATTTGAGATAAGATGTAATAATATGGTGTGTAAAAGCTTTTCATGTTGAAAAAAAATATTGCAAGACACAAATTCAATTCTAAAAGATATAAATCTTTATCACACATCATGCTCTGACTCCTGATACAGCTTTGTATTTTACCAGGCTAAATTAACAATAAGCAAAGTAACGATATGAGGCCATTATTCCTTGTGGGGACCAAGAGTGACAGCTAGAAGCCAACAGCACCATCCTCCAGGTGCAGCATGTGCTGTACATAGACTGTGTGTCACAAGTAATGAGTCATTGAGCTAACCACAAGCAAGCCACAAGCTAGTTCTAAAACAAGCCAGTTGATTGATTGCTGTCAGTCATTGACCTCAATCTATTACTGGTTAATGACCAATTTAGCAAACTATATTTTATCAAGTATATCTCTAGCAATTTGACTACGCTGCTGGTTGGCACATAGCATAATTTAGGAATTAGAACATAATAATCTCAGCTACTTTTTAATTGACCGCAGTTTCTTTGTTTAAAATAAAATCTTTCAAACAAATCTTTTATTCTTATTATTGTTTACCCAAGGTTAGGATAGAATTAAATACATTTGTTGAATTCATTTGCTAGTTCAAGGCATTACCTTTATAGTGCTAGTATGGCTCTGAAGGCTTGAAGCAACTAACTCTCATTAACCTGTTAGTAATGCCAAGGCGGAAGGACATCAAAATTAATTTTTGCAATGACCGATAACATTGAGATTAAGGTATGTAGGAATACTGTCTTTAGCATCATATAGAGTTGCTCTTTCTTTTTTTTTCGGCTAAGACACCGGTTGAATGAATATGCATCAGTTAGTTGCCTTGCCATGTCTTATATGGGGGGAGGGTAGTGGTATGTATCAGGCTGTACTCTGCACAGAACAGGTGATTGACACCCATAGTTCTCAAAGACCCCTGGGAAATTTTGATTATTACTGATAGAACACATCTTTGATTTTAGAATGATGAGTATGTTCCATCTGTCAATGTTGTGATCATAGACAAAACACATGGTTGTGATTATGAGAGTTGTCTGAGTTTGAGATATTGGTGATTTGTGAGAGATTTGGTTGAAGTTGATCTGAGTTTTGTGATGTGTGGGTAGAGAAAAGCCAGGGTACATCCCTCGAGAAGAGAGCGGAAGTTCAGTTAGTTTATACGCTAAGATTAGTAAACACAAGCGCTGAGTGAGACGAAATCTAGCCTGAGTTCTCAGAAGATAGTCAATGGATTGAAGCGGACGTTAAATCAAATTTAATTCTACTTTCCTGTGATAGCGTTCTCTATAATTTGTATTCGGTTCTGCTGAATATGATGTAGATTCTAGAGAATAGGGATGAGAATTGGGTTCTTCTGTTGGACGCTTGGTATGACTTCTATGACAACGCTCCGGTATCATCCGATATGGAAGTACTTAAGACAGAAAAAGGCAGAGAGTATTTGAAAAGGACTCTGAAAGCCATGGTGACACAAATCGATTATCCACATGTCATAGCCTGGGACAAAACGAGAGAGCAGGTACCGTGTATTTCAACAAGCTGTTAGACTTTTCCATGCAAAACACCGCGGCCTTAATAAACCTGTGACATGGCTGTCAAGTTTACAAAGCTTCAGGCAATATGATCTTTTTTCTCAATCCCTAGAGCAAAAATACATTTTTTCCAACTTGCATGGCACAGCACATGCACAGTGTATTACTTACAGTTCTTTCGCCAAATTAATATTATTATCAACCTGCAACCTCCAGGCAGCAAACAAGTTGCCCTTTATTAACTGGATTTGTTCGGATTTCTCTGGCCTTTACTTGGTAGTCGCATCTGATTGGTTGATGTTGATTTGTTACAGGTAGCAGGCTTCTCTCTGAACAATATAACAACTCGCGATATGACTGAGCAGCAGATTGAGAAGCTGAGATCCAGGGCGAGTATTATAGACAGTGTCGGGTTCACCGATGAGGAGAAGAGCTCGATAATTAAAATGACAGAGTTTCTAGCTAAAGCAGATGAGATAACCGATTTCTTCAACAGGTTTGAGTGAGTTATTTTGAACAAGACTTTGGGCTTTAGTGGGCTAGTGGGCCACTTACAACTATGAGGATTTGGGAAATAAGCAAAAAAGTAAAATTTTGCAAATATTATTTTAAAACAAAACACACATGTTTTGAATGGATTGTAATTTTGTTATGAATGTCCATCAATCTTCGGAGTTATCTGCCCCTCTTCTGTACTGCTGTATTGTAGTATAATCCCTAACCACGCAGGTAGAATAAATTGGTTGTATCCATCCGGCAGCTAATACTTATACTAATACTAATACTTATACTAATACTATTACTTATACTTATACTAATACTTATACTAATACTTATACTAATACTAATACTAACACTAATACTAACACTAACACTAATACTTACACTAATACTCATACTTATACTAATACTAATACTAATACTGACTGACTCATGGAAAGACATGTGACAGCATGGAAAGACATGCTGACAAGCTGGGAAGACAGCTAAACCTACTACAAGGGGCCCCAGCAATGGGCCATGTAAGGCCAATAACCCTAACACGTACGCTGTCTTTCAAAGGGTAGCAATGGTGGATTGGAATGTGCTGTGGGATGAGAGAACACAACTCCGAGTAGTGAATAGCGGGCTATCTAATTAGCGCCATCGACCCATTCTTTTTCTGGGATGGTGAGATGGCGCAATCGGTTAGCGCGCTTGCTATTCACTGCAAGGCGATTAGTGCCGCAGGAGTTGTGGGTTCGAGCCCCACTGGGAGAGCTTTCATTGTTGATTGTTCCAGCCCCCAGCACCTTCGGGTGTATACCTCCCCAAGACTGCCTCTCTGCACTCCTCCCGCTTGTCATCTCCACATATTTTCCTGTCTTGCATCCAAATTTTACTCATCTGTCTGCAACTCAATAGCTTTCATCATCAAAGATTCAGAGACAATCCACTACACAAGTTAACTAACCTATATCATGAAGCCAAACAACGCCCAAGTGAGGAGAAAATAAACTATGTAGCAACCTGTGTAGTATGATAGAAAGCTTAACCTATTTTTAACCCATCTGTACCCTACATGTATTACTTATATATATATATATATATATATACAGGCTCGTAATTTTAGGGGGGCAAGAAATCTAAATAAAGTGAACTAAAATCGAATTAATTGAATAATTTGTGTCAAAAGCAGCTCCTTTGGGATTTCCTTTTGCTTTATCCTTTGGTTTTTCCTAAATTGCTTCCATCACTCCTCCAAGTGATAATTTGAACCTGACTCAGATTTTTGCCTCCCTACCACTGTAATGTACCAAAGAGTACCTTCAAGAGCAATCTGATTGATTACAAACCCGTGGGGGGGAGGGAGGCGTTTTAACATTGAGTGCTTATGGTAGAAAACCTGGTCGATGGTATGCTTTCCCTCTTCAGCACATACCAAGGAAATCAACGCCGATATGCTAAAAAATATTTTACTTTGATTAAAAATCCAACTTTTACATGTTTGTTATCCATCAACGAATAATCTATCTATGTTACTTTTTTTCTTCCATCTAGGGAGCAGTCATATTTTGAGGTGTCAAAGCTAGGCGTAAGAGCTGAATATGGGAAGCAGGGAATAGGGAGACGGTTGGTTGAACAGAGTCTGGAGATTGCTAAGAATTTAGGCTATTCTACTGTTCTTTCACATGTAGGCAGCACATACAGTGTCAAAGTATGCTACAACTGCGGATTTGAGCCCATAGCAGACACGAGTTATGCTGACTACTTCGAGTTATATTATAAAATGAGTGAAAAAACTAAAAAATTGCACCCAAAACGTGTATCCATGATGAAACAACTTTGAAATGTCTATCAGAGGAAGATGGAAATAATTTCTTTCAGAATAAATGACCTCTCAGATTCAATCAAGAGGTGATATAGTTCAAGGTCACTGGTTCTATGCTAGGATTTACAGCGTATGGAAAATCCCAAATTCATGTACTTTTAATTTTTACATATTAGCAATTATGACTGAATGTTATCATCTCTTGCCTGGACTAGAACTTTTTTTCTAACGCTTCTTCTTCTTCATTCCATGCTCATTTCCATGCACTCATAAAAAAGTGGTGCAAAGTTAAGCTGGTGAAACCTCTACTTCTTTAAACAAAAATTATATCGATGGTCATTACCGCTGCAACCACATGGTGGTACTTTGTAGACCGGTTGAGGATGACCAAGCTTGAGACATATTCAACTATGACTTTGTGTCAGAGTTAGAGAAAGCCATGCCATTGTGATTTTATGTTCTTGTATAGAGCATATTAATACCACTTCCAACCAGGGAGTTTGGGGCATCCCTGTTTCATCCCACAATGCACCAGACTTTCTTGGAGTTGAGCTCTTTTATTGAGTTGGCAAACAACTCCCGTTGACATGTTTTGATCACATTTATACAGGCAATAACAAAATGGTCAAACAGAACGCCTTGCATACAGTCATGTATGATAGATATTTCATTGTAGTAAAAATAAAGAGTCCCAAATAGCAATAAACAACGACAGAACAGCGCTATAGCATAACCACAATAATGACATTATATAAGTTATGAGGAAATGTTGGTCAGCAAATGCCGATTATTTAAAAAAAACCAGAGATGTTTTGGTTAATTAACCAATCAGAACCCTATGGTGTAACTGTCTTAATGTCTTCTTCCCATTGTGTATGACATAAGTGTGCACTGCACTTCTAAATGATGTTGCGACATCAGCACTGTATGTCATTGTTAGCACAATGTTAAACTGTTAAGTTACGTGATGACATTCAGATATTTTTGTCAGCAAGTCATAAGCACATAACGCTTGCTTAATTGTTTGCAAGTTATCATGACAAAATCAGATATTTATTTGTTAATTTAACTTAATTCAGAGTTATCTCGTACCAATGGGCAGTGAGAGTAGTCGAGTTTCTCCTTCTGTTTGTAACCTTTAAAGATATAAAGGAGAGAATGGCAGGCCGATTGGTAAGTGATATCCACGTCTTTTTTTGCTTTTGTCACAACTACTTTTATAAAAATTATGCTTAAATAATTATTAAATTATATATTTAAATTATTGAGAAGCGAAAAACAACCACTTCTTCTTCTTCTGATTCGTCCCTTAGGAGAATTGTACTTACTTTTCACAGATGAAGTCTCTCACCCGAAGCTTTCCTATCTTGTTATTGATGTGCCACCGCCTCCAAACACCGACTGGAGACAAGACCCAAAAACGAGGCAAGTTTGGAGAATCAAGAGAAAGCCTGACCCTTATATGTCTGAATCCCGGAAGCCTGAAAAACTAGCTTTCACCCAGGAAGGTCAAGGCAAGGAGTAATCGAGAAAACAGTTTTAAAGACTTAGTTTGAGGCTGCTATTTTGTATCACATCTTATTCTCCACATTTCATTCTATCATGTGAGCGATTTCCATCTTTTAGAATCCAAATACTGAGGAAGTAATGGCCTCTCAAACTTCCAGGGTGATCACCCTCAATTGGCATTGGGAATCTGCGGGCTAACCGTGTGGAACATCACAACGCGTCATACTTATTATGAGTTATTACACTAATAATCACACAGATAAGATGATGATCAAAATTCAGACCTAGTGGGGCTCGAACCTGGGTCTTACATACCAGCAGGCCACGCCGCTACCATTAGACAATATAGCTCAGCGTTAGCGGTGTTGCCTGCATGGCCATTTGGACCTGGTTTCGAGACCCTCTATAGCCCTGAACATTTTGACCATCATTCAATCAATTAGTATATCATAAAAGGCCTAAGTATTACGCGTTGTGACGTCCCACACGGTGGGCCAGCTGATTCTTAATGCCGATAGACTGCCGTCACCTTGGAAGTTCGAGAGACCATAACTCAATATTTGGATTCTCAAAGCTCGAAATCGCTCACATGATAGAATAAAATATTGAGAATAAGATGTGAAACAAAATAGCAGCCTCAAACTAAATCTTTAAGGCCTAAACGATCAACCACCAAGTTATCCGATTTTTATATACCAAGGTCGAGAACAACTGAACAAGGCCAAGCTACACTGTGCAACACTAGTTACATTTAGTCAGTCAGTATTGATTTTTATATTTATTTGTTTATTTTTTTTGCTTTTACTTTATTCACCTTTATGCACCCAGTAAAAATTTTATTTTTATGTAAACATCTCTGGGGAGAGGGTTTTTAAATTAAACAAACAAGCAAATATTTGATACTGGTGTAGGGACCACAGTTGCAGATTTTGCCATAAGCTCTGATGGTGAGTCAGGTGATGAACTGATTGTTGAGAGACTGAAATTCCCGACTCCCGCAGTCAATGTTACAGCTCCTCAACCATCACAAACATCACTGCCAAACAATGTGAGTAAAATGGACGGCTCAAAATTCAATAATTAATATCCAGCATCTAGATGCAGGTCATCCCTCCTCCCGCAGGACATGAATATATCAAGGCTTTTACAAATCTGGAGAAATGATGAACAGTAACTGCTGCCTCACAGTTCAGTGACAAGTATTTCATAATCAGGAATTAATTGTTAAGCAACAAAACTGGAAAATTAATCTTCTTATCAACCCAAATTTTCAGGTTGTATTTGGCTTCTTCACCATACGAGAAACTCACTCAGGAGAACATGCCACATATATACCTAAACATGATCCTTAGTCTGCCCATCATGATGTCACCAAGATCGAGCAAAGGAGACCTAGACAAGGCGATCCTCAGCCGTCTTATACAAGAACAGCAGATCGCACAGCTAGATACAAGATTATGTTAAATAGAAAACAGCCTATGACAGGCAAAGCCCTAACAGATGATATGTTGGTAGGTATAGTATTATATAATGCCATGTTATGTCATATCAGGCCATCACGCTCACTTCTTTTTCTTATCATACCCTGTGACATCAAGCTAGCTCTCATCAAGCTCGCGATTAACTGTTGATGATCGTTTCAATGGTACATTTACGTTGTAGACTTAATAGTAATAGTCAATTGTTTACATAGGTGTATTTTTGAAACAGTCGCATTAAAGTATTATTATATATTGCAGGACTAGAACCCCAACAAAGATGGATGGACCATTGATCTCAAGTGAGCCTGTGATATACGATAAAGCTGCCTGTAGTCTCACACCAATATCAATACAAGGTCCTGAGCCTCAACCAAAGAAAACTCTCCTTCCTAGAGTACCGCTGCGTCAATCATCCAAGCTTCAACTATCATTGGTTCTACCACATTCTGTGTATAACTAAACTATGATTTGTCAAAGTTCAGAGCTGAAATACGTCCTGGCCTTTATTTTATTTGTTAAACAATACAATTATTGTATACAGATGAGGTTGCATTTAACGATTCAACTTGATGCTTGCAAGGTGGCTATCGGCTCAAGTTTAAAAATGTTCACCCGGGCGAATGAGTAGGCTGTGTAGTTTATTATAAGTATATATATATATCACCCTAAGAATTCTACTGTCCTCAACCAGGAATAATTGACATGGCAACACAGAGCACAGATACTGGTACCGATCAGCAGACAGCAGTTACTGTGTACAGGTGAAGACTGAGATGATAACTCAGCCATATTTGGTGACCACCATCCCAGCTTGTTTGTACCAGGGTATACTCATTGTTGCTAGAGGAAAAAGAGTTTTCCACCGGAGCAGCCCACTCTGGGGAAGCCATTTACTGTATCATAGGATTCCGATAAGTTTCTTAACGTCCTGATTGTGTAGACCTGTTAGATGTTCTTCAGCATTGTGATACATACTGGGTGTTTCTCTTTCAAACTGTCATCTATCTTTTCATAAAGTTTATATTTATCAGCATATCTTGTTTCTATTTCAGGCTCAAACCCGCAATCGTAGCCAATCTTTGCACTGTATGAGCTACCAAAGTTTGCCATGACTACCTGATGCCCCGCCTTTTGAGCTTGTTTTACGCTGAACTCAACCAACTTTTTGCCAATTCCCTGTTTTCCATATTCACTCTTGACGGAAAGAAATAAAATTTGCCAATAGCTCCTGTGACTGAAAATCAGACAAATAATGTAATAAGAGTTAGATTGATCACAGATGCAAGTTTTGAGTTATCTTCGTTGATACCAGAAGTATGTAATCTTTACAGTTGTGTGGAAGCCCAACAATTATCAACACACAAACTTTTCAATTGACAACATGTAACCATTACCTTAGTTAGACCTTGAAGTGGGAGAACAAGGAATAGGAATGATGCGATGTGATTTATCTACAGACTTTGACAAGATAAAACTTTAATCTTTGCTGCTAAAACTTACTTCAGCCTGCCAAACATGTCCAACTTGTTTTCAATCTCTGGCCAGAATTCCTGTTCCATGGCTATTTCTTCCTTTGCATCTACACTAAGCTGAGAATTATTGATAACCTGGTGTGTTCTGTCAAACATCTCATTCACCTCTGAGACAGTATCTTTGTAGACTTGTAGATTGACACAAAAGCCTGCTACCTGTATTAACCATGGAATAAAACAAGTTCTACATAACACACGAAATACATTACAAAGTTATCCTCTCCTCAGTCATCAGGACACAACTCAAGATATCACGGTCAGGGTCCATAAACTATGCAACTTTAGATAGTCATGAGCAAATCTGCGTCTTTTCAGTTCACCAACCTGTTCCCTGATTGAATCCCAGGCTATCACAATAGGGCTATCAATATTTTGGACGAATGCATGAAGCAGTCTTCTCAGATAGTCTTTACCCTCTGCTGTTTGGAACGCCTTGATAGCAGAGCCTGGCGGACAAAACCAGTGGAACTCATACCATGAGTCTAAGAGTAGTGTCCAATTCTTATCTTTTTCTTCCAGGAGCTACAAAGATATCAGTGAATAATTGACGAAACCAAATTATGACCGCTCAGTCCTACAAAATACAATATAACTAACACATATTCGAAATCATTGTATAACCAAGATAACAATGTTGTTTGCTTTTTTCAGCAAATCTGGACAATCTTGTACAACCGCCAAATGCCAATTATTCACATGGTTGCATAGAATGCATCTAGTGAAGTTGGCAGAGAGGTGGATGCGTTTGTAACAGAGGATGATGGGTTGTAGACACTAATCCACCGATGATCCCATCCGGATGGGTTTTTTGGCAGTCAATAAAACTGCTCCAAGCCCATCCGGAAGGGCCACCTGGATGAGGTCATGATGTCACACTTTGAGATTGTTACAAGGTGAAATGGATCGGTAATTGTCATAAGTGGATGATCTTCTTAAAGAGATGTGTGCAAAAACATGTTGTGCCAAAAGTTTTGGCACAACATGTTTGGGTACTGTGATTGACCTTCTAGGTCAAATCACTTTTTGATCTTAAACATTTCTAACATATATTTTAGTGATTGTTCATTAACAACTGTTTATTGCTTACCTTAACCTCCATTGCTGTTGTCCCTAGCTTGTTAAGACTGAAACTGAGTGTCAATTATGACCAATATTTACAAGGAAACTAAAATATCTAGTGACTAGTTAAGCTCAGCATGCTACTACTCTAGCCTGGGCAGGCTGTCGTGTCGGGGGGGGGGGGGGGTGTTTATTGGTTGGCTTTCATTTATCTTGAATTACTTTTGATATAGATATAGGCTATCAGTTTGCCAAGCTCAAGAAATGTACAATGTCCTGTGGTCTCATATTGTCACAGTGACAAAGATTATAAATACAAGTCATTGACAGTGATTAGATATTTGTTCTGTTTCATGTCAAAAATTGACCTCAAACAGGATACATGTGGCTTAGGTATTTTCATGGTGTTTGTATCATTGTGGCAAATTATAAATGGAAACTGATTATGTCACATGGCTTAAAATTTGCCACAAACTCTGGTATGCTTTCCTGGTTGACACTTCAAAGTCGTTTCACCATTGATACACATTTTGGATGTAAACTTTTAGTTTCTTCACTCATCTCGAAATAGTCTGCATTACTTGTCTCTGCTATTGACTCAAATCCACAGCTGTAGCATAACTTTGCACTGAAAGTGCTGCTCAAATGTGACAGGACAATCGAATAGCCTAAGCTTTTGGCAATATCCAGACTGTGTTCCACCAATCGTCTTCCTAATCCTTTCTTTCCGTATTCAGTTCTCACTCCAAGAAAGAACACCTCAAAATAAGACTGCACCCTGAAGAAAAAGAATGATTGTTGAAAAAATTGCAATATATCAGTAAGCCGTGTCAAAAATTTTGATATCGTTTACAGACACTTCCACAAATACACTGAAATAATTTTGTAAGCACTCTACTTTGTTGCAATGGGAACAGGAATGCACAAACTTCATCTAGATTTGATTAGGTGATTGTATAGACTTAGAGTCATAAGTGGTGTGACGGTTAAGGGTAAGGATTGGTGATCTTGTGATCCAGTTTCGATTTCTGATTCATCCTGGCCAGGTCTGTTCGGATCAGGACAATAAATACAGGAGGTCCACTGTGTGCTTGCATGCAGTATAAAGATTCCATTTGCCTCTTTGAAAAATTAGTATCCGGCAATGGCAGGCAAGGTTATAGGGTATCTACCCCCACACATGCCGCCTGTCCTTAGGGGGGCCGGTTAAATTGGACGGTCAAATAAGACCCAGTGTATAGAAGAAAAAAGAGTCTCATCTTGCATGGATTTGCACGGAAATTGCAAGAGCTTTTTTATGTTTTTTAAACATTTTAAGTGTGCAGACTTTGCATGCAAATCAATGAGAATTACGGGGACCCAATACGCCCCACTAAAAATAGCACTAAGTCTTGTGCATAATAACTCACTCAAACCTGTTGAAGAAATCAGTTCTCTCATCTACTTTGGCTAGAAACTTTCTCAGTTTGATAATCGCGCTCTTCTCCTCATCGGTGAACCCGACACTGTCTATAATACTCGCCCTGGATCTCAGCTTCTCAACCTGCTGCTCAGTCATATCACGAGTTGTTACATTGTTCAGAGAGAAGCCTGCCACCTGTAACAAATCAAAGTCAACCAATCAGAAGCGACTACCTAAGACAGGCCAGAGAGAAATCCAAACAACTCAGTCAATCAGGATCATCAATCTAAGGCAGTCTCTATAAATTCAGTTCAATCTGCGTCAGCCTTTCAGGGTCAGCCAATCAAGGTCAGTCAGTCAGCACTTTATTGTGGCCTGGAGAAATCTTGTTTACTCTAAAGTCAGCCAAAGATGTGTGAGAAGAACACAGTGTATTTGCTAGCTTACTATGAACTAGAGGAAAGTGAGCAACTACAGCCAAACCAAAGCCATTTCATTTCTACTGATAGGAAAGATCATATTGACTGAAGATTTTCGAATGAAGCTGCCGTGTCACCAATTAACAAACATGTACTAACTTATTATGAGAGTGGACCGTACCTGCTCTTTGACTTTATCCCAGGCTATGACAAGTGGATAATCTATTAGTATCACCATAGCTTTCAGAATCTTCTTCAAATACTCTCTGCCTTTTTCTGAGCGGAACACTGTGATCTCAGATGTTATCGGATTGTTGTCCCAGAAGTCATACCAAGCGTCCAGCAGAAGAACCCAATTCTCCTCACCATTCTCCAGAACCTACATCATGAGCAGCAGAAACATATTGAAAGGTTTTGTCTTTATCAAAGCATCTATTAGAGAGAATGCTGCCGATGAGTAGCCCAGTTCATAAAATAATGATTTCCTTTTGAAGTTTGGGCTAAGCAGCAATTCATCGACCATCTCCGGAGTATTCAGGCTATATGTCCTCTCACCCAGTATGACTCAATGTTTGCACTTAACTTCTCAATAAATATAAGCTTTGTTAATACTTACTAGGTCGACAGGTTTCTACCGCTAAGGGTATTGTCTACCGTGGTGTCTACAGTGGTAGGTGTCTTAAATGATTTATACAACTAGCAAGTCTATTAATGAATTGCTAAAAATAATGTTTAACATACCTTAATCTCAATGTTATCCGTCATCGGTAGATTAGGTTTGATAGCCTTTCTCCTTAGCCCAACTGACAGCTTAGATAATTCACTCGCTGTAATTGTAATAAGAAATCAAACAATACTAGAAAGCCTCTACGTTTGACTGCCAGACTAGTACTGACTGGTAATACATTATACTTACAAATGGAGGCAAAAAGATTTAATTCTATCCTATCTTTGAGTAAACAAAAGATGAGATAGCACTCAATGACAGGGTGTTACATGGACAGCAATGAATCAACTGGCCTGCTCGAGATAAATGAATAGTAGATAACATTCTTGTGGATAATCATGACTAGACTGTTTCGCAATGTTAGTGTCTGTGATTGTTAAGGATATTGTTCGTGTTCTGTCTCTAAGTTTGTGGTATGGCAGCAGTAATTGCGGATCCAGCCAGTAGAAATTCGCGGTGTCTCGGATCCTGCTCCGTAGGTGATGATTGAGCCATTTGCTGATAGGGATAGGGATAGAGTTTATTACAGTCTCTGAAAAGAGAAATAAATGGTGTTTTGACAGAGCTAAAAGTTGAGTCAATGTAAAATTGCTGATGTTACATAGATATAAATAAAAAATAAAAATATAAAAAATAATATTACTCATATCACAGAATTCATAAACTATATAGCGTTTGCTCGGTAGCAGTTGCTACGAATGCTTGCTCTAGTTTGCAAAGTTCTGTATCAACCTGATGGTAGGCGGTCTAATGTGAAGAGGGGGTTGTCAGTTCCCGCTGCAAACATACGGAGGCAGCGTGATTTCACGCACCGATTATATATAGTGTCAATATCATCACAATGGTACAGTCCCCCAGTCTACCTGCTAGCTTAATAACATGATTGATGATTTTCATGCTGGTCTTAGCCATATGACCATGAAACGTGCTTATCAGTACAGGCTGAGAATTGAATGTTTTGTAAGCGGCTGTGGCGTACCCTATCCTAAGGCAGTCCTGCTTTTATTTCACAAAGCAAAAGCAGTGCTGCTGAGATATAGCTACTGTGGAGGCTTCATATGGCTCTATTAGCCTCTTATTCATTATATTGGGATGCTTTCATCCAGCCATCCAACCAACACGTCTCCTGAAATTTCAAGCGCCTCTGTTTTCAGATGCCTTTATCTCTGAATAAACTTACAAACTGTTTCCGATTCTCGGTATCATAGCGCTGCCTAATGGATGAAAGGGTAATAATATTACCCTCTCATCCATTTGGCAGCACTATGATAATTCATTTGCTTCTCACATGTGGAGCATGCTCATATTATGAGTATGTTCCACATGTGAGAAGCAAATGAATTTTCAGCCTTTCCAGCCTCTGAGGGCTGGTTGGAGGAGAGTACATTGTCTAGTTTCTGTACGCGCTCATCAAAGCTATTCTGACTAGCAATGCTAGAAATCTTTCCGATCGATCTAAGTGTGGCTGATAAATCGGGGATCTTGCCCCCACCTCTGGCAGCATCACTCCACATCTTAGACAAGCGGTCTATCTGCAACAGTCCGCTTTGGAATTTAAGCTTTCTGTCTTCACCGGGGGGGGGGGGGACAGGGGGTATTCGTCTCCTTGGTTATAGCACACACAATATCATTATATTGATTGTTGTAAAATTTTTATTCCGGCAATTGTTGCAGTTTAAATTCAACTGCAACAATTGCCGGAATAAAACTGTTGAATCCGTTGGTAGCAGACCAAAAGAAGTATACTACAGTTTTACATTATACACACTGTGCACCCACACAGACACGCAAAATAACTGAAAATTTGAGTATAAAAATCAATTTTTAACCTGAGGGATGCTTTAAACAATCTCATTCTCAGCTGAACAATTGTCATAATATACGGTATCATCTTTCTCTTATCCCATTCTGATGGGTGAATATCGCAGGGAATAAAGGAAGAAAGCAGCTAATCATGTAATTACTTTGGCATCTACCAGGATGATTGTCTGCCAAAGCAGTAAATATGTTCTCAACATCGAACAACATAAGCTTGCTATTTTCGATCAATGTATTTGAGATTGTTTGAATCAAATTCAGGTGACAGGAGGTTTTTTAATACAGGTCTTGAATGCTGCAGAGCCGAGTTGTTCCTCCCTAGACGTTAAGAAGGCAACTCCAGGAAAAACCCATAGTCAATTGACCAAAGAAAATGATAGATAAGAGCCGCTAAGCTATGCCCAGATCAGGCCTAGGTGTAAAAATTGTGTAAAAGTGATGTCAAGCACATTGATCTAACTGATGCTCTATAAGGGCAATCAGCCAGAATCCCCACACTGCAAGTCAGAGCTATTATATCAAATACTTATAGTGTGGGGACTCTGACTGATTGTCCTTATAGAGCATAAAGCAGACATCTCAGATAGTCTTTTCCCTCTGATGTCAGATAAGCCTCAAGAGCTTGGTGGACAAAACGAAGATGATATTGCTACTAGGTATGCTATTGTTATAAGGAAATTTGTGTGTTACTAGATAGTTGTGGGGTGTTTACTCTAGTGCCGATGTGCTGTTCAAGTCCTGCATTGTATGTCAAGTTGTGTTTTAAGATCTTGTAAATAACGTGGAAGAGTGCTTTGCGAGTTGGATCGTAAGATGGTGAGATGGAAATAATGGAAAGAGCTAGCTGTTGTTAATGCTTCTATTCTTCTCTATTCCACGTTCACAACTGACAGTTAAATGGATGTGGTAAAAATACATTAATGATGAATCATCTATTAGTTAGAAATGCTAGGTGCCTGGTCTTTGATTGAAATTGAATGGTTACCATAGTAATATCTCATCACGGCCAGTGTAATTAAAATGTTAACGTGGTTACATTTAGGAAACCAATAATGTCATTTTACGGATAAATAACACTATCTAAGGCACTCTAAGTCTCTTCAATCACCCAATAAAATCTAGTTGAAGTTTATGTATCCCAGTTTTATCCCATTCCAACAAAGTAGAGTACCTACTTGTGAAATTGTTTCAGTGTATTTTTATTTGTGGAAGTGTTTTTGTAAAATGATATCAAACTTTTTGACACAGCCTACAGATATAAGGCAATTTTTCAACATTATTCTCATTCTTCAGGGAACAGTCTCATTTTGAGGTATTCTCTCTTGACGCATACCTAGTAGCGATATCATTGCTTTCCTTAAATATTAAAGTTCACAATTCAAACTAAGTGTCAGTCATAGGAGCTAGGAACAACAGCAATGGAGATTAAGGTAAGCAATTCAAAGTTGTTAATGAACGATCACTAAAATATGTAGTAAGCCTAGTAATGTTTGAGAGCAAAAAATGATTCGAACTCGTAGGAGTAGGACTCACATGTCAATCACACAGGACTGGCCAAAAAAAGCTAGGTTCTTAATCACTAGATTAACTGAAAAATTAAACAACAGGTATAGGTATCATATGATAAGCCAATTATTTCCAAGTTTATACGAGGGTTTGGATATATGTATTGTATTTTGTATGTCTGAGGGCTGAAACTTTTTCTAATTTAAAGACAATTTATTTAAAGCTTCTGGAAGAAAAAGATAAGAATTGGTCGTTGCTGCTAGACTCATGGTATGAGTTCCACTCGTTTTGTCCACCAGGTTCTGCTATTGAGGCTTATCAGACATCAGAGGGAAAAGACTATCTAAGAGGACTGCTTCATGCGTTTGTTCAAAATATTGATAGCCCTATAGTGATAGCCTGGGATTCAATCAAGAAACAGGTTGGTGAATTGAATGGACTCAGATCTGAGCAAGACATTCTGAAATTGCGCTATTGTGATTGAGATGAACTGTGGTCGCAGATTATAAACCCTGCACATGATGATATCTCGAGTTGTGTCCTGATGACTGAAGGGAGGATAACTTTGTAATGTATTCCATGCATTAAGTCGAGCGTCCTTTATTCTATTTTTGATACAGGTAGCAGGCTTTTGTATCAATCTACAAGTCTACAGAAATACTGTCTCAGAGGTGAATGAGATGTTTGACAGGATACACCAAGTAAGAAAAAATTCTCAGCTTACTGCAGATGCAAAGGAAGAAATAGCCATTGTACAGGAGTTCTGGCCAGAGATTGAAAACAAGTTGGACATGTTTGGTAGGCTGAAGTAAGTATTTGTAGCAAAGAGAAAATTTTGCTCTTGTCATCAACATCAAGTCTGTAGCAAAATAACATCGCACCATTCAGATTCTTTGTTCTCGAACTAGCACGAGGTCTAACCAAGGAAATGGTTAGATGTTGCCAATGAAAAGTTCGTGTTGGTAATTATTAGGCTTCCATCCCATCCCATCCCAGATAATGGTTACATCTTCTGTCCACACTCCACATAAGCAAGAACAGCCAATCATAACCTTAGTGGGAGAATTTGACCTGGAATGAAATATTCTGGCATCTGCCATAAATCTAACTGTAATTATTTGTTTGATTTTCAGTCACAGCAGCTATTGGAAAATTCTAGTTCTTTCCGTCAAGAGTGAATATGGGAAACAGGGTATTGGCAAAAAGTTGGTCGAGTTCAGCATAAAACTAGCCCAAAAGGCGGGGCACCAGGTAGTCATGGCAACTTTCGCCAGCTCATACAGTGCAAAGATTGGCTACGATTGCGGGTTTGAGCCTGAAATAGAAACAAAATATGCTGATGAATTTAAACTTTATGAAAAGATAGATGACAGTTTGAAAGAGAAACACCCAGTATGTATCACAATGCTGAAGAACATCTAACAGGTCTACACAATCAGGACGTTAAGAAACATATCGGAATCCTATGATACAGTAAATGGCTTTTTTAGAGCGGGCTGCTCCGGTGGAAAATTATTTTTCCTCTAGCAACAATGAGTATAACTGGTAGATAGTATCTTTTATATAATCTGACTAAACCCGACATAAACACTTGGTACAAATCCATACATCACACCCTCGCACATAATAGAATAGAAATGACAATAAATGGATAACTCCCGCTTAGCATAACAGAATCATGTTGTTTTGATGACGCTGTGGCTTCTTGCCCAGTTGAGATGAGAATAATTTTTTAAATGCTTTTATTGGCATCATTATAATATTTGACCTAGTTTATATTCAACAGGTCTGCAAACAATTTAAAGTTATTCCGACAATATGCATTCATGTATTTCATGTCTAAGACATAACCATTTTCATTGTCAGTCTTTATCTTCCATATTTCTTCGTTATTTATTTATTCCATATTCATTTATTTTTTTATCTTGGCACAATAGGAAGAACATCACTTTAACGATGAAGATTGCTTGTCAATAAACGTTTAAACAAACAAAAAAACAGCTGTGAGACCTAGATGTGAAAATTAAAATAAAAAGACTTACTTTAAAGGATAGTTGTTAATGTACAAAAGTGGAAGCTTATAAACCCCGAGATATAACAGAAGGACATTTTTATTTCAGCTTTGAGCGTTGACAAATCATAGCCTAGTCACACACAG
The DNA here is from genome assembly GCA_914767715.1 of Membranipora membranacea. Taxonomy (NCBI): domain Eukaryota; kingdom Metazoa; phylum Bryozoa; class Gymnolaemata; order Cheilostomatida; family Membraniporidae; genus Membranipora; species Membranipora membranacea. Next base: position 19,707,329 of record OU612066.1, read on the forward strand.
AATGTGGTAGAACCAAAAATAGTAGAAGTATTTTAACTACAACTAGCACACCTTTTTCGGAGAACTTTGAGCACACTCGTCATTGTTATTGTCATCGTTTAAAAACCAGAATTAGAATGTGTCGATCACCGCCAAAATATGTGGAAGATTTTCCTCCTTGTTCATAAAAGTGGAATGATTCATAATGGATACAAAGAATAGCTGCATGCATTGGATCACTCATTGGGTACTGATGCACTGGCCAACTGAGTTCATCATTAAAATTTGCATGAATGCTGCCGAGACGCTGACGTTCGACCGTCCGTGAGCTGGTATTGTCTGATCATATTTACAGACTTGTTTTGCAACGTCAAAATTTATCAGTTGTTAGCTTTTATTCAATGCTGCAATCCTTATCATCGTCATGTGATGATGCACAGAAAACATGTGATGTGGTGTTTGTCAAAACACCAATGAATTTCAAGTTAAGGTGAGACACCGCCACCATTCAACTGTTCAACAGTGCTGTGCACGACGCGCACGTCATTGCCAAAGTAAGATTGATAATAATGCGACCATGTGACTATAGAGAAAAGTAGACTAGAGAGAAACTGCACTTGATTCATAGCAGTGGAATTTTTATGTTTTCTCTCTTGGATCACAATTATTATTCAGCATTGTGCAGAGAAGGGGTTATAATCATTGTCATCACTGATAATTTGGGGAGATAACTCCGAATTGACTCTCATTCCTGAATATTTCCCAGTATTTTTCTTCTTATTCTCTCTTTGTCAGTATGATTACTTCAAATAGGTAGACATAGTCAGCGGTATGGAGGTGACAGAAAATCTAACTAATGAACTGATGAATATAGAAATCCCTCAATTTAAACAGTTAACCAATCATGTCAAACTTATCGAGAGAAGTAATTACCGATAGGAATATATACTGATGTTTTTAGTATGTTAATCTTTGATGTACTTATCTATCTGTTGCTTAAATTCAACTTTTTGTTTCATGATCATAATTCTTTTCCCTCCCTTTCATGTCTATTCGAATAAAATTTTTGTGCAATCTGAATTCCATCCATTGAATCTTTATGTGTTAAATATTATGGTCTCTTAGCACTGTTTTATGTTCACATATTTCAGATGGAGCAGTAGAAGGTAGAAGCTGCTATCCAGATCAGACCATGTGATCACTTCACACTTATGACACCTGAACCGACCAGACAACTCCCTGTATCCCCACTCCTGTCACCTCCCTCACCACAGCCTCTGTTAGCTCCTCCCACTTCTATGACAATATTGAGAATATATCAAGTCAGTGGTCGTCCAGAATCAGTGTGTCATTATCAACAATATATTTATGTAGGATGTGATGGATTAGTAGATAGAATCAGTAAGGATGGTCAGGTTGAGAAAGGCTTCCTGGCTATAAATGGATTTGGTAGTAGTATAACTGAGTATGATAATGATAATAAAACTTATGTGCTCGTAGATACTGGTATGCTTGATCAGGAATACAAAATTCAAGAGCATGAGTAATCTGGTAAAATGATAAGTAACTGGGTATCTCCCAACGTAAAAAGTATTGCTATCAGCAAACACAGGATTGTTGCCAAGAAAATCATCATCCCAGACCCAACAAATAAACATTTAAATGTATCCTCACTTGCTTGTGACCTCATTAGACACATATCATGTGACCTATGTTCCGGTGACTCTGTAGCTATAACTACAGCAGGAGATAACTCTGTAGTTGTGTCAGTAAGTCAGAATTTAGGATAAACATAGACAGTGGTGAGGTGATGTGGACATCTAACCATGTGGAGCGTCCACTGGGAATTGTCTGCTATAAGAACAGACATGTACTTGTAACTAACACAAATTCTTATACAAGGATATGGGTACTGGATGTGGATACAGGTGAGACATGATTAGATTAACATTTGTGTCCCTGAAATATCACTTTTATTTTCTGTTATAATTATTTTGTCGATCAGCATTCACATTATTAAAATAGAATCATCAAAATTGCTTGATTTGATTTGATTAAAGTTTAATTCAAATAATTTTTTGACAGTTTTATGATATTTGATGGTCGCAGAAAATATTGTATGTGCGATTATTGTACCTTGGTGTATTATAACAGGAAAAAATGTAGGTGAGCTGAAAGGCAAACAGAGAGAAATGAAAACATCAAAGCATGACATGGATATCTGGGGTGATACTCTAATTGTGGCTAATTAGCGCATATGTCTAGTAGAGTATCATCAGCTCACTGAATGACTATGAGGCTGAAATCTGCAGCTTCAAGAAGAGAATATCGCCTTAAACCATCTACTAAAACACACTTTATTTATTCGTAGTTTTCTTTACAAACAATACTGCTGGTTCATTCTACACTCATTCTGATAACATTGTGCCAATTTTTTACAGAATAATATATTAGTTGTATGTTATGTGTCGTCTATGCAATGAAAACATTATAGCATATGGCAAGTGATATGTCAACTTCATCATACAAAAATGCGATTTCAATTTGATGTCCCTCTCCATCATGAGATTGAGATTGAGGATACTGGATCAAATATGATAAAATACCTTTAAATGAAGCGCACAAATTCAGCATTGGATTCGTAATATTCAGACAGAATATTGCAAGGATATTTTAGTTGTCTTTTCTTGTGTGCTGGGAAGATAACTCTTAGGCAGAAAGAACTCCAATGAAAAGCTGTCTACTAACCAATGAAATTTAATCTGAGAAAATAGTCAACAGTGACTCAAATAAGCTAGTTTTTAAATGAAAAGATTAAAATACAAATATATAAGATGGTAGTATTTCTAACAGTGAAAGGCCAAATGATTGCTCATTGCCACTGACAATTGGTTGTTGTTTTGCTGTATGTTGTATGTTTATCTATGGAATTTTGGGGTAAATTGGAATATTACTTACTGTGGGATTAAATTGAAAAGGTTCATTAGCTCTGAACAACAAAACAACAAAATCTCAAGGGGGGGGGGGGCAGCCAAACATTGCCAAAATCCCAGGTTTTGGAGTAGACCTGTGCTCTGAACTATATTATCCAGTCTCTTCTTAGTCTTACTCTTATATTATGATACAAGATAATTTATCTCAGCCTCACTTAGGCCTACTACTCTACTAAACTTAGGTAGGTGTCCCCAGCACACCACCCACCCCTGACGGCCTGCCTAGGCTACTTACTACTGATATTCTACATTACTGCCGTGTCATTACAGAAAAAGTCCAGACTCCAGTTCTGTACGGGGCAATAGCCAGTTTTATGAGAGAATCATAGTAGAGGGTTGTTGAAGGTGCAGCCCATCATCTGTTCTGGCATCATCCTGCAAGTATTGTTGTTATTTACAATCGCTTCGCATTTTGAGATGTACCTTCTTTGAAGATGTTGTGTTTCATTAATTTTCAGGAGTCATAATCTTATATATTTATATTATATTAAGTCAATCTATGGTGTCCTGACATCTTTTTGCATTTTATTGGGTCTTGCTATTAGCTCTCAGCAGGTAACTTGATTCTGCACAGCTTTGTAAGGTAAGCCAAAATTAGTATAAGTTAACATAAAATACTACTGAAAAGAGATCATAATTTAAAATCCAATATTGCGAGCCGATAATATTTGAAAATACTTACAGAATGGTTATAATATAAATATCCAATAATTTTACCTTATACTTTATCATCTATCTTTAGCACAAAGAGTAATGTAGAGCTGAAAAGGGAATTACGATCACTCTGAATATGTGTAATGAACCAGCTTTGTTAGCTATACTCCGACCTGTTAGCTTATTGTGGAACCCTGTATGTCCAGGCTGCTCAAATATGGGAATATGATCTGTGCTCACTTCCGAGATCATGCTGACGTAGGTAAGGGGAAACCTAAACGAAAACTGCTAGATGATCCATCATCAAACCCTACACAGCTCTTTATGGCGGATATGACAGCCGGCGCCAGCTTTTACAACAACACTTGTAAGACAAAAAATAGAGGTTACATTTAGAGCTTTTTTCAAATGTCAGAATTGTCAAATGTCAAAAGATGGAACAACGAAAATATTGTCAGTTATCAACGTTTATAAATATAACAACAAGACTTATCCCTAAATCCCCTTGGTACTGATACGAGAGATTCAACTATTATGATTTGTCCGAGGAACATTTATTTGATACAGGTGGTGAATTGGATATTGATTGAGCTCTTCAGCTGGGCCCTATGATTTTTATTCAGTGTGATGGGAGATGTAATTGGTAGTTTTTAGATGTTGCATATTAACTATTTTCACTTTAAGGAAATGAGTTGGTTTTATATGATAACACCAAATATGAAAATATAATTTTGTTAAAAATAGAGCAGTAAGAATAGTGCAGTTCAACCTGTGCTGTAATTAAATATCCTCTATAACGATGTTATGTAACAGGATTAGACATTATATTATACATACCAGGTATCATTTGTTTTTTTACAACCCATTCATTAACTTTATTGTTTTTTTTATTGAGCAAGCAATATACCTTCTGAGGATGAGGCAAAAAACAAATATATTGACCTCAGCGATATCCCACATAAGTGCTGGCTAAAATAGATTCAGATAACAACAATATCTAAGCCATAATCCGAAACTGTTAAATGCTAAACCTATTCTCATCGCTTTTGCAGGTCATGATCAGGTTAGGTGTATAATAACGTCAAGAATCGTACCCCTCTACTTACCACAAGATTGTGAATGATGGGAACAGGCTAACAGAATGGTCAGGAGGCGGAGAGTGAGCGAAGTAATATTAATTTCTACCAACACTAATAGGTTACACCAATCAAACTTAAGTTGGCAGAACAAAAACTACCTGTAAATAACAGGTATGCGGTTACATGTATACATGTTTCTCTTTCTTCTCCATCAATTTGCTAAGATCAGCAGCAACATTATGATAGCTGATATGTGCCTTGCTCAGTTTTGGTAGCTTGCAGCACCCTCATTGGGGGGGGGGGGGGGTAATAAAGCCTCCCACTCCTAGGGCCAGCCAAATTTTATGTTCTTGTACTAAACAGTAAATTGAACTACAATATGCAACGTTACATAAGTCACCTCATCCTTAAAATTAACATAATCAGACCTAACGGTACGCCTACAGCAATAAAACAAAAGGTTATAATAAAAATATATACTGTTTGCACATAAATGTTGTTACGTCCCGTGATCTGTAAAAAAAACACTTCAAAATATACCGCCCAGTTACCATCCCGACTTGTTGTAGTCAGAGATTCAGTTAGATAACTTCGGAAAATTTTAGAGCGTTTGTGATTTTAGATTTTCTAAGAATATTGATAATTACATCTGTAGTCGTTCGCAGGGCAGATACACACTGATCACGATGTGTGGAGTTATCACTGTAGGAAATAATGACATCGTATGCTGAGTGAAGCTTAGAAGATATTTTAAAAGAAGAGGTTCATGTGAAGAATTAATTGGACATAAAGAAGTGTATCGGGATACAAAATTAACAACAGGTGAGGTAAGATAAGTGAAAAAATAGATAACAATCTTAGACCTGATGAAACAGATTTTTGCAATTCACCACATGTTCTTTAGCAAGGGATTATAGGACATCTGATTATTCTCATCAGAGAATTCGGACAAGGAGATTTGTATAAAAAGCTAGTTTTGATTGAACTAATATATTCAATAGACAATATTTATGATATTTTTTGCACATGGTAATTTTTTCCCTGTCCAAACAAGCGAAGCATAGTAACAAATAAGAGTTATCTTACCTGAGAAGTTGACTTTCAATGTGCTTTTCTCTTCAGGCTGACAACTGTGGCCTTGGTGAACATTAGAAGGTAGAGATGGATGTGAATAAGAACATGTATAAAAGGATGGAGATAAGACCCTGTAAGAAACATTCTGACCCAATATACGCCGTTGCTTGTAAGAAATGTAATCAAGTCATTTGTAAGAAATGTGTCACCCTCAACTTAGAGTCTTGCTCTAACGGTAAGTCAACATTTTTTTGTGACAATTGCAAAAATTACGACTCATCAAAATCACTGACTATCTGCTTGCCCATATACGCACAGATAACTAGATAGTCTGTTAAAGTGTCTATCAGAAAGCGGTCACCGCATCTATTTGGCATGATCATTGGATGAGGATGGTCATGCACTGGGAAATATTTTGGCTCAAATTTAGAACAATTAGATACGCTATGGACATAGTCTTCATATGTCCTTTTGATTTTTATCAGCTAACCGTGCATTTTTTTCGAATTTATTTGGGAGAGATTGGATCTTTTAGAAATTCTGACTCAAGGCGATTTCATTTTTTATACCTGCTGGTCAAGCATTTAATAAAAATTGTGAATAATCCTGACCACCACGGATGAGTTATAAGAAATACCAATACGGTTGGTTGGTTGGTTTATTTTGTCACAAACATTAGGTATGCTGCGAGATTGAGTGTTAATACTGTTACATGAGTAGGGAATAACAAAAAGAAATATGAAAAATGAGTAAAGTAGTCTGACTTCTAGTGGATTAAAAAATATCTTGTAATATTAAAATCACCTGTCTGAGGAAGGAGTCTTTCCCCAGGCAGTTCTGTATTTAAGGCTTCGATATCTGCCTGAGGGGAGTTTCTGAAGAAAATTGTTTAAAAAATGTTCATCGTCATGTATTATCTGCAGGGCCAAGTTCTTAGTTCATTTTGATATGATAGAATCTAGGTCCCCCAATGTCGAGACCAAGTCTGTCACTATCTTCACTCTTTGAGTACAATGCCAAAGATCTGAAAGACTACAACACGCATGACTAATTCTTGTCCTATCTCACATTCTTCAACACAAAACAGCATTATGATTTAATGTTGTCACTCTTGAATGAATTATAAACTGAAAGTGAAACTGAAGACTGTGGTGTTGTAGCACCTCAAAAATCTTGAGCGGCCTTTGTACCAGATAGATAAGTCTAGAATAACGTTAGGCATCAAAAAATGAGCGTTCATCTGTGCGCAAACAGATGAATTCAAACAATAACACCAGATTGACAGTTGAATACTCATCCCTGTTCTGTAATCATAAAACTGTTATTTTTTAGGTTCACCTCATACCTTCATAGATTTACAGAAACTAGTGGATCACTTCGTAAAGCTAATCAATGACATGAAGCTGTGGATACTTGATAAGGAGGAATGTTTACGTGGGCTAGCTAACCAGCTAACTAGAATCTTATCAGACTGGGACAACGATACGGAGGAGATGATTACAAAATTACACAATGCTAGGGATAAACAGGTCAGTGAAGACAAAATCATTTATCTGTTCCATAAACATATAAATACTTTCATATGCTTATGATCCGTTCTTTCTTGTAATTTGAATGGCAACATAGCAAAGCCAAACAATTCAGTGAGACAAATCTTCACTCTTCTTAGGGAAAGTGTGTACCTTACTTTGTGTATGGGGATGTGCTCTTGGGGCTTAGGTTTCCTTCTCACACTAAAATATTAGAAGATTTGACTGATCAGTTTCAGTTGGAAATAACAACTAAATGAGAGTTATCCTCTTGTTTTGCATGAATGACAACTCTGAATAGGTGATACACCACAAAGCAGCTACATAACATAAATGGTGGTTTTCTACTATGTCAGCTAAATGTCTGTTAAATGATTCCATGAAACACTTGAGGATCTTGTTTAATCAATTACAGATAAAAGCACTGACTATGAAATATTCAGAATTGGAGAAAACGCTGATCAAGTCTAGAACTCAGTCTAAAAAAGAAGTTACCAGTTTTCTGGATGATGATGTTGGTGATAAACTGAACGAAATCCAAAAAGGAGTGAAGAGGATTGACTCTAGACTATGCTCTCAAAATCAGGTAATTTGAAGGTCATGCAGGCTAAAAATTCTGGCACAGATAAAAAAACTTGATTGGTTACATCCTCAATCTTTATCTTAACTTGTCCTTGGTTTGTTGTAAAATTATATCTCCCAACAGTAAGATTTAGCTGTAATTTGAAAATGTCCCTAGTGAACAGTTTGCAAGAGTGCACAGCCCATTAACAGATATTGTCAATCCTTAGGAAAATTGTATGTATTTCTATCAGGGAATTATGAGGTTTTAGGCCCCAAACTCTTTTGTTATCAGGCAGCCCCACCCTAGAAAAGTTGTCTCCCACTCTTAATTGTTCGTCTGTACATTTTACATATTACAGCATAAATTGGTGGCAATTGACCTTCGATGCTGTATGTCAAGTAAATTTCTTTTATTTCGAGTCGAAGGCCACAGCATAAAGGTCACTACCCAAAAGGCCACTGAGGGGTGATCACCGTTCCTTTCTATCTACAGGTAGACATAGTCACTGGTATGGAGCAAACAGAAAATCTGACCAATGAACTGATGAATATAGAGATACCTCAATATAAACCTTCAACCAATCATGTCAAGCTTATTGAGAAGGGTAATTATATTACCGATAGGACAATCAGGTTGAATCCGTAGCACCTGGTGGTATTGTGTTATTCCGATACAAGTTTGATCTGCCATATTAAAAATATTCAGCTAATCTCTGAGTTGTGACCCACAATATGCGCTTCATTCATATCAAATTTATATGTTATTGGGCAATTTTTAATCGTTCTATCTGTACTGGTATCTTTTAGATACAGCCATAGAGTCTGCCATCGAGATCATAACAAGCGATGACTTCACACTGACGCCACCTGAACCAACCAGAGGAGCCTTTGTGACCTCACCGGTGACCCACTCACAACTCTCACCACTGGACCTCATCACCCCGCCCACATCTATGACATTAATGCGAGAATTTAAAGTCAGCTATCACCCAGAATCAGTGTGTCGTCATGAAGAGTACACTTATGTAGGGTGCTGCGACGCAGTAGATAGAATCAGTGCGGATGGCCAGGTCCAGAAAGGCTTCCTTACTGTAGACCAGTATGGCAGTAGTATTACGGTACATGATGATAAACTGTATGTAATCGTTGGTTCACATGGTGAAAAATTCAAGATTCAAGAACATGAGTTGTCTGGTAGTCCAATAAGAAGTCGGGTAGCTACTATTGGTTATCTACCTATAATCAAGCATCGGATAATAGATGGCAAACTCTACCTCCCAGATCCGAATAACGCGCAGATCGTAGTTTATTCGGATGCAGCTGAATCCGTTCACCACATACCATGCGAGTTAGATATGGGCCGAACTTTTGCTATGGCTACAGTAGAAGACAAGTATCTAGTTGTGACAATAAGAAATACGAGTACGGTTTTGAAGTTAGACATAGGCAATGGAGAGGTGATGTGGACATCTAACCATGTGGAGAAGCCAGGAGGAGTTGTCTGCTATAAGAACCGATACTTACTTGTCACACATGGAGGATCTAATACTAAGATATGGATACTGGACGCTGACACAGGTTAAGTTATACCTGGGTTCACATTTTGGAAGAAAATGGTTATTTTCTAGTTGAGACACTTTGTATGAATTGTCTTCTTGTTCAAGGGAAGAAGGCAATCTAAACTGAAATTGCTGCTTCTAGTATAGCGAAGTTATCTTCCTTTTTTAGTATGGGAGATAACTTCAATAACATGTCGTCAGTTAGTTGTTACCTTGTTTGATTACTTAGTATAAGCATAAAGCATGAAAGCTTTAAAGTCATAGCCCTGGCCATATTTATTGACTAGATACTTGTCAGTGTCTTATTTACTGGCAACAAAGAAAAATAATATAATAAGAGCTATTATTCCTTTTATTTGATGCTAATTTTTTATTATTAATGTTAAAATTAAAAAGTTCATCAGCTATATCCCTGTAACTAAACTTAGGGTTTCTTTATTAACAGGAGAGTGCGTAGGTGAGCTGACGGGTAGACAGCGAGAAGAGGAAACATCAAAGTATGACATGGATCTCTGTGGTGATACTTTAATTGTGGCTCATTACAACACAAATTTGGTCGAATATTATAAGCTACACTAATTAAAGACAGGAATCTGTTCTATAACGATATATATAGAGTGTGGTCTGATACTAACTTATTGGTATACCTTTTTGAGTAGATCGTGGTCCGAACGGAACTGCGACATAAATATTGAACGCAGTGAAGTACACATCGTTAATCGTCACAATCTATATTAATTGAAGATTTGCAGCTTTGAATGTAGAAGCGATTTGTTTGGCTCCCTGCTGTTGGTGGTAATATTTCTGATTAACTTACCTAAAATTTCGGATTATGTTTTAGAGTAATCTTCTCGTGTACAATTCTACCAATTTTTATACAACTCTTACATGGGTTATTTTCCTTCTGATCTTCTGGCATACCACTCTACCAGACGGTACAATATGGCAAACTGATATTGGTTATAGAGCTGATACCAAACTCGATAAACTATGACGCAGGACTTTGTGATCATGGTAATTTAGTTAATCATAGATCTTCATAACCATCAAGACCGTTGACCATTTTCTGATCTCCATCATAGGATGATTGACACGTCTGCAGCGTCTAATCTGATAATGTTGACTTGGAAAGTTACAGGTTGCGTTCTGAGATGGGAAACATTTTGCTGTATAAGTGCTAAATATCCCATAATTGAGAATTAACTTATGTAATAATTTTTTTTTAACTTCATTTACCAGAAAATTTTTTCTAATTTTTGTTTGAGGGAACTGAAGACAATCTGATTATGATGATATATATATATATATCTAGCTTTGAAGATGTATTATCGACTGTATTTATATAATAATTTAGTGGTAATCTTGCAAACAGGAGCATCTGTTTAATTTTGGTATCTGACCTATTAATCATGTTCTATGTTGATCAATATATAATATTACTTAATGAATTAGTTTGACAGGTTTGCAAGCCAGAGCTGGACAAGAGATGTTCCAAAAATTGTGAGGTGCATTTTGAGAAAAAAAGACCTACATAATAGAGAAATGGCCAGAAATAGTCCATTCAAAAGTAAAAAATCACTTGATGAATGAACTCTTGCATAAGCGAATATCACTGGCCAACCAGTCCAGTATTATAGATATGACATCACAATGAGATATAAAGACATGTTAGAGGTACACCTTAGGAGATTGTGTCTAAACTCACAAAACTTCACTCCCTAATAAATAGGCCTAACATAATTTTGACTAGAATTACAATACTAAGGAGTTGCTTTATTTTTTTGCATGGAAAGACAACTAAACAAAGATATTGCTATATATAGTTTCAGCAGGGAGGGTTCAGACAGCGGTTAGATACCTGAGAGAAGTTAATATTAGCTAGAGTTTTGTTAGGTTAGTTTGGAGGTTCCTTAATATTAGCTAGCACCATTTTCGCGAACTAAGGTTTGTGTTTTTGTTACGGAATGATGCTGAGTAAATTCAAGCTAGCCATAAAATCCACTATTTCAAACATGCAAACTCTTCCTATTGTGAATACAAACTCCTCTAGGGTACAAAAATGACATGAGTCATTCACAGATGAATGAATTCATCCACAAGGTTTACATTGAGTTTCCATTGGGGATTGGGGATCCATTGATGATCTAGTAAATAGACAATTCAATTCAACAAACTAATAAAATAAGATGACCCTCCGCATGTCTAGACTGCAGTTATCACATTAACGATAAGTCAGAACTCAATAGCAATTGCAGCTGGCCATTTATGAAACCTAAGCCGACCATACATTATGATACCTTCCTTCTATTGGGGTTTCATAACGAATATATTATACCAGTTCTTCTGTAAAGATATCCAGCCTTCAATACTGGAATAAGTTTAGATCCTAGGAAATAAGTTTAGAATAATAAAATAAAGAATTTTAGAATAATAATAAAAAAAAAAGAATGTAAAAACTGCCATGCATGACGGTTTTTACATTTTTCTTTTCTAACATTTATTCACAACATATTTGTAATTCAGCAAATATTCATTTTTCATTTCTGTGACCATTTAATTTTATCACCAATCTACGAATTTTGGATATAACAAAGTAGCAAAAAAAATTCAAAATCATCAAAGCATGCAAGGCACATGTTCTTCAGCTTATACTAAATATGATAGCATGATGGGGTATCTGGCTTCTCTTCAGTAGTACACTTATTTAACATTGTAACTGAAAATTCTTCCCATTATATCTAAGTGAGAAAACAACTTACGACTGGCGAGGAGGTGGTACCAGTTCATTTTATTCTATGAAGTTCAGCTATATTAAAACTATCAACTATCCTAACAGGTATATAGATACATTTACTCGGACAGGGTATACGATTATTCTTGCCATCAACGTCAGGCATTCATTTAAAGTCGCACATATTATTATGAAATATCACAATGACTCTCCGTAGCACAAAATTCTTTACCACTTTTAGTTGATAACCTGTTGAATCTCCTTTTGAACTACTTCACCTTATTCAAATCACTCTTTTATCAACATAGTATATTACATGACTATTACATATTAGTGTCAGTATTTTTGAGTGATTCTTTCTTATTTTATTTTTACCTCAATTGATGTGTCTATTTTTCATTCTATGAAGAAAATATTCCACAATTAAATATGCAATAAAGCATATTAATATATATCTGTATGATATGGCAAAGTTACCCAACAAAAGTATTAGTTATAGACTTGTTGAGAAAACTACAAAGGACTAAAAGGATGATCTCACAAAATTACAACATCTTAACTCCACACTTAGTCCTGTAGAGTATGACGAGAAATTTCCCAGTGCAGCGCCAAATGTTTTATAAACAAAAACAACGACAACAACAAATTCATAGTATTATTAAAATACTTGAAAACAGCTTATAACAGGTGCGCCAACGATGAGTAATGTCTGTTTTAGCAGTAAACACATTACGTAAGGTGTCTCGAAGATCCGGCGCGCTCAATTTTCACAACTCGGACTTTGGAGTTGCGACTGTAGGAAAACAGGGAATTATCTCAAATCATCCTGACAGAGAATTTGGAATGAAATTATAAGGTAAAAAGCAATTTGTCAATTTGCAACACTCAAGCATTTACGTGATTTGGAAATGACTGCATTTGAGCTATTTTTTATACAGCTGGATAGAAAACAAACACTGCCTCCAATTTATAAATCACCTTTGTTCCTCAAGCATGATCAGCTGTATTAAATTCAAACCAACTTCTTTTGTTTACTCCCCTCCAAAACACAGATTTGAGATAAATCAATATCAGCTCAACGATGCTCCATAATCACTCTTAAAAACCCTTATGTTAATCCAGACAAAACAAAACCCCAGGGCTATTTGTTTGATCGAACGACATGTCTACAGCGTGAGATCCAAGTGTATCAAATGACGTCAGTGAGGGTTGACTTGGCACAAGCTACGCAAAGCCACGTCACAGATTCCGATAAGAACTTCCGCTAAGCGCCTCAGACTGATGCAAAAATGTCTGTCTAAAAATTCTGAGTTTTATGATCTTTTCTTGTCAGAAAACAGCTAAATGTGGTTGCCCAACTCAATTCTGTTGCTGGAGCCCTAATGATACTTTACTTAACCAGGTTGCGCGAGAAGCCAAATTTTAAATTTTGTCGGAACGGTTACAGCGAAACACTCAGCAACCAAATTTAGGGCTGTTATTGGGCAAATAATACGTAGGTAGATAGATAATGGATAAAAGCGTCTATAAAAAATCTACGCCATGTCTTATTAGGCGGCGGGTTAGTAATGTCAATATGCCTATACAGAAAGCCAGGCCTAGTACTGAAAGTCGGTCAACAAATCATATCAAATTGATATTTTCCGCTCCGACAACCAAAAATACAAAGAGATTGCTAGATCTTTTACAGCAATCTTGTGTTAGACACAATCTCGCAAACTAAGGCTCTTCCAGGAAAGCCGTATTAATGAGACAACCCTGCCCATTTTTTGCGGATGTCTAAAAAATGAAATATAGTTATGAAACCCAGTTTTTTTCAACCTTCATCGAAGGCCAAACTTTATAAAGGTTGCGCTTCCTTCATGTTTAAAACCGCAATTATTATTTTTTACAGTAAAACAGTGCCATCACTCAATCACTCATTATCAGAGGAAGAGAAGGCAAAAAATGATTATATTAATGTTTTCGAGGATCTCCCTACCAAATCTGATTCAAAAACGGAGGTTGATATCAGGCAAAGATTTGAACACAAAGACAAGATATCATTTCAATATCATTAATTCAGAAGCAGCTGCCGATTGCGGTGCCGAGACTTCACTTCACCAACAATCCAATTGCACTATTGGCTTTATCTTATGTCTACATAGTTCACACAGACATAGGTGATGAACTCTGTTATTGAGTAAGTATTAACTATCAGGGTTGGGCTCGCTCGGTAAAATTAGAACCATTACCAAAAGGAGTACAAAGCTTCCAGATTGGCATTATTCTAGAAAGTCGAGTCAGACTCTGCCTCCGTCATGTTGAGATGTTCATAGATGGTCCAATACTGTGTCATGAGAGAGGAGCCAGGTTAGCCGTTAATCAACAAGCATATCATCGTTCCGAAAAGCTTGTCAGCTGTAATGCCTGCGTCCAGTCGACTGACTGAATAGCAGAAAACACTCTTTCAAACATTTAATGCAAAGTTTTTCAAGATATAAGTATGTTAGGTCACATTGGAAAAACCTTAGAAAACCAGACTCTTTGGTCATAGATACGGGATATGGAGGGATTGGAGCCACAAACAGTCAAAATAACATATATGGATGTGAATGTTAGGCATGTGCGAGTTGATGTGTGCATGTTTGTATTGGCAAATATTTTTTTGAAAAAAAGTTTTCCTGAAGAAAAATCAAATTGTTAGTTATTCGAGGGGAGATATTCCAGTTTATGTTTTTGTATGGTGTTTTGTGATATTTAACACCACAAAGTTTCTCCCTGTTGGAAGCTAGAACAGGCACCTGGCTGATTATAAAAACGCTCAATAATCGCAAACATCAGACGGTTGATGGAACCTATTCAGTGAACGCTCGGTCGATTGCAGATGGAGCAGACATCTTGACACAATGAATTTGATCATGTAAGACATCTTCAGACTGGACAGAAATAGCAAAACCCTAGATGTTGTTATGCAACAAGACTAATTTATTTTCCAGCTGCATCTCTGGCATTAACCTCATATATATCCCAAATCTGCACTCTAAATGTCAACGTCCTTCAAGCTTCTAGCCGGCTAGCTAGGATTAATGATCTCCCTTGGATGTCCAGTCCGATGGTTTTCTCAAGCACTCAGATTAACATGGGATGTTAATTATGTTCAATTTAGGAAACAAAGTGGTGGCCATTTCAATTCTCTGGTACCTATTCATTAACTAAAACTGAAACTAAACACTACAGAGTCTGCTACGTAGAACCAAAATTTTTTGTTTGGATTAAATGTAATTTTGAAATTGGACTGCATTTGTTAGGTTCCATCCTGACATAGGGAGTCAGGGACCCTACCAAATTATTGACAGGTCTCAGTATGTTGCAAGGATGGCCTGATGGTCAAAACAACACTTAATCATGGAAAGTTACCGATGTTAGGTGTAAGTACTAGGAGGAGCTCGTGAGTCTGCGGCAAAATAACACCACACAGTGAAGGCTGTTACCATGTTGAAGTAAACAGGAAGTGATCACGTGGACTTTTAAAAGAACGTCGATCCGCCACTTTACACAGAAAAGAAACCTGAAAATAACATGAAAGTGCTCACTGTAAGCAATGGTGACGCGGTCTATTCAACCAGCATACATGTTTTTGGGTATGGATGAATGAGAACCTTACTTTCATATTGCCAATTAACAAGTAGGACACTTTAATCCTTGCTGCCACATTAATTTTGGTTACCAACAGGGTTTTTCTAAGAATTCTTTTTATAGATAGATGAACTTGAAAGCACAATTTAGGCAAAATCCTTACAAGTCTTCACACATTAAAACTTTCTTCACACTCTAACAGCGATTAGGATAATATGTGTCACATGTATATAAATTAATACCAATTTCTCAATAAGTGAGATATTTATGGCTTGGCCACTGTATTTCCTCGAGGGACTACATAAGACAAAGGGAACTGGAGATAGTAAATGACACCAGATAAAGTATCCATGGATCTTTTAAACAGCAGGTTAAGACACCACTTGAGACAGTAGTTGCATGCAATCAACCGTCGTAACAATGTCATGATGAGCGACATCATTCTGTGTCAGTCAGACCAGCGCTCACTTGATGGAATGACATCAAAAAGCATGATATGCTGGTAGGAAGGCTTTGCTGTAGGAATGATGCTTACTAAAGATTCCTATCCCTGATACGTAAGCCTGTGATAACAAGTATCCACTCACAAGTTTAGGTCTCAGGGAAAGGAAGTAGTCTCAGTCATTCCATGCTTGATGCACAAGTCCAAATAAAACTGTCCAAGCTAAATATCTTAGCACTTTCTCTGGAAACCTTATTTCTCTAACTTGACATTGACATTAGATCAGGCCTATGATGAATAAGCCTGTGTCAACTGAATAAGATTATCAGCTCACTAGTTGATCCCAATTGACAGATGTCACAGCAATGAGTGAGATAATCTGAATCCTTAAACTTCCTTAAAGTCGGAAATGAAGACCATCTCTAGTTCTGAATCATGCCAACGCAATCCTACTTCTCAATACTCAAAATATATCCAGTGGGTGAAATAAGTTATTAAAATCAGTGCAACACTTGCAAATATGACACCACAATATCAGCAACAAATCCCCACCCAATCTGCTGATCCACACAAAGAGTGTGCTGAGGTGAGTCAGCAGCATCCGGTCTACTAGATGTAGTCCATAACGTCAACACATACTCCGCAGTAACAGATAAACACTTCTAAGACATGTATGATGTCATCATTGAAGTTTGTCGTCTTGGCCACCCAACACATAGAGTTAGAAGTTTGTATAGCTCTGATAAGTACGACTATACAACCTACTACCTCAATGTGGCAAGCTGTTGACTATAATCTGTGTGAGTCCACCTTCTTAGGTGGTCTGTGCAGGAGATCACCTTCTTTGGTGGTCTGTGTAGGAGAAGAACCTTGTCACGGTTCATCACCACAGTAGATTGATCAAAATGATTCTAAAAGTTGGACTTGGAAGAAATCAAGGCAGCAGAGAAAAGAAAACAGAATAGAAATAATCCTCGAAGAAGAAAGCTGGAGCTCATGGCAGGGTTACTTTGATCTCAAAACAATTTTGAAACATCATCCTCAGGAGCTGTTTTATGGAAAGCCTAGTCACCCGTTAAAAGTTTCAATGGTGAGAAAAGCGGAAAAGATTTGTTTAAGGCTTAACCGACTAATTCAATTCTAGAATTAGAGACTGTGACACCTGTTTAAGACTCTCCTCTCCTGCTTGTCTTGAATTCAGACCAAGATCAAACAAACTGCAATTTACAGAGTTCTACCTTTTGTGCTATTAGAGAAAAACCACAGATAAGAAGCAAGATATATTACAATGACAACACTCAGACAGATTACACACCTAATAATGTTCTAAACAAATCAAGTCTTTACAACTGATATGGGCCCTTATAAACAAAGCATAGGGCCCTTCTATCAATAATGTCTAGCAATTATGCTAATAGACAAACATAGACAGATTAATCAGGGTTAAAAAACAACAGGCCCTAGCAATTTTTAAGGAAATCCTATCTGGACATGCACATCAGGCCATGGAAGAAGTTATTCTACTTATCTGTTTCAGATTAATCTTCTTCTATGGATTAAATTTAATTTAGACTAAAATATAGGTCAAATTAAATTTCACATTCAACACAAATACACAAAGAAAATAAATTTTGAGATAAAAAGGAATCAAAATCACTGATACCTATCCTGACTCAGTTTAAACATAGTAGAATACTAGTCCAACCTCACAAGCTGACCATGCGCCCCACTGTTTTGCCGGTAAATGCCGTTCTTTAAAGGAATGAGCCACCGCCAACATCCATAAAAAAGCCGGCTACTCCACAGACTTTTTGGCTGGTAAAAGTACATCTCTGCTGAATGAAATGTCACGGAAACCACAAACCGCCTCATACTGAGTAATCATATTATCAACCACATGCACCAAGATGACTGTATCTGGGCTACTAGATGAAGTCAACAATCATGCCGTCACTCAAGCAAATCACCGACGAACCAGGATGATAGCGGAACAGCTTCAATCAGGTCGGTCTGCTGATTTTACGAGTGACCTACATCCCAACTAGACTAAATAAGCGCAACCTAAGGTGTGAGAAGCTATGAACGGATTGAACTAAATATATTACTTGTATTAAAGCATTCCGTCACTGCCACCTTTAACTGCCTTGATTGAGCATGAGAAAAGAAAATGGAGCCATTGGTACGATCCTTCTCCGACTGCCGTGCATTAGCAGCTCATGCTAATCGCAAAATTGAGGCTAGAACAAAGAAATCCCATGCCGACGCACAATTAAGTCAAAGTAGAACATTTGAATACTGATTAATACGGTCACAGGAATGTCCTGTTTTTGGTTTAATGCCGTCCTTGAGGCAAGGAAGCAGACAAATATGACTTTAGAATATTACTTTTAATGTCAAGCAGTCAACCGAACCATAAAGATAATGTCTACCAAAACACCCAAAGATGGCCCGCCTTGACAAAGCCAGCCTCAAAACATGAAGGCTTCAGCCCAGAATGTTATATTCAATCGTCTTAGACACAGCTACGAGTAAATTCACAGACTTTCACCTTACATGTGACATGTGTTCTCAAAATACTGCCAACTAACAGGGATCAACCTCCCTACACTCACCATCCCCATGACATCTAAGCTAGATACAGATAGATGGCCACTCACTAAATAGTATTATCCTTCACCATCCCGAGCTTTGACAGCCTTGAGAATTGAGGTGTACAATATTTTACATCTGGCATTGAAAGATCGAGAACGCTTTACAGAACAGCATAAGTTTTTGACAGGGCAGATACGGTGAGTGGTCCGTCCCTGACTGGAGCTGAACCATGAGTGACCTGGGATAAAAATCGGAGGAAACAAGCCCGTTTGCTTGATATGGTTTTGGACTTATGAATGAAAGCACGGTTTTCTTCCAAGGTCTGACATATTTGAAGACAGTGCGGCTGCTATAGTAGTACCCGACTTATCTATGGAGCTCAATCAATGCTAGTACAACAATATAAGGCGGCAGAAGCATGAAATCCGCCCGGCTGAATAAAAACAGGGCATGTCCTTGATCCAATGCCTCAAAACTCACCAAGACCACGCCAACCAGGAAATCCTCCAGATATCAGTCAACAGTGAATACAGTAAGTACATGTCCCACAGAACATCAGACTTTTCTTTGTAATAAAAGGAATGAAAGAAAAACTTGATCACCCTCGTTGTTTGAAAATGGCTGCAACGATTTCCTCATGTAGAAAAGTGGGCGGAGTGTAATGCACCGACAAGTCAACCAATGGCAGTCGAACGGGTAAAATTCCCAGACAGATCAACTTGTATTACAGTCTCAATAACCATTTTATCAGATTATAGATAGAAGATGAGGGCTATAATGAAACAATTGGAGAGACTGCAAGATATGTTGGCAGTTATGAACCCTACAATTGTGATGGTCATGCATACATATTGCGTCTGAAGAATACAAAATAGCAGCTGGAGCCTTTCTGTACAAATGATATATACGATTCAAAAATGATTTTTCTATATTTCTTATATAGTCTTTTTGTATATCTGGTTAACCTCAACGTGGAAAGTACCCCAGACTAAACAAACACTAGGTAGTGGTATACAAAAAGAAAGGGAGCAACACGCTATACTCTCCAAGATTGATGACCAGTCAATACAACCCAATATCAATGTATTAGCTTTTAAACCCTTTCTAGGAACATGTCATAATCAAATGAGAGAGATTGTCTGGAGGAAGCAACACAAAGCTGTCTGGATCTTTTGGTCAACAGCCGACTGTATGACGCAATTAAGTAACTATGAGAGAGCGTTACATAAGCCGCTCCTACCAGACTATTCTTTAACTGGTGAACAAACTCGCACAAGGCTTATCCAAATGGGGATGTTCACTCCAAATGTGACCTTCTTAACCCCTCCAATAACAGACATAGGCTGTGTATTTGAATAAAATAGAACCTGAGACAGTTTGGAGAGACAGTTTTGCGCGAATAATTGTTAGACTAGGCGTATGAACTGGGAAATCACCGCTAACGATAAAATAGGAGAAAAAGACGTCGCAACTCCGTAAATTGTTTCAAATGCTTGCAACATGCTGCGCTAGGGCTAAAAGATTGAGCGAGAAAATGGGGAGAGCGAATGAGAGCGGAATTATGTAATAGGCTATAGACAGAAACCGCCATGAATCGAAGCTATTATCGAACCTGCCTGGAGTAACATCTAAACGCAAAGCAAGCTTTGCTGCAAATTTGCCTCTCATTATTCCTCACAGCCAATAAAAGATCTAGCTTACCATACCTAAGCAACTAGTTAGAATAACTAGTTTGAATGCTTGCTTTAGTTTCATGAGATAAATTAGTCTAAATCGCAATTCAACAGAATATAATCACATTTCAGGCTTCGAAGATCTCGGTGGTCGTGAGTTCAATGTAATGACACAAGCCATTTTCCATCATGTCCTTTTTCTACAGAAACAACTGAGATCAGCTGGGATATAGATACCAAATACCAATGGTTAGAAGTTATAACCAGTATGACCAAACACCCAATGAACAACCTCAGAAAACATTGCAGGATAGCAAATTCCAAATAGAATATCTTAAAATCGACCTTCTAAACGACCCACTTTTGACGGTAAGGATAAGGAAGGCGTGACAGTCCAGAGAAGATTATTTGACACAAAGGCTGGCCCGTTCAGCTGAGCTTGTGTGCAGTTTGTGGAGCACAAGTTCGGATTTACGGGTTAGTCTGCGGGACAGTCAACATTTTGGCTGTATGCGCCTTTACAGCAACCTTCTATTGGCTTCGAAGACACATATTTGCTTGAAGTTACAATCTTGCAACATCAAAACCTAAACATGAGGCGACCATGCTGTAGTTGGGTGATATGAAGCAGGCCTGATTGAAAGATTTATCAAATGACTGACTTGAAATATATGAGTGTAACACTAACCTTGGTCCTATGGTTATTGGCTTGTTTTCATCTCACCGTTATAAGATATTAGGATTTAATCCAGCTTAATTACCCGAGCCAGCTCAATCTGCTGGTTAGTGGAAGTGAGTGAACACTCTGCCATGTCCTGACCTTGCTGTTAAAGGCCGTCTGATCGGATGAGAAGTGGTGCGGTGGAATTACCCAAGCCCACATGGAGATGACAAGGCAAAGTTGATTGATAACGCACATCATCCGAGAGATTAAACCTCTCTGACCTCGCTCTGACAACCATTGTGTGGGAGTGGGGTGCGTTGGGCTTCTTCCGCTTTGTGAGTCTTTGACAAACTGGTCCACCTTCCCATACCTGAAATGATAGGATGTGTGAACAAGTTAGACTAGCCAGTCCTGATAAACTTGTCTATGTAAAATATGTAGATGGAACAAAGATAAACCCAACCTATACTGACATGAGCTTGCTCAAAAATGAAGCACAGAGATAGAATTTTCCCCTAAAATGTAGGAGAAAATGGGCCACGGAAGAACAGCTTGTAATCAAGTCCAATGTGATTGAAGTTTTTAACCTACTACCTAAACAAGAATGTATTCTAAATAATCCTCCTGACAATATGCTGAGTCTGGGTAAAGCACTATGTCAGGCTATAGCTTCAAAGGGAGTTGGTAAAGGATTGTTAAACATCAAAAAATTGAATTCATGGCTAACTAGGCCTAAAGAAGTAGGCCAAAAACGGGCCGGAAAATTAACATGTTGTGAATTACACTGTATTCAGTGATTGTGAGAGGCTGCAAAATCAATTACACATTTTCGAGGAAAACTTCAACAAAAAACAAAAAATATGATGATGCCAATTATCCTAGTATAATCAGTACTACCCATGCGCTGAGTCCAAGTTATAGGGCCGTGTGTGTTACATGATGATGGTTTTCCCTGGAAAAGCGAAATTCTCAGAACTGCAAATGACTCACTGTAGGTTGGTACCTTTACTAATGATAATTGCTGCTGACTTCAGGAATTGCCAGTAAAACTATCGAAAAAGTTTAGTGAAAATCTCTGCGTTGGAATCCCAGAAAATTTTCTCATTTTGTTCAAGAGGATGACTCTGTTTGTCATGGCGAGTAAATTAAAAGCAACGTATCCTTGTATCTTCACTGGTAATGTGAGCAGCAGCCAAGCATGTTTTGGTCAAGAGAGCAAACAACTCCTACATAAGGCAACATCCACTCCAAATTCTTATATAATCTGTCTAGACAAGCTAATGCGCTACAAAACTGTCTGAAAAGCAAATTATCCTAGCCTGTGTTATTGACACCTTTCAAGCTCCTGTTCGAGAATTAAAGGAGGGGGTCATTAAACCCACCCAGCCAATAGCAATAATGCAGAGGCTTCACGATGTAGATAAGCCTTAGATCAATCTGCTGTAGAAATGGGATAAATTCAATTAATACCAACATGCTTTGCAAATCGTTATTGAAGCTCTTTGTGCTGATATCACAGCGGCCAAAGCCAATTATTACTAAGCCCCGGCACAGTGAAGAGACCAATTTTTATTGTACACAAATGCTCGGCCATTTAGCATAGAAAAGCATTTCGTCACTCTTTGATGGCTCCTAATCTATAAGTCAAGGCTGTAATAGACTTACACCGTGACGAACTCGCTTGATTATAATACTTTCACCTTCAAATGTGGTGTTGAGTAGTTAATGTGTCATAACAACAAGGTAGGTTAAAAACTTGGCCGCACTTACAAGTTAGGCCCAATCATCGATTTTTCAACATCCTAAGGCCCGTATTATTGTTATCAGTAGAAGATTTGGCTGACTTATGCATATGGCTTTCAGGGTGTAGAAATAGCGGGTATTGACCTGGCAGCACATGTGTGAGACAAGATTCTATTAACCAATGAATACGCTTTCTCTCCCTCTTCCCAAATATCCGATTGTATCAGGAGTTATAAGGTGGACACCATGCCTCCTATCATTACTTAACATAGCCTATTATTCAGGTGCTGTTTGAAAATAATTCCAGATAAAAGTTTTACTTTGGCTCGCTAACAGCAGAACCTAGGACTACTTCTAGGTCAAAGGCTGTCTGATACTCACAGTTTGAGTTAGAGAGCGGAAGTTTCAACATTTTAAACATTCCGCACATGAAAAATCACGATGTCTGCCATTATCAGTTTGTGGCTAGGTTAAGAAATAAGTGGGTTTAGAATTAAACCATGTGAAAAAAAGAGATTTTCTGTTTTAACAAGACCTTTGTGTCAAAATGTCTTTATGCAGCTCTACTTGACGCCCCTCTTTTAAGAACATGACAAAGTATTCCGGTGAAGGTATAGAAAGAGAGGACGGATGGCACTGAGCTGAAAAGCATTGCAGCGTTCAGCAGTGACTTTATTTATCTATAAATTAAGAAAGAAAAGTAACACTATGGCAGTACTTACAACAATAAAGATCCGAGAAGACTGCAGTGCACATCCACACATCCACGTCAGCTAGACATGATGATTATCCGCAGGTCTGTCAGTTGTTAGACGTAGTCAGCATCCTGACTAACAACTCCACTCCCATTTTAAATAAGAGCAGCTTGCGTCCGTCTTGTCTAGCCACCATTGCCTATTCAAATGAATCAGTTTGATTTAGTTAGACATTACAAAAGCCATGTTATGTAACATCCAGACTTTATGGTAGGTTCAACATCTTGAAAACTAATAATCATGCTAGAGTTCGATGCATGGATAATAAGCTTTCAAAGAGACTATACTGACTGACGACGCAGCCAATACTTTGTGACATAACATTTTGATAGACAAGCCATGGTAGCAGATTGTGCCATAACACCGATACAGTACAGTAACAGCCATCATGTAGCTATAGCTTATGGGAATGTGTCAGATTTTAGTTTGTCAATTTTCAGCTCCAAGGCTATCCAACGTTAATATAGGTGTAATCAGTAGCTCACTATTCTGTTGAAGAATGATTTTAGAATTCTATATGCTAAAGAAGACCATCACGGATATAGATTAGGATTTCTCTGTATGATAACTCTATTACCCTCAATTCGGGACATTAGTTGAAGGCCACTGGTTACCAAACCACAGCCTTGTTGGTTGTTGATGACCCACATTTAGCAACACCGACACTCTTTTCATCAGCACAGTTATTGACATTAATCACGGAGAAACATGCACAAAGAGCCGTAAAGTGTCCTGGAGATCAACGAGTCCATTGCTGAGATAACAATATATTCTATATGTACATGTTGTTCAGAGTTGAATCAACCAGGATGCAATTATCCATAACCACAAAATCGACCAAGCTCCACTTCCAATAAATCACTCACAGTAAAAGTGAGCGATGACGTCACAGCCAGATGGTCTGTCTATAGGCCAATATGTCGCTTCAATCGTAGGAATTTTCCATTAGATGTGGAGTTACGATCATATTGTCTGTGTATAACAACGTGATTATACGTTTGTGTAAAAATAAAATTTGAATACGACATAAAACTGCCGATAAAGTTTACCGATGACGGCACTGTTTATTGGAGTTTACAAGCTGCTGGCTGTAAAAATTGAAGCCCCATCTCCCCCCCCCCCCCCCGAGCTGATATACCACACAGCAGACAGGTCAGGACGATATTACTCATATTTATTGTTTGCTTTTCGAGCCCCCCTCCTCCCTACATCCTGGACTATTTAGGAAATGATGACAATACAACATGGCAATGGAAAGTATCATGTGACCCGCTATCTGACATATCATGATAACATGATGGTGATGAAAATATCAGGCCCACCCAAAGCCAAACCCTGTGACACAACTTGCTTCCAACTTCATGATGACCACAGTATACTAGCGCAGCATTATTTAATAGAGGCGGATTGACTGTCATCTTTTAGATATATATTTGGGATACAACAATAGAAAAGAACCATTTATACAAAGTAACATGAACTAACATTTTTTAAAGTTTAGCCAGACAAACGCAGCCTGTATATCAACCCCACCATGACCTCACTTGTTGAACAAAAAGCTTGGGAAGAAGACAATGTTGACTGTAAAGTATCAAGTAGGCTCACAAGCAGGTGTGACAAGCTAACCCAGACTTTGCTTTAAAGCCACCAAGCAAACATGTAAACAAAACACTGTCTGGCCAATGAACTCCCTCATTCATTGCTGGGACTGATATGAAACTAGAACCTGGCCGACGACGACGACGCTAAGCCTCATTTTAAAACTGGAAAATTCTGATAGGTTAGTTAGAGCTGAAAGTGAGTGTCTTCTCAAGGTATGATATACAAAGTTGATTATAAATCAAGAAACTCATATTTCTTCATCAAACTCACAACTCAATACAGAGTCATGCCCGCATTTGAAAATTAATTAAGCATTTTTGATAAGAGATATTTTGGGTCTGATGAATTTTGACCCGATCACAGAAATCTTATTCATATCCTCCGCAGTCTGCACTGAGATTTTTAATGAAATGAGTCACTGTTCCAAGATGTTGACTATATCTGTGCCAAGCCCCAAAAGCATTTATACTATCATGATAGACCACCAATCATGATGGCTACAAAGAAGCAAACAGTATTCAGTTTGATGTCCAAATTTTATGCCATTAATAAACAACATGCTTGACTTTTAAATTGTTTATAAGAAGAGGCAGTTGTCACCTCAATCAAGCTTAGCAGGAAAAGGGGTTTTGTATGAGCAAAACTAAAAACAATGAAGCTGAATGTCAAAGGATTCTTTGAGTTTCAATATATATCTGGGATAATAATGTCTACTAAGTTATTTCAATCAGTATAATTCTATCAATCTCCA
The DNA here is from genome assembly GCA_914767715.1 of Membranipora membranacea. Classification (NCBI taxonomy): domain Eukaryota; kingdom Metazoa; phylum Bryozoa; class Gymnolaemata; order Cheilostomatida; family Membraniporidae; genus Membranipora; species Membranipora membranacea. The sequence goes on from OU612066.1 coordinate 19,733,331, forward strand.
TATCACTCTATCAACAAGGATAATCTTTCAAACTTGGCGATCACCAATAAACTCCTGACAAAACATACCTTATAGGTCACATGAGAGGACAAGTCCCCAAGTACCATTCGATGAGATTTACTTATTGTAAGCTTATAGAAATAGCAATGTGATTGGGTCTAGTCACAGACTGAATACACTTATACGGGTCTAGTCATTAGCATCAACTAGCAGGACCACTCTAGGACAGGAAAGGGCACAAAAATCCTTGTCCAAGGTTAGATCTACGTAATGCGGCCAGTCCAAGCAAACTTCCAGTGATGTCATATATAGCTAATAACTAAGACCTCCTCGTCATGCAAGCTAACAAGATGTGTCTAAGTTAACGTGGCAAATTAAATACTTGCACAATTATGAACTGTTACATAAAACATCCAGACAATTCAAATACGATTATGTAACACACTTTAAAAGCCTCACTAACAGTCACAGTATTCAATAATAACTGTTAGTAGTCTGCTAAGTTATGGATTCCAGCAGCTAAAAACCTGTACCAAATATCACTGTTGTGGTGAATGGTTAATGGACCTAAGTTCAGATCCTGTTACCACCAGACAGGGATTTGAACAAACATTAAACTCTTAGTTAATACTGACTTGATACTGATACAGCTCAGATTTGCTTCAGTTCAGATCCTGTTCTCCAAACAGACAAGGATTTGAATTAACATAACCTTGAGATGAATCGAAATTGACTTTGATTGAGCTTAGATTGAGTTCACGCAGACCAGAGCAATTGAAATAGTTTTTCTTCTTACCTTACCACTATTGACAATATCCATTTCAACACACAGACTGTAATAGATAGTTGACTTCTTCGCTCATTGATCGCAGCACCATGTTGGCCTCCTAAAAATTCAACAAGATATATCAAATTAAACTTTTATTTTCATGACTATCTATTTAAAATTTGATTGACTAGTTCTGCAAGCCATCCTCATATCCTCAATTCAAGGTCTAGTGATACGGTGTTGACTCATGGCTTCAATTAAAGTCAACTGATATCATGGACATCTCTTTTGTGTGGTAAATATGGTGCTTCAATAGTTCGGTGGAGGTGCATATTTACTGGGAGTTGCTTTGCCTGATCAGATAAGGCTTCTTTTACGAAAATGGGGTATAAACATTGACCAAAATCCTTTCCTGATTCTCCAGCCTACATAGGTTTCGTAGACAATTGTGAAAGGCAATCTTGTAATGTTGAAATAATGCTTACATGCCATGAACTGCGTTCTCTCCGCTAGCAACATCCCATTTCAACCAAATACACTCTACAGCTCATTATTCCACTTCAATCACTGTCATCCTCTGCTCATCAACTGATCGGAAATCAGTCACATCTCTTGTTGATAGCCAAGTAAATGCCTGCAAATTATTACACATCTGTTAGCCTATGATTATGAAAGAATTTTCAAATACTTGTCCTTTCACCAAGATCTAAACTCAACCTCTTTCGCCAGTAGTACCCTGCATACTAACCAAGTTTTCATAGATGCAAGGTCAGTAAGCAGGATCATGTATTGGTGAATGCAGTCAAGGTTATAGGAATACATGTACTATAATAATCTAGGTCAACTTATTGGTCTCTATATAGTATGCTAACAAGTATATAAAATATAGTTATTCTGCTCTACTTCTGCAGGGTGAAAAAATGGCCAATAATTGACATGATGTGTCTATCATATTGGAGGCCTACCTGCAGGTTACAACGTAACATGTAAAATCAGCAGTTTAAATGTTTTTATGCTTACTAGGAGAAGCAGAGAAAGGGATGACAGATATGTCCGCCATGTATATTTCCAAGCGCGCCCCCAAAATGTATAGCCCTGTATTCTTTGCAAAACTGAAAGTGGCATGACATTACTATGATTAGCTTAGGTTCAGTGCAAGAAATCTATATCAAAGTGTTGCAGATTTTATCTGTGGGTTTCCTTGGAAATACAGCTTCATGAAAAAACTTTTTGTTTTTTCATTATTCGCTCACAAAGGAGAGCGAGGTAAGTTAGAACAAATTTTGAGATGTTGCCCCAAAATGAGTCTGAGGACTTCTCTACGATAGACAGAGATATTGAGATTTTTGCATATACTTAATAACAAATCTATATTAAGTCTATGGATTTTTGTCACGCTTGACATTTGGCCCTACTTTTCCCTAATGTTGGGTCAACTATAATAAACTGTCATCAAATAATTTTAACAAATTAATTGTTATAGGATACCATCAAGCTTTAGTTCCAGCAGGGAGTCTTTCAATTCTCTGAGTTCTGAGCTTCTCATAGACCAATTTCAACCAATTCAATAATATTTTGCCAAAAAAGTATTATGGGTTGATTTGACTAATTTAACAAAAATGCTACAATCTTTCCCTGAAACTTGCACCAAATTGAATCGTTTTAATCAGTGCCATGAGTTACCTCCTTGGCTCATGGCTGCAGCCTGTAGACTAAATATTAATATTAAAGATCTCCTAGCAGGGTTCCATACAAGACAAATCAGCAACACCATGTCGTGCGCGAGAGTCTTTTACATACCTGTTCAAATTTTCATTGTATTTGAACAAATAGGGGCCCCTTGGCAGCTTCTCAAATACACCCATGTCTATCAGCCGCCTCAAAAACATGCCTCAGTTGATGAAGGCTTTTGATGATGCGTGTTGTTTCCACATGATTATATATACCATTCATACTGAGTGCCTATTGGCTAATAACTAAGCATAAGTCATGTGACCTTTGGGGTATAATGCCTGGTTAAAATCAGATGTAATTTGACTATTTCATTATCCAGAATGTGTTGGTGAGTTTGAAATGAGAATACAGACAAAAATGGATTAAATCGACTGATACATAAAAAAAAACAATACCACTGTTTAGTGCAAAATTCAGTTTTTAATGTGAGTTGATAAGCCATAAGGTCACATGACTTATGCTTAGTTATTAGCCAATAGGAACTCAGTATGAATGGTATATATAATCATGAGGAAACAACACGCATCATCAAAAGCCTTCATCAACTGAGGCATGTTTTTGAGGCGGCTGATAGACATTGATGTATTTGAGAAGCTGCCAAGGGGGCCCTATTTGTTCAAATGCAATGAAAGTTTGACCAGGTATGTAGAAGACTCTCGCGCACGACATGGTGTTGCTAATTCGTCTCGTATGGTGAACCCTGCTTAGGGATGTTGCAGCCATTATGGGCAATACTTTCAATTAAAACATTCTGAGTAATTTCATATTACAAGTCCCAATTTACCCCACATCCTATATCCCACTCCCAGCTTATCCAACTTCTTCTTCATTACGTAGAAGACATTATACAAGTGATTAAATCTGACCGATTTCCAGGGTGCAACCCTCATGTAAACCAACTTCTCACTATAAATGTGATGTGAAAATGTGAAATGTGAAATATCAAAGCAAACAATGCCACGGTCACTTGTCAAATCTTAAGACCAATCTTGCTATGGTGGTTTGCAAAACCACAGCAATAATCATTTTTGATGAATAGCTGATAGCCAACTCTTTACATGGTGATATAAATTTAGTTGGGCAGGGTCATATTTAGTCCTATAACCGATTATGGAAAAATATAATCTATTACCCAATGCCTTCATGCTCAAACATCACTTTCTCGACTGCCCCCCCCCCCCTCTCTCCCTTAGGGTTTTCATAAACTGAGAACCTGTGTTTATATAGGGCTGTATCTTAATCGCTTCTACATACACCCATGGCATAGGACCGTTTTTTACACCCAACTAGCAGTCAATTATAAATAATTAGATATATGTGAAGTAAGAAAGTGTCCCGGTTCAGATACAGACCCAAAACATGACGTAGTGGTTCCTATAAGAACGGCCCAGACTTGAACACAGCAGAACTGACAATTGTATATTGTATAGGACAATACACAATTTGAATTGTTACTTTATATCTTTCTCATGGTCATACCTTTCCATCTGAAAGTTGTGCTGGAGAGTATGCTAAAGAAGGCTCACTCAATTGTGGAACTGAACATCGGTACTATTTCCAGGCAACTCACATCTTTATTTCTCCTGCGCATTGACATACTGCTGAGCTGCTGAGCTGCTAAGCTGCTAACACAACAAACAAGTAAATATGTGTTAATTAACTGGACAACATGAATATGTATGCATATGATTGTTAAGTTAAAATTAAGTGCAGCAATAGCCAAGTGATAGGATAGTTTGTTTGCAATCGCTTTTTCAGGGATACCCTTTCGACAGGCTTTTGCAACATTCAACAATTTTATGTGGCACATGCACATTTCACAACATGTTGCTCAACGTAAAACACAAAACCTCACGAATAGAAATATTGCATTAATCGCCCCCTTCCAACTAAACGCCTACATAGATAGAGGGGCTTCGTGTGTATCAAGTTTACACCTTTCATAATAACTTTGAGAATGGGGAGGGCATGCGGCATTCTGGGCAAACTAATTTTGAGACACAAATGTAGTACACCCTCCCCCTCACAGTAAAACCTATGCAATGGTGTGGAACGATAAGTTAAGTAGGCCTTCGCTTGAGTGGCTCAGTTGAATGCAGTCTATGGAATATATGCCCTCCACTCTTTACTTATTGGATTTCCCAGAATTAGTGTAAGTATGTCTGAGCATTGATAGATTAAATGCCTATGATGGACTTACACACACTCACGTTTATATATATCTATATATTATATAGTGATACTCCTACCAGTATTATTATACATACTTACTACTTTATGAAAAATGCAAGCACACATAATTAATAAAAAAAACCAGTGGAGTACTCACTGTACACTGTTGTTCTGCACACTCCACCACAGTCTGGGTTCTCCCACATCAGAGAAATACTAAAATTCAATAGTGGCAGTAGACCTGGGAGCAGGCTTGATCCTATACTCCCTGTCTCTCTCCAATGACTATGGAGTACTCCTAGTCCTTGCTCTCTCTGTCTGTGCAGGTCTGGGTCCAGTCAGCTCTCTTTGAGGCAGTCCTAGACTGGAAGTGGAGAGAGTATCAGAATTGATCAGAACATTAAAATGACCATTCTTTACCCAGCTCCACTTCTTTTGATGGTTGCATTGAACTTCTCTGCCAGTAGCTTACTAGTGACAGCGATAGACAGAGTGCCTGTCAGTCAGGTTCCAATGACACCCGGCTTTATTCTTGATGCCAGACAATGAAAGAGCTTATTAAACTAAGATCCATCAACAAATTCTGCCCTATTGTATGGGTTTTGATGTTGCAACCCACAACTTCATAAATTCCCAGGGCCCTGGTCAGGTAAGGGCCCTGTCATAATGATTTCTTTTAAGATTTTAAGTGATTAGACACAAATTATCCTTATATTGGTGTTAAAACTCAATAAATCATTGTCAAGTAAGCTTTTATGTGATTAATTACCTGAAAAAAGACGTGATAAATTTAATATTTTCCAATTTACCACGTAGACCGACTTCAGATTCTCCTAACTTTGTGCAAAGTTATGAGCAGACAACTCTCATTTATTTTTCCTACATGAGATAATTATTTGACCAGGGAGTTAGGGGGTTTGGGATTTTGAGTTATATCCCAAACTCCCTGATTTGACATGCCATAAACAAATGCTCAAACTTTGTTTAGGTTGATTTAGTAGCATGGATAGAACACTTGTCTAGGCATAACCCAGCCTGTCTTAGCAAGCTTGTCAAGACAGGCTAGGCATAACCATGACATACTGGTGATAAACTTATAAAATATCATATATTTCCCAATTTGAGTCTCCTTTGGTCAGGCTCAAGCAATTCTTACTTTTTACCATGCCAAAAAACTTTTCTTAGTACATTCTTTTCAATTTTGCTACCATTCATTGCACTTTCCCATCCTTTTAATTTTATCGAGTGGATGTTGTAATGTGTCATGTGTCACACCACTTTTAATTTTGGTTTTTATAAACTTGCCGCTGTAAAGTTCTTAATATCTTTTGATTTTCATAAAAACTTCAATAAGAAACTATAAAATAATGTGGATATGTAGCAAGTCAATCATGATCAGCTCAGCTAGTGGTCACATTCCCAAAATTCATGAAATTCTTTCGGAACAAAAATTGCTGAATTAAGGACCAAAGGAGCAAGGATTTTCAGCGATTTTTCACTCATTTTGACTGAAATGACTCCGAGGGTACACTGCGCACACTGCGCACACTATAAAACACCACCTCATATTGAAGGATAATTTGACAGCTAAAACTATAAGGTTGTGCTGCTAAAGCTCTGAAACCATCATACAATGATTGTATCAATAAATATGACCAAATGTTCCATTGTTATAACTTGCATTATCTACAGTTGGCCTGTGACAATTGCACCCTGATCGCTATACATACTTAGAGATTGAATGTCCAAATCTGTAGGTGTGTTCCTTTATCTGACATCAATCTAAACTCCCTATCCTCTCCCCCCCCCAACACAATAATTGTGCAGGTTAATTCATCAACCTTTATGGACATCGCCTTGTTGTTTGTAGTTCTAAGTTTGTTCATTTGCCTTAATAACATAAAAGTTTATATAAGATCTGCCGTGTATGATATACCTCTGATAATATATGAAGCTTCCTCCTGTACAAAGCACCAACTCAACCGAGACTCTTTAATCAACTTAGGCTGTCCAGCGCTTTATTGAATTTGTTACAATGGGATGTGGGGTGGGGATGGACGGGTCAGATTCAACTGAGCGGTGGGATGTTAGTTTAAGCTCACAAACTGAGCTGGGATTGCTGGTAGTAATACTAAATTTCAAGCTTCTACCGTCAATCACAGTTCCCTAGGATGTGATTATTATTCATAATTAATAAGAAAACAAGTCAGAGTTATCCTCTCAGAGCAATAAATAATATAACTCAGTCCTTGTGCCATTGTAGTAAAAATATATTTCTCATTAGAGAGTGAGGCTATGGATATAGTTAGTTAGTTAGTTAAATCTTTTATTTCATGTAATATTGAACCTCGAAATTACACGAAGGAACTAAAAAAGATGGATATATATCTCTTATCTATTATCTATAGTCTCTGGTTTAACAAGATTCAGTCAAACAGTTTATTATGAAGTCCTAAGTAAGAAAATGGAAGAAAATGGGAAGGACACAGATTGACTGAAGAAGAAACATTATGAAATGGTCATGGGTTATGCTGACATCTTCTGCTGATCTCAATATTAAACTATCGATCATGGTAGACACCCTTCACCTCTTCGTAGTCCAAGTATTTCTTCTGATAAAAACTGAAATAATGTAGTAGTCTTGTCAGCAAGTGGCGCCTTTGCATAATATAGGGCCTAGTTTCTATAAAATGTTACAGAACACATTTTTTTATTAGATACGATAGAGGCATATGACAGGTTTTAATTCTCTATAGGAAGGAAGAGCAATCTTCCAAATATGGTACTATGATCCAATATGAAGAATTGATAACTCTTATCTCGATTTCATTTACAGAAATACCTTTGGGATTTGTGAAACTTATGTAGTTTCGTACACATAATATCCATTGAGGTATAATATTCTGTATTGGTGCATATATCGTAACAGTGCTGTAGGTAAAATCCACCCCCATAACAGAAAAAGTCATTTCATTATTGGTTATTGCAGGTCTAACATAAAGGTAAAAACCAAACCAATAATGTTTTTGACACATAAGCTTGATAACTTAGGGTACAAATGAACTAAAAAAGGACATTTCAATTTCAGTCTTGTTCCATGTCACATCCATAATACTGTACTTAATAGCAGCCAACCATCATAGGACATCAACTCCACTCCTGGCAAATTTAATGTGATATGAGATTAAGTATATCGATGAGCAATAAACCACTTGAAAGTTTGAACTAGATATCAGATGAACCAATGACCTAATAAAATGGGAATTAAACCATAAACAAAAAATGTACATCAAAAGATCAAACAATATCCAAAGGTCAACCATTAAAAGCCCACATATCCTCATGTGCCTCTAATATGATTGGACAAAGCACTACGGTAACAAATATATACATTATATACAGCTGTTACCCGTTCAGTTGACATTGCAAACTGAAAGATCAAGGAAGGCAAAGATACTGAATACTGACAAAGGTTAGAATATTCACAACTTTCATCTTTCTTTGCAGTAGCTCTTTTACAAATTTACAAATGTTATTATCATTATCTTTATTCGAACTATTGATTTTCACACGAAGTGTTAAACCAATAAGTCTCGTTACATAAACTGTGGCACTTTGTATCAAAAAGGATCATGTATGAAAAATTCAGTAAGAAGAATTTTAAATGAGTAAAAAAAACCTATTCTTTTTATGATATGATGTCCTGGTTAGCTAATGACAGTAAAAAAGTGTTTCAACGTAGTTCGGTTCTGCAGTTGGTGGCAGCCCTGGGCTTCAGCCGCGCAAATCGTCAAGATTCAGTTTGTGGTTTGGGTAAAAGCTTATGCAGGCAATGATCGGGCATTTTGATTTTGTCTATGTACTTTCTGCATTGCTGGTCGATATAGTCATCCATTGCTGTGAGTTCTAAGGCAGATACTTTGTTACGGTAATCACTCGATGCTGGACTGATAATTTCGAGTGCCAATTTCTCGAGCGATAGGAGCTGCTCTTTTAATGTTGAATTGAGCATAGGGTACCATACAGGACAGCCATATGTCGATTTGGGTCAAATTCTGCCTGTGTAGAATCACAATATGAGATCCTTTGGTAACCCTGAGCGCTTGAGATTGGTGAGCACATAGGTTAGCGGTCTGACTTTTTCTCCCACCATATTGATGTGTTAATTAAATTACAGGTTGTAGTCAATGGTTAATCTGCAGATTTTGGTTTGGTGCTGTGCTGGTATTTGTTCACCATTGAGTATGACTGTTGGAGCAGTTGATGTACCTCATCGGGCATGCTTGTTGGTGATATGTACAGTGTCAAACCCCTTCGCATCCGCAAACACGTCGTGACCAGAGGACCATTGGGCCATTGTCATCAATTGCAGATTGTGTAATGACCACTGATGATATTGTTTTACTTTACATGCTGTTAATGAGTAACTCTGTGTTTTAGATTGAATCGGAGCAATCTATAAGTGAGACGCTGTGTAAAACCCGCGAGCAAAATGGTCTTCATTAATTACGCAAGAATTATCTCTAAGAATTCATCCAAGGATGGCCAAAAACCCAACAGACAGACGGCAGGCAGCAAACAAGCCAAACATTCCGATGCAGATCACCAGCAAGTCCCATTTGAAAAGGCTGTCAAGATGTTTGGTCAACAAACAAAAACAGGCAGACAACCTCAGATGAAAACCAAAATGAATGCTAATGACAGGGACCGTGAAAGAAATTGTGTGAATGAACTTGAAGGCAGATTGCTAAAGCAGCGGGTAAAAATCGAGAAGGAGATTCCTCAGGAACCAAAAACTTCCGCAGGAAAAGATTTGTCAACCAAAGTCCAGCAGGGTAGTGGTGTTGTACGAAACAACCTAAAGACAGCTCCACAAACCGACACGATTGAGGAGCTAAAGCATCATCTTAAACCGAGACAGTCAAAAATTGAAACTCCCTCCAACCAGAAGTGTCTGCAGGCTAGCCAAAATGGGATTAAAGCCAAGCTAGGACAACAGCAAAGTGAGCAAAGCAGAGATAAGCAGACAAAGTTAGAACAAAAGCCAATGTCAGATCAAACTGCAGTGCCTTCTCAAGGGTCTGTGAGTGAAGTAAACAAATCCTCAGCCCTAAAGCCATCTCCTCCAGCGACCCTACCCAAACCTAAGCACAACGAGAAAGAACCATCGTCCAAGAGAACAGATGCCGAATCCACATGTGACATTAATCATAAACCTCTTCTGCCTATTCAGAGAACTGACAAACCAATTTCTGGGGATGTCAAAAAGTCCCCTGCTGAGAAAGTAAGTCTAACAATGCCTCAACTCAAACTGGAGCCAAACCATGCAGCACAGGAAAAAGCGCTGCTTGAAGAAGAGCGAGCGCCAGGAAAAAAACCAGTGCCTCCACCCAAGCCTGAGAGAACAAGAAAAACACAACCGCTCGTGACATCCAACAACACATCCATAACTGACACCAGTCATCACCCTCAACTGCCTATTCAGGGACCTGACAAACAAATTTCTGGGGGTGTGAGCCAATCCTCTGCTGACGATCCAACTCCAACAACCTCTCAGCTCAAACCAAAGTCAGATCACAAAACACAGGAAAAAGCTATGCCTGTAGGTCTCGATGACATGGACACTGATGTAACAACTGAGCTTATAAGTGTTACAGGCAAACCTCCTAGCACTGAAGTTGTCAATCAATTGGTCAGCAAAACCACTGAAACACAGACATCGTACAGACAGGCTGATAACTCCACTCAGACATATCCAGGAGGTGCTGCTTGTATCTTCTTCAGCACAGAAAACAGAGAAGGTGCAGTTAAAGAATCCAGAGAGCTCTCTCAAGCTTTGCAGTGTCGCGGCTTTGAAGTCACATGTAAGAAATGGTCCGATCCATTGACAGAGTTGAAACCTCTTATAGTGGAAAGAATGCACAAGGATGAAAACTGCCCAATGATGTTCATGTGTATCATGGGACACGGCGGGATTGGACAGCTGAAGGGAACTGGTGGATCATCTCTACCTGTGAATGATGTGATTCAATTACTGCAGACCGAACTTCCGGCTAATATCCCTTTGGTTTTGATGATTCAGTTCTGCCAAGCATTCGATGACCTCTGTGGAGAGAAGAGTGACAGCGAATCTGACGCAAAAGCTACATCCCCACCATTATCAGACAGCAAGTATATCGAAGTTCAAAGAGAAAACACAGTTTTGATGTTGGCAGCAGGAATAGGTAGTAAAGCCAAGCGTGGGGCTTTTACGGGTGCTGTGGCGGCACAAATACGAGCGTTAGATGAGAAAACTGATATCCACACAATTTTCACTAAAGCTGCTGGTAAAATGAGGCAAGACGATCCCTTATGTAAAGACCAGAGGCCAGAATTTCGAAGCACAATGTTCAAAAGCCTCAAGTTGTAATGAAAGAATAAATATGCAACAATCGCTGCGAAAATATCCTCTTGACGTACCTTTTTAAATGAAGGTTGTTTTTTCAATTGGCGTTTTTACTATATTATGTCACTGTTTTCATTTTTTTAGTTCTAGTATTATTTCCTTGTGAAGCCTTGGCTTCAACATTATGGCTCATCAATTTAAGATCAATTTATTGCATATGGCAATGGTGTAAATAGTTGTGCTATACAGGAAATATAATGAAACTGGTGATGTTAAAACACAACAACAATCGTTGTAGTCTCAACCCCCCCCCCCCCCCCCAGACTCTTGTGGTTAAGTTGTTAACAGCCATTATACCAACTCTTGTCAGGCATGGATTTTTATTAACCTGATGGAACCTCCTTGTCAGAGATGACTAAACCCTTTCCCTAGTCCTATTCACCCCTTCTATATATTCATGTGGACCAATCCATTGCTAGATCTGAAAAAACTAATCTTACAATCGGTGAAAAAAGTGTGGAAAGGTTGTCGAATGATATTCATGTGTATCATGGGGCATGGCACATTCGGACTTTTGAGAGGAACTGATGAAACTTCGTTGCCAGTGAATAATGTCCTTCATTTACTGAATGATGAATTGCCTGGTGATATCCCTCTTGTTCTGATGATTCAGTCCTGCCAATCGTTTGCAAAATGGCTCGGTGAAGGACAGTGAGTGTAATTATGATGCGAGACTAACATCTCAACCTTTAGCCGACAGCAAACATATTGAAGTTGTCAGAGAAAACACAGTTTTGATGTTGGCTGAGGGGATAGGATGTAAGGCAGAGCGGGGGGGGGGGGCTTTTACAGGGGCTGTGGCGGCACAAATTCATGCGAACGAACATCAATGTAGTTTTTACTAGAGCTGCTTGCAATATGAGGCAAGATCCACGTTTATGCAAAGATCAGAGACCAGAATTCGAGAATTATAATATTGTTTCGAATGCGCAACAGTCTAAGTGCATAAAATAAAACAATCTTATTGTTATTCATAAAGGCCGTAACTTGGGATTTCAATCAGATGGAATTTTTTTTGAAAATGTGTAATATATAATAGTGCCTACTAATTGCCTAGTCAAGATACTGTTTAGGAATGGGTGGAGTAAGGTTATTTTCTCAAAATCTCATTGTAGGACAAATTAAAATCCAAATAGTACCTCCCTTATACATAAAATACTTATCACCGGATCCATGCTACGTTTGCAATCATAAGATCTGCTGATCTGTGTTAAAACTTGGATGTCAAGGCTTTTTAGGAGGATGATGTTCCATGTGCAGGAGTTTGTTGCCAGTTTGGTAATGGAATGCCATTCAACGCGAACCCATCACTCAGTATTGTTAGTGTTTAATGTATCAGGTGCCTCAAGTGTGTTATTTCCTTTCATTGGCATGCCTAAAATACCTGCAAATCAGGTTTTTTCAATCGAAGTTGGTGTCATGATTATGTTCTAGCACTCAACCTATTGAAGGAAGCTAGTGTAATGATTATGAATGGTTATGAAAAACCATAATATTTTGAACACATTATTTCCAAATTGTGCCTTTTTTGTTTGCCTTCAAATTTACCATAGTATTACTGTCATCCCTAATTTCATGTCTTGTCGACCCATCTGAACAACAATTTTGTTGGATTGCGTGCAGAGTTAGGCTAGACTAGCCTCTTTTTAAGTGATAATCTTGCATACTTGCCAAGTGATCTAATTTCAAAATTGGATATTTCAATTTACAGCAATAATGCACCGCATCACAGTGCTCCGAAGTGTGCGAAGCACTCGAGCGATCCACCTGTGGGTTTGGGGGCGGTGTGAGCTCCCAATGGGGCACCTCCTGCTGATGCTCTGAGAGCAGTTCTAGCAACTGGGAAGGGCTAAAATCGAATATTTGATCCCAAATTATTTCATGTTTGTACTTTGTACTAAAATTAATATAGTACTAATACATCAAACAGAGGTGGAATACACTTCAAACACTTACCATCAACACATGGGCACCTGGGACTTACATGCCCTGACTTTGCCAATGTCCAGTATCAACCACCCCGTTGACAATAATAGTATGACAATATAGACAATAACAGGTAAATTCGTTCACATCATTGAATAGCACAATTCCTTTTATTTTTGTGTGCAAAGACCTTACCAGTAACTCATCAATGAATGCTTGGATAGTTAAGACACAAATTAAGATTTCTGACCACATTGTACAGGTAGAAACACTGAGCAGGTATTTTTAAACTTCATTGTTTTGTTGTTCATCCTGACATTGAATGACCCTCTCAAATAACAATAACCAGAAGTTATTTTTGTGACAAACGCGCGCGGGGGGGGGGGGGGGTTGATTAGGGGGAGAAAAAAAATTAAAACAAAGTCCAGTCTCATTTTATTTGCTGTCAATGTGCATGGTTCAAATCTTGATATTTATGGTTGAAACAAGGGAAAGATTACTTTGAATTATTCTATTTGGGGTGGTACCTTCTATCCATTGTTTGTCGCTTCCAAGTCTAGCAGCGATAAACGAAAGCAATTATGTACCATTAAAGGGTGGTTATATTAAACTGAGATGGATGCATAATAAGTTGTAGGGAGGACATTTTGTCAGATCAGTGCTGCTGGGTTGGGAGGACGGATTCATCAACAGGTACAATGATAAGTCTTTATCAATGTCAGCCTAAAATGGAGCCAGTAATATAGAATTTTGTTATTTGTTAAGACTTAGACAGACAGCCTTGTCACACGGCTAAAACCAAAAAAGTCGCCGCATGACAAGGCTAGTCAACAACATGATACTGATTGCATTAGCTGTTCAACCATTAATCTAGGTCACATAAGTGTTTGTTACTTGCACAAAACGTACAAAATGAAACTGAAATTGTGTTTTTACCTTTTGGTATTTCTGATATAAGACTTGCCAACAGTAATACAATAGAAGACAAAGAGGGCATTGGACAGCCTACACTATCGAGCTCAGTCTTATTAAAAAAAAATCGTCACTAGAAACAATAATATATGGTGATGTCTGGCAAAATGCCCAATTTTCATCTCATGTGACATTAGGCGAAGTGAGGCAAGTTTCACATCAACTGCTTCACAGTATTAGGCAAGCAAACCCCATCTGGTTAAAACGTGAAATTGTAAACTTTGATATTGAATTATCAATGTTGAACGTCCAAATTTGCAATGATCTTGGTGTAAATATGCTCCCCTAACATATGTCATGAAGAACATGTACATGAACATGTATTAGAGAGAATGCTTTGTAGCCGGAGCGTTCCAGCAGTTTGGAAATCCCTGTGGAAGGTCATATGGAAAACCCGATAAGATCATCATTTTCCATTTGGCCATAACCGCTATTGTATTTGTGAAAATGGAAAATAGTTTTAGTTTAGATGTCACATAGGCCTATACAAAATGCTAAGCTGGAGTCAAATACTTTTGGTGAATGTGCTGCAAGCACTAGCCTAAATTATTAACTTGTCATATCAGAAGTGGAGTCATAGACCATAAAAAGACATTGCATAGACAAGTTGCCTAAACTAGGGTGACATCATGATTTAAGGCCGTAATACTTGAACCTCTCATTTGAAAATCTCATGACACAAAGAAACTCACTAAAAGGGGTCCCAGCAATGGGCGATGAAAGGCCAACAACCCTAACAGGTGCGCTGTGTTACATAGGGTGGCAATGGTGGAGTGGACAGTGCTATGGGACGAGAGAACACAACAGTAGTAGTGAATAGCGGGCATGCTAATTAGTGCCATCAACCCATTCTTTTTTGGGGATGTAGAGATGGCGCAATCGTTTAGTGTGCTTGCTATTCACTGCCAGGCGATTGGTGCCACAGGAATTGTGGGTTTGAGTCCCAGTGGGGGAGCTTTCAAGTTTGATTGTTCCAGCTCCCAGCACCCTCGAGTGTATACCTCTTCCATTTTTGCCTTCGACCAACTATCTGTGGCATACTTTCTTATAAGCTTCTTTATGAGTTGAGTAATATAACTGAAAAATAAACATTTTTCTTACGACAAGTGTGTATTATAGTAGACTATAGGAGTAGGAGCACTTGAGTCTGCTTGTACTCCATTCAAAGGCAACCAACTGCAACGCTTATTGATATGATTCCTCAATAACTAACATTTGGATACAATTATGAACAATTCCTGGTTTATGACCAAAAACCCACCAATTGTTGGTGATTTCAGGGAGGCTGTTGAAATTGTAATAGCATCAGATAATCAGTTTTAGCAAAGGTTGGTCTATAGTTTCATGCATGTTTCAGGGTATGTTGGGCTTTGTTGGCATTGAGAAGCTGTTGCAAAGACAACCTGCATGAAAATGTGTTAAAGCAAAACAAAAAATGACCTACCAGAAATAGCCTTGACCTTAAGCTGCTTATTCTGCGTAGACTTGAAGATGTTCCTTTTACTGACATACCTGATTGTCATATGATAAGGTGTATCTTGTTCATCATAGTAGCTGGGATAGGCACTCCCCAGGCTCTTTGTTTTACCATAACACCAATATTGTAATGCCGCTTTTTGTTTCACACAGAAACACGTATAGGACAAGCTGTATATGCTGTGACTGCCTTAACAGGCTTTCAATTAAAAAAATACAACATTATATTATTAATTACAATATGATAATTGCAGTATCTGAATTCAAGCAAATGAATTGTAACAGCGCTCAGCTATGCATAAGTGAAACACTTAGATTGAAGTCATATGCCTACTTGGTCAAAGATATGGAGGATGAAAGATCAAAGCAGTGGATATTTACGGTGTAGGCATGTAACAAATTGAACACAGCATACTTATTATGATCAATGAATCGACGAAAATAAAAACAAAAAATCTGTTTTTCCATTCTTTAAACCACTGCACTATGTGTGCTCAACTCTTGATCTGGATGATCACAAATGCTTCAAATAAATCATGCCACAAGTTGTTACATTGGTATCTCCCATGGAAAATAGTAGATGAGACTCACCCTGACTCCAACCAGCAGTACGCATTGATATCATTTAGCGTTTCAATCCTAAAGCTATATTTTATCGGGCGCTTTTATATTAAGACTGGAGCCATGTTGATTGAGAACCTCAGATGGAAGTGGACGTCTTTGTCATCAATGACTGTGTATGACTGACAAATATCGCACATTCAAATCAATATTTTGTTGTTAAACTAATTTCAAGTTGAGTTGACCAGTTCAAAGTAAATTTTGTGGTTGGCTTTTTTCTTATGATGGACGAAAAACTCATAGCATGTAAAGCTTCTTCAAGAATATAAATCGGACACAGGTCACTGAACTGAATCTGATTATATTGAGCGAAAATACAGTTTATAGAGTCATAATGAATATAGACTTGTGTGACACTTACATAATGGCAATCTAACAAGAGATGAAACTCATCAGGTAACCAGGCACAGTCAAACTGGACTAAATCTGATTAAATCTGATCAAATAAGACAAAATCCAGCTCCATTATCCCTGATCTGGCTATCCAGTCAAAGAGGATGAATTTAATCAGGAAGGTCATTTTATTGTCTCAGCCTGACAATATGGTCAGCCATAAAAGAATCTCAGTTTTGCCATGAATTCCAGAAATAAACTGTAGGAGGGTCAATTCCAAGAATGGTTGAACTAAATCACTATAGTCTACAGCACTATAGAACTTTCGGCAGCAAACAGTCAGTCACGTGACCACATTGTGAACCTGTATCAGCTAGCCCAGGTATCAGACATGTTGAGCAGGCACATCTCACAAGGTTCATTTACTGTCACTGCGGTATACCTACGGCATCGTTCGCATTTCAGCCTATTTGTGGTCCTTACTAACACTCTTATATCCTCATCACCTGAAGAGACAAAGAACAATGTTCATGTAATGTGGTAACATATCAGACATTAATAACAAAACTTAACCCCAAATTTTACTACCGATGAAAAGGACGATAAAAATTTCAGATTTTAAATTGGAGGTTGGCAGCTCGAATCTCAATTTACAAAGCAGAGTAGTTGGTAATATCAAATCAGTAAATATTTAATTAAACTATGATATATGGTAATGATGAAGAGGCAGAAGACAGAAACTACATTCATAGTTATACGATCACAATGTTATTCAAGTTTGGTCCAACATTATGGAATTTGGAGTAGTTAGTGACTCAAAATGCACGATGATTTGACAAAAACTGATCATTAAAAGACATCAGAGACAAGAAAAATGATACAGCAAAGACTAGCCTTTACTATACGTCTTAGCGTGTATGTGGGTACTCCTGAACTAACCTTTAGTATTTAGCACTATATCATAAGTATAGTTATCTGGTGTTATCTCCTCCGCTGATGTAATATCTGTCGTTATTATGGCACTGGCACATTGTAATAATTCACATAGAGGAGAATGGGTGGACAATTCGCCATCATCATCATCTGACTGCAAATCCTTTTAATAATTATAACAGTCGGAGGTTAAATATCCAACATCTCACATGAGAGAGTTGAAGATTACTCAATTCACAAACAGTTTCAGAGTTATTTTGAGTGAACCCCTAGATGAGCCTCAATGTAGGATTGCATTAGGAAATCAGTGAAGTGAGTACAAACATCTTTCCCGTGGCTCAGTAGACAGTCGAAGAGAACAATATGGGTTCAATCCCCATTTTTCAGAGTTTTTGGTTGAAACATTGTCCTGATTATCATAAGTTTGATAACAAAGAGGCGTTGGAGCCCATTATTTTGACAATGTTCTGGCGTGCCCTAGATAGGAAATCAGCGTAGGGAGTAGTGCGATGGAGATATCATGACATGCCAGAGAAAGGGACAAGCATACTTGGTCATGTGGATAGTCTTACTGGTCTGAGCAAAGATCAACATAATCGGTCAGGAATGTAAACTACATAGTACTACAACCTACTTCGTTCAAGTAGTATGGCAGAGACCCCCCAGTGAAATTTATATCAACTCAAAAATGGTTAGGTTGACATGAGACCAGTCAAGGGCTGATTAATTACCTGCAATATTTTATAAGATTCACAATCCTCCTCAACAATAAAAACTATCTCTAAAGTTTCCGTCTGAGTATTCCCAACTTTCTCCTTAACCTCATTCATTAGAGACATGACCACTTCCAGCTGTCCAGCCAGTGCAGGGTTGTGCCACTGTGACTGTAATGAAAACCATCCACTCCTGAAAGCTGACACCACAGATTTATCTTGTCCTACAAAAAATATAGGTGGTAATGAATATCAAACAAGATATAGAAACTCTATGATATTAACTTATTTTAAGGCTAAAAATATGACGAAGGCTTATGAACCCATCATCGCCTGAGAGACTTTCTATTTCATCTAAAAAAGCGTCAAAAACTCATTAGTTGACCTTTCAAATTGTTGTAGTTATGCTCAGATTTTTGGTGCGATTTGGTTGGTTTGAGTGCTCAAATTCTGCTTGGGTTGCTGTTAGTGGCAGCCCATCATTATGGTTGACATTAAAATAAAACGCAAAAAGCAACCAGGCAGAGTTTGAGCAGATAAAGTATGCTCAAATTAATAGGGGCGTCCCGACAACGGAGCTGTCGTTTTGGAGAACATGAGAACTAGACAAGTGAGTTGGCCTTTACCTATGTGTGTCAAATATAACATAGCCAAAAATCACATTGAAGTCTAAGAGAATTTTGCCTACCCTTATTTAGTTGTTTAGCATGGCGGTGATGGTAGCAATCTTCTGCAAAAAAGGGTAAGATTGGTACAAATGACCTTAATATCACCTCTAAGGTCTGATGCAGTACTGTCTGTGCGGATCGTCTGTCTAAACTGTCTAATGGGTAGCAGTAAAGTCTGTAAATAGAAGGACACAAGATGGGAGCAGATTAGATAAGAATCAGATTGGAACAGATTGAACGAGATTACAGCTAGGAATTATTTTACACAAATGTTATTTTTTATTTGGAGTTGCCCTCCCTAAAGTATCAGTAGCTGAGGCAGGGCCGACTCATTCCACTTATTAGCTCTGCATGGGCTTATAAAGGGGGAGAATTTTATTATCTAATCATGGAGGGGTCCCCTAACAGGCCCTCAATCAACAAGTGAAACAGCTCAGACACTGAAGCTATATTACAACTGACCTGTCTTTACACATTGTTGTATACTGATTAGAGAATTTAGTGGCAAATAACTCTAACTCATGCAGAACTTGACTGATCTCATTATCTTCATAGCACTTTGTCACCTGTTACAATAACCATTGAGAAAATTGTTACAATAATTCAGCCAAAATAATAGACAGAGGGGGACTTCAGCGTCAACATTATTTGTTAAATGGTGTGGTCAGACATCGGATAATTCACATCGACAGTGAGCTGTGTTTCAGTCAGTAGCATCATAGAGCCTCATTAGACCAGATAAGTAAGATGAAACAAGAATCTAGTGTTTGTTTGCTGGCCTAAGTCTGTAAGCTCTGACTGTTGGTAAACCAACAGAAGTCATGATCAACTGCACCTGCTGCAGATTAATTCAAAATTCCTTTTGTACAGAGTACACCCTAGCCTGGAATTCAGCCAACAATAGGGGCTTTGTCTTTACTGGGTCGTGTTGGATATTGCTTTTGGGGGTTACCAATTTGAATCACCCATGCACTTGTCTTAATTGGCTTTTTTTAGATTGGCCTATAGTTCTTTATTTTGGTTAGATGTTGTGTTTTGATGGTCTGTTTTGTGTGTCGAGCTGCCTGCTCATGAGTAGATAACTCCACATTATCGGGCTGAATCCCAGTCTAACACCATCCTAAAGCTATATGTTTGGTCTCACAATCTAACAATGGATTCAATAAAACAATTTTGTTCAACAGTACCTTTGTTCCATATTCATAGAGAAGATGAAGGTAGTATTTATCCTGTGGTAGCAAATCCTCATATTCTACCAAAGAGTCTTCTGCTCCCAAATCATACAGATTTCCCAGTATAAACCTCATTCTTTTCCGGAGCTATGATAATGAAAAATCCTTATTTAGAACCATACATTGTTCATTTCAAGAAAGAAGAATCCAAAACTTTTAAATCACTGCAGGACAGTATACCATATGCATATGAAAGAGGATAACTTGATTCTCAATCTCATTTACAAGTATTGCTTATAAATTCAGCTACAGATCAAAGATTTGGAAAATCTCAATGTTACATTCATGAAAAATCAATATACCGGAAAATCGATTATCAGGGTGAGGATGCTGTAACAACACCTAGGGTCTAATTTCACAAAAAATGTCAATAATTATGGTGTCTGTTCAAATGAAAAGCATTAGTGAGCTATGAGGTTTAAGCCATGGTCTGTAGGCCTAGAGTGCGCTCCTATGACTTTTGGAATGCCTTGATATAGGAAGCGCAGTAACTCGACTAGACCTATGTAATGCACAATATTGAGAGGCAAAGGATAATTTGATATTATAATATTGATTTGACACAGTTGTCTGTTAACCAAGGGTACATTAGGCAAAGTTTTGGCTGCGATTGGTTGGCGGGAGGAAGAGAGCCAATGACATGTCAGATGGTACTTTCCTAAAAGCACCTATTGGTATAATTCATAGAGAATGTGAATCTGTTTCAATATCTCTATATCACAATAGATACTTTCAGAGACCTGGCATTGGCTCTCTTAAAATCTCAGCAGCCAATCAGATCAGAGCTGACACATTGTCTAAGGGAACGTACAAACTCACAAGTAGAATCTTATCGTTGTATTGCTTAGTTATGTCTGGTCCGATGTCTACGTTTGTTATACTGTACTTGTTAGCAGCCCACCATCTTAGGACGTCAACTCCATAAGCTGGCCAGTTTTTCTGTAACAATTTGAATATACATCATTGAAGCCACAATCCATCTGAAAGCTCAAAGTAGACTAATAAATATGTATCAGTGCCCTCATAAACAAGATAAAACATCATTAACCAGAACTGAACCACAATATCATTTAAATCAAATTAACACTTAGTTACTATTCTTGGTAATTGTATTTGTTTCTGCAATAAAAACGTCACGAATTGTGTGGTTGGTTGATCAGCAAAGATAAAGACGGTCAATCAATCGCCCAAAAAACAAGCCTTATGATTAGCTGAGAGCACACAAAAAGGATACCAATGATTATTTCTGATTGGCTGACCAAGGTAAGCGCTTATGATGTGCCCCTTTGCATGGGGGGGGGGAGGAAATGCCATGCTACTGTAGCTCTAGTAAAAATTCATTGCACATGACATATGTTTCCAGAAGAGGCCTTTTGCATCATGACATTTCAACTGGCAACCATCAGAACTTCAATAGCAAAAACTAATATTATTTAAAATAATTCCTTCAACAATTTTGAGGGAAATTGCGATGTGGCACCAGCCTGCCAATATAATTAGGAAAAAGCTGCCCAAGTACCTGCTTATTGCCATAAATGATATCAGAAGGAGCGATCACATTGCCCAGAGACTTGGACATCTTCTGCCCGGTATCATCTACTGTAAATCCGTGCATCAGAATAGACCTGAGGGGAGAAATAAACTGTGAAGTTATATCTCATAACAGATAGTGTGGTATGTGATAGAATAAATACTACCTGTAATGAAAGGGATAAGTTGCAGTGAAGATTAAGAATAAAATTTCTGTAAAATTATCAACTGGATTTTTTTCCAGTCAGTCTTGAGTAATATTGCCAATTCTAAATGGTGTCAGATATTCAAATATGCATTTGAGAAAAAACTCCTGTCAATTTCAACTTCAATTTCAACTAACAATTCAATACTGCAAGACAAGAATGAAATGAAATGGCATGAGTCTATGGAATACCTCATGGTTGTCGGTGATAGTGCATTAAGAATTATGTGGACCTCGCATTTTAATTCCCATGACAACTCCTGCTCAGGGATGGATACATACTAACTTGTAGGGGGCCCTTCCTGTGAGAGCCACACTAGTGAGTAGAGATGACTGAAACCATCCCCTTATCTGATCCACTCCTTCTATATAAAAGTCGGCCTGTCTATTATCACCCAGTACATGTGACCAGGTAACACCGCTATCAAACCATATATCTAATATGTCACCACCTGCACTTAATGGAATGTCAGGATCTATGTCAGCCTAAAATACAGCAAACAAAAATTTAGCTATTCAATCAGTGTCCTGGTTGTACAAGTGTTTGGTGTATGATAATCAGCTGTTTCAATGAACGAAACATCTGAATCTTCCAAATTGACAAAGTTGTAAGGGAGGAAGACATATACGATACTCAAATAAGCCACATACAAAAGAGTCAACCAGAAAACTGGAAACTCCGTTTGACGACTCATTGGGAAACCAAGTAAGATTGGCAAATTCAATATGTGACTGGCAGTCTGGCGTATATTCCATCGGAAAATTGTCTTTAGCGCCTGATATTCTGGTTTGCTTGAATCATTCGGTTAAAAGCTCATAACAACAATATGTGAGAGATTCTGCTATCTTAAAACATCTCTCACAACAATAAAACCAAATTTTATAGAATTGGAGATGTACCTTCAACCTGACTTCCTTCGGTAACAAAGTATCCACTTCTGCTTTCCACCAGATATCAGCACCATGTATTTTTACCAATTCTCTTATATGTTCAGTGATATGACTGAAAAACAAACATACTCTCTAAGGTTGAAAACCAGGTAATCCAGATAGACTTGAGTCAGAAATATGAATATTTCACCAGCAGTATATTATTTTGATATTAACGGAGTAAATTCTAACTTTGTCAAGCAGCTAATGTTATTTTTTGGATGGGCCTCTCAAAACAAAAAAGAGTAGCCGCTTGACAAGACATTTAAATTCCTTGGTGAATTTTATCGGTATGTATTGCATCTCCCAGGGAACAAATGCAATACAGGTAAATAAGTCAAAGTCACAAAATTTGATGGGCGTATCAGTTATGGGAAGCATTTCTAGCGCTCTGGACAATACATTTTAATACCTTTTCAACAGCAGCATTCTTTAGGAAGTACCTAGATCAAGTTTAACCCAAATGCCTGCATTCCGGATGCTCCCTCCCACTGGGAGCCACTTCGAATGTAGGCAAATGGACAAAACTTGGTCAAAGTAGTACCATACATCTGCTTGTATTAATTGTGATGAAGCCGGTTCATATACCTACCCATTGACATAAGGTGTACCTTGTTCGTCATAGAAAGCTGGTATAGGCACTCCCCAGGCTCGCTGTCTTGATATACACCAGTATGGCCGCTGCTTTATCGTTTCACAAAGAGAACTTTTATAAACTGCCGGAAAAACCGTGACATTGTCTAAAGCTTGCTGTAAAAAAACAGGAGCAAAATGTGGCTAATAACCCAGGGGTAAGTAAGAACTGTCTCACCTGCTGTTGTCAGAAGGTAGATGTGAAAATAGACATTTTTCTTGACTCTCTGCAGACCCAACATCAGAATGGCTTTTCTCCTACTGTGTGCCATCATGAATATAATTGTGACATATCTAGGCATTTTAACCAATGAACTCCCTCTCCCCCTGTGGGAGAGGGAGTTCATTGTTTTAACCAACCATTGACATAGATCATGATCATTGTTAGCGTGCACGAATTATAGAATTTGAAGTTTAGTGTTGGTTTGGTACACGGAAACATGTAGAAAGTACACCCACACCCTGGCCTAGAAGAACCTGTCATCTGCAAAAGTGTTTAAATTTTAAAAGAATTGTTATCCTAATCCACTCTTATTATGGGGCATGACATGTTGACTTGCGTCCGGAAAATGAAGATTTCTCAGCAAACTATTTTATTTTACACTGCTTACCATAGTAGGTTCGATGAGATTGTGTGTGTTTATAAACCATTGACTGCTAGCTCTTATTATAACTGGTTGTTTGGTTCTCCAGTCATAAGGATATTTGTGTATATACTCTTCACTGTGTAATAGTGATTCCTCTATATGGTCCAAAACTAGAATCACAGAAAATGGGATATAGATAAAATCAGGGAACTTGTCCAAAACTCCCTGATAAAACGGATTGATTTGTAAGGCTTTTTATTCAGTAATTGTCTACACTTGTAAAAAGAAGAGACAACTACTTATATACACTTCATGCACTGCAGCAGAAAAGATTCAGCCCTACTAGAGCCGAGTCTAGATGCGGTGGTAATTGTTTCAAATTATATACCACATGTATTATCTCAATGCAACAAGCGAACTTCTCAATTATGCCCTGTTGTGCTCCGGCTCTAAAGTTGGCATATCGTATTCCTGTTTCACTACTTTATTTGGACCAAGATGTAATATCTTACTTGATTTGTCGGTGTTTGTGGCATATAGCCATCGGATTAAATAAATGATTCTCCAAATGCCCTACAGAGTATGGGTGTAACTAGGATAAACTTTACCTGGCCTTAATCCCCATCAATTTATGATTATACTCCTAATCTTAATCTTAACACAAATGTTTCAAATGCAGTGCTGGGATGCAAGTGAAAACGTTCATTCAAGCGAAACTTGCAGTCATATGTTATGTGGTTATGTATACACTAATATCTTGTCTTCTCTTAACTTATCCTGGAAGATTTCATTTACGTAATAAGTTTATTCTTACCGATTCTATTTCCATCTTCAAAAACATGCTTTCCTGAAAAATTCTCTCCAGCCATGTCAGTATAGCAGCCCATCTCATCCACCATACAGCTCTGAAAACAGAGAAAAAACCAGGATGACATCTCGGAATCTACCAAGTCTTCTTAGGCAAATAAATCAATGCAAATTTATTTCCAGCCATTGTTTCCTCCCATTTCTTTCCGCCACATTGATTTCCAGAATGAATAATATGAACCACGGAACTTGAATGAAAATATTGTAGCTCATAGCTATTTTATTACGTTACTAACATAGCATCAAGAATATGTTCATTGAGAGTCTACAGTCTACTCCACCATACTATTCTTCACATTTGCAACCTGTTGAGACATACATTCGTCTATATAGCATGTAGCCTGTACTAATTCACTTAGACGAGTACATGAATTGGAGAAAAAATGTAAACCCATAATTTAGAAATATTTGGGCTTAAATGGAACACTGACTTTGTTATCTCATAACCTCGAAGTCTACGAGTTGCCTTTCTTGTTGGAAAGCAGCGCCACCATCGATGCACTGCAGAGAATATGTCACAAGGCTATCCTGCAAGCAGAATGCTACCATATACCTATCTTTGGTCTTTACTCACTCGGTTGAGGTCATGTTTGAGAGCCACTTTAAAGTCGTCATGTCCATGTGCTGGTGCAGTGTGCACTAATCCTGTCCCGACGGTGGTGGTCACATGATCCGCTGGGAGTAAGGGGCACTTCCTGTCTTTGTATATGGGATGTTTATAAGTCACACCGCCCAACTCAGATCCTGAAACACAAGAATGCGACTGTGTTAAGTAGATACAACCATGGGCGTCGAAGGGGGGGGGGGGGTTGGGGTTACAACAATCAATCCGTCTAACAATAATGTGTAGAATAAGTTCAATGACAGTGCAACTTCCAACAGAGGACGTTAAAAACAATGCGAGGATGATGTTCAACAATTTTCAATCGTTTACACACATTTTAATTGGTAGTAGTATAGTCGGGACACACTCCACGCAGATGTCGGTCATCTATTCTATAAGAAATCACACTACTCATGATGAGCTGTGGGATTTAACTGAAAAGTGTCAAAATGTTGCATTCAAGTCGATTCCATAACAAGAGTTTTTCTCTCCTGCTCTAATAAAATTTATTTTGAGAATACTGAGTTGCTCATTGCTTCAGTGATTTCAAATTATGGGTTGTGTATCACCGCATATCCAGGCTTGAATAATGATAAATTATATAGTCCACGGTGTGTTAGCAGGTGATTTTGAACGTAGCAAGTAAAACTTCACCAATGTATATTAGGTATCAGAGCGAATTAATTTATTTCCAAGGCAACCAAGACAACCAGGTAATCACTAACTAGTGTGCCACATCGACTGCCAACAACGCAATATTTTAAGTTTACACGCCGGGTGTGAAACTTGAGTAATTTACTAGCCAACATAGATACAGAGAGCAGGAGGTCAGACAAGAGCTAGAAATATTTTAATTTGCACAGGAACTTTAAAGGTAAGTTAGAGCAAACTTATTTAATGTTATGGTGTTTGACTTTGTGGTACTGTATGCTCGTTTATCAGTATGAAAGTAGGACCAGGAAAACTTCATTGATTGGTCTCCAAATATTGAGTTGTAAAATTTAACAATGGTAATAAATCAGGGAGGGGGGGGGGGTCTTTCAACTAGAATGAGCGATGCAAATTATCACTCTCACTTCGCTTGAAATTATCACCCATTTGGTTTTTCAATTATTAACAAATTGGTGTCCAAATCTTTCACCCATATAGTTCCATTTATGAGTGAGCGTTTTGGGAACGAGACCCCTAGCAGGTCTTGTGCGCTCTTCGAGTTATTTATTGTTTTAACACAACAAGATCTAATTTGAGCTCTCAAGCTAATGGGAAAACTTCGCTTAAAAGGAGAATTTCCTAGTGAAATATATATCAGTAACATATGCTTAGGCGAGAGTGCACAGAATTGATATCTACTAAAATCCCCAACCTTCCAACAATTGTTTTGTAATTTGAGTGATCTTATCTTTTTATCTAGTTGACTATCATGACGATGCCAAAAAAGACCTCCAAGAAGAGCCATTCTAACGGGAAGACACGAGAGACCAAGGATACAAAGGGGCCTATGGTACAGGCCAAGGAGGAGAACAATATAAAGTGGGATGAATATATCAATTCATCTAAGATTGTATCAACAGCTTTCTTCGAGCTGCTGTGTGACGGATTCCTCTCCCTTGTTACATATATTTACACGATGATCTTGTCATATGTGAACAAAGACCAAGTCAAAAAGTACAAGCGACCAAAGAAGACAGTCATCACAGAGCCTGAAGATGCCGCTGCCCCACCAAAGAAATCTTCTAGGGAGCGATTTAATGAGGCCTTAGATAGTACAAGCGGCCAATCTTTCTTTGAGCTGTTCTCTTTTGCTTATCTTATTATTGGAGTGCTAGCCGTGTTGACTTTTGGAGTAACTTGGCTGTTTTTATCCGTTTTTGTTGGAACTGGATGGGGTTTCCAATTAACTGTAACATTGCTAGCTGGGATTGGATATTTCCTCCACAACACTAAATAAATAACCTTATAGCCTCTACCGATATTTTTTTTCTATCTTTACATTATACGGATGCAGATTAAATTATGATTATGACAATAAATACAGCTAGCTCTCTGATGATTGTCGCACACTTTGACCAATGAGTTTGAGACCCTGAATCAAGCGTCATACAATTTTTTCACACTTGGAGTTGCGCCCCCTCACGCTATCGGCATTAGCATACCAGTAGATTTGGAACTACTTGAGCTTCAGGCAAATTGGATCTCTCTTGACCTAATAATAATTTGCAAGCAACTATCAGCTTATCGACTTTCTCTTGGACAGGAGAGAGCACACTGTACGCCCTACTGTTAAATGGTGATTGTTTACCTAACAAGAAGTGGGCGTGCTCAAGCCCTTACCTGAAAAAGATTTTGAGCTGACCAATTTCCTCTGCAGCTTCGATGAGAATGAATCCTCCAGATCCTTGGCAATCAAAAAATTTTGTTTAGATTGTGCATCACTTAGAAAAGTGTACCTGAAAAAAGACAAAGAATAGTCAGTGTTTTTGAGGTTGAGGAAACTACAGTAGACTCTGAAGATAATCTTTATCTGCTTAGATTATCGATGGATTAGTTCCCAGTAGTTGGCTTTCTGTAGAGGGCCAGCCAAAAAGGACTGTCTGTTAAGCACACTCTACTTCATCAAGGATCAAACTTGTTTCTGTTCAACTACCCAGCGAGTTAACTCTGTGGGCTGGAATTATTGTATTGAGAAGACTATTGAAATCCTTATAAATTTGTAAAAAGCTCTCAGTCGGGAAATTTCAGAAACTGAATCAAAAGTTTCACTTCCAATAGTCGCATTTCTACCGCAGAGAAGTACCGGTACTTGATCTCACAACTTACTCATGCTCAGTGGAGTAACATACAGCCTGGTTTGCCGGCAGAGTCCAGGGTGTCGTAGTCCAGATTACAGCGTATGTTTCATAGTCTGATGGAATGTTTGTCTGCAGGTGACTTGGTATGGAGTCTAATTTTAGCTTCACATAGACAGCCGTGCTGTATAATAGAAAAACAGTATGGTTATGTTTTACCTAAATGGCCATAAAAACGTGTCAAGTATATTTATTATCATTAATATTTATTAATGCAATGAATGTCATGAAGTCAAACAAGGCCAGCATTTATTATAACTTTGGGCCTGGAAATAATCTCCTAGAACCATATTAATGGCCAAGGATTATAGCTCTAGGGTCTCTGCTCTCTAAGAAACCATTACATGCTGGTCTTCCTCATCAAATTTGTGACATAGGTGATGTGCAGTGAATCTTGTTCAACTCATTAACCTGGTGAGAGACTTTGTAAGCATTCAGAGATATATTATATTAGCATAATCTAATTGATAGGGATCAATTATTCAATTAATTCATGTGACATTGTTCTGACATGTGTGTTTAACAATTAAAAGATAAGATGAGAATTTATTGCAACTCTCACAGAAACCAAGGGGTTTCGATAGAATAGTTTTAAATAAATAAAAGGAAAAATTTTACAAATGTAAAAGGATAGGATATGCCAATCAACAATCAACAGTCAGCAGATATATCAGACCGTCACAAACCTCTTGTGCAGATCGTTGTACTCTAGCTCCGCCTCCGCTAACGCTGTACGAGATGAGGGAGACCAGTAGACTGGCATGTAATCCTGATACACAAAACCCTGTAAATTAAAAAAAACTATTACATTGTTAATAAATATTAATACATGTATATAATAATATACTTAGTCTGATCTTGAAATAAATATGAACTCAAATGAAATTAAATACACATTGCAACCTTAAAAGCCAACGGATGAGCATGTCATGGTTTGGGAGTTGATTTATGGAGATGAGATATGGATTACAACCAACTCTAAATCTTAGCCTGGGCAGGCTGTCGGGGTGGGTGGGTGGGGAGGGGAGGCAGCCTGGATAAATCTGTCATGACCTCTTCAAGGTCACGACACAGACCTGTCTATCGTTTTCATAAATTCGGATTTACGATATAGACTATATGGCTAACACAAACATCTTTGTTAGTTTGACCAAGGAGTAGTGCTTGGTTTGACTTTTTGATTTTTGTTCTTATTCCATGTGATTCCCTGTTCATTTGGCATGCCACACTGTTTGTAAAACTGCTACTTACTTAGGCTTAGCCAGTAGAGACTGGCTGGAGTGAAGGCAATTTATTTACTAAATCCAGCATCTTGATCAATAGACATCGATACACAGACATTGACATCTTTTTCTATATTGAATCAAATTGGACAACTCTCATTTTATTCCGAATTCTCAACTATTGCAATCCATTTTCGAGTTGTCCTCTCTTTTCGAATGGATTTACCCAAGCTGTCCCCCTCCCCACCCACCCCGACAGCCTGCCCAGGCTATCTAACACTGCTATGACAGGCTTTGACACAGAGAGGAAAACTCCAAATAATGTACCTGATCAGAATCAAACTGAATTGAATGCTGCTAACACTTTTCAGCATTGATTATTGTGAATGCTCAATAAAGTTATTGTCTAATAATGTCTTATTGATATATTTGATATCGTTGTTTGCTTTGTGTTTTTGTGTGGCTTATCGATTGGGCTACACTGAATTTGATAGCAATGTGATAAGTTTGCATAGTTTGTAGCCTTGTTTGTATCACAGTCATTTTATGGTAAAGTTGGAAAGACTAGCATCTGAAGCAAGGACTATCTAAATACCTCACTCGATACCACAGAGCTAAGCTAAGGCTACTACTCTTATTTCAGGGTTAGGGTGTAACATCATCATAAATATCAGTAATGAGTTCCGAGCCCTGCAGTAGGGGAGGGGGAACACAGCAGCAGGAGAGATGTATTTTCTGTCTACAGCAGCTGGATAGCATGTCAGATCCTAGGGAGCTGCCGTGTACACATGTGTTCTGTCTAGAATGCCTGGAGGCTAATCCTCATACAAGTGGTATAGAGTGCCGAGCCTGTAGGTAAGTACTATAGAGCTCTTATATAATAACTCTACGGCCAGTACCTGTAGTATGGACTAAACACTAGCTTGTATCTCCTACTAAGCTTTCAACTTTGTCCTGAGGGCTTACCTGAAGGTTACCAGATGTTACGAGTTAGTAAATCATGTGGCTATTTTTGAAGCAAAACTGAAGTACAAGAGGAATTTGAGGGGCAGCCGTTTTTTTCGCCTACTTTTTCTGAATGATGGCCCTGCTCGAAGGTTTACCCCTGTGTCTGTCTTGGCCCAAGTCGAAAAGCCAGCTCAATATACCTTGCGTATGATCATACCATAAGGCCTTGCAAATTCTTTTGATGTTCAGTATCAATCTTATTGCTGGCAATGATTACAGGACATTTCACAAAGGAGTGCAGGCAAGCAACTTGCCCAAGGCTGCAGTAAATCATGCATGGTTCACAGCTACAGAAGAAGAAGAATTACTAGACGAGTTGGCAGAGTCTGACACACACCAGACTGGACCTAGCTGTGATCGATGTGAAGGGGAGACAGCAGTATGTTACTGTCTAGACTGTGGGGATAAAATCTGCCAAACACATTTGGAGGTAAGAAGTTTCTTTGTACTACGGGCCGACTTGGTCTATCATTCTCCAAAAATTTCTGTGGAAATCCTGGCTGTTCCTAATAAGGCATATACAGCACGTATTTTAAATTTAAATCAGGAATCCTGGTAGAACGCCAATGACTTCGAATTCGAAGATTTACATGATTGAAAAGTTTTGTAATCTGCTTGTATTCTGATTGATTTGCTCAGAGTTCATATTGGGAATACCCCCCCCCCCCCCCCGCCCTCCGAGGGAAGACTATATGAAGGGGCAAGGTGGGCAAGTATGCGATGTTTGCAGCTTTCAACCAACGATACTAGGCTGATAGTGTTGTGGTAGGGTGAAAATAACACTGGTGTTTTCTTATTTCACAGCATCACAAGGCCTACTTTGGCAACAGTCATCAGACAGTCAGTATCAAACTATACCAATCTCGTCCTAACTTTTACATTAAACCTCACTGCAGTGTCCACAGCAAGAGACCCATATCGATGATCTGTCAGAGATGCTACAAACAGAACTGCAGCCAGTGTAAATCTGAAAATAACTGTGGCATTATACCTGGTAAGTTTTCACAATCGTGACCAGTCAAGGGGGAGCAACTCTGAATGCACGCAACTGGCTCGAACTCAAATTGAAGGTTAGCATGTTGGACAACCAGAGATCGATTGCAAGGTACTCAATTTTAGAGTTCTGAGATCAGGAGAATATTGCTTTATTCTCCTTCCCAAATTTCCCTTTTTAACATCATAACTATAAATATTCTCATAAAATCATTGTTCAATAATAAGTTTTTTTCCCAGTCATTCAATCATTTGTCTCAGTGTAAACAACTTCACAACTTTCATTGGATCTTATTGACTGTTGTGTTATCTCCAAACAAGAAACTTGGCCGGAGATTCTTTCATAGGCCTACATCATATCGCCTCGACAACATTCACTTAGTTTATGTTTAACACAGGGACAGCTCACATATTCAAATCCCTAGAAGACATTTGGCAGGAGATAGTCGACCAGTTCGAGACTATGCTGAAAACTACAGAGAAGAAGATGTCCAAACTGTGTAAAGAAGAGAAAGTGACATGGGACAATCTGGATCAGGAGACAGATACACTCCAGAGGCAGATTGATAATATAGACAAGTTGGCAAATGAGAAGGTAGGTTGCTTCGCAAAACATAACTCACGTGATTTGATTGATTTTTGCAGATTTGCAGATCAGTGTATTTGTTGGATTTTATTACCTCAGCTCATTAAAGAGAAAGTTTGAGGACCCCCCCCCCCCCGTTTGTAACACCTGAAATGTTTGAGGACCCCCCCTCCCCCGTTTGTAACACCTGAAATGTTTGAGGACCCCCCCGTTTGTAACACCTGAGATGTTTGAGGCCCCCCCCCGTTTGTAACACCTGAGATGTTTGAGGAACCCCCCCGTTTGTAACACCTGAGATGTTTGAGGACCCCCCTGGTTGGTAACACCTGAGATGTTTGAGGACCCAATTTAAGCAGATTTTCTGACATCCCATTATCTCATTTTCTCATTGAAATGTAACCATATCACACTCAAAGCGCTATGAGCCCTCAAACAAACGTCTCACATATTCATGCATCCATCTCTCTTTCTAGATCACAGAAATAAAGCAGATGGCTGAGGAAGCAAAATCGCAAGTTATCACGTGTATAAAAGCAAGGAAAGATCAGGTGGAAAACTTTCTGACAAAACTTCATGATGACATGGACAGATTACAGAACACACATCTAGAGATGCGAAGGCTGTTAGCTGATAACCACGTAACGCAGTTAGTTCTAGTCAGAGATGAAAAGCTTAGTGAACTGACTGCTGTAAATGATCTGAAACAAGAGAGATGTGTATGGCAGAAAAACATCCTTAGATGGGAAGGTTAGTTTACTTCATCTCCTCTTAGTTAACAGTAAAGAAAAGAGCTTGCTACTGTACGCATGACAACATGCAACAGAAACTTTCTCAATTTTATTTTTGCAGAATGTAGTTAATGTGGCAAGTGCCTAAATTACCTGGAAGGCTAAGCTTTATGAGCAACTGTATGCAAATTAGGCGAATGCATTTTTTTAAAAATTATTTTTTCTAGGCGTGAGGACATCACTGTTTCCTTCACTGAAGATCCGAACATTCCCAAATATTTCCTTGCAGCATCAGATCGATCCAGATCAAAATTGGATCGATCAACTAAAACTCATCCCAGATCAAAGGCTCATCATGACGAACAGCTCAACTATAAAATGTTTCCATGCCAATGGTGTACAGGTTTGGAAAGCTAATCTTCTGCACGTAACAGCGCTAACGTGTCACAGGAACATGATATATTATATCATTGATACCCCTGGAGACAGAAGTACCCTCTACTGCTGCAGCATTCACCAAGCTGATACCAATACAAAACAAGCTTTTCAATATGCATCAGAAGTGATTACTGACATTGACTGTAGGTCTACTGGACAGTGGTACACAAGGAAGTTGTTTGCACATGATGATTACTTGGCAGTTATTTCCGATTGTGATGTTGATGATGAGTCTGAATCTGTATTATTAACCATATACAAGCAAGGAAATTGGGAAAAATGCTATGTGGAAAGATTTTATAACTTGGAAGATGCCTGCTTTGATGCGGATGGCGATATATTGATGCTTACTTCAGAAAATACTGTGTCTAAATGCAGATTAGGCAGCAGTGCAAAAAGGCTGGATCAGCTGTGGGAATGCGGCGACCTTCAAGATGTGACAGCTGTGTGCCACTCATCAGGAGTCACATATGTCAGTGGTGATGAATGCATTTACGTCATCTCTTTGTTTGGTGAGTGATTTATCACACAACCACACCTATGGTTCAACTAACACTCACAAGTTATGGTTTAACTATAACAGTGATATGCATTTTAAGTCAAATGTTCATCCTTTTTTGATGGCTTCGATTTTGGCTTTGATGCAACTCTTTATCCTGTCCATTGTACAAATTAATTAATTTAATTAAAAATCTGGCTTCAATGTTTTAGGAGAGCTAATGGGCATCATTCCCATATCAGAAGGAGCCATATCAATAGATATTCATGACAATCGGCTGGCAGTAGAGACTGATGAAACAGTTGATATATACAATATAGATTGATGAGAGAGACAACCCCGACGCCTCGAGTTACTCTGAGGGAAGCACTCACCTTATCATACAGCTGCTGAAACAATCCGAGCTCATGCTGAATAAACTCAGGATCTGATGTTATATAAGGATTACTCCAGTCAGCCATCAGTCCCCACTGTGAGAACTCACTCCTCTGTTTATGTACAGTCTCTCGAGAAAACTCATCCGCTAATATCAACAGAAACACACGAGGTGTTATATTTAGAATCATGATATAAAATTCAATATCAATGCTATATCAATGTTGAGATCATTGATATCTACATATACTGTCTCAAAGAAGATATGCTAGCCATATGGAACTGTATCAGCAATTCTGAAAGAGGCTTAATACCGGATATATATGAAGATGAACACATGTTATTTATTGTGGAGAGCCTTCAGGGTTGTGGATGGTTCGATCCTAAAAAATGAGCTGGCCAACAGTTTTTAAAACCAGATTTACAGTTTCAATTTTTCACAAATATTTTAACCAAAGCTTTATAGATTGTATCGCGTTGTGCCTTAACTGCATCAAGATAATAATGTCACTGGTTATCATTATGCAAGTGTTTTTTCGCAATTGTGTTACTATATCAATAATATTTACATCATTTCTCATATGGTTAGTAGTTTTCTTCTCTTTGAATAAAAGCAGATAACTTCTTCATATAATACAGTGGATAATGTCCACCCTGTGACATGTAAGTAAACAGTTTACCCTGTCCAACCTAAATCTACAACTTTGCCAGTTTGACCGCGTAAATCAATTAAGAGATGAGATCAGTGGTCCTTTCTATGAGAGCAGGAAAGTTTTTCTGTTGCTATACTATACGTTTTCTGTCGCCATGCTATACTAGTACGGCATGAATTATTATGATGGACCTTTGGAATCTGTGATTAATCAATACAAGACAGACTATGAATACGATGGACAATGTCTGAGTTATGTTTTATTTTGTTATGGCTATCTCATTGTTTTTGTACTAACGAGTATTGGATTTAATTTCTATTCCAATTAAACCTGAACATTGATGCCATAGTGATGCTGTATATGTGTCTGTGCCATCTCACTCCTTTAACCTATTTATTGTGACAACCCTCATATCTCATTAAACTTGCCATTGAAAAGTTTAATGAGAATTTTTAATTGTGGTTCATGAAAGACAACAGTTGACGCAACTCGGAAAATAAACATCTCTCTGTTCAATTCCCAGCGGAGCAGAAAAGAGACGCGTATCGTAGAACTTGACATACATCAAGCTTTATTTTAAATTCAATATTATAAATAGAATTGTGAATTATGAATGTGATTTTCTGCAATATTTAAGACTAAAGCGACACCAGCATGTCTGAGTTCACCTGTATTGTCATTAGCGTAGCTGCCAGAAAGGATTGTTGACTCTGCCAACAACTGCCGGGGAGTACCTGTTTAGCAGACCAAGGTATATGCGGAAGACCATTTGAATTTCAAACATCCTGCCAGGAAGTCTTATTTTGTCACAAACAGGTAATACTTATTATATTTTTAGATTGTTAATGAAGTTTAGGATTTGGCTTATTCATACGTGGGCCAACACTCCTACAGCATTGATACAAATTTCTTATTGCTACAATTTCTTTGTATATAATTTACTGTCATTGCTCTGAGGACGTTTGACTGGAAACAGCACACAGTCACTACCCACACAAACTCACAGGACATTGTTAGCACTTCAAGTACGAAATAAAGAACATACGATTGTTTTGGTTATGTTTTAACAAGAAGTAATTCTTGGGTTTAATTGGTTAAAGCTGACTCCTTGGTTATAAGAGCGAAAAACTTTAAGACTGAGCCATAAATATTTAAAAATTTAGATGAGCATCCCAGCATATACGCAACATTGAAGAAACAATTTTTAAAATTCCCATCACTAAGATTAACTTTCTTTGAAAAACCCTTGCAAGAGCCATAATGCTCACTCATTATGGTCTGACGTGGCGGACAGGATAACACAGACATGCTCAAGCCAGAATCCTATATTGGACAACTCTTAACTGAAAATTACGTCAATTAAGTATGAAATCAATCCTATTTGAATTTAGCAAGCAAACACAGCTCCGCAAAACAAGTGCTCAACTGTAATCCACTGCTCACCTAAAATGTTTTGCCAGCCCTAACAACATAAAGTTGGGTAATAGTGACACTGGGAGGTGAATATTTACAATTGACCCAGCAAATTTTCTTGTGTTAGTTATGGTATTGGCTTACTCTAAATTGCAAATTATCCCTTTAAATCTATTTGCACAGCATATGGCATAAAATACTGTACACACATCATGACAGTGAGCTCTGGTAGAGTGTCAACAGAATTTAGAATTAATTTGATGGCAGCGTTTTACAGAATCACCTTAGACGTCGAAATGAAATACAATCCACGATTATTGGGAATGACTTGTGCACTATTGGTGCCTCAATTTCTCAAACCTCAAACAAGTAGGACAGCCGAAGTGTCACAGAGTTGGCAACATAATTGCTGTCAATGACTTTTAAATAAAAGATATCTTTCAGACAGCTGTAATTGAAATTTCACTCAGAAATCATTTAAATAGCTTTTCGCCATCATTGGAGCGACTCAGCCTTTGCAACATGGCGTTCGACAGCGCTATGGTAGCTTGGCCAGTTCATCACTACAGAAGGTTGGTTGATTTGTAAGCTGAACAATTGAATAAATAGGGTCACAAAGGGTAACACGAGTATATGGGTTCAGGTTTTGGGTATAGATCACACATTATTGACCAAACCTTTGTCATTTAATACAGGGGCTTCTCTTTCAATCTCCAGGAGTGCGGATAGGATATCTAGATATATACAGGGTAATTAGTTCAGCCCATGACTGTTGTTTGTGACATCAGTATATAAGGTATCAGTCATTGAGATCAGAGTTAGAAATCTGCTTGGTTTTATCTTCAGCAGCTAGTATTGCCATTACTGGTAAGCGGCTGATTATATAAAAAGCCACTCAATTTGGAATCAGGGCGTGATCACAAAACATCTGGCTCTCACCAATACTGTCTGTGAAGTGATACAATATTCTGATATCCCCAGTATCATTTAGTATAAACTTCAAATTCGTAAGTTTTGATGCATGATGGGATACTGAACAGTGCTTTTGATACATTTTGATGAACCTAAATTTATACTCGCTGGTTTTTACAGGAGGAGATGCACCCATTCAGCTCCAGCGAGGTCAAACAGGGTCACTGCTCCGCTACTGGAAAGGATTGATGAACAGCAGCAGAAAACAGAAAGTGACATTCAGGGTGTAGGAAAAGGACATCACAAAATGATTGCAAACTGTGTTCGCAGCAAACCAATGATATCAAGATCTAAAACTTCAGTCCGTTCAACACAGAGTTCATGTAGAGGAAAAGAAACATCATTCATAGAAACAGGCAAACCAGATCATGGACGTAAAAACAGTGTAGAAAAAAGTTTCTCAGGTTACAAGCACTCCTCACTACGGGCTTCACAAACACGCCCTCACACAGTGGCCTCAGAGAGTGTAGATCGGACGCAACAAATGACTAAAGGTACACTAAGGAGGACCTTATCTAACCCGAAATGGAACAACTCCCTCATGAGATCAGAGAATGGCGATGTGCAGTACTATCGTCCTATGAGCTTATCAGCCAGGCGTAGGAGAACTAAGAGTGTCCAGTCTGAGAAACCGAGACAACCGGAGACTGATCCTACAAAACCACAGCCCATCAAACACGGTAGGTCTACAGATAATCTTAACTATTTCATACAAATATTTTATTGCAATACGAATGATTTTCTGGTCTGCAAACTCAAGAACTATTTTCTTTGTACCCTTCTTGAATCAGCCACGCAAGAATTAACACAATCATCTGCAATAAATTGTTTTGCCGAAAAGGATGGTCGAGATAGTAGTATAGAAAATGTTTTTTTTTTATTATTATGAAAGATCTGACTATTTGAAGCAATGCCTTATTACTGTATGCTATTTGGGACAAAGGTATTTTATAAAATTTGAAGTTATCTTCTCCACGCCTCAGGGTTGTACCAGTTTGACACCAATATTACCTATTAGTCTTAGCTTAAATTGCAGGAGCAGTTAGAAAATTGGAGTTTGATTGGTATAAGTATCACATTACCAAAAGGTCCATGGTTGGTCTTGCAGTTTTATCAACAAAGCGATGATTGCCCAACAGAAAAAATAATCAACTAATTTGTCATCGATCAGCGGCTTGACGTCAAATCTGAATTAAAACAATACTAAATGTCATAGCATTATATTATGACCGATTAGTTCTATCTAGCAGCAAATTTCCTGAACACGATCTGCATGAATTAAAAAACACCACTGAGACATTTTTTGAAGAAATGGTTGTAAGCGGGTGTACCGGGTAGTATTGATTGACATTGTAAGTTGAAGGGATGTTTATGCTCGTCACAAAACATTGCTGCGAAAATATGAAACCACATTGAAGAGTTTGCATCCGTTCATAATGTCATTTCAAAATCACTTTTAAAGGTCGAATAAATATAGTCCAGAGATTATTTGTTTTTGCTCTTATTATGTATTTCACAAGCATTGCCAGTTAAGATTTCTGTATTGATTTGGATTGATCACATGAGAGAGTAAAACACAATGATAATAAGTGACATTACACACAATTTTAACAAAACAAGAGACAGCTTAATATTATAATCACTTGAGAAACAAGCATAGGGTTGTAAGGTATAAAATTACATGTTTGATAATTCATAAAATGCCACTTGCTATTCTTGACAATTAGGCTATAGATAGACTTAGGGACGACAGAAATCTATCAAAAATTGAATCCGATCAATAAACTCGGAGACAGTTATAAGATTGCTCATAGGACATCGGGACTCTATTGGGAAAATTCAGGCCCAAAGACATCAACGCTGCTTTTAGAGTACATTAGATTTTTCTGCCTTTGCCGAGCTGGGTAAGCAGAGGTAGTTTATCAACATCATTATTATCATTTGTATTGTTCTGAATTAGGAAACCTGCCATATGAGTGCAGTGGGCATCTGATTTAGTAAGTAACGATTTGTTGTGAATTCACAGATTAATTTCAACTCCTGACAACGATTTTGCACAACAGCCTTTTTGTCAGAAGTTTTGTTCCATACATTGATGTTACGCTGTTATTGTGGCAGCTTGGGATAGCTTTCGTGGACATATAGCGATGTTGACTGGTGGTGATGGTCTATGCAATGGACAGAGGCAACCAATTTCATTACAAGCCAGCGAGATTCACAACCAAGTTATAAGCGGTAAGTGAAATACATGACGTGTGTGGTGACCAAACAACCTCAATTTTGGAGCAAATATTTGTGTGTAGGAGGGCAAACACAAATCTGTGTCATTGGTTGTTTCTCTATGGC
Organism: Membranipora membranacea; assembly: GCA_914767715.1. Lineage (NCBI taxonomy): Eukaryota > Metazoa > Bryozoa > Gymnolaemata > Cheilostomatida > Membraniporidae > Membranipora > Membranipora membranacea. The sequence goes on from OU612066.1 coordinate 19,772,761, forward strand.
TTTCAGGTTTCATACAGATTTTTTGGCACAATTGGTGGTAATAATGCTTTGGGACATATAACTGGCTCAATTTATTTATATTTCAGAAGTTGGGCTAATTCAAGTGATCAAACTTGGCCTGGGTTGCGGGTAGTTGCATTCCATTATCAGTGACAGCTGTTTGGAATGTGGCTGATAGTGGAATGCCACTAACATGGTTAACATCTCATACAGCAAATACTGGTACACCGCAAGGGACTTTGTTATCCTGTTCAGATAATTTAAGATCACAAACAGAGAAAACAACAATAATTAATTGAGCAGACCATGTATTTTTTCTCGGGGGGAAACATGCTGACGATTCAACTCACTGTGAACTAGCCTTACCTCAGCTGAGATATGGCTCACTGTGAAACAAGTGGATCAATTCTTAAATATGTAAAATGTCAAATAAAACTCATGAGATGATTTTCACAACACAGAAAAGCAAGCGCAGAGTGCCTAGTTTGTCCATGGACAATCAGGAAATCATCTCAGGTGAAGTTAAATTCCTAGGTTTAACCATTCTCTCTGGTTTAGCCATTGACATTGCAAGTAGACGAATATCTGTCCTTGTCCTATGCTGTTTCTGTGCTTGTTTCTGGTAAAAATAGTACACAAGTTATAAATTTGTATCAGACATTGTCCTCTATCATTTGTTGTCCCAAGTGCAGCAGAAACCAGAAATCTGAAAAACAGCTTTGATAAAGTGATCGATGAAAGCAGCGAAAATTATGAACCGAGTATTATTCAAGACGACAGCCATATTATCCAAATATGTTTTAGAAAGGCTACCATCGGAGAAAATTTGAACTAACCTCATATTGGTATATTTGGTTTTTATGCTAGAGGATAAAAAATATAAATTGTAGTTTTAATATTCGGCTCTTTTTTGCATTTTTTTGCTAATTGTCTTATCATGAATAATATAGGCAGCACATTTTTGAGCAGCACTGCTCAGATTCATCTCATAGTATTTTTACTTGCAAACATATATACATACATACACAAACCAGTGATCCCGAGACGAGTTCAAACGCTTAAACAAGGGTTGAGCTGAAGCTGGTATGAACCAAATGTTGCATTTGTTTCCAGTAGAAGTCAAAATCAAATATTGTGTCAATCTTCTTTTTTTTAAATTTAATTACTTTGTATTTTAGAGTTTGTTTTGATTTATTGAAGTGATTCTGTTTCAGATTTAAAAGCTAAGAGCTTACGTAGGAAGACAAAGACAATGATCATGTCTGCCAAGCTTATGAAAGCAAAAGAATACCTTGTGAATGCTGAGGAGGAAGACATTTTGGGTGAGTAGTAGGATGAAGCTAGCAGTTCTCATAGCAGAAGTAATGCAAAGGAATGGACCAGCAGAAAGACTCCACAATTCCACAAACCAAATAACATGGGAAAAAACTACTGGTATAACAACTGTAACGAGATAGATAATCTCGTTATTTTTGTATGCGAGTCATATTTTATATTCATGAAACATTATTGTATATATATATATTATATATATCTGACATCACCTATATAAATTTAGAAACTGACTCCGAGGAAGAAGAGGAAAGAGAAATTCAGAGAAAGAAGAAGCAGACAGCACAACGTCACTGGGGGACAATAAGACGCGATGTCAACGACAAAATACGAGTACGCAAAGGAAACAATGTCGCTGGTATGTCATGGAACATTCTCCGCCATCAAGTACGAGCGCAGACACAGGCAGAGGCAGTCCGGTTGGAGCTGTATGTCAAATATGGTGTAGTAAAACCATCCGCAAATGTGCAGCCTATTGACAAGCCGACGCTGTCTGAAACAGCACAGCAATTGATCACAGTCTTTGAAAATTTAGAGGTGAAAAACATAGATGACAATGTATTTTCTGCAGCAAAAATTAGCAAATTCACTGAGGAGAAAACGCAATCGTGATATAACAATAACCACTTGCGATGTATTTTCCAAAGGAAAATCACAATAGCGTCAATGACAATATATCTGTTAGCGTGAGCTGTGTATGTGAATCTGGCTGCTTCCTAGTCATGAATGACAGGAGACTTTCACCTTTTCTCTGACAACAGCCCACGCCGATCTCAATACAGTTTAGTCATAACGCAAACTTCATTCAACTGTTTTGGTTGTGGTCTTTGGAAGACTCAAAGAGTGGAAATTTAAACCAAGGCAGTCTTATTACCCATATACAGGCTATGAAGCAGTTTCCTGTGGATCTAAAATCCTGCTTGCCTGTCGGAATAGGATTATATTTATATATTTATGTTGCATTTAGTTCTCATCCTTTCCTCTAAGGTAACTTCCTTTTGAATCATTGATCTCTGTGATTAAATCATGCTTCTTCAAATACCTTGTCTACATTTTTCAAATATTAAAACAAAGGAAGACCAGCATCTTGAACTCTATTATATTTTATTGACACTTACCATTTAATTCATTGTCTAAAGAACTTTTATATTGATGATCTACCATGCCTAGCTTAAACAACTATCAATGCGAGCATTGAAGATAATAGTACACTTTTCGAGTGGTAATCTCTAATGTTAAATATCTATTAATGTCTGAACATAATATCCTTCCTAAGAGCTACAAGCTTTGACCATTAATAAATCAAGCTGACATGAGCGCAAGCTTCACAACAATCGGGAGTTGCTCTCCCGCTATTAGCTGGGATCAGAGAGCGAGCAACTCCAATATATACATAACTAAGTGGTTCTTTGAGTATATGGAGTTTGGATTAGCTTTGTCACTCAGCCATGGTTTTTGGTCCCGTGACAAGGCTAAGATTGGATTTGTTCCTGAGCAGAGCTTTTGGTAGATCATGTAAGCTTATAGTTGCAATTTCATGTTTGGTAGCTCAAGCCAATGAACTCCCCCTTAAGAGGGAGTTCATTGTTCAAGCACAAGAGTTGATGGTAGTGACATGCCATTATCATACACAGCCCAATCAGCTGTGGTTGATAACGGAACGCCACTACCAGGAACCCAGACCGAGTTGGAGCACTCAAACTACACTTTTGAATAACCTTCTTCGATCGACGCATTGACAGCCCAACATGCTTTTGCATTCACAGTTTTGTATTTAGATACTAAATATTCGCTACAGAGGAAGTTTGATTGGTGAATGCTCCCACTGATGCCAGCTCCCACAAGTACTTAACAGCACAAAAAGTCTTTGAAATATCAATGTCTGTCTTTGCGTTGGTGCCACTGATACCCTCATTTTAGCTGGGTGTTAAACTGTCTGTTTGAGAGACGTTTTGTTGGGCTTGGCTAATGAAGTGCCACAGAATCCCCAAAAATACTAGTTGAACACTCAGGCTATCTCTTTCTCAGTAACAACCCTCCAGTACACACAACTCAGACTTACCCAATTTTCTGACCTCGAGATCCGATAAGGAGAAATCATTAGCAGCTCGAGCCTTTGTCTCTATAGGCAGGCCATGACAGTCCCAACCTGGTCTGAAATCGACCTTGTGACCTCTCATTACTCTGTACCTGTTAATTATATCCTTAATGATCTGAAACAGAAAATGGAACTTTAAGATGAAAATGGCAGGTTCAAATTCGATCGATGTGTGTATAAATAAACCAGTCCAGCATTAGAGGACCGGAGTTGCTATGAGGAATATACCATAAACATAAATCTAAGTTTCAGGAAGACAAGAACTTTCAATGTCAACGCATTAGTTTACTAACATTTTAAGGAGTTATCTAATCTTTTTCCTCGGGCCCACAACTCAAATTAGGCTATACATGTTATCATTGACACAGCTAAAAAACATGTATTGAGGTTGTGAAACCTGTCATGTAGCCTAGGAGATCTTGAGCTGTGCATGAGACTGCACCGGACACATGTATCCACATGGGACTGAAGTGATTAGAGGGAAGAGAGCCTCAAAGAGACTCAAACCATATACCGTAAGGTCGCGTATTGTAACCACGTGGCTTGTTGGTGAACAGGCCTGAATTAATTTAGTAAACAAAACACAGATTTTAGCCATATCACACCAGCAAGCCCACTGTCATTTAACCACAATATCTAGCCGCCCAGGCAATATAATGATCAAGAAATGTGCACACTATGTGTTACATGCTAATACCCTCCCACCACACTACACAGACCTGACCACAGCCCACAGCTGTCCTACTTACTTCTTCAAAACAAGACATTATGATACATTTCTGTCTGCCATAATAATAAGCATTGCATCGACTGGTTGGAGAAGAAGAATGCTGATTGGTTAACTATTGGTCAGATCGTTTCTAATTGGATGATAATCTTATGTAGTTGTAACGAGGCAAACAACTGCTTGAGGTCAAGGTCACTACATTGAGCTCAACAATTTTATATGTCTCTTCTGAGGTCGGATATTGTTAATAAAAATAAGAGATATATGATAGCTTGTTACAACTGAGTGGTACCCAACTGAGTTAGTATGTATGTTCACTCATTAGCCGCCTGCCTATAGAATTTGGAAACGATGCCCTTATTATAACCGCGGTATGCTTGACTTAGTTTTAACCACTCATGGACATTAACCCTGCGGCTACAATACGCGACCTTACGGTATATTTATAGTAAGGACACAACACAACATTATAATACCAAGTAGGAAATCAATTCTTTTAGTCCAGGGTCATATTAATTCTTACCTTGTTGAGTGCGTGTCCAGTATGGAGATCACCATTAGCGTAAGGAGGACCATCATGTATTATGAACTCTGTTCCCGTATTGTGTTGTTTTTGCCAATCATACAGACCAGCAAAATCGGCAACCTAGCAAATATATTATTTTATATATTATTTCCTTTAAGGGAATAGATAAGCTGTGCTTAGGTGGCCCAATCAGATGAGGTTCTGTAGCCCATATCCTCATCAGGAAGGGCCATCCCTCTCTTAAAATAAACAACAAATTGAGTGTGCTTGTGTTATGGGCAACATACTACAAGGCCCTGGCCGTACAGAAGAAAATAAATTAGCACCGTACATCTGCTGGACAGAGCACACTAGGCATAAACAGTAATAGAAATGTAGCAAATGTGAGTCAGTTATGTGATAGACCTAGTAAGTAAGTATGTGTGGACTGTCTTCTACAACGGAGAGAATGCATTCATAACATTACATGCATACAGTAGTTAAATTTGTAGAGACCTAGTCAAGTGTGGTAGGATATTGCATAACTTAACTATGTTCTGTAATAAATGATCAGCTTTGCTAGTTAGTTAAAAGTGAGTACTAGTAGTCACAAAGTAAACTTCACTCACACCGATCCATAGGACTGCCGAGTTTCTGATTTTGGGCTTGGTGTGGGTGGCCGAAGCTCTTTTTGCTTTGCAGCTGGAAATCAATTCAGAACATTAGCTTTTAACTGCCAAAGTTGGATAATATATCAGACCTGATTGGTTGGGTCATATTGACACATTTCAAAGCAACATCACAACAATATGTTCCAACCAATCAGAAAGTGTTTCAGGTTAAAAGCTAATGTTCTGAATTGATTTCCAGCTGCAAAGCAAATAGAGCTTACATCCTTCCCACACCAAGCCCAAAATCAGGAACTGCGACAGTCCTATGTACCAATCCAATCGAATCATTGAATAATAATAATAATGAATGCCCTACACATAGTACTACCTCTTGAACATACTGTTCTCTGTCATTACATCTTCCATCTGATTTATATGCAGATAGATCGTAAGGCATCTGAGGAAGGTTCAGAGTGTCAGAGTACTTTTTACTGGCGTTCTTTTTAACTTTCTTTGATTTCTGTCCAGCAGCAGAGAGGTGTGTTGTTGATGTGTGTACAAGACAGCCATATTTTGCTTGTGAATGGAGAATTCCGGTTACCCAGTGCTTATATAGGGTTTTATATACAGGATTGCATAGCTTTGGGAAACCTGTATAAGGTTGAAATCGCATACTGTTGCAGAAATCCAAGGAAAAGATCAATTAGTCATTTATGCTACACAATTTTTTTCATTTCATGGAGGCTGCCATGTTTGTGGTCACATGATATATAGCTATGTCCAATCAGACCAACCAATTCAAGAAAGCAGCCAATGAGGCTGAACATCAAAGAATACCCAATCATACATAAGCATTTTCTTGTCCAATGAATGACCCTTGAAATGAGAGGCAGATTGTGATTGGTTATGTGATCAACATTGGCCAGTTGCCAAAAACTCACATTTCATTACAAGATGTTTTGGGCATTTGTATGTGTGACAGAATTCTATCATGAAAACTGACAATTGAGAGTATATACGAAGTTTCACTGTACATCTACCTCATTTTCGAAGATAAAGCGAGCTTGGAACGACCAGTCAAGAGCTACTTTTTTGTGTTGTGTTGAGTTTGTCTTCCTGCAACAAATAATACTTCACTTACAGCCACTCTTGTCTATGCTAGAATTAAAGTACAGAGAGAACATCCATAGATAGACAGAGAAAGGACAACATCATAAATCTAGCAATATATTGTATAGAAGAAGCAGATAATAAGGAGTCAGATATAGTGATCATCAGTACCTAAAATGTAAGTTACCATCATCATTATACTATACAGAGTGAACAATGATGCATGTCCACCCATATCGGACTGGAGAAATTTCTTTTTTTGCGCTGAATGTGATATCTGACTAGAATGAGCTCTGTGTATTTCGCAAGTGGTGCGGTAACTTGTATAAGGTGTGCCAAATGTATATATATATATGATATGTTCACGACTATTTATCTTAAGAGGACTTTTATCAAGGAATAAGAATTCCTCCTTGCTTATATCATATTTGAGAGAATGTTCCCAGTTGTTTGTAAGGGCCTTCACTGAGATAATGAAACATGAGGTGATGAAACTCGTTGAAGAGATTGATATGCCAACCTCACAACTCAATAGAATCACTCCAAGATATTAATAAACTGCTGAGAACATTAGATAAGTTCCTACTAGAAGAACAGGATCTGTGTTCTGTAACTATGTGTAAGATCAAAAGTAAGGGTATACCTCACCCAGATAATTTTGGTATATACACTTAAACCTATTATTTACATGTTTGTGGATAAATGGATACGTATAATCCGGATAATCTTCATGATAAATCATATGGCTACCCCATAGGCATAGATGTATTAAGTCTGTGAGTTACCCTCATACAGACAAGTCTATGCTGGCTTTCTTGCTCCCAAGTGGGAGGGGTGAGATTCTGATAAGGGCGTGTGTTATATAACATATACAATGTTATGTGAGATTCAATCAAGTACCAGGGTGGTAATATTGCCATTATATAAATCTTGTTGTCCACAACACAGATAAGAGTCTGCAGTGTGGCTAGAGTGTTCCACTCATCGTTATTGTCATTGTATCAGCTTGTTGGGATGGAAGGTAGACAGGCACTGTGTTACATTGCACACCTGTATTTCCATGATATGGAGTCAACAAAACTGACAGAATATGAGATTGTTTCTCTCTCAGTGATGGATGACATTGTTTACTCCATTACACCAACTGTTACCAGATGATATGTTATCTGACGCAATGCACTTCCAAGTCTTAGTACATGGTGGTGTGTTTATGACTTGCCACTTATTAAACTGTGGTGTTTTGATTAAGTTATGGCAATAAATCATGATAATCATTACTGGCGTAAACAACTTTAAAAACTGCCCACAACCACTTATTTGTGAGGTCAGGAGATTTCAGCCTGTGGTCAAATTAAAGTGTTCACCACTGTGACCAAAGCCACTCCCCTATATCGGTATGTGGAGCAAAAATTTACTGCCTTCATCAATGCATTTAGTATTCACAATCCGAAACAGCTTGTTTGATTGTTGCAGAAAACACAGGCAGTTTATTTTGTTTTAACTCAATTGTTATTGCCCAATTTTAATCCTAGTTTAGCTAAATCATTGTAATCATGTTGTCAAAGTAGATACCAACAAAAAATTCAATTGGCAGACAAAACAATTTGGCTGTTATACTCAGAAATCATAATTTATTGTCCTTTGTGCATGAATCCAGATATAAAATTGAATAAATCATCTTCTTGTGTACCTAGGGTTGCTCAGTTACTCAGTTACAGTTACAGTACCTGGCTTGTTATCTCCACGATAAGTACTTTATGGTACCAGGCAACATCCTTGTTGAATATTAACAAATTATTACATCAACAATTTAATCTCAGTGCATAGGAAGTAAGATTCAAGCCCCCTCTCAACCAAGAAATTGAAACACATTGCGCAGCTTGAAATGTTCTGACAATGCATTTTAGTAGCTTTGATCCACTTGGCAATGACTAGGCTACGTGGCATAAACATGAAATCTCAGTATAGAATTGTGAAACTTAAGTAATACTGTTCTGCAATCAGCGCAAAGGGGTACTTTCCATCTCTGTGTTGCCAAAGTTCCGCAAAAGTACAAAAGTGCAATGATTGTTTTTCTGTCCTACATCTCTGACTAACAGTAATGTATCCTTGGAGATAACAGCCATGAGCCAATCAGAAAACAGGATAAGCACACTCCCTGATCACACCTCTTCGCCATGTCAGTAACAAAGTAAGACAAAATTTGATAGATAATCAATCAATTTAGTCAATATTGTGATATTCTTATCAGCTGATATCGAACAGCTGTCAAAGCTGATAACATTCTTTGTAGGGCACTTCAGCAGTTATTGCTTTGTTTATACAGTGACGTCATGTTATGTACTAGTTTAAGAACATCAGGGCTGTTTGTCATGTTTTTTCCTTACACATTGGAAACTTGGTTTGCATCACCAACAGAAAATGCTCTTGATCGATGCTGAAAAGAAATTTCAAGTCTTGATATATTGATAGTATAGTTGCTTTCTATTAATAATATTTATTTTCTGGATATAGCCCTATTGATTTCACAGACAAGTTTACATTTAATTGTTGGTTTATCCAGCCGCATAATCTACCTGTACTCTACATCTTAGCGTCTAAAGTAGATTAATTTACCTCCGTATATTGATTATCCTGCATTCCCCTCAGGTCATTATATGTTAGTGGCATAGATGCCGACACCAGCCACCTAGACCAAGATTAAGCTCTAAAACTACCAACTCAATATCTGGTAAAAACGTACTGTTGATTTGCTAAGAGCAAATGAGAAAAGCGATTCCAATGAAACAAGGAGTCTTTAACTCCTTGAATGAAACAAGGCTGTTATGATGCTAGTCATTTCCTCCAAATATATAAATATTTAGATCAGAGTTTGGGTCAAAACTCTCACACTCCCTGTTTGAAGGGTTAGGTACTATGTGGCTCCTGGCACTGTGACCATAATAACAATATCGCCAAAATAAGTAATCTCATTGTGCTCAATTATGAGGAAACCCGGAATTGAATCGATCATTTAGCTAGTCGTAGTCAATTTCATGATGATATATCGAAAAAAATGAGATATTTCCTATAATATTTACCTCCATGCGGTATTCTAAGTCATGCCTCAATCTGGATAATCTCCACTCTAGGCTTATTACTCGGCAATAAATCTTTCCCCTGTATGATGATGACCTTTTATTCTTCAGGGAGAGAGTGGACCACTACACCTACGACCAGATCGAGGCTATAGCCAAACTAGTACAATCTAAGTCCCCTGATGTTAGACCAGAGATAGCTATAATATGTGGTACAGGGCTCGGAGGTCTTGCTGACTTGGTCGATAGTAAAACAGAGATAGCTTATGAGGAAATCCCCAGCTTCCCAAGAAGTACAGGTAAGTTACAAATTGACATCGAGGCTACACCATTATCATGTGTATCTCTGAACGTTAGAGTCCATATAGTACGAGTACCTAACATGTACCCGCCCCTAATTATTAAATTTGAATTCGTGTCGTCCAACCAAATTCCTTGTGATGGTACTTAGTAAATTAGTTCACTCTCTATCGATCAGAGATAGATATATACATGCAATTATAGTATATCACATGATCAGTGTGGGTAAGTTATGATCTGCAGTAGTGATCGAACTTGGAGGGGTCAATGACTCTTAGTATATTTGCACCGGTGGCGACATTCCACTATTGACCGCAATCTGTGCTTTTCGGAGCCTGGTTGATGGTGCACTACCAGCAACTCATGCATAGGTTGAACATGTAAAACTATTCTGCGGAGACCATAGCCTACTGACAATGGTGAAGTTTGAGGCTAAAGCCTGCTGCGAGGTGCATGTCCAAACAGGGGCAAAGTTTGCTGTTAGTAGGGTACGGCAATTGTTCGGAGCTGTGATTTGTTTTGGATATAAAGAGCAAAGTTTTGAGGCTGTCATCATCACTGCATATGAGGAATGTTAGCTCTCTATATTGACCCTCTAGCTTGCTAACTCAGTATTTATGCAGTGAAGCACTATTGTTGCCAGCTTGTAAATTTCTTTGATGCCAGTGCTGAATTTAGACAGCCATTTGTGAATGTTAGAGAGAATGTCTGGTATGACCGATTTAATCAAGGGTATCAAATAGACATGTTGGCTGTATGTACTTTCCAATAGACTTGACAGTGAAAATAACAAATACTGGGGCGGGGGGGGGGGGGGGTCACAAGTCATCTTACTGGTTCTGTAGATCAATCAGCAGTTAAAAACGCAGCCTACAAACCATTTGTGAAAGTTACATGAGAGAATGTCTGGTATGACCGATTTAATCAAGGATATCAAATGGCAATGCTGCATCCTGAAAGAATCGCTACGCCTAGTTTTAACACCTCTGCTCTCTTTGAACGTTTTAAAGTCACTGAAGTTGATGTACATAACCAGAATTTATTGGGAATTCTCCACAATTTTCTCACTTTCATGTTCTCCCTGCTCAGAGTGCTGCAAGTATTCAGCGTTATAGCCTCACCTACTTATTTGGCCCATATGCAGTTTTCTAGGTTGTAATTTCACACTAGAACTATTCATAACAATCACTACTTGAAACCACTGGGAAATACCCTTTCATGTTTTGTTCATTAATCGATAGAGGCTGTTCAAACTAATGACTCTTGTTCTTACCAGGCTGGACCATTTGAAGTGTACAAATATTGATTTGTTGCAAACATTTTTGCTGAAGTCCCCTAGATCGAGGACTTTGTATATATTGGCCCAATAATTGTCCTGACATTTGTGAGGGTGGACAACTCCGAGTATATGTGCATATGGTTTATACTAGTCTGAGCCCCCCAGACTTTTACCACTCGCCCGAAGGCCCCCCCCCCCCCCGGTGAGGGAAATAGGAATAGGTATATACTATATAACTTTATCTAGAAAAGTGTTGCTCCTATACCAACTGGACTCAAATTTATCAAAATTTGTCTTATCGCAACTTTGTTTTTTTCTCTTTTCAGTGCAGGGGCATGCAGGCAAACTGATATTAGGACGAATTCACAAGAAACCAGTCATATGCATGAAAGGAAGATTTCATTTATACGAAGGCTATCACATGGCTCAGGTACATTTGTACTTAGATAATCATAATTGTTATCATAATCATGCAGGCCTACTTTTATCAAAAGTAGGCCATGTATGTATGTATGTGTGCATGCATGTAAAATTTGTTCTTGGAAGCACAGTCAGCTGGTCAACGGATGACCAAATAACTACTGATACTGAAGTAGCTACTTCGATCTGTGATTATTATCATTTTAAACTTAACTTAGCAAGATAAAGAAGGTCACCATATTGGTCGCTGGGAATATTTACCTGGAAATGTTTACCTTTGATGTAACGCTCCCAATGCCTGGCAAGATAGTTGGCAGTGACTGTTATTTAATCTGGATAACCAGTTTTTTAGCATATAATTTACTGTTTAAATTCTACGAAAACCTCACAACATCATGATTTTACGGTTTAAAAGAAACCTATTATTATTGTTGTCAATGAGGCAGTGGTCCTCCATTACAATACTTCACCAAAGTGCTCTGACTGTGCAAGTTTGGCACAATTATGATATCACCTAGGGTTTTGGCGCAGGATGTTAAACCGATACACTGTGAATAGACCAACTGGAACATATGGCGCTTTGGGATCGGAACATTCAGTGACATTTAACATAGATTGCCTCCAGGAAGCATGGCGTGGCTTTCAAAAGATTCAAAAGAGCGCAAAACACTTTGATCTTTTGTATAGGATAAACCAAGTCGCCAAGTCGCAAGCCAGGCTGGAATTACTACAATTCGTGTGACTGGTGACTTTGTGTGGCGGTTACATAACAAAGCAAATACTAAGACTTTTCCTCCGCTCCGGACCTCTGTTATATTTTGTGTTCTTTCTCTGGCAGGTGACTTTACCAGTTCAAGTGATGCACTTACTCGGAGTGAAAACACTGATTGTTACTAATGCAGCAGGCGGTCTCAACTCAGATTACAAAGTAGGAGATATGATGATTCTTAAAGATCACATATTTATGCCAGGTCTGGCAGGACAAAACCCGCTAGTCGGTCCTAATGACGAGAGGTAGGTGATTTGATTACACACTACGATCTAGCTGGTCTTGACAAGCTTTGTTCGGGGGGGGGGGGGGGACAAAGCTTGTCAACTCTCGCGAGCTCGATATCGAGAAAAGGATTGTCCCCTCTTGAAATCGTAGAAAACTCTGTTTATTCCTGGGATAAATTGGATCAAAAAATGGAAATCCCGATTTGTATGAGATATAAGGATCGTCCCACCCCCACCTAACAAAGCTTGATAAGACAGGCTAACTAAGATCATACTTCCAGAACTTTCAGGTTGAATTGAATTAGTATGATTTGGCAGGATTGCTTCTAGCATCTTGGTCAGTTGCATTCCATCTTTATAGTAGGGCAGTCAGCCTTGAAAAATAAGCAGGATTTTCAGGTTCAGTAATAATCACAAGAATTATTTCAAAGCTGGTCCTTTATCCATCCAGGTAGGGTGGGATACCATTCCAGATTCATCCATTTTGTTGCAGCAATCAATAGACATCAGAGTTATCCCCTCACATCCTAGAGTGGGACAACTAATAAATGATAACAGTTTTGTTTTGTGAATTGATGCTGCTTCGTTATCCGTGATATTCAGTCAATCTTTAACCCGGTGTTTAGTTGATCTTGTAGTACTTAAATACCTGTGAGAACTTGATGAATAATCTTAACTACAATAAGGTGAACAAAGGTCCCTTGGGTTTTATTTCAGCTGGCATTTTTCCACTATAAAAAAAACAAGATTTGATTTCCACACCTTGAGGTCATCTGAACTTTACCTTTCCAGGTTTGGACCACGTTTCCCAGCCATGTCAGAGCTTTATACTATGCACTTACGTGAGCTTGCACGCACCGCTGCCAAAGAGCTCAATCTGACTGACTTTATCAGGGAGGGAGTCTATGCAATGATCGGTGGTCCTTCATTTGAGACTATAGCTGAATGTCGCATGCTTCAAGCTATTGGAGCAGATGTTGTTGGTAAGCAATGGAGCATCTAAGCAGTGGGATTTCTTGGTACCTATCTTTCTTGTGTTTGACTGGGGGAAGAAAGTCCCAGGGATGACTGAGGGCTAACCCTTCCTTCAAAGGGCAATGTGTTTCACCTCACTTGTTATGAAGAAAAACTCCCAACTTATTCACAGGACATCCCGGATATTTAGAAAACCATATTGCATTCATAACACTGTACATTGTACAAGCTTTTGTTTACCCCCAATTTATGTTTCCCGCATAGCATGTCCTGGTTGATCACGCCTTCATCAATAATTAAACGTCATGTAAACTGCTTACTTTCAATCATCTTTTCAATGCAATATCTGTCTGTCAGCTTGTCCTTTTTTAATTCTGCACTTTAGTCACTGGGTGCATTTGCAGCAAAGTATTAGGCCTAGGGGTTGTCTCATCTTATAAAAAGGAGGGATAATCCCTCATATCAAAGTCTCCCTCGTAGAAACACCCAAGTCTGCTCTTTTCATTCTGCAATTTGGTCACTGCAGTCACTGTCTCTGTATTCATTTACAGCAAAGTATTAGAAGTTGTCCCTGATATTTTCATGAAGGGAATTCCATAACAATGAAGTCTACCTCGTCTCTTCATGATGGACATTATTGTTGTTACTGTTGTAGATATTGTTATTGTTAACGTTGTTGTTGTAGGTATGTCAACATGTCCAGAGGCTGTAGTAGCAGCACATTGTGGTATGCAGGTGTTTGGTATGTCTCTGGTTACCAACCAGTGTGTCGTCGATTACAACGATAACAAAGCAGCCAACCACGAGGAAGTCTTAGAGACTGGCAAAGAAAGAGCACACGATATACAAAGTTTCGTACTGAAAATAATTCAGCTCATGCCCGATAGCACAGTATAAAGACAAGTTGTTTATTTTTTGAGAAATTTTTTAACTTTGATGCCGTGTTAGGTTTTGCTATTCCAGTGTATGTTAAGAAGCTAAGAAGATGTGTAGAAAAGGCGTAACACACTGCAGCCACTACAACTTCAGCAAAAAGAAATCTTGATCTAACATTGAAAAGTTAAGAGAGCTCTAGCCAATGCTATAATATCAATAGGTCATAGAAGATCAGCTAAAGGCATAACACGAATGTGGATGAAGATTTCATTCCATGTGCTGCATTATGACCAAAATATAAAATACTTTCTACTTCTCCGTGGCAAAAATTTGGCTGGAGGTTGGTGCAGTGTTTCGTGTCAAAAAAACCAGTACCGAACTTTATATTACATATCTAAGATTTGGTATTTGTCATTGATTCTGCAGTCTTAATGTTTAGCACAGCTATGCACTACTATGATAAGAATCGCCTTCATGATACATGTATGTAAATTCGGAGCTCCCTACAAATGCCATATCATCTTGAGACGCATATCCTAGGAAATCTGTCATCTTATAAAGATTGTTATAGTTGATTTTTTTATGGTCATGTGGTCATAGTCTTTCACAATCCAATCTCTCAGATTTTAGTTGATAAGCTGCTGATTGAATATAACTTTATGGATTAATTTATTTGACATTCCTTGCTGAATTTTTGATCAATTATCTAGCACTCTTTTGCTATGCCTAACTATGGCTCACTAAGTTTCAAGGAATTACATCATATTACCTCCACATATAAAAATCTCTTTTTTTTTGCAGAAACAATGTTTTTAAGTTTGGTAGTGAACAGAAATGAATCTCTTTATTTTTGTTGATTTAGTTTAGTCATGTTTGTTTGAATTAATACAGTCAAATTTTTACCAATTTAGACAGTGTAGAAATTCTGTTGTGGGAGATACAAAATACATGAATTTTTGGTAGACTTCTTCCTGCTATTTTTGTCTCAAACACATTTCAGAAATAATTGTTATCACAAATAATACTGGTCAAATTACACAGCTATGGTATATTGATGATAATCTCTATCACTATAATAACAAATATTGAAACACACTGTGGAGAGATTTAGGGCGGATAAGAGAGAAGTATGGTAGGACTGAGTAGTATTGTGCGAAAAAAATTGTATTCTCCATCACCATTCTGGCGTCCTCTATCGGCAGTAGTAAGCAAATCCATGTAAATTTTGTCAGAAAGTAAGCAAAGTCTTGTTTACCAATACATATGGAGCTGTAATGCCATTTTCAGCTGATGTAGGCCATTCTACTGGACAATGGGCAAAGCAAAGAGAATAGAAACTTTTTTGTAAGTGGTACTAGAGAATGTTCCTCTGTAATACGCCTCCGCCACCAAGGCAAACATACAACTTTGACATCATAGGAACATGAACCACAACAAACTAACTGAGAATTGCATCAAACATTACGCTAAAAGTTCCCTAAGAGTGAAATAAGTAAACATGGTCGATTGTTGGTTTCTGGATGGTCGTTATCAGGTAGGTTTGCTGGATGGTCGTTGTTAGGTAGGTTTGCTGGATGGTCGCTGTTAGGTAGGTTTGCTGGATGGTCGTTGGTAGGTAGTCTGTAGTAGTAATACTAGATTGTTTTTTGTAGGTTTTCTTTTCCTTTTTTAAGCAATTGTCTCCAATATGATGTCTGCAAATAACAACTGGTCACAGCACCGATTATAAGATCGTATTATTTATTATATGAAACAATCACCAAAACACACCAAATCTTGAGAGAAAGAGGTTAGGTTATAAAGATTGTTGTAAAGATTAGATTAGATTAGATTTTAAGTATATGTAAGAAACAAACAAATAAAATTTCTGGACCAGTACTATAGATATCATCTACAACAAGTTCATCTTATTTTGATTTGGTCACAAACACTCGTCATAGTAGATGTTTGTAGAATAAGTATAATTTTCTGTTTGAAAAGTGTTGTCACATGAAAATTCAATATAAGGAAGAAAGAAGGGCGTAACAAAATAGAAAAGAACACACAAACAGAAAAGCTAAAATCGACCAATCGACTTTGCTATACACTGTGTTTCCAAGAGTTTGATTTGAGCTAGTTTTGGGGCTTTTCAATCCATGCCACCAGCCTCCCAGTTCACACTGAGCTCGATGATTCATCTCGAGCTGAGTTGCTTACGCTTTATTGTGCCAGTATGGCAGAGCTGTAAGCAACAAAGACTCCAGATTGGGAGACATGGGTTCAAGTCCTGGAGGCGGTGGAAGATGTGTTTGAAGTTTCAGGTCAATATCAGCCCATGGGTACAGATGCAGTTTTCTAGGTTGAGCCAAGAGGGGACAACTCAGTTCAAGCTCAAAGATTACATTTAAAACACAGTGTTAGTCAATACAAGGGAGGTGTGTGGTAGGCTGATTGTGTAGTAGTATTTCATCACCAGGGTTACAGAAATGATGACTTCCATCAGATATAGCACAGGCAGGTAATAGGCGACCAAAGCGGTAGCGTCACTGCATAGATAGCAAGCAACATCTCACAGAGTTGTCAGTCCATCCAGGTATAATCAAAAAATCGCCGTTGATGCAGAGATCAAACCTTGCTGATTCCTCAACCTTCTCTGTATATATTTCATCTCGGTACTCACCTTGATAGACAAAAGTTACAACAAGCTAATATAAAACTGTGCATTCCATCTAGGAAGAATGTTGGTCCTCATTTTCACTAGAGCGATCTAAATATGCGATGTAATTTGTCATCCTCAACACAGCATTGTAGCAATAAATCTATACCACCTATCTTGAAGGGCCTCCACCTCAATAGTTCACATAAAAATAGCATAAGCTGTATTTTGGCAAAGGTGAGTTAACTCTCAATAAGAGAACATTCAAGCGAGCGGGTCTTTTTATTATCATCTTTTCTTGCTGATAATGGGAAACCATAACAGCGCCATGTCTCATTATATTGAGATTGTGTCTAATGAATTTCCGTAAAAGAGGAATGTAGAACCGATCAGATAAGCTACCTTTAACGATGTGAGCTTCTTGTTGGTGACCATTGAGAATATGTTACTGAACAAGATTACGGTAATGATAGTACCTTACCTGTGCACACATCTAGGATCCATATCCGATTATCACTATTCTTGTTCGTTACAAGCACATAGCTATATTTATAGCAGGCAACACCTTCTGGCTCTCTTATCTGATCGCAAAACTTCCACATCAATCTGCCTGTCTTTATGTTGAACCTAAATACGGTATCTGTACCCTTGACAGAGACCACAACACTGTCATCTCCACTAACATCCAGCGCAACACATCCTGGTGCCAGCAAGTCACATGGAATTTGCCTAATGCAGGTTCCACCGATCTGGTAGATTTTGAGCATTTTATTGCTAGGGTCGGGAATGATAACTTCGTTATTTAGGATACGCAGTTTATTGAATTGTACATATGGGACATCGGTTTCCCATTCTCTTATAAGATCGCCTTCTCCCGCTCTGCCGTCCTCTGTTGCTAACTGGTGTACTTGAACTCTAAAGTTTGTTCCACTTTTCCCGACAAGGAGATAAAGTTCATTGCCACATGCTGCCACGCTGGTAACTCCGTTTCCTTTTTGCTCTAGTCCAAATCTGATAAAAGGCTCGGGCGTAACGCTGTGCTTGATATCGATTTTGAACACATCCCCGGTCGTTCCAACATATAAAAAATTTTGATGGTAGCACACAGCTTCTGGTTCATATTGAGCAATCCTGTAGCTCGTTTTTAGTGTCATCGATGATGGTTGAGGAGTATAATTATGTTGTGAGATTGGTTGTGGTAGACGGGAATCACACATCTCCTCGAGCCCCTCGTTATCTACAGAGAGTAATATCAACAGTACAACTAAGAGCCGGTCAGAACACTAAATCATATGAGTATGTAATTGTTGGAAACTTTGCTCGTAGCCACTTACTTAAAACGTAATGGACACTTAGCAGTTGTTCATCTACTATATTTGCCATGAATACACCAGGTATGAGTAAGTAAGACATTTCGTAGCCCTCTCTTTTCCTATACACACCCTCTGTATGTTGGTTCAGTGGCAAGTTTTAAAAGTGTACATTGTAGGCATTAAAATAAGATATATATTTTTTCAGTTTAGGCAGTGTGGACACTGCAAACAAGAAAATTGAAGTTAACTACATATGACAGATGATGCTTACATGTTCACATATGCCTACCTGCGTTGTCTTCAGCAATGTCCATCGGTGTTTGCTGGTGCTCTTTTTCCACTAATGCAGCTTTCATATTCTTAGCTAGTTTGTGTAGCTCGGAAGCATCCTCAGGGCTTTGATGAAGAATATCCCCTAGATCCTTGATGAAGTCAGCCAGCTCTTGGGTGTGCATCTCGGGTTGGTTGTGAACTTTTCTCAGTGTTTCCACAGCCTGTTTGAACCATTGCTGGCTTCGATTGGATGAGAAAAGGTTTTCTGGTTTGGATTCCCCTGCATCTTGTTGCGGTGTGCAATCATCCTCAGCCATTATACGATTGATTTCTTGTTCTAGCTGCTGTGCATAGTGATCAGAGACTGGCTGCTTGTCATCTATAGTGCCGAGGTATTCAACCACACTGAGTATAATTTCAGGTCTAAGGGAAGCTGCAAGGGAGTCGTTTTTCATCGCCTGGCCCAAGACCCTCATCGCACCGTTCAAGAATTCCTTGCTCTTAAATGCTTTTCCAAAGTCAAGTAAAATGGTTGCCTTAGTCAAGCTGTCCGTATGCGCTTGGATCAGGAACTCCAATCCAAGATCTTTGGCTTTCTCATAGTACATCCTTGCTAGATTCACTTTGTTTTTCATCTCAAAAATTCTCGCAATCATAACAAGACAATGAGCTATTTCTCTTGTGGGGTTCCCTATAAGGTCAAGTTTGGCCCAATGACTTTCTTCTGTCTTTAATTGAAAGACAGAATCGATCACTCTCAATGCTTTACCACATTTCCCACTCGTTGCTGCGTCGCGAACAAGAATCGAGAGTGCTTCAAATAAGCATCTGAGAGCTTCATCGATAGCTCTGTCGCCTGCAGCCATGATCGTGAGGCCATGCTCCATCAAAAAAAATGCTTTACTCCTCATGCTACCTTTGTACTCTTCGGAACTGATGAGCTCATGAGCTTCAAGAGAGACTTTTTTTGAGACTCTAGGATTTTTATGTTTATAGCATTGCGCCAGGTGTCTAAGAACCATCAACAGTACTTCAATGTCTTTGTCTTTGGGTTCTTTGTCCTTTGGTTTGCTGCGAGCCAAATCATTCTTCAACCCCTCAAATGCTGTGAGAGATCTATCGAGGTATGCTGGTTTATGTTGAAGGCGCAAAAGAGAAAAAGCGAACGCAATCCTTCCACGATAATCTGTCGCACTCAAGTAATCAGGGTCAAGCCCATTTACCACTTCCTGCCACTCGCTACAGTAATAGTGTGCAAATGTCTCTGCTAAACGTGTGGTCATGACTGTTTGCTTCAGTAAATACTCTACTGACTCTCTGCCCACCAGTTCACACTGTTGCATGTGTAACTGCATAGCAATCAGTTCTTTGCAAATAGCGAAGAACTCGATCCTTGCCATTTTCCATGGGGTAACAGAGCTTGCATATCCAAGGACATTACCGAAGTCAGAGGCATCACCAACAGTTTTACAGGCCCTACCTTCCACCTCAAACATGTCATTATGTGAATCCATAGCCAGGTAGCAACGCAGTCTCGAAAAACACGCATATACTAGTATTTGTAGCAGGCGATCCGCAAAGCTGTTTCCATAGCATTGTCTCATGTTCTCAAGTGTTGACCAAGAGTCGTTTCCAGTCCCATCGATAATGGTGGTGAGGTCTAATAATAAAATGGATGGGAAACGATATAGCTCGGTTTTGACATTTAATGTAAACCCAGGGGAGTAGAAGTCAAATTCAGGATGGAATTCAAATTTCTTCAGGTCTTCTTTCAGCATTCGCAGATTTATTTGAATTCTTGAGTCACTTTTCTCTCTGTTGTATTTTTCTCTTCCTTTTTCGAAAATGGAGAGCAGAGTTTCTGATGAATACTCTTGACTCTGTTCTGTTGGTGTGGCTTCAGCTATATGCTGTTCATTTGTGTAGAGCAGCTTTGTGAACATCAACATGGATGTGATGTCACCTCGAAGAGCTTCTTTTTCTATTGGATGATCGAGCACTTTCTTGTATTCCGCAAGCAGCTGTGTAGGCGTTGCAATAAATCCACCTGAGTCTGTTCTCCAGGAAGATTGTGCTCTTGTAGGGATATTATCGGATGTAATGGTGATTCCATCAATCTGGTATCCGTGCATGCGGCCATCAACAAACCAGCCCGTCTCAATATCCCTGTTGGAATCACCATTCAACTCATCAACCGCGATAGAACTGAGCTTAGTTTCTTTGAGTGCGCCAATAAGGAAGTATGTGAGAACCGCAAGTTTTTCAAAGTGTGGGCGATCAAGAGAATTCTCAATTAGGAAGAGGAACTCAAGATCAGAGTAAGGTGTAGCCTCCCCTCTTCCTAATGATCCTATCCCGACGGCTGAAAACTTGCAGGGTGGTTTCACTGCTCCCATTAGCTTAACTGCACAGCCGATTACATCTTGTGCAAAGTGTACCATCCTTTCATTTGAATTTGAGACAGTTTCTCTCTGCTCATCCAAGTGTTCGACAAGGTTTGCTTCCGTCTCAGATCTAAGTTGTTCTACCTGCTTTTTCAGCGACCACCGGATTTCTTTCAATTTCAGCTTCAATGCGTTGACGCTGCTGAAAAACTCGTCTTGTTTTTCAGCAGTGCGGAAGGTGTGTAATGAACCGGTACCATCGCGACTGCCGACAAGATATTGAGAAGCCACATTCCAGGCTTTCTTGCTGTGAGTATCATCTGCTGTGGCAGGAGTGTCTCCTTCAACTGCATTGTACAGTGAAAAGGCCTAAAACATAAATTAGATTATTTCTAAACGTCATTTTTTTGATCCACATGACCAACAAAATGTTGTTGATGAAGATACAACATACAGTGGTGTGCATACCGCTGCACAACACACAGGTCTTCAGCTAGAAACCATGAGTCAAACGCTGTTTTGAGGCCTTCTTTAATACTTGACCTACTCATGGCCGGCCCCAGCAGCATAGATCCACCTCCATCTCAATCCATCTCATCAAGCCCTCAGTGCATATTGTCAGTTTCAGTATTTTGACATAATCGGTGTGTTCAGGCTGTTGCACCATTTCTTCATTGTTTCAGTGCAACCATGTTCACTCTATCGCGCTCATGCTTGTACTTTAAGCCAAACCAGTGCAGAGAGGTTTGCTTTCAATCAACTCTTCGACCCAGAGTCGCTATTGTCAAGGCATCTGCCCCTCGTGCAATAGTATTTTACTCAAATTCACCGTATTGAGCATCGTTCAACTCAAACACAAGTCAGGGAGATGACTTGCATGCGCTACAGCCAGTGGGCTGACTGTGATCTCCTATCTCGCTATGCCTGCCTTTTGCGGGGGCCAAGCTTTTAAGCCTATGCAGGGCTGTATCCATGGGTTTTGAAGTGGTAGGGCCAGGCGAGGTGGGTGCGGGAGGGGCGCAAATAACAGAGGCAGTTTTGAGGCATCCCAGCCATTTTGCGAAGAAAATTAGTGGTTGAAAAGAACACAGTAGGTAGGAACAAGATCTTGAGTTACTAGTTTACAGAGAAGAAAAGAGGATAAATGGTAAATAAAATATGTGGTATTGCTATAATATTGTCCGTGAAGAGATTTAATAATAGTAATAATCATTTTTGTGTAAGTAATCGCCGAAATACTGATTTTATTGACCACTACAGAAAAGGCTTTTGGGATGAGACGCTGTCAAATTGCCAACATTGAACTTTTACAAGCTGAATACCTCTCTGCAACCAATTTCGAACACGCAATGTGCAGAGGTGGATTGTACTAGTTTGGCCCAAAGGTATGTTTTGAGATGGGCCATGGTGCTGAAGGATTGATCACATGTGTCAGTTTTAGATGGTATTGATGAACTCCAAACCTTATGACAGGCAGAAATCTTCCATTATAAAATGCTTCATAATCCCTTCATATAATACAAGAGGCCTCTGAGCCCCTGTTATTGACAAACATAAATAGAGTCAATGTGTATTCATAATACTTATGGCAATTTTAGGAGTTCAAAATTGACCTCATGGAAAAGTGGTAGGGCCATGGCCCCTTGGCCCTACCTATGAATACACCCTGAGCCTATGTTAAGTTTATAGTTTCTCACCTTAAATGCATCGCGCCAACTTGTTGTTTTCAGATATTCTTGTTCATAATGCTCTGCCAGGCGTAATAAATACTGTGCTTGAGCTTTGGTGTTTTGGATACCATGTTTCACATATTCTCTTTGAAAGTCTCTGATCCAAGAAGGACAATTTTCTTTTGTTCTTTTCCTTAAATATGTCATTGTTCCCACAAAGCAACACCTACAAAAACAGTAATAAATATCAGAAATAAGTTAGGTATGTCCGGCTCTCAGACAATTCAGAAGAATGTTTTAGGTGATTGGTTACTGAATTAATACATTCCAATATTCATTAAGTTTCCAGTTTGAATTAAAAATACCATTTTCATCCCACTAGGTTTGGCTCTCTTTCAGCTTCATTCACTCGTAGGCTGAGTTGACTGTGAGAATCACCAAGCACTCTGATTTCTCAGGAAAATGCACGAGTGTTGTTTGAACTACTTGCATATGTTTTATGACTAATTTGCACAGAGCCAATTCTCAAGTCCAGATTTAAACTTAGTATCATATTTATAGGGCTTACATTGTTAACCATGGTACATGCGTTATCAGACACCAGAGCAAAGAGGGTAAAGCTGAAGACGCTGTCCACCACATACAGTAAATCCCGCATTGCGTGAAAAAGGTCAGAAAACTGAGTGTCAGCATTATCTCCATCAGTCTATCATCTACTCTGCTTGGGGAAGTCATGTGATTTAGACTGATCTCTAGAATCAACAGGAGAGTATAGCCTACAGGCATTGAATTCTGGATAATGGTGTAGGTTTTACATATTTTACTTCATAGAAATAACTGATAAAAAGCTGGAAAAAAGTAAATACTTGCATCTTTAGGACTCGTATGAGAATATTCGCGCAAACGACACAATAGCAGCTCAGATTGCCCAAAGCATATATTGTGTTATCACACAGGAGCCTTGTTTTTTATGAGGTCCAAAGTTGCATACCTAAACCGCATTTAACTCCCTCAATATACATAGTACCTGTAACTTGGTCGACCTGTGCGTGAGAATCACACTTAGAACATCTATCCATCAGCAGAGCCATCATTCCAAAGGAGAAGAGAATACTGAAACAAAAATAGTTACCATTCTGTGTATCATAGAGCGAAGCTACATAAGGTCAACCAAAGAAGTGTAACCTACACTTCATAAATCACAAACTGCATGTTCCATCAAAGAATATCCGTTACCCGATTTTAAGGAGCTAATTTATCCTGATTTTCCTATTTCTAACCAAAATTGGCTGCATGTTGTCTGTTGCCGTTTTCTTATTTCGGTTTGTAGCAAGTTTTCAGATAAGTTGAACATAAGAGTACTTACATCCATGACATAGATGTGTTTGCAACTAATGCACTGTATCCTTTTGGCATCATTACTATGACCCACCAAATCCCTTGAACTCCAACACAATCCACAGATGGTGCCATAGCCACAAATCCAAACACTTTCAGTTCTGACAAAAAGCCTTTGGGTTCCATCACTAGTTTGCAGCGCGGACCATCACTGCGCAACCTGTCATCTATGTAAATAAAAAACATCAGTCACATCTCCTATAGCATTTAGGCATAATTTAAAACTCTAATAGATTTATTGAAACATCATTGCATTGCCAAATACAATGATATTTCAATATATCTATTGCAGCAATCAATTTTAGGTTTTTGTTTAGGCCTGTTGGGATTGATTAAAGTTTGCTATGTCTGTTTCAATTTTTTTAAGATGTCACAAGAAAATTATGATCCTAAATTATTTTGACACCTCGCGCACACATAGCATATAAAAACTCTATTTCTACAATTTCTGTTAAATCGCAAACGTACAATCCAATCACATTTGAGAACCTTTATTTATAATATCAATGGCAAAGCGATGTTATTTGTTACAGATTATGAAGTTGTGTCCACAAGGGTCCACTTGCTTCACATTAGATGTTTGTAAGCTGAATACACTTGTCATCAATTCACTATAACACAATAACATCACAATTTTGATGGGACAGGCTGTTATATAAATAAATATAAGGGGTATTGGCCATCTGACCAGCTTAGGGTCAATGAAACTTAGGGCTAACCACATCTGGGTTTGTGATTGGTACGCCTTCTAGTTCTGGTGACTCCATGCTGTTGTTCTGTTCTTCTAGTCCTGAATATCTTCAGAAAGGTACCTAAGAAAACAGTCAAAATCTTTACAGTATGTCTGAGGTTTCACAATAAACATTGACCTATTTAGCATGGCTACAAAAATTTCCACTGTTGAATTTTGATAGAGAACATGTACAGTGAAACCTTGTGCGACCTTGCAAAGAGATCCCGCAGGTGTGAGCTGATCAATATCGATGATATTCACATAATCTATACACGTTAGCTTATGTGTTTAGCTGCTTTATAGCTGTATATTCCAAGGGGTTTGAGGCTCAGAAAGCATGTCACCATGCTTTGACAACAGTTTCCTCTTTTTTTATAAATATTGAATCATGATCGAAGACCCATAGGTACAGCTGAAGCCTTTGCGCAAATCAACCTCACTATGAAAATTAGCTATTGTAGTGATAGGAAATACAACTGACGATAATACTGGTGGACTTTCTGGAGCACATACTCTAAGTACCCTCCCTGCTCTTAGTTATCTAATCATACTAAAAAAGGACAAAACTCTCATGCAATCCTATTTATGGTGAAATCAGGATGAGCTATGTATCTTATTGGAACTGAAGCCCCAACTACGGTTGACTAAAACCGCCAATTTTTCCCACATAAAATTCCCAGTGCTTGTAATTATGGCGGTTTTGGTCAACCAATAAGAATGTCTTATTGGCGGTTTTAGTCAACCAAAACCGCCACACAAAAAAAAACAAGCATGATGTGCAGCTACAGTGGCGGTTTTAGTCAACCAAAACCGCCACTGAAAAAAAAACAAGAATGATTTGCAGCTACAGTGGCGGTTTTAGTCAACCAAAACCGCCACTGAAAAAAAAAATAGAATGAATTGCAGCTACAGTGGCGGTTTTGGTCAACCAAAACCGCCATAATTATAGGCACTGGGAATATTATGTGGGAAAAATTGGCGGTTTTAGTCAACCGTACCCCAACATCTGAACTCTATAAGCAAAGCTAAAAACAGTGAATGGGTAATGTGGCAAAGCTTTTGGGGGAATGCAAGAAATTGTGCATAACTTGAGCACAATTAATGTTTTGTCCTCCTGTGTGTTTTACTAATCTAAATTTCATTAGTAACGACAATTATTGACGGGAACTATTGCGCTTTACTTTCACACGTGATCAACTGTAAAATTATTTGCTCTGCATTAAATATAAATGGAGATATGTTTGATGACTAGGACTAGGGGGTCTTGCTTACCTGATAGGCCATTTGAATTCAGTGTAAGTGTTTCCCTGACAATACATATCACAAAAGCTATTGCCCAGCACCTGAAAAACCACACATAATATATATAACGATGAGCAATAAAAAACAAATTCAAGAATAATCATAGTGTGGGTAAGCAACTAATACGCAGTTATTAGAGTAGGGCTAGATCAAGTTCCAGCTGCTCCCTTCCACTGGTCACTGGTGACTAGCGGATCCGGAGCAACTCTGAATGCAGGCAAATGAACCAAACTTGGTCTAGAGTAGGACAAACGAATGATGCAGCTCCCTGGAAAGTGTCGGCCATTGTTTGCATTTTTTCCATTCTGGCCCCATCATTATAAGAATATGGAGGAGATCGGCTTTTTTGTTTCGACTTTGATAGATAAACTCACAAGTCAAGGCAGAGCAGAGGTGTAAGTAAAACCTGGGAACAGAACAGTGTGAAAGCTTCCAGTACTATCCATACTGCAGCATAGACAGCAGAGAAACACATGAGTAGAACTGGCACCAGTGAAGATACAATAAATAATGTCCAGTAGTCTGTACCCATTATGTTCTCCTTGTCAAATTAGCTGTCGTTTGTTGTGTGACATCAATTTAATCAATTTTAAGCCTAAAAAAGAATGATATGAATCTTGAAATATTGCAGGTGTGGTATTAAAATTGAATTATTTCATTTAACTCTTTACACATCTTAATTGTAATATTCAATGTAATTCATTACACATTCTAGAGATGGGGATTGATGTTGTGAGTTAAATTGAAATATTGCAGGTATTGGTTAATTCATTACACATCTTAGAGATGGGGATTGATGTTGTGAGTTAATGAAATATTTACTGTACTAAGTGCAACTGTGCTAATCTTTACTTCTCCAATTCCACGCAGCACAAGTCATTCTGTCTGTGCACTGGTAATATTCCGAGGCATTGACTAGATGAATCATGTTAATTTGATTTTTATTTTTTATTGAAATTATGACATGGTACACTTGTTTGGTGCGATTTTCCGAAAACTAAGGAATTTTGATCGCATTAACAGCAGGACTGCCAAGTTGTTGTTTGCAGTCACTGAAACAAATGCCTTTGAGTGCTTTTATAAATAATCGCGCTGTAAAATTAGATGAACTTGAAAATGCACTGTTAGGTGTTTTCAATTCGCTTGCAACAAGCTATAGAATATGAACAAAGAATGAGTATATTGAGGATAAGGGAGATTTCTGGCCTGTAGCAAAATTCCCGTTTGGGCAGTTCGAAAGAAGCACAATAACAATGCTAGCTGTGAAGCGCAATAAAATTAGTATTGATACTTGGCCATACAGTATTGTGTGTGTGTTCATGCTTAGAACAAGTTTGATCCAATTGCCTGCATCGGGAGTGACTCGGCATGCAGGCAAATGGACTATAATGAGGCAATTGGTAATCATAATCTTCAGCCTGTGGTATCATTCATAGATGACATTACCAGAAGGCAAATGAGCAAGGTCGATAATAACCCTGGTCATCCGCTCAGAGAGCTAATAACTTATAAGACCGGCAGGCGAACACGAGTTACCTTGTCAACAAATATGCCTGTTTGTCGAACAGCGAAATTGATGAGATCATTTTTCTATAAGTATGGTAAATTTTAGAGTTTTATTTTAATAAAACCTTGTAAATTTTTATTTTTGCATTAATTAGAACAATTTTTTCTAGTGGAATTTTCTCTGGTGCATCATTTCATAATGATTTTAGGAGGAAATAATAAAACATACATACAAACTTGGTCTAGTTCATGCTTAGCTTTGCCAATGTGGTATGATTGACAGAAAGTTTAATACCTTTATATTTTATAGAGTTATGGTCCCTTTATTGTAATTCCGAAACACTTCCTTATCTGGTATGCGGGTAGTGTCTTCTTTGTAGAGGTGGCTCAGAAATAATAAGCGATTTATGGCTTTCTTCATAGCATGATGAGTTTATGACCACGGTCAGCCTCTCAGCACCCACATATCAAAGGGCTAGGGTCTATGCGCCTATCTATGTATACGTGTTCGTGGGTAGAGAGAACGCTGTGGTTAGAAATTAACAATATGAACGGAAAGCGTTCAGATTAATAACATTAAGTTCAAAAAAGATTTATCCACAACGATATTCAAAACAAGACAATCATTCAACCAGGCCATCAAAGGCTTATGACATTGTTTGAATAGCTTGAAGGTAGAAAATGGACACCGAATATCTGCATAATAATGTCAATGGCTAGTCAAGTATTTATACTCTTTGATAATGTTGAAAACATTATGGAATAAATTTGTGACCAATTAAGCCAACCAGCTAAGTATCATGGGAAAACTGGGCACTGCGGCATCACGAGTAAGAAAGAGCCAGGTACTAAATTCCTGTGATGTTACTCCTTCGCAATGCTACATTTGAAAAGATTTTCTCTTCCTGGAAGTGATAAGAATAGGGCACTTCGAAATTGAGGTGCCACTGCCTTTATATCTTCTACATGAAGCCCCCCTCCCCTGAGTCAGATCAGTGGAATCAACTTGATTTAGTCGGTATGCCCCTTACAGGGAGGCGAAGCCAATGGAGATCATGAATTTTGTTACTGATATACAGAAGGCCTACTTTAGACTAACCCAGTTATCTGTTCATGGTACCTAAGCGGCAAAATATTGCTCACTACCTTTGGCTAGATAAGATTGGCCAAAGCAGTGTTCAATTAGTAAATATTAACACTCACTTCCAATAGAAGATTACTGTTATTGTTAACAATTTTCGCTTGTAACTATGGACTTGTTTATTTTATGCAGCTCCAAATTAGCAAGGGGAAAACAGCATTGAGTCATTTTATACTGGGGATTTTTTATTCCCCCCCCCCCCAAAAAAAACCTTCTACTTGGGCGCAACATTATTCATGGCAAGAAGCAACAATTAATGGTAGCATATGATAGACTTATAACTAGTCTGAGCCCCCCCAGACTCTTGCCCATCGTCCGACGCCCCCCACCCCCCCCCTCCCGATCGGGGTAAACTTATAACAGCTAATAATTTCAGACTGTTTCATGCAGCTCTTCATTAGATCATATCGCCAAATGTGTCAGGTATGTGTGAAATATTAAACTACTCGCTGCCAGTCAAAATGTACAGAGTAACTGACATTTATCACCAACATTTATTGTTATACCGACAAGTCTCACAAACAACAATGAACCCATGTGCTCCCGTTTTTACTGGACCAATTATTGATAACCAATTGACCAGTTAACTGTTTTAAGGTCCATATATGCAGTTAATGTTAACTTCCACTTTAGAAAATGAGCTGAAGAAAGAAATCTGATCGCATCCACGATTTTGTGACTCCTCTAATATCTGACTGAAGGAAAATAAGCATGGAAATGTTTTACTCACCTCATAGAGCAGCAAGAATGAACTCAATCTATGATTTCTAATGTCCATGATTTGTTGTGTCATACTAAAGCGTCATGCATATGATATATAGTCTATATTATAGATATGACATACTATAATATATTTTATAGTCTTATTTCAGAAAATATGGTCTCTCCAATGTCCGTCGCCTCACATGATGCGAACTGTGAGAGGATCTTCTTGCTCGTTTTTGCGGTGTTAATCCAATCAAGGTTAAATAAGTCTGGTGTTATGCTTATTTTATTTCCTTATTAACTCTAGCAGAACTAATAAAACCTTCTATACAACTATATATAGTTAACCAATCAAATTGATTTTTTTGTCTTTGACCACTTATTTTTGCTAATCTTTTATGACAGGAGTGTTCTGTAGCGCATTGCAAACCATGCAAGACCTTTTCCAATGCTATGAATTTTTGTGCAGAATTAATAGTAGATATGTTCAAACGGGTGTCAAAAGTTGGTAGAGTGTTTAGTCTTCTATTCAGAGTACCCCATATTTCATCGTACAACATCCTAAGCTTGTTATCTGAGGATTCAGGTTCACAATACACTCCTGTCTGTATAACAGTTTTTTATTAATATCGCTGTTGCCTAAAGCTACATAAACAACGATTGATTCCAGATCAGGCAACAAAACCAATCGTCGATCTATGAACAATGAATGTATTGATCTTTAGGACAAAAGATTAAAAAAACCAAATATAAATGAAAGTCTTAGGCATGAACTTTAATCCTAATCATGAAAAATCTCCCTGTTCATGTGTCAGGTCCAGTGTCAATAAAACCTCAGGACCTCACCTGACCTAAACAAGGCTTTTCCATAGCGCCATTTTTGATGAAGGAACTCATCATAGCCATAATATAATTGAATCTTTAATGTAGTATGAAAACTCAATATTTCACATCAAAAAAATATTACAACTTTTTATACCTGAATGGATCTTTGATCGGCTTTAATTACAGCAACAACGTACTACTCCTACCTAGATGGTTTTTATTTGAGTGACGATCAACAAAATCGATGTCCACACCCTGGAATGAGAAAACCGAAGAATGCCATATAACAGTCTTACCACACCCGTCACCAGAGCCAGCTTTAGTAGTGTAAAGACTCAATCTGGAGTTCTGTAGTCCGTCTGTAGCCTATCTGTAGTGTAATATTCTAAAATCTGACAATCTGACAGCACAACTCATGTCTGAGAATTAAACCAACAGCTTATTTTGCTGTTCATTAGGTAATTGTTACTGAGACATAATTCATATCATGTCATACCATTGTAAAGGACTGCCTGGTAGAAAAAAGTTTTATGGCAAGCTTTTAACTATGAGATGTGAGAAAACAATGTTGATGCTGCTGCAAAGAAAAGTGTAGCAATCACGAAAGATTCAAACCCACAGCTTACTACGCAGCTTATTAGGTTATTGTTACAGAGATAACTACAAAGTAAGATACATGGAAAAGCAATGTTTGGTAGAAAAACACAGTTTAGGCAAGTTTTTCGACAACCAAGAAAATTTATGATTGGAGTTAATGACAAAAATACAACGACACATCAAATAGTTTGCAAACTAAGAAGTAGTTATCTGAATTTCTACACTCCATCTGGAATTCAAACCAAGGATAATCCCAACATAGCAACAGGCAAAGCCAACACATGATATTTGTTAGCTGGGTAAAAACAATATTGTAGGCGTTCAGACCAGAGACCAAGGACCTTGAACATACTTTCAATTTAAATCTGGTCTAGTCTAGTCTAGTCTAGTGGTTCAATTCCAGCGGAAGCATTAATACAACCCTTGAAATTCTGTGATAAAATTGCAAAACAAAAAATACGCTTCCCTCAAGCCCTATGCTAACCAAAAAACTACCATGGTTCATTGCTTTGGCTGTGGTATGGCAGAAAGGAAATAACCACAGTGTGTTTCAAGACATATATAATACTTTTGAAGATGTCTATCTTGCATGTTTCTGCAGGTCAACATTTTCTCTAAGTTGATATAAGACCCATCTACACCCCAACTTTAGAGAGTACGAAGATACAAGTAAATGTCAACATTTAACTTTCACTACTTGTCAAACGTTTTCAATTCAGGTGGGATGCACCCGGAGCTTTAATTATGATAGCTTAAACAATATGATAGGTATATTCTATCCTATTTGAGGTACACCAGAAGTGTAAGACAACTCATTATCACTATAATATAGTGGGAGATGTGTTTGTTAACCCAAAGATCCTTTTTTCTAACTTTAACAGCAATTATGTCATTCACATTGTCCTAGTCAGTAAAGTTAGTTCATGGCTATGGTACGGTGTTTTTTCAATTGATTGATAGTTGTTAATTGCTTTCCTAAACACTTCCATATGGCATGATCCAATGAATTATTGTTTTCAATCATTGATGTATCCTCATTGCATGGTATAGTAGTTTTGTGTTCATCAGAAACCTTTAAACATGATGAGAAAACCGAATTTATTCGATTTTAAAATTTGGGCCCCATAGAACACTTATTGACCATATTTGTGTGTTACCTTACAGGAGAATGGATATCGCTGGTGATACACTCATTGTGGCTAGCACTGACTGTTCCTTTATTGAGTATTATCAGCTATCCTGATAAGTAGCAGTACTGGATTATTTTGAATGCTGATGAACTTTTGATACAAGAGCTGATCATTTATACCGCAAGTATATAATTGCTGACTCTACATAGCTAGCCAGACACAATTACTCAGCTCAAAATCTGATATGCTATTGGTATTTCATAAAATTAGCTTCGCGACCTTCTTATTTTTGATTCAGTATTAGCTCAACAACAGATTTATTTTATTCTGGAGGGAGAAACCAGGAAAAAACACAATTATTTGATGAACACGATAGTTCAAGATGATTATATAATAAATATTATAAATGAAACTCATTGATCAGATTAAATTATATACAATATGTATGTATAAGGAATAAAAGATAAATGCAAATTATGAAAAGCACAAACAATTGTTGAAATCTGTCGAGATCAGCAATGTGGCCGGCAGCTACTAAACCTCGATCACATCTATGTCTTTACTGAGAGAATGTGAAGTTACTGACACGCCAGAATCAGTGTGTCACCATCAACAGTATACTTATGTAGGGTGTGATGGATCAGTAGATAGAATCAGTGATGATGGTCCAGTTCAGGAGGGATTTCTAACTGTGGGTGGTTGTGGAAGTAGTATAACTGTGTATGACAACAAACTGTTTTTGCTCATAGGTAAAGAGGATGAAGAATATGAAATGATAGAACATGAGTTTTCTGGTGAGCTGATCAGAAGCTTCGTTTTTCCTATCGAATATATTCAATTTAACAAACACAGGATCTTTGGTCACAAAATAATTATTCCAGACCCACATAACCAACATTTAAATGTATATTCCCTTACTGGTGACCTCATCAAAAGTATACCATGTGACCTGTGTGCAAGTGACTGGCTTGCAATGGCTGCAGTAGGAGACAACTCAGTAGTTGTGACAAGTTTCGATACTAACACAGTATTTAGGATCGACATAGACAGTGGTGAGGTGCTGTGGACATCTAATCGTGTAGAGGGTCCAGAGGGAGTTGTCTGCTATAAGAACAAATATGTACTTGTCAATAATAACCCCATTAGGATATCGATCCTGGATGTGGATACAGGTGAAATCTTTATAAGAATATAATACAATATAATATATTTATAAATTTTTAAATATCCTTACTTCTTAGTTTATATTTTAAACTTGTGGGAAAAATTTTTTTGGAAATTTTTAGTCGGACACGAATCAGTTGCTTCATTTATGCGGCACTAACTCTCTTTAAGGGCTGTGATGGGAAGGGTATTGAATCCTGATAATTTATGACAATTTAATTAATCAAAAAAACATCATTTTGCAAAATCTTTTTATTAACAGGTGAGTATCATGGTATGCTGACAGGTAAACAGAGAGATGAGGCAACAGGGAAGTTTGACTTGGATATCTGTGGGGATATTTTAATTGTGGCTCACTACGATTTTGGCTTTATAGAATATTATCGGCTGACTTGAGAAATCAATAGTTCGGAAGGGTAAGCCACTCGCGCTCGCACTAGCACTCGCTTCGAAACATTCAACTGAGCTGACATATGCGATCACAGCTTCACTCAGGGTGATATTGCGATGAAGGACAACAATAATCTGAAAAATCTGTGCAACCTAATAATATTCTGGGCTGGATTAGGATAAGCCTAGCCTTTTCAGGACAGGCTCCCCAAGATGTTTATAACTTTTTTTTGTTATTTTTATTTATTTATTTATAAATATTATTTATAACGAGATTAATTGTGAATTGTGATTGTTACATATAACAGAATTTTTCCAGTCAGTCTGGTTGGTAAGTCATTATTTGACTGATGGTGGAAATAATGTCCTACAATAATAATGTCTATTCTGAGGACTTACGTTGAGTTCACCCCCCCCCCTGCAAACAAAACCTTCCTGAAAGAAAAAATTTAAATTTTCGAGTTGTCTTCTCTTACATTTGCAAAACTGCTCAGAAAACCTGCTATGGTCATTCTTTGGAGTGATTGGCTGGCTAGTACTTTTTGGACAAAGTGAAACTGAGATGTACATGGAGCAAAAGTTTGCATTCTATGTGCAAACAATGAACTAAGTATAGTTCATTGGTGCAATGGTAGTTTGAGACTCCCTGCATGGAGCAAAGAGTAAAAGAAGCATGCAAAGTAGCCAATGTATTGGCTCAGATTGATTGGGTAGAATGAGAAAGGTAGCCAGTTCCAATCCAAGCCATATATATAGATAGTACTTTGAAACAAACAAGGCATCTGAAGTTACTAAACTAGCAAGCAATAGCATGTGTACTTTACCAATCAATGTGTCCACTCCATCAAGGAGTTAGACTTGACTCCATGATCAACCACCCATAATCAACGACATTGGCAAAGTACACAACACATGCTTGTAACTCCAGATGCCTATTGGTTTAATAAAGCACTATCTAATCTATATATATGACCTGGCATTTGCTACCTCATTCCAACCCAAACAATCAGGGCCAACACATATAATATATGTGTTAGCTCTGATCATCATATTATGATGATCAGATGAATGTTATAGTGACTTTCTAAAAGATAATCCTATTATGCATCTGATTGTCTAATCATTATTTAGTTCTTCCTTCCATTTGATCCTTAATGGCCATGTTTTGGGCGCGAAAGGATAACTATACCATCAGTGATACTTGTTAGTCAGTCAGTCGAAAAAAAGAGAAAAAAAATGATTAGCTTTATCTCAAATGCCCTTTTGAGATAAGTTATCATTATTGTCGGTTGTCAAAAAGGCATCCGGTTGGCCATTGGATAACCGCCGTATGCCAAATAGGCATCCAATTGCATAAAGTATCCGGGGGGGGGGGGGGGTCTTTCAATTAGAAACAGCCAAAATCGCAATCTGATCGTTCACTCACAGAGTGAGTGATACCTGCTAGGGGTCTCGCTTTCAGATCGCTCAGTCACTTGATGGAACTATATACATTCTGAGTGGGCGATTTGTGAGCGATTTTGTCTAATTGAAAGACCAAGTGAGTGATAATTTTGAGCGATGTGATAGTGATAACTTGCTTTAGTAATGCATCGCTCTTTCTAATTGAAAGACCCCCCAGACTAATTTGATGGAGGTGTATGTGTTTGTAACAGAGGAGGATGGGTTGTAGACACTCGATTTCGTGGAGACAAACCCGTCCAAGTGCCGACCGGATGCCAAATATACATCCGGATGGGTTCGTGATAGTCACATTTTGAGATTGATACAAGGGGAAATGGATGGCCAGTTAGCACTGCCTGATGGGTATTTGTCACAAGTGAATGGCCCTTTGACAGAGATGCGTAGCGGATGACCATTTACCGGACATACTTTTAGAACAACAACCTGTAGCATTTGTGAGCCCAAAAGCATAGAGATCTTTCGCTTTCTATTGTCAAAACAGGGATCCGACCCTCCCTGCTCAAAAGACCTTGCAATTCCCACACTTGCAGCAGTTTCTCTCCTGATTTCTCTCTTGATGATTGTTAACTCCTTCAAACACTGCATCTTGACTTCATGGACGTATATATTTGTAAGTTGTTGTGTTAAAAATGTGTCCGGTTAATGGCCATCCGCCACACATCTCTGTTATTGGCCATCCGCTAATGACAAATACCCATCTTGCAGTGCTTACTGGCCATCCATTAAAATTTGTATTTATATCAAATGGTGGCTTCACGAACCCATCAGGATCGTGGTTGCAAAGTAGTCATCCGGTTGCGCTCGGACATCCGGATGGGATGTCATCCCAATGATGATGAGTGCTTACAACCCATTCTTCTCTGTAACGAACCCATCCACCTCAGTCAAATTCATGACCGAACACCTTTCATTAATGCAACGGACTGCCTATTTGGCAACCACTGGATGCCATGTGAACATCCAACGGTTGCCAATTAGGCATCCAGATGGGTCTTTAGCGCAGCATAAGTCATAAATATTGATTTCGGGTCAACTCCGAAAAGGGACGACAGGAACAGCTATAAACATAAGTTATGGGCAGTGTCAGAGCTATAGGAACTGAGACGACTGTGAATCGCGAGAGTGCAGCATATTTTGTCTAGTGACATGTCTATTGATTACATCTGGAGCATAGACAAATAGTAGGGGGCAGAAGAGCTTGAAATGGCTATCCTACCTGCTTTGTGAGAGTTGTTGAAAGTCGAGGTCAGTGGCACTGGTATTAGTTCTGTCAGTGCCAATGCCACAGATGACTCTGGCAGTTCTGCGCTGTACTGATTGAATCTAGTTATCTGATGTTTGAGTGAGGGAGTCCCAAGTACATAAGGCATACTGTAATTGTTTGTAGGCAGTTGAACGACTATCTTCACATGCAGTTAAGATATTGCGGATGATGAAGGCTAGGGTACCATTGGCTGGTATCTTAGATATGTGTTCCTGCCATGTAAGCTTGGATCAATTTTAACTCTGAGATACTTAATGTAGCTTGAGGGAGGGATTTCAGTGCTGTGGAGTGCATACTTACATACTGCCAAGGGTTTCTTAGACTTCAATGTGTGTGGTCCTATATCTTAACCTCACGTGACACCTGTGTGTACTCTCTCGCAGGTTATCCTGATGGTTGAAGTGAAATTAACAGTACCATATTGGCATTGGATATCTCCCAACCAATCAGATGCAACACAATGGTCAGAATAAGAGGTTGGCGGGCAAACCAAATTTTAGTGGTAGAGTGAGCCTGTTGCGATAGCAACCAATTCGGATGCCTACTATTTGGTGACCTAGCAGACATCTAGCAGCGCTTGGTACTTTCCAACCATTGTATGCCAAATAGGCATCTGGTTACAGACACAATGGATTCACATGGGTTCATAGCAGAACTGGATGGGTACTATGAGTCACCCATCATCAGGGTGAGAAATGCTTCCAGTTACAGCAAGTATATATACCTCGCCCATCCGGATGGGTTTGCTGCAATAAATAACTCATCCGGATGCCCATTTCACAATGGTCTGTTACCTAGGCAACTGGACTGTTTTTTTTGTTATACTTGAGGTTGCTGCCAAAACCAGCTGTATGGCTATTTTGCAATCGCCAATTGCCAAATGGTCATTCAAATGGGTTTCATTTGTTCTCAAAAACCTATCCGCATGCCTATTTCCCAAATAGGTATGCAGGTTGGGTCATAACAGGGAATTTAGCTACAAGAAGCTCATTCGTCATGGTTTGCCAAACAAAATGATTTTGTGCCGCAAAGCCATCCGGCAGCAATATCTGTAGCCGTTCGCAACAGTCACAATTTGAAATTGACACAATGTGAAATGGAAGGCCAGTAAGCAGTGTCGAATGGATATTTTCATAATAAGCGTATGGCCCTTTTACAAAGATGAGTGTTGGATGGTAATTTACCGGCGGTGCCAATCTTTCTGCTTCTAATAAATTTGAAATAATGGGCTTAGGGGTGTACACTTACAATGGGTTAGTAGTCAAAACTCAATAAATAATAATTAACAGCTCACCAAATAACGCTATTCTACTCATGAATCAACAAAAATCCAAGTAATTTAATCCTGAATACGCCGTCCTATTATGCTGCGTTTAAGGCTAGCCATAGACACTAAACATGCGTAACTGTGCTCCTGCTGGATCTTGAATCTTCCATCTAAATTTTATAGCTCTCCTGTGTGATTCGGGATTGGTCAAGAAATGGCAGCGGCAATAGCTGATGTGAGTGATGAAGAGAAGTTTATGGAGTGTGGCATGTGCTTCGAGAATGACGATCTCAAGCGATTACCCTGTAATCCTGATCATATATACTGTGTTACATGTCTGGGCAAAGAATCTGAACTTACTAAGATCATCAAATGTCCATTGTGCAGGTACGATAATTGTATAAACCTATACACATGACCATGACGTCGTTTGAGAATTGGGCATAAATAAATATATAGTTCTTCATCTACCAGTGTGGGTCAATATGATTATTATTTGAATTGAAATTCTTGCAGATCACTATCTATGACTGTCCAATAGAAGCATCAAAATTATCATGAGAGAGATTGGAAAACAATATACTTGATCATCTCTGTATTTCACAAACCAACCATAATTTTCTAAAATTTATATCAAAACTGTTTGTATAGCCTCATGTAACCAGATTTTGGCCTAACATCAAATGCTGTGTGTGGTCTATCCTATAGGAAGATTTTTAATTGACCATCATTTGATTGCGTGCTATCTTGTATTGTAGTGCTGTGTTTGATGAAGGTATAGATGACATCCCATCAGCAGGTGCTCCACTAGACAAGTTCATCTGCTGTGATGTATGTATGAGAAAAGATGATAAGAGAAAGCTTGCTCAGATATACTGTGTAATCTGCCAGAAGAAGTTCTGTCAGCCCCACATGGATGTAAGTCTTGCCTCAACATAATAATCACCCGGTGATTATGTAATAAACAGCATTTATTCATCATCGGCTGAATCACACCAAGCCATAATGCGTTTTATAATATTTGGTATTCTAAGGTAAAACATGGTCATATTCTCTTCACTTCTTAAATTTTTGACTAGAATGCAGGTTGTATTGTATATTTCTACATTCTGTTGATTCCACATTTTGAGTTGGAGCCACACTGAGCCTAAGCCAACCACAAAAAGCCAGAGAGGTGGGACACCCTCCCTCCCTGATGAAGCTGTGCCGTAAAATGTTCGCTAAAATTTGGAGTTGTCAACCCCTACACAATGAAAGAGCAACTCCTTCTTCAATGTTAACTCCCTGGTGTAAGTGTATTCAGGGAGTTTTGTCAGAATTGCTGTGAGCTGTATTTTAAAGCTTCCTCTTTGAATACAGTTGATTGTGACTAGGGATTTCTGTTATAGGCGCACAACTTTGCTCTCGATGATCATAAGAGGATAACGATGGATGAGTATAAAAAGGAGTATAGAAAGGTGGAGATAAGACACTGTGAGAAGCATACAGATCAGGTCTATTCTGTAGCTTGTAAGAAATGTAATGAAGTGTTCTGTGTGAATTGTATCCTAAGACCACAACCATGCACTGATAGTAAGTTGAAAAAGGGGATCGGTGGTGAGCATTTAAATCTTACACAACCGATGTCGAATATCCTTGTAATTCATTGAACCTGCTGTCTTACCATAGTAACTTTGCATACATAATATATGACTGAGAGTTAAATTTTACACCATGAACTTTCTCAGCCTAGGTTTCTATTGCTGGCGAGTTCCTCTTACCTATCATTGGGTCTTATTATACAGATCGCCAGCACCATCTGATGGAGTTGCGGGTATTAACCACTAACTTTGTGAAGCATATCAATGACAAGAAGCAGTTGATATTTGATAAAGAGGAGCAGCTACTTGGACTAGTTGAAGTGCTGACAAGATTACTATCAGACTATGACCGTGATACGGAGGAGACGATTGCTAAATTACATAACGCTAGAGACAAGCAGGTCAGTGTATTCAGAACTCACAGATTGAGGTATGCTGTACTCATCAAACTTGGCAAAGCTAGAATATCCATATCTACCAGCACCTGGCAATCCTTAACTTGCATACTTACATTGCCGTATAAATTGTTTTCCCGTTGCATAATGCGTTTTCCGTTTCCGTTTCCCATTGCAATTCTTGACTTTTTTTTCATAGACGCAAACGAGATCAATGGATCATGTAGTAGCACTTGTTAACGTGCTTTTCAATCCTAATGATCATAATCATCAGTCGTTCAGTAGTAACAATAATGAATACAATAGTTTTACGAACTCCCAGGTGGGAGCGATTGCAAATACAATTGGCAGAGTTTGATTCGCCATAACTTAATAATTAAGTTGCAATGAGCATGTACCTGCTGTCAGAAAAAAACTTATCAGTACAGAATGTCACAACGCCATCAATGGTCCTTCAACCACATCCCTCAAACAAATTGTCATAGATGCCTTCACAGAACCCTCTTGGAGACGGCCGTGATTCAGTGCTACAGCTGAACACATATGACACATAGGTGACACTAAGAATCTTTTATTTAGTTGAAGATAACCAAAAAAATGAGTAAAATAAGATCAAGTGTTGTCAGAGTGTTGTTAATTTCTATTATAGATTCAAAGCCTCAGGCAGAAATATGAGAAAACGGAGAAAAAACTGATCATGTTAAGAACTCAGTCTAAGAGAGAAATGACTAGATTGCTGGATGATGATGTCGGTAATAAACTGGACAGAATATCCAGAGGTGTGAAGAAGATTGACACCAGACTATCTACCCACCATCAGGTAATTGTAGCAAGGTATATTATTGGATCTAAGCAAGGAGTAAAAGACTCCTTGATCTAAGTGGTTTGCTAAAACTGGTTATAAAATGCTGGTAAAAATCACCTTGAGGACAGATCTGCAGCACATTAGTTGAGTCGATTGATGCAGCAGTTCTATATTTGATATCTTTTCAGTTACATTTCCCCTAAGCTTTGTTTGGTGCCCCCCCCCCCCCCCCCCCTACAGAATAAAGCTTGTCAAGACAGGTTACTTCCCCCTATGTACCTATGTATTGATGTGATCATGGGATTTATCGACACGATACTATGAGTGTTACCAATAGTTTATGTCATTATACTTTTACACCTGCCAAATTGACTCATCTTATTGTAAATCATAATGCAGCTTGTTCTGCACTTGAAAATCTCAATCTTTAAAATCTTGAATGTAAGGAGACAACTCCATACAAGAACATTATTCATCTTGTATCTTAGAGATGCCCTAAAGAGTTTTTTTTAGGTAGATATAGTGAGAGGTATGGAAGAGATGGAGAGGTTGACAACTGCGTTAATGAATATAGAAATACCTCACTTTGAACCTTCGCAAAATGATATGGAACTTGAATATAAGGGTAAGAATTGCTACTAGGCAAGCCAATGAAAGTCCCCTCGCAAAGTGTTTGACAAGTTATAGCAAGCTAGAACCAAGATGACTTAGCTACTTATGTAGGTAGAGAAGACGCTATCATTATCTATTGGGTATAGGGCATTGATATTAATTTGTGGATCAGTGGTTAAATACATAGCGTGGCTATTTGTTGAGATATGCCATCAGTATAAAACTGTCAGGATCTGAATTAAGCTAAAAATCTGGCAGCTTTTACGCAATACATATATACATGTTATGTATATTTTGACGCCCCAGTAGCAACCCACAAAGACTTAAGCAAGCTGCTTGACAAAAGCGTACAAGTGTCAGCTATTCTAGATTCTGAAATTGTGAACCAAATAATGATGGTCCAGCAGCCATGCATGAATAGCCATACGCTTGCTCAGGGTCAGATATGTACTCGTCATCCATATAATATATATGCGTGGTATAGGGTAAATTGATGTGCTGTTAATTTCTCCACTTGAAGTGATTCAATTCAAATCATAAGGCTGTTGATGATGTATGTGTTTATGTTGTATCAGTATGTCAGATGACTTTTAGTTTCCATTTCACTTGTAGATACATGGATAAAACCCTCTATCGAGATAACAGTTAATGGTACCCTCCTGAATTCTCTGTTAACTGGCCCGACATCTTTGATGCTATTGAGAGAACAAAAAGTCAGTAACGGCCCAGAATCAGTGTGTCACTATCAACAGTATACCTATGTAGGATGTGAGGGATCAGTAGATAGAATCAGTGAGGATGGTCAGGTCGAGAAACGTTTCATTTCAATAGATGGGTTCGGTAGTAGTGTAACTGTGTATGATGATAGACTGTACGTGC
Organism: Membranipora membranacea; assembly: GCA_914767715.1. NCBI lineage: Eukaryota > Metazoa > Bryozoa > Gymnolaemata > Cheilostomatida > Membraniporidae > Membranipora > Membranipora membranacea. Next base: position 19,814,499 of record OU612066.1, read on the forward strand.
TTGTGGGTAAAAGGTGTGAGAATTTCAAAATTCAACAGCTTGAGCTGTCTGGTGAACTTATACAAAGCTGGGTATTTCCTATTCAATACGTCGATTGCAGCAAGCACTGTATTGTAAACCAAAAAATCATCATCCCAGACCTGTTTAAAGGACAGATGTTAGTATATACCATTGACGGCAATATTGAATTCATACCATGTGGTTCATGCACTGGTGAATGTACAGCGATGGCTACCATAGGTGATAACTCTGTAGTTGTGACTGTTGGGAATACTAATACAGTATTTAGGATAAACATAGACACTGGTGAGGTGCTGTGGACATCACAATTTGTAGACAGCCCAGAAGGAGTTGTATGCTATGAGAACAGATATGTACTTGTTACTTCCCCGAACTCAAACACAACTATATGGATGCTGGATGCTGACACAGGTGACAACAAGTTGATTCAATTAGAGACAATATGAAATGAAGACTATTATATTGTGACCGTGATTGCCTTTTTCCAACATGTTGTATCAATCATACTGTACTCTACATGATTTTTTCGGCTTGCTAAAGTGAAATTAAATTAAAAAGGTTGGAATTGAATTTGATCAAATTTTTTTTGCATCAAACTTCTCTGTATTTATTTCTCCAAATCACTTAAAAGCCTTGTCACCAGCCCACAAATACTTCAGTGGGCCTTGTAACAAGGCTATAAATTGCTCTAAAATTTTACAATTTGACAATGCAATGATACGATATGTATGCACACAATATAATCTTATAACTTGACGTTTGTTTTATTTTTTGACAGGATGGTATATCGGTGAGTTGACAGGTAAACACAGGGAACAAGTTATCGGAATATTAGATATGGATATATCTGGTGATACTCTCATCGTTGCTAATTATAGCGAAGGTTGGCTTGAATATTATCAGCTAATCTGAGAAGCTGATAAAATTCACCTCTACTATTCTGTAGATGCACATTTTATTATATATACACTCAGCCAAATCATTTCTCCAACTGTAGGCCTGGCAAAGCAAGGGGACACCAGAGATATCTTTTCTTATTTATATACATAATATACTCCCGATGACTCAGTTATAAGTGGTTGTATTCGCTCAGTACTCATATTACACAATGGACAATCGTATTTGAAGATAGTAATGGTATACTGGTCCGTTCTTACTATGCAACACAACCTGAAAGGCCTCCACTGTATCATACCTTGTTACATACATCAGTAAACTCACAGGTGGGTTGTCTAGCTGGGAAATTGTAGATCTCATCTTACAAACCAAGCTAGAGGGGCAATTCATCTCAAGGACCAAAATCCTAGTTAGTTTAAGATGCAGTGGTTGATATTTTTGTGTGTCAACTGACCTGTGGCCTACTCAAAAGGCCACATCAAAAACATAACTCAGTTATAATTTCTAATGCATACTTATAATACTACAATATACTTTTTTTACATTCTACAACATATTTTTCTTCAATTCACCTATTTTTACTTAAACCATATTAATGTTTAAACATTTAGTCCTGGATATTATTCATGATCATGATACAAGGTCATATAGGTCGCATAGGATGTGGTAACATTCACACTGAGTGTGTAACCTTTATATGGTGGACATTTACGAGCAGATTAGAATCAATTGGTATCTTACTGTAAGCTCCTCAGTTTACAAGAATATATTCAACTAGTCTATAGTGGTCATGTCTTGTCTTCTGTATAGGGACTGAGTAGTCCCTTCCAAGGTACACGTTAGTGCTGTAAATATTCTTATTTGGCTGGTGATCCCTCGATTCTGATTTTGGCATCGATTTTTTCGATTTTCGATTTTAGGTATTGATATATGGTTTTACTGATGTGGCCAAGAAGAGAAGCACAGGGCCCTAAATTAGATATTTGATTCACAGCTGCAAATCATCCAAAGATGTAGTAAAGAAGGCACACTCAGACTTTGACCCCAAAAAGCCATTCGGAACATTGACATATAGTATAATATTGAAAAAAACCTACTGGATTTTTTGACATGTTAGATTGACATCACCAGACACGGCAGTGATACCAGTAGTGCTGCTGCTCCTGCCCCTTGACCCCTAAATTGAGCCTGATGCAGCATTCACCCCATACCCATCAATGTCACCAAATGTCTCATCACTGTTGGCTGATGAAATTTTGTACTCAGAATATTCTTTTGAATGACGCTTGTTCATGGGTGCCCTCATTCTTATTGTAGTATTGGCAGCCTTCTGAGGCTTTTACAGCTTACAGATTTTATACTGCACCATGCATTTCAGTTTTAGCATCCAATCTTTCCAATAATATGTCAAAATAGTTCCACATGTTTGATGAATTAGAGGGCATGATGGATAATTAATATATTCTTCAACTCTAACTGCAGAGTTACAGTATTTATGTCTTGTCTCTTTCTGCTGCTGAAGCCAATGATGCAGCATCATCAAAATAGGCAAAGATCCTTTTCTAATCGCTTCCCATAAATACAAACTGACAATATTATCATCACGAAACAGAAATAAGGTTGGGCAAGATTAGCAATGACTATGTATTTTTATAATCTTTGAGATGAGTTAGGGAGTGAATTGAAGTGTGATATGTATAATTGTGTCAATGAAAAGAGGAATCGTAAAAACCATATATCTGACCATAGTAACCGGGCCAACCGTGACAACGAATTGACGGTTGTGCAATCGACTTCAGCTGTGTGATCGATTAGGTATGCCCGATACACATCAAATCGTGGCAGCACTAGTACAGACCATCGACCTTATTCGGACAATAAATCAAGTAAAAGCCTGAGTTTAAAAATTAGGTTTAGCCAATATAATATTAGTGAACAAATATATAGATACGCAAGCTCGCAGGAAGTGCTGCTGACCTGTGTATCTTAAGTTCAGGCAGCCACTGACCTAGGAGTTAAAGTCTCTAACTCCTTGCGTTTGAATGCTCCTCCGGGAAACGACACAGGATCGGATCATCCACCCATACTTAATGTGAGGGTAACTCCATCTTTACAGCTTAAATCCTGTACAACCGGGGAGTTTGGGACACCTGGTTGTGTGTTTTATAATATCATCATACTGATCATAATGAGTGTTGAAAAGTCACAAAAGTTCCCCTTTATTATTTAATGGCAAAACTTCCATATGGCTGGCAAATTTCTAATGCTGTGACTGGGCGCCATTTCCAGTTTGAACAATGACTAAGTATGTTTGCTATAGGCTCACAACGTTGCTTTTGATGGTCATAAGAGGATAACAATGGATGAGTATAAAAAGGAATATGGAAGGGTGGAGATAAGACACTGTGAGAAGAATACAGATCAAGTATCTACTGTAGCTTGTAAGAAATGTAATCAGGTGCTCTATGCAAGATGTTTGATGAGGGTTAAACCCTGCATAGACTCTAAGTTTTGCAGGCTTTGAGTAGACTGGGATTCAGTCCAACATCACCAATAATGTAGACAATGCCTCATTGCTGGCCTGAATCCCAGGCTATGCGTTGAGATGTTTTCATCTTTGGAGCAGAACAGGTAATTCCAACCTGCCTGCCTGGCTACCATTTCTCTAAGTAACTTGTTGCTTCTTTTTTCACATAGCATTAGAACTTATCCAAATGATGCTCCGAGAACAATTACGCTGAAATGTGTCATTAGGCATTGATTGAAAGTTTCTCTCATCTTAGTTTTTATACATCCAAACTTGCAAACTTTCCTCGCTTATCCGTCAATCCCTTGGGGAGTCCGTTGTAGAAGTTTGACATGGAAGTTATAAAGTAAAATGCTAGTTGCTGTGAAGAGGGAGTTTATTGGTCTGGCAGTGATGTACCATCATATCATTGTATGTTACGACGTAACCCAATATCCCTTTGCCAAAATCTTATATAAATATATTTGCACCTTAGCTATATTTTTTCCCAATTAGTTTCAAACATACTGAGACCTTATTTCATATCCACCTTCGATCAAATTTGCTTTACACCACAGCGCACACCTTTGCTCCGAATAATTAGCTTGCGTTTTTATCCTTATGCCAAGCTGCGACACATTAAGGTTTCAAAAAATGACTTCAATTTACCTTGTCACATAAAAATCTCTTTCATGCCGAAATACTGGTGTTACGACAGACATACTGCTTAGATCTATACAGCTTGGTTTAAACGGATCTTGCTTTTATTTGCGACCATTGGAGATCGTAAACACTGGATAACAACAAATAGAAGATTAGCAAACAAATGGAAATTGTGTGTATGTGTGGGCAACAAGTTCAATACAATACAATTTAACAATAAGGCAAATCATATTAATACAAATACAATACATAAACAAAAATACACATTTCTTATAACATTGCAAATTAATTAATAACACGTTCCAAAACAGTACCTTAGGTGCTTGGACCAGAGTATGTTGTCGAATGTTAGGATTATTATTATGTTCTATTGAGAGAGACAAGCTGTAGCTGGAGCTGTCTCGAGTTTGAGTCGTGTGTATAACAACTACAACACAATTACATCATTAAGCTTACAGCAGCATATATATCGGCAGTAAATTTACCACATCAAACTTTGGTGTAGAGCAGCGTGTGTGTGCGAACATATAATATTGATGACATAGCAGCGTTATTCCAATACTCCGTGTAGTTTTAAGTGCATGAAGAAAAATGTAATATATATATATCTGTGTAATAACATACCATTCAGAAAAGGTAGAATCCATATCAGTATGTGTATAACTATAAGCGGTTAGCATGAATGATGTGCTTAGTTGTTACCAAAACCATGGTGTACTGACTTGTACAAATAAAGCCCAGACTTGACTGAGGCTGGTCAAAGAAAAATTGATAATATACTGAAATAAGGCTAACAAAATGAATAGCCATGTAAACACTCATACACAGCTATTGAATACAATGGGGCGAAAGCTAATCAGCAACAACTGGTTCAGTTTTGTTTGACATTCGCAAGACTATTTTTGGCAAAAGACAGTACAGGATCTCCTTATTTTTTAGATCAAAGTGTTTGCATACACACGTACTAACTATATGGTGTCTAGAGAATAATGAGGGATAGGTGATTCATTGTTACTTTTTTTCTTTCTTCAACAAGTTATAAAAACGATTGTCTCTATGAACTAAAATGCCTTTCGTTAGCATTGAGGCACAAATAGACAGTTTTCTGAGCTCTGATTTATGCCTCAATTCGGAGTTGTCCTCTCTCCAGTTTGGTACTTTTAACCCACGCCGCATAGGAAAAACGTGCTGAAAGAGGGTTTTCTTGAAAACCGCTGTGTTAGGATAAAATTGATTTTTGATTCAGAATCCGCATCATTGAAAACCCTGTGAGACAGGGTTTCCAAATCATTGGAGGCTTGAATGTTGATAAATCTTAATTTTAGTGAGGAAGTTCAAGAAAAATTCTGCCAAATGGTCCACAAAACTGGCAGAAATTGATATCATTGACTAACCGAATACCAAAAATATTTCCCAAACTATGTCCCTATCAGCTTTCAATGGTGCAGATTCTGAATCAAAAATCCTTTTTATCCTACTTTAAGCGGATTTCAAGATAACCCTCTTTTCCGCATGTTTTTCCTATGTGGCGTGGGTTAAAAGTACCAAACTGGAGAGAGGACAACTCCGAATAGAGGCCTAAATCAGAGCTCAGAAAACTGTCTATTGGATTGAAAAATGTTATATAAATTGATCAAAGCTGATCATTACACCCAGTGACAGAAGTGCACAATAAATATTAGTAAGGTTATGAGGTGGAAAGGTTAGATATATGATCCAGTGACAATTATACTGACCCAAAGATACCCTGCTCTTTGAAATTGCAGGTCGCCAGATTGATAATTTTTCCCCACTGGATCACAAACCGCAGGCACTATAACGATCATTCAAGTGTCCCCTCTGTATATCCCTACTCTGTGATGATTTCATTATAATGGCCACATCCAACATTCACTTAATTCGGTACAGGCACAGTGCCCTGACTTGTCATCAGCATGATACCTCTATTTTACCTTATCATAACAGACGATAAACATAGCATAACATGTCTATGCCAAAATGTGTACTGGTGTACCTTAGGTCAATTTATTGCTGTGATGAGCAACATACCTTTACGGTCATTACCTGAAAAAAACCACTGGGCATTACATAAAAAAGCAAAAAATAATTCAGAGTAGGTTATCGAAAACTATCCCATCAGATACCTTACTACACTGACATGATCCTATGGAAACCCCGTAATTTTAGCTTTCTTGGAATAGGAGTTATTCCATTAATTCTGTCATCACTAATGATGTGCTCAATGCTACTGTCTCTTTTCCAAGGGAAGGCAACTTGATGAAAATTGTTTATTTTCAAAGGCCTGGTAAGTCGCCTATTGTCCGGTGAGCACTTTGCTAGCCTGACTCTCGATATCACCAATACTATCACGTTTTGTTCTGTTTGTTGAAAAAAAAGTTACATTTAGGTCTTATATAATTTAGTGATTCAATTTAACACAAAAAAGTGGGTTCATCACATACAGGAGTTCTTACAATGATTCATACTATACAGAATTGTGCCCCCTTTGACTAGAACTTTTTTTATGGCAGTTTCGGTGAGACTTAAACTGCCACCAAGAGTGTGGCAAAGATTATGAGCAGCTGTGGTAGCAGCTTTGGTCTGATCATAAATGCCGTAACGTAACTGCTAACACTAGGGATACTATTTTGGAAAAACTGGCAGTCCTGCCAGCTCCAAACCATAAATCTTTGGTCATAGAAATTCACTTCATTTCACATTGCCTGGATTTTCCCACATGTGCTATTGTTATATACAATTATTCTCAAAAGGTTTGAGAACGAAATGTGAACAACAAGCAAAAATATAACGCAAGCAATGCTGACAATCAACACACTGTCATTGTGCTATAGACAGTTTTCTGACCTCCAATTTGAGGCTAATTTTGGAGTTGCCCGCTCTCTGGTTTGGTACTTTTAACACACGCAGCATAGGAAAAAGGTACTGAAATGGGGCTTATCTCGAAAACCGCTCATCAGAGGAAAACAACTCCTTTTGATTCAGCAACAGCACCCTTGAAAACTAGTAGGTAGGGGGTTGGGAAAATTCTTTGGGGATCATAGGTATGATTTATATCGATTTTTATTTTGAGAGCTTGCCACTGAGTTGATAGAACATTTATGACAGGTCTGGGGACACTGGTCCTTACACCTTGTATTTCCGTACTATGATAAGGTTTAAACTTATGGTGATCAATTATAGTACACTGTAAACAAAAAGACCGCAAAATAGTTGACATTCCATGAGGTGTATCAATAATTTTTATCTGAACATCATAATAATGAAGTTATCGTTGTGATACCTGTAAGAAATATACGCAGCGGTTACAAGACATCACTTATATGCCTAGAGTTGCATGTGCTGTATTCAGATGCATGAATAATAGGCAAAATCTCACAGAGGTCAGACAATCTAAATGTCACATACATGATGCTATAAAACGTAAGTTATATAATTTTTTTAATCCATCTTCCTAAGTAAGTTGAGCTGTGATATTAAGGTTAGGATACCAACGCTGACCGATTTGGACATGTTGTATATTGTTGGGAAGCTAAGCGAACACAGATTCTGAAAATACTGGTTTCAGCATGACGTCATGACGCCGTTGTGTTATATTTTGGCTCTTCTAGGATTTTCCATGTGAGTTGAATTTTAGCCTAAATTATTGGGAGATAAATATGAGGAACCAATAAAATACAGATCAATGGTTTAATTGTAATAATGATAGTGATAGATAGCAGGCAGACAAACAAACATCACTGTTTTAATGAGAAATTGCTAACATTTGTTTTAGGTGACTGTCCATGTCCTCCACCATACACACATATCCAGTTCCCTAAGGATCAACTAACTCTACGAGAATGGTGTGTCCTCATCAATCGAAAGAGGAAAGATGGAACGCTCTGGTTTCCTGCTAAAAGTGATAGGATTTGCTCTGCGCATTTTGTTGATGGCCAGCCAACTCAAGAGAACCTGGAACCATCACTTCTTATGGGTCATGAACCTGCTAAGCAGAAACTAGCACATCGTAAAATACCTAGTGATCGCCTGGTTAAAATAATAGCGCCTAAAGCAGAGGCTGCTGTAGTAGCAAAAAAACACCTGAAACCACAGCAGGAACAGCTAAGCCGAAATCAGACAGTCAGGTGGAAATTAAACGAGAGATTCAGCCAGACAATGACATAGAAATAGAGGAGGTCGCTAGGCCAAACCAAAATGTTCTTAATAAAATTAGGCAAAAGCACAAAAAAGGCAACAAAGCTACTAATCATTATCTACAGCTGAAGACCAGAATAAAACAGCTCCAACACTTTATTAACCCAAAACATAAGCAGCTTTTTGGCTCGGATAAATCTGTACATATCTACACCTCACTCCCCAACATTGCATCATTCGATTCGCTCTGTAAATACAACGCGATTATCAACAGAAGACCCTGACGGAATATTGGGGAATACGGAGGTTCCACAAACAAGTTAAGCTGCCAAATTATACTTTATGTGTTGAAGATAAAATTCTCCTAACTCTCATGAAACTGAGATTAGATCTATTACACCAAGACCTCGCCGATAGGTAAGTTCCTAAAGTGATTATCGCTTGTGAACGTTTTTGTGACATTTTGTTCCACATCAAATTTTAGACTGGTTTAGGAAGTGAGCGTTGAATGGAATTATTTATTGCTACTTGTCATCTTAATTAAACAGCCTTTACAACTCTCCCCGCCCAAACCACAGCCCTATCAGTATGTCAAACAAAATGAGCAATAAGTTCAGTGCAAAATAGCTCAAAACATGCAACCATTGCATCTGTTATCTGTATCATTTTCTATTTGACACAATCAATCAATATCCTGTCACTTTGTCCCCCAGCAGATAAAACAAACATTGCCTATTATTTCCTTGTAAATAACATTAATAAGCATTGGAATTGCTCTCAATTTTGTAGATTTGGCATAACTGTGAAGAAAGTTTCTGAGATATTTTCTCTGACAGTGAAACAGATGGCCAATGCTCTCCATAAACTGGTTGTCTTTTACTCCAAAAAAGAAGTAGCTGAGACTCTGCCAAAGACTTATCAGAGTATGCCTGGTATTAGATGTATCATTGATTGCTCCGAAATATTTATTCAAAGGCCAAATGACCTACAGTTTCAATCGGCCACTTGGAGCTATTATAAGCATCACAACACAGTCAAATTCTTGATAGGGATAACACCTCAAGGCAGCATCTGCTTCCTATCTAAGCTGTGGGGGGGGGGGGGCGGGATCGAGCAACAGACAGGTGCCTAGTTGTGAAAAGTGGGTTTTTGGACTATATAGACAAAGGGGATGTCATTATGGCTGATAGGGGTTTTCAGCTACATGAGGAGTTTTTAATGAGGGAGGCCTCATTGATAATACCACCAGGAAAACGCGGGAGTAACCAGATGACTAGAGACAAAGTATTGAAAACTAAGAAAGTTGCAAATAGTCGCATACATGTAGAGAGAGTGATTCAACGGCTAAAATGTTTTCGCTTTCTATCACAAAGTGTTTTGATCAGTAATCTGCCACATCTTGATAAAATCCTCATAATATGCTCTGCTATTGTAAACCTCCAAGAACCCATTGTCAAGTCTTGGTGGAAACTGCATCCGACGAGTAAAGACAGATTTTACTTTTTGTCTCATCTGAGGCATGATATGATATGGATAGCGATGCATAGATAGTGACAGCATCTTTTATATTGTAGTATAATGCTGATTAAACCCAACATAAACATTTGTTACAACTGCATACATCACACTGACCCAACGGCAGAACTGTAATGACAATAAATAGAGTGTGTTGATTGTCAGCATTTGCTTCAGTTATTTTTTGTTGGTACAGTTCTATTTATCCTCAAAGTCAATGTAGGGAATTCGATAGCATTTTGGGAAGATAATTCTTACAAGCAATTCCTTGTTCGTCGCAGACAAAATTTGTTGTGTACTACGGCCGAAGACGAACATGTTTATTAGTCCTCCTGGGGCATCTGTAAGATCTAACCTAGCTATCCTATGCCAATGGCTGTCCTAATAGTGCGTACTATGGAAAGTATGGCGTGTGTAGTCGCAGCTTTTAAATAGTTAAATGTTCACATACTAAAAAATTTAAAAGTTCCGTCGCTGATTATTATGGCCCATCACAGTATCTCCGGACTTCCATCGGCAGGTAGTCCCCCCCCCCCACCCATTTTCATCAATGATAAAACCATCCGAATATTCTAAGAGGCTGCATTTCCTTCTCTAGTTTATACTCACACGGCTAGCTGTGAGTGTGCGGAGGGTGAGAGACTGTCACTGCTATTTTGACTCTGTTGAGCTGAAGGGTCTGGCTTAGCTTGAAAGAGCTGCATCCCGATAATCAGCAGCTTGGTACAGTAACTGCGGGTTAATGAGATCCAATACCAAGTTCCAAATTTAGTGCATCCTGTGGCTTATAAGAAAAGCCTACAAAATATATGGCTTTGATGTGTTGTGGTGGATGAAAAAATTACCCCGATGTCCAGCTTTATATTATTAAATCCTCATCTATCTTCATCTTTATTCTTTATCCTCATTTTCAAATAGCTGAATGAGTGTTTTGGCTTGTTTAAACGGTGCAAACTCTGGCGGGATCGCTGATAGAGGGTACCCGGCCATAATGCCATGTTCAAAATGCCAGTGACATAATGCCATTGCCATAATGCCATGGCCATAATGACATGGGTGATAATACCACTGAACACTATACCAATGCCAAAATACCAGTTGAACAAAACGCCAGTTGTGTCAAAATACCAGTGGATATAAAGCCAGATTGGACATAATACCATTTGGGACAACATACCATATCCCAAAATACCGTTGCCATAATGCCAAAATTTGTAACCAAAGGAGATCAAGCCACGCTGTATTTTTTGTGTGTGTTACCTCCATTACAGCTGCGAGTTGCTCGGTGAGAGTAGGAGTTGCCTCAGCTGTTTAGAGCCGTCAACTCCACTGTGCAAGTCATAAATTTTCTGCGTTCAACTTCGATGATATCTGGGGTTTGTTGGGGTCCACAAACTGAGAGCTAGTGACTTGTAACAAATATTTCCCAACTATTCTCTATAATAATATGACAATTACTCTGGATTATTATATTATGAACTTTATTAACCTCCGATCAATGCATGAAGCAAATAAGACCATGTGAAAACAACAAAAAATAAAGGAAGCAATAAGAAGGCATTCACGTATTTATGCGTATTTATAAAATAGGCTTTTTCTGCAAAGAGCTGTGCTGGATTTAGGGAGGGTCGTGGTTTAATGATGGTGCATGTCATTTGTTGCTAGGTGATGTAGATGATGGTGATTTGGATGGCTGGCGTTTTTTCTCACATTATTGACATACTTTAGGCAGCATATGTCCAGATAAACACTTAGTTCTGTTGAATTTAATGCTGCAAGACGCTCATCATAATTTCTACCCATGGCAAAATAACCCTGAGGCATAACTTCTGTAGTCTTTCAAGAATCTCCTTGTCCCCTTTCGACAAGTATGAAGTGAATTTACAGAGCCGTTTCGTCAAGATGTGGTGTTACTAGGCAAAGTGCAACTAAACTTCTTTTGATTCCATATGTTCAACACAAAAATTCACTGGTTTAACTATGATAAACCACCAAAGTTGCCTTCTACCTGTAATAGTCTGTATGAAATGCACAGGACACAAAACTATGTTCTATTTACTATGGAAAATCTGACGTGGGCCAATTACCCCATGGTACACACGGCAACGCTCTGGCGCATCCGCTCTAGCTCATCGGCTCGCTCGCTCGGCAAGCTAGTGCCGGGCAAGCCCTTCAGCGCTCACGATGCTCTGAATGTTTAAGATAATACTCCCAAGTCTGGAAACTCAGAAAACCGGAGCCAAACATAGTACATACGGCAACGTTCTGGCGCACCCGCTCTTGCTATCTGGCTCGTTCGCTCGGGGCGAGCGCGCGACTTTGACTTTAAAAGCGTATAGTTTGTTAGGTGGTTATACATCTCACACATTTATATGACACAACAAATTTTGTCCGCGACGAACAAGGAATTGCTTGTAAGAATTATCTTCCCAAAATGCTAGAGAATTCCCTCCATTGACTTTGAGGATAAATAGAGCTGTACCAACTAAAAATAACTGAAGCAAATGCTGACAATCAACACACTCTGTTAACATGTGATTTGGTTGATTAAAACATAATCACATGTTTACAACGAGATTGTAGATATGCTATTGTACAATATATATATATATACTTTTATTGTCAGCAGCAATTCATTATTTCAAATGTTTTTCATGATGTGACATAAATGGCAAAAAAGAAAAATGATACAAACAAAGATTCAACAAAAAATAAGACTAAGCCAATAAACTAAAAAAAATGTTGCATTAGCCTTTTCTTAAACATATTCAAAGTAAGAGTGCTTCTCAATGAAGAGGGTAAAATATTTAAGTTTGTTGCTATTTTGTGGTTTAAGTTGTCTAATGGAGGTTTAAGTAAGTGGTTATCTCTTCTTGGAAATCGGTGTGGTAACAAAAAAATCAGAGATGTATGGAGGTGATAAATTATTCAGAGCCTTAAATCCCGTAATGCAAGTAAAATAATTGCTCAGTATTGGAAGGGGTAAAATTTTAAGTGATGTACATAGGTCATTAGTAGGTGACAAATAAAAAGGTATATGTTGAACATTGGCCACAATTCTCAAGGCTCTTTTTTGCTGAGTGAAAATAGGGTTTGTGATATTTGATGCACATAAGTTGTAATATATATGGATACCATAAATGAGATAACAGTGAATAAATTGAAAATAAAATTGTTTAGCAGAATGCGTGGTCAAGTAAGATCTGCATAGCTTAAGTAAGTTTGTATTTTTTGACACTTTATCCAAAACAGTCTCACAATGACCATTCAATGGAAATGAGTCAGATATCTTAAAGCCAAGAAGTTCAGTTTCATGCCTTTGAAATATTTGGTCATTGTCAATTTTTAAATTTGATGATGAATCCTCCCCAAAAGAACTTAAAAAGTGTGATTTTTTATAATTTATTGTCATGTGATTATTTTTGCACCACTTGTTGATTGAAACCAAATCTCGATTACAAATTTGAACTAACGTAGAGGGAACAGAATGGCTTGCTACAAAAACAGTGTCGTCAGCATATGCATAAGAGTTCAAGGAGAGAGGTAGATTTAGTAGGTCATTCATATAAATCTGAAATAAAGTTTGTGCCAGTATTGAACCTTGCGGAACCCCAATATTGATGTCAAGTATTGATGACATTGCACCATTAAAATGAACATACTGTGACCTGTCCTGTAGAAATGATGATAGCAACAAAAATGCCTTGTTCTCAAAATTAAAGTTCTGTAGTTTATTTTTTAATATTTTGTGATCGACACAATCAAATGCCTTGCAGAAATAAATAAACAGAAAAATACTCTTCCTTTGTTTGAGTTTCTCAGAAGAGTAGTCAGAAATAATTTTGTGAACGGCGTCGCTGCATGAATGTGCAGTGCAAAAACCGGACTGCGATTAAGATATTAGATGGTTATCATTCTAAAATATCTGAATATTAATATTTAAATGTTTTTCAAATATCTTCGAAAGAACGGGTAAAACATTTATAGGCCTATAATTTCCTGGGTCATCTTTTGACCCTGACTTAAAAATAGGGGTTACACGAGCAATTTTCCAGACTTTTGGAAATACTCCTTCATCTAAAATTCTATTGAAAATATCTGTGAGCACTGGACCTACGTAGGGAAATGTTTTGTTTAACATCCGAACTGAAATCTGGTCAGGACCAGTGCTTTTGCCTATGGGTATTGATTTTAGAAGCTTATGCAATGAGACTGTTGTAAATTTTGGAAATTGTTTCAAACCTTTGTGGTGGTAATTTGGTAAAGTACTAGAAAAGGCAGAAATCAAAGAAAAATCTTTTGATAGCTTTGCAGCGATAGATGTAAAATGCTCGTTCAAATTACTGCTAGAAATATCAGCAGCATTGTCAATGTAAGTTTTAGTTTTGTTTCTGATATTAAAGTGTTTGTAAAGGAACAGGTTTCTTGGTATCATTTTTGAGCTTGAAATCAGATTAAGACAGCTATCACAATTGCATTTGCATATAAAATTAGTCATCAGGGTTATTTGGTCTGGTAGGTTTGGGGGTTATAAGTTAACAACATTGAGTTGCCTACTCATGCACCGCCCAACTAGTCCAGGCAATTTGTGATGAGCCTGTTATTGGGGAAATACTGTAATATTAGTGACTATTGTGGTCAGATAACAACTTTTGCAAATAAATGACAAAGTCACTCACAAGTCTGTCTGATGACATAAAAGTTCAAAAGAAAGTTCTCTAATTTGTATACACACTATTTGATGAGTTGAGACCGCTAATCAAAACAACCTTTATATCTGTTATGAGCCCATGTCGAAGAAAAGAAAAACCACTGTACATTACAATCAATGACTATGACTTTAACGCACTTCCTGTCAGCTGTTCTTCAAGCATGAAAATGAGTGATTTTCATTTAAGACCGATGCGCTTGTTTGCTCTGTTAAAATAAGATTATAATGGAGCAATTGATCCTTCTTGCCGACAAAGCCTTGCATATTTCAGATTCACCCAAAAATGGTCAATGCAATGCTTTATAGTGTGTACCAAATCTTGCAATTTACCCACCACTAGCCTCCCAAATCAGATCCATACTGACGAAATAACTCAAAAACTCGACAAATTAATTTCCTAAGTGACTGTTTTGTGCAGTGACATGTGCTCTCATAAGACCTGCTGCACTCAGTCAGTAATATTGATAGTCTATGTTAGGATGTGCTGAGTATCTGTGATGCACACAGATGGACAAGATCTAATGAAAAAATAGAAAGTTTCTCCAGGTATCCCACTGCTAACACGATTATCAATACTCCTCTTTACATTTTACATCACCCTGAAGTCCGAAACAACTAGATGACAAATTTATTGAGTTGAATTTACTTTGTGACTTGTAATATCACAACTCCAAAAGAAAAAAATAGTACCTTTTTAATACCTTCTCATCCCAACTTTGAGGGCAAATAAGTCTTAATTGGGCCACAGGCGGCTTTTGAACATAGAATAATGTTCTAAACTAGACTGAGATCTCTAGAATGATACCAAAAAACCTGATCCTTTACAAACACTTTAAGTGCATTCCACAATGATTTGGTATTATGGCCTTTGGAATTTTCAACCAGTTTTTTCATATACTTCTTCTTTTTTCTTTTTATCATGTTAGTGACTAGGTTTCTTTCAGTTTTATTATTGGTATTATGGCCTTTGGAATTTTCAACCAGTTTTGTCATATACTTCTTCTTTTTTCTTTTTATCATGTTAGTGACTAAGTTTCTTTCAGTTTTATAAAAATCCATAACTTTTGAGATTTATACTGGTCTCTTAGTCTCATATGATCACACACTTCATCATCAATCCACATAGGAAGGACCTCAGATTTGACATAGCGAGTCCTCCGTTTTATAAGTTTTGATGTTAAATTTAAGAAAGTTTCATTGAAATTCTCTATGACATGGTTAATGTTGCTGTAACATAGATATTGGTGCCAGTCAACATTGCTGAAATATTTGTGTATATTTTCATCAGTAAATTTGCTATAATCGTTGAAATTTATCTTAATTCTTTTCTCTGATTTTACAACACCCTTTTTTCGTATTGCCATAACCAAAAAATGATCACTTAAAGAGTGTTTCAGAACTAAGCTAGAACGAACATTGGCTGGTTGGTTGGTTTATATGTGATCAGTGATAGATTCAGAATTTTCTGCAATTCTTGTAAAATCCTTTATTAGCTGTGTAAGTCCAAGTGGATTTATGACATTTCTAAACCACCTGACCAATGTGCTGTTATGACTGAGGTCAACATTAAAATCACCCAAAATGATAAATTGATACAATGTTCTCGATGTAATGAGTGAAGGCATGGTTCCAATCAACAAGTGCGCTAGGTGGGTGATAAACGAAGCATGTTAAAAAAGATTGTGAGTGGGTTTGGGAGATTTTCAAAGTAATTGACTCAGGCATTGAATGGTTAGCAACATTGATCTCTTCGAATGAAATACCAACACGTATGTAGCATAGCAAACTCCCTCCTTTGACCAGTATTCCTATCCTGTCTTGCAATATTATAGTTTGATACATGGAAAAAACTATTTGATTTAGACTCATTTAGAAAAGTCTCAGATAAACAAAAAATATCAAGATCATTTTCATGTAAGATCTTTTTAACTTCGTCAATTTTGCTTGTAAGTCCTCTAATATTTAGATGAGCTATTTTCATGCCTCGAGTAAAATAACTAGACATTTGGAGTTGAAATCTCTGATAGGTGGCAATATATGAATAAAGATTTGAGTGGTATACCATTGTGTATAGCGTGTTTCATGTCGGACTGTGATGAGAATTTTACCTTCACAGTGCGCAAGGTCTTACCACCTTTTGAGTGTCTCTCAATAGTGGCCTCCGGATAAACTGCTTTGACATCTCGCTCTATATCATTGTTACTGCCTTCTTTAGGAACATTGTACATCATGGCACAGTGTAAATTCTGAGTCTTGGGGTCTTGTGGTCTCCTTGCAGTCGATCCACCAAAGAGGAGACAATTCCATTCCGTTACAATTTTTATAGCTGCAGCAGTATCTCTAAATTGAATGGCCAGTTTTGGATGATCTGACTTAAACTTATATAGCGCTATTTTTTCTACAATCACTAGAGCATAATGTTTGCAGATTTCTTGTCGAGTAATATCTTGGTTGTAATTTAAATGGAAAGCTGAGTCTTTCTCAATATTAACGATAATGTTTTTTTCAGGTGCAAATGGTTCTCTATGCGTTGACTGTGGATGGTCTGAGCTGTGTTGGTCCTTACTGGATGATTTGAGTTTTGACTTTCTGCTGTGAAGGGTATTTTTGTTTGGTGATCCACTATGGTGTGGTGAGTGGGACGGCCGGCCGTGGGATTGGAAGGATAGTGGTCGGGATAAAGGGTTTGCCTGGTTTTGTTGAGTGGAAGTGTGTGGTGTTGGTATGGAGGGGGAAACATGAGCACCAGTGTCGTGACTTTGTTTTTTTCCAGCAACCTCTGCATATGTTCCAAATTTCTGGTTGATGGAAGATTTCAGTTGTTGTTTTACACAGAACAGTTGATGGTTAAATTTCTGCTCCATAGTTTCTGAGAAATGGCTCAGGTGAGTACGTAATGTGTCATTGGTTAATGGTCCGATGTTTCTACTCTCCTGCATTTATTGGATGATCATGGCCTGGTTATTGACTACCTCTTCCAGTTCTTGAATTCTTGACTGCAGTGACTTGTTCAAAGCCTTGCACATATCTAGACTGCAGTCTGGAATTTTGGTAGGTGGTGAAGAAATTGGTGGGTAAGAACTTAAGTCAGAGATTGGTGGAGGGATCGATTTATTGAGAGGAGATCTTGATCTTGATCTTGATTTTTCTCTTGATTTCTTTGGTGGAGTGAGTTGGTCATGTATTCCTGTCTCAGCTTGTCTCCTGTTAAAGGTTGCAGATTTAAGCTGTTGGTTGATGGGAGAGAAATTTGTTATAGCGGTTCGAACATGAGTGATATCTATGTCAGACTGGATAATAGGAGATGAGGTGTTGGGGATGGGTGATATAGGACTGGCGGTATTGTTGATTGGGCTCTGGTTTTTGACTGGGCTCTGTTGGGAAAGGGTGGTGGGATTGGAAGGCAAACCCTTTGATGTCTCACTTTCAATGTTTGATGAAGTTGATGGGACAGGGTGAGTTGGGAGTGATGACTCAGTAGCTTCATCTTTGCTTTGTGTGAAAGATGGACAATTGATTGATGTATCCATATTACTTTCGTCTGAGAAGCTATCTCTTTCATAGTTTTTAAGACTAGCCAGAGCTGTGTGGCAGATTGATTGATAATCCTGGTTGGCAGCATCAACAACGTGATGAGGCATCTTAGACATTAGTTCCTCGTAGTGAGCCATGGAATAGTTAATATCTGAATTTCCGTTCACCAAAATAGTGGCTGTCGTATTATAAAAGTTGACAGTATAAACTTTTTTTTCCTTTTGTTTTTAGCTTTTTCGAAACACTTATACATGCTCCACTTTTATCAACAATTAACTTAGAACACCCACCTTCAATGTCTTTAGTTTTGAGGAAGTTTGCTAGTGAAGTTTTGATCCACTCGAATGCAGCGGCGTTACATACAATCACTATCTGCGGGTTTTTGGTAGTGCCCTTAACTTCTATAGTTGATGTTTGGTTAAAGGTACTATCCAGCTTCTTCTGAATGGCATTTATCTTGTCCAGATAATATGGCACTTGGTTGACATGTTCCTCAGTTGATTTAGGCTTCATTGTGAAAACCAGTGTAGGTTCAGAGGAAGATGAAGTACTATCCGAGTCTAAGTCATTGCTATCCTTTTTCCGCGCTCGGTGAAAATGTTTTATCATTTGTTAAAATTACTAGTATAGGTTTTACTAAAAACAATGTCAGAGCAGCTTTTTATTGCTGCTTGCTGCGTCGCTCACAACAATCACCTTGTTGGTTTTGGCTGGTGGCACCCAAAACCACTCTTTTGAAGAGCCATCATGTTTTAGACCAACATATAATTTTCACATATAGTTATGGTCTAATAAGCTTTCTCTCCCTAAATGGCTTATGTATGAAATCCCATCAACTTGCTGTAATAGCCCTGCAGACAAAAAGCTCTGCTCTAAATGTGTTTATTCAGTTGATTAGGAATTCCAATAAATATTACAATCTCCAAGCAGAATAAATATCATATCCCTTTCACCCAACTTGACAAAGTGACAATGACCATGAATTGGGACTACTCAGGATCGACACAACGAACATAATTACGCAACATAACCCAGCAGCAGTTGACTGAAGGGGGATCAAATCCAACAATATTTTTGTGGTGATTTCCTTGCGCTCCAACATAGATGGGAGGAGGATAACAAAATACTGACAACTAGTAAGCAATCTGTAGCCAAAGTGCGGTCTTAGCTCAGAATTTTGGTCAATGCTGGTGGCTTGGCTGGTGGCACCCAAAACCACTCTTTTGAAGAGCCATCATGTTTTAGACCAACATTTAATTTTCACATATAGTTATGTTCTAATAAGCTTTCTCTCCCTAAATGGCTAATGTATGAAATCCCATCAACTTGCTGTAATAGCCCTGCAGACATAAAGCTCTGCTCTAAATGTGTTTTTTCAGTTGATGAGGAATTCCAATTAATATTACAATCTCCAAGCAGAATAAATTTATGGCCAATGTATTGGTTTTGATGTAGAATTTTATAGTTGTTTATCAAAAAGTTCTAAGCTACCACCATCACAAGCAAGGCCTAAACATATCAGAACATTCCAAACAACAACCAACGCCGGTGAGGCCACATCATATCCGATTGTATATTGTACCCATGAGATTCTCTTCAAACACATGTCCACTCCATTTCACTTTTCTCAAACGTTCTGAATACCCACACCTATGTTTGATACCGTTAATAAATCCTTTATTAGGGGCAGGAGGTGGTGCAACTAATCGGCACTCAACTATTGACGATGATTAGGTTTTGCAGGTGATTTTGGTTGATATAGAATCCGAGAGGAGATGATGTTGACATGAATTATTCAATTATAGTGTTTTAGGCTATTGTAATTAGCTTTTTAGGGAAGATAGTGCCTCTTTTGCCTCCCCTAGAACTACAGGCCTGCGAGAGTTATTGTTTGTATACCCGGCTCCATATACCAGTCTTCGAGGAGTGCCAAGTTCTCAAAAGCTCATGCCAAGGTTGTGAGACATTATTAAGCTAATAAAGTAGGACAAAGTAGCAAAAAAGTGTACCATAAAATTTGAAATTATGCTTTGAAGACCAGCCAAGCACATTTTCTCTCTGCAAAACATCATCCAAACCTGTCATGAGTCGCTGCAGACTGGTTGGAAGATAGGCTTTATTGTGTAAGATGGATAAATTCTAACGCATCTCAAGCTCATTATTCATCTTAAATGATTTCCAAGTATTCATAAATACTCGTATAGAAAGTAAGCTTTTTTGCGCATGTAGGATACATTTTGATGCATCTCAAGCCCATTATTCATCTTAAATGACTTTCAAGCGCTCACAAATACTCATCTAATTAAATCGGTAATTTCCGAATTGAATTCTTTGATAAACTTGCATATATCAAAAACTTGTTTACGGAAAATTGACGCTGGATAATCAATTGCTACTATTGCTACAGGTCTTGGATATTTGAGGTGATGTAGTCTGTATAGCTCAAAGATCATAGATTGAGGCAACATATCAGGGTGATTACCTGGTCGGCAAATGGTTTTCCCAAACAGATTGTCCTTTTTAAGGGATGCATTCGAATTAGGTGAAATAATGACATCAGCCTTTGACAAACTAACTCAAATTGGCAGTTGTTTCATTTCAAATGATATTCCAACATTTTTTAGCCTTTCATGATTGAGAATCTTTAATTGTGATCAACAGTCGTGCCTCTTGTTTACTCTATAAGAAGTGAAACTGAGAGATCAGGTTCATGATCTCAGCTGAGGCAGGGAATGTGAGCAAGAATTCTCTGCCTATCAATTACTGCTATCAACAATGTGATGAAGAACAAGGCCGTTAAGAAGGAAATAGTAGGGGAGGCAAAATTCCGAGGCTAGTTAGAAGCATCAATAGGAGGGGTGCTGTTACTAAGCAATTTTAAGGCATTTAATTAGCAAATGGAAATCCCAAAAGACCTGATTCAGACATGAAATAATCAATTATATCATTTTTGGACCACTCCATTCAGCTTTCTAAGGGAGGCAAGGCATCCCTGCCTCCCCTAGAAATACGGGCCTGCACCAGCCAGGCCACCAGCACTGACCAAAACTCTGAGCTAAGACCGCACTTTGGCTACAGATTGCTTACCTGTCAGTATTTTTTTATCCTCCTTCCATTTCCATTCAGAGCGCAAGGTGATCACTACGCAAATATTGTTGGATTTGAGTAGTCCCAATTCATGGCCATTGAGGTAACATAGACTCCTTGGCAAGTTGGGTGAAAGGGATATGATATTGTACAATAGCATAGTACAATAGCATAGTACAATAGCACAATGACAGTGTGTTGATTGTCAGCATTTGCTTGCGTTATATTTTGTTGGTACAGCCCTATTTATCCTAAAAGTCAATGGAGGGAATTCTATAGCAATTCGGGAAGATAATTCTTACAAACGATTTCTTGTTCATCGCGGACAAAATTTGTAGTGAGAGGTACGCAAGTTGCCTGGAGTCCTCGTACTGAGAGTGTGATACATCCTAGTAAACCAGAATGCATCCTAGAGGTGGCCATGGTGGACCTCCTAATCATAAGTGTGCAGCAAGCTGCCAGAAACTGAAACAGGCTCTAATCGGCCATTGGCAGTGAAACTTTGATCTTAGCCAATAGGCCGAGAAGCGTATAGCTATTGATTATTGTACAACGTAAATATGCACTTATAGCCTTATTGCTGTACTGAGACAAAAGCCGTCGTTATACATGTGCAACGTCTTACAGAGAGTGTGTACTGACTTTACCTTTGTAAAACACACAATGTTCTCTTTTGAACATAGTTTTTGGTGCTTACCCTCAATAAATAACCATCTATATAATATATATATATTAATATCATTCTACAATCATACAGCACTGAACTCCCTCTTCATTGCATACAGTGACATAGGAAAATTAATACAGCAAAATTAAGCAAACAACGGAGCGACAAAGCCATGAACAACAGATGACATGTATTATGTTGGCGTTGTTCTTGAAATCAAAGAAAATTAGTTCAGGTCTCGGTAAAGTTGTCCAATGTTTTTGTCTTTTCTCGGTCGCCAATATCTTGTGTTGTACTGCAGGCTGCAGCATTATGTATAGGGAGTTGTTTTTGCCAAAGTAGGATAGCATTGGTAGATGGTTAGAAAGCTGTAGGAACAAGTATTGTGCAAAAAATGAACACGCATCGGCAAAATTATTTCAGCATCGATTGGATCCGACAGTTTATCCAACTTTGAAAGGCCTACATCTTGTCAAATTTCTTGGGGGCGTGGCCTAAATTATTGCGTTATAACTTTTACAATTTTTAAATCAAATTATCATATTAGGTCAAAAAGAAGGCTAAGTCAGTCTGCTGTGTAGTTAGCCTAAAAATGAAGGGTTCAGGTCTACATCTATCTTTTCTTCTACTCTTCTCATTATCTGTGGCTGCGACAGAGATCACGATAACTTTAGACTCGCAGGATAAATTCAATCTTACCTGGTCATATGAAGGAATTTCAAAGGAGGATTATATAACTTTTCGGGTGAGTTTGCAAGCTAATGATGAAATTCATGAAATGCCAACATGCTTTCAATCTATCAACCCAGAAAGTTGAATGACTTGGAAGCAAGCAATAACAGAATGATCCCATAATTTTGTGGCCACAATATGATGAGAATTGCAGATCACAGTCGATGACACACAGGGTACTAAATCATCAGTGTATAAAGTAAACGAAACTAAATTTCTGCTAGTTTTAATGCAGCCCTACTGTTAAATGGCAACATTGTAAACTTACTTCTGTTCTCACACAAATCATAATACAACCGTGTCTTGTGGTGGTCAAGGTAAAATGCATGATTACATTTTTCATTAAGCCCATCCTTGTCTAGTCTTTGAGAAGGGGCTGGCCGAGATAACGCGAGTCAACCTGGGTTCAGGTCTCAGGGATTCATAGAACTCAAGCCTTCCGTATAACAAAGTTTAATCTAGCATCTTTGTACAAAATGCCCCGAAATAATCTGAGCAAATCTGAAACTGTGACGCACGTTGGCTCATCCTTGATCACGCAGACACAAGACATGATCTTTTACAGTAGACATAGGACATAATAGTCTGGTGATGCTCAGCTATTGGATGCATATTCTGTTTTTTATGCAGATGTTCAATTATATGTTACAAACACATAACATGTATCAGCGTAACAGATTACTGAAATATGGTGCCTTTCAGTGAGTATTTTACTTAATTGTTACAGCATGGAACAGAAGGAAATAATTATTAAATTTCATTCTTTTTTCGACATGATTTTTAGATAACATGTGAAACAACAGGATGGGTCGGTTTGGGATTTTCTCCTAATGGTGGTATGACGGGAGCTGACATGGCTGTAGCCTGGGTATCCTCAGATGGTGAAACTTTTCTTCAGGTGAAAGTACACACCCCCCCCTTGTCATTCATTTTATTCGTAATTGTTCATTTGGGTTGTAATTCACTCTAAAAGTCGACATTGTATTTAAATGAGTTGACAACTCATTTGACCCATAAAAAATGCATAACTGTGACTACATCACTACAAATTTTGTCCGCGACGAACAAGAAATCGTTTGTAAGAATTGTCTTCCCGAATTGCTATAGAATTCCCTCCATTGACTTTTAGGATATGTAGAGCTGTACCAACAAAATATAACACAATCAAATGCTGACAATCAACACACTGTCATTGTGCTATTGTACTATGCTATTGTACTATGCCATCGTACAATATCATATCCCTTTTACCCAACTTGCCAAGGAGTCTATGTTACCTCAATGGCCATGAATTGGGACTACTCAAATCCAACAATATTTGCGTAGTGATCACCTTGCGCTCTAACGTAGATGGAAGGAGGATAAACATATACTGACAGGTAAGCAATCTGTAGCCAAAGTGCGGTCTTAGCTCAGAGTTTTGGTCAGTGCTGGTGGCCTGGCTGGTGCAGGCCCGTATTTATAGGGGAGGCAGGGAGGCCTTGCCTCCTTAGGAAGCTGAATGGAGTGGTCCAAAAATGATATAATTGATTATTTCTTGTCTGAATCATATCTTTTGGGATTTCCATTTGCTAATTAAATACCTTAAAATTGCTTAGTAACAGCACCCCTCCTATTGATGCTTCTGACTAGCATCGGAATTTTGCCTCCCCTACCATTTCCTTCTTAATGGCCTTGTTCTTCATCTCATTGTTGATAGCAGTAATTGATAGGCAGAGAATTCTTGCTCACCTTTCCTGCCTCAGCTGAGGTCATGAACCTGATCTGTCAGTTTCACTTCCTATAGAGTAAACAAGAAGCACGTCTGTTGATCAAAATTAAAGATTCACATTTGAAATTATTCAACTGCCAATTTGAGTTAGTATGTCAGGGGCTGATGTCATTATTTCACCTAATTCGAATGCATCCCTTAAAAAGGACAATCTGTTTGGGATAACTATTTGCCGACCAGGTAATCACTCTGATATGTAGCCTCAATCTATAATCTTTGAGCTATACAGACTACATCACCTCAAATATGCAAAACCTGTAGCAATAGTAGCAATTGATTACCCA
Organism: Membranipora membranacea; assembly: GCA_914767715.1. Classification (NCBI taxonomy): domain Eukaryota; kingdom Metazoa; phylum Bryozoa; class Gymnolaemata; order Cheilostomatida; family Membraniporidae; genus Membranipora; species Membranipora membranacea. Next base: position 19,839,042 of record OU612066.1, read on the forward strand.
GCGTCAATTTTCCGTAAACAAGTTTATGATATATGCAAGTTTATCAAAGAATTCAATTCAGAAATTACCGATTTAATTTGATGAGTATTTGTGAGCGCTTGAAAGTCATTTAAGATGAATAATGGGCTTGAGATGCATCAAAATGTATCCTACATGCGCAAAAAAGCTTACTTTCTATACGAGTATTTATGATTACTTGGAAATCATTTAAGATGAATAATGAGCTTGAGATGCGTTAGAATTTATCCATCTTCCAACCAGTCTGCAGCGACTCATGACAGGTCTGGTGGATGTTTTGCGGAGAGAAAATGTGCTTGGCTGGTCTTCAAAGCATAATTTTAAATTTTATGGGACACTTTTTTGCTACTTTGTCCTACTTTTTTAGCTTTATAATGTCTCACAACCTTGGCATGAGCTTTTGAGAACTTGGCACTCTTTGAAGACTGGTATATGGAGCCGGGTATACAAACAATAACTCTCGCAGGCCTGTAGTTCTAGGGGAGGCAAAAGAGGCACTACCTTCCCTAAAAAGCTAATTACAATAGCCTAAAACACTATAATTGAATAATTCATGTCAACATCATCTCCTCTCGGATTTCAATATAAACCAAAATCACCTGCAAAACCTCATCATCGTCAACAGTTGTGTGCTGATTAGCTACACCACCTCCTGCCCCTAATAAAGGATTTATTGACGGGATCAAGCATAGGTGTGGGTATTCAGAACGTTTGAGAAAAGTGAAATGGAGTGGACATGTGTTTGAAGAGCATCTCATGGGTACAGTATACAATCGGATATGATGTGGCCTCACCGGCGTTGGTTGTTGTTTGGAATGTTCTGATATCTTTAGGCCTTGCTTGTGATGGTGGTAGCTTAGAACTTTTTGATAAACAACTATAAAATTCTACATCAAAACCAATATATTGGCCATAAATTAATTCTGCTTGGAGATTGTAATATTAATTGGAATTCCTCATCAACCGAGAAAACACATTTAGAGCAGAGCTTTATGTCTGCAGGGCTATTACAGCAAGTTGATGGGATTTCATACATTAGCCATTTAGGGAGAGAAAGCTTATTAGACCATAACTATGTGAAAATTATATGTTGGTCTTAAAACATGATGGCTCTTCAAGAGAGTGGGTTTGGGTGCCACCGGCCAAGCCACCAGCATTGACCAAAGTTCTGAGCTAAGACCGCACTTTGGCTACAGATTGCTTACTAGATGTCAGTATTTTGTTATCCTCCTCCCATCTATGTTGGAGCGCAAGGAAATCACCACGCTAATACTGTTGGATTTGATCCCCCTTCAGTCAACTGCTGCTGGGTTATGTTGGGTAATTATGTTCGCTGTGTCGATCCTGAGTATTCCCAATTCATGGTCATTGTCACTTTGTCAAGTTGGGTGAAAGGGATATGATATTGTACAATAGCATATCTACAATCTCGTTGTTAACATGTGATTATATTTTAATCAACCAAATCACATGTTAACAGAGTGTGTTGATTGTCAGCATTTGGTTCAGTTATTTTTTGTTGGTACAGCTCTATTTATCCTCAAAGTCAATGTAGAGAATTCTATAGCATTTTGGGAAGATAATTCTTACAAGCAATTCCTTGTTCGTCGCGGACAAAATTTGTTGTCATCAACCAATTTATTCGGCTGTTTCTTGTAATAGTCCAGTGGCAGCCTACCAAAATTGTGGCTAGAAATGCAACTTCATTTGCAAAATTGGATGGATAAATTCTAAGAGTGGATTCTGGGATAGTTTTTTAAGGTGGTCGCAATGGTGATGATGTACCTTACACAAAGTTGCTGTTTTTTTGAGATTTGAAAGGTCTGTTCTGTGCTCACCTTATGAGTTGTGCCACTCAAACTCTGCAATCACATTTATACATACCTCAGTCAGGATTTGGTATAATATCAGCACAATATCTCAATTATTGAGTGAATCACCAACTCACTATATAGCTTTATGAAGACGATTTTTATGATACCGTAAAGGAAACCTAAGAATACGCACTATTTGAAAAACGACACACTCAGAGCATTAAAATCTGGTGTCATGCGATGGGAGGGTCAATAAACAGTCACTATAAAAAAGTCAGATCAATATGAACATTTGAAGCCTGTTTTTTAGGAAGCAGCATAATTGAAAAAGCAGCACTCCGATTTTGTTCGCAACGAACAAGGGTTTGTTGGTAAGAGTTATCTTCCCATATTGCTAAGGAACTCATTCCATTGACTGTTAGGATAAATAGAGCTGTACCAACAATATAAGATAACAGTTGTAGTAAATGCTAACAATCAACACTCTCATTATTATCATGTGCTATTGTTCAATATTATCCCTTTCAACCAACTTGACAAGGTGTCCATGTTGCCTCAATGGCCACGAATTGAGACCACACAACATTGACACTGCAGACTAATGACACCCCAACAACAATCGGCAGCAGTTGGCTGAAGGGGGTCAAATCCAATAATATTTTCTTGGCGATTACCCTGCACTATATCATAGATTGGTGCAGGATAAAAACTTGCTTACAAGTAAGCACTCTCTAGCACAGGTTCAGTCTGAGCTCAGAATTTTGGTCTTGAAGTTTGAAGTGTGAAGTTTGTTTATTGCTTTATTATCCATCCATCCTATAATAAGCTGATAGCATCAAATGTATGGCACATAAATGGAAAAATAAAATAAAAAAGAGTCTTGAGCTGCATCGGTTGAAATTTCGCATGTAGAATTCAAAAAAGTTTTTTCTTTTTTGGTTGTTCTACACTTTGATGGCTTGTATTTATCTATTTTTGCTCTACGGGCGGGTTTTCTGTTTGTATTTATTCTAATACGACAGTTTAGGGAGTGATGATCGTTGTCGGCTATTTCAGCGGATCGTTCACTGCAAGAGGTGAGCAGGAAAACTTTATGGCCGGCAGTGCTAGATTGTCAAGTCTCTGTTCATAGTTGTCAGAGAATGGCAGCATAATCCGAGTAGCAGGGCGCTGGATCCCCTCTAGTTTTGTTTTGTCAGTGGCTGATAGCAGATTGGGCCATGCAGGGCAGGCGTTGCCGATTACAGACTTAATATTAGCTACGTAGAAGGATTTTAGGCCATCGCTGGAGACTTGATATGGGATTTGCCATTTCCGCTAGGAATCCACAAGCTACCTTTTCAACTCACAAATTAATTATTGGAAGCAAAATTAGAAAAAAAAACAGCTTCATTTGAATCAATTGTAAATGTTATTGCTTATCTTATTAGGGCTAATCCTAATTGGAATGTGATATTGGCACCAAAGGTATAATTCATGTCTTTGGAGTATGAGCTTAGTCACATTGCTCTGAATACAATCCACAGACTAATCTGCTAGTCAAATAGTAATTTGGGAAGACATAGATAGATTTGCCTTCAAATTCGTGCATGGATGTTATGTGTGCAATCTGCACTGCTTATCAGCCGCCAAATACAGCAACATCATATGAATATAGATAATAACAGGTTATCACAATAAAACAAAAATTAATTTAGAACACTTTTTTGCATGCATGCAGCTTCCAGTCAGTATGAAAATCTGTAACTTTGAAATTTATAGAAGAATTTGATCAAACTTATCAATGCAGGAATAAGTCTTAGTCTAAGTCGTCATTGCGGAGTTGGTTACCCCTCTAGAGTACATATACAGGGACCCGTGGTACTCAAGCTGCACCCTATACCTTTGGCCGCCGGAATTCCGGCTACTCTTATGTGTGCAATCTGCACTGTTTATCAGCGCTCCCAATACAGAAACATCATACGAATATAGATAACAGCAGGGTATCACAATAAAAAAAATTAATTTAGAACACTTTTTTTGCATGCATGCAGCTTCCAGTTAATACGAAAATCTGTCACTTTGAAACTTATTGAAGAATTATACGAATATAGATAACAGCAGGGTATCACAATAAAAAAAATTAATTTAGAACACTTTTTTTGCATGCATGCAGCTTCCAGTTAGTACGAAAATCTGTCACTTTGAAACTTATTGAAGAATTAGATCAAACATATCAATGCAGGAATAAGTCTTAGTCGTCATTGCGGAGTGGGTTACCCCTCTAGAGTACAGGTACAGATGTTTGAGCATTCCCAATAATCAAATAATCAGCAGCGTTGAGTGTTAGCATTTGCTACAACTGTTATCTTATATTGTTTGTACAGCTCTATTTATCCTAACAGTCAATGGAATGAGTTCTATAGCAATATGGGAAGATAACTCTTACAAACAAACCCTTGTTTGTTGCGAACAAAATCTGTAGTGTATACTGTTGTTGGCTGTCGCATTGATAACAAGAAGACGATTAACAAACATCACTGCTCAGCTTGATGGTTTTTACAGCAAAACTCAACGTGTAAAAGAGGGGGCTTCAGTTCAGATTCACTTTCTCCCATCCCTATCTAGGTTGATAGATCAACCAATTCCGATTCTGTACATGTGCTCCATTTTGGCGCTAAATACATCAGAGAGATTTGTTTACATTGATTGAATTTGATGTCATAAGTGGGACACTCATAAACAATGCCCTATCAATAAATAATGACTGATTTACATAAAGACATTTTTCTCAGTAAATATTTATTATTTTTGAAAATCATTATAGCCACACATTCCTCAACTATATTTGACTCTGCTTATGGATTTTTGAAAGCTAATTTTCTTTTTTTTAATAAAAATTAGATATGAAAAAGTGTAGGAATACAATGATTTTGAGTTAAGTTTTTAGTTAAATGCACAGCACTGCAAATATTGATTTTCTAGTGATATTTATATCAATAGATAATTCATCATCATGTTAACGCTATTAAATATGACTCAATGTAGCCTGTCTTGACAAGACATACTATGCTCCGTGTAATTACCATGATTGTCAAAAGATATGAGGATGTAAATTTGAGCATAGCAAATTGGTAAAAGTAAGTCTCGTAAAAGATTTTCTTGTCCATATTATTACTCCCTGCACGAGTAAACTCCTTTAGATGGACTACCAAGTCTCTACAATTAATGCCGGATCTGAATTAGAGTCTCTCTTTAACAATCTGAATATGGAGATTTAAACTTTTTTCCAATAGATAGATAATCTACTCATTTTTTACAGGATATGTATGCCTCAGCTAATGGTCTGCCTTCGTTGGATGCTTCAAACGACCTGATCTTAATATCTTCTTCTGAGATGAACGGTATCACTGAGATCTCATACAAGAGGAAAATTTCTACTTGTGACAACAATGATAACACGATCAAGGTCAGATGAATTAGCTGTTTCCGATCACCATATTTTTGATGGTTGAGTGTTCCTTGGATGTATTTGAAACCCACAGAGAGGGAGTTTACTAATTGTCAAGGATAAGCTTCTGTAGAAAAAAACTAAACTTTCAGTACATTCACCCATGATATTTTGAGACAAAAAATATGTAATAACAATTTTTTTGAGAATGATAGACTTTAAGAAAAAAATGGTGGCTATTCAGACCTTTTGTGGTCCGACGCTTGAATATTTAGTCTAAGTACCTGCCTAGCCTGAAGATGTACTGAATACTTACGAGGGGGACCATGAAACAGATTGCAGTGTGAAGTGAACACCCCTAACACCTCCCATCAGTCCCATACTCTGCCCAACATGATTATGATGATAATATGCTTTATGAAGGCTATATAATATGTGGACAATCATAATATATCACAGAATTAGGTTTATATGTTCCGACCTGAAAACCTAATAGATATTTCTCGCTTTTGGTTGAGCCGCTCAATAGATACTATCATGGAAGTTGCATTCCATGAACATTATACTGTGGATGTACATCCAAAATTGATTTTTTCGTAGTGGAAATTGTTAGTTTTGTAAGTCATAATAATTATCCCACCGATAAATTGGACAGAAATGGACACATAACAAGTTTTTCTACCTATCCAAAGCCTGTCCTAAAATATACTGCCGTTGCCATCTTCTTCATTCTTCCATTCCCGGTGTGGTTGTGGTTTAAATATAGGCCGATATTTCTATATAGCCTGATCTTTATATATAGCCATCTAGCTCTCTCGAAATTTACATTAAAATTGTATGTCACTAATTCGGAAATGAAAATATAGACCATATCTCTATATAGCCATCTAGCTCTCTCGAAATTTAATTTAAGATTGTATGTCCCTGATTTGGACATAAACATATAGGGCGATATTTCTATATAGACATCTAGCTCTCTTGAAATTTACGTTAAAATTGTATGTATCTGATTTGGGCATGAAAATATAATACCCCCATTATCTAGGCATCTTATAACAAATTGGTCACCATAACCAGGCATTTCATTCAATAAATTCGTTATTCAGTTCAGATTAATTGGAAGTCTAAGTTTCTCAATGTCAAATAAACAGAGAGTGATATTCTATTCACCCAGTTTTTAACAGGTCGTTTAATAGGCCCATATGTTTCATCAATAATCGCTTTTCATATTCCATATCTAAGTGTTTGGCAACTGTTCCATCATAACATCAAAGCAGCAAAACAGCAGTGTCATTCAATGTGATTCGATGATCGTTTTGAGGGAAAATCAATCAACTTCAGATAAATAAAATGTCAAATTCGATACCCGCCCATCACCAGTTTTGAACAGGACATACATTTGGTCTGTAAATCACATCATTTTTCATTTATTAGTACCATAAACATACAAATGTTTATGATTCTTACATTCAAGCTTTTTGTCAGCACAACATTTCTCCAAACCTTATTAATATCACAGCAAGAACTAACCTGTTACTCTCTTTTTATTTGACAGTCATCAACAACACGCCTGATATTTGCTTACGGCTCTACTGACCCAGTGAACAATATTCTCCAACCCTCAGATTATCACGATAACAACCGAGGAGCGAAGAGTATATATCTGCTAGACCCTCAGCCACCAACTAATGCTGTGCCACAGGATACTCTGACCTTTGACTTGCGCGTCGACAATGTAAGTCAACTGTGCAATCTGGTTAAAGCCAGATGGGCGGAGACCGGAAGGGGGGGAGGACAAGAATTTTGGTCACGGGACAAGAATGGGCTCAATACTAATCATCTTGAAATGACACCCTCTATAATTTTGTCAATGAATTTTTTGCAATATTCCAACTGATCGACTTTCTCTTGAATACCCAGGGTGCGGCTTGATGAGCTTTCATTATTATGAAAAATCAGGACCCGCCTAATTTGAAAAACCTTTCACCTCCCTCAGAGTATGTGTTTATTGGTAAATCAGTTAGTATGATAAGTTCTAACTGCATGAGATTCATTTCACTTAGAATGAATGCAAATCAAATTTTCCTGAGTTATTTTTTGGACTGAAATTAATCCAAAACGAGCTATCAAGTATACCATCATATATCCTAATTCAGGGTTTGCTTGCCTATCTTAAGAAGAGGTATACACCAAGGTTCCTTGGGGCTGTAACAATAACCCTTGAAAGCTACCTCAGTGGGACTCGAACCCACAACTCCTGCATCACTAATCGCCTAGCAATGAATAGAAAAGCTCAATGCTGATGTACAAAGCCTAATGGAAGCATTCAGCTCAGAGCTGTCTTCTAAAGTGTCTGCAAAACCTTTAGCATCTGATTTAGTCAAAAGAAACCTTCAAGGGGCGCTGAATAGTAATCCAGGTGATTTTACATCAACGCCTGTTCAGAAGAAAAAAATATCTAACCAAGTCAGTAAAATGTCAGTCTTTGATTGGAAGAAGTGTTTTGTCGTTGAGAGCAGAAATGCCAGCCTCAACAGAGATGTTATTAGGATCGGTATTTGTCAGAAATATGGACCGACAGAAATAGAGCTCATCAATAAATACGAACTACATGGAGAGCGAGCTGATGGAATCAGGAGTAGGTTCATTGTACAAATCGACGACGACAGGATAAGAAAACAAATAGTGGAAAATTGGCATTCAAGTCTACTTGGAGGCTCTTCAGCGAGAGACACCATTCAAAGACCTATGGACACAGTAATAGTTCCAAATGTTCTTCTGGAATTTCAGGAAGAGGATATTTTAGCAGATATCAATATCGAATATAGAGCTATCTGTGTCAAAAGATTGAAGAACAAAGAAGGTCAATCTTTGAAGGCTGTTGTCGTACAATTTCAGTCTGAAGCAGAGCGGGATCATGCGATGGCAAGTGGTAAACGGAAATTTCCATCTATGTACAACATAGTGCTTCCGATGAAATTACCAACCAGTAGGAGAAAACAACGCGAAGATTCCACCACCAATCATGTCTAATACAGATAAGCAGATTCATACAACAAACTTTCAGTCACATGTTCAAAATGAGACCCAAACTTAATGACTTTTCTGTTGCACATTTGAATGTTAGAGGTGTGACTTCGAAGTTAGATCAAATCAAAGATCTTTTAGCCAACTATAATTTTTCAATTTTAGGTCTGAGTGAGACTTTTCTCGATGATTCTAAACCAAGCAGTTTTTACCATATTGATTCATATGAGATGGTTAGGGTAGATAGGAGTGGAAGGTCTGGTGGTGGTGGTATTTTATGCTACCTCAAATCTGGTTTAAAGTTTGAGGTTTTGTTTCATTTTGATCATATGCTAGAGGAGTCGATCACTGTAAGGATAGTCTTCATGATCATTGCTCATATGTTTTGTGTATCGCCCTCCAGGTTCACGAAGCTCTTGGAATGACCAACTAAAAATATACTTAGAAAGCTGCAACCAGTATTGTAAGGAAATTATGATACTTGGTGATTTCAACATGAACTTGATTGACAGCAAAGTGGAAAAACGCTGGATGCAAAATTTTTCAAAATTCTCATTTAGTCAATTGGTCACTGAGCCTACGTGTGTCGCTGAAAATTCTTTGACTCTAATTGATCATATCTATTCTAACAGAGAATCTAACATGAAACATGTTTCTGTTATTAAAACGTCAATTAGTGATCACGACTTGACATTTGCTGTACGCAAGATCAGAGTACACAAGCAGATTGGAAAAATCCGTCTTTGTTTTATGATTATTCTCACTTTACGCCTGAAAACATATCTCAGGTATTCTCCAATATAAACCGGAATCCGGTCATAGTGTCCAGAAATTGCGATGCTATGGTCTCTGAGTTTACCAATATTTTCAAATACAATATACACAAACTGGTAAAACCAAAAACACGATTTGTGAAATCTAAAATTATGCCACCTTGGTTAGATGAAGAGGTTAGAAACCACATGAAGATTCGAGATAAACTCAAAGACAAGGCGAAATGGAAAGATTATAAAAGAGAGAGAAATTTGGTTACAAATATGATTAAAAGGAAGAAAAAGAGTCATTTTGAGAATCTGGTAAAAAACTCCAAATCTCAGAATACTAAACCTCTTTGGGAGGCTTTGAACTTGAAATCCAAAAATCCTCATTGTGTTTGCTCATCAGATATTACAGCTGATGTTATGAACGAACATTTTTCTACTGTAGCCTCAAAACTATGTTCTAAATTTGTCAGAAATAGGTTTTCTTTCCAGGTGAACTCAAATCAATATGCCATTAAAGGCAATTTGTTATCGTTTGAAAGTTTTACTCCAGCATCAATTTGCTTATATCTTAAATTTCATCAAATAAATCTACTGGTCAGGACGGAATTTCTGTCCAAATGCTGAAGAAAACGCTGCCTTATATAGTGGATATTTTGACTGGTATGTTCAATAGGATTTTGTCTGGAGGCTGTTTCCCATCTGATTGGAAATTGGCTAGGATTACACCTTTTTTCAAACAAGGTGACTAGAGCAATCATTCAATTATAGACCTATCTCCATTCTTCCTATATTATCGAAAGTATTTGAGAAACATGTAAACGTCATAAATGTAAACGTCGTTTCCTCACAAAAAAAACAAAGCCATTCATAACTTGCAGGCAGGCTTTCGCACCGGACATTCTTGTACTAATTCAGTTCATAAAATCTTGTCAGATGTTACTGATAGAAAGCAGAAACAGATAACCATTGCAATGTTTTTGGACTTCTTTGTATCAAAAACTCAAGAATTTCAAGACAGAAGGCTTCTCTTTACAAATTCTCAAATCCTTTTTTAGTGGATAGGAGACAGTTTGTCAGCTTTTCAAATCAAGTGTCCAAGGTTTTGCCTATAACAGTTGGAGTTCCGCAAGGCTCAATACTTGCTCCAACTCTGTTTTGATGTTCATCAATGATCTGTTGACATTGTCTTTGTCATCATCGGCTCATGCTTATGCTGACGATACCACATTCACCTGCTCACATTCAGATTCCCTTCAACTAGAACGATTGTGCTCCGTGGATTTGGAAAAGATACATGATTGGTGTGTTTTGAATAGGATGACTATTAATATCGAGAAGTCACACTTCCTTCTGTTCGGGAATCAAAAAATTAAGATCTGTCTTAAAGTAGGTGAAGACATTTTGTCTCAGTCAAATAATACTAAGCTTTTAGATTCTTACCTAAGTGACTCGATGACATGGAACGAACATGTTGAAAAGTTAGTAGCTAAGTTACAAAGTAATATAAATCTTTTTAAACTATGTAGAAGTTATATCAGTACATTTGCTGCAAGGCAGTTCTATTTCCAGTTTATCCATAGCCATCTCATATATGGGATACAAATTTATCTCAACTTATCACAGAAATATCTGATAGATAGCATATTTCCATGAGAATGAGAATTATTGATAATGTTCACCATATACCAAATTATCTTACTGATACAAGAACACTGTGTAAAACATTTAATATTTTACCACTTCCATGTTTGCTTGTGTATTTTAATACCATATATGGGTATCAAACATGTAATAGTTCTGTTCCTGAGTTTGTGAGTAATTTGTTCATAAGTGTTAATAGCAGATATCCACAGACAGATATTTTTAAACTTAATCTATGTAATGACATCAAGATTAATACGTCCTTCGCGAAATCGTACAATGATTTACCAGTTTCTTTTTGTTCAATGACAAGACTTTCCTGCTTTAAACGCAGTCTATTCAAATATCTCATCTCACTTATACAGTTTACTTCATTTTTTTCTCTCTTTTCTGTTTTGGCACTAAATGTAAACCATTTTGCCCAAAATGATTTGGACTGCCAAATAAAGTATTAAAAAAAAAAAAGAAGACGAGTACTTTCTAAAAACTATGACAACTCTAACTATGACAACTCTAACTATGACAACTCTTACTATGACAACTCTAACTATGACAACTCTAACTATGACAACTCTAACTATGACAACTCTAACTATGACAACTCTAACTATGACAACTCTAACTATGACAACTCTAACTATGACAACTCTAACTATGACAACTCTAACTATGACAACTCTAACTATGACAACTCTAACATTGTTCACCACTTTTGTGTGCAACAAGGAAGTCATGTGACCACTTTCAATAGTACTTTGATCGGATTCCCTGATACAGAGAGTGTTGAAACCTGCTGAGAATAAATTTTCTTTCCTTATTTATCTAGCATGAGATACCAAGCAAAGATACAGAATACTACTGTTCTTATTACGACCCGCCAGTACTTGATGCTAAACATCACGTTGTTGCCGTAAGTTACTTTAGATATAATCTATCACCAAAATCTTTAATTATTTTATGTGTGATAATATTTGTGCATGAGATGTAGCGATGTATACACCTGAGTTTGTTGAAAGCTGAACGAGTCATCATGTGAATCAGACCCAACCTTCATGAATTCAAACATACAACCTCTGCAGTAATACAGATTGAGGCTTACCGTGAATAGAGGCTTACCGAATTGAGTTGAATGCTTTTCAACACAAGGAGTTTTCTTCAGCTCACAACATACTTAACACTCTCTAGTTCAAATAAATGAATGAATTTAAAGTAGCAGACAACCCTGGCCCCACTAAATATGTATTAAGATGCAATAAGCCTTCACCAGTAGGCAACATACTCAAAAGTGGAAATCCAAGGTATAAGCTTTTGATCTGTACCACAGGGCAGTCAGTAGCCCCTCCACTCCAGACCATGGCTGCAATAAACTGAATTAAGTTGAGAAGCTATTATAATCTCAAAGAAAATGGTTAATTTTTGTGATTGTAATCAATATATTGTTTTATATATAATTTTGTAACTGAGATGACTGATTAGTAGTAAAATTGACACAACAAAAGATAGCTGCTTTGATTCTAGAAAAAAATTCTTTTATACATCATTTTTTTCAATAATATATTTATTTTGAGAGTATGGGTATTTATGTTACTGAAACAAATTGGAAGAGAGTTTGTAATTGAAATAATTAAAATTTTCAAATTTAACATTCATTTATAACATCCTAATTTAGAATAGTACATCATTACGCATCAAATATCAAAATATAACTTTTGAGGTTGTATATGCCACTTCAAGCTAGTATTAGGCAAGTAACCAATATTAGACACTGTGTCTCCCTGGTGTCCGTGTTCTGAAAACTGCAATATGATTACATTTTGCTTTTTATCGTGGTTGTTTCTTTCTCTTTCCAAGGTAGAACCATTGATAACTCCAGGTAATGAAGGAATTGTACATCACATCCTTATCTATGCCTGTTGGGGGGTAGAAAACGAACATATTGTCAATAATAATAAGACAGAAGGAGAATGCTACGTAGACGAAATGCCAGAGTTTGCAGACTCATGCCGAAGTGTTTTCTACGGCTGGGGCATCGGTGGAACAGTGAGTTGGTCACAATTAAAATCGTATTTTATTTGCAATTTAAAGTATTGTATGGTAATGTGTCATTTCAATCCTTGCTTAACTTTGGGTCTTTTTCGGGACGTCATTGATATCATGTCACATTAGTTACCGATACCATTATGGACAGTATACAGTTCATCTTTTCTCTAGTCCCACAACCAACTACGCCTTCCTGCAGAAGAGAATCCGCTTATCGCTAAAGACTCTTTTTTTTTTATGCAGAAGTACTACTTTCCGGATGAGGTTGGATTCCCCATAGGAGGCACCGAAGCTGAAGGTTCCCCTCAGTACTTCCATATGGAAACACACTATGACAATCCCCAGCTGACTAGTGGTATGTATGTGACTAGTCATTGATATTTTTATTTAAATCTCAAGACCATACATTATAAGTTTATTTATTTATAATATAGTTATATTATATTATAATGTTTCAATATGTATTATAATATAATTATAATATTATATAGTACATATGATGATTTTTTTTAAAATCAAGACCATACATTATAATATAATGTATTTATTTTATAATGATATTACATTATTATGTTTTATAATATATTTATAATATAATATAATGTAGTATAATGACTTGTGTAAAATCTGTCGAATTCCGAGCACAGACCCCTGACAGGTATTGAGGAGAGTGTGTTGGTTGGACAACTTAGAAAACATGTCTACTAAAGAATCACAACCTCTTGTGATTATCCGACCCCCTCCCTAATGGGACTCAACAAAAATTTGCTTGTAAAACCACGTAGCTATAGAACCAGCGTATCAGTTAGTCAAAAGAATCAGCCAAAGAATATTGGATAAATCGGAGCAATCAACTTGCTTTTGCAGGCAGGAGAGATAACTCCGGTATCAGACTCCATTATACGCCCACACTCAGGAATAAAGATGCAGCCGTTTTAAGTATTGGAAACGTTTATAGTATAGTTGTACCACCACAAGCAGATGACTACAACATTGTCGCATATTGTCACAGTACCTGCACCGATAAGGTTTGTGGCGTTTACTCAAGAAAAGTTCATAGCCAAGGAAAATATACTGCTTTACGATAGGGTGGATGAGTGAGCTTCAATGAGTATACAACCGTAGAATGATGTTGTCTTTTGATGTTCATACAATCAGCCATCATGCAATATGCGATATGCAATCTGCGGACATATGTATGTTTTGTATTGTCTCAGGAAGAGAAATAAAAATGTTTATGTGGGTGCTCTCAAAAAATATTCTCTTAAAAAGCTCAGCTTGAATGTAATGTAAAATGACACAAACCTTACCAGCGTTTCACCTTTGTTATGTTGTTATGATTACACAGTGGATTCCAGAGGGAGGTATTACCTTGTTCAGCTATATATTTCACGCTCATCTGCTCAGTGTTGGTATCAAAGTGGAGCAGTTTAGAGATGGTAAATCCATCGGGATAGTAGCAGAGGATGAAACCTATGACTTTAACTATCAAGAAGTCAGAAGCTTTGTAGAAACGAGGAAAGTTATGCCTGTAAGTTTTGTTTTGTAACAGCTGGGTTCACACATCTATACATGGCTGACTGCTACCTTTCACTTACTAATAAGCAGTGTTAGAAATGAGGGGGGATGCAAGGGGATGGTGTCCCCCTTCCTACTTTGTCCAGGGGGATGCATCCGCCCTGTATATCATAACCCATATCCGATACCCATTTACAAAAAATATCTAAAATTGATACATTATCATTCATTATCATTTGTAATCACCACAGGGCTTTGCCGGTTGGTTGGCATCCCCCTACCTCATATTATTTTCCACTTCTAACACTGCCAATAAAGACTTTTTATTGACTCCAAGATCAGTTTCTTGCTCTAAAGTGAGTTGCTGACAGGCTGACGTAAAAGCACATAATACTTCACTGTGTGCATTAGTATTCAATATTTCTAGAGTTCTGTTTAGATCGAGGGGGGGATATTTGTTGATGTTTGTCCTCAGAAACGAGCTGAGATCTGTAATTCTCTATTATTAAGACCTTTCTTTGCTAGGGAGACACACTGAAGATCACTTGTAACTACAACTCAGCAGATAGACCCTCTGTTACATATGTAAGTCTAACCTTAACATATACATCACAGTTTACTGTTTGAATACCCATAATATAATGCATTAGCTTGCACATATCAAAATACCTAGACACTTAGAAAAGACTATATAGTGTATTTCAAAACCTACCCTGAATTCATTTTTCAAATCAACGTTTGCCAAAAACTACCAATGAGAATGAATTTGGGGGACAGCCTATGTGCCACCAATTCCGTCAATGGGTCTCTGCTAACCAGTAAGCCCCACTCTATCCGTGATATACTGTTGAATGCCTATTTCTGACCAAAACAGCATGAATTGATTCATGTAGCTTGAGTACCTTCAGAAGGAATATTTCTGTGGAGACCCGTGATCAATTTCTAAAGTTATTGGTGGGTTGGGTTCACATGAGGCACTCAGATTTAATTGACCCTGAGAGGCAGAGATACACATGCTAAAGCAGTACGGCCAGCAAAGCTTGGCCTATTCCATTGTTATTTGTGAAAGAGGCGTGGCATAATTAAATGATTAAATAGTGAATATTATTTTAATTCATTCAAATTGAACAATAGGAAGGCAAAGAGGACCCAAATTGTATTGTTATTGATAGTTCTGCGTAGCTCCTTGACCAAGCCGTAGCCTCAATTTTCCCCAATCCTATGGATCGTACGGCATGTGAAGCCAGACCTTAATAGTGTGATCTCTGTGTTCAAAGCTCTCTGGTAACAATGGCCCAGATTCATATCTTCCTCATATCAAGGGGTAGTGTGGGCAATTTCTGAGTCCTAATCTGACACATAGAACTCATAATCTGCTACAATGCCAGCCATTCCATAAAAGATTATCCTGGGGGCACTTTTATTTATTGCACCCATTATTATTCTACCAATGTTATTAATACGTGACTGCCATTATATGGTTCCATTTGTGACACACATTTTACTTCTACCCAAATCACACCTCAAACTTCAATAATGTTAGGGTAAGTTTTGGCAGGTATCCTACGAATAAGGTGTATGTTAATTAATAATTGACTTTGTTTATAACTTGTCCCCCAAAACAGTGCACTGTTCATTTGTGGTATTTATGTTATTGTGACGCTATATTCTTGCCCATCCCATCATTGTTAATAACAATTAAAAATTTTTTTTTTCTAATTATATTTTTATTCTTTTTGTTTAATCAATTATAATTTATTTATAATGATTAATTTTTTTATCTTTCAGGGCGGCCTCCCGAGCAGTAGTGAGATGTGTTTGGCTTTCTTAAGTTATTATCCGAGACAGAATGTGTCCTGGTGCATGAGTCGTCCATCTTACTTTTTCAACCCTGAAGCCGAAATCTACAGAGAACTTGGTGTTGATCCAAAATTGTGAGTAAGTTTGTAGGATATTCATCCAATAGTTGGATCGCCGTCTGATTTGGGCTCCTTTGATTGGCTATATGTAGTGTTGACTTGCTGTTGATCCAAAATTGTAAGTTTTATTTTCGAGGATATTGTTCAGTATTGCACAATGCTCTGACATCAAACGATAAAGCGTCGGAAAAATCTGCTTGCTACCTGGATATGCCTACGTCATTGAAAGTGAAAATTCAAATTTTTCAGACTGTGCATTGATGGTCATGGTCATGGTTGTGCTTCTACTCAGTTAATACTACATTTATTGATATTTATAAGATAGTGATATAATATTTAAATGTTATTTAAATGAAACGATATACTACATATTATATGATATATATCATATCACTTGTTCAATCAATCTAATTGTCGTATTCCATGTGTACCATGATTCGGAGATAAGAATATTTTTTTTGCTATTCTCTTCAGGAATAACGAATCAACATATGTATACCTCGAGGACACATTCAAGCAAATACCCAGCTGGGATTCTGACATGCTTAGAAGTGCACAGAAGGCAGAG
Source organism: Membranipora membranacea (assembly GCA_914767715.1). Taxonomy (NCBI): domain Eukaryota; kingdom Metazoa; phylum Bryozoa; class Gymnolaemata; order Cheilostomatida; family Membraniporidae; genus Membranipora; species Membranipora membranacea. Next base: position 19,855,781 of record OU612066.1, read on the forward strand.
TACGAAACTTCGCAGATCACATGGTGCCTGAAAACCGGTGGTGAACCTTTCAAGGTTAGTTGGCTTTGTTCAGCGGTCCATGAGAGATCACCAATCTGAAACAGAACATAAGCAGACAACTCATCAAAAAAAATCTGCAAACAACTTAGAAACACACCTTTGAGGGTGACAGCATACATCAGAGCACCAGGCCAATCATGAATGTTTTTAAAGATCTTTACCTATTCATAAATAGCAAACATGCATTTTGATTAAAAAGAGTAATTTTATCTTTGAATGATGAGTTATCTACAATGTATAAGATTCAATTAACATCTTTTGTAGGACCATCATCATGAGTTTAACCAATCAGATTTCGTAGATGGAGTTTATGAATCTGATCCTTGTAAGATGGAGGCGGAGCCTAACTCTTCAGTGTCCCTCAGCCTCTACGTGAGCAAGCTGCTTCTTCCTCTCATCTTATTGGCCAATGCTCAGCTCTAAATATACACAGTGAGGTTTCCCCTCAGGATAGTTATGTAACACTGCTGAGAGAAATTTGATTATTCTCTAGTCTTTCTTTCCATGTATAACTTTTAGATCATTACTACACCTAGAGACACCAACAACAACGAATGCCTTACCTTTTTATTCCATACTTTTTCTTAACTTGACTGTTTTCAAATGTTACAACATTGATCGTTTATATATATAAAACACAGCACGTTTTATGAAAGCGCTGTGATACCAGATATGACCTATAAAGTGATTGCATATGTGGCATATAATCGTAGCTGATCATAATTGGAAAACAGTCTGACATATTTTGCAATGAAGAAAAAGAATACAATGTGATAGTAAAACAGTCAGACAGTTTTCTCTAGCAGTTACCGGTTGAAATCTGACATCACAAGGGCATACGTATAGTTAGCTGGTCATGGTTTAGGGGCTTTCCCACCTCTGACTAAGAACTAACGATATAATTGATCCCTACCATCAAAATATATCTCAATTTGTTTAAAAGACTCCACAATTAATTCGAAGAGCATACACTACACTTTCAAATCTTTGATGGATTGCTGTACACATGTACATAAAAATAGACTTCGACAAAAAGAGTGATGAAAGATGGTGTTATAATATAGGTATCTAGTTGGGTTGGTGTCTCAGTCGTATTGTGTCAACCATACTTTCACCATTTTTGACAACTAGGCCATCAATGACGCCACCCTCCCTGATAACCCCGTGCACGAGTCCCATAATAGGGGAGTTGTCCCCCGACACACAATAATGGGATTACTCCTCAATGTCCCAGCAAATGTTTCAAACACAATATTATAAATTTCATGATGTGATTTGGTTTATATTAGTCATTTAATAAAACTCGTGTTACCAGTTTTAGCAGCAAGAAAATAAAATCAATCAAAAGTATATTACCATGAGCATTGATGTAGAACATTGACAAGGTGAAGCTTTGAGGATCAGGCTATCCCGTGATCTTTGTCCTTTAAGCAGCATAGATTGGAGGCAAGTCAAGGTGATGTATGTAGTGTATCACTGTTTGCCCAATGCCAACCCAAAAAAGTTTTCATATGTAAGTTACAGTCTTAATAAAATTTCATTCATTTATTTTTTCCAACCAAATCTTGCACCATGAGCACACATATAGTGTGTGCCATTCCCCCATTTCTAGTCCCAACTTTTTTCCTTGCCCCCCCCCCCCCCTCTGCTACCTTGATCTTATTGTATTTTCTTACACCTGACCATATTTTTGTCCGGACTTCATAGGGAGGTTAGAACAGCAGTCCTCTATTATTCTCAGTGTATACAAATAGGATTAGGTCAGAACAGAGCAATATAACTATTTTAAAATATCTGATGACACTTGTATCGTTGGTTGCATCTCTGATAATAATGACTTGTCTAATTATTTTAATGAGATCATTAGAATCTCTGGTCTATGCAAAGAACTCGACTTATTACTTAATCCTTCTAAAACCCAAGAGATGCTTTTCTCCACTAAGAGAGATAAACCTGACAGTCCTACTCTAGAATTAAATGGTGTAAAAATAGATTTTTGTGACAATGTTAAATATTTGGGGGTTCTCTTTGATAACAAATTACGTTTCGAAGATCATGTCAATAATGTTGTATCCAAAGCAAATCAGAGAATATTTGTCATCAGAACCTTTAATTATCAGAGTACAAAGCCTTTAGCCTGCATGTTATTTAAAAGTTTTATTGTATCCATTCTAACCTACTGCCTACCTATTTTGTTCACTAGTATTTATTCACGAGACAAGAAAGCTCTGAGAAATTTTTTAAGTAAGGCGACAGACTGGGTCTTGATATTGGGGACCTAGATTCAGTCATATCAAAACGTACAAAGAACCTGGCCCTGCAGATAATACATGATGACGAACATTTTTTAAACCATTTTCTTGAGAAACTCCCCTCAGGCAGATTTCGCAGCCTCAAATACAGAACTGCCTGGGGTAAAGACTCATTCCTCAGACACTTGATTTTGATATTGCAAGATATTTTTTAATCCACTAGAAGTCAGACTTAACTTTACTCACTTTGTTTATGTTTCTTTTTGGTATTCCCTACTCATGTAACAGTATAAACACTCAATCTCGCAGCATACCTAATGTTTGTGACAAAATAAACCAACCAACCAACCATGGAGATGTGTTACGCCTTCTTTAATCACTATCCAAGACAGAAGATCGCCTTCTGCCAAAGTTATCCGTCATACGTAATTAACCCCCAAGCTCAGGTCTTCTCTGAACTTGATGTATATCTTGAAATGTGAGTAGCCTTTTAGGATGAACACACACAACTTACAGCGAGGTATTATCAAATACCACACTGGAGTGTATAACTATGTATTATAATCTGTATATTTGTATTGCAAACAGTAACAAGTTGTAGACACAATATGTCTCAAAGCCAAACGGCTGATGTGCTAGAGTTAGACCAATCTTGAATTTGAAAACCTCTTAAATCTTCTTTGGCGGAAGAGGTATATCAGAAGCTGAAGCTTTTCAGACCGCAGTGAATAAAGGTCTCCAGCTGGACATCAGATCTGGTTAAAAGTGCCCAACGTCACATATCACCAGATGTAAAAGGAAAGATGATAACAAGGAATTTCAGTTTCAGGTATGTGCAAATTCATATTTTTACCTGCAGCTTATAAGTCGAGATAGGCAACTCCAAGTATAGCCTAAATTGATCATTACTTATTGCAATTGTTTGGCCTTTGAATTAGGCAATTGCCTTCTGATTTTTTATTCAGCTCTCTTACGCAGCGAATAGTTTGAGAGGCATACTCTTATCGCATTTTGTTCATCTCAACAATGAACTGCCAGAAAATAATATGAGCTGACTTTCCAGACCACATGAGAATCTGACGTTCAAGTTCACTGTAATGATTAAATTAAGGACATTTAAATTTTTCATTCAGGCGGACGACCATGAGTTTGTGCAGTCAGAATTCATGGATGGAGTCTACAACTCTGATCAATGTAAAGATAATAAAAAGCATAATTTTGTAGATTCTCTAAGCGGCCACAGCACTATGTTGATCCTTGCTCTAACCATTTGGGTTGTTGGTTAGAGTTGGATATATCATATCATTATAGCACAAGATTTATTTCTGGCTATTTCTAAATTGTGATTGTTAATGATGATGCATCCTAACAATACAACTAAACAGTACCAGAAAACGCCAGTAAAGTTTTTACAATAACAATTTTATGTACAACTGAGTTACACCGAGAGCTGTCATATACATACATTTCTTCATCATCCTCACCATGATATCGTATGTAAAAATACAAATCGATCAATAGGTCCATATAGTGGAACTGAGCGTAGACCTCTCTGTAAAATGGGGAATGCTGTCAATTTCTGTCTTGATCCTTTGAGAAATTCAAAAACAACAGCACTGTGTGAAGACAAAAGCTAAGTAATCCTATTGCTTGTAAGATGGGGTTTAACACACTCACCTTGTTTTGTGGAGTTGGCCAGCATTTAATTCCTTTGTTTATAATCCTTGTAAGGATTAGATTGAGGGGATTAAGTGATGATTAGCAAACTGCTGGGGGTAGAAGGCTAAGCGGGATTATGCTCAATTAATACTCAAATTAAAGGGCAACCAAGGTTTCAAACATGTTTTCATTAATTGACAGCAGATTGCACCTTCTGCATATAGGGAAATAGGGAAAAAGATCAAATCTAATTCGGATGATTATTCAGCCAGAGTTCTTGGGAAACATATCATCCATCAGGTACTCAAACTCAGCTAAAATAGAATACCACAGAGCAGTTTCCTGTTCCTGTTATTATTTAGCCTGTGCTCTATCATCATAACAGGTCTTGGAACCTCCCCTAAATTGAAGTGTTACCCAGCTGAGAGTCAGCAACTACTTTGAGTTTTGCGTCGCGTAATGCACAAAGCTGATGCTGCCTAGCACATAATTTACTACCCATTAATGCATCGCTGCGAAACCTTGGTTGCCCTTTAAAGTAGTTTAATCTCTGCAGGGTGAAAACCAAAGTGAGTCTGAGATAGATCTAAGGCATTACAAACATAGGATTAAAAGCTTGGCCATCGCATAAAAGGCAGGCAGAGCGAGACAGGGGATTACAGTCAGCCCACTGGCTGTAGCGCAAACAAGTCATCTCTCTGAATTGTGTATGAGTTGTACCTATGCTCATTGTGGTGAATTTGAGTAGTGAACTATGGCACGAGGGGCGGATGCCTTGACGATTAGCGATGTTGCGCCGATGAGTTGATGGAAAGCAAACCTCCCTGCACTGGTTTGGCTTAGAGTATAAGGATGAGAGTGATGAGGCGAACATTGTTACACTGAAACAATGACGAGTTGGCAGCCTCCCTGGTCGCGCAACAGCGTAAACACACCAATTATGTCAAACCACCGAAACTTACAAAATGCACTGAGGGATCGATGAGATTGATTGAGATGCTCATCAACACACGGGGGTGGCTTCATGCTGCTGGGGCCGGCCATGAGGAGGTTGTACTAGAGATGGCCTCGGAACAGCGCTTGACTCATGGTTTCTAGCTGAAGGCCTGTGTGTTGTGCAGTGGTACGCGCACCACTGTATGTTGTATCAGATGACATAACAAGAAGTTGGATAAGAGAGAGATGGAGGTATGTAATTCCGATTCCGTGCCTTCCATGGGGAAGGGATATCCACAATGCTATACCCCACCAACCCAGAAAGGCGCTCACAAGCGGATGTTTTTCATAACATACCTTTTTTTATACATTGTCTTCATACCATTAAAGTGTATTACCAGAGACTATAGATATAGAGACCTTCCACTTGCGCATAAAATGCGAATAGCCAATCAGCTTTATTTAACGGTCACGCCCACTACTGGTTGTAAAGTAAGCGCTGCTGCCTTGGACAGCAATGGGTTTCTCAATAAAATTTCAGGTTTTTCACCTGAGTTATTTGAGGCAAAATAACCAATATCTTGATGACAAAACCAGATCAGACAGCAACAAAGTCACTATCAACTTGTTATTGCATTCTTAGCCAGATATTTATATTATACAGGCCTGTATTTTTGTAAGAAAGTAAGGGGGCTGTGCAGTATAATCCATCATTGTTGCCCACTGCGATGTAATGATGGCCTGACATAGGTTAGCTGTTGTGATGAGTTTCATGGACAAAGTTTTCATGTGTGAGGACAAGAGGAAGAGGGCTTCTTTTTGTTTGTTAATATATGCTCTAAGATTAATATAAACATTTTAATCATGGTGACCAGTACCAACCATACACACACATTCAAAACTGAAGTAAGAATGGCATCAGAGTAAAGTGCATCGTTAGCAGATTCATACTGACAATTCAATGCTGACAAATGTAAAGAATTGACTGCATTGAGAGATAGAAGACCTCCCTCTCTGCCTCAAAGTTATTGTGGGATGGTTGGGGCTATGAAAAGCTTCTTTTACAAATCGCCTTGAAAACTTGTTTGGGCTTCATAGACAGATTCAGAGCAGTTCAAAGCACATATCTTCAGGCAACAACCAGCAATATGCTGACTTTAAACGGGAAAACTTTAACTTTTTGAGGATGATACTTTTCTCAGACCTATGCTATAGAAAGTTTCTGTGCTGGCCTAACTGATGAATTCAATTCAGTCACCGGAACTGGAGAATATAACATCAGTGCTTGTTCACATTTAACTATTTTCACATCGAATATTCAATTGTCTATACATATGGGGGCTACATTACCAAAAGGTTTTATCATCCACCAAGTATTTTGTTTCCTTGATGCCTATGGCCGCCCATATTATATAAAAGTCACATCTAAGGTTTCATTTGTCCCAGTTGATATTATTGAGAGTTTTGTGTGAATGTACTTATTAAATAAACAACTAAATCATTCACCTTGTCAACTTTTGATAGTAAATTCATAGCACTGGGTACGCTTACCTCCAAGCGATTACCCCCAGGAAGGGGCGGAGCCTAATTTTCAATGTGTTCACATTTGTTATATACGTTATCATGGCAAGTGGAAGGTCTCTATATCTATAGTCTCTGGTATTACTACTATGGCTGAAAAATAATTAGGCTGGGATGTCTTCCAATTAAAATCAGCCAAAATCGCAATCTGATTGCTCGCTCACTGATCGCTCTTAGATCGTTCACTCATTGATGGAACTATATACATTCTGGGTGAGCGATCTGGGAACAAATTTGTCTAATTGAAAGACCAAGTGAGTGATAATTTTGAGCGATGCGATAGTGATCATTTGCTTCAGTAAAGCATCACTCATTCTAATTGTAAGACAGATCCCCAGGTTGTTTCAGGATCCCTGGAGTATTTCAGGAGATTCTGTAGACTTGGCAAGTATAGTCACCAGTTATGTCAACATTTATTGGAAGTAGCATTTTCTTTGTCAAAATTCAATCAATATTCTACTAGAGCCTTTTTTATGTGCCATATCAAATCTTCTAGAGTGTAGACTCTACAAGAGGCAACCATTTTGTTGTGATGATTGTTATATATGAATAACCCAATTTTGGAAAAAACTGACCAATCAACCATAACGCATTTATCCCTCTTAATGGCCCTGACGGAGTCGATGCAGACCAACTGATAACTTTGGAAAAGCCTTGACACCTATTATTAGTTCTGGCTCCAGCCATTAAGCTTTACTCTCTCAAGCTTTGTAGTTTTTTTATTCTGCAGTGTCATGCTCATGCAGGTGTGGTCTATACTGTTATGATGAGATTTCTAAAACACCATTTCAAGACTACCACGCAGGCAAAGTTTTCTCTGCTATTCTATAGGCTAAGGGATCAGGTCCTTATTTGTAGTTTTGTTCTACTATTCCCATTATCTGTGGCTGCGGCAGAATTCACAATTACTTTAGACTCACAGGATAAATTCAATCTTACCTGGTCATTTATGAGGGGACATCAAAGGAGGATTATATAAGTGTTAGGGCAAGATAATTGGCTTTTTCAACATACAGGGTTACCTCATTTCAGACTAGACCCGATGGGAAGTAAACATTCATCGGAATCATTTACAAAATATGGACCATACAAATTAGAGGGAAAAAAATTACATTTTATACTAAGGGTCTTTGAGAAATCTGTATTTTATGATTTCATAACATTTTATTCAAACTTAATTTTCTTTTTCTTTTATTTACAATTAATATAAACTTTTCTTCTCTTTTATTGAATATTGTATCAATGATAAACTAACATTGACGGGTCGGGAAGTCACCGTCACCGTCACACCAATATCACCATCAAATCATGAGAAGAAAGCGGCCTAATTTTGATAGGCACCAGCAGGCATGTTTCTATTCATCTATTCATATTTATCACACATTTTACAACAGATATCCCCAACCTCAGCACGTTAAACCTTATACCAACAACTAGCCAATCAACCGGCTGGCCTGGCCTGCTGTCTGTTCGGCCCAACAACCAACAACAAACAAACCGACCAAGTGAGCAACAAAGCAAAAAACCAAGCAACTGATCATGTTAACACGCTTTTTTGCACCTATGGGATTGGACTGTTTGGGTGCTGGTTATTTTAATAAATCCTTATTTTATATGGCTCCATGTGCCTACATTGCAAAAGAAACACTCCAATTTAGTAGGTTTTGATTTTTTAATAGCCTAATTTTATTCGGCAATAATATATTATGTGTATCTGTATGTGTGGAAAGACGAAGCACCAATGACAAGGATAACTGAACAGGTTCAATTCCCAGCACCAGCAGTCATTTTGGAATGTATACCTGACAAGTCTCCCTTTCTGGTATGGAGGCTCCCAGTTTTTATGGGTAATTCCCATCCTCTCCCTATTTCCCTTTTTCCGCTTCCTTTACCCAGAAAATTTATGAGGCTACCTTTTGCAAAAGCAACTGTGTTTTCCTACAATCACATTACACATACCTATGTATTTGCGTATTATCATTACTTATTGTATGCGTCTATTCAATATTTGAGCCCAATCTACCAGTGTTCCTCCTCAGTTGAATAAATCAAGACAATTTCATTCACAAAATGAGGTAAAATGATGCAATTCATAAAATTAACCGTCAAGTTTTAGCTTGGAAATAAATTATATACAAGGCCTAAATTGCACCCGCACTCTTGGACGAAGAGTGGTAGTTCGGGTTTATAGTTCGTCCGCAGAGACCTCCTGATTTCTGGGTCTGCCAACTTGTCATGTATGTTTGGAGTTGGTACTGGCACACGATTCATCCTAGCCAGATCCTTGCAGAATTAGACTAAAATTATCGGAGGTCCAATTGTGTTCGCAGAAGCCACATGCAGTAAGTAGAACCTCTTCCGACTCTTTGATATAAAGAGGAGACGGGTTTCTGGCATGCAGTGGGTACTATGGGTACCAGAACCTCTGCAAGTAAGAGGATAACTCTTTCTACTTCAAAGATCCCACATGTACCTCAGAAGGACTCAATCCCTACACAGAAGACAAGACATGACCACTATAGACTATTTGAATATATTGTTATAAACTGAGTAGTTTACAGTGAGACAGAAATAAGTCCTAATCTGCTCGTAAATGTGCACCATATCAAGGTTACACACCCGGTGTCCCAAACTCCCTGGTGTGAATGTTACCACATCCTATGAGACCTATATGACCTTGTATCATGGTCATGAATAATATCCAGAACTAAATGTTAAAACATTAATATGGTCATGCCTCACCTAGGAAACTAACTTGAGAACTGCTGATCCGATTTCCTTGATTTTTCATTCTTATTGAAGCTATTCCTTGTTTAGCAATTTCCAAACCCTCAATTATCTTTATTATAATTTCTTATGATTGTGATTGCAATTTATAAAATTTAAGCCACTGGTACCTTGTAAAGTGAAGAAAAATATGTTGTAGAACGTAAAAAAAGTATATTATAAAATATACATTAGAAATTATAACTGAGTTATGTTTTTGATGTGGCCTTTTGAGTAGGCTACAGGTCAGTTGGAACACAAAAATATTGACCACTGCATCTTAAACTAACTAGGATTTTCGTCCTTGAGATGAATTGCCCCTCTAGCCTGGTTTGTATTGTAAGATGAGATCTACAATTTCCCAGCTAGACGACCCACCTGTGAGTTTACTGATGTATAAAACAAGGTATGATACAGTGGAGGCCTTTTAGGTTGTGTTGCATAGTAAGAACGGACCAGTATACCATTACTTTCTTCAAATACGATGTCCATTGTGTAATATGAGTACTGAGCGAATACAACCACTTATAACTGAGTCATTGGGAGTAAATTAAGTATATAAATAAGAAAAGATATCTCTGGTGTCCCCTTGTGTTGCCAGGCCTACAGTTGGAGAGATGAATTGGCTGAGTGTATATATAATAAAGGGTGTATCTACTGAATAGTAGAGGTGAACTATATCAGCTTCTCAGATTATCTGATAATATTCAAGCCAACTTTCGCTATAATTAGCGACAATGAGAGTATCACCAGATATATCCATATCTAATATTCCGATAACTTGATCCCTGTGTTTACCTGTCAACTCACCAATATACCATCCTGTCAAAAAATAAAACAAGCCTCAAGTTATAAGATTATAAGAATATATTGTGTGCATACATATCGTATCATTGCATTGTCAAATTTTACAATTTTAGAGCAATTTATAGCTTTGTTACATGGCCCACTGAAGTATTTGTGGGCTGGTGACGAGGCTATTAAGTGATTTGGAGAAATAAATACAGAAAAGTTTGATGCAGAAAAGTTTGATCAAATTCAATTGAATGTTTAATTCAATTCAAACCTTTTTAACTTAATTTCACTTTAGCAAGCCGAAAAAATCATGTAGAGTACAATATGATCGATACAACATGTTGGAAAAAGGCAATCACAGTCACAATATAATAGTCTTCATTTCATATTGTCTCTAATTGAATCAACTTGTTGCACCTGTGTCAGCATCCAGCATCCATATAGTTGTGTTTGAGTTCGGGGAAGTAACAAGTACATATCTGATCTCATAGCATACAACTCCTTCTGGGCTGTCTACGTATTGTGATGTCCACATCACCTCACCAGTGTCTATGTTTATCCTAAATACTGTATTAGTATTCCCAACAGTCACAACTACAGATTTATCACCAATAGTAGCCATCGCTGTACATTCACCAGTGCATGAACCACATGGTATGAATTCAATATTGCCGTCGATGGTATATACTCACATCTGCCCTTTATACAGGTCTGGGATGATGATTTTTGGTTAACAATACAGTGCTTGCTGCAATCGATGTATTGAATAGGGAATACCCAGCTTTGTATAAGTTCACCAGACAGCTCAAGCTGTTGAATTTTGAAATTCTCACACCTTTTACCCAAAAGCACGTACAGTCTATCATCATACACAGTTACACTACTACCGAACCCATCTATTGAAATGAAACGTTTCTCGACATGACCATCCTCACTGATTCTATCTACTGATCCCTCACATCCTACATAAGTATACTGTTGATAGTGACACACTGATTCTGGGCCGTTACTGACCTTTTGTTCTCCCAATAGCATCAAAGATGTCGGGCCAGTTAACAGAGAATTTAGGAGGGTACCATTAACTGTTATCTCGATAGAGGGTTTTATCCATGTATCTACGGAATGGAAATGGAAACAAAGAGTCATCTGACATACATACTGATACAATATAAACACATACATCGTTAACAGCCTTACGATTTGAATCGAATCACTTCAACTGAAGCAATTAACAGCACATCAACTTACCCTATACCACTCATATATATATTATATGGGTGCCGAGTACATATCTGACCCTGAGCAAGCGTATGGCTATTCATGCATGGCTGCTGGACCATCATTATTTGGTTCACAATTTCAGAATCTAGAATAGCAGACACTTGTACACTTTTGTCAAGCAGCTTGCCTAAGTCTCTGGGGGTTGTTACTGGGGCGTCCAAATATGCATAATATGTATAGCGTAAAAGCTGGCAGATTTTTAGCTTTATTCAGATCCTGAAAGTTTTATACTGATGGCATAATATCTCAACAAATAGCCACGCTATGTATTTAACCACTGATCCACAAATTAATATCAATGCCCTATACCCAATAGATAATGCTAGCGTCTTCTCTACCTACATAAGTAGCTAAGTCATCTTGGTTCTAGCTTGCTATAACTTGTCAAACACTTTGCGAGGGGATTTTCAATGGCTTGCCTAGTAGCAATTCTTACCCTTATATTCAAGTTCCATATCATTTTGCGAAGGTTCAAAGTGAGGTATTTCTATATTCATTAACGCAGTTGTCAACCTCTCCATCTCTTCCATACCTCTCACTATAACTACCTAAAATAAAATACTCTGTATGGCATCTCTAAGATACAAGTTGAATAATGTTCTTGTATGGAGTTGTCTCCTTACATTCAAGATTTTAAAGATTGAGATTTTCAAGTGCATAACAAGCTGCATTATGATTTACAATGAGATGAGTCAATTTGGCAGGTGTAAAAGTAAATGACATCAACTATTGGTAACACTCATAGTATCGTGACGATAAATCCCATGATCACATCAATACATAGGTACATAGGGGGAAGTAGCCTGTCTTGACAAGCTTTATTCTGTAGGGGGGGGGGGGGGGGCACCAAACAAAGCTTAGAGGAAATGTAACTGAAAAGATATCATATATAGAACTGCTGCATTAATCGTCTCAACTAATGTGCTGCAGATCTGTCCTCAAGGTGATTTTACTAGCATATAACCAGTTTTAGCAAACCACTTAGATCCAATAATATACCTTGGCTACGATTACCTGGTGGTTGGGAGATAGTCTGGAGTCAATCTTCTTCACACCTCTGGTTATTCTGTCCAGCTTGTTACCGACATCATCATCCAGCAATCTAGTCATTTCTCTCTTAGACTGTGTTCTTAACTTGATCAGTTTTTCTCCGCTTTCTCATATTTCTGCCTGAGGCTTTTAATCTAGAATAGAATTAACAACACTCTGACAACACTTGCTCTTATTTTACTCATTTTTTTTGGTAATCTTCAACTAAATAAAAGATTCTTTGTGTCACCTATGTGTCATATGTGTTCAGCTGTAGCACTGAATCACGGCCATCTCCAAGAAGGTTTATGTGAAGGCATCTATGACGATTTGTTTGAGGGATGTGGTTGAAGGACCATTGATGGCGTAGTGACATTCTGTACTTATAAGTTTTTTTCTGACAGCAGGTACATGCTCATTGCAACTTTATTATTAAGTTATGACGAATCAAACTCTGCCTATTGTATTTGCAATCGCTCCCACCTAGGAGTTCGTAAAACTATTGTATTCATTATTGTTACTACTGAACGACTGATGATTATGATCATTACGATTGAAAAGCACGTTAACAAGTGCTACTACATGATCCATTGATCTCGTTTGCGTCTATGAAAAAAAAGTCAAGAATTGCAACGGGAAAGCAATTTATACGGCAATGTAAGTATGCAAGTTAAGGATTGCCAGGTCTAGCTTTGCCAAGTTTGATGAGTACAGCATACCTCAATCTGTGAGTTCTGAATACACTGACCTGCTTGTCTCTAGCGTTATGTAATTTAGCAATCGTCTCCTCCGTATCACGGTCATAGTCTGATAGCAGTCTTGTCAGCACTTCAACTAGTCCAAGTAGCTGCTCCTCTTTATCGAATATCCACTGCTTCTTGTCATTGATATGCTTCACAAAGTTAGTGGTTAATACCCGCAACTCCATCAAATGGTGCTGGCGATCTGTATAATAAGACCCAATGATAGGTAAGAGGAACTCGCCAGCAATAGAAACCTAGGCTGAGAAAGTTCATGGTGTAAAATTTAACTCTCAGTCATATGTTATGTATGCAAAGTTACTATGGTAAGACAGCAGGTTCAATGAATTACAAGGATATTCGACATCGGTTGCGTAAGAATTAAATGCTCACCACCGATCCCCTTTTTCAACTTACTATCAGTGCATGGTTGTATTCTTAGAATACAATTCACACAGAACATTTCATTGCATTTCTTACAAGCTACAGAATAGACCTGATCTGTATGCTTCTCACAGTGTCTTATCTCCACCTTTCTATACTCCTTTTTATATTCATCCATTGTTATCCTCTTATGATCATCGAGAGCAAAGTTGTGCGCCTATAACAGAAATCCCTAGTCACAATCAACTGTATTCGAAGAGGAAGCTTTAAAATACAGCTCACAGCAATTCTGACAAATCTTTTTTCGGCTCGGACAATTCCGAGGAGGCTCCATACAATACACCGGGGAGTTTGGGATATAAGCCAATTGTTTAGCAGCATACACAATGAAAGCCAAATATTCCTATATAGACCATCACAATAAACCTATATTATAAGGGACACAAATAGATAGGCCAATTGTCCAGGACATCACACTGTGTTGTTATTCCTGAGGATGAGGGAGTTCATTGGCCAAACATCAATATGCAAAACCAAACGGGATAGTGATACATTATATATAGGCATGTCTAGGGGTCCTGTATGAGATCTCAGTGATACCGTTCATTTCAGAAGAAGATATTAAAATAAGGTCGTTTGAAGCATCCAACGAAGGCAGACCGTTAGCTGAGACATACATATCCTGTAAGACGAATAGTAGGTTGTCTATCCATTAGAAAGAAAGGCTCAGGTGATCAAAACTAAAATGGCATATAGTAGAACTCTCAGGCCGAAGCTCTTAGAGTGAATATACAACCAAAATAAATATTTACAAACAATATGATTGACAGGTATTGTGTACTCTCACCTCAAGAAAAGTCTCACCATCTGAGGATACCCAGGCTACAGCCATGTCAGTTCCCGTCATACCACCATTAGGAGAAAATCCCAAACCAACCCATCCTGTTGTTTCACATGTTATCTAAAATAAAAAACTGAATCTAAATTCTAAATCCATCAACAATTGGGATGAAAGGTCTCTGTAGTGGCAGGGTTTTGGTGCGATCACATGAATGGTCTTGCGGAGCGTCTTTGGGCCCATGGTGAACAGTGAGGGGCAGCCACTCCCGTATCGCGGCTCATTTGTACATCCTGACGCCTGAAGGTAGGAAAGTGGGACAGCTGATACTCTAGTTACTGGACTATCTGCTCATTTGCTTTTTACACTATATATTTTATTTCTTCTATCATTTTAGCAGAGTAATAAAAAAGTAAGATAAAACCTCGGACACATCGTCTAAAGGAATAGCTGATTGGCCTGCCTACCTGGTACTCATGACTTGTGCCGAATGGCCCTTAGTTCATAATGCAGCAAACCTTCAGATTATCAAATCAAGATTGATCAATTCCCTGCCTGGGTGTTATGCTCACCTTCTTCTCGATTCATTGTATATATTTTAATTTGCTAAATTTGTATATTGTCTCGATTTGATTCCTCGCTGTTAGACCACACCTCCATGAGTTTGACTCAAGCCCACCTAGCTTGAGGTCCAAATCTGCTTCGTTGGGTTGGAAGGGGGCATACAGTGGTACAGGTACACTCATATAGTTACTGTATAAATAGTACATAATAACTCTATGGGTACACTACACAACGCCATGACTTGCATCGAATCCATGCAGCTTAAAAAAATTAAAGTTTCGGGTTAGCCTGATCCAAAATGGATGCCAAGGCCATATTACTACATAATGGTCTGCATCAACGCGGCTCATGGTAATATTCTTTTAATTTGATTGATTTTTTTTGTTTTCTTGCTGCTAAAACTGGTAACATGAGTTATGATTAAATGAAGAATTAAAAACAAATATAGATAATGATATAATAAATATAATAAATATAATATAAACATAATTTCATCACAAGTAGTTATGTCATCAATTGATATAAATTGATGAATTGGTGATAACAATTATAGGCAGATGGCTGTTTGTAGAGAAATCACATAACAATATAACTGTGTGTCTTAATTTACACGTAGCTTCAAATCTGGCAGCTTTAAAGTTATGCATTGACTGACATCTCAGTAGCAAGTAGTTTCAGTAGTTTCACAAGCAGTTGGTGTAGCTTTTCTTAACCAAAGGACCAATCAAAGTTAAGAAAAGCATATAACAACCAAATAATCAACTGCTATTTGCTTATTCAGGGTCAGATACTTACCCTAATACCTTGATATTATATATCAGTGGCTGTGTGCTGTCATCATATTTGACATCAGGATTCGTTGTATTGATTCATATATGTGCTTCTAGTGGCGTCTTTGTTTCTGATGGCGATGGTAGTCCCACGTCATGTTTGAAACCAGGATTTGCTGGTGACTGATGACTTGACTTAGTTAGGGTCACTGAAGGTGTTTTGCCCAAGTTTGTAAATTCGAAATACAAGACTTAACCAAGCAAGAGTTCTTCTTTCCCTTAGCGCTCAAGTGTCAAAAGAGTTATACAAAGGTAGAAGCTATGTGGTAACAATTTTCATAGATAGCATGAAAATTTGTATGAATAAAGAAATAAAGAATCTTGCGCAATGCAACTGAGTATCTGATGTATCATTTATATATGGATGTCATCAGGAAGGGTGGGATGAACCTCCCTGATGTCATTGTGTTTTAAATATTTATTGCGCTGCAACAATGAGGAGTAATCCCATCATGATGCATCGGAGGACAACTGCTCTTAAACTCTGATGTAATGGGACTCATACAGAGCGTCGTTTATTGCCTAGTTGTGCCAGTTTTTAGAAATGGTGGACCAGTAGCTGTGGTTGATACAACACGACTGATACAGGATGGCACCCACCCAACTAAATTCCTATATTATAACACCATCTTTCATCACTCTATTTGACAAAGTCTATATTGCACCATAATCAATCAGCAGCAATCCATCAAAGGTCAGCAAGCAATAAGGATATTCTAGTGGCAAACAAAAGACTAGTGATACGAATATGCAGTGTAGGCCTATGCTTTTTGAATTAATCTTGCAATCTGGATGGCATATATAATATCGTAGGTGGTCAGTCCGAGCGGAGAAAGCCACTCAGCCTTGACTCGTTAACTAAACCTACGGTCTCGTAATCACAGATTTCAACCGGTAACTGCTAGACGAAACTGTCTGACTGTTTTATTATCACATTGTGATCTTTTTCTTCATTGCAAAATATGTCAGACTGTTTTTCCAATTATGATTAGCTATGATTATGCCACATATGCAATCACTCATATCTGTATCTGTCATATCTGGTATCACAGCGCTTTCATACAACGCGCTGTGTTTTATATATATACAAACGATCAATGTTGTAACGTTTGAAAACGGTTAAGTTAGGAAAGATTTGGGAATAAAAAAAAAAAGGCGTTTATTGTTTTTGGTGTCTCTAGGTGTAGTAATGATCTATAAGTTATAATGGAAAGAAAGACTAGAGAATAATCAAATTTCTCTCAGCAGTGTTACATAACTTTTCTGAGGGGAGACCTCACTGTGTCTATTTAGAGCTGAGCAATGGCCAATAAGATGAGAGGAAGAAACAGCTCGCTCACGTAGAGGCTGGGGGACACTGAAGAATTAGGCTCCGCCTCCATCTTACAAGGATCAGATTCATAAACTCCATCTACGAAGTCTGATTGGTCAAACTCATGAAAATGATCCTACAAAAGATGTTAATTGAATAAAATACAATAGATAACTCATCATTCAAAGATAAAATTACTCTTTTTAATCAAAATACATGTTTGCTTTTTATGAACAGATAAAGAGCTTTAAAAACATTTATGATTGGCCTGGTGCTCTGGTGTATGCTGTCACCCTCAAAGGTGCGTTTCTACGTTGTTTTCAGATGATTTTTGATGAATTGTCTGCTTATGTTCTTTTACAGATTGGTGATCTCTCATGGACTGCTGAACAAAGCCAACTAACCTTGAAAGATTCGCCACCGATTTTCAGGCACCTTGTGATGTGCGAAGTTTCGTACTCTGCCTTCTGTGCACTTCTAAGCATGTCAGAATCCCAGCTGGGTATTTGCTTGAATGTGTCCTCGAGGTATACATATGTTGATTCGTTATTTCTGAAGAGAATAGCAAAAAAAAGATTCTTATCTCTGAATCATGGTACACATGGAATACAGTAAACAGATTGATTAAACAAGTGATATGATATATATCATATAATATGTAGTATATCATATCATTTAAATATTATTTAAATGTTATATAACTATCTTATAAATATCAATAAATGTAGTGTTAACTGAGCAGAAGCACAACCATGACCATGACCATCAATACACAGTCTGAAAATTTGAATCTCATTTGTTATGACATAGGCATATCCAGGTAGCAGGCAGATTTTTCTGGTGCTTTATCGTTTTATGTCAGAGCTTTGTGAAATACTGAACAATATCCTCAAAAATAAAACTCACAATTTTGGATCAACACCAAGTTCTCTGTAGATTTTGGCTTCAGGGTTGAATAGGTAAGATGGACGACTCATGCACCAGGACGCACTCTGTCTCGGATAATAACTTAAGAAAGCCAAACACATCTCACTACTGCTCGGGAGGCCGCCCTGAAAGATCCAAAAAATGATTATTATAAATAAATTAAAAAAATTGATTATAAAAAAAATTAAAAATAAAATTAGAAAAAAAATTCTTCTATAATTGTTATTAACAATGATGAGATTGGCAAGAATATAGCGTCACAATAACATAAATACCACAAATTAACAGTGCACTGTTTTGGGGGACAAGTTATAAACAAAGTCAATTATTAATTAACATACACCTTATTCGTAGGATACCTGCCAAAACTTACCGTAACATTATTGAAGTTTGAGGTGTGATTTGGGTAGAAGTAAAATGTGTGTCACAAATGGAACCATATAATAACATTGGTAGAATAATAATAATGGGTGCAATAAATAAAAGTGCCCCCAGGATAATGTTTTATGGAATGGAATGGCTGGCATTGTAGCAGATTATGAGTTTTATGTGTCAGATTAGGACTCAGAAATTGCCTTCACTACCCCTTGATTTGAGGAAGACATGAATCTTGGCCATTGTTACCAGAGAGCTTTGAACACAGAGATCACACTATTAAGGTCTGAGTTCACACGCCATACGATCAATAGGATTGGGAAACTTTTAGGCTACGGCTTGGTCAAGGTGCTACCCAAAACTATTAATAACCATACAATTTGGGTCTGCTTTGCCTTCCAATCGTTCAATTTGAATGATTTAAAATATTAACTATTTTAGTAATTTAATTGAGCCGCTCCTCTTTCACAAATAACAATGGAATAGGCCAAGCTTTGCTGGATGCACTACGGATCGAAGGAGCAAGTTTGTTAGCCCAACTGGGGCATCTGGCCGATCTAACCTAGCTATCCATGCATCTGGCCGTACTAAAAGTGCCCCAATCCCATGGAAAATATGGCTTGTATAGCCACAGCTTTAGCATGTGTATCTCTGCCTCTCAGGGTCAATTAAATCTGAGTTCCTCATGTGAACCCAACCCACCAATAACTTTAGAAATTGATCACGGGTCTCCACAGAAATATTCATTCTGAAGGTACTCAAGCTACATGAATCAATTCATGCTGTTTTGGTCAGAAATAGGCATTCAACAGTATATCACGGATAGAGTGGGGCTTACTGGTTAGCAGAGACCCATTGACGGAATTGGTGGCAATTAGGCTGTTCCCCAAATTCATTCTCATTGGCAGTTTTTGGCAAATGTTGGTTTGAAAAGCGAACCCATGGCAGATTTTATCAATTAAAATACACTATATAGTCCCTTCTAAGTTTCCAGGTATTTTGATATGTGAGAGCTAATGCATTATGGGTAATCAAACGGTAAACTGTGATGTATATATTAAGCCTAGACTTACATATGTAACAGAGGCTCTATCTGCTGAGTTGTAGTTACAAGTGATCTTCAGTGTGTCTCCCTATAAACCAATAAAGGTCTTAATAATAGAGAATTACAGATCTCATCTCATTTCTGAGGACGGACATCAACAAATATCCCCCCCTCGATCTATACAGAACTCTGGAAGTATTGAATACTAAAGCACACAGTGAAGTATTATGTGCTTTTACGTCAGCCTGTCAGCAACTCACTTTAAAGCAAGAAACTGATCTTGGAGTCCATAAAAAGTCCTTATTGGCAGTGTTAGAAGTGGAAAATATGAGGTAGGGGGATGCCAACCAATCAATTTTAGAAATCTTGGAAATGGTTATGGGATATGGGATATGATATACAGGGCGGATGCATCCCCCTGGACAAAGTAGGAAGGGGGACACCATCCCCTTGCATCCCCCCTCATTTCTAACACTGCTTATTAGTAAGTGAAAGGTAGCAGTCAACCATGTATGAACCGAGCTGTTACAAAACAAAACTTACAGGCATAACTTTCCTCAGTTCTACAAAGCCTCTGACTTCTTGATAGTTAAAGTCATAAGTTTCATCCTCTGCTACTATCCCGATAGTTTTACCATCTCTAAACTGCTCAACTTTGATACCAACACCGAGCAGATGAGCGTGTAAGATATAGCCGAACAAGGTGATACCTCCCTCTGGAATCCACTGTGTAATCATGACAATAATAACAAAGGTAAAACACTGGTTAGGTTTGTATCATTTTACATTCTTGAGCAAACGCCTCTAACCTTATCGGTGCAGGTACTGTGACAATATGCGACAATGTTGTAGTCATCTGCTTGTGGTGGTACAACTATACCATAAACGTCTCCAATACTTAAAATGGCTGCATCTATATTCCTGAGTGTGGGCGTATAATGGAGTCTGATACCGGAGTTATCTCTCCTGCCTGCAAAAGCAAGTTGATTGCTCCGATTTATACAATATTCTTTGGCTGATTCTTTTGACTGACTGATACGTGGTTCTATAGCTACGTGGTTTGACAAGCCATTTTGTGTTGAGTCCTATTAGGGAGGGGGTCGGATAATCACAAGAGAGACCTGTTTTCTAAGTTTTCAAACCAACACACTCTCTTCAATACCTGACAGGTGTCTGTGCTCGGAACTCGACAGATTTTACAAAAGCCATTATATTCTTTTATATTATAAATATATCATAAAACATTATAATGTAATATAATTATAATATAAATACATAAACTTATAATGTATGGTCTTGAGATTTAAATAAAAATATCAATGACTAGTCACATACCACTAGTCAGCTGGGGATTGTCATAGTGCATTTCCATATGGAAGTACTGGGGGGAACCTTCAGCTTCGGTGCCTCCTATGGGGAATCCAACCTCCTCCGGAAAGTAGTACTTCTGCATAAAAAAAAGAGTCTTTAGCGATAAGCGGGTTCTCTTCTGCAAGAAGGCGTAGTTGGTTGTGAGACTAGAGAAAAGATGAACTGTATACTGTCCATAATTGTATCGGTAACTAATGTGACATGATATCGAATCAATGATGTCCCGAAAAAGACCCAAAGTTAAGCAAGGATTGAAATGACACATTACCATACAATACTTTAAATTGCAAATAAAATACGATTTTAATTTTGACCAACTCACTGTTCCACCGATGCCCCAGGCGTAGAAAACACTTCGGCATGAGTCTGCAAACTCTGGCATTTCGTCTACGTAGCATTCTCCCTCCGTCTTATTATTATTGACAATATGTTCGTTTTCTACCCCCCAACAGGCATAGATAAGGATGTGATGTACAATTCCTTCATTACCTGGAGTTATCAATGGTTCTACCTTGGAAAGAGAAAGAAACAACCACGATAAAAAGCAAAATGTAATCATATTGCAGTTTGTTACTTGCAGTTACTTGCCTAATTCTAGCTGGAACTGGTAGACAACCTCAAAAGTTATATTTTGATATCTGATGCATAATGATGTACTATTCTAAATTAGGATGTTATAAATAAATTTTAAATTTGAACATTTTAATTATTTCAATTACAAACTCTCTTCAACCATTTTGTTTCAGTAACATAAATACCCATACTCTCATAATAAATATATTATTGGACTTTATTTCTAGAATCAAAGCAGCTATCTTTTCTTGTGTCAATCTTACTATATAAACAGTCATCGCAGTTACAAAATTATCTATAAAATTATATATTGCTTTCAATCACAAAAATTAAGCATTATCTTTGAGATTATAATAGCTTCTCAACTAAATTCAGTTTATTGCAGCCATGGTCTGGAGTGGCACTGTGCGCATGTGCGAACTGTTGAGGCATACGTTCGTCTCTGCAGCATAGGGCTTGAACTAATTCACCTGGTCTGAGTACCAAAATAGGGAAAGCAATGGAAACCCATATTTTAGAAATATTTGGGCCTAAATGGAACACTGGTTTTGATATCTCATAACCTTGAACCCTGGGAGTTGCCTTTTTTGATGGAAGGCAGCGCCACCACCGCTGTGCTGCAGAGATAGACTATGTCACAATGCTATCATGCAGGCAGAGTGCTGGAGTGGAGGGGCTACTGACTGCCCTGTGGTATTTTTGAGTATGTTGCCTACTGGGGAAGGCTTATTGCATCTTAATACGTATTAAGTGGGGCCAGGGTTGTCTCCTTCTTTAAATTCATTCATTTATTTGAAGTAGAGAGTGTTGAGTGTGTTGTGAGCTAAGACAACTCCTTGTGTTTAAAAGCATTCAACTCAATTCGGTAAGCCTCTATTCATATTACTGCAGAAGTTATATGTTTGAATTCATGAAGGTTGGGTCTGATTCACATGATGACTCGTTCCAGCTTCAACAAACTCAGGTGTATACATCGCTACATCTCATGCACAAATATTATCACACAGAAAATAATTAAAGATTTAGGTGATAAATAATATCTAAAGTAACTTACGGCAACAACGTGATGTTTAGCATCAAGTACTGGCGGGTCGTAATAAGAACAGTAGTATTCTGTATCTTTGCTTGGTATCTCATGCTAGATAAATAAGAAAAAAAAATTTATTCTCAGCAGGTTTCAACACTCTCTGTATCAGGGAATCCGATCAAAGTACTATTGAAAGTGGTCACATGACTTCCTTGTTACACACTAAAGTGGTGAACAATGTTAGAGTTGTCATAGTTTTCAGAAAGTACTCGTCTTCTGACTGATTGATGGAAAGGCATGTGACAGCATGGGAAGACATGTGGAGAAGCTGGAAAGATTGCTAAACTCACTACAAGGGGTCCAGCAATGGGCCATGTAAGTCAAATAACCCTAAAACATAAGCTGTGTTTCAGAGTTGATTGCACTGTGCTGTAGGACGAGAGAACACAATTCTGAGTAGTGAATAGCGGGCATGCTTATAAACGCCATCAACCCATTATCTTTTGGGGATGGTAAAATGGCTTGACAGCTCAACCAGCTGGCACGCTTGCTATTCATTCATCTAGGTGATTGGTGATGCTGGAGTCGTGGGATCGAGTCCCACTGAGGGAGCTTTCAAGGGTTATTGTCACAGCCCCAAGGACCCTTGATGTATACCTCTTCTTAAGATAGGCAAGCAAACCCTGAATTAGGATATATGATGGTATACTTGATAGCTCGTTTTGGATTAATTTCAGTCCAAAGAATAACTCAGGAAAATTTGATTTGCATTCATTCTTAATGAAATGAGTCTCATGCAGTTAGAACTTATCATACTAACTGATTTACCATTAAACACATACTCTGAGGGAGGTGAAAGGTTTTTAAATTAGGCGGGTTCTGATTTTTCATAATAATGACAAGCTCATCAAGTCACACCCTGGGTATTCAAGAGAAAGTCGATCAGTTGGAATATTGCAAAAAATACATTGACAAAATTATAGAGGGTGTCATTTCAAGCTGATTAGTATTGAGCCCATTCTTGTCCCGTGACCAAAATTCTTGTCCTCCCCCCCCCCTCCGGTCTCCGCCCATCTGGCTTTAACCAGATTGCACAGTTGACTTACATTGTTGACGCGCAAGTCAAAGGTCAGAGTATCCTGTGGCACAGCATTAGTTGGTGGCTGAGGGTCTAGCAGATAGATGCTCTTCGCTCCTCGGTTGTCACTGTGATAATCTGAGGGTTGGAGAATATTGTTCACTGGATCAGTAGAGCCGTAAGCAAATATCAGGCGTGTTGTTGATGACTGTCAAATAAAAAGAGAGCAACAGGTTAGTTCTTGCTGTGATATTAAAAAGGTTTGGAGAAATGTTGTACTGACAAAAAGCCTGAATGTAAGAATCATAAAAATTTGTATGTTTATGGCACTGATAATTGAAAAATGATGAGATTTACAGACCAAATGTATGTCCTGCTCAAAACTGGTGATGGGTGGGAATCGAATTTGACATTTTATTTATCTGAAGTTGATTGATTTCCCCTCAAAACGATCATCAAATCACATTGAATGACACTGCTGTTTTGATGTTTTGATGTTTTGATGTTTTGATGCTTTGATGCTTTGATGTTATGATGGAACAGTTGCCAAACACTTAGATATGGAATATGAAAAGCGATTGTCGGCCTGTTAAAAACTGGGTGAATAGAATTTCACTCTCTGTTTATTTGCCATTGAGTAACTTTCAATTAATCTGAACTGAATAATGAATTTATTGAATGAAATGCCTCCGTTATGGTGACCAATTTGTTATAAAAATACCTGGATAATGGGGGTATTATATTTTCATGTCCAAATCAGTGACATACAATTTTAATGTAAATTTCAAGACAGCAAGTTGGCTATATAGAAATATCGGCCTATTTATTTTATTCCAAATCAGTGACATACAATTTTAATGTAAATTTCGAGAGAGCTAAATTGCTTTATACTGTAATACCTCACCTATAAAGTGCGTGCCTTGTAGATGAAGGCACCGATAAGAGTGGAGCATATAGGCGCGGCGGCTTTCATATATATTATTTTTTATTTATTTGTATTTGAATTGTACAAAAACCATACGAAGCCAAATAGCTCAGTTGATAGAGTGTCTGCCTTGTAACTACGAAGTTGCAAGTTTAAATCCCACCGACGAAGTCAGTTTTTTTTCAAAGGGATGCCTTATAGCTGTGCGGTGCCTTTTAACTGGTGCCTTATAAGTGAGGTATTACGGTAGAAATATCGGCCTATATTTTCATGTCCAAATCGGTTACATATAATTTTATTGTTAATTTCGAGAGAGCTAGATGGCTATATATAAATATCAGGCTATATAGAAATATCAGCTTATTTTTTACCCAGAGTAAAACAACCACACCGGGAATGGAAGGGGGAAGAAGATGGCAACGGCAGTATATTTTAGGACAGGCTTTGGATAGGTAGAAAAACTTGTTTGTGTGTCCATTTCTGTCCAATTTATCGGTGGGATAATTATTATGACTTACAAAACTACCAATTTCCACTACAAAAAAATCCATTTGGGATGTACATCCACAGTATAATGTTCACGCAATGCAACTTCGATGATAGTAGATCTATATATTGAGCGGCTCAACCAAAAGAGAGAAATATCTACTAGTATTAGGTTTTCAGGTCGGAACATATAAACCTAACTCTGTGATATATTATGATTGTCAACATATTATATAACCTTCATAAAGCATACTATCATCATAATCATGTTGGGCATAGTATGGAACCGATGGGAGGTGTTGGCGGTGATCACTTCACACTGCAGATCTGTTTCATGGTCCCCCTCGTAAGTATTCAGTACATCTTCAGGCTAGGCAGGTACTTCGACTAACTATTCAAGCATCGGACCACAAAAGGTCTGAATAGCCACCATTTTCTCTAAAAGTCCATCATTCTCAAAAAAATTGTTAATACATAATTTTTGTCTCAAAATATCATGGGTGAATGTACTGAAAGTTTAATTTTTTTCTACAGAAGCTTATCCTTGACTATTACCAAACTCCTTCTCTGCGGGTTTCAAATACATCTAAGGAACACTCAACCATCAAAAATATGGTGATCGGAAACAGCTAATTCATCTGACCTTGATTGTGTTATCTTTGTTGTCACAAGTAGAAATTTTCCTCTTGTATTTGATCTCAGTGATACCGTTCATCTCTGAAGAAGATATTAACATCAGGTCGTTTGAAGCATCCAACGAAGGCAGACCATTAGCTGAGGCGTACATATCCTGTAAAAAATGAGTAGATTATCAATCTATTGGAAAAAAGTTTAAATTTCAATATTCAGATTGTTAATTCGTTGAATTTTGCTGTAAAAACCATCAAGCTGAGCAGATGTTTGTTAGTCGTCTTCTTGTTATCGATCCGACAGCCAAAACAATATTTATAGTCACAGTTATGCATATTTTATGAGTCAAATGAGTTGTTATCTCATTTAAATACAATGTTGACTTTTAGAGTGAATTACATCCCAAATGAACAATTACGAACAAAATGAATGACAGGGCGGGGAGGGGGGTGGGTTGTGTACTCTCACCTCAAGAAACGTTTCACCATCTGAGGATACCCAGGCTACAGCAATGTCAGCTCCTGTCATACCACCATTAGGAGAAATTCCCAAACCGACCCATCCGGTCGTTTCACATGTTATCTAAAAGTCATGTCAAAAAAAGGATAAAATTAAATAATTCATTCCTTCTGTTCCATGCTATATCAATTAAGTAAATTACTCGCTGAAAAGCAACGTATTTCAGTAATCTGTCATGCCGATACGTGTTACGAGTGTGTAACATATAATTGAGCATTTACATAAAGACAAAATACGAATCTGATAACTGAGCATCACTATTAGGCTATTATGTCCCATGTAAAAGATCATTTCTTGTGTCAGCATGATCAAGGATGGGCCAACGTGCATCGCAGTTTCCGATTTGCACAGATTCTTCCGTATTTCGGGGCATTTTGTACAAAGAAGCTAGATTAAACTTTGTTTTGTGGAAGGCTTGTTATCTATGGGTCCCTGAGACCTGAACCCAGGTTGACTCGAGTTATCTCGGCCAGCCCCTTCTCAAAGACTAGACAAGGATGGGCTTAATGAAAAATGTAATCATGCATTTTACCTTGACCATCACAAGATTTGTGTGGGAACAGAAGTAAGTTTGCGCCTGTTGCGGTTTAACAGTAGAGGGGGGGGGGGAGATGGACTGTAGAGGGAGAAAGATTTCAGGTTTTGGCAACATTAAAACTAGCAGAAATTTTAGTTCTGTTTAGTTTATACACTGATGATTTAGTACCCTGCTGTGTCATCGATTGTGATCTGCAATTCTCATCAAAATGGCACAAAATTATGAGATTATTCTGTTATTGCTTGCTTCCAAGTTATTCAACT
The DNA here is from genome assembly GCA_914767715.1 of Membranipora membranacea. NCBI lineage: Eukaryota > Metazoa > Bryozoa > Gymnolaemata > Cheilostomatida > Membraniporidae > Membranipora > Membranipora membranacea. The sequence goes on from OU612066.1 coordinate 19,882,565, forward strand.
TTCTGGGTTGATAGATTGAATGTATGATTACATTTCATGAGTTTCATCATAACACAAACGCAAAAAACAGATCCTTAAGTTGTAAGATCTGGTCTCGACTGTAAAAATGGGGCATTAAGCTAAACCTGAGAATGTATAGATAATTAGGCTAAGTGCTCAGATGCCTGCAAGTGCAAGTTCACACACACTGGCAATTGCAACAATCTGAGCACTTAGACAAGTAGCCCAGCGCTATAAAGTGCTATCAGGCGCTTTTGTGAAACTAAGATAATGGGCCTTTTGTGACCAAATCTTTTTTTATGTTATAATTGGAAAGTAATATTTAGACAGTATTTTTTCAGCATTTTTTATTGACAGAGGCAGATATAGACAAAGCACGATATCCTAATTTATCAGATAAGATAAGAAATACAGGTTCTTCATTCATTTGTATGCCACTGCACTTGTACAAATCGCTATCTTATAAAGACTGGCCTGACAAAAATAAAGTTATTTCATGTCAATGCTAAGGGTTGGGTTAGATTGTGTATGATCCAGTTTGCCTTCATTTGAAGATTGAGCCGCTGCCAGCTCACAAGTAGTATGTGAATAAGCGGAATGGGGGAAAATTTGATCAAACTTGATAGAGGGTTTGGGTGCACTTTCCCTCATGACAACACTGTGAGAAATTAAGCGTCAATTGTGGTCTGTGAAGACAGCTTACAAACTCACTTGAAAAGCTATATAATCCTCCTTTGATGTTCCTTCATATGACCAGGTAAGATTGAATTTATCCTGCGAGTCTAAAGTTATCGTGAATTCTGTCGCAGCCACAGATAATGAGAAGAGTAGAAGAAAAGATAGATGTAGACCTGAACCCTTCATCTTTAGGCTAACTACACGGCAGTGACTTAGCCTTCTTTTTGACTCAATATGATAATTTGATTTAAAAATTGTAACAGTTATAACGCAATAATTTAGGCCACACCCCCAAGAAATTTGACAAGATGTAGGCCTATCAAAGTGGGATTAATCTTCGGATCCAATCCGTGCTGAAAATTTAATTTGGCCAATGCGTGATCATGTTTTACGCAATCCTTGTTCCTATAGCTTTCTACTGATCTTCCTGAAATCCTGATGGCATAACTTCTACCACTGCTTCCATTCACAAAACACACAACACGAAACTGCACACTGTGTAGAAAGTAACCTATGTCAATGTGTCCTCCATAAACACTGCAATATTGCTGACCCTACAACAACGCCATCTCACTGTGATAAAAAAATTCATTGTGCAGTGCCTAACTTATATTAAAATGGTTGTTTTTTAGTCAAGGATTAGTGTGGATGGATAGATTAAACATAAAAGATCAGCGGCAGCGTACTGCAGCAAATATGACAGCATTGGCTTAACCTTGCTCATCTCTTCCTTTCAATCCATCAATTATTTCTCAGGCGAAATAGTTGCAAGAAAAGGCTAAGGGCCTGTATGTATTATGGTAGTATAAGTTCTAAATAATCATTATGTAGTCTCAAATCACAGAGAAATCATTATACCTGCAGTTTGGATTCCATCAATATGTGCTATTTTCGTCCTACAACAAGTTTTTTTTATCATGGTCATCTCCTGGATTGGATTTTGGCAAATTGATAACAGGAAGATACGGTCATAGAGTAAGGACATAAAAAGTTCTCACTTTAATGATAGTTAAAGTGCCAGCATTTTTTGTTCATCGACCGAAAATGAATAAACGAATAAATTATATAGTAGGAGGTAGCTCAGTTTGTTAGAACAAGTGTATGAGGTTCTGGCCTCTATGTTCTGGTCACACTGCAGTCCACTGGCTACTGAGCACTGCACCCTAGGTGTGCTCTTACACTGCTTTCAAACTGAGAGCAACTGGGCGCCGAATATAACAGAAGGGCCTTTAAAGCACCTCTATGTCTCAGTCTTCAGACAGAGACATTGCGATTTTAACTATTATCAACGGCAATTTGTCAATTTGACAAACCTGCCTATGGCGGCCATAATTCCTTTGATATTAAACCTAAAGTTTTCCAGCACCTTTAAAAATGTTCAATCTTCAAGCTATACACCTCGTCATTTTGTGTCAGGATACACAGGCCTTGAGTTATCTGGGTTTGGGAAAAAGCTATATATCATCTAGATGTATGAGTTAGATTAAAAGACTTGGGTCAGAAGACTGACATTTCCTCTCAATTTTCACACACAAACATATTTACCCAGGCTGACCGGCTACCTATGTATCTTGACACAAAATTTCGGGTAGGTATGGCTGCAGGCTATAAGCTTTTGTAGCATATCACAGAGATAATGAGTTTTTGGCGGTGAGTTTTTACTATGATATTCTTTTGCCAATGTTAGCAGTGTTAACGATTTTGAATAGTTGTACACATGTGCTGCCGTTTCTATAATTTTCTCTAACAGCTTGAATAAGTCAGAAATCAGAACATGAGGAGACAACCTTGCAAAACGCCCGAAAAATCTTTACACTGCCAAAAACTTCTCAAAATTACCTTTATGGCCCTTTATAGGTCATGCTAGGGCATAAACCATGCATATCAGTATGTTTGGACACTAATATCATGACCAAATAGGTATTAAAAATTCAGGCTTTTAACTGACTTTTCATCCAAATAAGGCCGATGGTCTGTTATCGATGACTAGGCAGATAGATCTATACAAGCTATTTATTATACAAAAATCTGCTGACAATTCACCCAAAATGTTTTGTATATAACACACAAATAATAACACAGAAGGGCCAGATCAAAAAGTCATAGGGCCAAAGGTCAAAATTTAGTCCGCAAAATATGGATTGTCACATTTTTCTGTGCCGAATGACTCCACTCAACTCCATGTGACTCTGCAAAACTCCATACGATTCCGTACGATTCAGACCACAGCGGCTGAACTCATCCTATGTTTTATAAAGTCAGGTGTGCTGATTGATTGATTATCTTCTATCAAAAACATTAGATGTCGCGAGAAAGAGAGGGCACTACGGGTGAACATAGATCAAGTTTGCTCCATTTTTCCCCCGTTGGAATTGCCCCCCCCCCCTCTACTGAGGAGGGCAATTCCAACGGGGTAAAAAATGGAGCAAACTTGATCTAGGGTGAACATTAATATTCGTTTTCAGCTTTGCTCTACATACAGGTATCATTGCTAAGGCATACGACAGGGGTTTTTCAAAGGCAGGGTAAGGGGTTTTCAACTTGACACCCTCAAATCTCATGAGTTGAAACACTGGTTTTGTGTGGCAATTCCATTACGTAAAGTTCAGGATGCAAAGGCAAAGGCTATGTTGAATATGTGTTCAAGGATACGACATCTAAACAACGTAATTTAGGATTGTCTTCTCTTCTGACGGTAGGGGACAATCTTTTTTAAAGTTAAAATCAAACTTTATTTGAAAGGTATAAGATATTATGCGAACACAGCTGTTCTCTTTCAACACAACACAGTAAAGTCATAAAATACTTACGTAAAAAATCCAACTGATAATATGTATATTATGTATTATTACAGAAATGGATATATGTATATATGGATATAATGGGGTTATTATATGCAAAAGCTGTCGAAAATATGAAAATCGAACAAGTAACTGAATGGGCTAATAAATATCCAGAGCTATGCCCCCCCACCCATCCTGCCCATTTAGTTTCACCACTGTCACACAGGGTTGTGACATCCCAGCTCTGTCAGTTCAGCTTAGGCGCTGTAGGAGAATACCTTTCTTGTCTTGACTTACTATCACATCACGGTTCTCTTGCAGTAGTTGAGATCTCAACCAGTCTGATAATTCACGATCCATGGGCTCCATTGGCAAAATCATTTTAGAGCCTGCAGCCTGCAACCCTGGTGTGGACTATGCATACGGTATGCTTATTGGAGCTTAACCTGAAACTCTTCACCACCAGCACCACCACCAATAGTATAATTTACATTTTCATGTTATTTTTTGTTGTAAGAAAAATTTAACCAGATCATTCACTTAACCATGTACAGTGACATCATCATGAGAGATATGGTGGTTGTTTAGTTTTAAATGTCTGAAACATTATGTTTGCTGCGAGGTTTGGGTGTTAATACTGTAGCATGAAGGCACTTACCGTTTGACTCCTTCATCTAAACATGTCTTCAGAAACTCACAGATCATGTTTACGGTATCTCTTTTGTGAATACTCTTGTAGCCAACAACCTAAAATTGACAAAAATATAATCTATCATCAGCTTGAGCTCTAACAGATGTGTAAACCATCAAACACACAAGTTCTCTTTTGTATTTGCCGGAAGAACCCACCACCATGCAGATTTTTATGTATAAATTGTCGCTTTTTTAATTTTTTCATGTTACTGATAAACATAAATTTTATAACATCCTTAACCAATTTAAAAGTCAATTTTAAAATGTAATAAAAAAATGTTAATCAAGAATGGGCTCATTGTCTGGATCGTGCGTTGATGTGGAATTGTAAGACTAAACTGAAAAATGGTTTTTAAAGTTCCTGCATAGCTCATTTTGCACTATTTGTCAATTTGTGAGAAAGGTGTAGCATCTAGTACATTGGAGACTAAGCAATGTGAAATAAATAAGGAAAGTAGTAACACTCACTTTAATGAGTCTAAATGGGTTTATCTGTGGTGATGCTCCATTCATCAAAGTTACCTGTATGAAGAGCTTGGTCATCAGTAACAGAAGCCATAGTTGTCTAAAAAAACATTGACAATGTAAACAGTAGAACCGGGTCATTAAACATAAATTTCCTGAAACAGCTGTTTGTGGTATGCTAGACCACTGTAGAATTTGAGGGGTCCAACAATACAAAGGCAGTGGTATTTTGCACCTCAGACCATTGAAATAGATAATTACCGAGTGGCAGTAGCTAGCCCATTCATGTGATCATCCAAGACAGCTGTATCACCAACAATGACACAACTGCAAAAGAAAATATCAATATTGTATAAAAAGCTTTTTACCAGTGGTTGTGGGTGGCCGTTATACGTTTGGCAGTTATCATATGATTACTGTCGGTGGATTTAGGTTTGACTCAGTTATAAACTCCAAATCTGACAAAAAATCTCCAAGTTCGTGTTTTTCTGCTTGGGCAGAATTACATTTTGACATGGTAACTCACAGAGATCTGGTTTTTTTTGGAGCATCAGTTCATCACATTATCTAAACGAGCTTTTGAGAGCATGTTTGAAATATTTTTTTAACATATTTAAAATTGCGATTTACTTTTTCATTACGGTGTTTATTTCATCCATCAGTACAGTGGCAATGTTGCGCAAGGCAGTGCAAAGAGCCTATATATTTGTAGTTTCTATGCCATTGTGTACAGTTTCAAACAAATTCTAATTGCCTTTTATCAAAGGAGTGGAGCAATTTATAAATGACAATGGAGATGCTATACTGAACTTAAACAATAGAATATTTCTGTTGGTTGAAATAAGTTTTCAGTATAGATTGTGGCGACCCATCAGTCACCCATCAAATTCTATCAGAATGACTATAGACCTCAAAATAATTAATATTATTAATATTCCGAAACATGGTTTTGATTTGGCTTTTTCAGTGGATACTGTTCAATGATAGCATTTTCAAAATACACCCAAATGTTTGAGCTTAAATATTACTCGAATGTCATCCGTAAAATTTTTATTATTGAGAAACACTAATGTAACTATGCTGGATGCGTATAGGATTATGATAACTGTGTGTCTGGAGGGCTCACACTTAATAACACACATGATATTCTATGTGAAATATTCTGCTGCATTTTCAGTGAGCTGGTATCTTTATGGTCGACCTTGGTGTATTTATCACCACTTAGGAATTGCAGTCCTGAAATAACCATTGACAGCATTCATGTCACGGTTGAATTTGTACATTTTTTTTTAAATCGTGCCCTGGGCCTGCATCTATACTGTAACAAGTTATAATGTTGTTACTTTTGAGGATTCGGTTAGCCAAACAGGTGGGCTGCCTCAAGAAACAACAAATCTGAGATGGCCTCCAAACAAAGTTGAAAGCAATTCTCCACGCGGTGCATTGAAACGATCCAAGTACAATTGAGACCTAAGCTGGATGAAGATATCAGTTAGAGCAATTACAGACATTGTTTTCACAGAGTAAATTTTCTAATCCCTCAAGAAAATCTTATTTGTAAACAACCAGTTGTATTGCAGTCTCTGTGTTTCATTACATGGAAAGAATTTGTTACTGTTGTGCCTTGTTTATCTTTTCCAAAGGATTTAAAGGCAATGTAATATTAGAATATCAAAACCTGAGGATAACCTTTGTGTCTCAAGACTGATTAAAATTGAACGTTGATTTAAATCAGATATCTTGTCACAAGCCGCATCCCGGAGCATAGGCGGCGAAATTCGTTGCCTTAGTGGCCAGGCCACAATATCTGCGCCAGGTTGCTCTCTGTTTGCAGGCAGGTCGGAGCACACCTGGGTGCCAACCAAAGCCCAGTAGACGATGGGCCGAAGATACATTTGATATGAGGCCCTTTCGATAAATTTAAGGTTCAATGATTGCACAGACCATGGGTACATTGTGGCAGCATCATTCAAGGATTGTAATAGTTAATCCTATTGTAAAAACTGCCACAATACTGCCTTCCTAGCTATACCCACTGTATCAATTTAGCTAGGATAGTTAGGTGTAATTTAAGCATAAAATATCAAGTCTAATTGTAGAGTAAGCCTGTACAAAGAGAAATTTTTACGGGAGAGCCTGCATATTCTATTTTTTACTGTAATCGAAAACTTTGAATTCAGTTCATTCTCCAGAACCCTATAATTGTGTCAAATAGATGAAAGGAGTTTTTGGCATCAAGCTTCCCATAACTTTCCCCTAGACACAAAGCTTGCAGGTATCTTGACCAAGGAGTAAAAAACTCTTTCCTTGACTATTGTTAAAAAATTTACTCTGAATCCCTTTACTCTGTGAAGCAGTCTATCCACATGCCTGAAACTAAAATGTTTTACACAGATAGATAGATTGGGTGATAACTCTATACTGCAAATGAGCCACCGAATTTCAACAATAAGAGAAGACAACTTCTTAGCCTAAGATTTGCCCAAATTGAATTTAATGAACTGCAAATATTCACTGAGGTAAGGTGATTGAGTACGAAAATGGATACTTGGCAGTTCAGAAAAGAAAAGTATTAGGTGGATGCGGGAGCAAGAGTCTTAAAATATGATTACATTTTGTTCCAGAAATACACCATCGGCTGTTTATAGTCTTTTTTGACGTTACTTTGTAGTGATTAAGATAGAGTAAAATTTGTAGTTTGAGAAGTTGAGAATTCAAAGTTATTACAGGTTATATGTAGCACTTTGAAAATTAATGCTTAATGCTGGTAATAATATAAAGTGAGGCAAAAATGTCTTTACGAGAAAGGACTATCCTCATTTCTATGTTGAAAGATATTCATAAATGACCTATTCTCCATAATGACTGTGAACTGACAGCTTCATTACGCTGCTCAGGTCATCTTCATGATGCTAGCTAGTTCTCCCATGTGCCTTACATTTGACGCAAGCCTGTGTGACGTAAACAGGGTAATCTCAGAACGACGAAAAACTTCTAAAATATTTCGATCTTAATTGATCAAAAGATAAAAAAATGTTAGGCACATTAGAAACTAGAAGAAACTAGGAATCAACTACCAAAGCAATAGTTTCTGTGGATCTAGGGAGAGGGAGAGGGAGAGGGAGAGGGAGAGGGAGAGGGAGAGGGAGAGGGAGAGGGAGAGGGAGAGGGAGAGGGAGAGGGAGAGGGAGAGAGAGAGGGAGAGGGAGAGGGAGAGGGAGAGGGAGAGGGAGAGGGAGAGGGAGAGGGAGAGGGAGAGGGAGAGGGAGAGGGAGAGGGAGAGGGAGAGGGAGAGGGAGAGGGAGAGGGAGAGGGAGAGGGAGAGGGAGAGGGAGAGGGAGAGGGAGAGGGAGAGGGAGAGGGAGAGGGAGAGGCGGATGTGGACAGGGAGAGGTCAAGCTGTACAAGCGGGGGAAACAATTCTCAAAAAGTCACATCGCTCCAATCCCAGTTTTCACGTAGCAGCTGATGCCACCGGAGCTAAGTTTTTTATCGATGGAATAGCTTTTTGATTAGTTTTCTTCTGTCAATTTGATAGTAAACAGTAGTAATTTCATTAAAATATAGGGATTCAGTGAAGGCAGAACACCGTTATATTTCTCAGGGAAGAAACATGATTTTCATTACATCGTCACAACCTGGTTTTACACCGGGGTTACCACCACTTTGAAAAACTTCTCGTTAACTTGATGAAAACTTCAGATTTCTGGATAATAACAATACTTTGAAAAATACAAGCTAAATAAAACGTGAAAAAAGTGTGTTAACCTACCAAGAATATATGTTCAGATTTACTCATAGACAAGTCATCTCAGTAACACGTGTTATACTGGTCGCTCGTGACCACCTGCCCACTGGGAAGGCACCTACATATCATCGCCCACATAAACTGGTACATTTGAGACATTATTGATAATATTTATACTTTTTTATAATTAATTGTCATACCGATACCACAACCCTACTACCTAGCCTTGTCATGCATCTACCCCAAACCAAAAAAGTAGCTACATGAGAGTTTACAAGAGCAGTTTTAAATACTGATCGCGTTTGGTATCTCCTTTGGGTGTAGGTATGGATATTTTCTAACTCTTTGAGCATTCCTATTATCTATGGTGGTTCCCACCTCTTTCAGATCAACTTTAAACCTGTATAATTAATAAAGATAAATTGAAGTTTTTTTTTAATCAGTAGCCTTCAATGCTAAAACAAAGATGTTAAAATGTGTTAGCTTGACCAAAAATAAGAGAATACTTTGTGAGGATACTCTGTGACATTTTGTCATCAACGACTCCATCAAGAAATTTTATAGTGAAATGCCACAAAATCTCACTTGCAGCTTTTCATCTGACCTCGGAATCTTCATTAATCAACTGAATTCTGTGATGATTACTGTGGAAGATTCACAACAATTACTGGTGAAGAAAGTATAGCAAATATCGCTGACTATAGTCATATTTTGCGCAATTGTTAAGAAAATAATTGAAGATATGTTATCATGCCAAAAACTAGAGCTTCAAGATTTTTGTGCCTTTTAGTATTTTTTTCCTTTTAATAACTGAGAGATATGGTTCACACCTAAATTGTAACAATTCTATTTCAAATATTTGTTATACTTACTGTTCCAGAGCCTTCAGTATGATTGGATCATACGCATACTGCATCTCAAAGCTCCCGAGTTTGTTTGTAGCACGCTCACTGAGTAGTTTAGTAACAATCATGACATCGAGAGTCTCTTTTCTCGAAGCAAGGCAGTCAAGGATATATTTCTCTGTCAAAGGCTCCTGAAGAACAAAATCACGATGTGAGTCAATCATTACTATGTTGGATAATAAGTTGAGAAGAGATTTAAAACATTTGCGAGAGTATTTTCAACATTTGACATGCAGTGCATGGACCACAGACTCTTAATCACCAAGCTTCGCTTCTAAAACCTGTTTTGTATTCTCAGCTATGAGAGGACGTCAAATAATCTAAATTGTTAGAGATATGAATATCTTATCCTGTATTATAAATTTCCAAGAGTTTTTTGTCTGGACTGGGATAATTGTGGATGCGGAACAACAATATTACAGCAATTTTTAGTCTGAGTACCAGTGTGATTTTTACTAGAGTTTGGAGTTGCTCTAACATTGTTCTGCCTACATGAACTTAAATCGTTCGAGCTTCTTTGCATTCAGATTTTACACTCGCTCTCAAACACATTCGAGAATACTCACCTTATTTCTTGGTCTCTTTCCGTGCAGTTTAGCAGGATAGTTGGGAGGATATGCGTATTCATCATACTGACAGAAATTTGCAGCAGCATGACCGACACTGGCGGTGAACATGAAAGAGGTCAGCAGCTCTGATAACTCATCATTGGTGGATCCGGACGAAGGGATACCCTAAAAATACAAATTTTATGTACCAGGATCAGAAAAATAAGAAAAACTGATTTAGACAAAGACTAGTCAGGTTGGATAGGATGATGTATGCCTAATGCAGATATCATAAAATACTGGGTATTTTATAAGATAAACAATACAATATGTTATATTGTATACATGTTAATAAGTGAAGTGAAAGGTAAACCATCAGAAATTGAAGTACAATATTCAATTATTCCATTAGAATGAGACTTGGTCTCGACAAAATCTAAGACCTCTGCCTACTGCCCCGTCTTCTTCACATGATTGTGTGGAAACAGGCAGCGATGATCTGATGGAGGATTTGTGCTGGTAGCCAACAACAATACTTGTTTTTTAGGAAGATCTGACAAAAAACATAATTTTTCATATAATTTGGTATGATAGGATTTCCCTTCGTATACTGGTAGCCAACAAAGGCGCTCAAAGGTTAGAAAAATTGAGTGAGCAAGATATTGCTTCACCTTTTTCTCGAAAAGAACAGTTACCTGCCTTAGGCTTTTGCCATGCCTATGTCATGAATAGCAGGAATAGCACATTACAGCAAACCTCAGCAAATCAGTGGACAAAAAAGCAATACACATGTGTTGGGTGCACTAGTTTAAGCGCTCAAACTGTACCGGGATAGCTGGTGGTAGCATTACATTTTCTAATATCCTGCTATCCCAGATATATATGTTTCCTGTTTGCACTCTCTTCTGACTGACTCATGAAAAGAAATGCTGACAGTAGCTGGAAAGATAGCCCAACTCTACAAGTGTCCCAGAAATGGGCCATGTAAAGGCCAATAATCCCTCAATTTGTACACTGTCTTAAATTATCACTGTTTTTTCAACAGGACCAATTGTTTATCAAGTTACCCACCTTGATCCCAGACTGTGATACTTCTCTAACCCACATTTGTACCTCATGATCAGCTGAGAGCTTTTCTTTGGTGTCTGAAGGTAAATAAAAAAGCATCTGAGCTTATGGTGATATTGTGTGTGGTTGTTTGAACAGGTGAGAAAGTGTATGTGATACATATTTTATTGATCACTGTGCCTCATGTTTAGTCATTAGCTGATACAAAATGTACAACAAAATTAATGCAATTATGTAATTCGCGATAGAACATTATCAGATGTGCATTGGTTACTGCCACCTTCCCTCCTTGCTGTCAATATTAAGGTGTTACTAGACAGGCAAGGCAGTGTGGGCCTTTGCATATACAGCAGAATGCAACATACTAACCATAGTATGCATTCATGACATTTGAGACATATTTATAGATAGCATGCCACAAAAGTGTAGAATCATCTCTGTAATGATAGTTTGGTAAAGCTTGCTCGTCATCGACTCCCCTGAATTCAAAGTCCTTCAAAATGTTGCCAGACTTGCTCCAGTCCCACTCCTTCCAGTTGGCTTTGATAATATTAAACATGCCAGAGCGCCCAATGGTCATACAATCATCCACCCAACCGCCTTCAGATACCAGTTTGGCTACAGCCAACCTAAAACATTTCAGAAAAATGTTAACTAAGCAAACAAAATATAAATGCTGAAAAGTTATTTTTTTCTGCAGGTCTTTACAGATATGCTTCAAATCATCAAATTATTCAAAACCTAACAATTTAAACAAGATGATTGTCACTCAAAAGAATGAATGTGAGCAATGTGATCAATGTGGTCAATGTGATCAATGTGATCAATGTGATCAATGTGATCATATGTGACCTTAGTAACCGATACTGTATAAACACTAGAACTTAATCATGATGGTATGCTTCACTCACGAGTTAATGGCGATGAGATAAAGGAAATGAGGAGCAAGGAGCTTGAAGACTGGGTGAGATGGAGATAGCTGCCTATGTGTGCACACTGCTATTGTCTCCATCACCAAATGGGTAAAACCTGTAAAAAAATGGAAAAATTATAAAACATTCCCAGAATGCTCTTCTAACATTTGGAGTTGTCTTCTTAATTGACAGTGAGAGACAACTCCCTTTATATAAATCAACAATGTTAATGGTAAAAATTTGCACAAGAATACTTTAAGTGAAATATCGATTGATGCTTTCCTCCAAGCATTAATTTCTAAGCTTAAGACCAGAGCCACTCAATATATACATATATACAAGTCCAAAGATATTACACAAAAATTTCTCTGTATCCATATATTATACCTTAGCGGAGAATAAGCCATTTTACCAAGGCTTGAAAGAGTGGAATATCCAATATTTATGTTTTTACTCTTTACCCTCACTCGCTAGTGAAAATTGGTGCTAGCTAACAACAAGTCATCCCAAACTAGTTAAACATACAATCTAGTCAGCATTTACTCCACAAGGGTACATTATTCTCTTCGTACTTACCCAGATGGGTGACTGCCTGATGGTGAGAGCAGTCTGACAGGTTGAACCACATTTTTGCAGCCACCCAAGTATACTCAGGATCTGAGGGTAAAAATACCTGTAACAGAACTAAAAGCTATATATATGTAATATGTTCCTCATGTAGGATTAACATTTTTATTGGATTTTAGTTAAAACTTCCTAAATATTAAGTCTGGACTTTGCAAATTTCCAAGTTTTAAATATGTAAACTCCAACAATCAATTTCACAAATCTAGGTCGAAAAGCTGCAGTTTAAATCTGGGAAAATTTTCATCATGAAGACCAAGTCACATGACCCATTAAGAAGATCTTTCATATCAAATAATGGACAAAAGTACACCCAAATATAAAATATACCCGCTAGATAAGTTAATCTTAGGCATAATTATAGTTTCCACTATATTGTTTGACTAGTTTCGGTGAAGAGTTGAATAAGCTGCAAAAACTGAGTATTATCTTTAAAGATAGCTTCCAATTACATTAGAAAAGAGTGCTTTTTTAATGTTAGATTTGTTTCTTTTATTATGAAACGAGAATATTGAATTCAACAGCGATGTGGCAGTGAACTTCAATTTGCGAAATTTATATCACTTTGAAGACAAAGTTCTTTGTATTTTAAAGCCTAAAAAATCAGAGAATTGGACTGTCACCGAGCTGGACTATACGCTATTTGACCGGAGATGAAGCTTAACTGGAAGAATAACTCACAGGGTTATCATCAGCAGGTTTTGGCATCAGTTGGATAGCGATAGGTACAAGTTCGCCTCTGTCATTAGAATAGAACAATGCTATCGGTCCGCAGAGCTCATACTGAAACATTAGCAATTATCATCACGTCATTTTCATTAGGTAGCAGCTGAATATGATGAATATAGAAGCAACATGAAATGTATCCCATAATTCAGTGCTCTTGAACTCACCGAGATACTAGTTCTTTATTTCCCTATGAACCCTAGGATAATGTTGCATGCTGAGAACTCTACTGACATATATATGTTACTAAAATTCCATTGATAAAACATTTACGACCCAGTTTCAAGAGATAACACTATGCATCGATTATTGTGTGACTGTGTTCCTATTTCTTGTTATTCATGCTATTGAGATAACACTACAGAACATCAGGGTGGTTATCATAGCAACATCACTGCCCAAGTTCGGACCAGTATTAGTAACATAGACCCACAGACATCAGGTTGCATAATTCAACTAGCTGCAGAATGGTGAAAGTGATCACTCAAGGCATGTCAAGATGGGGCTTGATGGGGGCTTTGTCTATTACCAGTTGATCTTTAAGGGGGTTCCATCGTATTCGCAGATTAAATACACCTACATGATGTGATGGTTATAGTTTGGTATGCAGCATGTCTAGCCAAGCGGCTGGGACCAAGTATATTATATAACCTGTGAATGGAGGTTTGACGGCACAAATATCAGTTTTATTACATTCATTATTAGGTCTATCAAAGCAACATATGTAAGCAAGCTTTCTACACGTATTGATATACATTTTAAAACGTGGTGTGACTATCAGAAATTAAGTATGATAGTAACACATATTTTTAGAATCATACTTTGCAGATGCCTAATCTCTGAATATCACGCTGCATGATTGAGCTTTTTAGCTTTATCTTGCGGTGGCCTGATGGGAAGACACAACAGTGATAATCTGGTCAGAATTAGCAAGTTGGATACTATTTTACATCATGTATGCCCGTTGTTGATGTATTATGCCGCAGTGCAGTTAAGCAATTTTTGGTCATTATTGCCTACAGTTTCTACTCACTTCTTTTCCCTTATGAAACCTTGGCTGAGTCGATTGACATGTGAATGTCTACAAAAACATGTCTGACAATAAACACACCTTTCCTGGATGAGTAATCTTGATATCACACATATAGGTCAGATCCACATAATAGAGTTTCTTCTTCTCCAGTGCTTCCTCCAAGCTCTTACCCTCAAGGAATGGTTTAATCATCTCCTCCGTCACGGCTAGTCTGTAGTTACACAAGAGCAGATAATAATCGGGCCGTGTGGACACATGAAGTTCTTCTGAGATTGGAGTGAGACGACAAATAGTTAAAAGTTAATCGTAATAGCTAGCATTGATCAATCAAATGGACGCTACACGCTGATGCCAACAGATACACATTCTTGGAACATAAACACAACAAATACCCCCATATAAGTGCTTCAAGCTTTCTCTGGTTCATAGAAGTAGCATATTAATGTAAATAACATTCCCATCCCTTCACACCACCAGCAAACCAGGCGAACTTGATCCTTTGACCCTTTGACATTTGACAACATTTGACATGGATTAAAAAGAGAAGAGACAACTCATAGCTTACTTGTCAGGTATCTGTTGACAGCGTTTGAGTAGTGTAGGGTTACAGCCTGAGAGCCGCTGGTTACCAAACTCCTCATCACTCTTCCAGTTCTGCTGACCCTGAATGAGAGAAGATAGCATTACAGTATCTTACCAAGGGGAGTATAATATCAGCTACAGTTAAGTTTAGCTACTTTGGGGATGACTTAATGTTGGCTACTATCAATCTACACTAGCTTAGGTGGGGCTTTGTATAAATCAATTAGTTTGAATAAATATGAGTAGCCAAAATAGCATGTTTTCCAGTTTGTGCAAAATGGCTAGCTTTACCCGCTGTGAGCCCCAAAATACCCTAAGGTTAATTGTATACACAAATTTACTCTACTAAATGAAAATATTATATATAAAACAATGTATCTATACCAAATTCTGATAAAGTTTGAAAACAGACTATATCTTGTTGTAAAGGCCTTATAGGTAGAGCTTTGTCTCGGAAGTACGATTTTTTTTCAACACTAATTAATCTTCTCTGTTCAAATAAGAAAGACGGTCGGAGCAACCTGAAACCCACAGTGACACTTGGACAGTCTGTGACATGGACATGCTAACCAATATATTTTAACTGATAAAACTGAAAGCCATATCATAAGGTAATGTTCTTCATCTTGATCACCACTATGGTCTAGTGGTTTGCTCGTCAGATCTATAGTCACATAACCTTGGGTTCGTTTACAGTTCAGTATCAACAGGTTTACATGAGATCACCTCAAACTTCCGCCAATAACACCGTTATAGACTTACATAGGGAATGGGTAGGAGTTTCTTGTTGTACATGCCGTTGAAGTCGTCAAGCGTTTCAAAGTTACTAGTTGTCAGTTTTACCCATGTGGCCTGGGCAAACAGCTTGAGCTTCATTGCGCCGAGGTCATGCTACACAGAGTGAAGAAAAAACACCGATTAGACAATACAATTTAACGCGTCCAGTTAAATGAGTAAAACGATGTTAAGCATTTCTATACTGCAGAGAGCACACTGGCAAAATAATATCTACCTATCCATCAACAAATTAAATAGTTATAGTTGTTTAGGCCAATTTATTCAGCATGCTTGGGAAGGCAGTACCCCCTGCCCCCATCAAAATACGGCTGTCACAGCATATACACTTTGTCTTTGGCAGAATCGTACTTTATTTAGTAAAACTGCAAATAAAATTCATGGTGTAAGGAACAGGTAATATAAGCAGTCGTGTTCGGTAATCATTACATCAAAAAGAAATTGCAGCAAGAGATATACATTAAATTAAAGTTAGTGTCAATTAATAAAAAGAAAATGGATATGACAACAAAACATACCTCTTTGGCCTATTAGGTAAGGCATATGCTGCGTAAAGTTATAGTTTGGAATAAACTGTTTATTTTAATCTGAAAACAGTATCCTGTTCATAGCAGTAAACCTGATGACTATTGGTTTGAGCTGCTATCACCATGGGTGTCTGTGAGACACTGATTTACAGTTAAAATCCTGTCAATTCACAACAAAAGAATGTCCACACAGTGCACTAATTGGAGCCTGAATTGGCCAGATAACAAAGGCAACACATAGCATGGTGAGCAAGCGTAGCCCACGCTCCCAGACTATCAGTGAGGGCGTGCACGAAGCTCACCGCAGCTACACTCCCCCCGAATCACCCAGTGATTCCTCACCAATGGAAACCAGAATTGCCACACTACGTCAGAACCGGAATCAGGAACACCTGAGGCCTCAAAGCATACTGATCCCGATGAGCAGCCCAGGGATTAAAGGGAAGCAACTCCAATCAGCAAACTGACAGAACTCCTTCCGTTGGAAACAAACAGGTTTACACAATGTTGAACACATCACCATGAGACTATGCATAATGCTTGATCCTTTTTGACAGAGAATTATGTTACAGTTATTTATTTTTTTTTTGTAAAGAGAAAAAGTTTAACAGATTTGCGTCTTTTATTTATTTTATTGACAAAGTACATATAAATGAGTAGAAAAAGATAGGAAACACAGAGGCTTATGAGACGAAGGTTTAGCAAGCACTTCTACTGGTTTCGACCAACAACACAAGCTTGGTTATGGGTCGTACAAGAATAGATGTTTTGTCAGACAATTTATCATAAATCCGTACACTAGCATGTCTGACTAGTCCATCCTTACTTTGACTAACCTCTGTGACCAAACCTAGAGACCAATTTATTCTAGAGCATTGGTCGGCTAATATGACTACATCATTGATTGCGAGATTCCTGTTTATCTTACTCCACTTTTGTCGGCATTGGAGGGTTGTTAGATATTCTTTAGACCAACGCTTCCAGAAAATGTCAGCAAGCGCTTGCACCCTAACCCAACGCTTTCTAGCATACACATCGTCATCAGTAAATGATCCAGGGATAGGTAACAGAATATTTGATTTCATGTGTAGTATATCATTGGGAGACAAAGGTCTCGCATCACTGTCGACTGTAGTTAGTGGTCTGCTATTGACTATTGCCATACACTCATAAAACAAGGTACGCAATGAAGTGCTATCTAATCTCTCATTGATCTGGCCTGACAGACCTGATAGAACATTTCTTACAGAGCGTATCATGCGTTCCCAAGTACCCCCAAAATGACTGCTTTCTGGTGGGTTAAACCTGAACTCACAGCTATTCTTTAGAAGAAACTCCTTTACTTTGGGGCAACCGATCATGTTGGTATGAGATTTACGTAGCTCGTTAGATGCACCCACAAAATTTGTTCCATTGTCACAACGTAGAAGTCTTACATTTCCCCGTAGAGCAGTAAAGCATCTCAGACTATTTATGAACGCATCAGATGTGAGATCGTCTAGCATTTCAATATGTATAGCCCTACTTGATAGACAAGTGAAAATAAGCCCATAGCGTTTGATTATGGTGCGCCGATCTTTTACAGTGAAAGGACCAAACACATCGCATCCTGTATAAGTAAATGGAGCTTCAATTTCAACCCTGTCAGCGGGCAGATCTGCCATTTTCTGAGTTTCTGTAGGTCTACGCAGACGCCTGCATGTTACACATCGATGAACATGTGATGATACAATACCATGTAAACCAATAATCCAATATCCAGCAGATCTGATCGCTCCCATGGTTGTTGTCCGCCCCTGATGGCCACAAGTGTTGTGATAGTGACCTACTATGATATTTGAGATATGCGACTCCTTAGGCAATACAGTTGGATGGTTTTCAACACCAGGTATCAATGCATGTTTGATTCTACCCCCTACTCTCATAATACCATCTGAATCCAAAAAGCAATCCAACTTCCACATACTACTAGTTTTTGGAATTGTTTTATCGGACTGTAAGCATTGAATCTCATAACTGAACGAGCTAGCTTGCTCAGCACGGATTATACGTTTAGATACGGCCTGTACATCATCAACAGTAACCTTGCTATAGATATTGACAGCTTGCTTGCTCAGAATCTCATGCCTATGTTTGATAACTTTCTGTACTAAGGCTAAAGTATGAACAGCTTTCTTCCAACTAGAGAATCGAGAGCACAACTCCAGAAGGTATTCAGAATGCGAGTCAACACAGATATCATGAGTAATTACCTCCTGCTTCAATTCTGGATCATCACAAGCTATATCAAAGTGACCAACACCAAATGTCTGCCACTCTGATGGAGAGGAAGTCCATAGAAACTCTGGTCCACGAAACCATATCGACTGTGAGAGATTTGCGACTGATGAGACGCCTCGTGAGGCTAGATCTGCAGGATTCTGTTTGGTATTTACATATTGCCATTGAGTCACATCTGATATATCATGAATCTGAGATAACCTGTTTGATACATAAGTGCTGAATCGTTTTTCGTCATTGTTTAGATACCCTAGCACAATCTTAGAGTCACTCCACAGATGACACTTAGCCTCTATTTGTAGCTCTTCTGACAGCATTGCAGTCTGTTTCGCTGCCAGCAATGCAGCTTGCAACTCAAGCCTAGGTATGGTCGTTACTTTGACAGGGGTAACACGTGACTTTCCAAATATCAGAGTACAATGTACTTCACCCTTATCATTGATGGATCTGAGATATGAGC
The DNA here is from genome assembly GCA_914767715.1 of Membranipora membranacea. Classification (NCBI taxonomy): domain Eukaryota; kingdom Metazoa; phylum Bryozoa; class Gymnolaemata; order Cheilostomatida; family Membraniporidae; genus Membranipora; species Membranipora membranacea. The sequence continues at coordinate 19,901,394 of OU612066.1, forward strand.
ATGCTCCATATCCTGATAGGCTTGCATCTGCGAAAGTGTGTATTTCTTGTTTGACTGCGTTGAAATCTGGAGGATTGACGACCCGCTGAATATTTAGATTTGACAAACTAGACATGTTTTTGTTCCAAACAGCCCATTGTTCAGCATAGTCATCGCTCAAGATTTCATCCCAGCCATATCCTGATCTGCATGCATTCTGAAGAATAATACGGCCTGACAGTATGAGAGGGGAGATTAATCCCAGTGGGTCGTACAATGATGCAATATTAGACAGCATGTTTCTGCGTGTGTATGGTTGATCTGATGCGGTGAACTCAAACTTGAATGAATCAGATTCTAATGACCACAAGAGACCCAGGGCTCGCTCTGTAGAGCTACATAGATTGACATTGTCAGTTACTACTGCACAGTCTGATGCTGGGAATGCTTGTAGAACTTCTGGCTTGTTGCTTAGAAGCTTGTGAACCCGTAGATTAGCTTTAGCGCACACATCCCTAGTCTGATTTAGAAGATTGATTGCTTCAGGTACTGAACTGACACTACCTAGACCATCGTCGACATAAAAGTTTGATGATATGAACGATTTAGCTGGGTCATTAGCATAGTCTGCGGCTAGTCTGTTTAGCCCATACTTGGCACAGTTTGGAGAAGATCGTGCCCCAAAAATGTGCACACGCATCCTATACACAACAGGCTTACCCTGCTCTAACCATATAAATCTGAGATAGTCACGCTGATTTGGAGTTACCCTAAACCTGTGGTACATTTTCTCTACATCACAAGAAATGGCAACTTGATTTCTTCTAAATCTTAGCAGAACACCTATGAGAGGATTGTTGAGATCGGGACCTTGTAATAGTGTGTCATTCAGGCTCACCCCTTGGTATTTAGCAGAACAGTCGAACACAACACGAATTTTCTTCTTCTGTTTGTGGAAAACCCCGTGATGTGGTAAATACCAACACTCCCTCTTTTTTAGTTCTGAACTTGGTACCTTTTCAGCTTCCCCACGATCAATCACACCCTGCATGAACTCATAATATTGCTTAGCATAATCGGGATTGCGCTGAAATTTTGACTGGAGATACTCAAACCTGGTCAGTGCAGCATGATAGTTGTTAGACAGGCTAGGAGAGTCTGTCTTGAACGGCAGAGGCATAGTGTAAAACATGTCTTCATCTTGATATGTTTGGTTGTCTAGTATTTCAAGAAATTTCATATCCTGTTGTGACATAGTTTTAGAATCGACTGAGAGAAAGTCAGCATCACACACTAGTTTCATGAGATCAGAGGGAGATAACTCCTGCACCTCAGTTTGAAGCGCTACAGTAACCTCAGGCTGAGACAGTATGGGGTCAAGACTATTTGTGAGTTGATTACATTCATCTATAGGTTGACAGAGCAATGCATGGCTAATCCCTAATTCATCTACAAAATCATTATGTATCACAGGCTCATCATCACCGGCCGGACCAAGAATACACCAACCTACTGGTGTTTTCACTGCGCATGGTGTGTTTTCAGGTGCCTCAATAAGCTGTTGATAGCGAGTAGTTGCAATACAATCTCTACCTATTAGAATATCAACGCCACAGTTCAGCCTAGGGGCGATCAGATGAGATATTGGTCTGAGATGATTGTATTTATCTATGTCATCACATAAAGGAATACTTGACTGAATATATGGTATGTATTGGCGACTGAATGTAGGAGGCATCTTGACAATGTTGCCGCAGTAGAACCCACGAACTCTCAACCCATGAAACTTCCTAGATGTAACGGCACACTTCTGACTGGTCATCGTTGATATTTTCAAGGGTGTAGCTTCAGATCTGGCTGTAATCTTAGAGGCAAGATCATTTGTGATGAATGTCTTGTTAGACTGATCGTCCAAGAGGGCATAGGTCAAAAACTCGCTATCTGGGTTTTCATCAGTTGAAAGCCACACTGGGACAATTTTAGTGAATATTCTACGAGTTTCTAACATGATATGGGTGTTTGTACACGCAGCTTGTGGAATTGTCTTCTCACTGTTTGTTTCAGGCTGATTATCAGCATCATGGAGCAACGAATGATGCCGAGAACCTTTACACAATCTACATTTCCACGTTTTATCACATGTTTTCACCCCATGACCCTGACCCAAGCATCGGAAGCATAATTTATGATCTCTCACTGATTTTAGCTTAGCAGATTGATCCATTGTCTTGAAGCTCTTGCACTGAGCCACGTACCTATGGTCTGTACCATGACAGATGATACATTCAGATTTATGGTGCTTTTCTTCATTCACACTATTATTAGTCACAGCACGAACAGGTCTGGATCTTGGAGCTGGGGTTGGTGACACTAGTTTAGAGTGACTAGATTGAGGTATGACTGCTAACTGCCGTACGGCTGTTAGTGATGATATAGGATTGTTAGCAGATTTTGTTTGTCTGATTAGATATTCTACGAACATGCTAAAACTAGGATAGTCGTCAGCATTAGCAATCATATACTCAGTCACACGTTCATTCCACTTATTTACTAAGTAGTCAGGCAGAAGCGCTAGGATTTTCTGATTTTCAGAGCAGCTATCAAGATTAGTTAGGTGTGGTATATCGGCCATCGCTGCTCTGCACTGTTTCAGGTAATTGGTAAGACGCTTGAGTGCCTTTGGATCGTTGGGAGGGACTTTTGGCCAGTTTTTTAGTTTCTTACTGAACGCCTGTGCTGCCAAAAATGAGCTGCCGTAGTCGTTATCAAGAGTATCAATAGCATCAGTGAACGCTTGTTCAGATTTCAGAATACAATAGCCTCGTACAGCCTCAGCAGCTTCGCCTGATGTATACTTTTGCAAGTGATACAGTTTGTCATCAGAACTCATATGCTTTTTCCGATTGATGAAGTTCATGAATTGCTTACGCCATTCCTGATATAACATAATATCACCAGAGAAAATATTTGGCTCTACAATAGGATAATGAGCATCGCTAATACTCTCAGATATTTTCTCTAACAGGGCTGTCTGCAAGCTACAGTTACATGAGCTACCACTATGACTAGCTAAATGAGCATGTGCACTGGCTAATGGAGGCTTAGCTACCAGGGTTCCATTATCACGACATTGTACCACTGTGTCCGAGACAATAGGTCTATTGTATGGAGGTTCTGGAGTACTATTTACGCATGGTTGGCTATGATGATTATAATACAGCTCAGCTTGTTGGCTATTCATGGATGGCGTATTACAAGATAAACGTGGCAAAGGTTTAGGTCTAGTGCTCTGATGGCTAGCTAGTCTGCTAGCTTGATTATCTAAATGATCCCGAAAGCTTTCATTTCTGGTGATATGAGCTAATTTAACTGAACTGAAGGCAGCAGTTTTCGATAATCTAGGTGCAGGAGTTGGCACAAATTCTTCCTTCCTATATGATCTGACTGGCGTCGAATAAGAATCATGGTCAGAATCTGAATCATCTAGATTATGTATAATAGCTGGTATAGAAATATTTGGTGCTGCCGCCTGAAATGTGTAGGTTAAAGGATTGCACTCTGTATCTGCTACATGTTTAGATTTATTGGCAGTAGCAGACGATTCCAAAGCAACAAGCTCAGATTTTAATGTGGAGAGATTTTTCTCCATTTCATGGATAGATTCAAGCTTCTGCTCAATGGATGATTTAATTGTGTCAGACCTTTTTAACCTGTGGCTAAGTATCCTTTGAATGAGTGCTGCCTTATTACCATATGAGGGCTTCCCCGCCTCCCTAAGAATGCTCCGGAGATCAGCATTGCGCTCCCCAACCAATTCATCGGAAGTATAAACACTACTAGATGCCATTTTGATGACGAGCCAAAGAATGAGCCGAGGGGAGTATAACAACAATGATCAACGAACAAGCCCACACTGACGCCCAGAAGCACAGGCATAGATTGCAAACCAGCAAGGATGCCAATGTCACCGACCAACAACAAGCTCCAAGGATTGCACTATGTAAACACCCTACTTGCTGTGTAACAAAGTGAAAAAATTGACAGGCTCAATTTAAATCAAATTTAATCAAGAAAAATTCTATTTAATCAAAAAAAATTCTATTTAGTCAAATTAAATCACCGGCTTAGATTCCCTCACACGAGCAGCAGAAGAGAGTAGATCCAGAAGAATAACTTACAGTTGACGGTTGTACCATGATGGAGCGGAGAGTGAGCACAGATATAGTAGAAGTGAGCACAGATATAGTAGAAGCGAGTACTAGCTTAGAGCGTAGCTTAGAGCTGTCGATGAGTCGGATTTAAATCACGATGACGCCATGTGCCTGATGTAACTGTGGGGCAGATGTGACGTTAGATTGAGATCGAGATGACAGCTTTAGATGTACTTCTATCGAGATGACAGCTTTAGATGCACTTCTTGGTTGCTCAGATATTCAATGTAGCTCCAAGGCACAGAGTTTTACTGTCACAGCATATACACTTTGTCTTTGGCAGAATCGTACTTTATTTAGTAAAACTGCAAATAAAATTCATGGTGTAAGGAACAGGTAATATAAGCAGTCGTGTTCGGTAATCATTACATCAAAAAGAAATTGCAGCAAGAGATATACATTAAATTAAAGTTAGTGTCAATTAATAAAAAGAAAATGGATATGACAACAAAACATACCTCTTTGGCCTATTAGGTAAGGCATATGCTGCGTAAAGTTATAGTTTGGAATAAACTGTTTATTTTAATCTGAAAACAGTATCCTGTTCATAGCAGTAAACCTGATGACTATTGGTTTGAGCTGCTATCACCATGGGTGTCTGTGAGACACTGATTTACAGTTAAAATCCTGTCAATTCACAACAAAAGAATGTCCACACAGTGCACTAATTGGAGCCTGAATTGGCCAGATAACAAAGGCAACACATAGCATGGTGAGCAAGCGTAGCCCACGCTCCCAGACTATCAGTGAGGGCGTGCACGAAGCTCACCGCAGCTACAACGGCCATGCAACAAGCTTATGTTCCTTAATAAACAGTGTAATTGTTTGGTTAGCATGACCCCAAGACTTTTTATAAATATATTAATGCTGCTATATTATAAGTCTCGTCTCTGAGAGACTATATGGGCATCTTATTCAAATTAATGCTTGTAGGTGTGTTGTGCATAAATTTTCACTTTTATTCCACAAGTTTGAGTATCAATATGTTCGATTTATTCCCTGTTCATGTTGTTTCAGGTATTATGAACATGTTTTGTAAACTTAGTGGGATTAACCAAGAACCGCCACACTCGCCCCATGGTATGCCCTCATGTAGTTTAAGCGCTCATTTCCAGGAAATGAGTGGTTAATAATGTAATACCAACTAGCTCCCATTGGAGCCGTCTGAGCACTCAGACTGCGAGTTAGTGGCATTACATTATCAACCAGACATTTCCAGGAAATGAGTGGTTGATAATGCATGTTTTGCCACTAACTGGCATTGGAGCTGTCTGAGCACTTAGACTAGCCCTCGTGTGTATTCTTGCCAATCATTGAGGAAGGAAAAAGCAAAACTATTATTACGAATTTTGGTAATTAGTGTTGATCTCGATCTGACCTTATACTCGTTAGAGAATTTCTGATCATCGGGTAGAATGTCGGCTTGTTTAGGACCTCCATCTACCTTCTCCACCAGTTTGTACATCTTCCTCTTCCTATCTAGCTCCTTCTTTCTCTGCTCTGGGTTCTTATCATCAGAAGGCAGCGAGCAATCAAACTCACTGAGCAGGATTTTATCGTCAGCGTTAATCCAACGAATTACGGGGAAGATACTGACAGCTTTCGTGGCTCGATGTTCCACTTTGACTGTTTCTAAGAACCTAAAATATAAGATAGATTATAGTCAACAGGGCTTAGGAGAGCTATCACCGAGAGTAATGGGGGCTTGAACAATCAATCTTGAAAGCTCCACCAGTGGGACTTGAACCCATAGCTCATGCGCTACAAATCAACAAGCCCGCGATAACTGATTGCGCCATCTCACCAACAGCGCATATATTTGAACCTAAAGTTGTATTCGTTTGCGTAATATTTTTGCATTCAGTGATTCCTGCCACATCTCTTTCTAACAATCCTGATTACCCACCATGCATCGTTTTTACATGTTTGATCTCTCTTTATGCAGATTTCCTGTATGTGTCCTAACTCAGGGAACTCTACATGGAACACATCTACATTACCGCTCTCAAAGTCATTCTTCCATTTGGTGTCAATCAGCCTCTCTTCACACCACTTACCGCTGCCGTCAGCCATGCTGACAAATATCTACATTAGAGTTAAAGATAAGTGTGATTGGACTAAATAAGATCGGTGATTTAATTTTGGTTCTGTCTTTTATCACAGTATCAACCAAGATTGGAATGTAGTGGTAGTAATCGATTAGATTTTCTGTCACTAAATGCAGGCACCTGCTTGTGAGTTCTTTCTGAGACCAGCTTTGAATGATTTACTTGCAAATGATATCATTCCTATTTAATTTCATCCACTTGTTATCAAGGTATCAACCAAAATTAGAATGCACTGACAATATTCGATTAGGTTTTCTGATGCTAAGTGTGGATATTTTCGTTTGTCGCCTTTTGTCTAAACGCTCTATATTTCAGTGACCTTAATAAGCAATCATAAAGCTTGTGCTTTATAAGCAATCATAAAGTAATAAGCAATGCATAAAGCACCATGAAATATGAAGAATTTACAACAAACTTCTTTGTGTAAAAATTGACAACAGGAAATTAAACTTACATTTCCATCTGTGCCTGCTCCTTTTTTATCGCCAGTCTTGACATGGATTGTGTGTGTCGTGTTTTCTGTAGGATTATCAGATCCTCGACATATTGTGTTACCCATGATGATTTCCGCTGCTGCTTTAGCAACGTCTCTTACTGTGAATGATATGATATCTCAGCAGAACAAGACAGAATAAACACAGCATACTTAGAACGGTGCAGTGTGGATAAGAAAATATGCTGAGGAGGGTGTAGCCTTAGAAGTGTAAACAGGTCCCCTGGTTTTGCTACAGGGGTAGCTAAGATATTGCTGTTTTTTTCTATCAAAAAAACTCCCTCGATAAATATTTCTACTGTGAGCTTGTTTATTTAGCAAACCAACAATCAATTTCATCACTTTCAGCATCCTCTGACGGACCCAAAACCCTTACCCCTTGCTCTTATGGTGGATCAAACACCCCTAAACTATAAGGTGTAGGGTGGCAGAGTACGTACCAGCATAATATCGACAGCATACTCAATCCACATGCTGTATCTTTGTTGCTAGCCTGTCAAAATGAGAACCATGTCAGGATATGCTAGGATGAGCGGTGATTCGTTGGAGTAAACAATCATATCAGAGACACAAAGAACATTGTTTTTTGGTGAATGTGATTTAGTGAGCTGAGGTCACTTAATTCACCGAGTTTAAGACAAACTCCTTGCTGTATCCAGATATGTGTATATAAGGTTTCTCCTCTTTAGTACCATATACTCTCAAGTTTGCACTGTTAACCTAACTTCTCTGATATGCTCCTTTTGATCAGCAAGTGATGGTTAGACATGCTGCATTTTTCAAAACGATTCCAAATATACCTTGATGACAGCTTTGCACGAGAATAAGAACATCTTACTTATAATCCCCAGGTTTCACGTATAGGGCACTGTTTGCGTAGGGGTATACAGGAAAGCTATCTGATAACCAATAAGTAAAAGTTTTTTGTAAACACCCTAGTTAATAACCATTTTACGTTCGTAAAACTAAAACCTAACACACTGGTCAAAAAAACAACTTTTCTTTGCCTTGTCAGCTCCTGAGTAAAGCGCTGTGACGGGTGTTGTATTTTCTTCATTACGAGTAACATATGATTTATATTTTTAGAAATGTAATGCCTAAATAAGAGCTGCAGGAGTGTATACCTTGATGAGACAGAAGATTGGCATAGTTGACGAATCATATGCGGATATGGCCTTCTATGGCTTGGGCTAGTTTGGATGGACGGTAAATATGATGCCTGGGAAAATAGCACTGGCAGTACAGCAGCAGGTGGTCTCTTATCACTTATAAAGTTATAGCTTACACCCTGTCCCTTGAGTTGTCAATTCATGGAGGGTAGTCTGTCTTGACAAGCTTGCTTGGTCAGGGTTCGTATAGCCAATATGTCGACTCTGATTGCCAACACATTGGCTAGGGTGATGAGTAATTGAAGCCTAATATTATGTATCATTGCATGCACATGATATGGTACTATATCATTGATTGTATTCTTTCAGGGTTACTGTTGTGCACAATTGGACATCTACCTATCAATGGGCTTTGTGGGCTTACACACACAAAGCCCATTGATAGGACATTTAGAAGTCCTATGCTGTGTTCTGACTATAGATAGATAGTACTGAGAGATAGGGATAAATGCTCCTCTGGTGATAATATCAAAAGCAATTAATGTTAGTTAGTTAAATCTTTTATTTCATGTAATATCGAACCTCAAAATTACACGAAGGCACTAAAAAAGGCCTATTTTGAAGGCAAATGTGCACATAGAATGTGATAATATATTCAAAAACAAAAAATATATAATAAAATGTTCTTCTAGGCTATTTTGAAATATATGAGAGAATTCAAATGTGTTATTATGCTGGTGAGTAGCCTGTCTTGACAAGCTTTGTTCGGTGGGGGGGGGGGGGGGGGGGAACAAAGCTTGTCAACTCTTGCATGCTCGACTGTCGAGCAGCCAATAATAAATATTGTCTTCTCTTTCGATCGAGAAGATAACTCCTTCAATCACACTAATCAATTTGTATAGGAATGTATACAATTTGATTAGTGAGATAAAGGAGTTATCTTCCCGATCGCAAGGGAAGACAATATTTAGTATCGGCTGCTCGACAGTCGAGCATGCAAGAGTTGACAAGCTTTGTTCCCTCCCCCCCCCCACCGAACAAAGCTTGTCAAGACAGGCTAGCTGGTGAGGTGAGATGACGAGATGATGGAAGCTACCCTGGCAGCCCGACGGGCAATAAAGCCCCGGCCGTGTCTGCATTGAGCAGACTGATCCACTATTTTGTATTTGTGTTGACTCTGGAGTAGATGTCCATCTAAAATGAAATGTCATCCCCAAGCAATTAATTAATTAATTGGACTTTTGGCAGGCAACTCTGCAGTGATTAATTATGACATGTGCTAGAAAGTGGCAAGAACTATAGATACTTACAAGAAATGAAACAGCTGCTGAAGCTGGAAACTGGACAGAAACCCAAAAAGCCTGAGCTACTATACTATCTACGCCTGTAATGTGGGAGTGTCCATTTACAAAACTAGTTTCACCTTCACTTTGTCAATAAGTAGAAAGCCAATCAATGCTAAATCCTTGATAGTTTTCGCCTTAGTATTACCAAGTTAAGGGAAGACAACTTGCCTTATTTTTATGCTGCTAAGAGTCCATAACCACCCTCCCTGATAACACTTCAGAAACTAGTCTTAGCAATGTTTCTGCTTGCGTTATGGAATCTCAACTCAGTCGTATCTTTCATTTGAAGGAGGAGGTCCAACAATCATATTCTTCCAGCAAAGTCAACAATTTGAGCCACCACATTACCTTAACCTTAACTAAAAGGCACATTTGGGATAACGCTAGGTAGGTAGCTAGGTATTATGCTGTGTGCAAGTCTGAACCCCCCCCCCCCCCCGGCTCTTGCGCCCACCCCTCATCCCCGCCCAACAAACCCTCCCCATCCGGCCAGTGTTAACAAGCTCAATGAAAACTGACTGCATAATGAGACAATAGCAACGATACAAACAGCTTTTCTTCAGAGATGAGAGATGAGCTATCTAAAGCTGGGTGTGTAAACACAATACAAACATGGGAACAGAGAAAATTATATTTTGTTAAATTGTTTATATTGTATACATACTGTGAAGATTAACAAAACACTTGGCTTTTTGATATACATAGTGGGTTGATAACTTCAAATGTGTTCACAAATGAATTTTCATTTCGAATTGAATACCAATTTTGAAAACATCGGTGGGATTGATGAGTAGCTAAAGAATTATTATGAAAGGAGTGAATCATGAAAATTGATGCTAGTCAGTCTTACATTTTTTATCTACAGTTTAAATAATTCGGATTTTATAAAGATTGATAAACAATTCAAAATACTGTTATGTGTCGAATAGCCCCAACCAAATTGAGTTGGGTGAAATAGCAGATTAAATATCAAAACTTTCTTTGGAAAAATAGTATCACAGATTGGCTGTCTCAAATTAAACCAAAAAAAATATATGAATGATTGATTGGAGAATAATATCAATATGGCCTACATTTAATACAGGAATACAGAGCGCTTCTACTAAAACGATAGATGACTCGTGGTATAAAAAAACACAGAGGAAAGCCACTACAATTATATGACATAACATAATAATTAGGAGAGTACATCTGTATAAAATTTGTCTCAAATATGAATTACTAACATGACTTCATATCTAAATCTCATCGGAGACAAAACCTAAATGCGCATGTTACTGCCAGTTTAGTGTTATCAGGGAGTATCTACCCAATTTCAAGAGGGGACAACTCTCTTTTCGATAACTCGCTCACAAGAGTTGACAAGCTTTGTCCAGCTTGTCAAGACAGACCACTGTCAGCTATGACGTTGAGGTTTAGTCTCGAGGTAGTATTTCTTTATATAAGAGCCCATCACCCTTCTTTTCATCTAGCCACTGCTCACATGGGAATACATACTTCTTACTGGTGGAGAGATTAGTGACCTCGACCTTCTCAAGGTACCATCCCGGACGCCAGCCAGCATTGTCATGCTCTATCTTCAACTTGGTCAGTTCACCTGGAACAAAAATATACAGTGTAAGCTGGTTAATTCAGACTTTATGATTCAATTCAGAACTCCTGCTAAATCAGACAAGGAAAATTGGTCCCTTCAGCCAGATCTCAATGCATTATAATGTCACTTAATTCAGACTCTGCTTATTAAGGACAACTTTTTGTGGTCCTCAGTGGTTTGAATTAAGTGAACTGCACTGTATATAGATTTATTATTTATGAATGAAAGCTGTCCAGTCATGTATATTAAAAAGACAACTCCCTTAAACATGTGAAATGTCAAATGTCTAGATTCTCGAGACAATGTAATCCTTAGAAAATTTAAAAATTCCTTAACCGATTATCACCAGCCACTGACATAAATAACATAACAATTAAATAGATTATCATTTATTATGCATGATGAGGTAGTTGGATAATTCTTACCTAGATCGAGCACTTCAATCTCAAATTTATCAGTCTGTTTTCTTTCAAACAAATCTCTGAACTTCTGAGTGAGTTCACGTTTGCCTGAGTCCCCTGTTTGACCGTACAGAGTTATTGAGACGTTAGCATTGGTACCCGCACCTTTCACATCTCCTGTTATAACTATAACCTCATATTTCACAGGGGCCAGACCTGTAGAAAAAACAAAATTTACAAGTGTGTGGCATACAGAGAGAAAGAACAAAAGGGTGACATGTTTGAAGCACATGATGTACATTTTTTCTTTACAAATCTTAAACTACCTAGCTTCTCATTACTACTCAGTCAATAGATGTGAGATTTTTAGATTTTAAAAACCCAATGTACTTTTATCAGCTATATTGAATGCATGTCATTATCAAAATTATTCGCGTATGAACAGTCTACAAGGAATAGAGAGTGTGGTAGTTTCTATGACTTTGGGTAGAGACTAGTACATTAACCAATACTTTTTAAAACATGAACGTTCATTTAGTTTTACTCATCATATGATAAAAATATGTTGCACCTTATTTTGCAGCACACGTGTTCTAGCATTAAGAACATATATAAATCCATTGTTCAATAGAAGGATAAATCGGTCAAGACCATAGATAAAAGAAGGGAGCTAGATTGTTTTTATATCTACCATAAAAATTTTTTTATCTACCAATTTATATCTACCATTGTTTTATTATATATACAATAATGGTCAATACCCAGTAACTTACTTCTAGTAGTTGCGATTTTGCTCTGCTCCGTTTTCTCGCTGTCTATGTTGAGTATGACAGCGTCGTTTATATCCTGATCTTCGGAGACTTTTATCCACTTCTGACAGGGGAATGTATATTTACATCCACCTCCGCTCTCACTGACTCTGACCTCGTAACAATGCCACTTAGCCTTCCCTCCTTCTCTACCTCCTGTAATGTCACAGTAACACGAGTGTCGATAATTTTCAAAATAAATTCACATAATCAAAATTGTCATTAATTATTCAAAGTTGTAAAAAAATTATCATAATTATTGTTATCAAGATTATCAAATTATCAAAGTTGTGAAAAGATTTGATTGGGCTACAAGGTTATCGAACATCCAATAAACTTAACCCAATCTGCACACCTGGCTGGCCATACTAGTATTGAGGAATCAATTAATTGTGTCTGGTAATAAGATTGATATTACGCAGTAATGACCAGATGATATAAACTCAAAAACTTTAGATAATGAACTACGCTTTTAAAACATTTTATAATCTTCCAGTGGTCAAGGTAAAAAGCGATTAACTTCCACTAGAATTTCAACAATTTTCAGGATGCGAAAGTCAACCCAGTGCATTTTTTCTTATGCAGGGAGAATATTTTGTCTTTTTTGACCATTCAGGCAATCACGTAAGCTCACAGTACTTTAAACAGGGAGGGTGAGATGGGGTGGGTATATCCCACCCTCCCTGCTTTACAGGACCTCTAAGCCTTACAGGGGGGTGGGAGTGGCGTATCCCTCCCTTCCTGCTTCAAAAGACCTCTAAGTCTTACCTAAGGGTTTATCTTCTCTCTGTACAGCTCCCAGTATAACCTTCTTTAGTTTACCCAGATACCTGCCGTCCAGTGTAAACGTATCAGTACATCCCTTCCTGAATACTTTGTGTTCCGGACTGTTCTTCATTAGGAATTCTCGTGATTTTTTCTTGTCTCCCTCAAGTATTAACCAGGCATTGTGCATCATACCTCCTTCCTTCTTGTCTGATGTTACTATCGTGATCTCGTATGCTGTGAAAGAAATTGAAAAAATTAAAATTTAATAAAATGCGTCAGAAAAATCAGCAGTCTCAGAAAACTGGAATCATAAAACAGTATCGTAGTGCTACCTGATGTAAGGACATGTTCACGGTTCAGCCTGCTGACTAAAAACCAAATATCTTCTCTGATGTCTTAAGGGGGACTTGGTTTCTGTTATTTTATGACGGGTAATTTAGGCAACACATATTTGTGACAATCAACAATTGCTCTCACACATACAGTCTTATACAAGATGTTTACTAACAACCTGAATATGAGAATTGAAGACGCTTTGTAAAACTCTTTAGGGCTTAACTGCAAAGGCTTTTTTTTATTAGGTGCCATCATTTTGCATGTTATCTATAGAAAAGGATAACAACTTATAATAGCTTTTGTTGCCATTCATATTGCTAGACTCTAGGCATCACAACCACCCCCCCCCCCCTCCCTACTGAAGATCATCTTAACACACAAGCTATAACTTACACATCTTGTCTCCCTTTTTGAGAGTCTCTGGAGCCGTTGAGCACGTCAGCTCCCTGACTATCTGTTTATCGTCGTCAGATTTACTGAGCCAGCGGCTGCAGGGGAACATGTACTTCTTATTCCTCTTCAGGTCCTGCACCTCAATCCAGCCACAGTGCCATGCAGCTCCAAATCCTATAAGCAGAGAGGTGAGGGGATTGAATCCTAGTAAGGATTAAATTTGGAGACAAAATCTGAGGTATAACTCAAGTTTGCTTGCACTCAGAATCGCTTCCCCAATTCTGATAAGCCGAAGCGGCTTATTGGTGGAGGGCAGCAAACAAACTGCAAGCAAACTGAATTAAATTGATCTTAGTAGAGATTCACGATACATAAAACCCATAAGTTTCATAGACAAGGGAAGATACTAGTAATGTTTGTCAGTCTGCGAATTATTTATTACTTATTCACGCGATTTATGATACCATCGTTTCATTATCCTACTCACTATATAGTATGTAACACCCTACCACTTATATCTTTTTATTCAAGTCATTTTTTGTATCTATGTTAATGTGTGTGAGGTCAACAAGTTATTTTTAATTTGCTTTAATTATAAACTTTTAGAAAACCTCAATAAATAAATAAATAAATAAACAAATAAATAAAAATCTCCTATATCAAAATTACCCTGTGACTTTACTCTGTGCAGCTGTGGACATCTCAGTACATCTAGTTGCTCAAAATACTCATGAATTTGTATAAAGTAAGTAATCCGAGTAGCTTCTAAATTGTTAAAATAAGTTTACCTTTGTTATCATGCCACACACGGCATTTCGTCAGTTCACCAAGGGATAGGATCTCTTTCATCGTGAAAACATCCGTCTGTTTTGTCTCAAAAGGAGATTTATTAGTTTCAGAGTCGATGAGATGTAAAGCACCTGAGTCACCATGTTCACCAAATAGACAGACAAAGACATTGGCATCTGTGCCAGCACCTTTTTCTTCACTAGTTTTCACTGTTATCTTATATGAGGTAGCTAGAAAAAAAATGTAAAATTTTGCTTAAAAACTGAGTTTTTACTGAGTTCAACATAAACGGGCCTCAGGTTTGAACAGCTTTCTCAAGTCAAATTAACCAGATCGATTGGCAACCTGCAATTTATCAACCATACTTATATATTTGGACAAAGAACAACGTAATGAAACAATACAGATGTATAATTTTGTCATTTGCTCACTTTTGACTTGGAGTTTTCCTCTCACCGAGGCTGCGATATCCTTACTGAGTTTACCGTCACCCATTGTCTTACTCAGCCAGAAATTACAATTGAATGAATAGAGATCACCCGTGTCCATGTTCCGCAACTCAACCTGAAAAAGGATATAATCATATAGGAATATGATGGCGGGGTAGTTCTCCGAAATGAATTAACCACAACAATGACATTCACTGCCCCCCAAAGCACAGTTTAGATCCTTTAGATTCCTTCACAGGTTTCATGAAGATGTTCTCCAAACCAGAATATTCATCAGATGAGATATCATTTATATATACCACACAATACTGTTGTTGAACAGAAAATAAAATAGGTCAATCTAAAGCGGGCTGTCAACGAAAGTCCTGATGAGGCACAAATACATTACATTGTGCAAGGACATACAGATATTCACGAAACCATTGCCTTATTTGGTGGTGTTGACTAGAGCCTCAGAAATATTTCCCTCTGGCTCCCGGCAGTCGCATCTATCTACATATATATATATATATATACGGATACACAGCCGCATTAGTCAAACCTTTTCAACAAACCAGTCAGGTCTGCTTGTTTTCCCATCATGCGACACTCTGATCTTCTTCAGTGGTGCGATGTCATCGAGCTCCATCTTAACGAGATCAGCTCGGCCCCTCTCAAACCTTTCTCCCTTCTTGTCGATCATCTATGAAAACAAAACCATGCTTGTTACTCAAGCTCACGCATATTGATGATATTGATAATGTTGATGTCATCAGAACAGCCGTTTCAGCAGGTATCATTATCAGTATCATTAGCAAAAGCTAGTTGACAGAATTCAGATTTTCAGGCCTTCAAGATTCTCAAAGGCTTCCCATGATGCAACTTCAGTTTCAGAATTTTCAAAGTTATTTGGCCAGTGATGACATTTATGGGTGAGATTTGTTGTCTCACAAACTAGGAGCTAAATCTGAATTGAGGGAATTTTGTGCTCAAGGACAACAAATAATGCAGCAGCACGGGAACAAAGCTGAGTTATTGTAATCTTTGTTTACAGATATGTAATCTCACCTGTTCAGTTGAAGCTCCTCCATCTCCAAACACAGTAAGTTTTACATTGGCATCTGTTCCAGCTTTGTTTACATCGCCTGTGTAGAACGTCACCTCATATGGCACCACTGGAACAAAAGGTAAGAACACAGGCTAGAGATAGATTGAAACTATTTTATCTCTTTTACAGAAACAGAGAGATTTTGAAAATATTCACACCCAACCGCTATTTAAGGCACAGCTGGAAATGTTATTTCATTTGTATGCAGGGAATTGCAATTTTCTGTTCCCAAGATTATCGATCAAATTGGTAGGAGAAGACAGTATTATGCACAAGAATAAAACAAGTTCTGGGTGAACACCGGAAAAGAAGAAGAAAGAAATATGGCTTTGGTAATATTGTTTTAGATCTCTACATTTAAAAAGACTAAACCGAATAATGCTATCGTTATTACACCCATCAATTTTGATTACATTTTATTTCAGGTAAACTTACTTGGTTTATAAGCTGTCATGGAGCTTTGTCCATCAGCCACATGGAGAACACGATTTGTTTTACCATCTGACTTATCCTTAGCCAGCCACTGTTTGCATGAGAATATGTAATGTTTGCCCTTAGTGGGTACGTCTAGTTCAATCTCACGAACCAACCAGCCGCTTCCAGGCTCCGTACCATCGTGTCCAATCTGAAATAAGGGTTATATAAGATTATATATATATATATTTACTTTTATTACCATAAATCTCATTTGTTTAAATACTCGTTAACATACTTGCATGTCAGTATGATCAGAGATATTTAGGAAATAATTATTTGATAACAAGCAAAAGGTAACATCTCTTAAGTAGGCAGTCAGGCCAGGAATGTATATTTGTATGAGAAGGGTTATCATTTGAAATAGGTTTAGTTGTCCAAAGGCCTTGGATTTTTGCTATCATACAAAATGATGACAAGGTTTTGTAAGATGATGGTGTCTCAGTTCGCAATAGTTACTCAAACAAGTATTGTGCCGTTTTTTTCTGAAATTCCATGACCATAACTGATAAATTCATCCAACTGTGGGACGAGAGAACACAACTCCGAGTAGTGAATAGCAGGCTATCTAATTAGCGCCATCGACCCATTCTAGTTTGGGGATGGTGAGATGGCGCAATCGGTTAGCGCGCTTGCTATTCACTGCCAGGCAATTAGTGCCGCAGGAGTTGTGGGTTCGAGCCCCACTGGGGGAGCTTTCATTGTTGATTGTTCCAGCCCCCAGCCCCCTCGGGTGTATACCTCTCCCAAAACTTGGCTGTGCAGCAATTAGCCACAAGCTCAACTACAAAAGTGTTCGCCACATAGCCAGCTTGTTCAGGTAGGAGAGGTATACACCCAAGGGTGCTGGGGACTGAAACAATCAACCTTGAAAAACTCCCCCAGTGGAACTTGCACCCACAACTCAAGCGGCACCAATTGCCTAGCAGTGAATAGCAAGGGCGCTAACCTATTGCGCCATCTAACCATCCCCAAAAAAGAATGGGTTGATGGCGCTAATTAGCATGCACATTATTCACTACTCGGAGTAGAAGAAGATAGGATAGATGAAAAAGAACTTACCTCAAGTTGTTTGACCTCTCCCACATCTGGTCCTTCCAGCGAGAAAGTCTCCACAGATCCGGCCTCAAACCTTGTCTTACCGATGAGGTCTAGGTAAAGTTTACCAGTGTGCTGCTTCTTCTTGGAGCCGAGAATATCGACCCAGGCATGAGACTCTGTGCCATTGTCCTCTCCATCACCCGTGCGTATTTTTACTGTGTATGATATAGCTGAAATAGAAAGAAATCAATGAATTCTACCGCTTTTACTGCCATAAGGTTTGAGTTGGTGTTTCTGCTATCAAAGACAACTGCTAATAATAAGTCATTTAATTGAAAATGTATTACTATTTCTGATATCTTTGTTGAATTTGGACTAAAGTGAGCGCTGGATAATATCCTCACTGCGGCGAAAGTCCAAATCTGTTTAGCAAGATACACAATTATATAATACAATTGAAATATTTTAGTACAAATTCAAATGTAGACTTACTCGGTCCATCATAGGCACTGTCTAGTATCATACTCTGTCTCTTAGTAAGTCTAGATCCGCCCGCAAACGATTCTTTCCCTGCAGAGTCAAGACTCGCTGATGAGCCTCCAAACCTTGTCGAAAATGATTTCAGAGTTCCTTGGCTAGATGTGTCTCCATCATATCCCTAAGAAAAAAGAGAAACAATCGGTAAACATACTTGATGACCATGATGACCATCAGTAGAAGCGATAA
Source organism: Membranipora membranacea (assembly GCA_914767715.1). NCBI lineage: Eukaryota > Metazoa > Bryozoa > Gymnolaemata > Cheilostomatida > Membraniporidae > Membranipora > Membranipora membranacea. The sequence continues at coordinate 19,919,507 of OU612066.1, forward strand.
AAAACTGACACACATCTGTCCTACTTACTTTCCTTTGAAAATTTATTGGTATTTTTTTTAACTTTTTTAACTTATTCAACTTTATTGATTGGAGTTGCCAGCTCCTTCTTTTTTCTAATTTATTAAACAATTTACAGTACAAAAAATAATCTCCAAAGACCATGAACTTACTAATGCAGTACTCATGCATGATTAAATATCTTATACTATCATTATTTAGACCAACCTTGACATATAAGGACTTTTCGATCTTGTTATCGTCTTTGTTCTTAGCGAGCCATCGCTCACAATGGAATGTGTATGTCTCTTTATCCAGGTTATCCACCACTTCCACCTTATCCAGGTACCAGGACGGGTTCAGGAAGGAGTTATCATGTCTGACCTTACATTTGAATATTTTACCAAGGTCAACTATCTCAAGATTGAACACATCATTCTGCAAAGAGAAGAAGAATTATGAGAGTTATTCATTTCCGTTATCTTAATATGTAGGGCGAGAATTTGTCTTTCTCGACAAGCATTGTCAAGACTGGCCAGGGGAGAATGAAATTCAATCTAACCACTTATCGTAAGTTTGAGGCCTGTCAGCCGAGGGTATCCAGAATAAACTGCTACCAACACCATTCAATAAAGTTTCACAGCTGAGACTTAATTTTTCCTGACCAGAAAGACAATAAGAATGTAAAACAATACTCACATGTGCTCTTTCGAATTTGTCTTTGTATGTCTCACTTTTGTGTAGTTTTCTTTCACCAGAGTCACCCTTTTCACCAAATATGGTCATAAAGACATTAGCGTCTGTGCCAGCACCTGATACATCACCAGTGTGTACGTTCACTGTGTACTTTTTGGCTGAAAAATAGTTGGATCATTGAGTAAAGCCATCCAGGTGAGGAGGAATTATGGGTGAAATTCCCTCTCAAGAAAAAATTCTTTGGGTAATAGCGAGCAACTATTGTGTGAGTTATACCCGCTGAATTTACTATATTGGCTGAAAATATTGCGAATTAGAGATATCTGCGGGGAGATATTTTTCAATCATTATTATGAACGAATAAACTAAGCTTGCTTGTTTCATCAAGTGAAGAATATGTGTTTTCTAACATTGAAGAGTTTGAATACATAAAAAATAATTATTGTTTAAAGTGACAGTCCTATTAGAAAAGTTGATATTTTACCCCAGTAATTTGAATATTGTGAGTTTATAGGGCAAATAACAATAATAAAAAATGAAAATTGTGGAAAATAGCATTTTAGTTTTCTTTAATTATTGTAGCAAGGATCATAGTGGATCATAGTGGTCAGGGGGAGGCAATAAATCACTATGATCCACTATGATCCTAATTTTCAGACTTTGCAGCAATTTTACTGCAAGTAGGTTCACAGGCTGTTTCATTTCATATGCTCTAATGACTTTTCAACCTGGGATATTTAAAACAATACCAACCATGGCCTAGTAGGACTGTCACTTTAAAATCTAGTTAATATTTTGCCTAGACTTAATATACTAAGTAATCTAAAGTCTCTGATATTCTGCAACATAAAAAATCATTCAGTGCAGTAATGCTGACTTTGCTTGATCATAACTTCAAAATTGTGCTTCAAACTCCTGCAGTACTGCATTATAGTGACTTACAGACAAGTTGCTCTTTGATTTTCTTCTCTTTCTTCTTGACTTGTCCATCTTTACCCATCACCTCCTCTGTGACTCTGCCTGCTACAAGTTCTCTCTCTATAGCTCCGTCCTCCTCGTCCCGAGCCAGCCATCGATCACACGGGAATGTGTATGTTATAGAACCCTGTAATAGTAGACCAATTGTTTTTTACAGAGTTACAGATTTATCCATATTCTACTCTTGAAAAACCCTGGGATGATAAATAAAACAGTTGGCAATCTCCGGTTTACGACAAGGAGGCTTATGATGATTGAGATAGAACCATCATGTTTGGAGCACTGTCCATTGTTACGATGCTTATTTACCTATAGTCGTAGGGGAGCAATATCATATTTGGTGACACACTAAGAAAACCTATTCATACTGAGCAGCACTTATACTCATGTTGATTATATGTGGTAACTCAATTGTTTTTATCCATTCCCAGAACACAGACTAATTTGTAATTCAGATCATATATCACACAAACCTTTCCACTGTCATGAAGTTTTCTGACAGCTACATGGGCAAGATGCCATCCATCACCAAACCCACTGCCATCATGCCCGATTCTTATCTTCTCAATTGTCTCCCCTACATCCTCTAATTCCACAACAAACGTGTCTGTAGTAAAAAAGTAAGTGATAAACTTTCTTTAAAAAAATTTCAAAAGTGTAACGGATATCATAAATAAACTTGTTGCTATTGAGATGGCTACCCAAGAATGGCAAACAAGATCTAGTTAAAAGGTGACTTAATGGTGGCTAGCACTAAATTTTGGCTAGCTGAGGTGGGAGCATGTGAAAGAAAGGAGAGTTAGGAAAAATACTCTAGGCTAAGATCAAAGTGTCACTGCCAATGGGCAATTGGTGCCACTTTCAGTTTTGGCAGCTTGCTGCACACCCAGTTCAGGAGGTCTTTTGGCCTCACACATGAGGATTTAGGGCACCTTGCATCCCTCTTTAGGGGCAGCCTTATTCTGTTTCTTACTAAACAGCAACGTGCGCTTGAGCAAAATGGGAAACTTTCCTCCTGCAACAAATCATTTAGACTAGTATAAACAACTCCTACCTGTCTCTCCCTTTTTGAAATGTTTTCTCCTCTCTGACTTGCTAGAGCAGAAGAACTTCTTCAAGGTGCACATCTCTTTACCATACAGCTGTACATATACATCAGCATTAGTGTCTGCTGAAGGTTTGTTACTAGTGGTGACTTTGACCTTTGAGAGAAAGAGAAATAAAACAATTTGAAAAATTGCTATAAATCAATGGTAAGGTCAAATGAATCTCGAAACAGTCATTAACAGTATGGAAGGCTTATGAGAACGTAACAAGGCTGGCATAACTTAATCCTTTAACAATTGCCATTGAATGCCATAGCCCATAACAGCTTCAATCTATTTTTTGGCATGTTGCTAAGCTATGTTTCAAATAATTTTGTGTTTGTATTACAATTCGAATAATTCATAAAACAGTTGATCCAGACCTATAGTTATTGCCAATAGAGAGTTACATAGTGGTCATAGTGCATTCGATTGTTTTTGTAGCTTTTAAAATTCAGTAAAATTCATGTTAACTGGAATCAAAAAGTTTGATAGCTATACCTCATATCTGATACAAGGGTTGTATTCCACAGTGTCTAATTCTTCAGGGTACAGTTCTCGTTCCAGCGCTCCGTCATCTTTACCTTTAGCTAACCACCTCTTACAAGGGAATACCCAGCGCTTACCCAGAGAGGGGCAGTCGATCTCCACCTTATCTAAGAACCAGGCTCCACCGAAACCTGAGTTATCGTGTCCAATCCTGAAATTTGAGACAAACGGTATTTTTATTAGTTGGTTTGTATGGTCGGGTAGTCTTATTTCCCTATTATTGCTTAGATTGAAACTAAATACTATGGTTATCGAATATCTTGAGGGGACCAACAGAATAGCTAGGGCCACAGTTTACAGTTTGTAACCCACATTCTTGGGCCACTATCATACCAAAACAACCAAGTTGCAAGTTGTACACCGGGCCCACTTACTAGCTGAGGACCTGCTTACTCCTAGTCCTAAATTAAAATCGGCAGGTAAGAGACGAGATTTACCTGATTTTTTTGAGGTCTCCAATCTCAGCAGTCTCCACAGAAAACTCATCAACCTGACCTTTCTCAAACTTATCCATCTTATTATCTACGGTAGATTTCAGAGGAACCGAACCTGTAACAGAATAAAAAATCAATTTTTATAAAAATATCAATTTGCCAATTATCAAATATCAGTCATTAACGCTAAATGATTACGAAATAATCTCTTTTTTCAATTTTTAAATGAAACTATGATAAGGTAAAAAGAGTACCAAGATGCAAATAACTGAGTGTCGGTAAAAAAAAGAATTAATTTGATAATTTTACAAAAAATACAAAATTAATTCTTAAATCTCAATCTCATCATTCCCAGCATGCAAAGAAAGAAATCCGAATCCATTCACAGGAAGATACGTTCATTTAGTGAACAGAGGACAAATACATGTACTTTCAGAAGTGTGGCAATTAATCTGAATTTTGGGTGTATTTATCATTTAATTTTGCGATAGAATCATCATTATGTCAGATCTGTAATGTTACTTGAGTAAAGCTGCCCAATATACTCATGTGATAGTTCATATTATATAATTTGATATAATAATATATGTTTAGTGTATTCATATGCAGCTTCAAAGTAAAAGACTTCATGATTTATAACCACTGCATAGATTCATTCGCTCATAATTGCTCATAATAAAATAAATCAAGGCTGAGATTTTTTCTATTTTCAGCAAACATGGCTGAATCTTTAACAACAAAAACTCTTGTAAGAGGGACAGGGGTGTTAGAACATTAAAGGATCAGTAGAGCCATCCCGGTTATACTAAACAACCGTCTTATAATGATCACACCTGTATGGGCTCGCCAAAGTAGGAGTTTGGTCTAGTCTAAAATCGATCTCTTGTGGGCCAAGGATTGATAATACCCAATAACACCAATACCCTATGGGCCACACAAATGTCCGAGGTTCCATACCAAATACCAAGTTAAAGATTTTCTCAAGGGTATATTATGTTCTAGACAATGTTGGATGCAATGACAAACTAACTCACTATATCCAGAACAAGGAGGGACAACATGCCATAAAACAGATTATAGGTGACAAATCCGGTTATGGGTCTCTGTTATCATATCTGCTTTACAGACTTATTTTATGTCAGATAGTGAGTGTCATAGACTTAAAGACTAGCCAAAGGTCAAAGCATGTTATAGTCAGGCAGCTACTCATGCTAAAGTTGTGTCAGATTTGCATGATGAAAAAATTCAATGGTCTACTTGGCATGAATTATTGATGATGGAGGCAGGGAGAATTCTCCCTGATGGAGGGCATTCTTTCAATATTCAATAATCCATGCCAAGTAGAGCATTGACTTTTTTTATCATGCAAATCTGACACAACTTTATCATCATAAGTGCCTGCCCGACTTTAACATGCTTTGATCTTTGGGTAAACTTTAACAATAAAAATATAGTATACATCTATTTAGTTATCATATCAATATCATCATGTCTATGGTGCATGATTTGATGCTGTTGACCTCAAACCAGATTTGTCCCTTGATGAATTACCTCTACGACCATGATAGTTCCTAAGCCAGTAAATGCCTGGACGAGCCAATTATAAACGATAAAGTTAGAGGATCAACAGAGAGAAAACATATCAGAAATGTACATACTAGTTAGCAGAGTTGAAAGCCTTCTAACAAATTAAGAGATGGATACATAATTTCTTTTCTATAGGGAAAAGCTAAATGACAGTACAAGTGCAAATAGAATGTGAAAAAATCATTCAATCAAAATTAAAATTGAGCTATCCTCAGAAAGTTTAGCCGTGTTTAGTATAAGAAAAGAGTATTATCACAGTTTTAATCTAAGTTTTGAAGTGATTAATATAACGGCAACGAAAAATTGATCGAAGTAGGCTATTGGGTTAAGCATGGCTAATCAACTTCCATAAGCAGTTTACCGGTAAAGCAAAGCACCGGAAACTTTCACCCATCATTTGTTAATGTTACAAGAATGTGCAACAAAAGAAGGCAATGCAAATACCATAGAGGTTTTTCAAATTTGCGTCAGCTAGGTGAATTGATTAATTAAACAGATCCTCAAAAAGTTTGTTCTCTACCCACCTGTATCATCATTTTCTCCAAAGAGAGTTATCCACACATTAGCGTCTGTTCCGGCACCACTGACACTTCCTGTCGTCACATAGACATGGTAGGTCTCCAACGCAGCTGCAAGATAATGAATACAATGCATATACAGGGCCGTGTGTTTAGGAAAAATGGTAGGGAGATTGAAATATTTTTGAGTGGAAAGTGACACCAGGTTGGGTATTGTAAGCTACTCCTGAGTTCCCAGTCCCCACCTTCTAAGCAAATTAATGGTATGAATGGCAAATGAGTCCAAAATGAGCTGATTCTGTCATTTTAGGGGAGGTAGAGCGTCCCTGCCTTCCTTAGAACTATAGGCCTTATTTATATATATTATTATTATAGTATCATTATTATTATTATATTATAGTTTTCCTCTCTTGGGTACAGGTACTGGGACCCATAGTACTCATGCCACACCCTACATCCATGCCCGCCGGAAAACCCGGCTTCTCTTTATATCGAAGAGGCAGAGGGGGTTCTTTTTATTGCGTGGGGGTGTGCAAACACACAGTGGACCTCCGGTATATTTAGTCCCGTTCCGCAAAGACCTGGCTAGGATGAATGGCGTGCCAGTACCAAATCACAAGTGACTGCTTGCGCCAGGAATTGAACCTGGACCTCAAAGATCACAAGTCCGAACCCTTAACCATTAGAACTGACTCCTTATATATATCAAGATCAAGACACCTGGGCACTGCCTGCATCATTTACTACCTCAACCGAGTGCTCGCAGACCTAGTAGACATACAACGCGCCTCAACACCAGCTCACAAACTGAATTGAGAGGCAACACTTTACTCATGTGTTACAGCAATGCCGGATGTGTAAATTATAAAGTCTAAGAATTAATTTTTTTCTGTTTTTATTTTCATGCCCAGGTTGCCTTCCTTACTTATATTGTGATGAAACCTCTAAAGGTCGCCTCTAATTTTCAGAAGATGATCATTGGTTCAGTAATAAAGATTATATATATATATATATATAGCTTGGCTCAGGAGAATCAAGATAAATTTAGTAAAGATCTTAGTAAGATGTATAAGATATCGATGGATGTATCGACTTAATGAGTTCCACAGTTGGAAGGCCATAATCTTTATCACAGAGATACACATTATCTGGATTTGAGATGTGTCTTTCCAGAACCATTGCAGTCAAAAACCGACAGCTTAAAATTTTGATTTCCACAATTAAATTGATATTAACCTTTCTGTTCTAAAGCCACTTCATCTCTGATAGACTTAGAGCCACTGCCCATTTTGGCTTTGAGGGAAGGGTCGACAGGTACAAGAGTTCGCATTATTTGCCCATCATCCTCATCAGTGGCTAACCACCTCTGACACAAGAAGAAGTAGGTCTGCTTGGCACTCTTGTCTTCAACCTAAAGCAATACAAAAGACATCAATTAGAAAATTCAACTTCCTCTCATTCAAATTTGACACGGTATGTCAGGTGCCCTTTGACTTAGAAGCAGTCAATCTGTACCAATAGCTGTGTTCAATGGAGATGGAAACTCTGGTTTTACAACATCATGTCTTAGTAAAGCAGTCTTTACATGATCAGCCTGATCAGTAGGCATCCATGTAGGCCGCTGTTGTAGCAGCCCAGATGTTTTTTAAGTTTATTTCTACAAAGTATAAATGTTAGAAGTTTGATCAAAATAGTGAGAGAAGTTACCTCCACATAGTCTAAAAACCAAGCTCCGCCCCCTCCTTTATTGTCATGCCAGATCTTGAGTTTCTTCAAATTGCCCAGATCAACGGCGTGTATCTTAAATATGTCCTCCTGTAATCAATAAAAAAATCCTTTTATGACCAGCAGTCCGTTTAGGTAGCAAAAGCCAACAAATCAATCAAGATCCTTCTTATAAATTGTGCATTACAGTATTTCCTCTGTCAACTTAATCAGCAACTGTAAAATATATAACTAAGACTCTGTCTGTGTGTGAAAATCCGATGGAGTTACCATTTGGAAGATATGATGGCAAATGCTCTTTTCCACCTATCTGAGTTTGAGCATACCAGTTTGGCTCCTGCCCTAAAAGTACAAACTTACATTATTACGCTCAAACTTATTGACATTATTTGAGTCCTGAAGTTGTCTCTCTCCGCTGTCTCCTTTGTCTCCCGCCATGTTTATAAATACATTGGCGTCTGTCCCGGCACCCAACAGGTCTGCAGTTTTCACTCTCACAGTATATTCGACCTCTGCAATGAAATAATACCTTAATTAACAACATATTACAAAATACTCAATCCTCCAAACACACAACGTCATCATATCTTCTTTTTTTCCCCCCCAACTTTTGCCGTAATTTCTTTGGCATGTTATTGAAAACATCCTTCCAGGATGATGTTGTCTGCCAAATAAATAAAATCGTGTATTTAGGGACGTTCATTTATAAAAAAGAAATTTGGTGTACTCGAATAATCTTGTGCAGCTGATACCCGCATACAGATCTCCATTTGACTTACTATGTTGTAAATATTTATAAACCATTATAAACTCCATGGTTTCTGCGAGAGTTTGAATAAAATCTTATCTCAATCTTATCTAGTCTTCAAAAGAGCAAAGGTCTCCAATCTCCATCTTAGTTCTCAAAATATTGTCGTGAAGTATCAGCGCAGTCCAAAACTGCCACTATATCAGGAATAGTATAATATTACCAACCTTTGAGTCCTCCTTCTAGGGCTTTCCCGCTCTCATCAGTCGCAATAAGCTCTCTGACAATCTTTCCATCATCTTCACTGCGAGCTAGCCACCTTTTGCAGATAAACCAGTAGTCTTCAGTAGCCGGTTCAGCAGTAGGCTCATCATTGTGATCATCTGATTGGGGCAGTTGATCATCCTCCAGACGACTGGATGATCGATCATACTTGCGCAACAAAGATTTTTTGCTGTCTCGGCGTTTCAACTTATCAAGCTTCTCAAAAGAGTCATAACTGTCGCGCCTGGAGAGCTTTGAATCTGAAAGTACAACATTGTCTCTCTTCAGCAAGTCAAAACCACACTCTTACAATGGTACACATACATATTCCCATGTTACGGATCCAAAATCTGCCAAAGAGCTTCAATCATTCCGACTTATGGCAAATTCCTTTATGAAGCAACCCAGCAAAATCAGTGTAAGCATTAGAGTTTGCAGCACATTTTCAATCCAGAATTCTTACCTCTTCTGGACAGACTGGGACGTTTGCCTTTTGGCTTGTCTCCTCTCGGGGTATTTGACCTTGACCTAGATCTATCAGATATGATGTCATCATCACTATCAAAATCAGATAGTCTACGAGAATCTGCGTCATCATCAGTATAACTGTAATAAGAATATATGTATGAAAAAACGGGAGTCAGTGCGAGAATGGACATTAAAACTGGTGACTGACTTATTTGATCTGTTTTATCAGCAAAAGACATCGTAATAGCCAGCTTTAAAAGCTGAAATTCCTACCACCAAAATATTTATGGTTTACATTCAGTGCATGGTACGCATTAGTAATACATATCATTCTGCCATCCGGATAAAGCGTTACATCAGTAGGCCAGCCAGTGATAAAAAGGGGCGGAGCTTATACCACTAAGTAAATAACTGGCTCTCGCAATGAGCTTATTTCTAGCTTGTCTGCAGACCGCTTAAGGCTAAGCAAAAACTCACCCATCACTAGAAGGAGCGCGACTAGAAGATGCTCCTTTACCGGAGACTGAGTATCTCTTTTTGTTATCTTTGTCTCTGGAGAATCGATCCTCTCCTCTAGAAGGCCTGTCACGTGAGTACTTATCATCCCGTGAGTACTTATCATCGCGTGAGTACTTATCATCGCGTGAGTACTTATCATCACGAGATTGTCTTCTTTGTAGTTCTGGGGTTTTAGGTCGTTGTTTCTTCTTTACACCACGTCGTTTTGATTTCTTACTCGGATGTCGCTGAATGAGTATCTTATCCAGATGCCATCCAGCCATCATGCCGGCACCATCATGGCCGATTCTAATCTTCTGGAGAGGACCGATGTCTTTGGCTTCAATCTGAAAATGACATCTTGAATATCAGACCCGGTTTCTCAAATGCTATGCAGCAGTAAAACTGACTCCTCACCAGGGATATGTCCTAACAAAAAGCTGAGTGATCCTTACTGAGGAAGTATAAATCATCTACCCTTGCGTTACCTTAAATTTGTCGCACTCTGCTTGTTCGAAGTTGTCTGTCCTATTTCTAAGTTTGTACTCTTCAGTTTTACCGTCCTCTCCATACATCTGAATGAATACATTAGCATCAGTACCTCCGCCTCTGACATCACTAGTCCAGACTGTCACCTCATATGGTATACCTGTCGAGTAAAAAAGGGGATAAATATCACTTTGTCAATAATGAATGTGTGAAATATGTATAAGTAAGATTTTTTACATTAATTTTTATTTTATTTATTACCTTTTTAATCCGAGATGCCAACAAAATGCAAGTTTTATGAATTTTATCATTTTGTTTTATTGTACCGATACCTGTAAGGGTGGCCACTTTTCTTAAAGTAGCAAACTAAAGGTTTGAAATAAATTATATAATGTTGCAAGAACGAACAAAATGCTCCGAATGGCCTCTGTTTCGATGTAAATTGAAGAGTTGAAACCAATTATCATGGATCTTGACTACCAATAGCTAGTTGTTTCGTTTCTCAGCCTAGTGGCTAAGATCAAAGTGTTTCTGCCGATGGGCGATCAGTGCCTGTTTTCAGTTTTGGGCAGCTTGTTGCACACTCAAGTTCAGGTGGAGGGTTTTGGGCAACTTGCGTCCCTTTTAATGGGCAGCCCAACCTCTGTTTTGTTATAAACAGGCTAGATGTTTTGTTTGTTACTAATTCAAGCCTCAAAGCATGATACTGCAAGTCAATTATCAATTACCATTAGTACAACTCGGAGAATTTACAGCGGATAAAACATCAGCATAATTATTCCAATGCGCCTTTAGAGGCAGACACCCAGCAATAACTCACATTTGTCTTTCTCCGTGATATCAGTTTGTTCGAGTTCTATTTCAGTTTTACCATCTTCCTCATCCTCAGCTAGCCAGCGGTGCATAGCAAATCTGTAGCTCACTCCATTAGAGGGCACATCTATCACCAGATCATCGATGAACCACCCAGCACCTATACCAGTGCCATCGTGTCCTAAGCGTATCTTCTTTATCTGAAGAAAAGAGTAAGGAAACAATGAGTTGTCCATAATGCATTGCATAGACAAGCAGATTACTCCTAACCACTGAGCTCCTACCACACCCACACCCACACACTGGACAATAACCCAAGCTGCTGTATGTCAGGGGACAGCATATCCGAAAATGTTGGAAAGCAACATGTTAAATTAAGTACCCCAAGAACAACCCACAGAATTTTTAGCAAGTGATGATAATATCCGGTAAAAGTTTTGTGCTAGATGTAATATTTTTGAACCTAAATTCTGATACAATACTTGCAATAGAAATTGTATTTCATGCTTTATATTGTGTTTTCTAGTCATATCAGAATGATCAAGAATGTAAAGGACCCTTTACAAAGATAATACAAAATTTAAAGATATTATATGGTGGGATACCTTGCCGATGTCGGCAGCTTGTAGAGGGAACTTATCTTGCCTTCCTCTCTCAAACTTGTTGGTAGAACTGTCTGATGTCTTCAGCTGCAGAACACCCGTATCACCTTTCTCTCCAAATATCTGTTCAAAATTGAACCAAGTCATTTCATGAATACAAACCGATTCATATTTTTGAAAACATCAGGTAAAATTTTGATAGTTGCATTCACATCTTTTGAATCTATAAACTAACCCATCCATTGACCATCGATACGCTTCACTAGACCTATTTCGGAAATTTATATTTGAGTGGAATCTTGACTATATCAAGTCGATAAGCTGTTAATTTTCTGGTGTAACTTCACATTGAGTCACACCATTGGTCAAGAATTCATTCATCACAAATTTCTGAATTAAGTCATGTGACATCATGTGACATCGTTTCACATCGTGTCACATTGTGTCACATTGCACATACCTTGACATATGCGTTGGCATCGGTTCCAGCTCCCCTTATATCGCCTGTTTTGATGGTCACATTGTAGGTAGTCATAGAGAGGAGTTGTGATCCTCCTGCCGTTATTTCTCTGACTATCAGGCCATCATCTTCATCCACTGCTAACCATCTGCAAAAGCGGGTAATTTTAGAACATCGTAAACCAATATGATGCTCTTCAGGAATTGATGCCAATTATTTTCCAGATTTGTCAAGAAATTTTTCAAATTTTTTGTGTTTTGATAGGGAAATTCAAGTAGTAGGGAATTAATTCTTGTTATAGAATGTACCACAAAAAGAGAAATTCAAGTTTGTCATGCAGTATATATGAGTTTAAAGCTCATACCACTTCTCTGTTTAATATTCATGCCATATGCCATTACCATTACTTGCATTTATATTGTACTTCAGTCTTGCAGACTCATATTTGAACTTTGAGTCATCAGTTTTGTTTGTTCTGCAGTAACCGCAGGTAAAAATGCGGTTTATGATTTTTAAATTGCCACATACCTGTTACACGTGAAAGTTTGAGAATACTTGTCTGATCCCTCCTGTTTGATGACTACTTTGTCAAGGAACCAGCCAGCTCCTGCATTCTTACCGTCATGTCCGATTTTTATCTTTGAGAGTTTCTTCAGTGTAACAGCTTCAAATGTGAATGAGTCGGCCTGAAACATTAAAAAATATGTAGAATTGTACAAGGATGTTGGCTAAAGTTCCCTTATTCTGTTAGCATTTGAATAGAAGTAATGTTTAAGTTTGCGAGTAGCCAATGGTTTCAAATAGCCTGCACCTGAGTAGTTTGGCAGTTTGAGGATATCAGAACGAATTATTTATCGACCCAATTTAGATGAAACACTTCCCACACTTGATACCATATTCATAAAATATGATCAGGGAACAGCAACTCATGCATAAGTCTGAAAAAAAATTACACAACCAAGCAAAACTTTGATAAACAGAACTCACATTGCCTTTTTCAAACTTATTTCGGTTAGTAGAGGAGCTTTCTAGCGGCCGATCGCCAGTGTCACCGAGTAATCCGTACACACACAGCTGTACGTTAGCGTCTGTGCCTGAGCCTCTCTTACTACCCGTGTACACCTCAGCTACATACTTGACCACTTGAAATAAAACAAAATATAGATCTTTGAAATGAAGTTCATGATTTTTTCATTGACAGATTTTTTTACTTCTTGGATTCTCCCTCCTCCAACATGATGAGAAAACTCCTATATTTTTGAAGGTTCAAGTGCACAAAGAACTCAACAATTGAGTTCTACTGTGTTATTTGATCACAGGATGATGTAAGGATGAGGCTTTGATACATTCAACTCGCAGTGCCAAATAGAATGATACCCTACAGCCATTGATATGGATATTCATGGATTAGTCGTAAAATTCACAGTATGGCTATTTGTGAGAAAGTTCATCAGTATATAGCATGTGTCAGTAATTGGATGTAGCCAAAATTCTGTCAGCTAATCAATGAATATAATATCAGTGCCTACCGCTGTGACAACGGTCACAATTAGTATTATTTCACATTATAGCAAACTTACAAGGAAGAGGAGTTTTAATTCCAGGACCCTCAGCTGGTATTTCCCTGACGATTGCCCCGTCATCTTCGTCTTTAGCTAACCATCTATTACAGGAGAACGTGAACCTCTCTTTGGTAGACATGTTCTCCATTTCAACCTGGTGAAATGTACATCAAGATAGATCATTCAGTCAGTTTAGTGCCGAGAATGCATCATATATTCTTTGTGGGAACTTTATTCTGCGGTGATGCTCAAAAGTTTTCTAAGTCAGCGGTGTATTTCCTATTGAGTCAAAACATTTTTTCTTTTCTTTGCATTGTCCAATCCCTAGTTCATGTCAGCCTACGCACCAAATAACTAAAATATGCTTTGTACTTTGTAGCGTAGTTGTGTTTTCTGGCAATAATGCACAAAATATCTAGAGGTTCCCATGCAATTTTGAACTCAACAATAAAGTTGGTAATTACCCTACAAACCTTATCAAGGTGCCAGGCTGATGCAGGGTTACTATTGTCATGTCCGATTCTGATCTTATAAGGCCTCCCTACATCGGATATCTCAATTTTGAAGTTGTCTGTCTGTGCGGTCTCAAAATTATTTGACTCATTGTCGAGCCAGACCTCATCAGATTTACCCTTGTTGCCGTAGACAACCAGGTAAACATTAGCATCTGTACCCGCTCCTCTCACATCGCTAGTGTATATCCATGTGTACCATGTCACTTCTGTAAACATAAAATAGAAACCGTAGCCAAGAGGTGAGATGAGGGCTATAGTCTATCTCATGCATTAAGATAAATGATTACCAACAAGTAATACTTCAGCCGTTCGCATAAATGGTAAAAGAGTTTTTAATTTTGTTATATCTTGGTTTTAACTCTGAACCATATTTAGGGGTTGCAAACTTTTCTAAACGTGTTTGTTTCAGTTGTTAGTCTGTATTTTTTGCCAATAATGTTTGCAGTTACACATAACTAGACGAAAGTATGGCCAAGTATGAATATTGTGCAACAATTGACATTTACTAGGAACTTTTGCAGGTTTTATTATTTTAAGAATTGGAATAGACGGACATACTTTTCTCTTTCTGTTTTCTTAGTGAGACTTGTTCCATCAGGGTGTATTCCAGCAGGCAATCTCCTTCATCTAAAGCTAACCACTTGTCACAGGGGAACGTCTGCTCTACACCAACGCTCGGACAGTTAACGACCACCTAAAGGCAAAACATCACCTTGTAAAGCATTACTCAGATAAGAATAAAAAGGCTCGCCATGGTTTGGCTTATTTGGCAGAGGACACATCATATCGATGCATAACATAAAACCTGTCAGATTTTAGCTTTATTTAGATACTGGCACAAAGCATTATACTGATGGACAGCCATGCTATGTATTTTACCACTGATCCATAAATTCATATCAATGGCTGAGGATTCTTCAGCTCATGAGACCTTGTGGTAGGTAGTTGATAATCTATACTGTTTTGAACTCATACAGGATATAAGGGTATCAAAAAGTTTTACCCAGTCTTATCACAGGGTGTCTATGCTGCGCTAAGAACCCATCCAGATGCCCATTTGGGATGGATATTTTATTGCGGCGGATGACCATTTACTGAACACATTTTTAGCACAACAGTCTTTTATTATTTGTACAGTCTTAGAACAGGGTTACATGATTTGTATGGTTGCCCTAATTTAGAGATATCTTTCCTTACCTGTTTACAGTTCCATCCAGGTCCAGTTCCACTGTTATCATGTCCAACATCGATCTTGGACAGCGGGCTCAGCAAAGTGGCCACTTCAATGTTAAACTCGTCTGTTCTGCCTCGCTCGAATCTACCATCAGTTAACCAGACTTTACCACTGGTCACTACACCACCCTTACCTCCGTAGAGGACTACATATACTCGGGCTGATGTACCGGCCTGTCTCTCATCTCCCGTCTCTACCTAGTGAGGAAAAGGAAAGTTAAAGTTATTGCACTTTCGGGAGACTGTGACATCATGATGAAGAGAATGAGAGTTACCTTCCCTTATGGAAGGCAGTCTTTCCACCATCAGTAATACATGCCAAGTAGAACATTGAATCTTTTTACCATGCAAATCTGATACAACTTTATCATATGTAACTGCCTGAGTATGGCATACTTTGGTCTTTGGGTAGTCTTTGACTGAAAGCAACTGGATGAAGGTTTTCTCATATGGAGTTATCTGACTTTGTATGCTGGTTTAGGGAGAGAGTGACGGATAAGAAAATTCGAGCACTGGCAAGCGAAATCCATAAAGAATGGAATGAATTCTGTGGAAAATTGTGGTGGTGAGCAACATAAAATGATTCAAAGCCATGAGCCCTCAATAATAAACCCAATGAAGATGAATTTTGATACAATGATGACATTTCAACTAGATCCAATTAACATCAATTAAATTGCAGCCAAAGCCAAGATTGGACGATGCGACAATCGCCTATTTCTAAAGCATAGCATAAGGTTTTGGAGATCGGATTTCATGAAATGGACTGGATACCCAATATAATTTTTAGAACAAAATTACAACTCAAGCTAGAAAATGTTGATAGCTCAATCTGCAATAGCACAAGGATCTTACTTTGATAGTGTATGGGACACCGGGGGCTGCGTCACCCTCCCCAACTCCACAGTATAGGTCTCTGGATATCTGTCCATCATCTTCATCAAGAGCAAACCATCTACCACATGGGAATTCATAAACTCTCTGCTGATCAATATCATCAACAATCACCTGGAAAATAGAGCATCATAATAGAAAGATTGTCTTCCCATTGATGTTTGAAAGACAACTCCTAATAAGCTAGAGAGGCTAACATGCTTTGCAGAGGACTCAGCCCGGCTTTCATCTATATATTTATATAGATGAATTACAACAACTTATTGTATACATATTAACTGCACCAACAAATATACCAAAAGATGATGATATGTTTTACAATATGAGGTGCTCGTGATGTGCATAATTCTTCGAAACCTTGGAATTTTTCATGGACTGAAAGATGAAGTGTGCTGTGATTAACACATATTGATGTGAGAAATACGAGTAATACATTGTATTAAATTAATACAAATAATACAAGTAATACATTGATGAGAAGATATGTACCTTGTCAAGAAACCACCCAGCAGATCCACCTTTGTTGTCGTGTCCAATTCTCACTCGGCTTAGTGTTCCCAGACAAGGGCACTCAACCATGAACTCATCAGTACTATAAAATATAAAAATTATTAAATTGTATAATTAGATAGGATGGTCTACAGAGTACCAGATAATCTGTCAGAGAATATTGCAAATAACCCTAAGATCGTTTTCAAATACCTACATGTGAGCCTATATGTGATCATTGTGATCACGGAACTCATATAAGAACTTTCATCAACTGAATGTCACCAAAATGGTACAGTTATTGATTGATGCTTCCACAGAAAAACAATTTTTCCTGTGAGATTTTGTTTCCGTGTTAAATGCCATTGGCTTATCAATTGAAGTGTTTTAGACTCACAGCTGCACACATTGGACACTTGACTTGACTTAGGTGTGGTGTGTGAGCCCCAGCAAGTTTATAAATGTCCAGATACTGCAAGAATCCTCCATTGTGACCTTAACGCCCATCAAAAGACATTAGCGTACAACCGGTAGCTACCCGCTGGCTGTCTGCCTGTTATAACATCTCATAGTAGGAATCAGTCCTTCTCTTTATGTGCAATACTGTCTTTATGTTAGGATTTCACGGTTATAGGCAGTAAAGAAGCAATGATTTGTTTGACTTACGCTCCACGCTCAAAGTTGTTGAGAGAGTTGTCTAGTTTCCGCTCAGCTGAATCACCTTCCTTACCAAACAGAGTTATGTAGACATTAGCGTCGGTGCCTCCCCCTCGCTTGTTACCAGTGAACACGTTGATCTTGTATTTGTTTGCTGAAATTCAAAGGAAACTTATAGATACCTATTGATGCCGGATACAATGAAACATGCCTGCTTGGTCTTCTCAAAAGACAGAATTATAGAATGCCCGCCCTTGTTAAGTTAATCAAAATTAAATTTCTCTATATAAATAATTGAACTAATATGTGAAATTTGAAGTTGAAAAAAAACAACATATATGATGTTGATCTTTTGGGTGTGCAGAATGGAAGTGGTCTCTAAGCCCACAGAGAAACATGTAAAACAATAATTAACATTCAAAAAATTAAGTATAAACTTGCATATTAGTACAAAACAATAAGTCTAATCAATAACTATCCAAACCTCGTTAAACTGAACCAACATACCCGCTGAAACGATACCACCATGCAAATTCATAATCAGGCCATAAAACATGAACAGTAATTGACACAGAGGACATTTAGGCGTTCTTCTTACATGACACAGGGTGTTGTTGTCGGGAGGGGGGGGGGGTAGGGGAGAGGTTGTTAAAAAGGATGAATGGTTATTTGTATCAGCTGGCTGCTTATGAGTAAATTAGGAAAGAGTCAATGTGCGATTATCAGACATTAACTCTAAAAAAGCAATTAACCCCTGAAAAATGTTTACAATTATACTCCTGTCCTAGCAGTGAAATATAAGTTGATGACAATAGGGGTCATTGAACGGTATACGAATTGAGTAAACTTGATCCAGATAACCACCAGTCCGAGTTGCCGCCTTTACTGATCAGGTGCCACCCAGCCTGGTAGTGTGTTTCTGCTCTAGTTTCATTCCCCACAGAGGCTCCTGCATACATTTCTCTTTACTATATAAGACATATCTCACCTTTTCTCATGGCGAGAGGGTCTTTACTACCAACAAGATCTCTGCATATGGCTCCGTCTCCCTCGTCTTTAGCCAGCCACTGTCCACATGGGAAGAAATACTTCCATTGCTTGTGTGTTAAGTCGCTCACAACAACCTGAAATTCAAAATGTAATATATACAACCGAGCCAATTGATCTGATGGGGCCAGTACGTTTGCGATAGTCTAGTGGTTTTGAGAGGTGCACTAATCGAGCGTTAGGCAATGCTGTGATTCTAGAACAATACGTTAAGTTTTGTCTGATTATTTTTTTGTCAGCAGTTGTCTTTTACTTCTCAAATCTTTGCTCTTATTTTATTTGACATAAGACCATAATTGAAAGTAATGGTCAAGATCGTGATCAATATCTTCCACAGTCATTTTAATAAGAGCACGATTGTTCTAACAATGATTATCACATTTTTGATTATTCAATCATAGTTTGACAAAATGGGATGCTTCAACTGAGATGAAGAAATTTGAATTTGTGTAAAGAAAGGCTACGTAAGGGTCATTTCGGTTGAAATTCTTTTCTAAATTGGGGTGATCATGCCTTAAGCTAATAATTCTGGCAATGAGTAAATGGGGTTTTCTGTTGAGATCAAGTCCTACAGCAAAATTCAATCTAGAATTATGATTCTATTTTAAGGTCATTCGGCCTGAGATCAGTCTAAAAGGACACTCACCCGCTCCAGATACCAGCCAGCGGCAGCACCTGAGTTGTCGTGTTCTATCCTTATTTTAGTCATCGGTCCGACGCACTTAGCTTTGAACGTGAATATGTCACTTTGGTTGTTCTCAAACACATTCTTGCTCTTGCTCTTCAGAGGAAGTTTCTCGGTCTGCCCACTTTTACCATATATGGTAATGAAGACATTTGCATCAGTGCCTGCACCTTTTTTGTCACCGGTTATCACAGTTATTTCGTAGTCTGTGTAAAATAAATAGAATGTGAGAGAACATTTCATGGTTTGAGGACAATGGATTGACAGCATGTGTTTCAACTATTAATAAGGCCTGGTTTCTCAGAAATTGTTTGATGGCTGATATCTATGTTACTAGCTACGTAGATGAAAAGATACATATTTTAGCCACAAACTATGCCAACTGGAATGAGAATATTTTATATGACTGATATTCATGCCCAAGAACGCAATACCTTTTTACCAAAAGTTAGGACCAGTTAGGATCTTATCTTATATAAAAGTAAACGATACAACAGAGACTCACCAGTTTTTGCGGTTATTTGAGCGTAGATAGTTCTAGCGATCTGACAGTCAGTGTGGTGTAATGAGAACCACTGACCACATGTGAATAGCCATTTACGGTTATTAGTCATGTTGATTATCTCCACCTCCTGAACATACCAAGCATCCTTCTCTGTCAGACCATCATGCTGAAAACAAAACAAAACAAAATTCTATAATTATTACTATAAAAAAGTAAATTAGTGTAACTGTTTGGCCTACGGATAAACTGCTATCAGTTTACCAAATGGATAATGTAAATTAACTCCAACTACACCCAAACATTTTTTGAAATCCTACTACAGATGATAAGGAAAATATGATAACATACAACACAAGAGAAAAATATTAACGTGCCAAAACAACTTACCTCAAGAGTGATTGACTTGATATCTCCAATGTCGGCCGTTTTAATCTTGAATGTTTGAGTTGCTCCGGGCTGGAATTTGAATGCTTTTGCTTTAGCTCGTTTGTTTTCTGCTTGAGTCTTTGATTTAACAGTAGATTTGCTTTTACTAAGGCACTTTTTGCTCATTTTTCCTTTGCTACCTTTCATCCTAAGATAGACTCGAGCGCTGGTTCCAGCACTTTTCTGATTGCCTGTCGTGATGGCTACTTTATATATTGTTTCTTTGAGTAGTGTTGTCTTTTTATTGATTGAAGAATAGCCAGTTTTGCCACGAGGTGAGTGTCGAGATCTTGGGCTATGCTGGCCTCTGCGCCCCTGAAAGATTAATATACACAGTAAAGTGGGAATTTGACTCCAAAGCATAACTTGAAATGGAACTACGTAAATCGCCACCACACAGGGGATTCTAGCAATAGGCCATGTAAGGCAAATAACCCTAACATGTATGCTGTGTTGCATATTGTGGCATTGGCGGACTAGAATGAGCTTGTAGGATGAGAATGCACGACTCTGAGTAGTGAGTGGCAGCTTGCCATCGACCCATTCTTTTGGTGTTGGTGAGATGGCACACTCGGCTGGCACGATTGGTGCTGCAGAAGTTGTGGGTCTCACTGGGGGAGCTTTCAAGGTTGATTGTTCCAGAACCCCCCCCCCCCCACCCCCCCTTATTTAACAAGTCAAATAACTAATCAATTGAATTTGAATTCATTGATTGATTAGGATAGAAATATAACTTACTGAGCTAAGTCTTGGCACATTGGAGAATCTTCGAGTAAAATATTCGTGTAAGTGTGGGTCTCCTAAAGCGTCATACCCAGGTAGGCCTAAGCTTGGTACACCTCCACCGATATCAACTGCTGGTCGTCCTGAGATAATAAGAGAAGATAAATCATCACACATAAAATGTCTATCATAATGTCATAAGGGAGTGGATTAGTAGGGCATGCTAACAGCAGGACCACAATGCCGCTTTAACATTGTGAAAAAAAAAGAATTATGTCTTCCGTACAGCACCTAATCCTGGCCCACAATTCAAGAATTCTACCACCTGCGCAAAATATAATATAATGTAATAAAAAGTGTGTTAATCTGGCAGTGCTTACCCACGCTGACGTTTTTATAGCACTGGACGGTTCGTTTCTGATAAGGCACAGCAGATGAGATCCTGTGCTGACTAGGTGGCTGGGATGATGCATATTTAGATCTGTATTCTGTGGTGGCGTGCACAGATCGTTTGGCCTGAGGTGATGTATACATGAAGGAATCTCTATTATATGACTGCTTGTAAGTAGGTGCTGTAGGTAAAAAAATGTAGTCTGGTTAACACTTTAAAACGGTATAACGTTGTTCTCTCTATTGTAGCCATATTATCTACTACAGTAATCAGAATAACAGTGTTCAAGGGCCGTTTTTACTGGGCCTGGAACTACTTTCTGCCATCAATGTTAATTCAGATCGCTTTTTAAAGATATTTATTATAACTCATGCAACAATTCGCTTGTCTGATACAGGGACCTACAATTTCATAACAGCCTGAGAAGATGGTTTGCATCATATAGTATCAAAGCTAATCAAATTTGTTCTTGCGCTTCTCCTTTTTGTTGGACTAAAGTTAGTTGTCTGGTTAATGTACTGTTACTCAGCAATAGCTGTAGTAATAAAACTTAGTTCTGTATTTTTACACAAACCTGATCTTGGTCTGGACCTGACCAGGGAGCCGCCATATGATTGACTGGGATAATGTGACTGCTGAGGACCGGTGTAGGCTGGGGCAGCAGCCGCACCGTAGTAAGTATTAGCACCAGAATGATAATCAGAACTCATGCACATCTGCACACCCAGTGAGTTAGATATCGGCATCGACATATAAGATCCGCCGTTCGCCATCTTGGGTGACCTGAATACAAAGAGTATCAGCAACTAATACCAATCGTTCTATACTTCAGCATGTCATAATCTCCAGAAATTTTCCACAAGCAACAGGAGTAGACCGTGAAACCAGCCGCAGATTTGCTACAGGTTCGCAAAGCATATAATTTGAATGACCAGAAGATGGAGGGAGTAAGAGTGGTATCCTTGGGAAAAGAGTACAACAGCAGAAACTGAATATACGATGACTGATTTGGGTACACTCCACATAGAACAACCTTATTTAGCTCAATATTTGTGTTATGTAGGTCGCGCAGGCTCAGTGTTGGTGGACCACCATTACCCAACATAACATCTACTGAATTGGTCATGTCTTGAAATCCCTGGTCTATATGTCTATCTCTGGCTTGGGTGTTGTGTCATAGTAAATCACATTACGCCAAATTACCATATCATAGGAGCTGGATTCCAACTCCTTTCCAAGACTTATAAGGGTCAAATCGCATTCATTTTTCACCAAACTAAATGGAGATCAAATGAGGCTGAGTTTGATGACACCAATGAACTAAACCTTTAGTTCATTGATGACACAATAATTGTTTGATGAAAGTACCAGCCACTATACAGTCCTGATTTGCACAAACTAGAACTGTGCACCATCTGACCAACTCATTGATCTAACTAATATTATTATGTATGAATAATACGTGTAATACATGGTACATATTAAAGCAATGAACTAAACCCCTTTAGTTTTTTGATTAAAGTATATATTATATACATGCCTGTGCTGCCAAGTAAGTATCATACATACATACCTTGTAATCCAAGAAAAGTAATGTTGCCTTGTTGATATTTGAAGGATTTGTTTATTGCTCAGTTAATCCAGAGTCTCAAGACTTATCCTCACCATAATTAGCTAGCAATTCAATTCCATTGTAAAATGACATGTGCCCCTTCATGATGAGGGAATTTTTTTGGCTAGATGAGTATTTATGGATGCTGTTGCTAAGGAATTTTGAAATAAACCGGAAGCACCTGATAATGTTAGCCATAAACTTGAAATATTCCTGAAGAAATCATTGCATAGAATTTGTCGATGTCTATGTTTTTTTCCTAACCACTGAATTCTTCAAAGTAATACTCAATGTGGGCCGTTAACACAATATTCACAGCAGTATTTGGGAACTGAGTCCATCAATCTCTTCCAGAAAAACCAATATCTTCACCATTCTCAGTCAGGTGGAATCATCATGGGATTGACCCTGGGACCTAAATGCCTTTACTTGCTTTCCCAATGGGTTGATGATACTGAACATTGGCAAAGAAAGCAAAGGCATGTAAGTCCCACTCCCATGGGTGGAATTTCCTTTCCCATGTGTCATGACAGGATCAGGACAGGTGCTCTCACCAGAATATTAATTAAATGTTGGTCAACAGCAGAGCAGGGACTGGATGAGAACAAGAGAGTACCACTACTATGAATAAGGCAAAATAGTTAGTTCATAGTTGGCTGACAGCAAGTTTAGTTCATTGCTGACAGAGCTGCCTATAGTGAACTAGAAGAGCAGCTGACCAGTCTCTAAAGACCTGACACCACCAACAGAGTCCAGGACTTGCTCTGCTGACACTATAATTTCCTTCTATCTGATCTACTATTATTTATAACCTACTTACTTGACTAGCTATCTATATCTATAGATTGGCAAATAAGAGATGCATGTCTCTCCAGATGCCTATGTACTAGAGTACAGCCCAGCAGGGAGAATGGCCTGGGCTCATTCTCCCTGGGCCAACAGGCCATTGTCATTACAACAGAGAGTGGAGTAGAAGATACTCTACTTTAGGGAAAGGGAGTTTAATGGTGCAGCTCATGTTGCATGCGAAGATGAACTTTCAACGGTTCTCAATCCGATACAAACACACCCAGCAATGTTGTAGAACAGTGGGTGGCAATAAATACACTTGTGCAGGCCATGTATGGCACTCCCACATCACTGATATAAGGCTTGACAACAGATTGACTGCCAACTCCACCTGATCTTTGTACACATTCAAAAGAGTTTGAATTAGTGTAATCACAGTTTGCACAAGACTAGCAGTCTGCTACCCTAGTACAGTGTATCGTTTAGGCTTAAAACTGGTGTCAATTCGACATATGGATACATAGTGATTAAGACCTCAAACTTAGCTTGGGCTGCTGGTAGTAGCATTCGATTATCACCACACCATGACGGAATGTCACTACACTACCATCGACCAGTAACCTAGGTCAAAATAAAGAAAATACAATTGTGTCTGTGGTTAACTTTTGCCTGAGCCGCTGGTATGGGATTCCATTAACAAAGAACACCACCCACAATGTTAAGGCATATCCAGTGACCTAGGTAATGTTTGAGCACATACTA
Source organism: Membranipora membranacea (assembly GCA_914767715.1). NCBI lineage: Eukaryota > Metazoa > Bryozoa > Gymnolaemata > Cheilostomatida > Membraniporidae > Membranipora > Membranipora membranacea. Next base: position 19,943,709 of record OU612066.1, read on the forward strand.
GTACTGAAAAACAAGTCGCATACAGCACCTGCAACACTGTAATGGTGTTTGTGGTTTTGTGTTGGTTGGATTGCTGTGACATCCTACTTACGACACCTAAGGCTGCGGCACAACAGTCTTGCCACCTCTCACAACAGGACAGTTCTAAACTTTGTTATGAGAGCAAGATCTACACTGACGTTTGGAACCAAAAGATAATATGTCTGCAATGAGTATTGTTCAGTCTTATATTTATTTTTAAGATACCACACAACAAGTAAGATCACTGCCTGGACTAAGGTGCAATAACTACCCAATAACATGGCGGATAGTGGCAGAGTATACCAGAAAAGTCTAGTCAGTCCGGTACTAAAATGGGGTCTGTTCGCCTTCAATATGTTTTTCTGGGTAAGTGCTCCGCAGTTTTTGCTGTTGGTAGGATAGTAAAGGCCATTTCCTTCTTTTTCATTTCTTTTTAAATATAACACTACATATAACATACAGCATACATTGTTGTAAACATTTCTGTCTATGATATTACATGGATGGATTTATTACAATCACTGACAAACAAAGGTAAAAGGCAAAAACATAAAAAACCAGGTCTCAGTGGTAATAGTTGAAAAAGCATGTTGTTGAGTGTGAGAATCAGATGTCGTAAAAAGCAGTCTCGGCCCCTTCATGCTGCAGTAACGTCCTTATGGGCGTTTATTTAGGAAGTCATTTGTAAAGTGTTCCTCGTCATGAATGTATCTGAGAGCGAGTCCTTAGTTTTGGTGGTCATCAGAGCATGATATTGGTGGATTACCAGTATCACCCCATACCACTTTATCTTGAGAAAGTGAGTCCATGTCATTGATGTCTGACAATACATATTGTACAGCTCCGCACATATCATTACTTTATCAACATATTAGTTTCCCCACCGTATCCATCACAGTGATTTTCATTGGCTGCAAGATGAGTTGAGAGTCGTGCTAGTGGCAACTTTGCCTGCCCTTAGATTGTATACTTTTTTGTAACCTGATTCTCATCTTATGCGGTGTCCTAATTGTAGATTTGTGGGCTGATTCTTATAGCCATAGGAATATGGGCTTTCTTTATGACACGAGATATGAACACAAACACCAGTATGGATGAATCGAGAGATGTGTTTGATGTATTCTTTGACTTTACTATTATATTCATGGTCGTCGGATCGGTGATGTTCCTTCTCTCATTTTTCGGAATGCTTGGAGCTTTGAGGGAGAATATATGCCTGCTTAAAACTGTAAGTTACACTGAATGTAAGGTAGACTTTATCTGCTCCAATTTAATTTTCGAATAGGATGGTTGGTCCGTCCCACTGCAAACAACCAAGATGGGGCTTGGCTGGCTTCCAGCTGTAGGGATACTCTGTTCACGGTATACTATAGGATGCCAGTATGGAGAAAAGGCTAGGTTCATAACTGCAAACATTGCTTGTAGCAATGTTTTCATTGAGAAAGCAGGTACTGTGTATCAGTTTGTCATCACAATATGAACTTGCAAACAGAATAAAACAAAACACCAACCATTAATTTCAGTGCCTTATTGCACCACCATTACCATTATCGATGAGTATTTTGGTATCTTTGATATTGTTATAAAGTGAAGCATCCCTAACAACCCAAGTTTTACACGCTAAGTGCTCTTCAAAACATATTGACTATGACAACAAGGAGCTAACTCCTTGATGGCAGTCTATCCTCTATACTGTACGCATGGCCTTGCCTCCCATGATAAAAGCTGTACAGCATTGTGTTTGCTCGAAGGATTAGGATTAATCTATGCAAGGCTTTTATCACATTCCTATGGGAGTATTTTATAATAAACTAACCTCACCTTGCCTCATTTAATCTTCTTCTCTGAGTCATAAATTTTTAAGTGCCATCAGCGTTATATTATTACATATGATAGGGCCGTCGGGCGAAGGGCAAAAGTCTGGGGGGCTCAGACTAGGTATAGGCTAGTTTCAAGTCTCCAACGGCTATGGGTGTACTGTATTTATAAAAAAATATGATTGCAACCATTCTGATGATTTACTGTTCGATCCAGTGGCACTTCTTGGAAAGCTGATAGGTAGACAGTTTGGTTTATTAGAAACAAGCTTTTATGAGGGCTCAACCTACTTAAAGACTACCAAAACACCTATGCATGTTATAGTCAGGCGGTTACCTATGATAGAATTTTGTCAGATTTACATGGTAAAAAATTCAATGCTCTACTTGGCATGAATTATAAGGGAAGGTAACTTCCATTCCCAGCATTATGAGATCGCAGCTTCCCGGAAGTGCAATACAAGCAACCAGCACTTCCGGGAGACTTTTTCATAAGTAACTGCATGACTATAACATGAATTGGTCTTCGGGAAGTCTTTAACTCTTGGTACTTACCAGGCTCTCAAAATTAGGAAATCTGAAAATTTTCTGTATTTCAATTTCTACAACCCTTCCTCAAAATGAAAATGAAGCCAATGTTTTCCTCTCTTCTGCTTTATTACAGTTTGCCATATTGCTCGGGATCATATTCCTGACTGAGGTCATCATATCAATCACAGTGTTAGCTTTGTCAGGCAAAGCACAGAGAGCGATAGAGGAGCTATTAGCAGATAAAGCTATAGAGGATTACAGAGATGACATCAATCGTCAAAATATCATCGACTGGTTCCAGGAGACAGTGAGTAGACTTGTCAGCTATCAGGGATTGTGGGATGTTGGTTAAAAAATCGCAAGTTTCAGTCACGCACCTCATTCCAAAGAATGGTGGCGAAGTAGTTTGTGCCGTAAACGAGGCCGCAAGGTCTGCGCCAATTTGCTCTCAATTGTAGGCAGGATAGTTATGTTAAAATTGAAAGATACATCACCAGATTGAACATTACAGTTGCATCCTATGATAACGGATCGGCGTATATATATATATTGACCAAACACATAATATATAGCATATTTAGCATATATACATATAGCATGTATTGAGTATATATAAATAGCATAACTTAAGAGTTTATAGCATGTACATTTTCTCACACTTTTCGAGGCAATAGGCCTTCAAACGGCATTGGGAATCAACTGGTGTGACTGAAGACATCGTAAAGGGCAAGAAATTATCTACACTAATGCTACAAGCAGAAAATCTTGATCATCAACTATGGAGTTCTATGCCATCATCAAACGACTCCAAATGCTCTTTGACGGCCATTGCTTTGACAGTTTGAGAGCCTGATTCCTTAACATACCCTTTTTAAGGATAACAAGGAATAACAAGAAGAATTCCATTCTAGCAAGCCATTTAACATGTGATTTAGCTTCCTCAAAGGGTACAGCAACAGGTGCTCTAATTGCAGTTGTCTAATGAATATGTAACCATATCCAATCACAAGTCTAGTATTACCAGCACATGATATTCTTATTGCAATGTCTAAAAATCCATTTTTGTCTTATTCTGTCTGGTTCAGTGACATTGGGATATTTGTGGGTTTTACACATCCTCAGTTTTATTTTCCTCTATCCCACAATTTGTTACCTTGCTTCTTATTTGACACTGTGCGAACCAAGACATGAAGTTGATGAGTTCTAACCAAAGACTTAATAATAAACCTAAAAATGACACTATATGAAGCATTAGAATTGGTTTATTATTACGTCTATGGTTATAATTGAATCATAGTATTCATATTACCCTACTGACCTTAATAATTCGCGGGCTCCTAATTCGCGGAGGGCACAACTACAACCTTTTTCAATCGTCTTAATTATTCACGGATCTCAGGCCCGCGAATGTGAGAGGATAACTGCTCTATAGTAGTAGTAGTATTCTATTTTAAAAAAACAGACCTTGGTGGGATTTCAACCTGCATCACATTTTACAATGTGATTAAAAGGCAGCCAACTACATACTGAGCTAATCAGCCACTCAAAATATTTAACCACTTGAAAACATAAGGTCAGTAGGGTATTGTTTACATTTGCCTTAGGTATTCGGAGTTGTCCTTTCATTGACATTAAGGGGACAACTCGTAAGTTCTCTCATTTCTTGTGCAGGTAGATGTCTGTTTAATAAAACATGACTCATTGCTCGTTTTAGTTTGAGTGTTGCGGAGTTGGAGACGAGCGGTGGAGAGCCTGGGAGAGTAATCCTTACTTTAACTGTAGCAGTCCGGCGTTTGAAGCTTGCTCTGTGCCGTACTCCTGCTGCAAAAACGAGACCAGGTTCAACCAGTTTGGGACACCGAATACAAGATGTGGGTCTGGCATGCTCGAACCTAGATTAAGCGTAAGTATATAGCTGTATCTGTTTGTTGAATTTTGCTGACATTGCTCTAAATTTCATACTGTAATCCTCATAACCAGGACTTTGTTACCTTTTTATGGTAAATTTTCAATAGTCCTCCATATAGACAACCATATCTCATGGCACATCAGTGGGTGAATTTGTGTAAAGTATCCTTCTGTGACTATAGTACCACTGAGTGAGGATTTGATTTTACATAGGGAATGAAAATGATAAACCATTCATACTATCACAGAGTAAGGATCCTTACTTTGTGATAGTATGTATGAGTGGTTTATTATGTCTATTCCCATGTAAAATCAAATTTGCGGCAATAAAGTGATCTGAGCTTATATATTTTAGGAATCTGACGTGGAGGATACTATATTCACAACAGGATGCGTAGATGCTGTTATTAAGTCGGTACAAGATAACATAGCTATAGTGGGAGGAGTCAGCTTAGCCATAGTTATACCACAGGTAAGATACTTAGATAATTAGAAAAACCCAGGTTAAATTTTTGATTCTTCGATAGGTAGTCAGGGATTGCACAAACACAATCAATTGGCAATGATAACCACACAAAAGGGTACATAGATTGAAATGACTTCATGAGCACAAACCATTTTCATTCATCGCTGTGAATTATCAAATAATTAACCACCTAAAAACTAATACGACCCAAGTTTGAGGGGGAAATTGTTGCATGCTAGAACAGTGACTGATATAACGTACTATTATTCCTTGCAGATTCTCGGCATATTTATGGCCAGATTTTTATGGGTGCAGATTGAGGATCAGAGAAGCCAATACTCATAGACCTCAGTGCTCTTGATGAATGGAGACTTTTAGCTGTGTTCCTGTAGTATCAGGGGTAGAGGATACCCCTCCCCAAACAAATGTAATTTGTACATTTTTCCATACTGGACCTCTGTCCACAGTTTAGACAATTTAACATCTCTTTTTTAAATTTTAATTTTTCACTCTTTTTGAATTCATCAAAATTTTATCAGTTTTCCCTGGTTTTTATTTGATTTATGTTATACCAGTAATAATCTGTCTTTAGGAACTATATACATATATACATCGTATATAACCATACTATATTGAATCTAAGTTTAAACCTATAAATATACCTCAGTGGCCATATTATCACTTGATCGTCTATATGAGGATGTGGTCAATATTAGGGAGTTATTGATATGCTGGTCACTCCTCTTAGTAAAGGGTTGATTATCTTAGAAATGTGCTGTCAATCAATAATACAAACGTGCTGGCAGTTTGCTAGTCATTTTCCTCAATCTTATGCCAGAGGATGACCGACTGAGCAATCAATATTTATCCTGATAGCGCATCTGTTGTGATTGGAAAGTAGCGGTGCTTTATAACAACCCTCCTACTCAAAAGTTGACAATGCTACTGGCCCCTGATCAAAGACGCCTGGGTACTAAAGTAATACCCAGACCAGGGAGAGAGAGTAGCTTCATTATTTCTCCTGACTATTCATCAAAATGTGTGTAAAGCCGCATTACTTCCTATGTGTAGCAGAGATATGCATATTAAACTCATATAGGTCTTGCTGTAAGACTAAATCTGGATGTTGGGTTATATGTATGATTTATTCAGTTGACTCAATAAGTACTGGGGAGAGGGTAAAGGTTTGTCAGAAAAAAGATGCAATGTTAGTTGTGGTTTGATTCCGGTAGAGTAATTGAAGGATAAACTAAAGTGTATAAGTATGAGAAACAAGTGATTAAAATTGGAATCAACCATGCATAATTAAAGAAAGTCATCGAAAACAGCATTTACTAAAAAAATAAAATTATGATCCATTACGGACAATCACATGTGCGCGGATATTGAATGTGTATGTATAAATTAGGATTTCAGCTGAAAAATATCTTATAGATAAAACAATGTCATTCTTAATTAGTTAGTAAAACTAAATGTCATAGAGTAAAGCAGGTTGTTTTATAGTCTTGTATTTCTGTGTAAAGCCATACTCTCGAAATAATAATAATAATATCATCTTGGGTGAGTAGCCTGATTGTTTCTCCAGCTATATGTTTGTAGTGAGTAATACCAACATGACCCAGAACATTTTGCGGGTCTCGGAAAAGTAGTGCCTTACAATCCTACATGTCAATAGACCTGTTCAGGAGCCAACTATACCTATACGCTAAACACCTGCTGCCGCCACTTTGACGCTTTGTAATTGCCACCTTTTTTGGCAGTTTGAACATCTTGGTCAGGCTGAGTTTCTTTGTGAGTGTAGACCTCAACTCGCAAATCTGTGCATCTCTGGAGTAGCCTTTACTTTCCAACTGTTGCCTTACCGCTGAATGAGTTTTGTAGAAAAGTTCCGTAACATCAAGATGAAGGCCAGTTTCTTCCTGTACTTTTCGTGCTCTACGGAGCTCATTAGCAAATTCTGGAATCATCATATTCCTGAAGGCGTCTCCTCCATTGACCGATGCTACTATAGACACGACATCACAGTGGGTAACATCAAAGTGGTCATGCCCAGTGCTGAACCAACCACTAACAGGTGTCGCATCTATATTATCCGTCATCCTCTCAGCTCCACCTATGAAGGTCAAGTATTTCCAAATCATGAAGAAGGCTACATGAACCATTAATCAAAACAATAAGGGTAAAGGAGAAACCAGTTCTTTTACCACAAAGCATAGCATCACATCGAGACAATGTAAAATACAAATATCTTGACAAAAAAGCAGATGGCATGTGAGTTATTAATATTCAATCTAGCAATTGGTGTAATAGACCTGCTCACAAAAAGTTCAGTTCAGTTTGCATCACGTAGTCAAGCCAGTGGCAGCGTGATGTTCAGGCTCATTTTTTCCTGCATTGACTGTTATTGCTCAATCTGGAATACTTACGTATGGTCACAGTCTGACATGCTTGCAACATCAAGACCTGAAACAGAGAAACAGATCGTCATAATGAACTGTGTGTATTGATAGAGAGCAGGCCTAAGTTCAATATTTTTTAACTTATTTTACCAAAGATGTTTGGTTATTTATTTTTTTTTATAATATTCAGAGGTAAAACAGAAATATATAGACTAGGGAATCCCTATGTTGAGCTGAATGGCAAGTCATTATAAATATGGGGCAGGTTGTTGTAGCTACATGTTAGATTAGGTTTCTAGCGTCAATTTTCTTTGCTCGTTCTAAGGACATTCCTTATTCACAAATAATATAACTGAAATTGACCTTGGACATAGGCTACCTACCTTTGGCCTTGATTTTAGAGAGCGAGAACACATCTGAAGCAAGATATCTTGGATAGCCAAAGGGAAATCTCTCGTTTCAACATAACCTCCATAGCCGTGACTCATATATACCAAAATCAATGCTGAGATGTTGGTTTGGGACTGTGCTTGCCTAATTTCATCAAGCAATTCTGCGGATGTTGGATCTTCTTTCTTGATTGGGACCACATCTAGGCCTTTGTCCAAAGCTTCCACAAAGTGTGCCACCTCAACTTCAAAGCCTTCTCGTTCTATTGTGGAGTACATCAGTAAGACAGTAGGTGGATTAGAGAGATAATAGAAACCATCTTGCTTTTCTGACCATTGTAGCAGCTTCTTGACCTCTTCATTATGGCATATGTCAAAGGCTGTCTGGCCTTTTCGATTTTTCGCACTCAGAGCAGCTTTTCGTAGATCATCGTCCAGATAATCCAGGTATTTCTTGATGGTTGTGTACTGCACTTTACCGTTAAGCGTTGCTTCATCGGCACACGCAAGCATTTGGAGGCAACCATTTCCATGTGCGTAGATATAGCTGATGAAAGGAGCTGGAAAACAAAAGGTTTTGACAATTGATAATCTCAAATAATAAATATAAGGACATGGAAAGAAATGAATGAATACTCAAACCAATTTCAGCACTGGGTACATATATAAGGGATTTGAGTATGACTAGTAGATTGGCCAGGCCTTGCCAAATTTTGCGGGCAAACAGTGCAACACACTATAGCATGTTGGGCTGCAAAGCTACTGCAACAGCAGACAATGCCAGCCTACCCATGGTTAATTGAGTGAGTTTTTCATAGTATTATACTGTGTTATATTGTTGGAAGGGGGGGGGGGGGGGGTTGGGGGTGGCAAAACAGATGGAGCATACTGTTAACATACCTCCAGTTGGTGTCAGATTCTCAATGTCCCATCTTGTGATTCTTTCCACAAGTTTTCTTAAGTGTTCCTGCTCACGTATACCTATCTCGTCTTTGAGCCGAACATTCAGACTATTTTCCCTCTGGTTTTGATCGAGGTAGCATAATCCAGGCAAGTAGCAGAGCTGTTCAGTGGTGAAGCATTTAAGATCTGCCTGTATCACATCAGTGTTTCTTCGGAGAGCTAGATCTAATTTCAGTTTCGACAATTGATTGTGATCAATAGAGAGCAAGCCTGATATGACGTGTGTTGGTAGGCAGTATGTTAATCTAGCTAGCATTTCAGGATTTACATGGAATGAATCTAGAGCGTATTCCAAGGGTGACCCATGGAGTTTGTTTTTCATGGATAGCAGATAAGAAAGTTCGGCAGTTTCGATGAAGATTTCGAAAATAAGTGAAATGTTTTTTACGCACTCACTGCTAGGCTCACCCTCTTCTCCCACACGTATTATCAGGTCATGGAGAACGGTGTTTTCAGAGTCATCTTGGGACACGATCAGAGAAATCTTTTCTTCGTCGGTTAGAACGAACAAGACGGTCTTCAGAGCTTCATGATAACCTATGCATCTTTGTAACACAGATTTTCCTTCGGCACCTTTTAGCTTTAGCACAGGTAGCTTTTTCCCCACTGGTAAGGCTCCTAACAAACACTCTAAAATCAGGCATTCTCCATTTTCAGCAGCCAAATGACACACAGTGTCATTGGCCCCATCTTTCACAGTAAAAATGCCTTCATAGTCTTCAACTGCCAATGCCTCAAGGATAGCCTCCATTACTTTGAGTCGCTCAACTTGGGGACTGCTGCAGTGAGTTGCAAGAGAGTGGAGTACAGTATCCCCCTTGTCCTCGTCAGATACTGTGATCAAGTTTCGACATCTTTCTTGGCCATCAAGTTGCCCCAAAAGCACTTTCACAGCATCAACTTTCTCCATAGCTTGATGGAGTACCGTCCTACCTTTACTGCCCTTTTGCTTCATGAGCTTCAGTCGTTCGTCTGGGTTAAAGCATATAAACCAATCTTTGATCATATCATGATCACCATTTCTTGCGGCCAGATGAAGAACCGTATCCTTCCTGCCGTTTCCCTGGGACAAAAGACTCTTTTGGTCGTTTGGGCTGGCTGTTTTTATGAGCTCAAACACAGTGCGCAGTACATCTGCAGAATCGGTTTTTGAACATAATTCATGAAGTATTGTATCACCATCTTTGGATTTAGTTTTGATCAGCTGGCATCTCTCTTCTGGACTGAGTGGGGATAGTATAGCATTAACAGCAGCGCTACTATGCAGTGCTCTGTGGAGCACAGACTTTCCAAGATGTCCGGATGTTTTCAGCACATCTAACAATTCGTCTTTGCAAAATACGCTCAACTCGACCAAATATTTGAGCACATCTGGACATCCCTTATCAGCCGCAACATGAAATATCATATCTCCATGTTTGTCTTTCTGAAAGAGAAGCTTTTTCAGGGCTTGTTTGTCCAGACCGATCGGTCGCAGGAGCTTCGTAATCGCAGCATCTAATGTGGAAACGCATGATTTTGTGGCAAGATGGAGAGCGGTTTGATTGTCAATATTCAAAATTGCTAAGACCTGAAGCAGCTCCTCAGTCGAATCAACAAATTTGAGCATCTTGACAAAGAAAGCAGCATTAGACTCGTTTATCTGTGCCAACATTTCATTACGATCGGTGTCTTGGGATATTAAGTCATCATCGATATGATCTTCAGGTGTGGCCGCACGGTGCAGTGCTGTACAGAGACCATTGTCAGGGATACACAAGAGTTCCATTAGCTCACGAGGGTCAAGGTCTTTTATCTTGGTATAAACGAAATCAATGACATTGCATTTCTTTAGCTTTTGACTTGCCATGATATGCAGAACAGTCTGTCCATTGTTGGTTACCACCTTGAGGGTTTCCAGAATCGCTTGTGGTGACCCTGTCAGTGAGCCAAGTAAACAATCTAACAGTCGTTTACTTGTAGACTTGTTTTGAACTGCTAAGTGGAGAGCAGTTCTACCAGTACCATCTTGCAGCATGAGCACAGCTTTCCGATCTTGAATATCCGGGAGAGCAGAAAGCATGTCTGGAATCTTTTTACATGCCCCTTTGTTTTCTACAGCAAGGTGAAGAGCCTGCGATTGAAATTTCTCATTGATTGTTGCCTTGAATAGTTGTATGCGCTCGGACGCCTCTATTGACTTGAGAATTGTTATGAAATGATCAAAACTTCCTTTCTGAGAGGTGGCTAGTGACAGAGCAGTTTCCTTTGCGTTGTTCTCGATCTGTATAAGCTTTAGCTTTTCCTCAGCACTGTCGAGGATTGACATAGACAATGCAGATGACAACCATTCACTGTTGTCACATTGAATTGCAACATGTAATGGAGTGTTACCAAGATAATCTCGCTGGATCATACACTCCAATAGTCTCGAATGGTCAAATTCGAACTCAATAAGCTGTTCCATAACATCCGAGTCATTGTTCTTGGCCAGCGTATGTAATGTGTTTCCCCCATTGGAGCTGCTGCCGGTTCCTTGCAATTGCCCGTACCGAGCCAAAGACATTGTCCCCCTGTAAGTAAGCGCAACATGATTATAAGTGAAACATCATACACAGACAAAACTCAATATAACATTCACATATCACTCGAAAAGTCCCTTTGTTGTCTTTTTTTCCTATATGATGCTCAAAACTAATGGAAAAAAAACCATTGGGTCACAATAGAAATCAGAAAATCCATTCCAACTGACAAATATTAAGGTCTGTCAACTAATGACAAAGAAGATAATGATGATTTTTCATGCCTCGCCTATCGGAGACATAGCATGAGATAGTTAAATTGTTGTTTGATAAAGGCATCCCATTCCATGACGGTATTATTAGAAATCCATTTCCCATGAAATCCATTTCCCATGACATGAAACTTAGAATTATCTCCTCATTGGTAATAGAGAGACAACTTGAACTCAAGTTGGATTCAGTTGGATTTCCCAATGAAAATGGGATTTCCATTGATTATTTATTGATTATTTAATATAGATACCAAGGTCGGGAATTTACCTAGTGGAACAGGTCACGCTTTTGGGAGCTGACCAGAAAACAAGCGCCTTCGATGGCACGTTACTCATTACTATATAGTCCTCTGTCTGCCAATAGTTGAGTAAAATGATTAGAATGATTATTCACAATTCACATCCTTGTTCATCGCCAACAGATTAGGTATTTATATCAAATAATCATTAATTACAATCATTTTCATGGGGAAATCCAACTGAATCCAACTTGAATTCAAGTTGTCTCCCTATTACCAATAGGCAAAAGCGCGACCTGTTCGACTGTAATAAAATTGATTATTAATAATCAATGGAAAATCCCATACAAGTTGAGAACTTCTGCTAATGGGATTTTCCATTGATTATCAATAATCAATTTTATTACAGTCGAACAGGTCGCGCTTTTGCCTAATGAGGAGATAATTCTAAGTTTCATGTCAATATCATTGAAAAACCGTATACCTAATCATAAAATCTATTCAGTTGGATTTCCCCATGAAAATGATTATAATTAACGATTATTTAATATAGATACCAAGGTCGCGAAGTTACCTAATAGGTAAATTCGCGACCTTGGTATATATATTAAATAATCAATAAATAATCAATGGAAATCCCATTTTCATTGGGAAATCCGACTGAATCCAACTTGAATTCAAGTTGTCTCCCTATCATCAATGAGGAGATAATTCTAAGTTTCATGTCATGAAACTTAGAATTATCTCCTCATTGGTAATAGGGAGACAACTTGAATTCAAGTTGGATTCAGTTGGATTTCCCCATGAAAATGATTATGATTAATGATTATTTAATAGGCAAAAGCGCGACCTGTTCGACTGTAATAAAATTGATTATTAATAATCAATGGAAAATCCCATTAGCAGAAGTTCTCAACTTGTATGGGATTTTCCATTGATTATTAATAATCAATTTTATTACAGTCGAACAGGTCGCGCTTTTGCCTAATATAGATACCAAGGGCGCGAATTTACCTACTCACAGGGAAATCAGAATTTTCATTTCCCATGGGAATTCCAGTTTCCAACTGAGTGGAAAATCCATTTGGTAAATGGAAGAATCCTTTTTCCAAGCAGTTTCAGTAAGAAAGTTTTTGGCAAGGCAAACTGTTATCAACAACAGACTACTTACACATAGTTTGCTATGGACTTCTGAGTAACCATGAGCCACACAGAAATTCAGTTTTTTTGCCCTAATGCAAAAAAAGACTGGTTAAATGGTTTGTGTAAAAATGCAAGCTTGCAAACCACAAAAATTCATAGTTTTTCTGCTCACTATCAGAAAGGTAACAGCTAATAAAACAAATCACTCGATAACCAACTTGATTACGGGTGGCTAACAGCTTGGTTCGCTTAAAACAGCATATTCGTGATTAGAAAATCCTCCACAGTCTAACCAAGCAATCAGAGACAACTCCTTGGTCTAACCAGCGTCACCAGCCTAAACAATTCTCTGGTTCCCAGATACCATTAGTAATAATAAGGATGTTTATTGAACCAAGGTTGAAAAATAGCAAGTATACTCTAGCCAAAAATGCTGGCTCCAATTGGTTGAGTTGGAGGGAGAGGGGGGAGACTGCACCTAACTAATCAGAGCCAACACATTGGCTAGGGTACTAAATAGTCGCTGTATTGATACTAGGTTAATATCCACATCAAGCAACCAAGGTTTGACATGAGGTCCATGAAAATGCAACTGACTCATTCATCTATAAATTGTCAACTTGGTTACTCCTGATGACAATAACATAAAATGGCAAAACATCGGGAGATTGATACAAAATCAAAGCCTGTATACCAAGAAGGGGCAGTTTCGGGTGGAGAGTCTTCAGGCACAACTTACCTATCCCTAATAATTCTAGATGTTATTACCACTACTCTACTGGCTACAATAGTGGGGTACTTCGCAGATCAGTAGGCTACGCCTTACCTTACCTGCTCATTTGGTGGCAGAGTATGGTAGGTTTTTTTTATGAATCTGTGCTAGGTTAGACTTACTCTTATAAAATCATGGTTACATTTTCTGAATATTTGACAACAGCAGTTTGTGTGAGTGACTGATGCTACGATATTTTTAACAACATAGAAAAGGACAGATGACCATTACAAAAAAGTAGGCTTGAAAGCGCTGCCGCCATTTCACAATGGGATAGAAAAATTGTGGGACAACAGGACAATTGAATGTGAAATTTTGACAATACTTTGGAGTGGTGAGACCATAGACTTAGTATACTAAGACCAAGTCGATGGGTGCGACCCTCTAATATTTATTTACTTATCAATGAAGCACTACTGTGGCTTCATAGCTAAGGTGGACTATAGGTGAGCCAAACAGCTATTTAAAATTGAATTAAGGACTCACCTTTAGAGTACTAGATCTGCTGTTGATTGTTACTGCTATGACCGACGAATGGCGAATGATACATGTTGAGGTAATTGTGACATGTGTATTTATACTGTGCGCCAAAGAGTGACTCTTGTTACTTCCTGGGAATGCATTAAATATTAGGCAAAAGCGACCTGTTCCACTGTAATAAAATTGATTATTAATAATCAGTGTAAAATCCCATACGCAGTAGCTATCAACTGCGTATGGGATTTTACACTGATTATTAATAATCAATTTTATTACAGTGGAACAGGTCGGCTTTTGCCTATTGTAATGTAATCATAGCCATCTATTCCACAGCTTTTGGGAATACCTGGGAAAACCATATCCCATTGGTTTAAAGGGGACCTATTCCACAGTAAGAAAATATGAGGTGATGCTAATATGGATTTTTCCAACTAATCATTCGCAATTGTTTAGTGGCCATACATATACGCATAACAAGTTGACATCTGCTTAGATTTTTTTCACAATAGGCGACTTACTGAGCCCAAAAATAACATTTTTATAATTTGGAGTCGTGCTTTTCAGTGCTCTGGAACAAGAAAGGAACTCAGTTCAAGAGCGTATAGATTATACAATGCTGAAACCCCAGAAGTGCCTGACCTAAGGGACCAGGATAATCAAAAAAAAGGGACTATATGACATTATTCAAGATTGGAGGGTCAGCGCCAGACCCTAATCGACTTAAAGCTTGGATAGCCGAAGATGCTGCCATGACTAAATGGCCACCCATCTCGTACTTTGAGATACATAAATTTATCGCCAAACTGGGACATTTTCTCTCTGACAGTGCCTTAACATCATACAAAACAGGAAAAGCATACAGCTATTTTTTAATGACTGGCTGCAAGAGGTTTTTTTCCACACTATCAGCAAAGAAAGTAGATATTGCTATCTAAAAGCGAAATGTACCCCAAGTAATCGCCTGAGAGATGAGCCACACTCAGTCTGGATAAAGGTAGTCAAACAAACAGGAGAAGTGCTTTCAGCATATTGCTCATGTGTGGCAGGGTAAGCAAAATAATAATCTATATTCTAAAATACTAATGAGATTTTTTCTTAATGCGTTCATTTAATTTTTTTGCAGCCCTTAACCACATGTGAAAGTACTTAACGAATACGGAATCAAAGGCTGAACTGTTGGTACACTACACCTGCTGGACCAAAAATGCATTTTTCCTCTATATCAACAAGACAATCAAGTGACACCAATAACTGCCTGACAAGCAAACATTTGTCAGGAATTTTAATTTCCTTGCAGCAATCTCTATGTTGATTATTAAAAATTGTAAATTAGTATCATAGTTCTATTGTTCTCATTGTTTAAATTTAAAGCATTGCTTATTTTTAGGAAGGTTGCCAATCTCAAATTTTATGGGATTTATGGAATTTATGGGATAAATTTTTACATAACAGAGCTGTAATGAGTCATAAGGGATAACAGCAAATTGAATAGGTACCATAATCCTTAGAATAATTTGTAAATCTTTGCAAAACTCTGTGATCATGTGATATACGAGTCAGAAGCTCAGAGAATAGCTCTACAGGGTCTAACCAATCTGCTGCTGTCATGGTACTATAAATATACAGATTAGGGTAAAATATGTCATATCAGCCAATGTGCTCAGTTGACTGACATAAATAAATGTTTGGATCACTCAACATTTGTTGGTAAGAAACACTCCATGTGGTTGATCTGTCAATGTTCATCCATATAGGTTATAAGTAGCCTTGTCTTGCGGCCTCGGGTTTGGTTTTTTTGGCTGCTTGACAAGGTTAGGTTATAAGGGAAAACAAAAATCTGAACAATACGTGACTCTAAGCGAGACACTAGATCACATCTCCCATTAGTTCTTTGATGCAATATACCCATAGACTTAATAATTATTAAGTAAATGAATATACAATACAGGTATTATTTACATGTGAGATATTGATTTGTTACATAGAAATGGTTATCAATCATGGAAGGGGGAAAAATGGTTTCCCCTTTTTAACACACAAAAGAATTCAAAACACTATTTGCAAGGCTATTATAAAGTGACATTTGAGAGGACAATGCAGCTATGCTCTACTTAAAAAAACAAGCTGCCCAAAACCTGAGCTTTGAGAACAGCACAGTCTGAGCGCTCATTGGCATGAAAGTCAGACATGATTTGCATCTTATTCACTCCAAAATTATTGTACAAGGTAGAAGTTTCAAACAGTAAAAAAATTCTGACGGTACAACATATCCGTGTATCAAGTCACATAACTGTATCAAGTCACATAGTATGTCCACCATGGCACTTACTATATCCTCTGCGCATAGGAGAGCTGAAGTTAGGTAAAAATGTATTAATTGGGTAGAGTGAAGATAAGATGTATGACAGTAGGCTTACCTCAAAGACTCATTTAAGTGCGGTCGGTCAGTTTTTCCAGTAGTGAAAGCAAAGGCGTGACATTAAAAGGTATTAGATTTTGCTGCTGCATTTGTAGGAGAGCGGCATGTAGATCAGAGATAAATGTGGAGATAGCTGTCAGGGAATCAGCTCTAGAAGGTGTGATGTCATCTTCTTCACCACTATCTGAGCCGCTGCTTGTCTCAGAATCAGTTTGGCTCTCATCTGAATCCATCTCATACGACATTAGAGCTTCTAAACCGCTGGTTATCTTCAAAACGCTGCTGTAAATAAACCCAATAAACGTAAAGATACTGTAAAAAAATCTGCAGTTCACATAACTGAGTATATCTGTTTGTTAAAATCGCAAGGTTCAGTGACGCACCTCATTCAAAAGTATGGGTTCCGAAAAAATTTGTGCCCTAATGGGGATGCCGCAATTTCTGCGCCAATTTGCTCTCGGTTTGTAGGCAGGTTGGGATCCAACAAGTCACCGAAGTCAGTGGACTGCATTGGAGTAAAACCCACGACCTTCAACACTTGCATGCTGAAGTCCAGCGCTCTAACCAACTAAACCTGAGCCACCTAGGAGTAGGAGGTGGCTCAGTTGGTTAAAGCGCCGACCTTCAACACGCAAGTGTTGAAGGTCGTGGGTTCGAATCCCACTGCAGTCCATCTTCTACTTGGGATTGGTTGGTCCCTCAGGTGTGCTCCGACCTGCCTGCAAACAGAGAGCAAATTGGCGCAGATATTGCGGCCTCGCCAATAAGGCAATAATATTTCGCCGCCCATGCCTTGGGATGGGCGAGTGATAAGACATCGGATTTTAATCAACCTTTTAATTAATCAACCAACCTCCTACTCCTACCTATCTTAACTCTTATCTCCAGCTCATGAATAATTACAGAGAATAACTTTAGGCTGATAAAATCTCAATGGTATCATTCACTGATATATATTATATGGATTGGGAGAACATATCTGATTCTGAACAAGCGCATAGCTATTTATGTATGGTTGCTGGAACGCATTTCTCATATTTGATTGGTCCACGAGCTCAGTAATGTTCAGCCGACAACTTGTAAAACTTTCGACAATGAGCTACCCTGAGTTTTTGAAGGTTGTTACTGGGATGTCGATCAATGCATAACGCAAAAGCTGCCAGAACTATAGCTAGATCCAGTGACTGACACAAAGTTGTCACTGTGTATTTTACCACTGATCCACAAATTCACATCAATGATATCAATAACAGCCTACTTAGTCCGCTGGCAATAACTAGAGGAGCTAACTGTACATAGTACATACCTCTACATAGTACAAACCTCTACATAGTACATACCTCTACATTGTACATACCTCTACATAGTACATACCTCTACATAGTACGTACCTCTACATAGTACGTACCTCTACATAGTACATACCTCTACATAATACATACCTCTACATAGTACATACCTCTACATAGTACATACCTCTACATAGTACGTACCTCTACATAGTACGTACCTCTACATAGTACGTACCTGTACATAGTACATACCTCTACATAGTACATACCTGTACATAGTACATACCTCTACATAGTACATACCTCTTCATAGTACGTACCTGAGAATTTCAGGTCCCGCTTCTTCCTCACATCTCATAACTTCATCTAGTACTGCAGCTGACATGATAAGACTCTGTCTCTTATTGTTTATATGATGTAGTAAGGCTAAGAAGTAAGTGAGGAACCTCGTCTCTGGTGACAGTATCAGGTCTAACACAACTCTGTGATCATGTGATATACGAGTCAGAAAGTCAGAGAATAGCTCTACAGGGTCTAACCAATCTGCTACTGCCATTGCACTGCTAATAGATATACACAATGGTATCATAGAGACTTTCTGAAAAATTAGGATGTGTTTTTTTTTATGTTTCCAAGGTCGATAGATTTATCTAAGCATCCTAACGCAGCCACAGGCTTTATTTCTCCGTGTCAAACAGAGCTAGGAGTATGGTTAATTGTGTCTAGCGAAGTTAGATAATGAGATGCCAAGTACCACAACATGATGACATTGGAGACGTGGATGGTAGTGACTTTGTTTTATCATAGACTAACGATATTGAGCAAAAGTGTCTGTGACATTAACAGAATTGTGAGTTATTCTAAAGGACGATTCTAGCGAAATTTTATATCGAGATGTTTATGGTGGAGATAAATGCTCAGAATGTAAAAGTCTATCATCTGTAATAACTATCATTGAGCTATATTTAAAATGCCTGCTGGATACCTGGATTTGGTAGATAAAAGTCTGTAGAGATCTGTGACCACAATCAGCGCCTCACTCATGACATCATCCTGGTCCAGAAACACATCATAAAACCACACAGAGATGTGACATGGAGATTTATCGAGCCGCTGGCATATCAGCATGTTTATCTCTGATAAATATGTTAACATGCTGCTTCCATCTAAAATAAAGGCAAAACACATGGACATGCACCGATTAAACACCTCTCATAGTCTAATTTCTCGACAAGCTTTGTTTTAGGGAACACCCCCCCCCTACAACAAATCTTGTCAAGACAGACTACTTCAACAACATACATTAGTTTCCCTTTCAACCAAAGGAAGACTGTGAGATGGCTAATTTGCAAGCCTTTCACTATGTTGTGAAATGAAAAAACAAACAAGCTTGCGAATTTATTAAGACTAAGACTGTTTAATATGACACGTGGGGCCCATCAAAACCACCACCGTTCAGAGGATTTTTTAAATTCTACAAATACACCTTAATCCTTATCAATTGTTTGGTTAATCAAACTCCCTGGCCTTGTTTAGAGTGAGACTCTGTGTGATAATCCTGTTCTTGTTACCAGAACGGATGTTTACTACCTGAATGTTAAACTAAAAACGCTAATAATAGGATAAAAATTGTAAACTCATATGTACATACTTTGGGAAATAATATTGGTATTAGATTAGTAATTTATATCAATTAAAGCCTGTTTTACTGACAAATTTCATTGAATTCTTCAGGAACTTGGTCACTAAAATTGAGATTACTCAACTTTCAAGCCCCCAATGATATAGAAACCCTGTCCCTCAGGCTTTTCAATGATGCGGATGCTGACACGTTTGGAGTGTTGATGCTAGGTGAATAATGTATTAATTGGACAGTTTGATAATAAAAATATATAATATAATAAAAAGTATGTAAGTTCATCATAGACTCATTTACGAGTCGTTCAGTTTCTCCATCAATGTCAACAAAGGTTTGACCAGGGAGAATTCTCCCTGGTCTGACATTTAAAGGTATTAGGTTTTGCTGCTGCGTTTGTAGAAGAGCGACTTGTAGATCAGCGATCAAAGTGAAGATAGCTGTCAGGGAATCAGCTCTAGAAGGTGTGATGTCATCTTCTTCACCACTACTCGAGTCACTGCTATTTCCACTGTCAGTTGTGCCTTCATCATACAACATGAAGGGTTCTTAACCGCTTGTTATCTTTAAAACCCTCCTATAAATTGAAACTACAGTACTGATCTAAACCAATGTATCCTCCTTATCAGATCATTGTGTAAATATTGTATCACCACCCATCACCTAGGTGGGCTGATAAGAATTGAGAAAGAAAATCCGGTTTTAAATAGATAAAGAAATGCTATGTCATTATCTAGGCTTCATAACTGGCTTAAATAATACTTGGACAAAAACATATCAGTACAAAACACAGCCTCACTCTAGCCTTGACACACGGCCAACCAGCTAGCTTCTCTCACTTTCCATGTTTCGATAATTGTATGCTTGAAGTGATTCATTTTTGATCAGCTAAGAGATGTCATTCTGAAATGGCCCAGGTCGCATTTCATCACTATTTATATTTGAAGTTACCCTACCATGATTGTGACAATAACATTTTCTGTGACCAAAATAACTGTGTCACCATTCAACCTGGCCTGCAGCAGAACAGCCGGTTGAGGTAACGTTTTACTTAAAAACCCAAATTTAGTCCAGCAAGTAACATTACTTGTTTAATCCACCAGCAAAAAATTGAAGCTAATCTATCAAGGGGCTAGCTCTACATAATACATACCTCATGTTTTCTTGACCTCACATCTCTGTCTCATAACTATATTTGAGCTAAGAAGTAAGTGAGGAACCTCGTCTCTGGTGACA
This sequence comes from Membranipora membranacea, assembly GCA_914767715.1. NCBI lineage: Eukaryota > Metazoa > Bryozoa > Gymnolaemata > Cheilostomatida > Membraniporidae > Membranipora > Membranipora membranacea. Next base: position 19,964,193 of record OU612066.1, read on the forward strand.
GTATCAGGTCTAACACAACTCTGTGATCATGTGATATAAGAGTCAGAAACTCAGAGAATAGATCTACAGGGTCTAACTATTCTGCTGCTGTCATCGAGCTGCTGATAAACAGAATCATAAAAAAAATATTTTGTATCAGCCAATAATGGGAAGATTGTACGTCTCATAAAAATACCTGATACTTTGTCAGCGGAATTAGATCACAAGTCAGCCCCCACATTTCTACTTGTACTTTGTGCTAAACATAATACCTACAGTAATCTCATCACAATGCTGTCAAACTTAACAATTTGTAAAATACAGAGATCTAAACTCTGCATGAGAGTGGCACATGATAGTCAGGCATTGTTTGTAGCGTAACATTTACAAGATAGAAGCTTCAAACACATGGACAAAGTGTACTACAGTGTAATATTTCCATGTGGCTTTAGCATTGATATGTCCGCCACTATACCTAATATATCCTCTACACATAGGAGGGCTGAATCTACACAAAATCAGGATGATAAAAAGTATGTAAGTACCTCATAAAATCATTTAAGAGCGGTCGTTCAGTTTCTCCATCAGTGTCAACAAAGGTGAGACATTAAAAGGTATCAGTTTTTGTTGCTGCATTTGTCGGAGATCGACATGTAGATCATCGAAAAAAGTGAAGATAGCTGTCAGGGAATCAGCTTTTGAGGATGTGATGTCATCCTCTTCACCACTACCTGAGTCGCTGCTTGTCTCAGAATCAGTTTGGCTCTCATCTGAATCCATCTCATACGATATTAGAGCTTCTAAACCGCTGGTTATCTTCAAAACACCACTGTAAAAGACCCAATCACTATAAAAATACTGCCCGAAATCCTTATAAGTTAAACAAATACGAGACTGTCTATGTAAGCAATAGTATCAAAAGTAGTATAATTAGTCCGCTGGCAATGAGTAGAGGTATAGCCATAGATATAAAAACTGTTTTTATAACTATGGGTATAGCAAACAAGGAGCTTCTTCTACATAGTACATACCTCTACATAGTACATACCTCTACATAGTACATACCTCTACATAGTACATACCTCTACATAATACATACCTCTACATAGTACATACCTCTACATGGTACATACCTCTACATGGTACATACCTCTACATCAGCTGTGGGCAACCTGCGGCCTTTTTGCCGGTGCGGCCTAATGAGTAATCTGTTGCGGTCTTATTGCGGACTTTTGTCTAAAAAGAATATTACTTATTCATTTGTTTTCCTGATGTGGATGTCAAAGCATGCATAGCGGGCTTTGTCATAACGCAGCTTTTAAAAAAAAGAAGAAAAAAGTGGGTGACGAGAGTAATGTACTATGTAAGCACAATCCTTAGTTTGAGTTTCATAATATTTGCCATTCTGCATCATGCATGTAGTTAGGCTACATACATGTTTACGTATCAAGGGAATTCTCAAGCCATACTTTACAAAACATTATAACAGTACTAGTGTAGACTACATTTACAAGAGCTTCAATTTGCAAAAAAATAACCCAAAACAGTGAAAACAAAAATATCCTTTCGTAACTTTTGGATGTAGATGTCATCTTACAAGTGCTCAAGAATGTTAGACAGGCATATATGAAAAATTTCCCCTTGCCCTTTGCTCAACCACTTGTAACTAAGATAAATTGTAAATTTAACTTAATGTCACGAAACTTCAGAAGATAAGATAAATACTTAATTATTTAGTTTTAGCTTATGCAGTCAGCTTTGTAACAAAGAGTTGTCATGTTACAAGTGCTCCGGAATTTTATCTGAAATGTGACAGAGTTCCTTCATTCGACAAGCCTAATTAAAAATTACCCCTTGTCTTTGGTCAAACACATGAACGATTATAATTGTAGCTTAATGTCACAAAACTTCACAGAAGATTAGATAAATGTTAGTATTTTGTTTGAGCTCATGCGAGTCAATTTTTTTTCGCAACATCCTACAGTTTTTATTGACACATATTCTGATTTCGTTTGTACAAAATATACAGAGCCAAAATATACCTCACATTCCAAATTTATGTTTGAAATATGTGTTGAGGCCTTTTGAGCTGAGCCCGCGTAAAATGTTGCCTTTTTCAAAAAAAAGGTTGCCCACCTATGCTCTACATAGTACATACTTCTACATATTACATACCTCTACATAGTACATACTTCTACATATTACATACCTCTACATATTACATACCTCTACATAGTACATACCTCTACATAGTACATACCTCTACATAGTACATACCTCTACATAGTACATACCTCTACATAGTACATACCTCTACATGGTACATACCTCTACATAGTACATACCTCTACATATTACATACCTCTACATATTACATACCTCTACATAGTACATACCTCTACATAGTACATACCTCTACATGGTACATACCTCTACATAGTACATACCTCTACAGAGTACATACCTCTACATAGTACATACCTCTACATAGTACATACCTCTACATAGTACATATCTCTACATAGTACATACCTCTACATAGTACATACCTCAGACCTTCAGGTCCTGCTTCTTCCTCACATCTCATATCTTCATCTAGTACTGCAGCTGACATGATAAGACTCTGTCTCTTATTGTTTATATGATGTAGTAATGCTAAGAAGTGGGTGAGGAACCTCGTCTCTGGTGACAGTATCAGGTCTAACACAACTCTGTGATCATGTGATATACGAGTCAGAAACTCAGAGAATAGCTCTACAGGGTCTAACCAATCTGCTGCTGCCATGGTACTATAAATATACAGATTAGAGTAAAATATGGCATATCAGCCAATGTGCTCAGTAGACTGACATAAATAAATGTTTGGATCACTCAACATCTGTTGGTAAGAAACACTCCACGTGGTTTATCTGTCAATGTTCATCCATATAGGTTGTAAGTAGCCTTGTCTTGCGGCCACGGTTTGGTTTTCTTGGCCTCTTGACAAGGCTAGGTTATAAGGGAAAACAAAAATCTGAACAATATGTGACTCTAAGTGAGACACTAGATCACATCTCCCATTAGTTCATTAATGCAATATACCCATAGACTTAATAATTATTAAGTCAATGAATATACAATACAGGTATTATTTACATGAGATATTGATTTGCTACATAGAAATGGTTATCAATCATGGAAGGGGGAAAAATGGTTTCCCCTTTTTAACACACAAAAAAATTCAAAACACTATTTGCAAGGCTTTTATCAAGTGAAATTTGCGAGGACCATGAAGCTAGGCTCTACTTAAAAAACAAGCTGCACAAAAGCTGAGATTTGAGAACAGCAGTCTGAGCACCCATTGGCATGAAAGTCAGACATGATTTTCATCTTACCCACGCCAAAATTGTTATACAAGGTAGAAGTTTCAAACAGTTAAAAAATTCTGACGGTATAACACATCCGTGTAACTGTATCAAGTGACATAGTATGTCCACCATGGCACTTACTATATCCTCTGCGCATAGGAGAGCTGAAGTTAGGAAAAAATGTATTAATTGGGTAGAGTGAAGATAAGATGTATGACAGTAGGCAGGCTTACCTCAAAGACTCATTTAAGTGCGGTCGGTCAGTTTTTCCAGTAGTGAAAGCAAAGGCGTGACATTAAAAGGTATAAGATTTTGCTGCTGCATTTGTCGGAGAGCGGCATGTAGATCAGAGATAAAAGTGGAGATAGCTGTCAGGGAATCAGCTCTAGAAGGTGTGATGTCATCTTCTTCACCACTACCTGAGCCGCTGCTTGTCTCAGAATCAGTTTGGCTCTCATCTGAATCCATCTCATACGACATTAGAGCTTCTAAACCGCTGGTTATCTTCAAAACGCTGCTGTAAATAAACCCAATAAACGTAAAGATACCGTAAAAAAATCTGCAGTTCACATAACTGAGTATATCTGTTTGTTAAAATCGCAAGGTTCAGTGACGCACCTCATTCCAAAGTATGGGTTCCGAAATAATTTGTGCCCTAAGGGCGAGGCCGCAATGTCTGCGCCAATTTGCTCTCGGTTTGTAGGCAGGTTGGGATCCAACAAGTCACCGAAGTCAGTGGACTGCAGTGGGATTCGAACCCACGACCTTCAGCACTTGCATGCTGAAGTCCGGCGCTCTAACCAACTAAAACTGAGCCACCTAGGAGTAGGAAGTGGCTCAGTTGGTTAGAGCGCCGGACTTCAACACGCAAGTGTTGAAGGTCGTTGGTTCGAATCCCACTGCAGTCCATCTTCTACTGGGGATTGGTTGGTCCCCCAGGTGTGCTCCGACCTGCCTGCAAACAGAGAGCAAATTGGCGCAGATATTGCGGCCTCACCAATAAGGCAATAATATTTCGCCGCCCATGCCTTGGGATGGGCGAGTGATAAGACATCGGATTTTAATCAACCTTTTAATTAATCAACCAACCTCCTACTCCTACCTATTTTAACTCTTATCTCCAGCTCATGAATAATTACAGAGAATAACTTTAGGCTGATAAAATCTTAATGGTATCGTTCACTGATATATATTATATGGATTTGGAGAATATATCTGATTCTGAACAAGCACATAGCTATTTATGTATGGTTATGTATGGAACACATTTCTCATATTTGATTGGTCCACGAGCTCAGTAATGTTCAGCCGACAACTTGTAAAACTTTAGGCAATGAGCTACCCTGAGTTTTTGAAGGTTGTTACTGGGATGTCGATCAATGCATAACGCAAAAGCTGCCAGAACTATAGCTAGATCCAGTGACTGACACAAAGTTGTCACTGTGTATTTTACCACTGATCCACAAATTCACATCAATGATATCAATAACAGCCTACATAGTCCGCTGGCAATAACTAGAGGAGCTAAGTGTACATAGTACATACCTCTACATAGTACATACCTCTACATAGTACATACCTCTACATAGTACATACCTCTACAGAGTACATACCTCTACATAGTACATACCTCTACATAGTACATACCTCTACATAGTACATACCTCTACAGAGTACATACCTCTACAGAGTACATACCTCTACATAGTACATACCTCTACATAGTACATACCTCTACATAGTACATACCTCTACATAGTACATACCTCTACATAGTACATACCTCTACATAGTACATACCTCTACATAGTACATACCTCTACAGAGTACATACCTCTACATAGTACATACCTCTACATAGTACATACCTCTACATAGTACATACCTCTACATAGTACATACCTCTACATAGTACATACCTCTACAGAGTACATACCTCTACATAGTACATACCTCTACATGGTACATTCCTCTACATGGTACATACCTCTACATGGTACATACCTCTACATGGTACATACCTCTACAGAGTACATACCTCTACATAGTACATACCTCTACATAGTACATACCTCTACATAGTACATACCTCTACATAGTACATACCTCTACATAGTACATACCTCTACATAGTACATACCTCTACATAGTACATACCTCTACATAGTACATACCTCTACAGAGTACATACCTCTACATAGTACATACCTCTACATGGTACATTCCTCTACATGGTACATACCTCTACATGGTACATACCTCTACATAGTACATACCTCTACAGAGTACATACCTCTACATAGTACATACCTCTACATAGTACATACCTCTACATAGTACATACCTCTACATAGTACACACCTGAGAATTTCAGGTCCCGCATCTTCCTCACATCTCATAACTTCATCTAGTACTGCAGCTGACATGATAAGACTCTGTCTCTTATTGTTTATATGATGTAGTAATGCTAAGAAGTGGGTGAGGAACCTTGTCTCTGGTGACAGTATCAGGTCTAACACAACTCTGTGATCATGTGATATACGAGTCAGAAACTCAGAGTATAGCTCTACAGGGTCTAACCAATCTGCTGCTGCCATGGTACTATAAATATACAGATTAGAGTAAAATATGGCATATCAGCCAATGTGCTCAGTAGACTGACATAAATAAATGTTTGGATCACTCAACATCTGTTGGTAAGAAACACTCTTGTGGTTTATCTGTCAATGTTCATCCATATAGGTTGTAAGTAGCCTTGTCTTGCGGCCACGGTTTGGTTTTCTTGGCCTCTTGACAAGGCTAGGTTATAAGGGAAAACAAAAATCTGAACAATATGTGACTCTAAGTGAGACACTAGATCACATCTCCCATTAGTTCATTAATGCAATATACCCATAGACTTAATAATTATTAAGTCAATGAATATACAATACAATACAGGTATTATTTACATGAGATATTGATTTGCTACATAGAAATGGTTATCAATCATGGAAGGGGGAAAAATGGTTTCCCCTTTTTAACACACAAAAAAATTCAAAACACTATTTGCAAGGCTTTTATCAAGTGAAATTTGCGAGGACCATGAAGCTAGGCTCTACTTAAAAAAACAAGCTGCACAAAAGCTGAGATTTGAGAACAGCAGTCCGAGCACCCATTGGCATGAAAGTCAGACATGATTTTCATCTTACCCACGCCAAAATTGTTATACAAGGTAGAAGTTTCAAACAGTTAAAAAATTCTGACGGTATAACACATCCGTGTAACTGTATCAAGTCACATAGTATGTCCACCATGGCACTTACTATATCCTCTGCGCATAGGAGAGCTGAAGTTAGGTAAAAATGTATTAATTGGGTAGAGTGAAGATAAGATGTATGACAGTAGGCAGGCTTACCTCAAAGACTCATTTAAGTGCGGTCGGTCAGTTTTTCCAGTAGTGAAAGCAAAGGCGTGACATTAAAAGGTATTAGATTTTGCTGCTGCATTTGTCGGAGAGCGGCATGTAGATCAGAGATAAAAGTGGAGACAGCTGTCAGGGAATCAGCTCTAGAAGGTGTGATGTCATCTTCTTCACCACTACCTGAGCCGCTGCTTGTCTCAGAATCAGTTTGGCTCTCATCTGAATCCATCTCATACGACATTAGAGCTTCTAAACCGCTGGTTATCTTCAAAACGCTGCTGTAAATAAACCCAATAAACGTAAAGATACCGTAAAAAAATCTGCAGTTCACATAACTGAGTATATCTGTTTGTTAAAATCGCAAGGTTCAGTGACGCACCTCATTCCAAAGTATGGGTTCCGAAATAATTTGTGCCCTAAGGGCGAGGCCGCAATGTCTGCGCCAATTTGCTCTCGGTTTGTAGGCAGGTTGGGATCCAACAAGTCACTGAAGTCAGTGGACTGCATTGGAGTAAAACCCACGACCTTCAACACTTGCATGCTGAAGTCCGGCGCTCTAACCAACTAAAACTGAGCCACCTCCTACTCCTACCTATTTTAACTCTTATCTCCAGATTATGAATAATTACAGAGAATAACTTTAGGCTGATAAAAGCTCAATGGTATCATTCACTGATATATATTATATGGATTGGGAGAACATATCTGATTCTGAACAAGCGCATAGCTATTTATGTATGGTTACTGGAACGCATTTCTCATATTTGATTGGTCCACGAGCTCAGTAATGTTCAGCCGACAACTTGTAAAACTTTCGACAATCAGCTACCCTGAGTTTTTGAAGGTTGTTACTGGGATGTCGATCCATGCATAACGCATAAGCTGCCAGAACTGTAGCTAGATCCAGTGACTGACACAAAGTTGTCACTGTGTATTTTACCACTGATCCACAAATTCACATCAAGGATATAAATAACAGCCTACTTAGTCCGCTGGCAATAACTAGAGGAGGTAGCTGTACATAGTACATACCTCTACATAGTACATACCTCAGACCTTCAGGTCCTGCTTCTTCCTCACATCTCATATCTTCATCTAGTACTGCAGCTGACATGATAAGACTCTGTCTCTTATTGTTTATATGATGTAGTAAGGCTAAGAAGTAAGTGAGGAACCTCGTCTCTGGTGACAGTATCAGGTCTAACATAACTCTGTGATCATGTGATATACGAGTCAGAAACTCAGAGAATAGCTCTACAGGGTCTAACCATTCAGCTGCTGTCATCGCACTGCTGATAAATATACACAATGGTATCATAGAGACTGTCTGAAAAATTAGGATGTGCTTTTTTTTATGTTTCCAAGATCGATAGATTTATCTAAGCATCCTAACGCAGCCACAGGCTTTATTTCTCCGTGTCAAACAGAGCTAGGAGTATGGTTAATTGTGTCTAGCGAAGTTAGATAATGAGATGCCAAGTACCACAACATGATGACATTGGAGGCGTGGATGGTAGTGACTTAGTGTTTTATCATATACTAACGATATTGAGCAAAAGTGTCTGTAACATTAACAATATTGTGAGTTATTCTAAAGGACGATTCTAGCGAAAATTGATATTGAGATGTTTCGGGTCTCGGATGCTCAGAATGTAAAGGTCTATCAATTGTCATAACCATCATTGAGTTATGTTAAAATGTCTACTGGATACCTGGATCTACTAGATAAAAGCTTGTAGAGATCTGTGACCACAATCAGTGCCTCACTCATGACATCATCCTGATCGAGGAATACATCATAAAACCACACAGAGATGTGACCTGGAGACTTATCGAGCCGCTGGCATATCAGGTTGTTTGTTTCTGATAAATATGATAACATACTGCTTCCATCTAAAATATAAGGCAAAACACATGGTCATGCATTGATTAAACACCTTCAATAGTCTAATGTCTTGACAAGCTTTGTTTAAGGGAACAACCCCCCCCCCCAACAAAGCTTGTCAAGACAGACTACTTCAACAACATACATAAGTTCAACCGAAGGAAGACTGTGAGATGGCTACACTATGGCCTGCAGGCCAAAATCTGATCAGTCATCAGCAGTTTAGCTGATCTCTTACCACTTGCAGCTTGACTTTGTGTTGATGCAAGTACTCTGGCAGCTGACAGTAGCAGTGTTAGTATGACAGGCCGCAGGGTTGACAGCTGCAGATATGAAGTGTCACTTTTGCTGTTACATCTCTGCCATTCATTACCACAACGCGCTGGTATCGGCACAGATCTGTAGAAAAGAGATTTAAATAATGATCTCATTTGGCTTGACAGCTTGTTTGTTGACAGTTTTACAGAGGAATTGAGAAATGATTAGTTTGATATAATTATGTTTTATTGATTGTATAGTTTGAGGACTGAGACGGCTGAGAGTTTGACTCTCTGGCAATCCACTCATGTTTTGATGAGGGTTTTCGATGCCACAAAGACTCACTTGAAGCGGTTTAAGTTCTCAAACTATACGGGACTTTCACTGTACAGCATGCTTCTCTGCTGGAAATATATATAGAAAACATTGAGGTTGAACTTGGCTGCACAATCTTATCACAGCAGATTTGAAAGGATCCATGCTTCAACAATCATGAGATTTAATGCTGCTAACGGAGAGTTATCCACTCATTGAACTCTAAGTTCAAAGAGCGGACAACTATGAGCTATACTTGCATTTCGAATTATGAGTGATATTACATAGCCGAGTTTGAAATAAACATGTTGGTGATAAACATGTTTAGTTAGCTATAATTGTCCAATACGAGCGCCACATTGTAACAATGAGCATTATATCTTTTTCTTACAGCTTTATTTCGGACATTTGCTACTGATCCCACAGATTCAATATATCAATTAGTAGCGCAAGTAGGAGGTTCTATCAATGATACACCGCTAGCTAATCATTCATCACTGGGAAAAATCACCCGAGAATGATATTTTGTTTAAATTTTGAATCACTACGTGAATATGTTTTGTTCAACTGATTGAAAACCATCTCTTAACCCCCCCCCCCCCCCCCCTGTTCTCAATAAGATGACAAAGACAAGTTGAGAAAAGTCAAACAATATACATACACCACTGCTATCTTATCATTCACTACTTTGTGATATAGTTAACAGAGATTTTGTCCAGAAGTCAAATCACTGCCTGCATCGAGTTACGAATTTGCCCCAAAGGATAACACAAGTAAGACAATTGAGTATATGGGCAATAAGATATTAAATGTTTTGTTCAATCAACCATAGTAAGATGACAAACCTTAAAGCTTCAAGCGAGACGTCCGTACAAATCCACTCACTGAGAGACAGGATATAGCCTTCCGGTTCATCACTCTTCCTCTGTAAGCTTTCATATGCCATAATTTTAGTGTACGTCTTGAATAGAGCCCTCCACAGCATACATCTATTGCTTTTCAATACTACTTGAAACACATTACCACATAGAACAGGGCAAAGTGATTCCAAATTCTCGGTTGAGGTTGTTTGTTTGAATATTTTGATTAATTTTCGCAAAGATTTGATCAACACCACCAATGTCAGGTCACTGAGGTTTGGGATTGGTATGGAGCATTTCCACCAATGCAGAAGTAACTTTTGTAGGCTCGGCAGAAGTGTGAGATAATCAGAGTTTTCGAGTTGAGAGATCAAATTATGTAAACTCTCTAAAATTGTGACTTGTATAAGAGAATTGCTTCCATCCAGTGATTTCTCATATATATTGTTTAGTGAGGCTGTAATCTGTATTATGAGTTCCTACAAATAGTCAAATTTGAAATAACTTTGTATTTCGGAGCCTGTGTCCATATAATATGACTGATTGCCAGAGCGTTAAAACAACAGGGAAAGATCGGGCATAATAACACAATTCCCACGATGCAACTTTAACATGGCAGTTTAAAAGATGATCAGGTCAATCACATTCATGATGATTTTGACTAAATCTCGTTGGAAATCACTGAAAATTTGCTTTGTGGATACCAATCAACATGTCCTGAACTTTTATTATATCCAGCTCAAAGCCCATGTCTAATACCAGGCCAAGTGCCCAGCCTGAAGCAGGGGCAAGTTTGTAGCATTAATGCATGTCACAAACTTTCACTTGGCACAATCGATTAAATTGTTCCAACAGAAAGTGTCAGCTTGAACGAGTTTGCCGCTGATCTATATGACTGTTTGGGACAAAACTGTTTGCTGATATTAAGGAGTTGTCTCTCTAATATAAATGAAGGGACAACTCCTCATGTTAAGAAATAATTTTGTATAAAATAAACATGAGACGGAATCGACATGCAGTTGTTAGAGGTATAATATAACAGCAATGAAAAAAGAAACTCCACTTTACCTCTGTCTGTTGATGAAAGGGTATACGACACAGGAAATTCCCGTATGCATCTATTGCAGCTTTAGCTTGATATATGACAAACCGATCATTATTTGTGCTAATAACCAGCAACTAAAAGAAAGTTTAATATCAAACTCATTTCATATCAACACCAACAGCAAATTACAAGAGATCATCACAATCTGAATTTCAATGGTAACTGCTCATTATAAAAGGATGTAAATTTGACAGCTTTGACGTATGAATAATCACATGAGAAGTTGTCATTGTATGCCTACTAATTTGGCAAGTACACGTTCATGGGAAAATGTGAGGCATCTGGCATACAAACCAAGTATTCAATCACTTCATATTTTATGAGCTCATGGAGTTGATCTTTAGTGATATGATCCAAACTGTTTCCATCATCAGCCAAATGAGTGAACAGCTGCTGATGACAGGTGAGAGCCGACAGCAAACACGACCTGTTGTATGATTGATAGTCGGCAATAACCTGGCTGGCTAATATCAAGCCTTCCGTACAACAACTGTCTGTGTTAGAAGACGCAACATGAGATAACTTGTTATAGAGCTTTTCAAGTTGTTGTAAGACTGTTTCAGACTCCAGTTCAGTTGCCATCTGGGTAGTGGGAAAAACTGTTGAAAAATAAAAACAGATCATATGTTATTTATGGACTTGGCAAGTGTTTATAGGAGATTCAAAGTGGAGAAAACGGGCTTCAAAAACTTTGCGTCTGCAATTTTCACACCCAGAGGAATAGAATTATCCCAACATGAGGGAAATGAGCTTTGGTCATTATCATTAAGTGTGACATTACTCACAGTCACTGCCTGCCTGAAGTGAGCCTAATAACAATTCAATACAATACATACATACTTGAATAGGCATTTGATCAAAAGTAGTGCATATTGTGCCAGTCCAATCAATGATTAATAAAATGAGTGGCTGGGGGTTGTAAAAGAAGGTAAGTTAGCCTTCATTACTAGTACTGCTACTGCTACTACCAACAAGAGGAATGCTATTGCTTGTTTGTCCTGACAAGCTTTCCCAAGACAGGATAAGAAAACTGACATCAGTTTATACAGCATAATACTAAGGATGACCTTGGTAATAGATATACAAATTATCTTGTGAAGTTATTATACCTTTCAGCCTTATTATATAGTTTTCTTTCTACTCTATACCAACTGTCACTGTGGGCTAAAGTGAAAGTAAAGTTTTAGAAGGATCTTTCATAGAAATACTAAACACATTCTTATTGGTTAATTTTCTATACAACAAGATCAATTTTGTAGTGTGTCAATTTTTAAGTAGTTTTACAGAACTTCCGGTTATGAATTATTTTATTGTTGGCAAAATTAAGAGTTGAGGAGGAGGAAGAACAGGTTCATTGACACAGTCCCTTACTCAGACCAAGACTATCTAAGAGCATCAAGAAAAATGTCATTCGAATCTGTTGTAGGTAGACTTAAGTCTTTTGATGCCTATCCTAAGACACTAGAGGACTTCAGGACAAAAACTTATGGGGGAGCAATCAGTAAGTTACACCTGGTTACACTTCTCAAAGTTGAGTTGAGAGTGCTCTGGAGTTGAATTCATGATTATACTCTACCTACTTTCCATCAATTGTTTCAATTCGACCCTATTGGAACCAATGAAATAGGTTTAGTTTAGGTGAGAGCATGTTCCTAATGAACAGTCATAAATAAGCAATACTATGTTCCAATACAGATTCTTTGGCCATTCATATATATTCATCATGATCATATCATCAATCATCATACACAATCATGTTCGAATCAGTGACACTACTAACAGTTGAGTGTTTCCTCGCAGCCATACCAGTATAATCTACATGAAAAGTTCAGTCTTGTTTTCATTTATCTACATGAACAATTTTCAATAAAATAACTAGGCATATCCAAACTTCACAGCCGTAAGTTCATTTGCTTGCAATGTGTACAAAGATAGTGTTGACCAAAGCGGTTCAGAGCAGCTAGCATGGAATTGCATCCTTGGTTCAGTCATGTTAACATGTTATTGTCCTCTCAATGGCTAAACTTTAGGGTACTCAGCACTATAATCCATATTCTGTTTTACCAGTCACGATGGTTAGTGCCGTGATCATGTCGCTGTTATTTCTCTCCGAGCTGAACTACTACTTATCAGTACAAGTTGATCAGGAGCTCATTGTCGACACCATGAGGGGACAGAAAATGAAGATATTTGTCGATGTTTCGTTCCCTAAAATTGGCTGCCAATGTAAGTGCATCCCTTTCTAGCCTCCTTCCTGTACAGTGCCATTCAGGTGGCTGAGCTTTTCAGCACCATCAAAATGGAATTCAATTTGAAAACACTGTAGATAGCGTTGAAATCGGCTGATTTCTTGGTGGCTTTGGAGAATTCTTGATCCCCGAGTAGCTTCACATGGGTAGCTTATACCTGATAACTTTGGCATCGGCTATACCTGATCAATCAAAAAAATTGCAAAGATGTTGTGCAGTTCTCGTGCCACCCGCTAAGTTGATGCATAGCAACCTCTTCGGATACCAGCTATTATCCTGAACTACCATAATATAAACAAGTTTATAATGTCATCTAATACTACCTCTGACTCCCCTATATTTTATTCCAGTGTTAAGTTTAGATGCTATGGACGTATCTGGTGAATCTCAGATAGATGTTATATCAAATGTATTCAAACAAAGACTAAACCTAGACGGTACACCCATTGACGCTGAGCATGAAAAACATGGTAAGTAGATGTCCAGAAACCTTTAACTGCAAGAAATACTTTCGATTTTGGAGTTGTTTTGTCCTGAATAACCAGCAGGCGATTCTGTTTAGGTTGTAGTCATTGAAATGGAGATAGCTAATAAATAAAGGGTTCTTTAGGGGAGTGCTGATTATATCCTGTTTACCTTGTGTATAAGAGTCAGGAAAAGGCTAGTTTATTCCATCCATTAGTAATAATGTTCGTGTAATGCAGATCAAAGATCAACATTTTCTTTCAGTATCAGCCTAGTTGTGTCAGATTGATTGCAATATGAGATATCATCGATATTATTACCTGAGATATAGGAGATACTATAGTCTAGAGGATTGAGGTACATTTGGTAGGAAATGGTTCTCCATTTCACACAGGGTTGAAATAGTCAAGTCAACTTTGTGGCCAGCTAGCATTTACATCATATAGACACCAATCCGTGTGTATGTGAATCTCTGCTAGCTAGTTAAAACAAACTTTGGCTAATATTTACTTCGATAGGGTCTTCATCAGCCATGTCAGGCAGCCATGTCAGGCGGCCATGTCAGGCGGCCATGTCAGGCGGCCATGTCAGGCGGCCATGTCAGGCGGCCATGTCAGGCGGCCATGTCAGGCGGCCATGTCAGGCGGCCATGTCAGGCGGCCATGTCAGGCGGCTACTGTTTTGCTTTGTTTGCGCCCAAGACAAAAAAGTAGCTGCGTGACAAGGCTAGGTCTTCATAATATAACCGTGAATCAGTGAATGAAGCTCTAACAGTATTATAGAACATCAGTGATTCTGTTGCTGCATGGAGGCTTTGAGAAGTCTGTTGACTATGTTCTAGTTTCATTTGATGTATTTTAGAACTCGGAAATAAAGATGCCAAAGAAGATAAACAGGAGGAGAAAGAACCAACGACAACCCTCGATCCTAATAGATGTGAAAGCTGCTACGGTGCAGAGAGCGATGCTATCAAGTAAGAAATTTCTTTTTTTTAAATATGGTATTCTCAAAATTTGAAAAAAGGAAATATTCATTGTATGATCTTGCTTGAAGCAAGGCTACTTGACTATTATTGTGTGTTTATGTATGGAAGGAGGTTTGTTACATGGAATCTCTCTGTTGCAGTCAGTTGATGCGACTAAGACTGTTCTATGGTTTGGGCTTTGATTTGGTTGCAGTCCTCCATGCAACTTTGTATTTAGCCATAGAATATTGGAATATGAGTCGATGCTATGTTTTCTGTCAGCAGTATATAATGTGGTGGCCTCAAGTTGGAGCAGTAATAAGTCTGTCTAAAACAATTGAAGTGTAAAGCGGGATATTTGTGGTAGGATCTGAAATAGTTTGTTGAGGGGTAAACAAGTGAGAAAGTTGCGAAACATGTTAGTTCACGGATGGTATTGTCACTGTAATTTTAACAGTTCCATTTACAAAAAATGTCCAATATTGGTCGAAAACCCTGACGAGCGAATATTGAAAGGGTCAACTTCAATTCCTCATAACACGCTTCTGGGGTCAATTTGAGGCTTGTTTTGAAGCTGATTAGATGGCGAAACAGCTTTGATAATCCCAATCCTAACTTCATGGATGCTTCAAGTGACTAATATATGCATACCTCACTCCATTTCATATTGAAGGTGTTGTAACACATGTGAAGATGTGAGAGAGGCATACAGAAACAGAGGATGGGCTTTCGTCAACTCTGAGAATATTGCGCAATGTAAACGTGAAGGTTACAGTCAGGTAATGTTTCAAACAATTGTCCAACCGACTCACTCATCAGAACCAAATGCTCAAAACTTATTCACAATACTATCCTGCATGTGAATAAATCTCTACAAAATAATATCCAAGCCAATTTATTCTGTGGTTGTGCCCTCCTGTTACAAGTGGGAGTAACTCATATCCTTTATCAGCTCCTTATCTTTGCACCACAAGGCTTTGCATGGAACTTACATCAAGAGCAACCAGTGCAAGATTGTTAACTGAGTAATATTGGCCCGTAAGATTGTCTTCTTGACAACTATGACGTCTCCTATTATACCAATATAATTACTCTTTATTTATTACACTCAATTGACCGCCATACTGGCTTTTATTATAGCATTTGAAAGAGTCACTGACTGAAGGATGCAGAATCTATGGGTTTCTGTTAGTAAGTAAGGTAGCTGGTAACTTCCATATAGCTCCAGGAAAGAGCTTCCAGTCAAGCCATGTTCACGGTGAGTATTTTTATTTGAATAGTCATGTGGAATGAAGTAGTTACTAATATCATGGTTCGTGCTAATCACCTTCATGTTCATACTGACTTGTACATCTAGAATTCAAAACCCTTATTGACTTTAATATATACTAGCAATTGCTGGTAGAAGGGGTAAGACTTATATGCTGTCTTATTTTTACCAGCAGTCTTGAATGTTCTTTGGAGTTGCAATAAAGTTCAATATATATGAGGAGTTTGTTATATTGAGCAGTGTATCTGTTAGTTTGACCATGCTAATAAATAATGAGCTTGTTTGCAGACGTGGCCATCATATCAACTTGTCCCTGGTCCTATCATAAAGAGGGAGACAGCTAGGACAAAGACTTATCCCCTGACTTGTACAAAACCAGTGTCCTAAATTTTACCAGTCTTGTCATTGTTCCAATGAGATAATATAGAATTCTTTTTCAATTGCAGTTCACGATCTGAATGTGTTGGAGGGCGGAATGACGGTGAGCATTTATATGATATTCTCATAAATACATCTTACCCCTAGTACACAGCTTGAATAAAGTTATGCTGTGCAGATAATCAAAGAAACACATGTCAGCATTTCCGTTACAACTTTTTCATATACTGTTATTTATATCACCTGGACAAAAGTTTCCGTTATCTTAGCGATATTGAACAGCCTATTTATTGGGCAATATATTTCTTTTGCAGTGGAACACATCTCACTCAATAGAACATATTGGATTCGGAGACGATTATCCTGGACTTGTAAATCCATTAGATAGCACAGAACAAGTGGCTGAGAAAGGTAGGTGTTCTCACTCTCTGCATGAAGATAACCATCCAACGCCTTGCCAACTAGTATATAATAACTCTATGGCTTCCACTATCAACAAAGTTTGGCCATATTTGAGACCATTTACCATTGGCGGAACGTATCTGGCGTGTACAACATCAACATGAAGAAATAATAGTGAACAGCTAAGGCTATGGTAGTTATATTTATTACTTGGGTTGTTTCTGCCTGAAATACTGATACATGTGGAGTTTTATTTTGATGAAACGTGCAATCAGATACAGTGAATACTGCTGCATATATATGATCAGATCAGCACAGTGACATGTGGTAAGACAATTCAGAAAAAATTAGCATTCAGTAAGGTTTGGTATTGTGCTAGCATCTGATACCAGTTCCAACAGACATGAAAGTTCCGAACGATCCTCCGCCTTGCAACATTGTTTTACCGACAGTCCTAACAAGTTCCCTGCCTCGAGCTCCATACCTTTGAAAAAAAGGGCAAAATATCAAATAATGGTCCTGCTTCCAGCGATCAATTCAGTTCAAAGCAAAACTAATCTGAGCGAGGCAAATGTGCATATATTCTGATATCTTCCAAAACATAAGCAATGCTGAGGCCAATTAGTGACATAGAGGACCAGCGATTTTTTGTGTAATAATTCTGTTTTATGGGGGGTGATAATAGCGTTATCTCATAGGCCCCTTTTTTTTGTTTTGGGGCATTTGAGAGGTGATACACTTCCCAAGTCTTAGAGCACAAATATCCAGTACACTATCTTACTATGTTACCTGGCACCCCATCTTATCTACATCAGAAACACAAGGTCAATTTGATAAATTTTTGTTCAGATGTTGTATCCCTAATAGCTTTTTGTTATTAGCTAAAAGAGAAATACCCATGTCGTAGTTGAGACACTCATAAACTAGGGATAACGAGTATGCTGAGCAAGTCATCAGTACTGTTACTTAATTTATTACCTCAACGCAGCAAAGCCACCGAAAAGTCCTCCAGATACTACGCCCACAGAGAAACCCATCACAAATCCCATCTTCATCTTCTGGAAGCAGGTTGGCTGTCCTGCATGCTGACCGTAATGACTTGGTGGTGGAGGCATGGCCTATCTGACTTGTAGGGTGATTATTTATTGGAATGGCAACTCTACAAAAAAAGTAAATGATCAGGGTTGTCAAAATGTGGCTATAATGATTGCAAGATTATTCTGCTGTTATAGAGCATAGTTGGGGTCCGCTGCTTCAATTTGACAGCCAAATAAATATGAAATGTCCAGCATCATGGGCCCATATGTCACACTGCATATCTTAAGGTTTGCATTTCATGTGAATTTTGTGTTAACATTATAGCTACAAAGTAAGGCCCTACCTCAACAGTGAGCAACGTCAATGGGCTAGTAGTAATGAGGCAGCCTGGGAATTCATATCATATCATAATGATTATTATGTTAGTTTGTTAGGGTACAATAGTTGTACTAGACTTCTCTTTACTGAGTATCTTAAGACCAAAATCAAACTTATCATTCTGTTCCAAATATTAAAATGAAGACAAATTGATATAGGCCTATGGGTAAGCAAGAAAGGAGGATCACACTCATTCTAATTGTTAAGCTGAGTCCCTATCTATATATGCTAGCAAGAAGTAACACTCCTCAACTATGGGAACATCTAAGGAGTTTGTTTGTTACTCCTTAACTTAATCATTATTAGGCTAGGTAGGTAGGTTGATAGGCCTAATTTTCTACTATGAGTTCATTGGTTTCAACATTCATCTCATTATCCATACAAAGTAAAATTTGATGGTGCAAAATAATACTATTATGTGCAAAGCTAGATGGAATTGTCGCTCACCACTGGGCTAGATCAACTACACCAGCTGAACTGTTCGTTGAGATGAAAATTGATGATGATGAATGACTCAATCAATAATAATAAATTATCCAGCCAACTCCAACAGTCTCAGTTTATAAACCAGACTGAATAACTTTCCGCAACTTGAGTTATGATGGTAGTGTGTATTTTTAACTTGTAAGTAACCACGTTAATCCAGATCAGATGGTAACCTCAGCTTTCTTTTCCCAGTTCTGTCTGTAATTTCAGCTGGCAAAAAGTGTGCAGGGTGGAGATAAACTTAGCTTGTATTTTTAGATCAGACTATGTTTACCTAGAAAGGCTCGGTCAATGTACCACCCTTCATTGTGTCATGTAAAAGAAATGGAATTACTAGAATTGCTGTAATTTATGTAATTTGGTTTATAAACTACATTGGCTACTAATCGGTGCATCGGCTGCTTGGTCTAGGGGTATGATTCGCGCTTCGGGTGCGCGAGGTCCCGGGTTCAATTCCCGGAGCAGCCCATATTTTAATTTTTTTTTTATAACCACCTAAACAAACATAAACGCTCTTTGGTATAAAGCATTGTATAAATTGTGTATTCAGGCTATTCTACTGAGCTTTTGATCTTTATATGTTGTGGTTTAATGATTGGCCAACTGCTGTTAGCTAGTGCGCCTTTGTCAGATTTGGTCTCATACCTTATGAACCGTCTTGACGACATAATGTGAGACACTGTATAATCCATATCTGCAACTTTTGGGAGTAACAAACCGTATGTGAAGATCGTCCTAACCCTTGACATTCATCATCTTAGCATTTTAGTAGATGGTTAATTATTACCATAAGCCAGCAAGTGATATCAAACACCAAACACCAAAATAAAAATATGTACATCTCATTAGAGAAGAAGAAACGTGTGCTAGATTACATAGATGAGGGAAGAGCAGCGTCAATGTTAATCATATATCTCATTTGTTTATTGTAGCCATGATGATGTATAC
Source organism: Membranipora membranacea (assembly GCA_914767715.1). NCBI lineage: Eukaryota > Metazoa > Bryozoa > Gymnolaemata > Cheilostomatida > Membraniporidae > Membranipora > Membranipora membranacea. Next base: position 19,983,923 of record OU612066.1, read on the forward strand.
ATATTACGTAAAAATTGTGCCGACAGTTTACGCAAAAGTTGACGGAGACGTAAGTATGTTTTGTCAACTGGATAGTACTGAATATAATGACCGAGTAATATTGAATCTGCTATGAAGATTATTCTGTACCTTATATTAATTCATTCTGGTTTTTTTTTATAACATTCAAGATCATTTATATCATCGTTTATCTCTATTATTGTGACATGTTAGTGGTGGAGTGTCTTTATGAATATACCATTTTAGCAAATTTCTCTATGCAAGTCTGCCAACAAGGAATAGAAAACATACACATACATTTACATTCTGCGCATGCTCAGCTCTGGGCATGAGCTGATCTCTGCAAAATTGAGCCTCGGAATTCCGAAGCCATCTGATTGGCTACCTGCTCTGGTGGTATGCTCTTCGATGCGTGTGGAATTGATATTGATAGTTATTCTCTCTTGTCACTATTAGCTGATTTTGATTGGCAGTTCATGCAGGGGCTATCCCATTCTCCCTGACCAAATTTTCTCTCAGAACCTAGACTAAACTCATTGTTCTTGCACATGCGCAATTTAAAGTCACGCATGATTTATACTTAGCCTTACGACATCTACTTTGTGGTAACTATAGCCTAGTTTATCAGTGATCTACATGCCCAGTCAGATCACGAGAGTCAGTATGATACATTTATAAGAATGTATAATATATAATGTTTGTATGTTTGTCTTTATCCAGGTCTTATACTCAAACCAGTTCTCTGTGACGAAGCATTTCAAATCTGTCGGAGCCATGAGCGGCGAATCAGGACTTCCAGGAGCTTTCTTCATATATGAGTTTTCTCCTATGATGGTCAAATATCAAGAAAAACGCAGGTAAGTCAGTCTAGAAAAGAATGTGGTTGCGGGTGTTGCCGAGATAAAGTAAGACAATTTCAAGGAGGTGATTGCGTTGGTAAACACCAGTATTGTCCAGGGCCTCTGAATGCGATGGGTGGAATATATCGCTTGTATTCCGACTGATTTACTCCATCATCTATCTTAGTCGCCCTCATAAGACTAGACAAGACCAGCATGCTCATTATTTATCTTTGAGACAAATCTTAGCACTCAGACTGGGATTCAATCGAAGTTAGAATAATTAATAGTCTGACCACTCAGACTAGTGACAATGATGGTACTTGATAGAGCGGTTATCTGTGTACCTCATAGTCTGAGTGGTTACGCCATCCCCTCATATATTTGCACGTCTGTAAAAGGAATATGGTATTAAAAATATCATTTTGTTTGCATACTTTGTGGTTGTCCTCTCCTGCTTAGAATGACTCGTCATTGAGATATCACCCTTTATGACCAGCATGGTGTTGTTTTTTTACAGTGTGTATCAGAGGCACTATTCAAAATTCTTAACATGTCTCATTGACCAGGGTATTGAATATTCTTGAGACCAGGATATTCCATACTTGACTACATGATATTTGACACTGTTGTAAAGGGTTTAAGAAATTGAATTAGGATAATGTTTAGTAAAACAGTTGCTTTCGGTAAAAAAATCATTTGGTTTCATACCTGAAGATTTGCTTATCATTTCTTTTAATAGGTCTTTATTCCATTTCCTCACCAGCTTGTGTGCCATCATCGGAGGTGTCTTTACTGGTGAGTCAACTATATTGAATCAATTAAATAAAGAGCAGCAGAAAATTTTCTAACTCAAATTTGTTATTATTTCCAAGTCTGTAACTTTTGGAAGACAAATAATTTCCCCTGTTCGCTGAAAACTGTTTCTCATTTCTCTATCGCTGTAAAAAAGCAAACTTTATCTCCGCGGTTTTTTTAATGTATAATATAAAAAAATGATATGCTGTATGGTTTAATTCGAAAAAAGACAGATATTCAACACTCTATGCTTCTGTTACAGTTGCCGGACTAATCGATGCTGCTATATATCATTCAGTGAGATCTATACAAAAGAAGATTGAACTGGGAAAAGTCAACTAATGATACTTTACTCATCTTAGACTCACGAAATCAGACAGCACAAGATACCTGTCAACTGTCACCTGTCACCTGTCACCTGTCACCTTTATAACACTTGAAGTACAGGCTTACTTATTTTAGGATGTTTTGTTTAAACTAAAAAGCTATCCAAGTGAATAACTGAGAGTGTTCATAAAAGTTTTTTGATGTGCTGATCTCAATGACTTTGTTCTTCAAGAGTGCTTTCTCAATGCTTTCCAATGACACGACCGTTTAGGTTCGCTTGTAGTGGATTTCCATTAATAAGCCTTGCAAATTAGCCTAGACCTAACAGAATTAGCAAACGTCCAAGGGTTCTGACTAGCCTAGACCAATACGTAACTACGACTCTTACAATGTATATAGTACAAACCATGTGCTCATAAACAGGTTGGTTGAATGCTGTGGTTAATAGAATGGACGTGGGATCAAAATTTTATTTTAAGTGCATTTCTTTATCATTCCAGTGTTTTAGATCTGAAATCTAGTGAACAATACAGCTGACAACTGGATCCCGAATATGACTTGTTGGTTTAACACTGTTTTGGATAAACATGAACCAATGAACTAAACCTAAAGGTTTAGTTCATTGCATGAACATTTCCCTGTATCCTAACACAAAGAGTAGCAGGCTGTGATAAAATTTGCACTTTTGCACTGGAGATTGCTAACATTGGTACAAGGTATTAAAGAAGCTAGATCACATTTTTGCCATATTAGATATGTCAGGGAAAATGTTTGTTTGTCCCACCCTTGCTGCCTAAACCCCCTGATTGCATTCCACTTTTATTTGAGGAGTTGCCTCTCCATTTTAAATCTATTTCAGCAATTCCCATTCATAGCCTTGGAACCAGGACTGATCTCTAGTTCAAACAATTTTACAATAACTTCAATTGATATCACTAATTGTTAAGACATCAAGGATTATTTACATGTTCCATGGTGATACAATAACATTTTAATATGTCACATGCAGTGGCAGGTACTCTGCAATTGATTGATAATTGCATGTTGGTTAGTTTGTGAATTGGTGATTGGAATCTATGCCTAATTTGAACTACAGAGGGCTTCCAAGAATGTGATGACCAGCAAAACTTGGTAAGAATTTTGGGATGGTGTGCTATGAGGAGCCTCTCCCCCAGCACATTCATAGCACAGGCCTTCTGTAGTTGGTGCAATTCCAGTGGTCGAGTGCCCCGGTGTTTGAGGCCTCGAGCACTGGGGCACTCGACCACTGGACTTTCACCAACTACAGAAGGCCTGTCATGTGCATATTTTCTTTACAGGCCATTTATATATAGTTTTGGAACCTCATTTTGTTCTGGCTTTCAATAGTGCACCAGAAACACCTCATGATACTACAGAAACAGTACTCTGACGCATGATAACAAGAGCCTGAATACACCTTCTTGGAAGGTACCTGGCCACTTTTCCAAGGGGTTGGTGGGAAAATTTCAATTGTACATGGATTATGCGCCCTGTTATAGTTAAATCCTGTGAGACCAGTTAAGTTTTTCGTCAAGCCACCGCTCCAGAGAATAAATCTTGGCAATTGAATCACATATTCCTGTGTATTCCACCGTGTGAGCCAGGGGAAATGTTGAGGATACAAACTGGCAACTTCAAGTACATGACAATTGTATCGTGTCTAAAAAGGTTTGATAGGACGGTCTCTGAATGCTTATGCCAGTTGACGTATATAATATGCATGTCTCCAACACTCAGCTGGGGAGGAGTGTACTCCACAATAAAATGTCCCCCAGACACAGCACAATTGTTGGAGCATTACAATACCCGAAGAGGTCTCTACTAACCCCATATCATATCCAGCAGGTTTAAAGCCCTCGTAAAGATAAATTCCTTAATTTAGTACAAGTTTGATGTTTTTTATGAGTACGAGTGTGTTATCTGTTTTATTTGGACAGGACTTGAAAATGTCATTCAATGTGGCAGTGAGTATCTCGTGATTATAGCTGCCCCTAGATTTTCCTGTGCTATCTTCATTGTTTTGTTATATGATCTATTATTATGGTGTTCACATGTGACCACTGGGGATGCTCTCTGGTCTCGCTATGTATGCTCTCTAGTCTCTATAATACCCTATCTCAGTTTAAAAACTGCGGATTAAAAGAATTTGATAACATAGCGTAGGCCTACATAAGGAGTAAGATATTGTCTGTGAGATACCAGACCAGGTAGATTCGAGTCCCAGACTAATGGTTTACGGATTATTTCTTTTTCTTGTTGTCTTCTCTCTTGTTGATTCAAATTTAATCTTTGGTCTTCCTTTACACCAATGCATTACATATAATTTACTGCCTTGTGAACTAAGTAGCAGGGATTGCCTCAGTTTGCTACTGAAATGACCAATAATCTATCGCCAAAGAATCAAGTTACGATATTGTGACAATTATAGCTGTACTTGTGGGCTATGGATTGGAGTATGATTAATTGTAAGCAGCAATTCTTTACCATAATAATCAAACATCCCAACCTGAGTCAGTTCTTTCCAAGTATTTAATTTCCTTTGTTGCAGTTGAGAAAATCAAGCTACAACAACCTCGGAAATACTCTGGTAAACAAACAGTTTCAAAACTTTCCAAATGCAGCATAATACCAATTTTTTCTTAGATCAAGTTTTGTTTCATTTTGCATGTGTTAGTAGCTTACCCCTACACATAGATACTGGCTACCCGGTCAAGGGAAGCATGCAACATGTAACAAATTTGATCTTTACCTTTCTATAATTAGCCCCTAATGATTTCTTCTGAAAACGATAATTCAATAATATTTTCATGTACACAGAAAATAATGGGAGGTATCCACTGATACGAGCATATATATATATATATAGATATCAGTGGATAAATCCAAATAAAACGAGGTCTCAGAGTACCATTTTTTTTCCAACTATGAGAACCATTGAGAGATTGTTTTAGAATCAAATTGTTGTATATATCCTTTTAGATTGAAATTCATGAAATGGCAACACTGGTGTAAAAGGAGGATGGTTGTTTTTGCTATGAGCATTTGAGAAGTAGAGGAAGGTTCGCCATTAAATAATCCTGTAAATATTTCTTTGTAGGGTCAGACAATACCCGTACCGGATATGCAAGGGCTCAAGAATATAGTCTCAGTGAAATCTAAGGACAGGTTGAGTAGTAGACTCCCTCCGTTAAGAGGAATACCTAATCGCCCAGTAGATGGAGGCAGCCGCTCAACACTGCCACCGATTGGTGCTTCACCCACAGCCGGTCAACATCCTTTACCCTCAATAAGTGCAACTTTCACTACCTCACAAACTACAAATAAACCTGAGCAGCATGACCACCAGGTGTCTAACGGTCACACGGCTGACCCTGGGAGCCCAGGTGCATCTAATGGGCGAGGGAATGACGTGTCAGTAAATAGCCATGCAACAGAAAACCATTACAGAGCTTCCATAAATGACAATCAGCAAAATGAGTTAGCAGAAAGTCATCGGTATCGTACGCCACACCAGCCGAGGGAGGCAGCAAACAACAGAATGCTCGGACTTCAAAGTACACCGCAAAGTACCATGTTTCAGACAACGGACAGACGACACGACGAGATGCCATCCCATGAGATGGCAGCGCAGGTGCTAAATAGAGAAGATCAGGTCAGCGGGTAGATATTTATATTGTAATGATTAACTGTATACATATGTATGAATAAATAGGAATAGGAGGTGGCTGAGTTGGTTAGAGCTCCGTTTTTGTAGCATGCAAATATGTTGAAGGTTGTGTGTTCAAATCCCACTGCAGTCCATCGACTACTGGGGTTTGATCGGCCCCAAGGTGTCCTCCGACCTGCCTGCAAACAGAGAGCAAAATAGTGCGGCCGGCGCACCTAAGGCAACTAATATTTTGCTGCCCATGTTTTTGGATGTGGGTTGTAATATGACTTGACTTTATTCAATCATATATACATATATATATATATATATATATATTGTAACATGCTGTAATGTGTAATGTAAAGATTTATATCGAATGATCGCCCTAGCAATCTTCCACAGTCTAACCAGAGACCGTGGAGTAGATTTTCTTTGGTTCTGGTCCTCATTGTCTCGCCGTAGCGATTCAATAAGCAAAACAGTAATTTACTATCATGTCTGCTCCAAATCGACACAGTCAAACCTGGCTCTGACACTTGTTTGTAACTCTTTGAATTATAATATGTGGTTCTGCAACATTGAAATTCATTGGATTCCACTTTCAATTTCAATATAAACTTGATTGAATCTATTTCAGGAGACGGTTGAGCACTTAGAGGAGCGGGGGTTACGGACGTGGCCTGTTATTGCAGTATTCAGCGTATTCTTTTGCAATCCACTCCTTGGCATGATTGCCGCCATGCTAACTCTCAAAGCTGAAAACAGTTACTATCACGGAAACCTGCTTGAGGCGCAACGAGAGTCACGGATAGCCAAGTTCTTCCTGATACTAGCCGTGGTATCAGGATGTATAATGTTTGTTAGTATAGTGATATGGGTTTGCGTACGATGTGCAAATTTTGATTGCCCAACACCAAGGTGATTATCTAGCGTGAGTCTAAAACAGCACAACCCTGTGTTTGCCGATTTCTTGCATCACATCTTCATAATTTATTGTCATGATTGGCCAACAACAGATAAACTTTCTGCTTTCCCCTTTCTCTCATCAGTGAGATGCAGCAAAATACGTCGCAAAACATTGTCACTTAGATTACGAACGTGAAATTGCGATTTTTAATTGGTGAGTCTGCAGTTCTATAAGATATTTTTATTCAAGCTTCACAGAATGATGTCTTCCAAAAATATGATTTATATCACAAGCCATGCAACTTCTGAATTCAGATGTATTATGCTATTTTATCTTCTGAGTATTGCAGTCAATGCTTCAACTATGTAAATAGTCCTATCAACACAGGTCCTGAAAGTTAATCACTCAGAGATTGAAACTAGGATTATTTCAGACTAGAAAAGTTTTCATATTAAACTTGATTTTGCTAAGTCACTCTTCTGTGATATTTCATGTTGTACAATAATGCTACTTTGGTGATATGTTCATGAACAAAAGAAGGAGGCTGAGTTAAAATTTGAACAAGCACAACAAATTGTGGACTGTTATGTAGCTTAAAGGCAAAACCAAACACATGCAATTACACAGCAATATTTGGTTGATCAATTTCCATCCTGTATTTTCACACTGCTTTTCCGATCCATACTTTTCAAGTCAAAAGTCACATTACCAAAATGACCTAGTCATTTAGATATATATTATCAATGCTGTCAATTCTCATATTTTACTAAGTCGCATTCTAGTCGCTCTTTTGATGAATGAACTGTTTTCCATTAATTTATATTTTTTTAGATCTTTGGTTTACGGTAATATAGTGAATTAAGCAAACCAATACAATAAATTTTGAGAGAGACTCTTGAGTTCTCAACACCTAACCAATTTTTGTCCATCGAGAAGGGCATTTAACTCTATCTCATTGATAAGATTGATTAACCCAGTTAGAAGTAGATTAAGTTTAATCCAATTGCCTGCAATCCAGTTGCTCCCCTTCCACTTGTGACGCCGCAGGCAAAAGCTGCGACATCACCAGTGGAACGGGAGCTACTCTAAATTCAGGCAAATGGACCAAACATCATAATGACAGGATAGTCATTGCAAATTCTTAAAAGCTGTCTAGGTCATATTAAATATGCTCAGCATTGTAGCATTGTGATTGTTGGTTTCAATTGGTAGCCCACCAGTAAGAGTACAGTACTCAGCCCTCTTGGGGTTGTGAGGCCTACAATTTCCATACAGCTGACAACCTTCCCTTCGAAAGTATTTGTGTAAGGTATTGACCGTTCAGGTCTCTCTATACACTAATGTTGTTTGTTATGACATAAGCAAGGCCAGGCCGAGAAGAAGATGAGAACAGACATCGAGCGGGTTAGCTAGAGCCTGGAGAGCTCAGACTATTGCAGGGTATTTTCATTTGGTAAAATTGGTCAGTTTGATTTTGTGCTATTTATTTAGATGATTATCACTGCCATAGACATTTACTTTATTTTTTTGTTGTCAGAGTTAGTAAATTAGTTTACTAGGTGTTCAATCCAGCCGTGGAATATTTTTAACGTCTGTTTGTCATTCAAAAGTGGTTTAAACTAGCATTCAGCCAAATATACACTGGTGTCTATACAGTTACAGTAAAATTTTTATCCTTCTTCAATATTCTTTATTACTAATGTCATTGTATGGAACTTTCCTCACTTTCTCATCTACTAGTGGCAATCATGAGAATCGTATAATAACATCAGCACCACATAGAAGATGCCATAGCGAATGAAAATAAAAGACAGTCAATTTACAGGTTAGGAGAACTGTTAATTACTTGACAAGAATAAACAATATCACTTGTGTAAACACTTATCTGCTAATTATTTTATCGATCTAGCACCACTTTCGCCCGCTTGAACACCAACACGCCCCCCCTAGGCACATCAAAGTCCTTGGTCCTTGTCCATGATGTGGTGGCATGGTTAGAATTTTCCAGCAGCGTTAACTACCATTATTATCATGTTTCGTCTCTATCATCAGTCGTAAAGAGCCAACTGTCCTGTTCGCTAAACTCCATCGCCTCATTCTCCTTAGTGTCATCTACATTGTCATGGTGCTTGTTTTGTTTCTCATTTTTAGATTTAGCCAAACTATTACAGTTTTGTTTTATTGGCTTTGTAGGATGTTCTGTTGTACTGTTTGATAAACTAGATGTGAGCATATTTCCATATCTGCAAGTGAAATAAAAAGAACATTTCATTTGAGATTCAATATAATAGACTGAAAATATGCAGGCAACATCTATGTTGAGAGACAGTTGATCTAGTTATTGAATTGAACGGAAAGACTAAAGCTGAGCTATAGACTTGGCACACTTAACAGCAGAAGGTGGCAAAAAGTGACGTGGTGTTTGCCAAAATAACGGTCATTGTCTTTCCTTATGTAATGAGAGGACAACTCTTAAAAACAAAACAGTGACAAACTACATTACAGAAAGATAGTCTTGTATGGAAATCAGTCTGCACTACCTTCGATGATAGTTCAACAGCATTTCAAATAATAGAGATTTTCACCTTTGTTTTTGCCAAATTCTATCATTGTGGAGAGGTATGACTTTCGTAACTTTCGAAAGCTAATTTTATTACTTTCTTACCTACACTAGTATCTCATCATCAAGTTTTTGTGGCAAATCTAAACAGGTCAATTCTCAGATATTTGACAGGTTGTATTTATTCTAACATTTTGTCATCCATGAAATGTATATGAAGTTCTACTCTACCTTTTGACACGAGCGAGGTTATCTTCCATTTTGAGATTGGCTTGCTTCACCAAAAACTCAACGTACTAAAAAAAGAGCAGGAGCAAAAAACAATTTCAATTAAGTTAGCACTAAGCCTTCGCATAAGGGAAGCAATCACGAAATCACAAAATGTCTTCAAAAATCTTAAAGGTATAATTCATAGGTAATATAGATATTATAGGTTCCTTAATTTAAAAGACCAAACTTCTTTTATTTATGTAGTATTAAAATTAAATAGTTCAATTATAGACAGTCACGTCATAGAATTCGTGTCACACGAAAGTATTCCCCTGCATAACATATATAATTCAATGTAGGAATTTACCATCTCTCGAATGCTAAGAGCAACAACAAAAGATGCTTTTACATAAATGTTATTGCTATCTAATATGACAATAATCACAATTCTCATTTCACTCCTTTGGAATCTAGAATTGAGTAATCACATACCTTATCTGACACTAGAAGTTCACCGTCATGTATCAGTGGGACTTCTAACCCAGCAGTAGATCTCACAGCCTACAGAATACAATGATGAACTATCGTTTTTTTTTTTTTAGATCTCATTCAGATGATAACAGCGCCAAATTTCAAACTAGAAATCGTGATTTCTTTGGTACCTAACGTTCACGAACCGATCTGGGCTAAGAGACCTGATCCAGAACCGGTTCGGTTAACCACAGCCATCTTTTTCCCGAAGAGAAATATGAGCTGTGCACCAGTATGAGGCTCAAACTGATCGTATCTCCTGATAGTCTCTTCCAAGCACATAAATTTGGCCTTAGTCAGCTTTGAGATTAGGTCATACACAATCGTTATAAAATATTAAATGAGGATAACAGAAGGTCTGTTTTTGATCATTTCGCCACTCACCAGTATTATTTTTCCTGCCTTCCCCAAACTTATTCCAGAGTTCCTGTATCCGCTTGCTACAGAAACTTGTAGCTAAAAAGTTAGTAAAAATTGCAGTCAGATCCTAGAACAAGGATAAACAAGATGACAGAAAAAAAGAAAGCGCTCAAAGATTGCTCCAATCACTGCCTAACGCTCAACTGCGAAATCGGGTTGAACTTGATAAAACACTACATTGACTTTTCCGCACCAAAAGAATAATGATTATAATTATTAATTAAATATTATATGCAGTACAGCACAAAAACTATTATGAGGTTTTAAATTTAGCGATAATGATGACTATATTTCGTAGTTTTTGTGGTGATGAGTTTTGAGGTACAATGTTTGGGTTCTCTTGGCCAATATCTCTTACCAGCTGCTTTGCTTGGTATAAGCTGGAACATTGTACATGCATGATAAATGGTTCAAACTTCAGGGTCGCCGAATTCACTGTAGTAATTCTCAGCGAATCTATCTATAACACAGAGCAAAGTTGTTACACAAGACGATTATTTTGAGGGTATAGAGGATTCAATTGTCAGAAAACTATTTTGCAAGCAAATGTTTATTTTCAAGTTTCGAGAGGATTTTTGCATGAAAACTGGCAATAATCATCCGACAAGTTGTGGGAGCCGCAGGTCATGCATTCGAACTCCTCTCCCAGGACACTTTCAGTAGTTATTTTTTCAGGCAGTATTTTAAGTCGCAAAGGCTTATCAGTAGCGTGAGGAATCAATTTAGAAAGCAGCCAAACAGAATTATAATATAACTAACCTACCACTTGCAATCTGTCAGCAGTATCATGTGTCACATATAGCCACTTGCACCCTTTTTTCTGTATACCATCTCCTACCTGTATCGTATCGGTAGTATTATCAACCGGATCATCACCACTTGTTGTTAAAGGCGGTGCACCAGAGTTTGACTAGAAAATAGTGCAATAAAAAACTGCCAGCCCAGAATGATGTTGATATAATACAAATAAACAAGGACTCAGGAGTGGTCTGATGGTTAAGGGTGCGGACTTGTGATCTGGGAGGTCCAGGTTCAATTCCCCGCGCCGGCAGTCATTTCTGATTTGGTACTGACGCCATTCATCCCAGCCAGGCCCTTGCGGAACGGGATTAAAAATATCGGAGGTCCACTGTGTGTTTGCACATCCCACATGTAGTAAAAAGTTCCCCCTCTGCCTTTTCGATAATGAGAGTAGCCCAAATTCCAGCGGGCAAGGGTATAGGGTGCGGCTCGAGTACCATGGGTCCCTGTACCTGTACTCTAGATGGGTAACCCTCGCCGCAATGACGACTTAGACTTAGACCTATACAAATAAATGTCTAAATCTGTGAACCACATGTATCACCATAACATGTAAAAGGCAACAGGCAATTTCCCCTACAGTTGATATCCTATCAAAACGACAGCATAAAAATCTGATCCATATAAAAGAAAACTAAATTTCATCATTTTACTATGAGGCTTTATTTTCTGAGCTGATTAATATCGATGCCGTGTTCACAAGAATAAATTGTGTTCGCTATGTCAAATCGACATTTTAATCAATTCATATGATTGAGCAATGTGTAAAATCTTTCGATCAATCACATAATGCCCATCAAATTATTATTTTTGTGCAGATATATGATTTTGTTTTTTATTTAGAGGTCGGAAAGTTGTTTGCTAAAGTTATGATATATCAATACGTCTGTAACAGTCAGCAAATAGCATACCATGACTGATAACTATGACTTATCACATAAACAAATCCTAAAGCTATCTCATGCAAAACTTCCTATTATAGCATAGTGAAAGCTTTCTTCATTGTTCAATTGTACACTGCCTACATATACCATAATGATTTCACTCTTTGCCATGAGCTCCTCTGGCGCAGATCATCATCTAGCTATTAGCTCATGGCAGATTGTCACATACAAAACATTTAACCTTTACTTTAACTCAGCTGACGTAACGTACTGTTTGCTAATAAGGCTAATAAGGTAAATAATTCTTCCAACATACTTGATTTTATATGTCCTACAATTTGATGTATTGAAACATTCTCTATTTTGTATGTTATTGCAAAGCTATTTCTCTGCTTTATGATGTGCCTTTTACCACATAACTTTCACTGTATGTCAACTTACTTATCTTTCAACTGTTCTTTACAGTTATTACGAATCAACATGATCCTGTAAAACTACACTTATAATACACCACGCACAGTAAACGTTACAGTAATAACTTAGTCTCAACCTGGGAGCTACAACTCTACAACGGAGGGAGTTACAGCTCAACTCTGTTCCTCGGTATCTTGAATCCAGTGTGTTAACACAACACTACTCATCAGTGCTGATCGCAGTGATGTCACAGAAATGACAGTTCTCACCCTGACATCTGGAAAGTCATGCTGAACATCAGTCACTATTATCTAGTGTAAAACTTAGCTGTGAGACCAACACACTCCACAAACAAACTCCACTAACAATGTCATCACCATTGCCTAGTTCTGCAAATTCATTGACTGGATTTAAATAAAGGGATCATTTGCAGTCTTTTGGACGGTAGCGCACTATGATACACGCAGGTCAGTTCGTGAAACACAGAACGAGCTGTTGCTTGGGTTTCGCCCATGATTGACAGAAAGTCTCTCAGCCATCTTCCACGCCACACACTGTCAATTGACTCGCATCACATGATCAAATACTCCTGGCGTATCAGGCTTGTTCTCCAACAGGGAGTTCGACGATATGATCGCATCAACTCATCGGCAATAATTACATTACTCTCAGCAGCTTTGGAGTTGTCTCATCTCTACTAGCAGCTACTACAACAGTGCTGACCTCATAACCGGAAAACATCAGCCGTTTTCGGAGGGAGTGTAACAGTCAGCAAATAGCATACCATGACTGATAACTATGACTTATCACATAAACAAATCCTAAAGCTATCTCATGCAAAACTTCCTATTATAGCATAGTGAAAGCTTTCTTCATTGTTCAATTGTACACTGCCTACATATACCATAATGATTTCACTCTTTGCCATGAGCTCCTCTGGCGCAGATCATCATCTAGCTATTAGCTCATGGCAGATTGTCACATACAAAACATTTAACCTTTACTTTAACTCAGCTGACGTAACGTACTGTGTGCTAATAAGGCTAATAAGGTAAATAATTCTTCCAACATACTTGATTTTATGTCCTACAATTTGATGTATTGAAACATTCTCTATTTTGTATGTTATTGCAAAGCTATTTCTCTGCTTTATGATGTGCCTTTTACCACATAACTTTCACTGTATGTCAACTTACTTATCTTTCAACTGTTCTTTACAGTTATTACGAATCAACATGATCCTGTAAAACTACACTTATAATACACCACGCACAGTAAACGTTACAACGTCAATAAAAATGTGTAATAATAGATCTAGCCAAATAAAAGCTGGGTGAGAAGCTGGCAAATATATGGGACATTTTGCATTATTAAACTTACCACAACTATGGTTCTTCCAGAGCAGGAACTTGTTGTGAAGAACTGATCCATGGCGTTTATGGAGGTTACCAACTCAAATATTGGTGCATCTATACTGCCTTTTCTGCTGAGGTCTACACTGGCCAATGCCGCCCTCTTGGCTTGTGAAAACTTTTCACTAGACGTCTCGGTATACGAACACTGCATAGAAGCCATAGCAGCGATCTACATTGGAGAATAAAGTATCATAGGTTAAATGGGTGTGAAGAGAAAGCAGCAATGCCTGTTTACACTTACACTGCTACAGCATTGGCCCCTGGGACCTACATACATGCCTTTACTTTGCCAATATGTCCGATATCAACCACCCAAAAAACACCAAATACTACAGGTAATCTGACTGGCCATGATAAAGCAGGCATTGGTTCGCCAGTAATTGCATGTGTTGTTGATGCAAGGCGATTTAGTCCTGAAGCAATAACTCTGTTGGGTCTGTCTATGGCAAACACTACACCACCACTTTGTTACTTTGTACGTGGCCTGGAAGAGTGTGACTATCTCCATTGTCTCCACACTCACATATAAACAAAATGCCAAAAATGTGTTATCAATGCCACCATGGAAGGAGTTCATTGGTACAACTACACACACTGGTGACTCACTAACTCAAAGTTCATCATACAATTGAATTGAAACTGACTGGCCTCAACCCTTGCACTTGGCTGTTGGTACTTAGAGAGTCCAAGTCAACCAGTGAGTCAAGGTGTCCCTGCCATCAACTTACAGTAACAGCATAATTACTATACTCTACGACCATTGCATTGCTACCACTACTCTTCTCTACTCCTGAGGAGTGGAATCTGATGATTCCGAGGAGATTTGATTCTCATGACATTTGATTTGTCTTTGTTAGAATTCTACCATGCAGAGTGGGTGTTAACTGCGGAATTACATGTGGAGTAAGAAGATTACAAATTAAGGCTTATTAACTTGGGATAATTGTAATTATGTTGAGGATAATAAATATACATAGTGTACCCTTGGTGTTAGTTAGATGACTGCTGGGAAAAAGTGTGAGCATGGTAATGAGCTCTACAAAATTTATAGAAAAATACATCAGTGAAATAAGAGCCTTTATGTGATTGGCTATTTGTTGGGCTCCTGACCAATGAGAGAGACAGCCCGCTTAAAGTTCCTTGCCTACAAAATCAAAACCTTATTTTTACTACACACCTTTATCTTTACAAATCCTTTGCACCCAAGTGCAGTGTTCAACTAATTATTTTGCTTCAGATTCACAGAAAGCATTGTATACAACTCAAACTACCACATGCACTCTTCCTAACACCAGAGTAGTTGATACTGGTCTAAGGTTAGTAAACTGGCTAAATCTGAACTCACTCTCTTAGCTTTTGTTTACTTACAATTGAATTAACAATACATAATATACAACACTTAACAATACATACATACATACAGTATACATATTTATTACTTACTACTATTTCTACTACCTATACATACATACTTCAAGCTAGATCAATTGACCCATTAATTTATACTTGCTTGTACTCCTTCCTTGTATGTACTGTTGGTGTAAACTTCAATTTTTTGTTAGTACTAGTTAATAATTATTTGTTACAACATATCAATATTTATTATCAACCTGGCTAGACTCTAAGTTGAGTTATCTCAGACTCCTGAACACCAAACATCATCAAACTACTAATTATTAGACTATACTACTAATATTAGGCTAATATCAATCATATTAGTTGACTCAGTAACTCTTTTATTCTTGTTAATGATGCTACTTTGTCTTACAATCCCAACCATTCAGGATTCAGTCTCAGTTACTTTATCAACAAGATGGGTGATTAGATAGAAATGTTCCCAGTCTGTTCAGTCCCAGCAACACCCAGTTCATATGGCCAATAAGCTTAGTTCAATAGTAGATCTGTTTAGCTTGGATACATGATGTAAATGCTTGGCCAGGTGATTGTTAGCTATCTGAACATCCTATGCATGCAGGAGAAAGTTAACAGGAGCCGACGATAACATTTATGTCAATCTTATTGCAGTAGTCCGCGACCATGTAAGACATGTAAGTCCCAGGGCCCATGTCCGCGGCATAGATAGACCTAGGCGATTGTTTCTTCTTGACTTTATTGAACCTTAATTCAGCTAATCAATCAATGTATTCTCACATTTGTAGATTCCCACACTGCCAGTATGGAGGAAATGATAGAGAGGTTCCACCATCTGTTGAAGCCAATACGAGATCTTGAGCAGAATTGGTCCGTAGATTTAGCGGAGGAACTGACGCAAGCGCTGCAATCTCTCAGTGAACAGATGATCTCATTCGGTCAGAATGGAGATAAGATTATTGACTTCAGTAAAGCTGCTCTCATCATCCAGGGCTCCGCACATGTCTACTCTAAAAAGGTGAAGCTACTCAACATAAAACATGTGGACATGAATGTTATCTTGGACACCAAAAAGTCATGTCTCCATGTAAAAATGGACAATAGCCAATACTCACCTAATCGTTCTATACAAAGAGTTTTGTTTTTGCTGGCATTATTTAAGTTTTATGGTTACCGCTATGTTGCCAATAATCGATGACACTGACTCTTTTCCTTTGTTTTCAGGTTGACTATCTCTACAAAACGGTATATGATATGAAGGATTGGATGGAGAAATTATGGTGAGTCTCTATCTACTTGCACTCCTGCTAGATTTTGTAAATATTATGATACTGAAACTCTTGACCATAACAAACTCTTCACATAATATTAAGTACATTTTTGCTCCAGCTATTACAGTTCAATCGCAATGTATTTAATCGATTGACAACAGATATGACTGTTGTCAATTGTGTCACACCTGTATTCTCAATCAAAGGCCTCAATTTTCTCATCTGACTGAAAGATCAAACAGTAATTTGTGGGTATAAAAGGCTAATAATTCATTGTTATTTTTTTAATTGGCGGGCATTTAAATATCATTGCTTGACAATTACAAAATATAAGCATCAATGAAAGGGTTAAAGGACATCTTTAGCACTTCTTATCGCATCTATATTCTATATAATTTATTTATAGGGAGGTAGAAAAGAAGAGCAGATCTGGACGTGTACGTAATGAAGGAGATCATCCAGACCTACACATTGAAGAAGATGAAGATGATGAGCTTGATCTTAGTTATATCAAGGTATTATTTTACCAAATACTTTTTATTTGACAAGTTTGCTTCTGGTGCACCATTGTATAATTTGGTTTTCAAAATAACACAAGATTAGGACACATCAAATCTGTTATCTGTAAATGGGTCTTTAAAAAAATGGACCAAATTACTTTGTGAAATGGAAATACAATTACTTTGTCAAGTGCTCAAAACTTATCAGGGCTGCTGGTTACATTTCCTTATAAACAATTTCACAACCATGCTATGTGTTTGATAATGAAATGCTACTACCAGCAACCACTGTGGAGTAAGGGCACTTAAACTCAAAGCCCATGATAATCTGGTCAAGAATTTAATATGCAAATAATGTTTTCATATCTTGTTACAGGAAGATGATACATGGTTAGATGAAGCACAGATTCAAGATCAGATCGATGTGAGTATATCTGCTTAATAATGTCCAACTTCCTGAATTTATAGTTTTTGTGTATTATGTCCAGGGCGTTATACACAGTCGGAAGATAGGCTACTTATTTGTCATGCACTACATGCCAGGGAGCTACCATTTCATAGACTCAGATACACTTATTAGTTATTATCAATTGCCCTTCGATCGCAGCCCTGTATTGTGATGTGCATTTGTAGAATTCACCCCCTGTATACGAGTAATCTCAAAAGTAAACTAAATTTGTTAATTTTAAAGTGTCATTTTTTTGGTATTCTTTCCCCTTCTGACACTCAGAGATGTAGTAGCTGATTGAATTTAACACTCTTTTTGTTCAACAGGGATCAGTACTGTTACCTCCTAAACCTATGAAACTAACAGATTCTCTAAATCTCAAGATTCCTCTCAAGAGGTAAGTTCTGAGCAATGTCCGCGTCATAGACAAAACACATCGTTGTCTACGGATGACTCTGTGAGAAGTAGAAGTACTAGCCTTTTATCCTAGAACGACATATCTGCTTCTTGGAGACTATTCATTGGGGTCTAATGAGAAGTGCCAACCCTGATGTATTGATATCTGTAGGTGTTAGGGGCGACATTCGGTGTTGACAGTAGTCAGTGTTGACAGTAGGTCTCGGTGTTGATAGTATGTTGACAGTTGACAGTAGGTGTTGACAGTAGGTGTTAGGTGTTCGACATTCCATTGTCAAACTCAGTGTAATCTGTGGTTTATGCTCTGACCTTTTGAGTTGCTGTCTTAAAGCATACAACGCTAGCACCACTAGATATAAATCCACTTGCAATTTGCCATCACAGATATGAAATGTATTCAATAATCCAAATCCTAAATATAATAGCTCTGGCTCTGCACCACAGGGCGGTCAGCAGCCCCTAAATCCCAATGGCTGCAAAAATCTGAATTAAATTGAGAAGTTTTGTGTATAATCTCATAGAAAAGCGTGATTTTTTTTATTGAAGGCAAAAATATTGTTTTTGTTGATGATTTTTCAATTGACAGGACTGTTTATGTATTTAAATTAAAAGAAACAAGAGATAACTGCTTTAATTCTAGAAACAATTACTTTTTTACATCAACTTTTTCCAGCAATATGTTTATTTCGAGAGTATTTACACTTGGCCAATCATATTGGGTATGCCTGTTACTGAAACAAAATGGTGGAAAAGGGTTTGCAATTAAAATTTTCTAATTTAATATTTTTTTAACATGTAAATTTAGAAAGAGCACATCATTACGCATCAGATATCGAAATAATATGATTTTTGTGGTTGTCTGCTACTTTAACAATATCAACGCCACCATTCTTTCTCTCACTAGTTTGATTTTCTACCATTACTTTAGCTTCCTGTATTTTGTCTTAAAGTGCAACCAAGGTTTCAAACAACCTCTCATTGATGGCCATTGATTAATAGCAGATTGCACCTTCTGCATGGGGAAAAAGACAAAATATAATTCGGATGATTATTCAGCCAGAATTCTTGTGAAACATTTCTTCCATCAGGCACTCAAACCCAGCTAAAAGAGAATACCACATAGCAGTTTCCTGTTCCTGTTATTATTTAGCCTGTGCTCTATAATTATTACAGCAAAGTCTTGGAACCTCCCCTAAACTGAAGTGTTACCCAGCTTAGAGTCAGCAACTACTTTGAGTTTTGCATCGCGTAATGCACAAAGCTGAAGCTGCCCAGCACATTATTTGCTACCCATTAATGCATTGCTGCGAAACCTTGGTTGCCCTTTAAACAGAAAAAAAATCTGTTCCTTTAGCTACAAGTAATGATGGCTGTATAATATTTATGGGACATTTATGGATATATATATGTGGAACATATTCATGTATATCATTCACCCAACTCCTGTTTTGCGTTATTACAGTATGAAAGGAGACATAATCGGGTACATGAATGAGTTTCTGATTAACACTACTGATATAGAAGCTCTGCTGACAGGTTCTGACTCGATGCCAAAACGTGAGTTTCACACAATCTGCTCATATCGAGTTAAATTTGAGTTAGCTACATTTCAAGTAGCTCCCTTTTTGCTGGGAAATACTCAGGCAAGAAGGGAAAACTTAAAATTGACCCAAACTTGATTTACAACGTTATAAGCTCATCATATTTTCCGGCTTCTGCAAGACCCTAAAAAAAGCAGAAATCGAGCTAAGAAAATGTAGTAATTGCATCATTGTGACTAATGTATTTAACTGAACCATACAAAAGCCATATCTGTATTGAGAAACTGTAACGACATTAAATATCATGTTTTTTTTTATAATTTCAGCATCAAAACCACAGTGTGATGACATAGACATGGGGGCACCTGTAGATACTGGAGCACCTGCTGATGTTGACATGAATGATACATATGAGGCTGTCAATGATGACTATGTGGACCCTGCTGACAATATCAATGATATGCCGGCATCTAATAAGGTAAGTGGTGATCTCACAAGCATTGGACTCTGTATATAAGTTTTTTGATGCCATGCCTTGCGCTGTCCCAATGACTTTCATGTATGGGGTAGCCTGTCTTGACAAACTTTATAAGCGGGTGGGGGGCCAACAAACAAAGCTTGTCAAGACAGGCCAGGGACTGTGGATGCTAGCTATAATATGTGTGTAATGTAACCATCTTAGCATCGCGTCACATGTGATATGTCGAATTTTACAAGATTTATCAGAGCGCCCTATATTAACATTTTATTTCTCAGAGAATGAGACGAATGCAAAACTTACATACATACACACATCACTCTTGCTTATCGATGGTAATTCCACCCTTGAGATAATGACCAGGTGTATGGTACCGGGGAAGGTAGCTGCATGTCGTCAGAAGAGCAATGCTTATTATGATGATTTTTCTAATCCCAGGACTCAATATAAACATCATAGCATCACATTACCCTTGCTGATCAGAGTTCTGTACATACATGGCTCATGTTGTATTTGTAGGATGGTAACTCCAGCTGTCAGACAGTAACACCAGTAAGATCTGACAGGATGACAAGACAGTTAAGACCCCGTCATGTGACCACACAGAAAAAACAACCAGAGGTTAGTCTGATTTTATGATTTCCCTTGTTGATATTCCCGAGAAGGCTCTTTTTAATATCTTTTGCATTTTTTGTGTTTTTATCCTCAACCCAATCAGGTTATAGTCAACTGTTTAAATATTGCTGTAATTTGAATTCCGTTATTGCGATATACTCTGCGATATAAGAATGTCGCAATTCAGACCAATCACATAAAGCACATTATATAGCCTGTTAAAAAACTTCGCCATGCCTGTAAATTTCCTGTTGCAGACAAAATTATCCAATATTGCATCTGTTTCCACAAAAAGAAACAAGAATAGAATGGTTGTCATCGTTATGCCTCGGACTATAGACTTTCCAATGATAGATTATGACGACATAACTCTGTGTTTATGTTTAGGTTTTAGTAGATCCGTGGTCACAGATACTAGACCCACACACTGCAGCAGGAAGAGCTACTAAATCTCTCAAACCAGGTAAGTTTGACAGCTTACTTAGCAATAACATCACTAGTCCAATGTTCCATTTAGTACCATTATCAACCACATTCCTGCCAGGAGTGAGCAGTTTGTGGAGTGCTACTACCAGCAACGCTGGCAGAGTTTCAGCACTGAAACAACTACAGCACAGCCCATTGTTTGTGTCATGTCCTTCTGATTGCTTTACATCAACATGAAAAGTTCAAGAGTGATGCATCGGCCTATATTGTTATTCGATGTGTTGACTTATCTGTAAGCAAATATGCTCACTGTAATAAATGCAGATGGCGTGAAAAAAATCCTTTTACGACTTTGC
The DNA here is from genome assembly GCA_914767715.1 of Membranipora membranacea. NCBI lineage: Eukaryota > Metazoa > Bryozoa > Gymnolaemata > Cheilostomatida > Membraniporidae > Membranipora > Membranipora membranacea. Next base: position 20,005,122 of record OU612066.1, read on the forward strand.
TAGGTTCTCAATGTTTTGGGTGCCAGAACATTGAGGCTTTGTTGGGTAGACATTTGGGACTCAGCAGTCTGTCAAGCCAGCTTGTAATAAAATGGACAATACTAATTTCAATGAACAACTGGGGAGATATACATTGACAGATTGCATATCCCCCTTGCATTTTGTTTGAATCTATGTTTTCATTTTGTGTTACACCAAAAAAAGGATTTTCAAAGATAGATACATTGAAGACCTTTGAACAATGTGTTATTTTTTCAGGTAACTGTCGACTTTTACCACCCTCATTGAGGAAGGGCACTAAGAGACGACAGAACGGGAAACGAGCAGCTGAAAAGAAACCTGATGATATCGCTACCTTCTGTAACAAAGAATGTGAGTGAATATCAATACTTATACATCTCAGTATATCACACTGACATTGAGTTCACCCTATTAGTATGTGTATCTCTGATATAGAGGATCCACCTATAATGTGGTCACATCCTGGATGTATCCATGCTCTTTCTATCAGAGGAACACAAGCTAATTGTGTTATCTTGAATACAGCGTTGCATATAGGTGTAGTATTATCTTTCCATGTTCCATACATAAAGTTATTCTATACCCTTTATAACTCAATAGTACCATAACTCTACAGGCCCGTTGTTGGCTAGACATTAAATAATGAGGAGCACATTACAACGTTGCTTATCATGTACAACTATATTTGTGTTCAAGCTTACAATGGGGTATTATGATAATGAAACATTCAATTTGATATGCAGTAGGTGTTGAATATAGTTATGGTTTTCTCATTGAAAGAGTTAATTTTGAAATACAATCCTGTTTAAATGTTTGCCTGATTCAGTGACCATCAAAGAGAAGAACGCATACCTTTGTTCTTAGTAACTTTGTACAGTGAGAGATCCTTTCCTGTGCATATCATAAACCAACGTATTCTGTATTTATTTAGATATTTGTTGTGCATACTAATGCTTGGCTAAATTATATTATCATTGATATTGTGGTAGTGCTGTCATATTTGAGTGTGCATTTCCTGCGCATACAATAAATATATAAATACATTATTTATTCAAACATTTATGGTGCGTACATATGTTTGCAAAATCATAATATTATTGATTTGTGGTAGTTTTGTCTCCGCATACACACTGAAATTTTATATTTGAATAGACTAGTGCCTTTGTATTTTTATGGTGATAGGTTCTTTCCTGTTCATACCATAAACATATCAGTACTTTATTTATTTAAATGTTTATGGGAAATACTAAAGCTTGGCGAGATCACTTAGTTTGTGGTAATTTTCTGCCTACACATACACAATAAAATTATATATTGCAGATAACCCAAGTGTCACAAACACAGGGTCAAACTTGCTGTACCCAGAGTTTAAAACTTTGTTCTCGGACATTTTAAAGAAAAGAAATGAAGAGTTTAGAAAAATCAAGGTGAGTAAAATACATCAATGATTTGAACAGCCAAACAAGACTTGGTATTTTCATTCTCTCTTCTGTAGATTTATCAAGATCTAGAAACTTGCTTCATGAAATCAATGTAATCAATACCTTTTCCATATGTTGTAATGAAAATCCTTTCTTTCCCCATGATTTCATTAGTTCATTATGCTATAAATGAACTCCCTCTGAGTTCATAAATACTGTTATATAATATGAAAATGAGCTGTAACTAAAGTTGTCCGCTCACAAAAGTAAGTTCAAGGAGAAGACAACTCGTATTTACTAGCATAAACATTTTCATGCAAGTTAAACCAATGAACTAAAGTTCATTGGTTGAACCTGGTTTGACTTGATATAAATATCGAAAATACTCATCGCAAAAGCCAGATGATGTAAAGTATGCTGGCCTGAGTGCTTGATTATTTTCCTTTCTCTCATTTTGGCCCATCATGTCATCTGTGCTTTCCTTTCCTTTCAGTTAAAAACAGCCAATATCGCAATCTGATGGCTCTCTCAATGAGTGAGTGATACCTGCTAGGGAATCGCTCACTCATTGATGGAAATATATACATTCTGAGTGAGCTATTTGGAAGCAATTTTGTCTAATTGAATGACAAAGTGAGTGATCATTTTGAGTGATGTGATATTGATAACTTGCTTCCGTAAAGCATCGCACATTCAATTGAAAGACCCCCTGAGTAACTGCTATCATTTTGACGAAAGTGAAGTATTTTCATATCATTTTATGTTTTAGAAAGCCCGATTACCGTCATGTTCAGGTGATGAGGATATCGCTGACGCTGACAGAGCTGATTATGATGATGATGATTGTGGGAACTTTCATGATGATAATAATAATGGTGATGGTGATGATGATGGTGTACCTTTCAGTCGGCTGCAAGGTGATCTTTACGCCAATATATGTCATAGCGTTGTATTCATCTGATAATACCATAAAAATGCAAATAAAGATTCTCGAATTTGATGTATAATAATGATAAAATGAAGCCTGTTAATTGTTTAGAGAAAAACGCTAAACCCAGGATCATTCTGGGTAGTTAATGTAAAGATCCTGAATTTATATTTGGTTTGTAGTGGCTATCTAAACACAATTTGAACAGCACTTGAATGTTACTGATTGTTTTACACTCACAGTTCAGTTTATTTGGCAATATAAAATACTCCTAATATCGCTTAGTGGTCATAGTTTTGTCATGCTCAGAAGTTCTGCCCATTGTTGCTCAAAAATAAGATAATGACATTGATATATACTTTAATTGTCAATCTATGATCATGTTTTTCATGCAGTGACAGAAAAGTTAATTTGAAAATAAGGAAAGTGGAGACATAAAGAAAAAAATACACTAGTAATAAAGTGCTTTGATAATAGTTTTATTAAATGTTGATTTTTTATTCCGCAGACCCCGGAGACGTACCGTCCTACAAGGAGGGATCTGATGACTTACCCGAGGGATATTCTCAGTATTTAGCTGAGGTGGTGAAGCGAGAATACGAAGAGCTGGCAGCACACAACGATAAACTGTCAGAGATAGATAAACGAGTCAAGGCTTGGGAGGTCACCGTAAAAGGAGCTATAGATACTGCAGTGAGTTAAATCTACACATTTTACTATTTTCATCATGGAAATGAACACGATGCTTAACTTTCAATACTGACCAAAACTCCTCCCAAAGATGCTCCCAAAACTCCTCCCAAAGATGCTCCCAAAAATCCTCCCAAAGATGCTTCCAAAAATACTCTGGTTTCCTGACTAAACCCGCAGTGATATGCATCTTGTCTATTCAGTGCTGGCACAGTGGCTTATAAGTACCAACTAAAGGAGACCCCTTGAGTACTACACAGAATTAAAACTGATGGCACCCCTAACCCCCCCCCCCCCTCCCACAAGTACTCCTGTTTCCAAACTGTAATTTTGGAGAGAGTTGAAATCATATCTGTTCAGTGCGTGATGGTTTGTAAGTTAAAAGTATAGAAGAGTCCCAGAGTATTTATATATTATCGGTACATGATTCCTGCAACTCTTATATTGTCTTCTGATCATCAAATTTTATTTGATTTATTACAAACTATAAGCTTGCAGTGATATGCATCATGCTTGTTCATAGCTGGCTTGATTGTTTGCGAGTACAGAGCATAGTAGAGCCCCAGAATCTGTTGTTATTATTCGTACAGTAAGCATTATTACCTCTGGTAGTTAATACCTTCTGATCACTGAATTTTTATATGATTTATTACAGGAAACTCGACCTTCCTTTGACATGCATCACTACAGTGACACTATATTCAGTTCATTCAGTGGAGATGAGCCAAGGTTAGCTTTCGACCGAATACTGGAAGGAAAACCAAAGTTTGAGGCATTCAGAACTTTTGTATCAGCACTGATACTTGTAAGTTTAAAACTCATTTGGAAATACCCTGGAGTAGTAAATTTTAGCTATAGTCTAATTTAGCTAGTTTGGGATTGACTTAATATTAGCAGGCACTTATCTTTAGCTATTCAAATTGGGGGCATATATGAAGTAAAGACAGTGAGCAAGTATAGGCTAGCTATGCAATTTCGTTATTTCAAGAATATGCCATTACTTTTCTCCTCTACGATAGATATGTCTGGTGGTTATGGTGATCAATTTGTGAAATCAAAATGTGAAACACTTAAATTCGCTGGAGGGGTATTTTTTTGTATGAACAACTCAGCAATATAAAGACCACAAAAATTGTTCTCTCTTTGATGTTGTTAGGACAACTCTTAAGTGTTCGTGTTACTATAAACCATGCGTTGTTTGCAAGCTTAGGTTTGAAGAGTGAAACTGAGTTGTACCACACCGAGTCCAGTATTACGATATTGAAGTTTGTGACACTGGCAGATAGAATCGGTACCTAACTTATTTTGGCAAGGTTACATTGAATTCAAAACCAGAGATAACGAAACATTATTGATTCATGGCATATATCTATAAGTGACACACAGTCATATTAAACGCTTATCACATTGTCAGTTGGGATTTTACCTATTTATTACATTTTCACCTTACTTTTGTAGGCAAACCATGGAAACATAGATATAGTGCAAGATCAGAAAAAAGTTGAGTTATCTCTGCTACACAAGACTACATTGAGCGAGGTCATTGATGGTGGTGAGACACTCATGTGAATCAATAGCTATGTAAACACAATCTTTGGATAAACATTTTCTGCAGATTTTATTTCTTTAGATGTCAACAGTTGTTTATTGGTCTTTTGCGATTTAGGAAATGGAACACCGATATTTTATAACTGCATGTTGGTCACTATTTTGACAATTCATGGACTGGCTATTTATTGTAAAACATTCCTCTTTTTATATACAAGTTTTTTCCGGCCCTAACTGAATTGGCCTTTAGAGTTTGCATAAATAAGGGCAATGATTTATTGTATGTACATACGGGTCACTAATGAAAATTTAAAAATAACAAGCGACTGCATGTCTGCATAATATAATGCTTATATCATTTTTTTTAGAGGACTTACATAAAAAAGAGTAAATAGTTTGTACTTCAATCTTTATTCTCACATAATGGAAAAGTGCACCGATTACAAATAGAAAAGCGCAATAAAATCAGATCAGCGATTAGAAAAGAACAGCATTTGATGTGTGATTATGTTGAGAAATGTCAAGTATGCATGGAACAACTTAATAACAGACAACATAACAAAAGATAACTGTTCAGCAAGTGATACACATGAGTCAATTGCAAAATTTAGTCACTGCATCAAGTCCTTGAAGTCCTTGGCTTGTGCCGAAATGGCGTTGTATAGGTTAAATAATCTTTGTTACGATGAACCATTTTCTTAACACGAGAAGATGACTTAAATAAATTCTTTGTGACTGGTAAATCACATAATACTATTATGTTGAGTGAGTCAAAATTGAGTCTTACTCCTGGGTTGAGCACATAGGAAGTGGAAGCAAAGCCTCGAAAGAATTACGTATGTACTGACATTGGATTATTGGTTGAGTGCTTTGGCAACTGCTATTCTGGCTGTTGGCTTGTCAGTGGTCCTTTTTAGTGGGTCACAAAAAACAACCACTTATCAGTAAGGTATTGCGGAGGTGTCATGTCGTATCCAAACTTCTCAAGAAAGTCATGGGTTAATCTTTACTTCCAACAAGTAACTCGACTATCTCGTCATGTCCGAAGTCTCTAGCCAGGTCTATTATAGTTTGACCTCCTATTAGCTTGTAAGGGTCTGCTCTGGCCTGGAACAGCATTCTCACCACGTCTATATTACCTGAAATTCAATATAAACATTATTGCTCTTTTTCTTCCTATTCAACCATGAGGAATTCTGCAGAAAGTTTCCTTTTATGTGATACAGCAATTGTGCAATATTTCACATTGGTAAAAGAGAACTGTTTTACAATGTTTGTTAGCCTGGGATTCAGGCCAACAATGGGGCCTTGTGTGTTTTATGGGTTATGGTGGATATTGTTTCTGTGGTATTATCTATTCATGTATCACCATCGTGCATTTCTAAGTAGACTCATGTGCTTGTGTCTTGGTTTTGTTTTGATTAGCTGATGGGTTTTGGTTTGTTGGTGAGTGGCATAGATGACTCCAAATTGTTGGACTGAAACCCAGTCTAAGAGTTTGTTAGATAAGCTAATTTCTTTCGGCATTTCTGAAAGCAGCATGTGAAATGGAAGTATGGTGTTCACTATAATACAGTAATAAGAGATATTCTATATGTGACTCAGGTTATACTAAGTTCAGCAGTAAAGACCCTTACCGTGTAATACAGCGAGGTGAAGAGGAGTGGCGTTATCACATTGACTATTCTCTTTATTGACTTCAATGTCGGGCATATTGAGCAACACCCGCACTAGATTATAGTTTCCTAGATTCACAGCTACATGTAACGGGGAGTTTCCTGTGTCACAAGGCATATTCACATCCATACATCCTGTCCACTGAAAAACATAATAGTTAAGTTTTATCAGGGAGTCTGGGACATACTCTGATTTAATTGGGTAGATGTTATAACAGTTTGGAGTTGTGTGCTTATAGCCAGTGACAAATGGCAATTTCAAAATTGATAAAACTTGCGCAATAAATCCTGCGCAACTGAAAGCTTTTCTAGCCAACAATTATGGGGGCTCCCAGCACACAAAGTTGACTTTAGTTTTTGGAGAAGAATAGAACAATCCTCAATTTTAAAACTGTCATCTTCAAAATAAATTCTTCAAAACAAAGGTTTGACTAGACATAAAACTGAACCTTACTCTGAAGAACTGACCCAGCATCGGAGAAACGTTAACAGTAATTGAAAGCAATCTTCTCTTCAATTATGCCCTTAGATAGTGAAATTTTCTCCTCAGGTTTCGTTCAAACTGACCAAATCTTTTCTTCAACTTTAAAATACTCAATCTTCAATCCTCAGTAAAATAAGCAGGGAGCCCCATTATTGTGATTTTTTCATAGATTAAACATGAAATAAAACTTTTGGGGAGGATTTTCCTGTTGCCCACCTTTTTGAGTAAATACTGGACGACTTTTAGTTGGTTAGCTGCAGTAGCTATGTGTAGAAGAGTCTTCTGTCTGGAGTCGACATGACCTGCTGATATTTTACCGCTGTACAGAAAGTAATGCACGACTTCTGTATATCCGTTATTGACAGCATCTACTAATCTATTATAGTTGACCTCTGCCTTGTCTCTGTGTTTGGTTAAATGTTCTGTGGAAGTTACTGGCGTTGAGTCTGAAACCTGCTTGTAGAAGTCTATGACGGCCACCCATACATTGATGAGCATAAAAGACCTAGTGGCTAGAATCAGTTGGACATGATTTTTATCTTTTGTCGAAAGTTTTACATCGGATAGAATATTGCGATACTCCAAAGCTCTCTCTGACGTAAAGATATCCAAATAGTCTAGAAACAGATATACGCTAGCGGAGCCTGTCAACTTTTTAGGGTATTCCCTCAACAAAGCTGATAGCAGGTCCATGATATCTTTAGTTCGAACTTTGCCTTTTTCTTGCCCTGCTCTGAATGCCAAGGTCATTTCGTCTAATAATATTGACACCTCAAGGCCAACTATCTCGGATCTTCGTTCCATTCCAAATTCAGTAATCCAGAATTGAGCAAATCCCACAAAATTCGAGTCAGTACACCATGTTGTTAGATCCTTGAGGTTTTGATTGGATCTTTCTAACCAATCAGCTACAGTTGCTTCATCTATGAATTCTATTATGTCGGAGAAATCTGTCCTTATTGTTTCTGTAGAGGCTGACAATAGTGAGTCACCACTGCTAAAATGGAAACTAGAGGTTATTACATGTTTTGGGATGTACAGGCTGGGCATGCATTATCTTCATGGATTTTATGATCCTAAACGTCATTAAAGGAATTATAAAGGAAATATTATAACTGAATTATAAAGAACAACACAAGTTTATCACAGGTTAGATTTGGTTACAATTCAGTGAACTTATACCAATGTGTATTGCCTTTTAATAAAACAGAGAAAGCAATGAAAGAAAAGCAATACACATTGGTATAAGTTCACTGAATTGTAACCAAATCAAGCCGGTGATAAACTTGTGTTGTTCCATATAATTCATTTATGTTGTGTAGTTACTGTCTCGAAAAGAAGTCTGAAACAGTACATTTCTGCACTCATTGCCCATATTTACATCGGAGTACACCCATGTTAACTTGACTCACCTGCTACTCTCGGTTCTAAAGCCGAGTCCATTCATAAACTGACTTGATTCTCCGACTGCAGGAAGGGGTTTGGCTTTGGGGAATGGATGTAACTCCGTGACAGGAGAGGTTGCATTTTGCATTGCACCTTGAACTCTGCTGGCTGCATTGTAACCTCTAGGCTTCTTTCTCTTTTTCTTTCGCCTACCCAGGCCACTGTCTGCTGAGGATGGGGGTGTGGGTGTTTGACCATCTGGAGAATAACAATTGTATCATATTATAGCCTATATTTAGGGCAAACGTGGTTATCTTTACTCATACTTGTTTGCTATACTCTTTATGTGTTGAATTCAAATTGGCATAGATTGGAGTAAAAATTTTTGTTAATAGCTACCTGCTGATCGGCTTATATGTTGGTTGCTGCTTTCAAGTTTTGAGGCGCTACCTGAGAGATCCAAAGACTCGAAAGGAGTGATCATCCCAGCCCGTCCATCATCACTCTCGCTGTCACTGTCTCTGCAAGAAAACAGAGATGACATATTATTATTCTTCCAGGGATGTGAGGTTATTAGAAGGAATGCTAGATGGCCATGGTGGAGGAGCAACTCCAAAAGTAAAAGTATACCAAACAAGAGATGGCGTTTATAGATCTCATCTCCATGTCCAGAATCTACAGAGCTGTTTGTTTTAAGCTTTCACAACAATCCAGATGAAATTGTGAATTCATCCACATACCTGACTCCTGATGTACAAAGTCAGAAACTGTTTATATCTCAGAAAGCTTCTAATAAGAAAAATGTCTCACGAAGTTGAATTGAATAGGAAAAATTTGATTTTGGTACATCATTGTATCGTGTTGATTTAAATGTTGCCATTATAAACGTCCAACCTTTTGTATTGTATTGTCAGGAAAGAGTCTCTCATAACTGTTATGAGAATGCATAATATTCACCTGTATGTTAAGCGAGAGACAACCACAAGCTCGCGCAGGTCTTTGACTCCTCTACTCATGCTGTATCATCAAGCTCTCAAGACCACGTCAACACCGCCATTGTGACTGTCAGACAATAATAGATGTTTAATTCCAGATAAAACAGTTGCCATGTGAAAGACACCTGATAACTAAAATGATAAAGGTCATAGGTGACAAAAAAGATCTGAGTTAAAGAATCATCTCCTTGCTGAAACCAAGGAGTAACAGGGGAGTCCCCTGTTACTCCTTGCTGAAACCAGTCTTTCAAAACTCCCTGCTTAGACTCTCTCCTCAAAACCATAGTTTCACTACAGGTTTGAATGAAGATAGAGCTATATCTGGGTCTCAGGGGCCTACAAGCATGTCATCTGGAGGTTTCAAGCAGCTAGTACATATGCATGGAGTGGTTATTATAGGTTGTTGGAGCCTGTCTTGACAAAGTACAAAAAGCCATGTATTGTAAGTCCAAGGGGCACATGAGGCTAGGGTTGTTGATCAGTTGATTACATTGAAATGAGGCAAAGTGAATGCTGTTCAGGAGGGTCATTGTATAAGCAATATATAACACCCTTTTGAGCTTTGACGATTCTGATGGTTAAGTTTTTGAACCGTGGTAACTCACTTTTATTACTTTTGGAGGTTCACTTACCATAAAACAATTTTCTGCTGCCTATCAACCAAATGCTAACACCAGAGGGCGTTATTTTGAGAAGGCTGTTCAGCACTGACTAAAATATTCTATCCAAAAAAGATATTAAATAATGTCAAATAAGAAATGTTGAGATATTAAATCCTCAATACACAGACTAAACAGGATGGTTTGATGTATTAAAAATATCAGAGTTAATCAATTCAATAGCTATGATGAAAATATTGTGAAATTTTGTAAAGTTCTTCAAGATATTTATTATTATATTGAAAATTATTTGGGTCATTACATGGGAGACAACTTTACTCATTTACCCATTGTTTTCAATTTTTGAAGAGAGAAAGAAGAAAGCACCTGCCAACACCTGCTCAAATTTATTTTCATCGCTGAGCAATAGAGTGTGTTGGGGTTGAATATCAGTTGTTGAGTTACATATCCTGAGGTAACTGCAGCAAAGAAATACTCAACATAGAGTGAACCTAGAGAAGGCTTAGCTTGATTGAGTTGCTTGACAGGTAGTGAGGTAGGTGAGGAGATAAGATATATATATATATATATATATTTAATTTTATATTATATATTGAAATGAAATGATATACATAACATAGCTTGCTGATGGATGCTGGGCAGAGTGACTCACTCACAGCAGCCACTTGACTTACATGAGATTGCAGACAATACTATCAATATCATCAACACTGGGAACACTGACAACATAATTACTGATTCTTCCAAGTCTCTCCACTTACTATACACACACTCACACTGCAGCCTGTGATCTTCACTGCTGTGATCTTTCCATAAATTCTGCTCTACCTACTACTACTAGGCTATGTAGAGAGGATAATCTAATGTAACATGCGGGGAGAGGAGACACAGCTGAGCTAGTGGTAGTTAGTTAGGTTATGAGCCTTTTTTGAGAAAGAAGTCATACTGAGGATTGTAGTCATGTCATATTACACCCCCCCCCCCCCGCTGTTACTGCGGGCGTAATTATTGCAGGGGACTTTGTCTGGATATCACAGCTTACTTATGAGCATCTGGAGCACACACAGGCACACCAAATTCTCCTTGTCATTTAAAAAAATAATTTTGGGATTGGGATATTTGGGGGTCCTTCAATTAAAAAACTCTTAAGATCACTATATGATTGCATACTGCTGAGCAGGGAGTATGTGCTGGGTGCGCGAGATCTGCTAGGACTGTCTTGCTCCCAAATCGCTCACTCGCTGGCGGAATCAATCGCATTATGAGTGAACTATTTGGGAATGAATTCGTCTAACAGAAAGACCAAATGATGCCTAGGATGAGGCCAGCCATATAGTTTTTCATAGAAAGAGTACTGGTAGCAAAAATCACTCGTTCTCGTCAATCCATGTAGTAGTGGTAAGATGAAATACACCATGTATTGAGATGATATTGGAATACTATTCAAATTAATATGCCCATTTGAGGGCATAGGCATCTGGAGTTACAAGTATGCATAATTTGCCCATGTCCATGATACTGGACATGGGCAAATTATGCATACTTGTAACTCCAGATGCCTATGTTTGAGGGCTTGTCTTAGGGATTCATGGTTTGCTGTAGGAGTCTTTATGACAGTCTATATCTTTAGGATGTCAACGCTATTGCAACTATACCGAATATATATTTTATCTGCTGCTATAGAATTTGCGAATATCTTTGTTTATTGTTTGACAGAAATTATGGATGGTTCAGAATCCATGAGGTCTGGTCGTAGTGAGCGAAGTCACAGAAGCCATCATAGTCATCATAGACATCATAATCACAGTACTAGAGAACACAGTGATTCACATAGACATCACAGAAAACACAGACATAGAAATGGTGGCCATGATTCATCACGACTCCCAGATGAGAATAGATCTGTGTCTATTAGACTTCCCACAAACGATGATACTCAACACCTCACAAAACATGATCAAGTCGAGGTACAGATATTACCCCAGGTTGGTTTTTGGAACACTCATTATTTGTACTGCATGTAATTAACAATGATTTATTCTGAATTTCTGACATTAATCTTTAATCCCCACCAAACAGTTACATGTATGTTTGAAATGCAGCATTTTGTTGGTATTGGAACATGCAGGGTGGTCTATTGGATATTGAGGTGTCATAAAGTGATAATCTTTTGACATGTTTATTGTTGCCTTTGAAAGCTATCAATGACTGTGATGGTTTTATTGAATGGCTTTGCAGTGTAACCCTGGCTAGACCCACAATCGATAGAACTATGGCACACAGCTGCTTGCCCGATCATAAGCCCAGTAAATCTTCTTTCCCACATTAGTTTATGATCCGTAAATTTGTTAGCAAAACCAGCAGGCCACTATTATATACTTGTTGTGGGAAGTTTTGTAGTATCGATACTTTTGCCTTTAGTTTTTAGTTCCTAACCAAACATTGTGGACTGCAGTTCAAATAGCAGATGTTTTCTTTTAATCTATAACTGAGCTAAAAAGGCCCTTCTCTAAAAGAACAACGTTCTATCATCTTTGATCAAGATGAATTTGAATTGGCTATTTGTCGGATATAAGAAGCCTTTTGTTGTAAATAATTCGCTGAGTTTCCAGTGTGATTTTCTTTGCTGATAACAGTCTTTGATTATGGCCATTTATTGAGGTTATATCGCTGATTAATTTGAACACTTTATAGTCGATGCTCTTAATTTAACGCTGAGCAGATTTCAAGCTGAGTCTGAAATGGCAAATAACTTTACCTGTGGCAATCAGTACCTTTTCATTTACTCCAGTGTGTAAAATTAATCACCAGTGCTTACTCGTAAACCACTAATGAGTCATAATACATAGACCCGCCCAGCTGCCTGCCTGGGGCATCAATCTTAGGCTCCAACCATAGACTTAATATACTAGTATATTAAGTCTATGGCTCCAAAGTTCTCCATAATGTGGCATGTTTGTGTTTGTCTCTGCATGAGACTTTTAACATTGAAAATGAATCAAATATCAAGCTTCATGTTGTTGAAACGTTTTGCCCAGCTCATTCAATCACCGATATAACACTACTGCAAGAAAGGCAGCAATTTACTAATAACTGCAACAGTTACAGCATTCAAAATTTTGATTGAACCAAGATGGTATTGTTATGTAATTGTAACTATGACAAGGCCTACATAGAAAAGAGTAGAAAATCAAAAAACTATGATATATCAAATGCTTTCCTATTGCATTATGATACATCTAATGCAGTATGTTTCCTGATGGCTCAGCTATCACTGAGATGTGAAGTGTAACGAGTTGTTTTTTCTTATGTTTACAGGATGACAACTGGCCCGACAACACCACAGCTGTCACCAGTGAGACCGGCTGGAGCGATGCCGACGATATCAAAATGTCCACCAGTGAAGCCATGGAGAACTCAGTCGGCCTAACATGCTCGCGGTATACCGGTGCAGTGTTTACTGGATTCCTGGCAACCCTGGCTTTCCTTTCACCTATAGCAATGGTTACGGTGCCGCAAGCCGTACCAAGTATCGAAGCTAAACTCAGTGACTCCTCGTGCGATACGGACTGTGAGGGCTATTTGATCAGCTTTGCGTTTAAACTGCTCATACTCATCATAGGCAGTTGGGCGCTGTTTGTGAGGCGACCAAAGGCCAACTTGCCGAGAGTCTTTGCATTCCGAGCTTTAGTAATATTCTTACTGTTTCTGCTTAGCTTTGCCTATTGGCTATTCTACTCATATAGAATTCTATCTAACACTACAACTGATGGAAAAATCAGCAGCAGCTACACGGCGGTCGTCTTGTTTTCGTCGAGTATGGTCGACGCTCTCATATTCGTACACTATATCGCCGTAATTCTGGTGGAGATTAGGCAGCTACAGACAATGTATTGTGTCAAAATTATTCGGTCACCTGACGGCGAGACTAAAACTTACAACATCGGGGATATGAGTATCCAGCGGGCATCGGTGTGCTGTCTGGAGTGGTACTACAGAGATTTCAGCGTATACAACCCCTACCTGGAGAACGCTATCCATCGTAAATCTAACAAAGCCACTCAGGTAAGGGTATTATATATTGATATGAATTTATAAAAATACATAGCATGGCTATTTGTGGAGATATGCCATCAGAATAAAGCTTTGTGTCAGGATCTTACTTAATAAAGCTGTAAATATGTCAGCTATTCTAGATTCTGAACTTGTGGGCCAATCAAAGATGAGAAATTCAGTCCAGCAACCATGCATGAATAGCATAATGCTTGCTCAGGGTCAGATATGTACCCCTCATCCATAAAATATATATCAGTGGTATTAAAGATCCGATTTTGGGCCACTAGCGGTGTCTATTTTCGGCTCACTTTTTTGCCTGAAGGCATGACTTGTATTTACTATGTGTTACAATCATTTCTGTGGGTCCCATCTTAAAACCCAAGCTTATTTTGTTCCCAGCATCTCAGCAGGGGTTGCTTTGAGGTCTCTTAGGGACTGCCCGAGTCTAGGCACGATTACCCTTACTGCCACAAACAATTTTGTCATCAAAATCTCGCTTTCTCTCTGAATGCAGAATCAATAATTTGGCTCAAGTTTTGAGTGGCTTCACACATGTTTGTTTATTGACTGAGTGAGCAGTTACTATTTACCACCATCCACTAAGTAACAGCCACTCTTCTCAATTTATTATTCCGCCCACAAAACCAAGCGTGATAAATGAATTGAAGTTTAGGCTGTTTGTCCTTTTGTTAATTCGGAGGCGCTAAACTCATTCATAGATCAAAGCAAATAGCCTCTTTGTTATCTGCTAGCTTGAAGTGTATGATTAGTTAACATGCTTGTACGAAAATTAGTCTGCACTGAGAATTTATAACCTTCAATCCCCCACTACACTGGAGGCAAGATGGGATTTTCTGGGTTTTAATTATAAGCTAGCATGAAAAGCTGGCTATCAATGTCTCCTTTGAGTAAAACTACAGCAAGGCCGAATTTGATTAAAATTTATCAACAAATCTCCTACAATCTCATGATTTTGTGCCTAGTAGTCTGTACAGGCTGTTTTTGTGTATAAGTTGCAATTTTGAATGTTAGTTATAAACTTGAACCAAATCCTAAGTTCTTTTTTTATTATCAGTTTCAAATGACAATCTGCATCGCAATGCCCTCCAATCCATGTTAGCTATTATGCCTATTGTTTAATGCCACTTGGTCAGAGATTTAGAAGACAATGCATCATTCTCACTGCTTCACCCTCGCTGCCCCTAGAGAGTGATACTCACTTACATTTCACTTACATTACTTTGTGATGTTGACCTGTTCATGTTTTGTTACAGTCCAACATGTCAGCTACTAAGTTCAAAGTATACGATGTGGACGGGCCGCTGGGAGGCCCAGCCGGTGGAGATGGTGTTGATCAGAAATCAAAGGCTATATTTGCTGCTGCCGCCAGAAGACGCGATGCCGGCCATAATGAGAGGTGAACCTTAGTGACCTCATATTAGCCGTGTACCCAAATCCTTGCATATAACAATCACTCATGGGTCTGGTCTTGCATACAACTAATTTAAGAAATAGGTTGCCTAATATGAGAATGTCATCCTGTTCAACACTTTGGGTTTCTCATTTCTTAACTCATTAGTTCTGTAGCCTTGTCAACACTTGAGTAGAGTGAAATAATGAGGGAATATCTAAAGTACAGCTTATGCAGTCTGCTTGCAGCAAGCTTTCCCTCAGTCAGCGCTACCTACTAGTTACACTGGCCATAATACGATTGTCACAACAAACATCTGCTTTTTTTGAGTTTTCACCCCTGAACAAATAGTGTAAATGTAGTCGAGGGTGCATGCCTGCCTCCACCTATTCCATCCATATAGACAAGGTACATCAAGTCTGACTAGGACAAGAAAGATGAGTAGATCATAGCCCTAACAGTTCACATAAGAAACACTCTGGTATGGCTCAAGTGATGTACAAGCTAGTCGTTGTGTTTTACAAAGTTGAGAGTTGAGAGTAATTATTCATTTTGGGAATTTGATCTGTTGATGTAGGTACTACGAGGAGCAGGAATACGAGAGGAGAGTGGCTAAGAGAAGAACCAGACTAATCACAGCAGCTGAAGAATCATTTACTCATATCAAACGTCTCCGTGAGGAAGCAGGTAAGATCAAACTTTAAACTGTCTGCTCCATGTGGAGGGTTCTCGAGCTGTTTAGTGGGGGGTAGGGCACAAGAGACACGCCATGTCTCGGTGGGTGGGGTCGCCAGTGAAGCACAAGCAGCTGTTTTTCACTCTCATTTGAACACCTTTGTCAGCTTGACTAGCAGATAATAATGGAGAAAACGAAAGTCCGAATGTCATTTGGAATTCTATCACACATTTCACACATTGGGGGCCAAAAAGTGAGGCTTCGTTTTTAAGTCAGACAAAATATGACATTTCACTGCTTTGCTTTCAGAATAGACATTTCTTATCGGTAGCTTTAGGACTTACTAACATCAAATTTTGAGGGTCCTTAACTCGGGCACTCAAAACCTCTCTCAACCAGTCAATACCAATATTGTCTCTGGAAGGAGGCAAATCTGACAAGTGTTCCACTATAAATATGTATATGTGATGGTGCAGTTGATGCTTCATGTCATATGTAATGGGAATTTATTGATGTGGTAAACTTAAATATACCTCGTCCTTCCTTTTATTTGTGAAAGGCTTTCAGCTCGTTGACTGTACTGTTGACTGTACTTTGAGCGCTTTCCGGCACTCTTGTTTCTGCCTCTACGCCGATGGTTAAGTTAGGTCATTGTTATTGTAAATTTTAATTCCACACTGATGGATAATATAAGTAAATCCCCTTCAAGATCTTAATTAATGGCTGTTAAATCACTTCTGATTATCCATAGACAACATGCACTCTAACATTTAGATATGAGTGTATTGTATTAGTTAAACGGCAGACCGATGTACAGGGAGTAGTTGCTCTTTTTCACCCAAGGCAATCATTCTAAAAGGGTGGATTGATCAATATCGACATCATAGACAATCATGATGTCCACAGTGCTATGGGTATTTTAATTTTTCATGATCTTACACATGATGTAGGAGCTCCTTTGTCTTCCAATTGGTTTAATTGGTGTGACAGTCCCTCCTCGGTACATGGCTTAGTGCTGTCAAATGGTATTGGTCAGTATTAGTAAAAAAGGGACATCCTAATCACTTGGCGATATAGGCAGTGTTGTTGATGATCAGTAAAAACCATAGTTACAGTGTAATTTATTGCCTTCCTTATCCATACACGCATCTAATGTTATATGATCTGGTGTAAACATCTGCAAGCATCTCAGAATTTTATCTCTACAGTACATAGGTAGATATCTAGTTGCAGCTCATAGAAAACACATTATTTGTATAATAGAATGAGGCGGTTGACATCACCCCCTTGTTTGATGTGTCTCGTTCACCCTGAGGGATCATTTTTTGAAACTGATCCCAAACAATTTCAGGCATGCTTCGAATGGCTTCGGTTTTTGCTAGAAGAAACAAGTTAGTTTTCGAACGTAACCACTGTAGGTAGACTTAGTCCGGCTTGTAATAGAGACCGTCTGAACCTAATCCTCTATCATCACAAGCCAGTCGGCGTAAGATAATTACCACCTCAAGTTGTGTGGCTAGCTACTGATCAAATTTAGCTAAATACTAGGTAGGGTAATGGATAATTGCTATTATGAAGTAGATATTTCTTTTATCTCAGATAGGGTTTTATGGCACCTGTGATCTAATTATCAGTTTCTGTGCGACATCTCAGTCTTGAAGACTAGAGGCTTGGGTACAATAGTCAGTATGATTGGTAGCAATGTAGCAACAACCCTCTTTTAAAAGGAGATCAAGTATTTTATCGCTTGACCTGCCCGCAAACAGATAGCAAACTGGCGCAGAAATTGCGGCCTTGCCAATAAGGCAACAAATTTTGCCGCCCATGCTTTGGGATGTGGCATGTGATAAGAACATCTGATTTTAATCAACCAATTTAATCTTGAAACTGCTACCTGTGCAACTTCTCCTTTCTTGCTTCGCTCAGTCGACTTACAAACTTAACTACTCGACTATTCAGGTTCTAGCATGAAGAATAATGCAAACATTATTAAATCATGGTTGGGTTGTGGTAAACCAAACACTTCATCGCTATAAATTGATGTAGATCCATCCATTAGGTAATCTGCCATCTCCTGACAGAAAATGGTCATCAGCGTTTAAATTATCACTGTTTTTTGCTATCGATGCATGAGAATTTATTCACAATTTTTAAATGTGAAAATTTCTCATGATTGATGATGACATCAGTGTTCCTTGGCAGTATTATACAAAGCTTTGCCAAATAAAATAAAGATTTTATGATATGATATGTTTGATTGTAGGACCGGCCATACCGATGGACTCACAGGAGGCGGCTCAGGCTATTTTCCCTTCTATGGCTCGAGCTCTACAGAAGTTCCTGAGAATAACGAGACAGCAGCCTGCCTATCCTATGGATATCATACTAGACCACCTGTCCAGGTGTGTCAGCCATGACATGTCACCTAAAGCCTTCCTAGAGGAATTCCTCACACCAGGTATATAACACATATTCTGAGTGCAGGTAATGGTACTGTCTAGAATTTATTTGACAGTCAACCATAGCTTGCATTGATCAATTTAATACCAGGGATTCACGGGAAAACCCATAGCCTTAAAAATGAAAAGCCTTCCTAGAGGAATTTCTCACACCAGGAGAAATTATATTTAAATACATAAAATATAATGCATTTAATATATCTGACTACTTCAAGTTGACTTGAAGACCACCATAGCTTCTTCAAGAAAGATCCTCCAGTTTGCCTTTAATGCTTCGGGTTACTGATTTAATCCCAGAGAGAGGGGGAAAGTAATACCTTGTTACATGGTACATGGTGCTTTACAGTGACTTTAGCAAAAGGAATGGGCAGTCCACTGTTGCGTGTTGTTTTGTACGGAGTTTAATGTATGGTGAGCCGTAATGTAAGACTGTGAACTTTAATATCCTTCCCAACAATCTAACTTTGTGATGATTTTTATAGGAATTGTGATCAACCACCCTAAGCAGAGCCAGGATGCCGAGGCTTGGTCCCTGGTCAGTGACAGCTTCATATCCCGAGGTATCGATGCTGGCACTCAGTTTGTACTGAAAAAGTCTGATATATCACTGCTCTGCGTTGTCAAGAGGATGCCATACTTCAATATATCTGAGCATGTACTCGAATCAAAAGACAATAGATTTGTGCTGAGGTTAAACTCGGAGACCTCCGTATAAAAAAGAAACAATCTCAGTTAGGTAATTTTGTGTCTTGCTGGTATGTATGTATAAGGTCTTGAATCGCAAGCGGCGATAAGGTGTGGACTCCTACTCAAAAACAGGCTTACAAGTTTTTAATTATGAATTTCTATCCATTAGAACTACTTACACTCTTTTTGGTATTATCCAATCCTCTTCACTTCTCTTTACTATGCATGAAAAATCTCTGGGTATTTAAAAATTAAAGTTACCCTCTCTCTGACAATATTACACAAAGAGGAGACAACTCTGGTTTGTATTATGATCTAAGACTAAACTAAATTATTGGACAATATTTGTCTATCCTTTACTACTTCTCTCCAAACGCACTTTAGCTAGTAACTGTATTCCTACATACTATCGCTGTAATAGTATCTCTTATAGCAAGATGAGTTGGACGGCTTAATTATTAATTTTTTAACTTGTTTTTATAGAATTTTAGACCTGATTAAACATTCTTTTTTTTGTACTACGTTTACACAACTTCTGTTCAACTTCATGTATTTTGGATTTTTTGTCTGTACTTGGAGATATTGGTTAATTATTACTGGCACTCTGTATTGCCCTATAGTATGTGCTTTCTCTTTTTTCTGTATAAATATTGATAGCAATTCAATCTTCACAGAAGAATACTATCCACATCAAACAAATTGCATTTTTATCTTGTTCAATGTACATTATAATTTGTATTGTATATAGAAAAGAAAATAAATATACAAGTTCACCATGTAAATTTAGATTTGTTTGATAAATTTGCCAGTATCTGTACAAATATGCCAAAGAAATAAATTATAGCTATAGAGTAATGTACAATAATAATACTAATCACCTTAACCGAAAGTTGTAAGACTCTATGGGCCAAAAAATATGCATGATAACTTTTGAAAAATCTTATACCCGATCAATTTTTAACCGAGACTAACTCGGCAGCATTGAACTATGTACACTGGGATTATTTACAAGGTTAACATTGCATTTTATAAAATAATATCCATGTAAAATAGAAAACATACAACGCTTACAAACTTATGAGTTTACAATAAAAAATAGGGGGGTGTGTTCATTCTAACCTTAATAATTCTTCAATGAATAGAGCAATGAAATGGAATATGCAGAGTTGTGAGTGGATATGTGGCCAGAGAATAACGTGAAGTCAATGTGCACTAGAAACTCTATTTAGCAACATTGTGATCCTAAATCTACAAGTTCAATATTGTGAGAGAACAGACTTAGTATCAGGACCTAATTCTAAGAGAGGGCAGCCGTGATACCAATCATGACCAATCCATAGCTCTGAGGCTACACAGTAATCAACTTTTATCACATTATTCTCTGACCTCGCATCGCTTCATTTCAAAAATATCAAAAAATATAAACCAGTTAAGTTATAGCAGCAGGTGTCGCTGTACGTACAGTCAATATCACCTTACCGAGTTCTCAGTTATGACTTTATGTATTAATTTGGGTAGAGTTTGTATTCCTTCCTTATCTATCTGTTGTAATGAGAGGGATGGCAGCACTAGTTTCAGCAGTATTACCAGCTTGCGCTGAAGAGATCTGACCGTGTTTTTACCCGCACGACACAGTCTGACCTCGATCTTATTCTTTGGCTCTCTGCCCGAATCAGACAAACTGTGCATGCATCGAGTTGATGAGTCCTGATTCTCAAGGCTGGTGATGATGTACTCTAACAGTCCATCGATATCCTCAGTTTCAGGGCAAAAGTTACCACCACACCGTAAATCAGGGAACAATGAGTGAACGAGATCTAAGGCTCTGCGACGCAGGTAACACAAGTATAATTGATTCTGTTTAAATCTGGCTCTATAAGGCGCACTCTGATCAGTTCTGCCTGAGAATTGTGAGATAAGTTCTGATTTGTAAAACAGGGAGCTGTCATCAACCGGTGCTGGCATTTCAGGCTCAGACTCAACTTGCTTACCGATTCTACGCATAAAGCTCTTTGGCCCAATTCTTGGTTTTTTAGCTTTAGCTTTCCGGGCAGCTTTTTCAAGTTCTTTTTGTTTTTTCATCATTTTCTCCATCATCTCAGCCTTAGTGGGAGCGTGTATTCTGCGATCATGTGTGACTGGTACAGGCTTCTGCATGTGTTTGGGAGCAGCGCTTGATGGATGGCTCGGAGTTTGAGATGGGTAGGCAGGAGTTGGCGGTGCGTACATTGGTGTCTCTGGTCTGTATGCAGGTGTGGCGGGTACCGTGTATGCTGGAGTTGCAGACGGATGCTCTGGTGTACTTGGTGCTGTAGGATAGGCCGGTGTTGGCGGCACTTGACTAGGTGTAGGGAAGGAGGGATAGTTTGGCGTTCTAGCACTCTGCCTGCGAGGAGGCCTGCCACTTGGTTTACGTACTTTCGGCGCTTTCTTCACCTTATTACCAGTAGCCTGTTTCAGAAGAGCACGAGGTATAGATAAGCACATGGATGGGGAGTCTAAATCTAGGTGGCTACCCACTTCATTGCTTGGTTTATGTACTTCTCTCGGCATATCACCGTTAGCCTTATGTGCGGGACTAACATGATTAGGAGTTGTCTTCTTTGCGTATTCAGGAGAGGTTTTAATCTGTCTGCTGGCCCGCTTGCTAGGTACTTTTGGAGATTCAATTTCTTTGATGATATCTTCTGCTCTTTTGATCTTCTTTGTGATAGGTGGGGACAACACCAGCTCATGATTGGCTGCGGGACTGGTGGTGTTCGATGGTATGTGTTGAGGTGTTTTACTATTACTTCTTCGTTTGGGTTTACGGTTTGGTGAGGACAAGATAGGCTCTGGCTCTGCTTGGGGAGTTGGTGAAGGTATGGATGAGACCTCTTCACTCTCATGGCCGACATCATTGATGACCGGCATTCTCTCTGGCGACTGAGACACAGCTTTGATGGGTGAAAGTTGTTTAATAGGTGATGCTGCTTTTACAGGAGAGAGTGGCTTTACATTTACAGGAGACATCAGCAGTTTAGTAGGGGATGCATATGGTGGTTGAGCAGGTGTCATAGCAACAGCATAAGGTATGCTTGGACCTCTCTCCATCGTATCTCCAAGTACCGGTGCTGCCTCTGGTATTGGGTCTTGAGGCTCCTCATCAGTGAATCCGCTGACATCAGACATCTCCGAGTCATACTCTTCACTATAATCACTACTTCCTGTTGACTCCTCCATCACGTCGCTGTCTGTTCGTAATGGTACTGGATTTTTAGCTCTCTGCATGGCATCCGCAAATGGATTAGACGACAACTTAGTATCAGCAGGCTCTGCATATTGTTCAAAAGCAGCTTTCTTCTTCTGCTGTGATTCTTTTGTCGCCAACATCCGTCTGATCTTGATTTTACTACCAAACACAGGCTCTTGACTGACTTCACCATTGCGTTGAGTGGGAGGAATAGAACTAGTAGCTGTGAATGGTCGATTTATGCTGAGAGATCCTGAATTACCAAAGCTTGTTGAGCCGAATTTGGGTGCAGTAGGTTTACCAAATGTCCTGTTTGGTGCAGCTCCAAAGCTAGGAGCTGGTGGCTTAGGAGGAACAAAGGTGGGCTGTCCAAATGTAGAAGCCACTGATTTCGGAGGTACATAAGGCTGCTGGCCAAATGCTGGGGCACTGCTTCCGAACCCTGATGGCTTTGTTTGAGTTCCGAAAGTTGATGAGTGACCAAATGTTGACTTAGCTGGAAAGTGTGGAGTTTTGAAAACGCTTCCATTTAGGTTTCCACTGGCAGAAGGCCAACTAGAGCCAAGCTGTTTAGATCCAAATGCTGATGAGTTGCTTTGAAATGTTGGAAAGTTATTGTTTGTTGCTGGTTTCGTATTGAACAGAGTTGTAGTAGAGTTTGTCATAAAGTTTGAAGAAGTCGGGAGAGCTGGTTTTGGAGGTTCTAACTTCATGGCGCCTAATCCGCCGCTGGGGTGTGGCGAGAAACTACCAGGTGTATGAGAAGGCGAACCAAATGTTGCTTTGGCATGAGCGAGTATATTACTCAAACCACCTGCATGTCCAAATGCGCTAGGTTTAGCAAAGTTTGTCTTGGATAAAAAGTCTGTTGAGTCTAGACTCGGCTGAGTTTTTGAGCTTCCCCATTGCATGGTGTGTCCAAACTCTAGGCGTGGTTTCATTAGCAGTCCTGAGTCTAGGTTAATCTTGGGTTGCGTTGTAGTAATTGTGCTGTCATTATGGCGTATAACTAGCGTAGGCATTTTCAGAATAGCGCTGCCATTACGTAACAAGTCTTCTTCATCCATATCAGAGTTGCCTTTCCCTGCAACAAGAGCACACAAAATTAAATCATTCCAATTTCACAACGATGATTTATTTAGATGATTTTGTGGTAAACCTCCAACGGTGAAGCTCGGGTCGCTCATATTTTCAAACCATCTGTATTTAAATTTTATTCAATAAGAGCAGAGCTCCAATTTTCTCTCTGAAAGTTAACTTTATCGCATGGAGGATTACATATTTTAAATATTTGTGACCAGTCTAACTACCAAATAACATATTTGATCAGATTTCTTATGTAGAAAATCAGATGAAATTTTGACGATATCTTTCTTACTATACACCACAGCCAGCCCTTAAAAGCGTTCGGGATGGCGATCGCCATCCCGAACGCTTTTAAGGGCTGGATGTGCTATACACTAGGTCTTATTTGACCGCCCTATTTAAAGGGACCCTTAAGACCAGGTGGCTTCTGTGGGGTAGTACCCTATACCATTGCCCGCCGTGGCCGGCTACTCTTAATCGAAGAGGCAGAGGGGATCTTTTTACTGTGTGCAAGCACGCGGTAGACCTCTTGTATTTATGGCCTGATCCGTTATCAGATATTTACCTGAGTCACTAGCATGAGAGCCAGGGTTGAGGTCGTCTGTACCACCGGCGCCTTGGTCGTATTGCATATCCATACTCATCTAAAAATATGAAATATTGTTGTTACGATAACTTGAGAAAAAAAAGGGTGTATGTGTGTACATTTACGTGTATGAGTGTATGAGTGTATTGGTACATTCATATTTATCATTTGAGGTGGGAAACATCAAGGATAGTGCTTGAATGTTTACAACATTTAAATGTAACTAATATTTGTGTCCGGAATTATAGTAGTTCATATAAAATGTAAAAAAAACTGCAATTCCTCTTCTCTGCCCTTGCTTTCTTAGGTCTAAAAATCAGTAGCTCAACTCGGAGATGAGCTAAGTAATTAAGGTCCTTGATTGTGGAAATTGGAAGCAGTTATCACCACATTGAATAGATTTTAGTATCAACAGATTAATTGGTCTGTTTTTATTTAATTTAAGCTATCACTAGAATCACAAATGATTTGTAACAATTTCACAAAGCACAGACTTATTGCTGCGTCCTAAGATAGCTTATAGAATCTGTCTGAAAAATCTGACCAATAAAAATTGCAGTATAAATGCAGCTTTGTAAGTATATGGATATGATATTTGCCACTGAAATGCTTCTGGAAAAAGTCAGTGGGTACCATTAACATTCTCAACAGAACAGATGAGGCTCCTAGTACCTCATTTTTGGCTTCAGCTTTTTTCAAATTCAAACTTGTAGCAGCTGCAGAAAAAAATCATGTGTATTTAATAAGGATGGTGAAATAAATTGACTAACCTTTCGCTTAAATTTGATCTTTAGGCCTTCACCTTCTTTCACACAAAACACATCATCTCTTGTCTCTGTAATATTTTTGCTGAAATGTCTCCTTATCCGTTCATGGGGTATCACTGTGAGAATAAAAGGTGAGTTGTGACATGCAATGTGAAAAACTCAATACTACCATTACAGAAGGGAAATAGATTTTCCTCATTGCTTCAAAAATCTTCAATGTTTTTTTAAACTTATTTTATAAAACTTGGACAATGCGCCAACACTCATTGAGTATTAAAAAGCCTGCGGAGTTTAAATTAAACATTATTTTGTAAAATCGCGCAGTGTAAATGGAAAAAAAGTTTCTACAGCTCCTTTTTTTCGAATTCAGGGTAATCTAGATCAAAGGTAGAGTGACCAAGCTCATGTCTTAGAAGGTATCGTGGTAGGTCTACAATCAACAATAGTGAAAGGCACCACCCACCACCAATTTTGACACTCAGGCTATTTATAATGCAACATGAAGTTTGTTTCAGTTCAATTGTAATAGAATATAGAGTAGATAACTCCTTATTTCATCATCTTGGATACAGGAAGTTTGAAAAGGAAGTAATATTTTGATGATTTATCTGTTTTGGAAAGGCATTGCATACTGAATTGGAGATAAAAGAAGAAAGCAATTTATAGACATAATAAAGGCAGATTAAGGGTGAGGAAATGACGGAACTTGATAATTTGGAGTGTCATTCTCCTAATTTCCCATCTAAAAATACAGGCAAAGCCAGGCGCCAACTGTCAGTCAGTTACTATGACAAAATGGTAGAGATATATATTATGTTTTCCGAAACACCGCCAACATGACATCCTATAGCAATTCCAGTAAACTCTCGCTAGAATCTTTAGCCATACCCTTCAGCTTGGACAAAGCAGGGTCATTTATTGATTATACAATTTACAAACTGTTAATTTTGTGTAAAAAACTCTTTGACTGTGTACGTTCCCTTAATATGTCTGATGCAATATCAAGATTTTCATGGTGTGCATCAATTTACTTGAATTCCTTGTGGTTGCAGCGACATTAACACTCAAATAGCAGTTTTCGAAATCAACAGTCTAATTTCTTGTCTGTTGATGATTTCCACCAATTCAAAAAACAAAATATTGCCTGGGCTCTTACCACTGGTGTCCTCATGAATAAGGAGCACGTGCATCTTAGCCTCATATAGGTGAAGAAAACTGGCAGAGCAATATGTACATTCATGATCACCCTCAAAGTGAGCATGAGAGCCATGATGACGCTTCAGCAGTGCCCTCGATTTGAACTCCTCATCGCAAACTGTACATGTGTATGGGTCTGCATTTCGTCTATGCCTTCTGCTGTGCTGTTGCAGCTCATTGATGCGTCTAAATGACTGTGGAATAAGAACATCCTATAGTTTAAAGTGGCAGATAAATATTTCTGGTAAGCTACATGCTGATCACCTCTTACTTGCTCACTTCAGCCATGAAATTATTTATGATTTAACAACAGGCAAAATGTCTGCAAGGAGACATTAAACTTACAACACATCTCATTGCGTCTTTGCATAGTGCTCTTGAATGAGCTCGGCAATCTCCATGTTCAGCAGCAAGAGTTGATGGTAAAGATATAAAACGTAGTCCAATAGCAGTTTGCATCTTACAAACACCAAACTGATGTGAAACCAAAAAAGGAACTGTATACTATCGGTTCTCTCTAAGACCTTCAACATTTAGGGGCAACAGAAATAATTTGAATGATTGACATCACTCACCTTTAGACAGCGCCTACAAACATACGGCCTGTGGGTATTGTGGACTCTGAATTTGTGATATTTGAGTAGGATACGTGTCTTGAATTCTTCCGGACAGGAGTCACAAGCATAGGAGGCTATTGGAGCGCTTGGTATTGGGGCACTTGGTACTGGTGCATGCTGCCAAGGTAAACTCGCCCCAGGAAACGAATGCCATGGCTGTGCCCCGGGAACAGATTGCCAGGGTACTCCGAATGACATGCTGTCAACCTTGTATGTAACTGTAGAGCGATTTTGTATCCATCTGTAAGAAGATAGGTAGGTATATATATATATATATATAGATATATCTTAGTGTGTAGATGGCTTATGATACCGGCCATGTAACGAATGTATGTAAAAGTAGCAATGTAATAAGCTAAACAT
Source organism: Membranipora membranacea (assembly GCA_914767715.1). Taxonomy (NCBI): domain Eukaryota; kingdom Metazoa; phylum Bryozoa; class Gymnolaemata; order Cheilostomatida; family Membraniporidae; genus Membranipora; species Membranipora membranacea. The sequence goes on from OU612066.1 coordinate 20,032,028, forward strand.
GCTCAGACTTAGATTAAATTTCCCCTTTTAAGTCTATGTATTAGATCTATAAACTTATACCAGGTGCAAATTATATGAGTGATTAATGCACAAAACATGAAACACAAGCAAAATAATACTGTACATTGAAATTACTTAGTTGACAACATCATATATATTCATCATTGCCAAATCTATATCTACATCTTAAGACAAGTCAACCTCAAGCATTATTGAGTGCATTGAGGGGTGACCTATGACATTTGGATCAAATCATTGAATCCTCTCTAGATTGAGGGAAGTATCTGTTTTCATCTACCCTTGGTTGGTGAGCCAGTGAGTAATTGTCATATATATTAATTATATATATATGTATTACAAACTACTACTACTCTACATACTAATAAGGGGCACTTGCAAGAACCTGCCACTCTACATTAATGCCTTTTACAACCTTTCTTTACTCACCAACATCACCATAAAGTGTAAGATGGATGTATTTGTTGCCCTCACGGATGAGTTAGCTGTCAATGGTCATTTGTGATATCCTTATTGGCAGTTATTAACCGCTGGAAAATTTAACTGTAGAAAGGATGCCATTTTGGATACAGTCCGGATATGGCGTTTTTGCACTTTTCCTACGCAAGGACATGGCCCCATCACACCTACGCAAAGACAAAAATGGCAGAACAACTCAAATGAGTATGTTGGCAATCATTGACTAATGTACTTCACAATACCACTTAACCGTCCAGACTCTAATAGCCTTCCCTCACTTCTAGGTGTACTCATGTTCCCTGTTCTTTCATGGAATCTGAATATTTGTTACACCTTTTAATTTAGAAGTTGTCCCATCATGGGCACTACTGTCAACAATCATTTTTGTTGTTGTATGATTCAGGTTGACCAACAACCAATTGAGGGTCAAGTGATAACAGGCTGATCTGAATCATGAAAAACAATAATAATTGACAGTTGCTTCCATCCTTCCATGGTATGTCAACTTCAAACTAAATTATCAATATTACGGACATACATCATTTCTGGTCTCCTTTGGCCACACCTTCACCAATGAGGGAGTTCATTGCCTCCACATAACACAGCCCTTTCATAAAAACAATAGCCGCAGACCTGACATGAGAAGTCAGCAGTGAATCTCTGATTCGAGAGGTAGTGAAACAGCGCTTGCATTTACGCCAAACTATGGTTTGGTATTATCGCCAGTGACACCATTACCATTTGATACACCAAATCCTGTTGCTTAGTGCATACTACTGATTTCAAGGCATAATCATACTCCTTATAGATTGTCTAGACAAGTTTTATGCTTGGACAGTGATATTACAACTTGGAGTGTGTCAATATACAGTCTTCCAGTTGTTTCCAATTTTGTATTTCACCAGTTTGGTCAACACTGTACAGTTAATTATTTACTTGATCATCGGCAAAAGAGTTGTTCTAATTATTTGTCGGAAAAATCGAGGCACGTAAACAACAATAACGAATCACAGAGAGAAATTATGTTCACACTTGAAAAAAACACATTCAATGATACTAAACTTTTAAAATATGATCCAACACTATATGTGTAGTTAAACACAGCACGAGCAGGTCCCTAGAATTTGATCAAGCAAAGGGTACCTTTATTTTGGCAAATGGGTGCTAGATACTTATAATCAGATATTATTCCCCAATACTCCTTAGGTAAACATTATCAGTTACATGCTGTTGGTTCATCAGTTATGTACATAGGATCAAGCTTGGCATACCCCTTTCAATACGCTATCATACGAAAAACATTAGCTTATTGAAAGAAGGCAACTTCCAAAATCGAAAATCCAACAAATTTTTTCATGTGAAAACTAATTTCTGGTAGACAAAAAATGTGATATTCAATGAAAAGTAATAAAAAAAGCTAATATCAGATTAACTATTTAAACAGAGATTGGATTATCTTGCACAATTTTAGTCAATAAGCTGCGGTAAAGAAGAAGCACAACATCACTGCCGTGCCCGTGTATGAGAACCATAGGCTGATATTGTATTTAATCAGTCAGTTTTGTTTGCAATAATGCATGTACATATAAGTATTCATATGATTATATTGTTGCATGCTATAAAGCAAGCAGATACAGTCAGTTTTCTGAAGCCTCAGTCACCTTGCCGATGAGGTGACCTAGCTTTTTTAGTTAGAAGTGTCAGTTTTCACATTTCATTTTTTAGAGCCAAGAGAAGGGAACTCCATCTCGTTGTCGACTCGAGGGGCCGAGCTCCCACCAGAGAATCCACGGCTGTTACCCCGGAATCCCCCACGGAATCCTCCTCCACGGCCGCTGCCACCACGATCTCCTCGACTGCCGCCTCCACCACCACGTCTCTCATCACGTCGTGGTCTGTCACTGTTGAATCTTCCTCCTCGCTCTCCTCCTCGTCCCCCACGCCCACGACCTCCAGGCCCACCACGGGGGCTACTCTCAGAGGCAAACTCTATCTTAATATTCAGCTTATCAAGGGCAGATCTGGTTCCTTCAGCCTGCAAATTTGAAGAAAAGACAATGAAGACAATGAAGCTATGAATCGGATTACGAACAAACTAAGTCTATATTAAAAGAAACGACATGATGTAGTGGTATGCAAACTACCTGAAGTCGGATCCACGTTTAAAAATTTTTTTTTTTGAGAATTCAGAGTTGTGTGGTATAATGATAGGAAGATGTAGTTTTACTATTATTTTCCGTAATGATATTTCAGAGCAAACATTTTTTGTCTATGCTAATGCCATGATAGTGGGGATTTGCAGCACCATTAGTCATTGTGATCTTAAAAAGGCTGATTCTTTATAGCCTGGGACTTTCCACAACTGTCATGATGTAGCATTGATGATTTCAGTGGAAACTTGGCCAGATTACCAACAAAAAGACTAAGTTCGAAAATTCTGGTAAAAAAACGAGATGGAAAAAAGCTAACTCATCAGCACTGCATTCTACACCATTGTGCAGGTAATACACAACATCATCCTAACATCAGCAATCAAGCTCTCTTTCACTAGTCAGCAGGGAACCCCTGAAGTACCTCGCAGACTATTACACAAATATCCAATGGAACACCATTGAAACGACAAGGTCTTTGTTTACTTTGTTATCACTCATAACACCTGATTAGTTTATCTTAATCCATCAGTTCGACTTTGAGATAAAGCCAAGGCAGTGTGGTAGCGAACAGAGAAGGCTTTCCCAACAGCATAATGTTTTTGGAAACCCAAGATGAAAACTAGGAAATGATCTAGCCCATGAATCAATGCCTGCATCATCTTTTAAATGTCCATGTAAGCATGCATCAGTCAGACAAGGGCTTGGAAAACCGATAAAGTATCAATAACTGTCGAACAAGCTTAGGTGAAGCGAAACACCTACATTAAAAGTATCATAGCTGAAAATTCAACAATCTCCTCCTCATGATACATTATTATTGATGCTCATTTACCAAGATAGTGTGTGAACAAGGCAACTTTAAGCACTTGCCAAAGAGTTAACAGCATCAGTCAACCACTTGATTTCGACTTTGATGAAATTGATTACAAAAAGGAGTTGCTTTCCCTTGGTCTGTTGCAAGATTCTTAGTCACAGCTGACTAAGACAATGCTGACTAAGATGACAATGTTGCTTTGCTGTGTCAACATATATAAATACTCATGATGGGAATTCAAGGGTTCAAGGAAACACCGCCCTTAGTATAGATAGAATATATAGCTCAATAAACACTCCTGATTGGTTATATCACAAGCATTGATTGATGATAATGGAATCATGGAATAGGTGCAGAATGTAAAAGCTAGATCATCTTAGGACATTATGTACCATACTATCCTTATCATCATCCAATGTCAATATTGAGAAAAGCCCAGATCCAAGACTTTGGGAAGAACATATTTTGCATGACGCACAATGACAGAGCAACAGACAAATGGAAAATCCTAACTACCTAGAAAAATTGAAGAGCTCGTAGAATTCCCAGACCTGAAAAAAATATACAGCAAAATATTCTTCTCTGGCCTTTCAGCATTGTTTCTATGACCCAAACAATAGAGTAAAACGTTTTCAACTGGTCATTCACATCCCTATTTTTCCACCCTTCCTCCTAAAACACCTACTATTCAGCCCCCCCCCATCATGTAGGCCTACACACCTTATGGCTCATCTCATCAGCCTCCTCTTCGAAGCTCTCATCAGTACTCTCTGTTCGTTTCCTCGGCTCAAGAGCGACAGTCTTCTTCCATTGGGTCTGATCCTCACCCTCGCCGGCTCTCCTCAACTTGAATTGTACAGGCTTAGCCTTGGCTCCTCTCTGGGCTGCCTTCCACTCATCCAGTGTCATCTCCTGGACCTCAGGCTCTGCTGGCTCGGCAGACTCACCCTCACTGTTATTAAAAGGAAGCATATCTATTAGGGGTGTATATTATTACTATTTGTTGTGAGACCTGGTGTGACAAGATTAGTATGACTGCGATTTGTAATTGGACCAACGGTGAGGTTAACCAGCAATGCTATTATATGGTGGTGGATACATAACATGGCTGTTTAGTCTCCAAATCCATATGCCATAAGGCATACAAAGAATGTATTTAGACCCAAGGGTACAAATGAAGAGACTACAAAGTTTAACTGTGGGAAAATCATTGATTATCAAGTGTCATGGTAACTTTGGCTTTCTAATCCTATTTTCCTTACACTGCCCTTCAGATAGTAAAAGGATAAATAATAATATACCCAGTCTAGTTCCATTACAATGATGCAATACTGCTCAACCAAAACAATTTTGGCCTTTAGGGTTAGTCAATGCAATGGAACTTGTGTGTATTTACAGCCTACAAAGACATACAAGAGCTAGTAGCAAAAGGTGGGTTTTTGAATCAACCACACACTTCTTTGTGTCTATCAATTATTTTTGTCCCAGCAATATGCATCCGCCCCTTCACAGTGGAAAGCAAACTAGCAATGGAATGTCTATTAGCCTAACCTGACCACATGAAAGGCTGGGCATTGAGGTAGTGCATATTTAGTATGTCTTAAAATATCCATAAAATATAAGGCTTTGTTCTTAACCTTATTCCAATATGAGCAGTTTCATGACTAATGGAACACAAATACACTAAATAAAGGGCTTCCCGCTGCAACAGTCATACTGGCCAACTAATTATGACAGGTAGTGTTGGCAGGAGAGACTGATGATGATATCGTGATAAAGAGTGAGACAAAGCAATCGCACTGTTATCTTCACATTGTGATGGTTCTTATGTCGATATTCCCTTCTATGCACAATATTACGTTGTGGGAGAATGAAACCATTAGATGCTAGTGATACCCCTTCTACTATTGGGAAGGCTAACTAAAGCAAGCAGACAAATAGAACTGCAGCACTCACTATCAACTCCCACTATTATGCTGGACATAACTCAACCACTTAAATGTTCTACCAGCATGCAACATTTACTGGAATTAGAATTTGTCTCCCTGATGATCGCTATTGCGCTTCAAATTTCTATATGTTAATCTATCCAGCACAATCAGATTTCGGACACCACAACTCGACCGACATCGTTAATCATTTTAGACTACAACAGCAATTGGTACTTACGCTGTATTCTCGTCCTCATTGATTGTCTCATTGTGAGTCTCTCCCTCATCTTTCCTAACCGTAGATTCGTCTCCGGCCTGAGTAGTCGAGTTATCCAGCTGTGAGCCGATCTCATCTCCCCAGTTATGTCCACCTGATCCGTCCTTCTTCTCAAAAGGTTTAACTCCAGTCCTGTCAGAGCCACTGTGCCTGTCAAAACTACGACCACCTCCTCGGCCACCACCACCACGGCCGCGTCCACCTCGAAATCCTCCTCCTGATCCTCCTCGTCTCATCCCTCGGCCACCACTTTAAATATATATGATTCAGTTCAACAAATCCAGTTAATCTTTTTGCTCAAATGAATTGGTGATGAGCTTAGCTTTAGAATGAAGTTTGTGTAGACTATGAATCATAAAAGCGTTACCCATCAGAAAAAAACAAATTCTTTAAGCAGGATTCTGTTGACAAACTCAACTCAACGTGTTACGATTTGACATCTAAAAACCCTTCATAACATGCTGGGTGCAGAGGCTTTACTCACTCAAAGTTTCCAAATCGCTGCTCTTGGGGAGGCTTCTCAAAGTCATCGCTTCGATTCTTTTGATCATTCTGCCTCATACGAGGAGGTCTGTTATCTGAAGGAAAGGTAAGACCATTAGAAAAGAAGCATTGTGTTTTTTTTAAATGGGTGAAGTTTTTGCCTAAAGCCAATTATAATGACTGCAGATGTGGATAGCTGCATGCACCAACAAATATTATCAATCTGAGACTATGATAAGTACCATAGTGCACATCCAGTTGTCCATTTATGTTAACGCCTGTCTTCACAGACACTGATTGCAGTTGCATTTATAGGGCAAATCAACTTTATAACATTAATTAAGCCTAATCTTAACCAGGATTGTTGGTGTAATAATAGTGAAGAGGATTAAGATCACACAGTACTACCCACATAACTACTTAGGCTGACAACATCAACAAATAAGTACCTTTAGTTTAGTCAAGTCAGACCAGTAAAAGCTGTTAGTGTTGGGACTGCAACATGCTAGTTGCAAGTCATACTCATAGTAATACTCTACATACTACTGCAACTTACTAACTAATACTTTGAAAACACAGTGAGCACCCTTATATGTTAATTCGATGGTAGTAATTTCAGACAGCAACGATGAATTGCGTCAATCATCAGTATTATAATAATATTATTATTACGTTTGTCGTTACTCAGCAGGCAAACCTTCACGAAGTCAACTCACCACCAAGTCACCTTCATCATTCATTCATTCTTCATGCACTCTCAGTCAGTGTGTTTGCAAGCCAGCAAGAAGAGGAAATGTGAGACTCACTGACTGAGAAAGCATGATGATGATGTTTTGGATGATGAATGATGATGATGAGATCCCAACTCTTTTCATGCACTCCTCCTCTTCCCCAAGCCACCAGAAATGTGAGTGGTAGGGAGCCCAACAATGTACAACAAGAATGCACAGCACAGTGAATGACTGAGTGATCTCACTAATCTCTTTTTTTCATTCAATTTCATGCACTCCTCCCCAAGCCAACAGTGAGAAAGGTAGGCCTAGGGAGCCTAATCACTGTGCATTCGTGTGCATTTGCATTCAGTGATGATGATTCAAGTCATTGATTTATCTGATTGATTATTATTATGATGATTGATGTTCTTCACTGTGACTTCACTTTAGTTCTGCTTACTCACCATTAGCAGGCCTATCTCCTCTGGCACTGCCAAACCTGTTACCACCAGATTTCTGAATGTTTGCAGTGTTTGCATCATCTACTTTCTGACTCTGGCTCTGTGGCGGCTTCTTGGCTCTGCTGTTTTTGTCATTTCTACTCTTGGCATTCTTTGTTGCAGGTTGTGGCTCTACAGTTGCCTTCTTTTTGTCTTGCTTAGCCTCTTCCTGCTTTAGCATCTCATAGAGGTCCACCTCTTCATCACTACTGTCATCACCCAGTGATAACTGGAACCTATTCTTAGTTGCAACACTGTAGTCTCCCATTGCATACAAGGGGGGTGCAGATGCAAGAGATTAAAATTTTATATTTCCATGGCAAGCATTCACTACTCTAAATTCCCAGTCAGATCTTTCCCAGTGCAACATGGGGTTCATGATACATAAAATTACAGCTTCGTTTGACATTGATATCATATGCAATATTTGGCAATTTGAAAAATTTTCATGATATATTTTAACTCATTTAAAAATTGATGATATAATATTATAAAACAGATTCGTCAGTTTTGATTATAGTGAATTCTATTATGAAGCACCCTCAAAGTTGTTTTTATTTATAATCAATAGTTCGAATCCCTACATAATAGGTTTTCCCGCAATTGTTAAGGTTTTCTTGACACATATCTTTATAGTATATAGTGAGCAGGCAGTGGCCTGTCTTGTCAAGACAGGCTAATAAGTCTACATTATACCAGGTACCCTGATTATACTGGCTGGCTTTTTTGAAGAGATAAATGCGTAAAATTATGGATCGAACCAATATAAGTTCCTGTCAACTTGAATGACACCCTGTAGATGTACATCTAAATTTGGACGTACGTTTTTGAGGTCAGGGGCGTTATGTCTGCAGAGCTAGGAGTGCACTTAGTTAGTTCCATTAACTCCTTAGTTCCATATTGATATAGCTATGTAAAACATTTATCACGAATCCATTGTCAGCATTGGTTAATCATAGGCAAACTGATCTGTGGATAAATTAATCTGTGAAACTTCACAAATTTCTTTTGCTTTTGCTCCGAGATATCATTGTCGCTTTGCAGTTGCCTTCAAAAACAATACTGATTGTCTGCTCCGTATTTCTGATGTCTCTTTTAATTGTTCAAATTCACAGCCTACTGGCTCTTGGTCAACAAGTTGATGTGATGACTTTCACGGTATGGTAGGCCCGAATTGCTTAATTAAGACTAACTCTCATGAAAATAACAATTTAATCAATCGATCAATCGATTTAAATCAAGAGTGCTTTGGGCCTCAGTTGATCTTTAACCTGGGCAATCTGTTTAACACTGTTTCAATTTTCAATGTATAAAAATTTATTTTCCTTCAAAATCGAATCCAATGTGATAAATATTAGCCACCATATCAGATCAAGCAACAACTATCTACTCTGGTTTTAGCATGAATAAGAAGGGTGAGTATTTGACACTACTACAACGTAACTCTATTCTGAAAGAGTGCAAACAACCCAAAATTAGGTCAAATCGTTGTAAAGGTTTTGCTATGTGAAGATGCATGTTAATGCCGAAGAGAAATTATTACTTGTCAATCAATTTTGCGAACAGTGAACTAGACAGAGGTAAGGTTCGAGGTTGTATTATAGAGATAAAAAACAAATGGTAACAATTTAGATAAAAAAACAGAACTTGTTCATTCATAACATTTCAAAAACAAATAAACAAACAAACAAATAATGATTGAAACACTATTGCAAGAAAATTAGTTTAAGTATCTTCATTTATTGGCAAGAAGAGACTGGGACAATCTTAAGTGGACTCCTATATACTTTCATGGATCATTGTATAATGTGCGGGGTGGGGGGGGGGGGCGAACAACAATAATGTTTAGTTGCTATGTAAAATAACATACAAGGTTATGAGGTTAATTCACCGATATGTCTGGTAGCAAGTTATCAACAGAACTGGAAATAGCACTGTCTGTTCAGTTTCTGTTTGTGATTTTCAGTTTCTGTTTGATATTCTTAGAGGCTAGTATGCCAGCACATTTCTGTTGAGCAATTCAATGTTGAGCACTTGTTGCACCCGATAAGTGAAGTTTTGGTCGTTAGATTCCAAGCTATCATCATAGAGCATGACTATGTGGATTATGACATCGAAGATGTTACGTAGCACGATTTTGTCAGCATTCAACTCTCAGGCTCCATACACTGCTATCCAATAAAAAAGGATGTTAGTCAGGTGTGTTTGTACAGTGATACTGATAACAAATAATTTGTAAGTGGATGAGAAAGTTTACACAAGATCAGCTGACTCTTAGTCATTGCTATGCTTTACCAACAATAGGATGCAGAATAATCTAAGACATTCACTTTTGTGAGCTTTGTCCGCAATACAGTAAGTAAAATAAAGCAGTAACAGTGAACAGGAGAGATAACTACTTATATTTCCCCTGTTACTCCTCGGTATAATGATTGGCTTACTTACCGGTTTCAGTTTACTTGAGATGTTGTAGAACTAACAGTCCGACTCTGGCCGGAGAGGCTCCACATATCCAGGTTCTGATGGAGCCCAGCAGCGACTCAGTAGTTTCACTTGCCGCTTCATTCTCTATGAAAAACTTGCTGTTGATAATGTCACTTGTCCTTCTCACCTTGTCAGCTATATCTCTGCATACCTGTGCCTGATCTCGAGAGGTGGTTACAATGATATCATCCTGGATCAAAGCTGTTGGAATGATATTGTGCGTGCTGACGGCTGTTGATTGCTCTCTTCTCCCCATGGTGTCTTAGTGCAAAGGATCTCTTATACATTTAATTGTATTTGTATGTTTAAACTGTCCTGCCAAGTTTGCACGATGCTTTGATTTGTGTTGGTGTACAGCTGGTGAATGCTAGAATGATTTGAATTCCAAATTATTTCTTACTTATAGCCAAGCTCGGATGAGTGCCTGTACTTTCCACCACATTTATATTATTAGTCATGGTAGCTTATCATTTTCATCACTATATGGCGTGAGTAATCATTTGATCAAATTAAAAGCCAGTTGATGGGAATCCCATTCACCAATATGTGACAATTCAATTAGGGATTTTCCTCCCAGGTCATTGCGAGAAGTTAAGCTGATAATTGGTTGTATATTATTGTTATTATCTGTCATTCCATGATAGATAAATAATATTTTAAATTACAATGACTCGTTGACCTGGCATTGAACCAAGATAAAAACTTTAAGAGATAAAAATTAAGCTATGCTCGTGGAAGATAAATATAAATTTCTGGAAGTGCTTCCATTTCCCCAACCATGACTGATTAGAAAACCTTACATGGCAGTTGGTATTTTTAGCTTGAACCCATTGTTGCACCATTTGTAGGGTACAGAAAATTCTAGAAGGAATTCAGTTATTCAAATGGTAGTCTAGGGATCCAGTACGTGCGGATTAATGTATGGTCATACAATTGATAAAAGGAGGCAAAGGAAAGCACTGAGCGCAAAGGGGATAGAGGGAAAGGGGTTGTGTGACTAGTGAATGAATATGCATGCGTTGGTTTAAATTTAATTAAAGACTGTTCAATTTTTCGTTTATTTTCTAGAGTGTATCGGGTTTAGGTAACAGCAAAGGAGTAGGAGGTGGCTCAGCTGGTTAGAGCGCCTGTCTTCAGCAGGCAAGTGTTGAAGGTTGTGGTTTCCAATACCAATGCAGTCCACTGACTACAGGGACTGGTTGGACACCCAAGTGTGCTCTGACATGTCTTCAAACTGGATCAAATTTGCACGGACAATGTGGCCACGCCCACTATATCGCTGCCTATTCTTCGGAATGTGGTGAGTGACTGAACATTGTGTTTATTAACCAACATTTTAACCAACAAAGAATTCAGATAAGTCATGTGTCGGCCATATCTCAACATTATCAGCAGATTGATTCTTTTTTTCTCATGTCAATTTTTGCTCCATAATCAATCAACCAGCTGTAACTTCATCATTTAATTCAGGTATTTATTTGTACAACACATCAAAACATACCAGTAAAAAGTCATCATTTTTGAATAAAAATAATTCTAAGTAAAGTATTTTGGCGAAGAATATGACTCCGACATTCTGGTGAATACCGATTCACCCCAGCTGTGACAAATTAAATCTTAGTGATTGTTAGTCACTGGCTTCAAGATTGGCCTCCAAACGCAACTGTTGATCTCTAGATCGTGGGGATGATCAGCCTTCAAAACAGGATAAGTAGTAGTCTCTAAATCATTTAAATGAATCTGACTCCCAAATGGTGTCAAAAGAGACTTTACTAGGGGAGAGTCCAGCCATAATATCTCAGGCAATTTTTAGTGGTAACGAAGAAATTTCCTTCAATTTTCCCCGCACTATGTCACAGTGGCCTTGATAAGTTCCCGTTAGTTTTCAACGTTATATCATCTTTTGGCACCAACAAATTGTGCCAGTCAAAACCAATGTTGTACTGGAAAGTAACCAGCTTCCTAGAGTGGAAATCCTTTGGCTTAAATGGTCTTTTGGGGGCAAAGTTTACTGAGTAAGACAACCGGACCAGCCAATTTGAGGTGGTGAAAGTTTCAAAATTTTCGAACAGATATTCTGTTAGATGAACAACCTTGTCTGTTGAATCATCGATAGGCACCATAGACATGATGCCATAGTCAGCCACTTCTGTTTGAAAGCTCAAGTGTATGTTGTTTCGATGAAATATCTTGATCTTTCCTGTAAATGTCGACTTAGACACAATATTCGATTTTTATAAATTGTCAAATTTGACATAAAAATACAGGCACTCTGGTTTGTAGTGCAGTACCAATAGGTGGCAATTGCCCATCTAGCGAGAGGAACATGGCTCAGTATCATGGTGTACAAAACACATCCCAAGTGGGTTTGTTGGGTGAAGAAAAGAAATAATTTTTTTGTCTTTTTATTCAGTGGCACAATTGACCACTTGTATCCCCTCAAATTGAGACAAGGACTGTGTGCATGTGTTTAACTTTATAATTTCATCACTGTGAAACAGGCATTGTCGGAAACTTGTTTGTCAAATAACATGATCATGTACCTTATATCGAAACTTTTGATCTCACAAGGAGATGAGCCGCAAATTATGATTCAACTATGACATTAAGCGATCGGGATTTATGATCAAGAGTCATGACGAATGTTCCGAATGAAAAGCTCCCAATTGCAAAACTGAGCAGGGTATTTGCATTATACCTTTAAATCACTGCATGTATTCAACGGGAATCATTTCAAAGCATATGACTAGAGATTGATGTAACCTTATATTTCAATTGTACCATCCTGAAAATCAATTACAAGCGTTGGTGTTATACCTAAGGAGACATGTCTCAAACTGCTGGCTCAATGCTACACAACACAAAGAATATTGCACTTCTCAACCTTCCCAAATGCAAATCGTAATAATCTAGTTAGAACTGGAAGATAATAGAGTAAATCACATTTTGATATCATAATTGTCCTGATCTCAGGAAACTGCATTGTGGGATACTTATTAGCATTCCCGATTCAACGGGTCATCACGTTGATTGATGTATGTAGACAGCGCTTGTGTCTAGTTGAATTATCTGCTGATGGAATGGTGGGAGAAATTTGGTTTGCTTACAGTAGGTGCGCTCACATGGTGATCAAGTCTCATATATCTATGTTTCTCATACCTACGAAAGATAGTAAAACAGAGCAGAACTGACTATATTATAAGTTCAATGTCTTTTGCCAGTCTAATGCAGGAGTTTTTTCAGCTCAATGCATCAATCGTCAGTTCATTGGCTTGTATGAATTCCAGACTGAATTTTGGGAAACCTGTGTAATAATTTAACCAAAGCATCATATATGGTTAATTGATCGATCGCCAATCATTGTTCAAAATGTTTTTTGTCAACAAGTCAAATCCAGGGAGCAAATATCAGTGTGTTTAATTGGCAGAGAGCCACAAACCTCAACATGTCAGGCATGCTGGACTATTGACATGTACCCTGATTGTGTGGAAAAGAGGATTTCAGTCCCAGTTCTGCGCAAGCTGGGATCCCACTAACCTTTGTGGTGACTGGTGATGTTACTGTTATTGTTCCACCATGATGGTGTGTAGTAAATACTAATGTAGGAAACTCCCTTACGAATGAGGAAGAAAAATTACCTGCTTCAATTTAGGAAGAAAAGATTGGAAATTTATATTGAAACCAGTACATCCTAGTGGCAACAGGAATATCCCTTCAACAATTTTATTTCAAAATGTTTGATAGAGTAAAATCTAGATATATATTAGTCTGAGCCCTCCAGTCTTTTACCCCCCCCCCCCTCCCCTGTTAGGTTTTTTGTATAGGTAGTTTTTGTTTGTATATAATTGATATTCAATATTAGCGCTGGTTATACTGCTTCTTGTAGTTCTTTTCAGGTATTTTATTGGGTTTCTTATTTACATCAGAGAAAGTTTCCTTCTTTGCTACCAATTATTACTGAGGCCATGTAGTTAAACATTACACACCCTTGATCTGTTGTTTGCCCTGTCTAACTCTTTTGTCTAACTGGTCTTAGAGTGTGTCGTCTGTCCATCTTGTTTGTTTCACAGTTGATACATAGTTTTGCCGTTGGCATGATTGTCATAGGGCATGGCCCAACTACTACGGCTTATGAGGCGCAATAGTCTTTCATTCTAAAGAAAAAAGCAACCGCTGCATACCTATTTGCTTGCCTTTCATCGGGAGTCATCTAGTTTTACAAAATGAGCAGTGAACTCTGAATAGTATCAAATCATTTTATAAAAAATGATTTTTCATTCAGCGACAGCTAATCTAAGATATCATGTATATCCCATTTTTTAAGTGCATGGCTGTTTCTCATCATAATAGTATATTGCAATGGTTGATAGTTGATTATGACTTTTTGTTTTTTAAAAGCTAAATTTTTCATAAACTTTTTCATTCCCATATTTTTCATCATGAAATCATTTTGCAAAAATATTGAGCAAACTATAATTCAGTCGACCTTATGCATTGTGAGCTACTCATTTACTAATTGAGTTTTCTCACCAGGTGTTCACTGGTTGCATGTAACAATTTGCAGTGCGTTATTGTTTTAATTTTTTCAACACTTATCTGCTTTATTTTTTCGCTAAGGTTTCATATAATAAAATTGGAGACCTTTTAATTATTTGGCCTCGAAATGATCAAGAACAAAAAAATCAGTGATAATTAAGAGTAAGTCATGAACGGCCAAACTATGGTAAAAGTGGTTAAGAAATATACATTATGAATAAATAAATAATAAAATGTAACATGTACCATTTAAAAAAAGAGAATGATAATTAAAAAATTGCACTATCTTTTGGCACATTGCTGCTGCCGTCTCAGTGTAAGAAAGAAAGTAAAGCTGTACAGAGTGATTATCATGTCTTTAGTTTTCTATTATAATACAATATCACACAGTGGTGAGAATTCCACTTCTCGTTTATCTACATGTGTGTATCTCAGCTTCTCTATAAGTAGCTGAGAGTCTTGTATGTCATTGCGGAATTCTGCTGAGCAATTCAATATTGAGCACTCATTGCATCTATTAGTTGATGCTGATGATACAAGTAATGGTTTGCGTATAGATTTGTAGATATCCGTCTTCAGAATGTTTGCCTGGATTTATATTTGTATGGCATCTCTCAATATCTATTACTGCTATCAAAGACAGAAAGGATACATTAAAATATAAAATAAATAATATTAAAACAATAATAGATCATATTTCAGCCATAAACTTGAGTTATTCGTTTGTTGATATTTGAATAAAAATATTCACAAGGTCAGTTGACCCTTGGCCTGTCTGATGAGAATAATCGCGTATATTTACGTAGTTTTGCCCATGTGACAAAACCTGAATAATGATATTATGTGAACTCACCAATTTCAGTTTACTTAAGGTGTTGCAGAACCATCAGGCCGACTCTGGCTGCAGAACCTCCGGTCAGCCAGGTTTTGATGAAGGCGAGTAGAGGTGTTTCTGTCTTTTCACTCTTTGTAAAGAACTCAGTGTTGATAAAGGCACTGGTTATTCTTAGTTTTTCAGCTATCTCTTTGCATACCTGCGTCTGATCTCTAGACACCGTAGGCATGTCATTGTGCCCGATCACAAGCACCTGCGGCATGGTGTCATGCATTCTGACAACTGTTGATTGTTCGGTCTTCCCCATATCTTAATTCAACTTGTATGGTAAAGTTTGCTAAATCGTCCTGCAAAATTTGCAACCTTTCTTTGATATGTGTTTTGATTTAGCTGGTGACTGCTATATTGATTTAGCAAACTTGATTTTTCTCTTTTTATAGTGTAAGAATTATGAGTATTTGTTTTTTCCACTCTTTCATCTATGATATTGGCCATATGTCATGATGTTTTATCATTTGAATCATTTACTATGGTGCAAGCAAGGAAGTCGGTGCAAGTGTACTACTATTTATATGACTAAGCCACTTCCTATTTAAAGCTTAGTTTATGGGATTTCAACTCACCTGGATTCTACAATGAGGAAATCACCTCTCAACGCATAATTGCTAGAAGTTTCTACTATCTATTGTCTATTGGTCAGTCAATGATACATAAATATTTTATAATTTACAATGACTCCTTTACCTGGCAGAGTGCCAGCAGTATGAAGCCAGGAAATCCTCAATCTTGGCAAATTCAAACAATTACAACTTTTCTTGTGGAAGAAAATTAGACCCTAATAGATTTTATGGGAAGTTGTTCCTCTTCCACTGTGATGACTGATAGAATACCATACATGATTGGCAGTATTGTTTGTATGAACTAAGAGTTTCATAAATGAAGGCGTGAATGGTTCTAGCACATTTTCATCTTAAAATTCTTCAAAGGCTCATTTTAAAACGTCAGATATTGAGTATTAAATATTGCAAATTGTTGGCAAAGGCTAACACAGTGTGTAATAATTAATAGTAAACAGAGGAATGACAACGACAAAGAAAAGCCACGTCTGGCTTGTAGTCTCATGAATTCAAAGAAAAGAGCATATCAAATATAAATAATATCATTGAGTCATGCACGCTCGCTCGGTTTGAGAGCACAGAAGAGTGCGAAGAATTAATCTTTGGCTGTTCTCGTATTCTCGTTCATGCTCTACACTCTTAAGGAGATGATTTACAGCACGTTTGTGGATTTGAGGCATCATGCAATCCTTTTTAGAACCAACCTCCGCCCTGGCCAGCCCCAACACGCCCCATTCCCTTTTCATTGATCGATAAGCCATAAACGTTAGGCAAAGTTGAAAAAGCCTGGTGAGTCAGTTTGGCAGAGTAGCATGACTCAATTGTGAACAATTTTAAATCCAGTTTGCTCATTGACAACATTCATGTGGAACTTTTTTAATAACAATAATTCAAATATCAAAATCCAGGGAGCAAAGCAACTGTGGCTATAATTGGCAGACAGCCAAATCATTTGCGTGTAACTTGCAGCTGTTGGCTATATACGCATATCCTGGTTTGTGGAAGAGATGATTCCAGTTCTAATTCTGTTCAGTCTGGAA
Organism: Membranipora membranacea; assembly: GCA_914767715.1. Lineage (NCBI taxonomy): Eukaryota > Metazoa > Bryozoa > Gymnolaemata > Cheilostomatida > Membraniporidae > Membranipora > Membranipora membranacea. Next base: position 20,048,888 of record OU612066.1, read on the forward strand.
TCCCAATACATTGATGGTGACTGCTGATGTTACCTGTGGCTTTTTGAGTATGCTAGGACGCATCGTGATGATGATGATGATGATGATGATGATGTGATGAAGAAAAATATACTTCAATATAAAGAAGAGGTAGGAAGTAATTGAAAAGGTGAGTGAAATCTGTCTTGCTGGTTCAACCAACGTTTGCTTGATCATATTGAGAGCTGTTATTCCTCAATCGCTGTTCGCAACTTAAGTCAGGTGTTTAAGCAAGTGGTGTTGCCAATCATCCCCCTCAAGCCCGAGCTGAGAGATGGCAAAGTTTGCCTTCATCACTAGTTTTTCGAATCGAGAGGGCTCACCTAGACAACCTTTTAGGTGAATCAGATTTTGCTTTTCTTAAAAAAATGCAGAACCACCATTATTATAAATGTACTGAACATCCTCAGGAGTAGCCTTCTCTTGCCACATGAATGGACGACTCCAATTTAGTGTGGAAGAATGCACATTGATGATTGTATCATAGAGTTTGGGGCATATTCTACACAATGTCTTACTATGTCCGACCTTCTCTGTTCACCCTTAAAATGATGGTATAGGCAGGTACTCAGCCCGTTTATACAGAACGACGGACAGCTGTGCAGCTGTTTGCTACGCAAATCATAATTATTCCAGCAACAATATTCTATCAAACTTTCACCATTAGCCTGACGCAGCAGCGTCAAAAATCTTAATCCAATTTTGTTTCTCTGTGGTAGTAAGCAGCTTTGCTCAATCCAATAAAAAGAGTTCATCGCTCAATCCTTCATACATTCATGTCAAGTGGTCATGTTGAAACTGGTCTTACTGACCACATCCCTGTCAAAGATATTGTTCTTAGTTATTTTGTGATATTATTTGTACATACTTGCACACGCTTTTGAAGCTCCGTCTACATTTAGGAACAGATTATGTACTCTTTAAAGTACTTTAATGTTTTATAGCGGATGTTTTGAATCGATGCACTCATTTTCTGTAGTCTGAGCCTCCAGACTCTTGCCCCTCCTTTCCCTGCCCGACACCTCCCTCCCCTGATAATTATTTTGTAACTGAATTGAGTTATTGATAATATTAAATAATGGTTGTTATAGGTAGAGAGGTCGACATGTGACATAGACAAAGGTGTTTCAGGAGGATAACCTATGATTTTGTAGGAATTATAATCTTTATGGTAAAATTTAGAAAACTCCACAGAAGAAATATGACTGAGAAGTCATGAGTCACTCTGGTTGTCTATACAGAAATAATCAGCACAAGGGAGTCATACTATCAAGTTGAGTCATGAACATGGTGACCGGTATCTATTTCTAAAAATTATTTTGAGATTAGTTGTTCGGACACTACAAAATAACATTATTCAGTTTCTGTTTCAGGAAAAATATATAACTAATGGAGAGATAAGGGTCTATTTTTAAGCTTATCTGCCCTCAAATATTTTCCACTATTTTCATTCCTGATCACACCTATGCCTGTCATGAATCCGATGCTCACGGCTTGCTAACACACAGGTTAACGAGGAAGAAGATTTAGCTAATATATATAGGAGGAAAAACCGTAGTGAAACCACCAGATTACTTAAAAATTGCAATCAACCTTGCGGGCAAAACTGCGACAGGGAACTCCTTTTGTTTTAGAGGTATAGAGTCATAGTGTAAAATTTTATTCAATAACAGTGAGTAGTGAGAGGGAGGCTTCAGCCAATGAAAGTTTTCCTGGCTATTGTTTTTAAACTATTATTATCAAGTTCTTGGTTACGGAAAACCCTTGTTGACAATGAGTAATGCCATTGTGACCATGATGTGTCATCAAAATTAAAGTGTTTTCACCTAACGGTATCAATGAGTAAGGCCATTGTGAACATATGTATGCATGTTGAGTATAATTCTTGCATGGTTTTTGTCACACATTTAAAATTTAAATTGCTATGCATCTTAGATTTTCCAAAGGTTTCAAACCTTTAAAAAGGTAGGCAAGCAGTGTTATGCACCGATGATTTTTAGCATGATAGAGAATTCAAATACCAGTTTTAGCAGGTTTTAGATGCTCATGACGATGGTAAATTGGTCAACCAGGGAGTTTGGGACCGAACTCCCTGGGTCAACGGCCGTTGTCTTTGGAGTTGTCCATTGCCGCTAGCTGATATCTAGCGCTAAGTGAAATACTGCGCTGTAGTAGCGTGATGCATGCAGCGGCCCCACTTGCAGTGAAGGTGGTCAGGGGTGGGAGGGAGACACATAGCGCTTATGATTACAAGATAGCAGCCTAAGTGTTCAGATGAACACGAGTGTGTATTTGTGGCATTGAATCATCAATATTCATTTAAAATGATCTTTTGGTCGTGTAATGCCTCAAGCAGGCACTTGCAGCCATCACAGCACTTAGACTTATTGTATTGATGCGATCAAGCTTAAGCTATGCAACTATAGACTAGTCCGACATGATTGCACTTAGGTTCCATGGGTCGATTTTGTGGTTCACTCCAATTTCGAATGGTTAGAATCCATGATGGGAAAAACATGAAAAGAATCTGCCGCGTCCGGGACTTGAACCCCAGACTCCCGTGTGCAATCCCTTTGAAGGCATTGTATGCAAGCGCGCTAACCATTCAGCCCCGACCACACTTACGACATGGGTCGAATAAACACGGTATGCATATTCGTGTCCAAAAAGTCAATCGTCACAATCGGAATTTGACTTTAATGCCATTTCCATGGGAAGATTACTCCCGAAATCCTTACATAATTGATCCATGGAACCATAGTGATTGAGTTTTGAAAAGTATTTTTATTCCACACATTAGAAACCCATGTCTTCATTTGTTTTTGTTAGTCCATACGTATTCAATATCCCTGATATTGTGATACACCCTTATACGTAGCCTAAACCTATAGTTCTATGAATTGACACAATGCAAACAACAAAAACACACAATTCAGACTATTCTTCGCAGCTATAGAACTTTGTTTGGCCAGCTTTCACCAACCCTACTTAAACAGAACGAGTATGTGGAAGTTTATAGCCCCTATGTATTGTTTATTGGTACCATAGAATAACATGAACAAATTGAAGACTTAAACAATAAAAATATCTCCATGTAAAACAAAAGACAACAGTAACAATAGTAGTTGTATCGGAGGTGAACAAAAAATCAACAGGATAACGGTTTTGTAAAACTTTACACAAAAAAATTAATAACACTATAAATATGATTAAAAGGCTGTTGCACCATTTTGATTGCAGAAACAGTTATTGGCACACACATTCCTTATACTGGCTGAGACAATATAAACTATAAAATATTAGCTCAAAAATAGGAAAAGCTGGGTTCTCAGAGAGAAGCAAAAAGATAAATTTTTGGAGTGGATACTTTTGCTGGAGATATATAAATAATAAATATATAACTGTCTTTATATAACTCTGATCCTTTTTACATCGTTGCTCATCGTTCATTATGTAAATATGTCGAAACACTCGAGATCAATGTGGAAGTATGGGATTAATGACTAGAATCCGTAGCTCCATCAGAATCAGTCATCCAATCAGTTGTATCATACTGAAAAAATACGATGAAGATATGGTTAGGTTTTTTAGACTTGAGATTGATTTTCATAGGTGATCTTGCTTTGCATCCCAGGAAAAACTTGTCTTTTAAAATTTTGAGCAGCGTTTTTGTGAACAAAGTTTGAAGATATTGTCTTACTCTACTCACCTTTTTTTTCAATTCATTTGAGATGTCGTAGCATCATCAGACTGAATGTAGCTGGAGAAGCTCCAGAAGTTCCAGACAACAGGATGTGACCTGCTCCAGCAGTGATTCTGTAGGTTTGTGTTGTGTTATACTTTCAGAGAGAACCTCTCGGTCTACAATGTCACCAATCTCCCTCAGTCTTCCAGCTACTTCTCTATAACCGTCCACCTGATCAGGTGAATGGAGTTGGTTGTCGTACGGAGGATCCATGTTGATATTGAGAGGTAGTGCCATTGGTCTGATTTCCTGCAGACAGCTTATTGCGGTTTGTTTATCTTCAAATCGCCTACCCATATTATATAATACTGTTTAGAAGTTTTACAGAGTGTTAAAATTTGACAGCTATGAGCTTTGTGATGTTCTCTTTTTGAGGTTTGAATTTGTTCTAAAGCTCAACCTCACCCACATTTTTTATATAGTAACAGTGTTCGCAGTTTGCGCTATCGGGAAAGTTTATTGTGTGGCTAAATTTTCCAGTGACTACCTCAGACACATTGTATTGAACGAGCATATCAAACTTTATCTCAGATGACTTCCCTCCTACAATCACTGGTTAGTTGCCACCTTATCTCGTTTGTTATTTAACCATGACAAATGTTGGTACGTGGTCTCTGACTAATATTTACTAATCCACAAGGTAAGGTAGGGATTTCCTGAAGCATTCTGCTTTACAATCTATATTATGATAGGCATACCAGAACATGACAGGTATTGTGTTTGAGAAGGTGTTTTTCTGGTGCCTGGATGAGCTGTTGGTATAGCATAATTCATTTGTAATACACACTGTTTGCTCTTTTGATTACGAATAATGTGCAATACTTAGAAAAAAGAAAATTTAAACTATTTGATTTGTAACATCTCAGGGTGTACAAGGAAAATCCATGTAGGTAGCCATTGTAAAACTGTTCTGACGAATAAACCTGGCCTATATACATGGGAATAACCTTTAGATTTCACCAAGAAATCATGTTGTTAGCAATAACATTTGCTTGAAGCTTCAAATTTAAAAATAAACCTCTCCCATCTATAAACTACCTAACGCTGTAAATTGCATGGTCATCTCAAATCATTATGAATTTTCAAGCTATGCTTGTTATGCAGAGTAAGGTCTATGTAACCAATGAGGAGACTACTCTGCATAAAAAGCACAGCTTGAAAATTTATAATTTATAATGACATGGCCATGTAATTTACAGCACCAAATATTTTATCCACAGAATCATGATGGAGCATTGGAACTCACTTATATTGCATATTGAATTTTGTTGCCACTTTGCTATGGGTTTTATTCGTATTCAAACATAGATTGGACCTTTTCCTAGTGCTACATGGTTGGATGCCATGGGTAAAACACTTCAGTAGAAGGGAACCACACACAGGGGCAGTAATAAAAGGAGTGATTACACCATCTAAAACCTGAAATCCTGTGATTACAGTATTGGAGCAAAGTAGCTAGAATCAGGAATCCCCCTTGTTTTCCGCTTCAGTATATGCTGTGTCATTTACCACCATACATGACACACCAGAGTTTCTCTACATAACTCTAGTGTCTGAAGAGCACGTGATCATAGATTGTAGGAGTGGCACGACATCATTATCAATATATGTCTATGACACATTCACTATGGTCCCATGGATCGATTATGTAAGGATTTCGGTAGTAATCGCCCCATGGAAATGGCATTAAAGTCAAATTCCGATTGTGACGAATGACTTTTTGGACGCGAATATCCAAACCGTGTTTATTCGACGCATTTCCTAATTGGCGCCGTGGCTGAATGGTTAGCGGCGTTGCACACAATGCCTTCAAAGGAATTTAACGCGGGAGGCCGGGGTTCGAATCTCGGCCGCGGCCGATTCTTTTCATGTTTTTCCCATCATGGGAATGGTTAGAATCCACTGGATTCTAACCATTCGAAATTGGAGTGAACCACAAAATCGACCCATGGAACCATAGTGATTGACTTAGATATCAAGTTGTTTTATGCTTGTCCTAGGAATGACAAGACTTTATTGAGATACAATAATGATACCCGAATGGAACTGGAAAGAAAAAGCTGACTGGACTTCCTCAAAAAGGCAAATATACCACCTCACATATGAAGTTTCGTCTTGTTATCAGATTATATAGTTGTAGGTATTTTCCTTGTAAAGCTTTAGGTGTCCGTGCGGTATCCCCCTCTCTTATCAAATTTTTGCTTTATCATTCTCCCTGAAAACCTTATCAAAATATAATAAGTGGAATACAAAATGATGCTAATGAGAAAAGGCCTGGGTTCTATTGGTTACATGTTGACCGAATCCGATGCTTGCCACATTCTACGATGTGGCAATAAAGGGAAATAAACTGATCCTCAGTTGAACACACAAATTCTACTCATTATCAGATAGTGAATATCAGCTGTCAGGGATATCCAACATGTCAGTTATTTTGTTTCTAACTGTCACATGCCTCATCAACACAGTTTCCTTGAACCTTCATTCAGAATTTATAATATGGATAGTATTAAACTATCCATATTATAAATTCTGAATGAGCCCAGAAATAAATTGAAAACTCAATAGAATGTATGATAGTGACAGTACTATAATAGTACTGTCACTATTATACATTCTATTGAGTTTTCAATTTATTTCTGGGCTAAAGTTATTTCCTAATTGATCTAAACTTTAAGTAGCTGATGTATTGCTGATGTTTCGCATAAATACATACATAATTTCATCACTATCACCAATCACCAGCCCTAATGTCAGATGACCTTCTATAGGAAACCGTGCTACGGCATAAAAACCTTTGCTAAGCAAAGCTTACTTGCTCTGAATCTAAAATACTTGATTCTGATGGTGAAGTACATTGCATCCTCTGAGGGAAAAATACTTAGAAATGAATGAACTACTAAAAATTCAGGGTCATCCCACATGTCTGATAGTCTTATTGTGACGTCTTAGCTGACAATTCAGTTATCCCTGGAAACTTATATCAGGCTATCAATGTCAGTAGAAAGACGAGCAGGCCAGGATGACACACAATATGATGAGGTATCTAAATATGGCTAATCTTTGCAAATAATTGTCTTTGATGTTTTACATTAAAATTCATGCCGCTTTTCTTTTCTTGTTTGAGGTTATAGTATTCATAAAAATCAAAGTTTCTGACATGTCCAGGTTATGTGGGGTTCAATTTCTTGAACACTCAGTGGCGCTCTCTTGACCTTCTCCAAAAGTTTGTACTCTTTAGAAATCCAGTGTTTGATTCATTGAAGCTTATTGTAATCAGAATCGCATGATGCTTGATTCATTTTTCATTTACTGAAGTAAAACTACTTTACACTATTGCATAGCACTGATTTACTGCCTCAGGCTGTTGTCCTGAAACACTAAACTTGCAACTCTGCAAGTTATCAAAATCCCAAACTCCCTGTGCAGACAATCAAATGATTGTATTTTTGAAAAATTATGAATCGTCTATTTTTATGACGTAGTAGCATAACTCCCAAAAGATTTATACCAAAAAATAAACAAGAGAAAACTAAATTACATCAGTGATTTTTTTCCACCCTCACTTAAAAACTTACAATGAATGTAAATCTGCTATGACGATCAAGGGACATAATTTTTGCCATGAACCCTTACTCATTTTGATCCTTTGTAGGTGGCTCGCTGTGCCTAAAACACACAACAAACAAAAATCTACACTTCATGGTCATGCACAATAATGCAGTTGAAAACTCTTAAAATCTATGATTGCCAGCCTCAAAAACAGAGTTGTGATGTAGAGAAACATGAAAACTTTGTCAAATAAATATTGATTATCAGATTTTATATGGCGCACTCAACCTGGTTTTTTGTTCCCGGCTGCCACAATGAGCCGAATCTCAATGTGATATTTGATTTACCGTAATCCCTCACCTATAAGTCACCGGACTTATAAGTGAATCACCCCCCTCAGAAAAAATAAAAATGCTCCAGCTATAAGACACCCCACAGCTATAAGACACCCCACCGCTCTAAGACACTCACTACACTACACTCACTACAAATGAACTAAGTAGTTTTGGGAAAAAAACTGCCCTCAGTGGCTTTCGAACTCACAACTCCATGTTTACAAATCGAACACTCTACCACTGAGCTATTCATCTTCGGTGATTGTAAGAGGTTTTGGTTCAAACTAAATATAATAATGCTTCAAATGATAGTCGCGTCTATATACTACTCTCTTATAGCCGCCTTCACTTATAAGTCACGCGATCTATAGGTGAGGGATTACGGTATTTGTCCATACAGTATGATATAGATAGGCAGGTTATTTACCTATATTATACGTAGGGAAACTGTCGGGCGGGTGGCAAGAGTTTGAGGGGGGCTCAGATTAGATATGTAGAATACTATCAGGTTAATACATCATGCATTGGTAGGATTTGTAACTTTCCCAAGTTCAGAGGGGGATAGCATATGCTATTTGCTGCAACAGCTTTGGCACGGACACCTTGACAAAATGGTGAATCGGCCTTTGCTCGAGGCTAGCATACAAAGCAGGGCTCTACATGACCAATGACCTGCCAGTGCCAATAACAGATCAATGATGCCTCTTACCTCGTAAACATATTTGTTTGGTGATGTGAAGTAGGATAGCGGTCAAGTAACGCAATTTGTGCTGGACAGAGCTGCTGCAAATAGTTCTAGTTCATGCTGTGTAACTGCATATATCAAGCGGTCAAATGAATAGCTTAACATAATATCAAGTTAAGAAAAAATATTTTTCTAGAATTTATCATGACAAACATCACATCTGCTGCTGAAATTTACTGTTAGCAGTAAATTCACTTTGTAAACTTGTATACTACTATGAACTTTATTTCGCATAGGGTCATATGTCGTAAAAATTGGTATGGTATCCGAGGCGATAGCCTTCGATGAACTTGGGGCTGAAGGGGGGGGGGGGTCCAGCGTTGTAGTCATTAAAGTTTGGCAAAGACTGATAGAGAACAAGAGTTTACACACACTTTCCAAAAATTCTATCATAGTTTGCAACTGAGTAACAATTAGCTTCAGTTCTACCAACCGAATTCCTCCAAGGCAATGAATAGTCAGGCAGAAAAGGTTTTAAAACTTTTTTTTATGGTTCCCAGGCTAAACAGCTGTCCTGATAAAATCAATAACTCGATACCTGTAAGAAATAATCAGGATGAAACTTAGGATATTTCTCAGACATAACAACTTTCAAGTCTCATGTGGAAAAATAAGTAGCTATTTTCAATTATTTAGTAAACACATTTTGAGCCAAGATGCTCAATCTACGCTAGGAGTGTGATATTATTTTATGAGAGCAACCGGTACTGCAGAATACAAAATTTTATTATTGTCACTACATGAAAGTTTTAAGCACAGCAGAGGCTTTTCAGAGACATACATCTTAATTTGCCTATGTATAATTACAGGAACATTTCCTGTAGTTTTCTTAATCAGACCTGATCTACCTTTGGCTCTAAATGTGAGTTTATTTCACCACAGCGTGGTTCCACACATTACCTAGATTGCACTAGACAGAATATAACTCTGAAGTTATGTTATGATCATGAGTGTCATTGCGATGCCAAGCTGCATAATTTTCACATCATTGAATTAGCCGAACCACTATCTGTTAGGAGGAATTGTTTTCGTCACCATGAGGTGACAGCAGACCTTGCCTTGCCTCTAAGGTTATGCCTTTAGTAGGTATATCAATTGAATGAATGAATTGGTGACCAAGGATTCACCTCTGACTTTGTTGAATTGTCCTTTAATAACCTAAACCATCAACAAAGTGCTGACGGTGTGGCAAATAAATAGCCATATTGCAACCCAAGTGGACCAAAGATTCCTAATGTTCTAACCCCTCTAGTGTTATGACTGAGTTATCTGTTGTTTAATTGGCTGAGCTGTACGCTGCCTCATATATGACCTCCAATTATAGGTGATGCTGTTTATCATGCTTTTAGAATTATTGATTTATTGTATTGCTCTCTCTAATGTTAAAACAAAAGTGAATACATGTTTACAGCTCAATCGTGTGTACTTGTATTTTGCAGAGTTACTCATGAATTTGTATCCGTTTCAGCCTTATTAGCCAGTTAGTGTTACTGTATCATTGCCCTGCCATCATATATGAAGTACATGGGTTTGAAAATGATTATTTTTGTGTCTTGTAAAGCTGCAATTCACAGAAAAGTTGTTTATGGTGATATTTTTATGTAGCCTGTGGTTTTCTCAAGAACAGATCTCCCAATTTTTACTCTGATAAGAACATCACTGTGATATTAATTGGATATAAACCTAGCTGTTTGCTTTGATAACACTAATTTTTGCATGAATTGATTCGAAATTTGATTTAAAATTTGAAAAACATAATTTGAGTTCACTAACTCATCAGGATAGTCTCAAGCCTGCTTCATTTATTCAAATGATATTATCAAAGCTTCAATAATAACCTGTTGATGGTTTCGGTTTATTTGTAAAGCTGCAAATGTTTCCAAAATAGAAAAAAGTAGAAATTACACAAAAAATTGTCTAGGATGATAAATAGGACTTATACAGAGCTGAGGTTATTAATGTCCCTGTCCAAACATAAAAAGGAAAAGAGAGTTTGGAATAAGGCACCATTAACATGAGATTACTTTGGAATTGGAAGAAACTTTGGCACCTTGTTCTAAAAATGAATAAAAAACTGATGCTGATGTTTATATGGCAGTTTTTAGAGCATACCACATCATTTTGCACATGAGACAATTATGGGAATATCTTAGTAAAATTGTTTTGCATGTTTCAGGCCACAAAAAGACGGTCATGTGACAAGCCTAATTTTTATGCGGATCAGGGATAGCGCTACAGATTGGCAGGTTAATATACTCAGAAGTGACCACCTGGAGTTATATTGTCAGCTGTCAGTGCTCTTACTATTGTAGGTTCGAGCTATCATCGGTCACCCTCAAAAAGCAATGGAAGTGATCATCAGTCCGTAGTGTCTAAAACTCACTACTTTTCAAATTCATTTGAGACTTTGCAACACCGTCAGACTGCTATGACTTGACAAGACTTTATTTGGAAAAACTATTTTTGGAGGTCTTATCCACATCAGAGATACTGCTAGAGACTGTCAGTTTGGTAGACATAAAGGAGTGGGTACCTGGAGTAACAAAAAACATTCATGTTCATGAGATCAGCTGAAAGCGACTGTAGATTTTGACTAGTACTAGCACCATGACAGATTTTCAGATCTTCGACGGTAATGTTAACCATTGCAGCATCTAATCCCACAAACAGATTCACTTAAGATGTTGTAGCAACATCAGACTGACTTCAGCTGGAGAAGCTCGTCTCAGAACTCCCTGAGTACCAGACAACCAGGATGTGACCTGCTCCAGCAGTGATTCTATAGGTTTGTGTTGTGCTATACTCTCAAAGAGAACCTCTCTGTTTATAATGTCACCAATCTCCTTCAGTCTATCAGCTACTTCTCTGTAAACCTCCTCCTGATCAGGGGAGTTAACTGGGCTCTCGTTCTGTAACTCCAAACGGTTATCTAGAGGTAGAGCAATTGGCCTGTGTTCTTGTGCATCTCGAAGAGCTATATGCTCACATTTGCCCATTTCGTTTCCAATTTGTGATCGCAGTTGGTGCAACTTATACCTGGTCGAGTTGTGAAGATTTAGTCGTTGCAATCTGGTATGAGCTTACTTCAGATGTTTGCTGTATATGAGTTATGAATTTATCTGTTGCTATTCTACGATACATCTTATATATACAAGCGGCTACTGCACTCACCCAACCTTACATGACACCTCATTTGACCTATTTGATACAATCGTTGTAAACATTCTTAGCTACGCTGCACTCAAATCAATCAATAGGGCACACTTCTTTGTTATTGTTTTGGTCATTTGGCCGAACAACTTTGGAAATCCCCATCAATATGCGTTAAAAGTGGGCCTGCTATTATATTTGCAGTATTGTATTGGGGCACAGCCAAGGTTTTGAGTTATGACACTATCTATTTTGGTAGAGTGTGCAAGATGCAAAATCAATATGATTTCATGATTTGCAAATCTATCATCAATCATCAAACAACTAAAAAAAATACCATACAAACAAGACAATATTATATTTTACAATTTCTGTGATAAATTATTCCCTGTCAATAAGCTGATATGAAGCGGAATGAATGATGGACCCTGACCATCAAAATAGTCAATCGTTATGGTTGGTAGTAAATTCTGACTTTTTAATTCTTAAAAGCTAACATTTTTTATACACTTCTTCACGTCCATAGATTTCATCATTTAATCCTTTTTGCCAAAATATTGAGCGAATTTATCATTCATTACAGCCCCAATATAATCTGGTCGACCTCATCCTGGTGCATTTTGTGGCATACTCATTTACTGATTGAGTTTTCTCAAATGTTTTCTAGTAGCATGCAACAACTTCATCAGCAATGAGTTATGGTTTTAGTTTTTTTTTACTTATCTGGTTTATTTTTTCCATGAGTTTTTATAACAAAATTTAAGTAATTGTAACTAATTGTTTACCTCAAAATGATCTGTAACCAAAAAAATCATTCAGCGATAATTAGTAGTAAGTCATGAAGGTGCCAAAATATGGGGAAGTAAAAAATTATACATCAATAAATTATAGAATGTAACATGTAACATTTAAAAAAACATAGTTTTTGAAAACATGCACAATCTTTTGGCACAATGCTGCTGCGTATTGAGTTTCAAAAAAATAAAGCTGTACAGAGTGATTTTCATGTTTTTAGTGTTCTATAATAATAGAATATTTACAGCGATGAGGATGCTTCACTACGAGAAACAAAAAATAAGCAATGGTGTTTGTAGTTTAGGTTGGCATGTTTATGTAGATATGTAGATTTTTTCGTCAATGCGAAATTTTGTTGAGCATTTCAATATTGAGCAGTCATTTCATCTATAAGTTGATCTGATGATGTCAGTAATGGTAGTTTAGGTTATAATGTCTGTGTATAAGATTGTGTAGATTTCCCATTCAGAATCAGAATTAGTGCCTAGATTAGCATTATAATATGGCACTCCGCTGTTAGTCCTCAACATATAACTGCCTATCAAAGAAAGAAAGGATACTTTAAAACATATAAATCACGTTTCAGCTTCATTCTATTGTCAACATGAATTATTGGTTGGCTGAAATTTAAACAAAAAATACAAGGTCAGCCGACACTTGACCTTTGCCCGGTTTTTTGAGATAAATCTGAGATATTTATTTATACAACTTTCGCCTATACGACATAAGCAGAATAATGATATTATGTGAACTCACCTATATTCAGTTTACTTGAGATGCTGCAGAACCATCAGGCCGACTCTGGCTGCAGAACCTCCAATCAGCCAGGTTTTGATGGAGGCGAGTAGAGGTTTTCTCGTCGTTTCACACTTTGTAGAGAACTCAGTGTTGATAAATTGACCGGTGATTCTCAGTTTTTCAGCTATATCCTTGCATATCTGCTTCTGATCTCTAGACACAGTAGGCATGTCATCACACCCTAACACAAGCACTTGCGGCATGATGTCATGCATTCTGACAACTGTTAATTGCTCAGTCTTAACCATATCTTAATCCGATGAATCTTGAACACACCTGTATGGTTAAGTTTGCTAAACAGTCCTGCAAATATGTGTTTTGTTTTAGCTGGTAACTGCTATATTGGTTTAATGATCTCAAATTTGACTCTTTTTATGGTATAAGAATTATGAGTATTTGTTTTTACCACCCTTTTATCAATTATATTGGTCATCTTTCAGGATGTTTTATCATTGAAACCATTTACTATCATAGTAAATCATGTGTGCACCAAAATTCTTTCCTTGCACCATAATGGTGCAAGGAAGGAATTTTGGTGCACACATGACTAATTATTTGACCAATATACTTCCTATTTAAATCTTAGTTTATGGGATTTCCACTCACCTGAATTCAACAATGAGGAAATCACCTCTAACACAATTACTAGAAGTTTCTTTTATCTATTGCCTATAAAAAAAAAAAATCTTATACAATTTACATTGACTCATTTACCTGGCAATGTGCCAGCAGTATGAAGACAGAAAATCCTCAATCTTGGCAAATTCAAATCGTGGAAGAAAAGAAGTAGATTCTACATGGGAAGTTGTTCCTCTTCCACTGCAATGAATGATTAGAAAACCAAAAATGATTGATGGTTTTTTTTATGAACTCAGAGTTCATAAATGAGGGCATATATAGAATCTTTTAGCAGAGTTCCATTAGAAAATTCCACAAGGGGTCATTTTAAAAAAGGCGAATATTGAGTTTTGCAAATTTTGTGCAAAGGCAACACAGTGTGTAATAATACTAAATAGAAGAATGGTAATGGGCAAGGAAAGCCATGTCTGGTTTGTAGTCTCATGAATTCAATTAAAAGAGCATATCAGTAACATTCCCATAATGCATCAGGTTAATCAGATTTGTTACATATAACTTATATCATTGAGTCATTCGCGTTAAGCTTGAGAGCCCAGAAGGGTGCAAGGGGTGATATTTGGGCCGTTCTCATTTTCTCATTTTTGCTGTACACTCTTTAGGAGATGATTTACAGCACGTTTGTTGATTTGGGGCACCTTGCAAACCTCTTTAGAACCAGCCCCAAATTTATGTGTCCTTTACATTGATCAGTAAATTATAAAAATTACGCCCAGTTAACAAAGCCTAATGAGTCAGTTTGACAGGCATAAAAATTACTCCACTGTGAACATTTGTAAATCTATTTTGATCATTGTTAACATACGCGCCGCGTGTAGTTTTTTTATTCTATACAATTATCAGACAACAACAATGGCCAATTGGCAGACAGCCAAATATTTTACATGTAACTTACAGCTGTTGGCTATCTATGCATATCCTGGTTTGTGGAAGAATTATTTCAGTTCCAATTCTGCTCAAGCTGGAATCCCAACACATTTGTGGTGACTGGTGGAGTTACTTTTGGCTTTTTGAGTATGCTAGGACGCACCATGATGATGATGATGTGATGAAGAATGCTATACAATACACCTGACCCTCAATGCAAAGAAGAGGTAGGAAGTAATTGAGTAAGTATGTGAAGGTTGTCCTACTGGTACGATTTATGTTTGCTTGTTCAAATTGAGAGCTGGTTTTTATTTATCAATGTTCGCAGACTAAATCGGTTGTTTGAACTAATAGTGTTGCCAATAATCCCCCTAAAGATTGAGCTCAGAGGTTGCAAATTTTCACATAATATGATGAACGCTTTGCCTGCATCACTGGTTTGTCAATTTGAAGGACCCACCTATACCACCTTTCTGGTGAACTTGTTTTATAAAATAAATGCAATATTATAAATGTACTGAATATTATAAGGAGTAGCCTTTTCCTGCAACAAGGACAACTCGAATTTAGTGTGGAAGAATGCACCATGAAGAATGCATGAGAGAGTTTTGGCATAATCTTTGCTATTGGTCTGACCAACTGTTCATCCTTGAAATTATTATACAGACAGGTACTCAACCACGTACAGCCAGGACAGTAACAGTACAGCTATGCAGCAGTTTTCTCTGCCAATCATTATACTCCATCAACTTATATTGAAAGTTTGACGCAGCAACGTTAAAAATCTAAATCCAAATTTGTTTTGTTGAGGCAAGAAGCAAGTTTGCTCAGTCCAATGGAGGGAGTTCATTGCTCAATTTATCATACGCTTTTCAACAGCTCTGCATTCAGTTTGACCCTTACTGACCTCAAGTCGTCAAAGACTTAGTTCTTTGTTACCCTGTGAAGCTCCATCCACATTTGAGATCAGATCATGTACTCTTTAGAGCACTTGAATGTTTTTGCAGCGGCTCTTCTGCATGGCTGCACTCATTTCTGATCAATATTTTGTAAATGAATTGACTGATTGATCATATTAGAAGGTATATTATTTTAGGTAGAGGTCACATGTGACATAAACAAAAGAATTTTAAGAGAATTACCTACAGAGACTCTTTTGAACTCATCTCAGTAAATAGCCTGATTTTGTAGGAATTGGTAGGAATGTTTATACATTCTTTATCATTTATCAGAACACATCAGAACCCACAGGAGTTGTTTCTAGTTTAAAATGAATTAGTTCAGCAACACTCTTTTTAGAATCGCACATCAAACACACCGAATTTAGAAAACACTCCAGACAAAATTTGACTGAGAAGTCATGAGTCATGGTTGTCTATGTCCAGAAATAATTGACAAGCTCAGCGAGTCAGACTACCACTGATCACATGACATCACATCACATGCACATATATCTCTGATTGATTGAGAATGAATTAATTCACTTAGCATGAGTACCACCACAAAGAATTTGGTGTGACGGCCCGAGCTCAATTCTACTATTGACTGGCGGGAACCTGTTAGGTACTTGTAGTAAGTTCACTGTAACGATCAGGGATTCACATGATAATAGTGTAGCTTCGCTGTCAGTGTAAGTAAGACCATCAGACTGAGTCAGGAAAATTATAGCACTCATCTATTACTAATACTATCCAGATTATTTGTTCGGACACCACGAGGTAGAATTAATCAGTTTCTGTGTCAGGAAAAATACAAAACTAATGTTGAGAGATAAGGATCTATTTTTAAATTTTGTTATCCGCGTTCAAACATTTAAATTTTGATCACAAACATGCTTGTCATGAACACGATGCTCTCGCCTCGATCTATAAAACAGGTTAACGAGGAAGAACATTTGGCTAATACAATACCTCCCTTTTCAATAGGAGGAAAATCCATAGTGAAAACATCAGATTTCATGAGAGTCTGAAACAAACCTGGTAGGCAAAACTGCAACAGGAAAATCCCTCGAGCCATAAGAGATTGAGGCATAAAGTCATAGTTTATAAATACATATTTTCGATAACAGTGTGGAGTGAGAGGGAGGCTTCATCCAATGAAAGTTTTCTAGCTATTAATTTTAAACTATTATTGTGATGTTCAGGGTTATGGTAAACCTTAGTAACAATGAGTAATGCCAATGTGACCACGATGTATCATTGAAATTAAATTGTTTTCACTTTAAGTCTTCACCTAACATCAATAAGTAAAGCCATTGTCATCATATGCATGAATGTTGAGTATATTTCTTCTTGGTTTTTGGTCACATATTTAAAATTTAAATTGCTATGAATCTTCGTAAGTTTTAGGGGCTTAAATTTTCCAAATGTTTCAAACACTGTTATGCACCGATCATTTTTAGCATTAGAGAGAATTGGAATGCCAGTTTAAGAAGCTGTGCCACCAGGGAGGGTGCAACATTGAAATCGCTAATTGCAATCGTCTTAAGAGTTGTCCACTCCTGTTAGCTGACATCTAGCACTAAGTGGAATACTGTAATAATGTAATGCATGCAACGGTCCCAACTCGACACTTGCGGTGAAGGCGGTCAGCGGTGAGAGGGAGACACACAGCGCTTAGGATCATCATTATAGCAGTAGGGCTCAAAATAGCAGTCTTAGTGTTCAGATGGATGCAAGCGTGTTTTGTGGCATTAAAACATTCAAATAGATTTAAAATGAATGGTTGGTCGTGTAATGCCTCAAGCACGCTTTTGCAGCCATCTCAGCTCTTAGACTTATTGTATTGATATGCAATCGCGCTGAAGCTAAGCCGCTGTAACCTATTTCAAGTTCTGGTCTCAATTCAAACATATGACATGATTCCATCGTATTTTGAAAAGTATTTTCATTACAGGAAACGATATTTTCGTTTGGCAAGTCTTTACATATTCAATATGACTGATATTGTGACTCACTGTTGTCCGTAGCCTATTCTTATAGTTCAATGATTTGACACGATGCAAAAAACTAAAACACACATTTCAGAGTAAGCGTCACAGCCACAGAACTTTGATTGGCCAGCTTTCACCAACCCTATGTAAACAGAACGAGTAGGTGGAAGTTTATAGCCCCAATATGTTGTTTATTGGTACAATAAATTAAAAATAACATGAACAAGTTGAACACTTTGAACACTTAACAATAAAAATGTCTCCTTGTGTAACAAAAGAAAACAGTAACAATAGTAGTCGTACCAGAGGTGAACAAAAATCAACAGGATAACGGTTTTGTAAATCTTTGGTAATAAAAAACTAAATTACACAATAAATAATCATGATGCAAAATGATTTTGGTCCGTTTAAATTGTAGAAA
Source organism: Membranipora membranacea (assembly GCA_914767715.1). Lineage (NCBI taxonomy): Eukaryota > Metazoa > Bryozoa > Gymnolaemata > Cheilostomatida > Membraniporidae > Membranipora > Membranipora membranacea. The sequence goes on from OU612066.1 coordinate 20,066,882, forward strand.
ACAGACATTGACACATTTCAAACTCTGGCTGAGATCTTGTAAATTGAAAAAGATATTTATAAAAATATTTGCACATAGGTAGGAAAACTGGGTTCTCAAAACAGGAGCCAAAGAATAAATTTTCTGAGTGAATAGTTATACTAAAAATAATTATAAATAAATAATTATATATCTATCTTCATATATCTCTGATCCATTTACTTCGTTGCTCACGGCTCATCAGGTAACTGTGTCTCGGATTCTCGTAACACTTGATATCATTGTGGAAGTTTGGGATCAGTGGCTAGAATCCATAGCACCATCGGGTTTGACAACTTACAGTCATCACTCAGACATGTCATCAGTTGTATCATACTGAAAAGAAATGAAGATATGGTTAGAAATTTTAGACTGGAAAATAATTTTTATTGGTGATCTTCTTTTGCAACCCAGGAAAAACTTTTTCGAGCAGCGACTTTGTGAACAAAGTTTGAAGATATTGTTTTACTCTACTCACCATTTTTTGAATTCACTTGAGATATTGCAGCACGACCAGGCTGACATTTGCTGGGGTTCTGGACAACCAGGATGTGACCTGCTCCAGCAGCGATTCTGTAGGTTTGGGTTTTGTTATACTTTCAGCATTAACCTCGCGGTCTATAATATCACCAATTGCCTTTAGTCTTCCAGCTACTTCTCTATAACCGTCTTGCTGATCGCAAGAATGGAGATGGTTGTTGTACAGAGGATCCTTGTTGATATTAAGAGGTAGTGCCATTGGTCTGATTTCCTGCAGACATTTTATTGCGATTTGTTTATCTTCAAATCGTCTACCCATATTATATATTACTGTTGAGAAGTTTTACGGAATGCTAAAGTTTGACAGCTATGAGCTTTGTGATGTTCTCTTCTCGAGGTTTGAATTTGTTCTAAAGCTCAACCTCACCCCCTTTTTTTATATAGTGACAGTGTTCGCAGTTTGCGCTATCGGGAAAGTTTATTGTGTGGCTAAGTTTTCCAGTGACTACCTCAGACACATTGTATTGAACGAGCATATGAAACTTTATCTCAGATGACTTCCCTCCTACAATCACTGGTTAGTTGCCACCTTATCTCGTTTGTTATTATGACCATGACAAATGCTGGTAAGTGGTCTCTGACTAATTTTTACTAATCCACAAGGCAAGGTAGGGATTTCCTGAAGCATTCTGCTCTATAATCTATGTTATGATGGCATACCTGAACATGACAGGCACTGTGTTTGAAAAGGTGTTTTTCTGGTGCCTGGATAAGTTGAGAGTTCAGCGTTATACGTTTGTTTAACACTGCTTGCTCGTTTGATTACGAATAATGTGCTGCAGCACTTTGTAAAATGTTTGATCAATGTCATTTTGTGACGCCTCAAAGTGTACAAGGAAAATCCATGTAGGTATGACATAACAAAACTGCTCTGACAAATAAACTTGGCTTATGTACCTGGGACTAACCTTCTAGATTTCACCATGAAATAAATTTGTTAGCAATAAAATTTTCAGGAATCTTCAATTATTAAAAAAACCCTGTTCCCATGAATAAGAGGCGTTGTAAGTTTCATGGCCATGTCCAAAAATAAATTATCAAGCTGTGATTTATCCTTGATATTAATCCTTGGCTACACCATCTAAAAGCTGAAGTCCTATATGGCAGTATAAAGCAAAGTACCTCGGAATCCCTCTTGTTTTCCGCTTGAGTCTCGGTGTGTCAATACCAGCACACAGAACCCACCGAAAATTCTTTACATAACTCCAATGTTTGGAGAGTACACAATCACAGATTGTAGGAGTGTCAGGACATCATTATCAATACGCCTATGACACATTGGCATGACCTTCAAGTTGTTTAATGCTTGTACTAGGAATGATAAGATTTCAATCAGATGCAATAATGATACCTCAATGGTTCTGGAAAAAACAAGTCTTACTGTGGACTTCCTATGAAAAATCAAATATTATTGCCTCACATATGAAGTTTTGTCTCTTTATCAGAATATATAGCTTAGGTATTTTCCTTGTAACGCTTTAGGTGTCTGTGCGGTAGACCCCCCTCCCTGAAAACCTTATTAGATATATTAAGCGGAATACAGAAACATTTTGACTAAACCCTATTCTTGCCACGTTCTCCTACGTGACAATAGAGGGAAAACTGATCAGCAGTCCGCACACACATTCTGGTCATTATCATGTCAGCTGTCAGGAAAATCCATGAGTCAACAACGCTTTGGACAATTTGTCAGTTATTTTGTTTAAAACTGTCACATGCCTCATCAACACAGTTTCCTTGAACCTTTATTCAGAATTTATAATATGGATAGTATAGTACTGTCACTATTATACATTCTATTGAGTTTTCAATTTATTTCTGGGCTAAAGTTATTTCTTAATTGATCTAAACTTTAAGTAGCTGATGTATTGCTGATGTTTCACATAAATAAATACATAATTTCATCACTAGCACCAATCACCAGCCCTAACGTCAGATGACCTCCTATAGGAAACCGTGCTACGGCATAAAAACCTTTGCTAAGCAAAGCTTACTTGCTCTGAATCTAAAATACTTGATTCTGATGGTGAAGTACATTGGATCCTCTGAGGGAAAAGTACTTAGAAATGAACGAACTACCAAAAATTCAGGATCATCCCACATGTCTGGTAGTCTTATTGTGACGTCTTAGCTGACAATTCAGTTATCCCTAGAAACTTATATCAGGCTATCAATGTCAGTAGAAAGACGAGTAGGCCAGGATGACACACAATATGATGAGCTATCTAAATATGGCTAATCTTTGCAAATAACTCTCTTTGATGTTTTTGCATTGAAATTCATGCTGCTTTTCTTTTCTTGTTTAAGGTTATAGTATTCATAAAATCAAAGTTTCTGACCTGTCAAGGATATCTGGGGTTAAATTTCTTGAACACTCAGTGACGCTCTCTTGACCTTCTCCAAAAGTTTGTACTCAATAGAAATCCCGTGTTTGATTCATTGAAGCTTATTGTAATCAGAATCGCTTGATGCTCGATTCATTTTTCATTTACTGAAGTATAACTACTTTACACTATTGCATAGCACTGATTTACTGCCTCAGGCTGTTGCCCTAAAATACTAAACTTGCAACTCTGCAAGTTAGCAAAATCCAAAACTTCCTGTGCAGACAATCAAATCATTGTGTTTTAGAAAACTTATGAATCGTCTATTCTTATGACGTAGTAGCATAACTCCCAAAAGATTTGTACCAAAAAATAAGCAAGAGAAAAACACTAAATTACATCAGTGATTTTTTTCCACCCTCACTTAAAAACTTACAATGAATGTAAATCTGCTATAACGACCAAGGGACATAGTTGTTGCCATGAACCCTTACTCTTTTTGATCCTTTGTAGGTGGTATGTGATTAGAATTGTCTTACATGTTACACTACCTAGCTTTAATGTGATCAGTAATCTCATTGTGCCTAAAACACGCAACAAACAAAAATCTACACTTCATGGTCATGCACAATAATGCAGTTGGAAACTCTTAAAATCCATGATTGTCGGCCTCAAAAACAGAGTTGTGATGTAGAGAAACATGAAAACTTTGTCAAATAGATATTGATTATCAGATTTTATATGGCGCACTCAACCCGGTTTTTTGTTCCCTGCTGCCACAATGAGCCGAATCTCAATGTGATATTTTATTTATTTGTCCATACAGTATGACATAGATAGGCAGGTAATTTACCTACATTATACGTAGGGAAACTGTCGGGCGGGTGGCAAGAGTTTGAGGGGGGGCTCAGACTAGAAATGTAGAATACTATCAGGTTAATACATCATGCATTGGTAGGATTTGTAACTTTCCCAAGTTCAGAGGAGGATAGCATATGCTACTTGCTGCCACAGCTTTGGCACTGACACTTTGACAAAATGGTGAATCGGCCTTTGCTCGAGGCTAGCATACAAAGCAGCGTTCTACATGACCAATGACCTGCCAGTGCCAATAACAGATCAATGATGCCTCTTACCTCGTAAACATATTTGTTTGGTGATGTGAAGTAGGATAGCGGTCAAGTAACGCAATTTGTGCTGGACAGAGCTGCTGCAAAAAGTTCTAGTTCATGCTGTGTAACTGCATATATCAAGCGGTCATATGAATAGCTTAACATGCTATCAAGTTAAGAAAAAGTCTCAAGTCTCATGTTGAAAAATAAGTAGCTATTTTCAAATATTTATTTAACGCATTTTGAGCCAAGATGCTCGATCTACGCTAGGAGTGTGATATTTTTTATGAGAGCAACTGGTACTGCAGAATACAAAATTTTATTATTGTCACTACATGAAAGTTTTAAACACAGCAGAGGCTTTTCAGAGACATACATCGTAATTTGCCTATGTATAATTACAGGACCATTTCCTGTAGTTTTCTTAATCAGACCTGATCTACCTTTGGCTCTAAATGTGAGTTTATATCACCACAGCTCGGTTCCCCACATTACCTAGATTGCACTAGACAGAATACAACTCTGAAGTTATGTTATGATCATGAGTGTCATTGCCATGCCAAGCTGCATAATTTTCACATCATTGAATTAGCCGAACCACTATCTGTTAGGAGGAATCGTTTTCGTCACCATGAGGGGACAGCAGACCTTGCCTTGCCTCTAAGGTTATGCCTTTAGTAGGTATATCAATTGAATGAATGAATTGGTGACCAAAGATTCACCTCTGACTTTGTCCTTCAATAACCTAAACCATCAACAAAGTGCTGACGATGTGGCAGATAAATAGCCATATTGCAACCCGAGTGGACCAAAGATTCCTAATGTTCTAACCCCTCTAGTGTTATGATTGAGTTGTCTGTTGTTTAATTGGATCAGCTGTAAACTGCCTCATACATGACCTCCAATTATAGCTGATGCTGTTTATCATGTTTTTAGAATTATTGATTTATTGTATTGTTCTCTCTAATGTTAAAACAAAAGTGAATACATGTTTACAGCTCAAGCGTGTGTACTTGTATTTTGCAGAGTTACTCATGAATTTGAATTCGTTTCAGCCTTTACAGCAGTTAGTGTTACTGTATCATTGCCCTGCCATCATATATGAAGTACATGGGTTTGAAAATGATTATTTTTGTGTCTTGTAAAGCTGCAATTCACAGAAAAGTTACGTTGTTTATGGCGATGTTTTTATGTAGCCTGTGGTTTTCTCAAGAACAGATCTCCCAATTTTTACTCTGATAAGAACATCACTGTGATATTAACAGGATATAAACGTAGCTGTTTGCTTTGGCATGGCTTTAGCATGAATTAATTCAAAATTTGATTTAGAATTTGAAAAACATAATCTGAGTCCACTAACTCATCAGGATAGTCTCAAGCCTCCTTCATTTATTCAAATGATATTGTCAAAGCTTCAATAATAACCTCTTGGTGGCTTCGGTTTATTTGTAAAGCTGCAAATGTTTCCATATCTTCAATTTCGTTATTTAGAATAGAAAAAAGTAGAAGTTGCACAAAAATTGTCTAGGATGATAAATAGGACTTAGGCACCATTAACATGAGATTACTTTGGAATTGGAACAAACTTTGGCACCTTGTTCTAAAAATGATTAAAAAAATGATGCTAATGTTTATATGGCATATTTTAGAGCATACCACATCATTTTGCACATGAGACAATTATGGGAATATCTTAGTAAAATTGTTTTGCATGTTTCTGGCCACAAAAAGACGGTCATGTGACAAGCCTAATTTTTATGCAGATCAGGGATAGCGCTAGAGATTGGCAGGTTGATATACTCAGAAGTGACCACCTGGAGTTGTATTGTCAGCTGTCAGTGCTCTTACTATTGTAGGTTCGATCTAACATCGGTCACACTCAAAAAGCAATGGAATTGGTCACCAGTCCGTAGTGTCTAAAACTCACTACTTTTCAAATCCATTTGAGACTTTGCAACACAATCAGACTGATATGTCTTGACAAGACTTGACTTGACAAGATTTGGAAAAACTATTTTTGAAGGTCTTATCCACATCAGAGATACTGCTAGAGACTGTCAGTTTGGTAGACATAAAGGAGTGGGTACCTGGAGTGACAAAAAATATTCATGTTCATGAGATCAGCTGAAAGTGATTGTAGATTTGGACTAGTACTAGCACCATGACAGATTCTCAGAGCTTCGACGGTAATGTTAACCATTGCAGCATCTAATCCCACAAACAGATTCACTTAAGATGTTGTAGCAACATCAGACTGACTTCAGCTGGAGAAGCTTTTCTCAGAACTCCCTGAGTACCAGACAACCAGGATGTGACCTGCTCCAGCAGTGATTCTGTAGGTTTGCGTTGTGTTATACTCTCAAAGAGAACCTCTCTGTTTATAATGGCACCAATCTCCTTCAGTCTATCAGCTACTTCTCTGTAAACCTCCTCCTGATCAGGGGAGTTAACTGGGCTCTCGTTCTGTAACTCAAAACGGTTATCTAGAGGTAGAGCAATTGGCCTGTTTTCTTGTGCATCTCGAAGAGCTATATGCTCACATTTGCCCATTTCGTTTCCAATTTGTGATCGCAGTTGGTGCAACTTATACCTGGTCGAGTTGTGAAGATTTAGTCGTTGCAATCTGGTATGAGCTTACTTCAGATGTTTGCTGTATATGAGTTATGAATTTATCTGTCGCTATTCTACGATACCTCTTATATATACAAGCGGCTACTGCACTCACCCAACCTTACATGACACCTCATTTGACCTATTTGATACAATCGTTGTAAACATTCTTAACTACTCTGCACTCAAATCAATCAATAGGGCACACTTCTTTGTTATTGTTTTGGTCATGTGACCAAACAACTTTGGAAATCCCCATCAATATGCATTAAAAACGGGTCTGCTATTATATTTGCAGTATTGTTATGGGGGCACAGCCAAGGTTTTGAGTTATGACACGATCTGTTTTGGTAGAGTGTGCAAGATGCAAAATCAATATGAATTCATGATTTGCAAATCTATCATCAATCATCAAACAACTAAAGAAAATATCATACAAACAAGACAATATTATATTTTACAATTTCTGTGATAAATTATTCCCTGTCAATAGGCTGATATGAAGCGGAATGAATGATGAAAAGATATAATCATTCTGCTTTTAATCCAGCTGGTTATGAACACTGCATTGTCAACTCTAGAGTAACTCTATGACCCTTACCCATGCTGTTTTCATCGTAAAAGAGATAATAAATGTGAAAAGTGGATATATGTTGCAATGGCTGTTGCTCAACCAAGTTCAATAGTTGCTGACAGAATGATGCCAACACATGTCACCTTCATCCATATATTTTTCCTGCATATTTTAGTTGATTCCATCAGTTCGAGGGTCATATCAGGCAAGCCATAGCAACTGGGACGCTGTTAAATAAGTTCTCTTTTCAGTTTTTCTTTTTAAATGGAAATTTTAAAAATTATAAAAAACAAACCATTTTTTGATCTACCATCTACCACCGTCATAAAAAGAGATCAATCTATGTTTGTTTCAGCATAGCATGACCAGACCCTTGCCATCATCACTACATTGACGCAATCATTGAACCAAAAGTGCCTATATCCAAAAACGTATCCTGCAGCATAAACAAATATCATGTTCAAAGTTTTCCAACCTTGGAGTTATCCCGCTACAACAAACAAGCAGACAACTCCTTGAAGTCTCTCATTATTTGTATAATGCGTATTAAAATTTGAAATGTGAAACTTATAGCTTACCAAATATTCTAGGAAAGGGTGTGATGCAACAGTAGAAGGTAATCGGGTGCAAAACATCCGCTCAATATTGCACTGCTAACATACTAAAGCGCATTTGTTTGCCTATATATTCAGACACAATTACAGGGTTATGTAAGGTTTCAGTATTCGATGTCTGTCGGCTAATCGAGGTCAATGGTAAGAGCTATGGGCACTGACCGGAGAAAGCATCGCCTACTACACAACCTACAATAAATTGAGTGAAACTGGCAATCAATACTGCCATAGTTAGCTTGAGATTTACCTGTGGCAAAATCAACAAGAACTATAATCTCTGGTTTGAGAAACTTTTACATTATTGAGCGGATCAAGGGCCACACAGATGTCCTCATACAAGGTGATATTTTGCTGACCGATTCAGGAAACAAATGCACAGGATAAGGGGAAAGTCAGACACAAGTAGCTAATTTAAAGGTTATACAAATTTCACACCACGGTGTCATATATTTATACAGATTGTGTTATGCCAATATTTTATTATTTAGAATTAGAAAGCAAATATATGGGAATATATCAAATATTTACCTATGTAAAATATTTGAAAATGATCCTCGCGCTCTCATGTCTAACACCCCTTTTCTTAGAAATCCAAAGGAACACTAGCAGAAAATGGCTGGTCATCACATCTTTCTTCTATTGATGTCAGTAGCAGGCTAATTTGCAAACCTATACTCGTATACTGAGAAATGTTGAAGTTGTGATCTACCAGACTGACCTTAAAAAGGGATCCGTCTTAATTTGTCTCAGCACAGACGCCCGGATATAACCTACACACACAAGTAAAATTTGCTCTGTTTATTTATTTATTGGCAATTTCAACTTACTCTTAGGTGTAATGACTGCACTAAACACCTTGTCTGATATCAGGAACTAAATCAATAAAATACGGATTTTGCCCTATTGATTGTATGTTATAAAGCACTATTACAGTGCAGCTTAGTATGGCAGCGTAGATTAGGATCTATATACTATAATATATCCAACAATACAAGGGAGGTCAACTGAGGCGGTCATGTAAGGTTGTACAGGTGCACAAGCTGTGTGTGTATAAAAGGCTGAAGTATTCTAGCAGGGCATCAAACCAATTCACAGCTTGTACAGTGATACACCTGAAGAGGGATAGCTGAATAACTGACACTTGCAGCAGAATATAATTATCATACAACTTTATAAAAACAAAAATCTGAAGAAAGAATGGGCAAGAATGAGAAAATAGCAGTTGGAGAGGCACAAGATAACAAGCCAATGGCTTTGCCTCTCGATAAAAACATGATACAACAGAACGAGAGTCCAATTATCTCACCTGATCAGGAGGAGGTTTACAGAGAAGTAGCTGATAGACTGAAGGAGATTGGTGACATCATAAGCAGAGATTATCTCTCTGAGAGTATAACACAACGCAAACCTACAGAATCACTGCTAAAGCAGGTCACATCGTGGTTGTCTGGAACTCAGGGAGTTCTGAGACGAGCTTCTCGAGCTGAAGTCAGTCTGATGGTGCTACAACATCTCAAGTGAGTCTGTTGGGGAGTTTAGCCACTGCAATATGGTGAAAATTACTGTTGAAGAACTGAAGAGCTATTAAGGTGTCACCCTGCTACCAATACAAGCCAAAACCAACAATCGCTTTCAGCTGATCTCAGGAAGTTTAGCTTTTCTCTGACAATCTGGCAACAAGGATAGTCTGCTAATTTTACTCAAGGATTTCACCCCTGTATTTGTATCAAACTGCGACACTCTCTAGCAGTATCTATGATGTGGAAGGAACCTACAAATGAATATTTCCATGAACCACACATACAGCATGTGTTATATCAGCTTTCACTGTGTCGTATAACAGCGTTATTTTGTTATTTTTTTATTTTTTACAGATTTATATTTATCAATTACAAATGAATCTCAATTTTTTCTGTCATGTGCCATAGACCTAACCTTAGGTTTTCCCATTATTGGGGTATTTTTACTTCATCTTTCTATCCTCTCTTTATAGCATTCTTGTCATATTTTCTTGTATTGTTGAATCACCTTACATTAACACATTGGCTTTTATTGATGATAATGATGCTGTCTAAACTGACGCTCCACAAATGAATAAGACAACTACAACAGGTAACTGTTAAAGTTCATTGTTGTGCCATTTGAATGAAACATTAGTCAAAGACCATTTGGTCTTCCAGTGAAAGTTATAATGCAGCCTGAGTTAAATTATACCATACTCGCAGCACACCAATGAATTCCGTTTTAAGTATTGTTGTACCAAGCAATGAAGTCAGTGTAAATACAGTCAGGCTAATATGTGCAGATAAAATAAATTATTATATCTGTTTTACAGCAGATGTATGTGGCTGTTTTCATGATTAAATCTACCTCAAATTATCGGATCGGGTATATATGCGACTAGACGATTTAAATATTAATACAGTTATGATCAATCAGTGGGGGTTAATGGTCAAACAGAGAAAGTGCTGATATGGGTTGAACTTCAATTCAATCACTCACATCCATAAAAAGCTTTGAAGAAGAATTTTCAAATCTGTCCATCACGATATCAGAGATTACTCAGCAAACACAAGGAATGTATAATTATATTAAAAACATAATAAATACATTGATTCATATTAAAATATTTTCTTTTATGATTGCGAAGGTTTATGATGGAATATCACCTTATTATGAGTTCATATCATGTGATGTCTGAAATAAACCCAGTTTCTTTCCAGTAACTCTGTATAATAGGTTTACAGCCCTTGAAAAGTAATCAGGTATTCAACTCATGTATTATAACATAAGAAAACAACATAATGAATCAATAAAGCTACAAAAGATATGATATACAATTTCAGTTGAGTTGAGGTCATTGTGAGGCAGCGGACAGCTCATCCGATCAGGGTGAAACAAAATTAGTCGACAGTCGTCTAATTGTAAGAAAGTAACGGGCTTAGAATCGCTTGTAATATGACTAATTGTTTGATACATAAAATGGACAGTGGTAAGTATTCAGGTAAGTTTGCCGTGCCGAACTTGACCTGTAATGCAAGGCAGACCTGAGTACATATCTGATAAAGGTTAAGTACACTTATTACTATTGCTTTGACAAAATCGATGCTGCTGAATTTAGCGTGGTGTTACTGACCCGATCATCTGAGGTTAATAACAGAGGTTCTTGTTGATGACCCTCTTTGACCTGTTTTGGATCGAAGGTTTGCATACTGAGATTGCGTGTTTCTATTTTATTGAGAACTATCCATAAGGCTATTGATTCGCTATTGTAAGAGATCTTTTTCTTGCCATCACTTATGGTTAAAAGATATAAAAGCTATTAACTAAAACTCACATGTGTTTGTCTGCTAGTCTATTATCAGCTGCAAACATTGTTATCGATGTTTTGACAATAGAAGGTTTAGGCTGACAACCTTCACTCAGAATGAAACTGCTATAAATCATCATGGCTTCCCCGGCCAGGGGGGGGGGGTGTGGAGCGTTGGGCAAGGGGTAAGAGTCTAGGGGGCTCAGACTAGGCTGTGCATAGCGTATGTGTGCCATGATGTACGAAGTAAGATTATTATTCACTTAATACTGTAACACTTCAAATTGTTGTCTTTCAATCAAGATCGATGAACTGTTAAAACAAATCCAACCTTTGCAATTCATTGCTAAATGTTTGTTTATTTATATAGTTTTTCAAATTAGGAGTCATCTGACTCTTTGTCAGGGTAGTATAACTCGAATCATCATAGAGTGCAAATTCTCTTCCCCTTCGATATTGTCTACTATCTTTACAATGATAATTCGACGCTTCAACAACACATTTTAACTGACAAGTGGTTCACAACACATGCAGAGTGCATGGATTCCAGAGAAGGGAAAAGTCAGCCATAGAACTAGTTGACCCCTTTGTTAATGCTCTATATCACAAAAGATCATCTTTTTGTTAGAATAATCCTATATAACCAACACAAATGTCATATCAGCCTTGAATGTTACAATGCATAGAATTCTAGAAAATATTTGATGAATGATTAATAACTTCAGTAAGTACATTTTTTTATGATAAATGAGCTGTAAATCTTTCATATAACCTTCAAATATTGTTTAGCATTCTACATCGCCCTGTAGATGATAGGTTTAACTGATGATCTACACAACCCTATGCATAGTATATGTGGAAACAGATCTAACTGATGCAACATAGATAATATACTGTCACTCTGTAAGTGAGCATAGATACAATAAACTCTCAGGGTAAATGTAAGGTTCAAGTCTTCTATACCTGATAGTCATTCGATATGCATAGCGTTAGCTTGAGAATCACCAACTTTGTACTACCTGATAGAAGTTCTATATATCTAAGAATTTTGCCTATGTGAGGAGAAACCAAGGCTCTACAGCTGTCCTGGCAATAGCTATTTCATTGCTGACTTTTGACGCTGCCGACGTAAATAGGTAATTTGCAGGTCATGCAAACTAGTGATTTATTTGTCTATATTGTGTTTTGTAAATATTTTGTTATTTGTGAACTGACACCTTGTCACGCGAGAGTCAAAAGAAATGCAAACAATGCATTTATGTATTTCATATCAAATATTGTTCAAATAAAATGGCAATATATCAATATTTATTTAGTGTGTCATTCAAACAAAAAAACTTTCTAGCTGTTTGCTGATGGGATATATGACTTAAGTATTTACACACAGTCGTCAGAAATTTACTAGATAAAAAGCTCTCAATATTATAAAAAATTTCAGTTTTTGGAGAACATTATTGGATGGCCGGGTTATTTGTTACCTCATCAAAAGATTGTAGCATATTATGTTTATTCTATGACTGCAAATTTTAATTCATTCATTAATTCATGTGTGAGACTCTTCGATTTTTCTTTACAAGACAGCTTTGGGGTGGTTGTTTGCGCAGCTCAAGCATTGGGTTTATATGCAGGGTTACAGTATGTAAAGCAATGTAATATAGCAGTAACTTTGTCAGGACTCGCGCAAAAATAGTTAATAGCAGTGCAGTTCCAGATAGGTGTGGGGAGAGGTTGGGTTGCTTTTGTGTGGTTTATAGCTTTCCCGGCACAGCTTATGCGCTTTGACTAAGATAATAGATGTATGGTCTCTGATGACCTCAGTTGCTCAACTAATTCCCTAGAATTGTTCACTGGTAGTTGGTCAAGCTGTGAGGAAAGTATGGGATATAAAATCTTTTACTTCATATTCTGATCGATCAGTTTTTAGACAACTTTAACCTCGCTCACTTCAACTGCGCTGTCTAATTCAATTTAACAGTGTATCATAACTTCATGTTCTTCGGAGTTGGGGGGGGGGGGGGCGAGGCAAGCAGAAAATGAGAATATTAATGTAATGTTTAGGTGCTCGAATTTTTGCTTGGTTGCTGGCTTTGACATTGAAAAATCATCAACTATATTCCAATCCAAGCAGAGGTTACTCCAAAAACCGGGAGTTATGCCCCTTATTTTAAACAAACCCATTGATGTCAAAGCTACAAGGTGTCCACAGTTGTTCTGCCCCCAGCAAAGCGACGCTGAACTAAAATAGCCTGAAAATAAAACTCAGTTCATGAGTAAACAGCAAAATCGAGTTACATGCGCTTGAGTAGTAAACAGGTATCCAGTTTTGGATTAGGAATTAAAGAAAACAATATGATAAATCAATAAATCTACAAAAGAAATAATATACAATTTCAGTTGAGTTGGGGTCACTGTGAGGCAGCTGACAGCTCAGCCAATCAGGCTGCAGTAGAAGCGGTCATTGACGGGAGGAGCTAATACGGGTAATATGACTAATTGTTTGGTACCTACTCATAACATAGTCAGCACTTTGTTTATTTCGTTTATAGCATTGAAGGTAGGAGATTTGAGGACAAGTCAAGTGAATCTGACCGTGTAAACTAGATATATGACATTATGTCATAGGAATCACCAGCTCTTCTATTAGCATAGGACTGCCGCAGTTCCCGATTCCACCCACACCAAGCCCAAAATCAGGAACTGCGGCAGTCCTATGTCTATTAGGGTTTGGTACTGGCAATGAAAACTGATTGGTAAACTATGATCTAACTTAAACTCTAATTATTTAGATAATTTTAGGGTGTATAGCTTAACCTCACCATGGTAGTCCTTTCCACTAGCTCGACACTGTAATATTATTGTTACCGGGTGTTCTTTTTATCCGTTTCTACTGGTGACCAAGAGGAACCCCACAATACAACGACATAAATAGGTAAACGACTAAGACATAAAAAAATCCAAAAAATTGCATTGTGGGATATTTTTAAATATGGCCATACAACTGTACAAATAATCAAAGTCAAAGGGCAAAGTAATCTGAGGTCTTTGGAAGTATTTCCATCTATATGCAGACACCATTGCACTATGGATAGAAACGACGTTTTCAACACAGTGTACATCAATTGTAGTTATATTTGCTGTTTAGTAAGGAAAAAAGATTGGGCTGCGCCTAAAGAGGGATGCTAGGTGCCCTAAATCCTCATACTGAGAATGTGATACATCCTAGAAAACTAGAATGCATCCTAGAGGTGAGGCCATAGAGGACCTCCTAATCCTGGGTGTGCTGTGAGCTGCCAAAACTGAACTGGCACTAATCGGCCATCGGCCAGTGACACTTTGATCTAAGCCAATAGGCCGAGAAGCGATTGTAGTTACATTCAAATTTAAATCTGAGACCACATCTGTCCCTAACTGCATACATATATATATATATATATATATATATATCAACGCTAGCTAGTGTCACATTCAAATTGCTCCTTCACAAACAACCGCAACAAATAACTGTGTCTTGGGACAGACACAATAATGTGATAACAACTCTGTCTTCATGTACTGTCATCCTTCATCAATAGTTCAGCCATGACAGAACTGCTGAATGCGCCAACACTTTAGTTAAGGTATTCACTGGGATGCAAAACAGATATAATGCTCCCTAATTAGGAGTTACTATGTAGCCCATTCATATTGCAGGAGATCTCAGACTGCAGGTAGCGAATACATGGACCTAGATATTATGCTCATCTAAAAAATCTTTGAATTGAAATTTTATATAAAACAAGTGTACCTTGTAGAAACGAGTTGTGCTCGTTTAATGGAATGCATGAATGAGCTACTATGACTACGCTACGCAGACTAAAGCTGTGATTGGTCGATTGATGTACACGATAACACTGAAGTGTGCCAGGTTGTGTGAGGTGTTTCTAAGGTGAAGTGTGGGGTCATTTACAGTGCACACATAATAATTATAATTTCTTTATTCCTCTGCTATATAAAGGTTTGCACTATACGGAAGAGAATCACATCAACTCGAAACCTAATCAATACGCCACTAATTTACTGCATAATAAAAATAATATGGGTATAACTCATGAGCAAGCAGCCATTTCTAATGGACATGGGTACAGACCAATAGCTCTGCTTCTCACTAACAACATTGCACAACAGCCAGAGAGCCCAGTTAACTCCCCTGACCAGGGAGAAGTTTACAGAGAAGTAGCTGATAGACTGAAGGATATTGGTGACATTATAAACAGAGAAGTTATCATTGAGAGTATAGCACAACACGAACCTACAGAATCGCTGCTGGAGCAGGTAACATCCTGGTTGTCTGGTACTCAGGGAGTTCTTAGTAGAGCTTCTCCAGCTGAAATCAGCCTTATGGTGATGCAACATCTCAAGTGAATGCGATAAAGTGAGCCTGCATGCATGTGGTGAGTGAAATGCTGTGCAAATCAAAGTGAAAAAAATGGGTCATACTTTTGTTTCATCCAATTAGCTCAATTTTGAAAAATATCCATACCAAGCCCCCCAGTCTCTTGCCCCCTCTCCGACGGCCCCCACACCGTACCTTTCAGAAACTTCCAAGGTGACGAGGTTAATGATAATCTTAATGTTAATTTGGCTCCCAAATCGTATTTGCATTGTGGGTATATTGTCAACATTCTCTATTGACAAAAGTACCAGCTTTCATAGCATATCGTTCCAGAGTGTAGTCTTGCTCTTATAAAATGAGTTTTCTGTTGCAGTGCTTCGATATGTTATGAAGTAACCACTAACCTGGTGCTACACTTTATTCTAGTCCTTTGCGGTCGGAATTCCGCCACTGAAACAAGGGATTTCTTGCAAGCAAGGAGTGGTAGGTTGGTGAAATTTAGCGATGCCTACTCTCTACACATCCTGCTGTTTCGTGATCCTCTACTCCGTCCTGTTGGAATCTCATCATATCTCTTCTACATAGCCGTATTATTTTCCTAATCTCTGCCAATCTAGACAAACTTACTGAGGATATTAAGTACAACTCTCAGAAACGTAGTACTCAAACTTCTCAATAAGAATCAGGAGTGGTACTATTTTCTCCTTTGCCTAATCTATTTTGATTTGGTTCTGATACCAGTATTTATACTTTTGTGCCAACAGCTTTTCTATTCCATACTTTTTCAATGCTTCGTTATTACATTGGTAACTAAATTTGTATCATTTCTCCTTACTTGTTATAAAAATAAACCTGTATACAGCAAAACAAATAACACCCAAAAAATATGACTGATTAAATGATTAGCAGACTAAATATTATAGTCCTGATAAGGCTCATATTATCAATAAGGTCACTCATTCACAGCATAATGTGTGACATGGTTAATGTGCTCAAATGCAGCACTGCAACTCTTGATTTTTCAACGGCAAGCGGGGTAAAAGTAGTCTCCTATCGCTCTTAGTTTCTAATTCAATGACTGGTTGCTAGCTATAATAACAGAAAGATGCAATGGTACCAGGCTATTTGGCATGTTGATAATCTAGATATTGAACTTTCTAGGTCCGTTGCTATGTTGCATAAGTGCTAACGATAATTGCGACAACATCATCATCAATCGGGTGTAAAGGGAGGGATGGTAGTGAATACTTTCAAAGGAAATGTATCAAGTATGGTGCAAAAAATATTTGTCGCTGTAGACACGAGGCTACTCTATATCAATCAATCAATCAATCAATCAATCAATCAATCAATCAATCAATCAATCAATCAATCAATCAATCAATCAATCAATCAATCAATCGATCAATCGATCAATCGATCAATCGATCAATCGATCAATCGATCAATCGATCAATCGATCAATCGATCAATCGATCAATCGATCAATCGATCAATCGATCAATCAATCAATCAATCAATCAATCAATCAATCAATCAATCAATCAATCAATCAATCAATCAATCAATCAATCAATCAATCAATCGATCAATCGATCAATCGATCAATCGATCAATCGATCAATCGATCAATCGATCAATCGATCAATCGATCAATCGATCAATCGATCAATCGATCAATCGATCAATCGATCAATCAATCAATCAATCAATCAATCAATCAATCAATCAATAAATCAATCAATCAATCAATCAATCAATAAATCAATCAATCAATCAATCAATCAATCAATCAAGGATATCTCGTTCTCTACAAGGACATCTTATTAACTTAAACTTAATAACACCTTATAGGAGTTGCCCTCTTCGTTGTCAGAGCAGCAAAACTCCCAAATAAATAACCATCGCGTTGTTTATTTGTCTAAATTGCAAACATTTCCTAAATACCCATATATACAAAGAATGCTGAGTAATCAATCTAGTAGTGTAGATAACAAATTAATAAGACATTAGTTGCTTTCTCAGTACAGTGTTACCTAGGGGAGCTTTCAAGGTTGATTGTTCCAGCCCCCAGCACCCTCGGGTGTATACCTCTTCTGTGTACTCTTCTTCTGCCTGACTCATGGAAAGACATGTGACAGCATGGAAAGACATGCTGACAAGCTGGAAAGACAGCTACAAACTCACTACAAGGGGTCCCAGCAATGGGCCATGTAAGGCCAACAACCCTAACACATACACTGAATTGCATAGGGTGGCAATGGTGGAGTGGAATGAGCTATGGAGCGAGGGAACACAATTATGAGTAGTGGATAGCGGGCATGCTTATTAGCGCCATGAACCCATTCTTTTTTGGGGTGGTGAGATGGCGCAATCGGTTAGCGTGCTTGTATTCACTGCCAGGTGATTAGTGCCGCAACAGTCGTGGGTTCGAATCCCATTGGGGGAGCTTTCAAGGTCGATTGTTCCAGCCCCCCGCCCCCCCCCCCCCCCGAGTATATAAAATGCTTTTGTTATTGTAGATCTTCAATACAAAGATATTAATTCTGCAGCTCAATCAACTGTTAATGTTAAATATAATGTCTTACTTCTCAATGTCTTACTTCTTAATGAGCACCATAAACTTCTTAGTTTATGGTGCTTATTCGCACCATAAACTTGTTCAAACATATTTTTTCTCATTTTATGCATGCCAAACTAATGTTGTGGGTACTGAGCACTTAATCCGCTCTTTACTTGTTTACCTACAATATGAGTTCATGAAATGGTTATAATCGAACATAATCTCTCACCAGGCACTAATATACCTGAGAGGTTAGATCCGGGGTCATAATCCAAACAATAGTTATATTGAAGCTTATAGTTTGATCTACAAAGCAGCGTTTCTGTGTTTGGCTAGAAGGAAGCAGAGTAAGGACTGGTCAACACAGTCAGAGGTGATTTCCTGGCCACCAAGCCTAACTTCAGTTGTTGACCAACTGAGTCTATATCCTCAATGGTTAAATCATGTTTGAAGGAGGAGCGGATCTGAGTATGATTGCTTAGTTATGATGACAATGAATTATTTTAAATGCATTACTTAACATTTCGCTAAGCTTAGAGATGAACTAAATTAGCAGATAATTACGTGGAATTATTATGCTATGCATTGCCATAACAGTCAGTTACAAAACCATCATTGTCGCAGTATCCTAACACAATCCTTACACAAAAATAGATTTTGTGGTGTAACAGGGCAGGCAATAGTATAAAAAACCTGAAGCTCCCTGTGGAGCCAAAGCTGAGGAATTTCCGGTTTTATCCAGTTTTATCCGGTTTCATCTGGTTTTATCAAGTTTTATCCGGTTTTACCCGGTTTTATCCGGTTTTATCCGGCTTTATCCGGTTTTGTCCGGTTTTACCCGGATTTATCCGGCTTTATCCGGTTTTATACGGTTTATCCAGTTTTATTCGGTTTCATCCGGTCTTATCAAGTTTTATCAAGTTTTATCCAGTTTTATCAAGTTTTATATGGTTTTATCCAGCTTTGCCAGTTTTGCCAGCTTTATCCGGCTTCACCTAGTTTTACCCAGCCTTGCCCGGTTTTGCCGGTTATGTTGATTTTGGGCGCAGTTCTTTGGCTTGGGCGGCTGGGTGGACAACCTTGCACCAAAACGAGGGCAGGGTATTTTCTCTCAACACTCACAAACTACTTCTAAAACTACACCAAAAATCGAATAAAAAGCTGACAATGGCTGTATTATGAGAACTTGTTGGAGTAGTTAATGAAGTAGATCACATCTATTTACAGAAAGCATTTACATAATGGTTAAAAAGCTGTTATCAACGCATCATTATGTACAGCAATAATGTTGATTTGAATTTGATGCCGATTCATTCCTGGAGCTTTTGCATCGCAGTGCTTTCTGTGAATGTAATTATGCACAGAGGGGATAGAGAGTCCAGGAGCACCTGAAAGCGGTGTCACTTTGGTATGTCCAACCTGTCCAACCTGGCAACATTGTTAGTCTGCCATTTTTACTCAAAGATTTCACTCCTATATGTGTATCAAACTGACAGTATCTCTGATGTGGATAAAACCTACATATGGCTCTTTCTATGTTACTCCGAGGAGTTAACTCTTTGGTTACTCCAATAACCCACACATACAGCATTTGCTTTATCAGATCTCACGACGTCATAAATCAGTATTTATTTTTAATTTTTTACAGATTTTTTTACCAATGTCAAAGCAATCTCATTTTTTTTGTCATTTGCTAATCTAAATTTTTTCCCTTTTTTGGGTATTTTTACTTTTATATGAATTCTATCAAGTTTCCATGTTAGATTTGAATTATAATAATGATGCTGTCTACACTGACACTTCCCATAAAACAAGACAACTCCAACAAGTAACAGTTAAAGTTCATTATTGTGTCATTTGAATAACACATCAGTCATAGACCGGTTGTTCTTCCAGTGGATGCTAAAATGCAGCCTGAGTTAAATTATGCCTTGCTCGCTGCATACCAATAAATCCTATTTTAATTATTGTCATATCAATGAAGTCAGCTTTAACACAGTCAGGCTAAAATGCGTAAATAAAATAATGATTATATCTGTTTTACAGCAGATGTATGTGGCCGATTTCGTGATTAACTCTACCTCAAATTATTGAATGGGGTGTATATATAACAAATGCGGCAAGACCATTAAATATTTATTACATACATAGTTATGATCGATCAATGGGGGTTAATGGTCTAATGAACAGAGTGCTGACATGGGTTGAACTTCCATAAAAATCTTTGAAAGAGAATTTTCAAATCTGGCCATTAAAATAACAGCAATTACTAGCAAACACAAAGAATTAACAATTATATCAAAAACATAATACATTGATTCATATTGAAATATTTTTCTGGTTTATGCTGGAATATCACCTTATTAAGATTTAATATCATGTGATGTCTGAAATAAAACATTTTCATTTACGAGAAGCACTGCACAATGGAGTGCCCTTGAAAATGTAGAAAACAAGATACTACGTCAATTAACATACCATTAAGATAAGATAATAAATAAATTTTCAGTTGAGTTGGTGTCTTTGCGAGGCAGATGACAGCTCAGCCAATCAGGGCTGAAGTGAAAGCAGTCATAAAACGGGAGGTGCTAAATGTAAGAATGAATGTTTGAGACATACTCTTTAGGCAAACAGATTGCTATCTAAGACAATCATTATATAATAATTGTTACACAAAATCAATGCAGAGGCATTTACAGGATCAGGTAAATTTGTTCTGCTGAATTTGGCCTGCGATGCCAGGTGGATCAGACGCTAATTATCTGATAAAGGCTATGTACACTTATTACTATTGCTTTCACAAAATCGATGCTGCTGAATTCAGCGTGGTGTTGTTGACCCGATCATCTGAGGTTACTATAACAGAGATTCTTGTTGATGACCCTCTTTGACCTATCTTGGATCGAAGGTTTGCATACTGAGATTGCATGTTTCTATTTCATTGAGAACTATCCATAAAAATATTGATTCACTATTGCAAGAGACCTTATTCTTGCCATCACTTATATTAGAAAATATAAAAACCATTAAAGAAAAGTTAACAAACAGCTGTAGACCTTAATAATAATATTATTGTACTGACAATTGAAGGTGTGATGATCTACAGCCAAAGTGAAACTGATAAATCTGCGTGGCTGCGCATGTGTATGTGTGTCAATTCATTCATCGCCACTCATTGCTATTATACCTACAGCATTTGGTTTGTATATCCAAGCCAATACGCTGTTGACAGCCAAAACTGGCATAACCGTTTGCAATTTATTGCTAGGCAGTTTGAATTAGTTGTTCATATTAAGAGTTGTCTACTTCTCTGTCAGGGTAGTATAACTCCTACCATCATAAAGGTCATATCCCCTCCTGTAAAATATTAATGTCTTTTCTTAATTATTCATAAATTCTATGTTTCATCAACACATTTTAATTGACAGTTAAGTTGATAACACATGCAGTAGGTAAGATTACAGAGTATGGAAAATTTACCCATAAACTGACTGACCCAATGAATAATGCTTTAATGACACCGATTGATATCGAAACAGGTCATGATTTTGTTAATGAGATCCTCAATAAACTATAAAAAATGTCCTTGAATCCCTCGATGCAAGGCATAGAAGTGGAGAGAATAAATAAAACATTATGTAGTTACTCTCTCTCTCTGGGTACTACCCATTTTTGTATTATTCTGTGTAATTAAGATATGCTCTATTTGTAGGGTTGATCCATTAATATCCCTATCTCAATCAGTTGCCTAATCTAAGCTCCTACATTTCTATGATAAAATCATATGTCATCCTTTATGAAACTGATCCTTTTGCGATGGAGTCTAGATCTATTGTGAAAAGCATCTTGTTTTTTTTTATATTTGTGTTCACAAGCAGCTAGATTTATATATTAATTAAAAAAATTACGCTATCCGAACATGACAGAGTGGAGAGAGGTGAGGATATACAGGTTTTCAGGCCAATCCAAAATCTTTTGTCCAGTGGAAAAACAGTAAGTTGCGTAATGCAATGCATCCTTTAACCTGTGCTGTCATAGTTATAAATCACATGGTCCAATCAGGGAGGTACAGACTCCTTGGTCCAATTTTTCCATGCAACAATCTTCATGAAGGGTTGGATCCCCGATGAGTTTCCCATCACCAGGACAATATCAGGCCACTATTAGTACTAAGTAATAGTCATTCTGAAAATTTCATTAATCTACCTGAAGTTCAGCAATATAGATAGTTGGTTTTACCGATGTAGCTGCAGCGCGATAATGCAAGCAGCAAACATTTCAGCAGCCTTCGAATAAAAGCTTATAGAGAAAGCGGATGAAAGGCGTTCTATTGAACTATTTTATATATAGATGGGCATCACTAGGAATCGGATCACTGGGGAATGGTTATATGTTGACAGTGTATGAATAAGTTTGATAATGGTCGAAAGCACTGACATTGCATACTTAAGTACTGTGCATGATAACTCAACAGTCTGCTGTTAAACTTCCGTCCAAAGCAGCATTGATATTACGATCATTCTGTAAGCATGCATACGTTCAATAGACTTACGGGTATGTAAGGTTTCAGTGTTCAATGTCTGTTGGCTAATCACGGTCAATGGTAAGAGCTATGGGTAATGACCGGAGATAGCATCGTCTACTACAAAGACGCTACCAATGAATTGAGAGACGCTCGAAATCAATATGCACAACATTGGCTTTGGATTTTCCTCAGTGTTGCCTGATAAAAGTTATATATATCTAGGTATTGGAACTTTGGCTATATGTATAGAAACCAGGGCTACACAGCTGTCCTGATAATAGCTCTGTTATTTTGCTAACAGCCTCGTAACTTGTTCAGATTTCAGTGAATAAATAAAAAGGTAATTTACAGGACATGCAAACAAGTGAATTATTTATGTATATTGTGTTACGCAAATATTTTGTTATTTGTGTACAGACACCTTGGCACAAGTCAGTCAAACGAATGCAAACAAGAGAATGATGTATTATATATCAAATATTTACAAAAATGAAATGTAGACATATCAATGTATCAATATTGATTCCTTGTCCAATTCAAACAGCAGCAATTTCTTGCTGTTGCCAATGAGATACGCTAATAATATATATACACACAAAATAGTTAACTAGCAAGTTGCTGGATAAAGACTTCAAGCTTTCAATTAAAATAATAATTTTTTTCATAGACTTGATGATAAACCGCAACAGGACACTATATGGAGCACTAGCATCGAGACACTGAGGCATTGGGTTTGAATGGTGTAATAGTATTGGTGTTACCATTGACTTGCAGCTCATATATTCCGGGATTTTTGTTGATAACTCGATCAATTTCGATCGGATTTTATGTTTGAAAATTATGATAGTTTCAGCATTGGACGGGGGCAAAAGTCTGGGGGGGGGACTAGCTGCCCATAGTTCTTCTGCCCAGCAAAGCAACGTTGGACTAAAATAGCCTGAACTGAAAATCAGCTCATGAGTAATCAGCAAAATAGAGCTACATGCTCTTGAGTCGTAAACAGGCATTCAACTCATGTTTTATAACATGTAGATAACAATATGATAAATCAATAAATCTACAAAGGAAGTAATATACAATCTCAGTTGAGTTGAGGTCATTATGAGGCAGCTGACAGCTCGACCAATCAGGCAGCCACGTTGAATGTGGTCATTGAATGAGAGGAGCTAAATTGGTAGGAAGTGAGTGTACTTAGAATCGCTGGTAATATGACTAATTGTTCGATACATAGTCATAACATGGTCAGGCTCTGTTTATTGCCTAGAAGGAAGGAGATTTAAGGACAAGTCAACGCAGTCAGAGGTGAATTTTCGGTCACCAAGTGATTGATCATGTAAACTAGATATCGGATGTGATGTCATAGGAAACACCAGCTCTTTGATTTAGGTTCGGTCCCAGCGATGAAAACTGATGAGTAAACTTTGATCTAACCTGAGCTCTAATAATTGATATAATTTGAGGGTTTATGGCATAGCATCACTATGGCAGTCTATACTCCTATACTTGCACTGTAACAGTATTGTCACCAGGTTTTACCTGTTTCGACAGGTAAAATATTCCACTATATTGACATTGTAATGGTATTGTAACCAGATGTTCTTTTAAACTGTTTCGGCTGGTAAACAGGAGGAACCCCAACGACAACATAAGATGAGGTAAAACTCCTAGACAGACTAAAATTTCCAAAAAATTGCATTGTGGGATATTTTCAAGTACGACTAAACAACTGAACAAATCATCAAAGTCAAAGGAAAAAGTAATCTGAGGTCTTCTTGAAGAAGCCTCATCTATATACAGACACCATTCCCTGTTTCGTTAAAGACAATGTTATCAACACAGGATGTCTATCCATCATTTATATTCAAATCTAATGCCACTCCTGTCCACGACAGCATATACACATCCAAATTACAATTACACAAACAGTCGCAGCAAAAAGCCGTCTAGTCTTGAAACAGCCATGATTTTATTTAAAACCATTTATTGACAAAAATCTTCAAAATCTCTCAATAAAATGATGTTCTTCCAAATGTGCCAAAGCAAGCAAAACAACAAAAAATAAAAGAAAAAAAGAGGAAGTGAGACATGGACGGCTCTATAAAGCAAAAATGATAATGTGATATCAAATGCTTTAAGTTTATGTGTTAATCAATATTTCAGCCATGACAGAACCGCTGAATGTGCCAAAATTTTGAGGTAATCACTGGTATGCATACACAGATAAAATGCTTCTAAATTAAGGGTTACCACCTGGCCCATACATATACAAGAAATTTCAGGCTGCAGGTATCGAAGCTACGACATGGACCGACTTATTATTCTCACATGAAAAAGAACATCTTTCGAAATTTGGTTAAAACAACTATGTTTTGATAAAAAGAGTTATATTCATGTCATGGAATGCATGAATGACTGTAATTATCCTTAGCAGTCCATTCTCATTGCTTCATTTCATGAGCTATAATGGGAATTCCCAATGCAGTCTGGCACTGTGATTGGTCGATTGATGTAAACAATAACACTTGGAGTGTGCCAGGTTGTGTGAGGTGTTAGTAAGCATAGATTTCTAAGGTGAAGTATGAGGTCGTTTTCAGTGCATGTATAATCATAAGCATTTCTATATAGCTCTGCTACTATATAAAGGTTTGCACTACATTGAAGAGAATCACAT
Source organism: Membranipora membranacea (assembly GCA_914767715.1). Taxonomy (NCBI): domain Eukaryota; kingdom Metazoa; phylum Bryozoa; class Gymnolaemata; order Cheilostomatida; family Membraniporidae; genus Membranipora; species Membranipora membranacea. The sequence goes on from OU612066.1 coordinate 20,092,115, forward strand.
CAACTCAAAACCTAAGCAATACACCACAGATTTAAATTTACTGCATAATAAAAATAGTATGGGTATAACTCATGAGCAAGCAGCCATCTCTAATGGACATGGATACAGACCGATAGCTCTGCTTCTCACTAACAACATTGCACAACAGCCAGAGAGTCCAGTTTACTCCCCTGACCAGGGAGAAGTTTACAGAGATGTAGCTGATAGACTGAAGGATATTGGTGACATTATAAACAGAGAAGTTATCATTGAGAGTATAGCACAACACGAACCTACCGAATCACTGCTGGAGCAGGTCACATCCTGGTTGTCTGGCACTCAGGGAGTTCTGAGAAGAGCATCTCCAGCTGAAGTCAGCGTGATGGTGATGCAACATCTCAAGTGAATGGATAAACTGAGCCTGCATGCATGTGGTGAGTGAAAAGGTGTGAAAAATATGAGTCAGACTTTTGCTTCATACTATTAGCTAAATTTGGCCACTGTCAGGTGAAGAATGTCCATACCACACCTTCCAGAAATTACCAACATATGAAGTCTCACCTAATCTCAGTTTGGCTTTCTAATGGCATCTTTTGGAAGAGTAACCGTTTGTATGGCATATCATTCAATCGTGTGGGCTTGTTCTTTTAAAATGATTTTTTTGTTGCAGTGCTTTGATATATTGGGAAACCGCTAACCTGGTGCTACACTTTCTTCTGGTCCACTGCAGTCAGAATCTTTGCCACTGAAGCAAGGAAAATCTTGCAACAAAGGAGTGGCAGGTTGGTTAATTTACCAATGCATTCCAACTACGGCTCCCGCAGTTTCGTGATCATCTACTCCGTCCTGTTGGAATCTCATCACATATGTTTTACATTGTCGTATTATTATTCGAATCTCCACAAATCTAGACAAACTTACTGAGGATATCAAGTTCAACTCTCGGTAGCATAGTGTTCAAACTTCTCACTAGGAAAGACGTATTATCTCTTTTGACTTATTTTATTTTCATTCTTCTGATATCAGTATTAAAATTTTTGTGCCAACAGCTTTCCTATTCCACACTTTTACAAAAGTTCTTTATTACATCAATAACCCATGTTGTATTGTTTCTACTTAATTGTTATAAAAAAAATAAACCTGAGTAGAGCAGAACGAATAGCACCTAAAATATGCCTTAGTAAATAATAAGCAGACAAAATATAGTAGGTCTTGATACAGTACATTATTATCAATAAGTTCTCTCATTCACAGCATACTGTGTGACATTGTCAAAGTATTCAACTACAGTGCTGCAATGTTTCCTATGGCTCTAAAGCTTAGGTGACCATTAATTCACTGACTGGTTGTTAGCAATAATTACAAAAAAAAACGCAACAGTACCAGGGTATTTGGCATGATGATAAATTAGATATTCAGCTTTTTAGGTTTGTTGCTAAGTTGCATAAGTGTTATCGGTAAATATCACAACATCATGATGAATCGGGTGTATACGGAGCGATGGTAGTCCATGCTATAAATAGAAATGTATCAAGTATGGTGCGAAAGATATTAGCGTACCGATGTGATTGGATTTAAACCCATGACAGTTTTAGCGAGGACAACATGAGAGGCCATATAGTACATATATGCAATAACCAATTATTATTAACTTTTACCTCTTTTTTCAGTTATTTTTACCAACCATGCAAGCCAGTAACGAGAAGAGTTTTATTTTTACAACCAACTTTTATTGCTCAAGCTTAACATGATATTACTCAATTTTGAGTCAGAAACAATACAATTAACAATGAACCATGTCTTCAGGAGTTGCCCTCTTCTTTGTCACAGCAGCACAACTCCCAAAATCAAAATGAAATAATTGTTTATTTGATGCATAACGAGCATCACAGCAAATAATATATCATTGGTATCACATGAGATCACATGATTATGTGATGTAGGATTAAAAAAAAGTCAGTCATGGTACTTAATGACTGGACTGATTCTGCTCCAAAATAGCAAATGGTAAACATTTCCTAAACATCCCTAGATACAAAGAATGCTGAGTAATCAGTCTAGTAGTGTAGTAAACAAATGAATATGACATTAATAGCTTTCTAGTACAGAGTGTTACATATGCACATGTTTCTTTGGTTTTATATTGATGAATCAGGAAATGCTGTTATTAATGTAGATCTTCAATACAAAGTTATAAATTCTGCATCTCAATCAGCTGTAACGTTATATTCATCGGAAATAATGTCTTACTTTTTATTTTGGATAGTGGCTCATTTGTTCTATAAATTTGTCATTGGACGCATGCCAATATTATGTTGTGTGTAATTACCACTTAATCGACTCTTTATCTGTTGTTACCTACGAGTTCATGAAATGGATGTAAGTGAACATGATCTCTCACCAGGCACCGATATACATGAGAAGTTAGATCCGGGTTCATATTCTAAACAACAGTGCGTAATCAGGGAACCAAATAATCTTTTCATTAGAAGCTATCCTACTACCTCTAATTGGGAACTCAGGAATAAAGAGCATCGTTCCGACGCAAGGCAGTCCATCAGTGAGAAACCCCAACTCAAAAATATTAAAGACTGCATTTATTGTATAATCACTGCTTAGCCAATGAGATGACAGCTTAAAAGGACATTACACGAGAGGTGTGAGTTTGTTAGGAAGTAAGCTTAGTATCAGTGTAGCAAATATGACTAATGTTGATAGGCCCTTTACCTGCTTGTTATCAAAAGTCAGCGTTTCTGTTTGGCTAGAAGGAAGGAGATTTAAGGACAAGTCAACACAGTCAGAAGTCAATATCCTTGATGATCGAGATCTCATCTTGTTTAGGGGAGAGGTTAGGACAATGATTGCTTAGTTATGGTGACGATGAATGGTTGAAAATCGTGACTATACTTTTCTCTAAGCTTAGAGATGAACTCTAATAGCAGATCATTATTTAGAATAATGATGGGGTAGGGAAACTATGCAGCTTTGCATTGCCATAACAAACAGTTGCAAAACCACCATTGTTGCAATTCTATGACTAGGGAACCCTTAAACAAATTAAATGTTATGGTATAACAAGATAGGCAACGATGAAAAACATTCCCATAATGCGACAGTCACAAGAAGACTAGAACTTCTTGCAGATTTACTAGTGAGGTAGTTCCAGTTCTGTCCAGTTACATTTATCTCTAACCAGTTTTTATCCAGCCCCATCCAGTTTTCCCAGTCTTACATGCAAACTTAAATCTTTTGGAAAGAGATCATCACAGCGCTGGCGGGGTAAACGAACTCGCAACAAAACAGAAACAGGGTGTTTTCAAAAGAGACTCACAATATAACTCCTAAAACTTAACTAATGATTGATTACAAAAACTGACAATGGTAGTAATATGAAAACATGTTGAAGTAGTTGAAGAGGTACTTTTCATCTATTTACTGAAACATTTACACAATTGATCAAAAGCTGATACCGACACATAACACACACACATCTACAGCAATAATTTTGATTGGAGTTTGATGCAGATTCATTCCGGCGGCTTTTTCATCGCAGTAACTTTCTACAAATATGTACCCAGAGGGGATATAGAGCGCAGGAGCACCTGTAAATGGTGTCACATCTTTGTCCTGTCCATCACCTTTATTTTCAATGTATGTACAACATGTTTTTATTCATTCTGATCTGGCATATTTTTTATTCGATGAGAATGTTTTACAAATTCAGCCATCGAAGAAAAAATAAAGGGAAAAATAATTTCAATCAATATAATGAAAAAGATAATTAGACAATAATAAAAAGTGGTAACTATAACACCTTAAAAAAACGAATTAAAAGCTGTATTTACCAACACTTGCTGTAATAAGAACTTGACAGATTGATATGTTCACACAGAAAAAAATTGTTACTGTCACACCACATCCCGTTCAACCAATGCAGCTTAAGATCATTGCACTATGCAAACCTGAACTGGCGACTGGCAAATTTAATTTTAACAAGTTATTAAAATTATACACAAATCATCTTTTGGACTTTCCATCACGACCTTAAAAAATAGATCCATCTATGTTTATTTGTTTCAGCGTAGTCACCCGGATATTCCCAACATATGTAGGTAACATATTTTCTGTTGATTTATTTATTGGAAATTCCAATGTACTCTTAAGCGCAATGACTGCGGTAAACACCCTATCTGATAACATTACCTACACAATAAATACAGAGAATGCTCTATTGATTGGGTTTTACGAAGCATTATAACAGTGCAGCAGCGTGGCAGCGTAGAATTATAATAATACATCCAATAATATCAGCGAGATCAACTGAGGTGGACTGTAAGGTTGTACAGGTGCACCAGCTGCATGTATATATAAGGCTGAAGTAACATAGAGTGGCAACAAACAAATTCACAGCTTGAACAGTGAAACATCTGAAGAACGCTAGCTAAAGAAAACTATTATTTACTCCAACTCCAAAAATATATAAGAGAAAATGGGCAAGTGGGAGCAATCAGCAGTCGGAGATGTACAAGAGAACAACCCAATGACTTTGCCTCTCGATAACAACATGTTAAAACAGAACGAGAGCCCAGTTACCTCTCCTGATCAGGAGGAGGTTTACAGAGAAGTAGCTGACAGACTGAAGGACATTGGTGACATCATAAGCAGAGATTATCTCTCCGAGAGTATAACACAACACAAACCTACAGAATCACTGCTGGAGCAGGTCACATCCTGGTTGTCTGGTACTCAGGGAGCTCTGAGACGAGCATCTCCAGCTGAAGTCAGTCTGATAGTGCTACAACATCTCAAGTGAATCTGGTGGGAATCTAGAAGCTGCACGATGGTGAACTGTAGACCTAGTAAGGTGCTACCAAATAATACCTGTCCAAACCTACAATCGCTTTCAGCTGTTTTCGGGAACATGGTGTGTTTTCTGGCAAGCATTATAAGCAGTTGGCAAAATGGATAGTCTGACATTGAAAACATTGGCATCGGAGTCACATTGTTCTGTGTATCAACCTGACAATCTTCAGCATTATTGCTGACATTGATAAAACCTTCAAAACTGTGAAATTCTAACTGCCAAATCTTTGGTATAGACACATTATGATTGGCTCTCAAATGCTATCATCATATCAGTATTACTTTTTATTTTCAGAAATTTTTTACAACAGCGCGCCAAACTTTCTGAGATTCCAATACGATCTCTTAGTCTTATGCACCAGTATTATTTTAATTGTATTGCATCAATGTGCCTTACTCCCTGAGTGATTCAGAAGCAATCTCACTTTTCTTCCCTCTTTCTCTGAGTTCTATATAATAGTTTTGTCAACATTTCATGCATTGCTAAAATTGCCTTACATTCTCATATTGTTTTATTCAATAAAAATAAAGGTTGACATCAAATAAACGAAATCCTACAGCATGTCAAACACAATCATGCTAAAACACAGTCTCAGTCTTACACCATAGCTGTATACAAGCCAATATAAGTATTCCTATAGTTATAGTTGATCAGTGAGTTTATTGGTTTGACAGACAAAGTGCTGACACAGGTTGAACTTCAATCCAATCACTCACTTTCAACAGTAAGCTTAGTAGAATAATCCTAAAATCTGTCCATCACAATAACAGCAATCACTAGCAGACATAAAGAAAGTTGAATAATATTACAAACGTCATACATTGATTCATATTAAAAGAGGACTGTATGTTTTTGGCGTAGCTTTTTGGTAGCACATGCATGAGGTAGGAATGTCAGTAAAGCTCATGAGTGCTTGAGTTGTAAACAGGTATTCAATTATATTCCATAACAGATACAAAACAATATGAGAAATCCATAACGCTACAAAAAATATAGTATACGGGTTCAGTTGAGTTGAGGTCATTGTGAGGCAGCTGACAGCTCGGCCAATCACGCTGCAGTAGAAGCGGTCAATAAACAGGATGCGGTAGAATGATAATAGTGCACTTAGAGTCTATACAATAATGACAATTTGTTATGATACATTGGTCATGACATAGACAGTGTCTTGCTCATGGCACATATGATGCATATTTCAGTACGACACAGTCTAAGGTGAATCTTTGGTCACCAAGTGAACCTCATCCATGCCAACACAGTCAATAGCCTCAACAAAGATCTTAAGTGATGTGAATATGTTATGATAACGTTAAATGTTTGAGCACTCATAATTAAACTTTACTCTAAATACAAGATGGACTCACATAACAGATGGCCACAGATAATTATGGAAGTAATTATGGGGCTGAGTAGTATTTTGGTTTAGCATCACCATGACATGTTGCTTAGTTGCAGAAATAATTCCAATTCATACCTAAACAAACCTTGCATTGCAACTAAGGTTACTTCATAAAAAGTTTATCGAGTATATTATGACAGAATCTGATGATTTTTAAATTACATTACACAACAAGGGCAGTGGTACTAAAATATATTAATTGAAACATAACAGGTCGTGAAAGCTGAATCAAGAGATTTATAAGGTACCACTACCCACTCTTAAAGTGGGTAATTTGACATTGACAAACCTTATGAAATCACTGCATTCATACAATAATTGAACGAAAAGTTTCTTATATTTACATGTGCATGCTGTAGTTAAGAGAATGTATATTTTTAATGTTCTCTTTCCGAATGGTTGAGAGTTATGCCACCACAACAAACAAGTAGACAACTCCCTTAAATGTCATATTCGCACTGTCACCATGTAATTGCATAATATTGTATTTTGTTTTTTTAGAAAACTATGTGTTAAATTGTTGAAGATAATGGCAGAACATTTATACTCAAACAGGAACTGGTGCAGCAATAGTTGGCAATTTGGTGCAAAACATCCGCTTGATGTAGCCAAGATAATATTGCGCAGACAGTATAATTACATTATAATCACAGCATAGAGTATGTAAGGTTTCAGCAGCTGATGTCTGTCGATTAATCTGAGTCGATGATCAGAGGTTGAACGGAGAAAGCAGCGCCTTCTTAACATGCCACCAACAGTTAGAGTGAGGCTAGCAATCAATACAGCAGAAATTAGCTTGAGATTTACCTGTATCAAAATCACCAAGAGCTATAATCTATGCAGGGATTGACTTTTTTTTGCAATATCAAGTGGATCGAGGGCTAAGCAGCTGTCCTTATGTTTTATGTCTTATGTTGCTGCCTGATTCAGGTATCAATACTGTAGATTTAGGAGAAAGTCAGACATAAGTAGGTAATTTGCAGGTTAAACAAACTTCACATCAAGGTGTTATGTGTTTATTCATAATGCGTCGTGTCAATATAGTTTTATCATTTTATGAACAGATACACTGCGGTCAATCAGAATGCAATTGCTATTGGAATTATATCAAATATTAACCTACGGAAAATATTTTAATATGTGATCATTCCACACCCTATTCAAACAAGACATGTTGAATAATTTGATTAAATATCACATACTAGATGAATTTATAACTTAAACTCTCCCTCCTCCAACGAGAGCAATTTAAATTCAATGTGTTGAATTTGAGTAGCAGACTATGTCACCAGCTCCGACGAGTTGACGGAAAGCAAATATCCCTGCACTGGTTTGGCTGAGAGTACAAGCATGATAGTGATGTGAGAAACATTGTTGCACTGAAACAATGAAGAGTTGGCAGCCTCCCTGGCTGCGCAACAAAACACTGAAGCTGGCAATATGCGCTGAGGGCTTGATGAGATGGATTGAGATGCTCATCAACACACAGGGGTGGCTTCATGCCGCTGGGGCTGGCCATGGGGAGGCTGTACTGGGGAAGGCCTCGGAACAGCGATTGACTAATGGTTTCTAAAGACCTGTGTGTTGTGCAGTGGTATGCGGGCTACTGTATGTTGTATCCTGAATTGAAACTTTTGAAAAAGCTATGAAAACAAATCATTATTTTGACCTGAAAGCTTGACCTTAAATTAGGGGATGAATATATGTTAGTTTCACCTCAGACGCCCAGATATTCCCTACACACCCAAGTAACAGGTTTTACGTTGGTTTATTTATTGGAAATTCCAATGTACACTTAGGTTCAATGACTGCGCTAAACACCCTGTCTGAAAACATTAACTAAGTATAAAGTTTGACCTATTTATTGGTTATTACAAAGTAGCACGGTAGCTTACAACATCAACAATATACGCTAGGTCATACGAGGCGGTCATGTAAGGTTGTACAAGTGCACCAGCTGCATGTATAAAAGGCTGAAGTAACATAGAATGGCAACAAACACATTCACAGCTTTCACAGTGAAACACCTGAAGAACGCTAGCTAAAGAAAACTATTATTTACTCCAACTCAAAATACATAAAATATAAGGAAAAATGGGCAAGTGGGAACAATCAGTAATTGAAGATGTACAAAGGGCCAAGCCGGTGGTTTTGCCTCTAGACAATAACATGGTGCAACAGAATGAGAGCCCTGTTACCTCCCCTGATCAGGAGGAGGTTTACAGAGAAGTAGCTGAAAGACTGAAGGAGATCGGTGACATCATAAGCAGAGCTTATCTCTCTGAGAGTATGACACAACACAAACCTACAGAATCACTGCTGGAGCAGGTCACATCCTGGTTGTCTGGAACTCAGGGAGTTCTGAGAAGAGCATCTCCAGCTGAAGTCAGTCTTATGGTGCTACAACATCTCAAGTGAACCAGGTGGAGGATTAAGATACTGCAGAATAACGAACATTTACAAATGAACAACTGAAGACCTAATAAGGTTCTATCAATACAAGTCCTAACCTAAAATTGCTTTCAGCTGATCTCAAGAAGTTGAGTGTTTTTCGGAAGAGCTCTGTGAACAGTGTTGTGACATGGATATTCTGCCATTGTTATTCTAGGTACCAATTCCTGTATCAAACTGACAATATCTAGCAGTATCTCTTATTATATAAAGCCTACAAATAAATATTCCAAGGAACCCTACATACAGCATGTGCGATGTTAGCTCTCACTGTGTCATATATCAGTATTATTTTTATTTTTACAGATTTTTATCAATTTACTAGCAATATCACTTTTTTGGTCATGTGCCATAGACCTTACCTTAATATTTTACCTTTTTTGGGGGCACTTTTACTCTATCTTCCTACAAATTCTATTTAGTTTCCATGTCAGATTTTCATGCATTGTTGAATCACCTTACATTCACGCATTGATGTTTTTCAATAATAATGATGCTGTTCAAACGGACGCTCAAATAAGCAAGAAAATTCCAAAATGTTACGGTTAAAGTTCATCGTTGTGTCATTTGAATAAAACATCAGTCATAGACCTGATGTTCTTCCAGTGAAAGTTATAAGCCTGAGCTAAAATATACCATGCTAAACTGACACCATGAATTCCATTATAAATATTGTTGAATCAAGGAATTCAGTTTAAACACAGTCAGAATAAAAGACGTAAATTGAATAAATGATTATATCCGTCTCCAAGATGTATGTGGCCGTTTTCATGATTAATTCTACCTCAATTTATCATAGAGGGTGTATATGTAACAAATGCAACAAGACGATTTAAATATTTAATAAGTAAATTTTATCTTATTTATAGTCGATCAGTGGGGTTAATGGTCTTACAGTGAAAGTGTTGAAATGGGTTGAACTTCAATTCAACGGGGAATTTTCAAATCTCTCCATCACAATAACAGCGATTAGTAACAAACACACATAATGTATAATGATATAAAAAACATAATACATTGATTTACATTAAAATATTTCCATCGGCCTTTTATGATTGCGAAGGTATGTTTTGGATTATCACCTCATTAAGAGTTCATATCATGTGATGTCTGAAATAAACCCATGCGTAACTCTGCAAAATAGAGTTACATGCTCTTGAAAAGTAAACAGGTATTCAATGTTTTATAACATGTAGAAAACAATATAGTAAATCAATAAAGCTAAAACGATATAATATACAACCTCAGTTGAGTTGGAGTCATTAGAAGGCAGCGGACAACCAATCAGAGTGTAGTGAAAGTCGTCCAGGGTCGCCTAAGAAACAAGTGCACTTAGAATCGCTTCCAATATGATCAATTGTTTGATACATACTCATAAAATGGACAGTGGTAAGTATTCAGACCTCAGTACATATCTGACAAAGGTTAAGTACACAGATTCATATTCTTTCACAAAATCAATGCTGCTGAATTCAGCGTGGTGTTACTGACCCGATCATCTGAGGTTACTAATAGAGGTTCTTGTTGATGACCTTTTTGACCTATTTTGTATTGAAGGTTTGCATACTTAGATTGTATGTGTCTATTTTATTGAGAACGCTCCATAATGATATTGATTCGCTATTGTAAGAGACCTCATTCTTGCCATCACTATAGTTGAAGACGTGAAAACTATTAACCAAAACTGTTTATCTGTAAGTTTATACACAGCTGCAGACCTTGATAATTATGTATTATAATGGGAGGTTTAGGCTGACGACCTTCACTCAGAGTGAAAATGTTATAAATCAGTTAGGCTCCGACGGCCAGGGGGGGGGGGGATTCACTTAATAATATAACACCTCCAGTCGTTTTCTATTAATCAAGGCTGATGCACTGTTAGACCAAAACTAACCTTGGCAATTCATCGCTAAATATTGTGTATTCTTTATTCAAATTAGGAGTTGTCTGCCTCTTTGTCAGGGTAGTATAACTCAAATCATGATGGAGTGCATTTTCTTTTCCCCTTTAATATTGGTTTATCTTTGGAAGATTTTCATGTAACACAATCACGAAAATCTTCCCCTTATCTTTACAATGAAAGTATGGAAAAGTCAGCCGTAGAACTAGCTGACCCCCTTTGATAAAGCTTTGTTTGGCAACATATCATTTCCTTGTTAAAATAATCTTAAATAACTTACGACAATGACATAGCACCCTTTGATGATACAAAGTATAATAGCGGATCGTAAAATAACTATGGTAAGTACATTTACCACAATAAATGCGATGTAAATCTTTCATACACCCTTCAAATATTGTGCTGCATTCTACAGAAGTAGTGTTTTTTTTATATATAATTTTGAACCATTTTGTAAACAACCACTGAGGTATAGCTGTATACATATCAGTGCGCCCAGAAGATGAATAGGTTTAAATGATGATCGGAGAGCACCGACAATGTGAAATTTCTACTTGACCCTATGCATAGTATATGTGGAAAAACATCTAACCGATGCAACAATGATATTATATTATAGATACCATATTATAGTCACTCTGTACGCATGCATACTACAATAAAATAACAGGATATTTAAGGTTGCAGTCTTACATACAAGGTCGCTGACGCGAACTATGGGTGATGACCGGAGTAAGCATCGCGTACTACACACGATCCGATCAATATGTATAACATTAGCTTGAGAATCACCTACACCGTAAAACCTGATAAAAGTTATATATATATATATAAGAACTCCGCTATGTGTGGAGAAATCAGGGCTATACAGGTGTCAGCTGGTAAAAGCTGTTACTTTGCTGAACGCCAATGCTGCCTGCCTACAACAAAAGGTAATTTACAGGTCATGCAAACAAGTGATTTATTTGTCTATATGTTGTTAGGTAAATATTTTGTTATTTGTGAACTGACACCTTTACACGGGAGTCAAACGGAATGCAAACAATACATATATCAAATATTAACAAATAAAATTGCAATATATCAAAATTTATATAGTGCATCATTCAAACAAAAAAGTTACTAGCTGTTTGGCTAATGGGATATATGAGTAAAGTACCTAAACAAAATCCTCAGAAATTTACTGGTTTTACTGGGTTTTTTGATAGAAATCAGTTTTTGAAGTGAAGCTTTGGACGATGGGTTATTTATTTGATACATCATCAAAGACTGTATCAAATATTTATTCTGTTGGAAACATGTATATGAGACATGAGTACACAACTCGTTGTGTCAACAAGTTTTGACCGTTCCATCTGGGTGGGTGGTTGAGTGGTGTCCCCACCCCCATCCCCGGCAGCCCGTCCAGACTATACTAACATAGCCTGAAATGAACGCAGTTCAGGAGTAGCAAAATATAGTTACATGCGCTTGAGTAGTAAACAGGTATTCAGATTTGGTTTATAACACATAGAAAACAATATGATAAATCAATAAACTTACAAAAGAGGTAATATAAAATTTCAGTTGAGTTGGGGCCAATGGGAGGCAGCTGACAGCTCAACCAATCATGAGGCTTTGAATGTGGTCATTAAAACAGAGGATCTAAATTAGTAGGAAGGAAGTAAGTGCACTTAGAATATTGTTAATATGATTAATTGTTCGATGCATAGTCATTACAACGTCAGCTTTGTTTATAACATAGAAGGAAGGAGATTTGAGGATAGAAACACTGTATTCAAAAAAATCATGTCTTAAATCCTCATAAATAATCAGGTTGGGCAGTGGTGTTGGGGAGCCCCAACGGTCCCCAACGACGATTGGGTAAGAGTTTTTGGTGTTGGAGTAGGCCCAACGCTCCATCATCAGCGTTGGGGTGGGCTAAACTGCACTGAATGTCCATTCTGATACATTTTTCTTCTCTTTTATTTGGAGTTGTCAACGACCGTTACAGGGGACGTTTTATTCAAGTCTCCTTTTCCAAAGATTATAGACCAAAAATCTTTTAGTTTGAACATACTTCCTGAAATTATTACTGCCCGCCCACAAGATTGATCTGTTGTGTGTTCATCTGGATTTCGGCCAGGTCAGCCAAAGGTCATAGCCTAAAGTTTACACTGTACAGTTTTTTTATGGGGAGAGTGCACATTTGACTCTATTCTACGAAAATAACCCTATATTCTTGCTAAAGCAAAATCTCTATCTCAGTGGTTTTCCCATGAGTGTACATGCTCTTCCTATTTTTTCAATGGAATAACAACAATCTCTTCTGAATTTCAATTCTCCAAGACTAAGAGGTAAGTTAATTCTAATATATTCCACAGTGGATGTACTCCTGACCAATAGATGATGCTTGTTTGGTGGGTGGATAGAGGAAACAGTTAGAGTTTCATTCTCAATCTCATTCTTCTTTCTCTCATTCACCCGCCCTGGCTGTGCCCTATTCAATTCAGGTCAATAGGCTGGACCCACTCATTCACGACCATCATCATCATACATGTGTGTTCTAACTGGTTGTCTCTGTGAGTGATAGGTAATTGGAAATTTGAGGGCACTCAATGCCTAGCAGGTGTTTGTAATGAAGGAATGAAGAAGAGTTGGTTATTCAAAGGACATGTTTATTTTTAGTAGGTTATCTTAGTGGGATGGGACTGGAAAATCCAGCAGGGCAAATTTTAACGACCTCCATCTACCATACCATAGCAAAGCAGTCAAAGCAAGATTGTAAGGGGATTATCACATGTATAAATGATTACATTATTTCACTGTGAGATGCATAGATTTGCTCCATTTTGCTCCCTTATGTGAAAAATTTTCCAGCGACAGGCCTGACAGGGTTGGGGTAAGAAATATTTCCACTCAACACCACTGATGTTGGGCATCCTTAACCCAATAGTAATTAATGGTAGATAAAATAGCCTGACATGGTCGGACAACTCCAATGCAAAGATTTGCCCTACTGAGTCATTCATATATATGAATCACTCATTGTCCAGGGTTTTTATGGGTACCAATCGTGGGATATATAATATATGACACTTTATTGCACAGATGTGCGTGTATATATATATATATATATATCAAGGCTAGCTATTGTCGTATTCAAATTTCTCCTTCACAAACAATCGCAACAAATAGCTGTGTCGTCTTGTGACAGACATAATAATGTGATAACAACTCCGTCTTCATGTACTGTCATGCTTCATCAATAGTTTGGCCATAACAGAACTGCTGGATGTACCAACACTTTAGTTAAGGTATTCACTGGGATGCAAAACAGATATAATGCTCCCAAATTAAGATTTACTGAATGGCCCATTCATATTGCAGGAAATCTCAGACTGCAGGTAGCGAATACATGGACCAAGATATTATGCTCATCTAAAAAATCTTTCGAATTGAAATTTTATATAAAGCAAGTATGCCTTGTAGAAACGAGTTGTGCTCGTGTAATGGAACACATGAATGAGCTACAATGGGAATTCCCAACACATACTAAAGCTGTGATTGGGCGATTGATGTAAACAATAACATTGAAGTGTGCCAGGTTGTATAAGGTATTAGTAAGTATAGATTTCTAAGGTGAAGTGTGGGGTCATTTACAGTGCACACATAATCATAATCATTTCTATAAATCTCTGTTACTTTATAAAGGTTTGCACTACACGGAAGGGAATCACATCAACTCAAAACCTAAGCAATACACCACAGATTTAAATTTACTGCATAATAAAAATAGTATGGGTATAACTCATGAGCAAGCAGCCATTTCTAATGGACATGGATACAGACCGATAGCTCTGCTTCTCACTAACAACATTGCACAACAGCCAGAGAGTCCAGTTAACTCCCCTGACCAGGGAGAAGTTTACAGAGAAGCAGCTGATAGACTGAAGGAGATTGGTGACATTATAAACAGAGAAGTTATCATTGAGAGTATAGCACAACACGAACCTACCCAATCACTGCTGGAGCAGGTCACGTCCTGGTTGTCTGGATCTCAGGGAGTTCTTTGTATGGCATCTCCAGCTGTAATCAGCCTGTTGGTGATGCAACATCTCAAATGAGTGTGATAAACTGAACCTGCATGCATGTGGTGAGTGAAATGCTGTGCAATTCAAGGTGAAAAGAATGTGTCAGGCTTTTGTTTCATCCTATTAGCTAAATTTGACCACTGTCAGGTGAAGAATATCCATACCACACCTTTTAAGGTGATAAGGTTAATGATAATATTATGTAGTCTCACATGATATCAATTTAGCTCCCAAATTGCAGTTACATTGTGGGTATACTGTTAACATTCTCTATTGGCAATACTAACAGTTTTGATAGCATATCATTCTATAGTGTAGACTTGCTCTTAAACACAATGATTTTTTTTGCAGTGCTTCGATATGTTATGGGCAAACCGCTATCCTGGTGCTACGCTTTCTTCTAGTCCACTGCAGTCAAAATTTCTGCCACTGAAACAAGATAAATCTTGCAATAAAGGAGTGGCAGGTCGGTTAATTTACCAATGCATTCCAGCTACGGCTGCCGCAGTTTCGTGATCATCTACTCCGTCCTGTTGGAATCTCATCACATCTGTTCTACCTTGTCGTATTATTTTTCGAATCTCTACAAATCTAGACAAACTATCAATTTCAACTCTCGGTAACACAATGTTCAAAATTCTCACTAAGCAAGACGTATTATCTCTTTTGACTTATTTTATTTTTATTCACTTCTGATATCAGTATTAAAATTTTTGTGCCAACAGCTTTCCTATTCCACACTTTTTCAATGCTTCTTTATTACATCAATAACCCATGTTGTATTGTTTCTACTTACTTGATATAAAAAAATAAATCTGTATGCAGCAGAAAGAAAAGAACTCAAAAAATATGGCTTATTATATGATAAGCAGACAACATATTGCAAGTCCTGATATGGCTCATGTTGCTAATAAGTTTACTCATTCACAGCATATCGTGTAACATGGTACATTTATTAATCCAGTGCTGCAACGGCCAGCGAGGTAGAAGTAGTCTCTATGGCTCTGGAGCTTAGGGGACAAATAATTCAATGACTGGTTGCTAGCTACAATTACAGAAAAACACGCAATGGTACCAGGCTATTTGGCATGTCGATTAACTAGATATTTAATTTTGTAGGTTCGTTGCCAAGTGGCATAAGTCGCAATATCACGATCAGATGGTGGTGCATGTTATAAAAAGAAATGAATCAAGTATGGTGCAACAAGTATTCACTGTACTGATGTGATTGGGTTTGAACCCATGACAGTTATAGTCAGGACAACATAGATGCAATATTGGCCGGACAACTTCATCAGAAATCACTTGATTGTGAATAACCAATGACAAAGACCTAGTTTATGAAGCCTTTGGAGTTATGCACCATGCTTATGCAACAAGGAGACATCACCTCAAATAATGTGCTGAAAGACTATTTGCATTTGGCAAACCATTGACACCCAGTAAATAAAAAATTGAAGTGGAAAGCACAAATTCCGAACCGTCACATTTTCGTTCAGCTGACAGCAAGTTTTACTCATTTTAGCATTTTACCTACAGTGCGAGCCTTGTTCCAGCAATTCTCTTGCTCATTAAGGCTAGTGTAATATTTGAAGTCATTTCCTGAGTTATACAAGGTCACTGACAGAAGGTGTTGTCGCTGAATCTCTCTAACCTTCATTGGATCGAAGATTTGATCCTTAGAAAATAGGGGTCTGTTATCAGTTGGATATTGATTTTGATATAACTTGAGGCTTCATTCTGGTTTCCATCAGCGTAAACAATATTAGATTTTAATTAAAACGGGCTGCAATAGATTACTGGCTGCTAAGTTGATTAAGACCCTGAAGGAACTGTGTACTATATAGAGCGAGTAAAATGGTATAAATGTTTGAAATAGCAAGCTCTTGCTGACCAAGCTTGTTTTGTATTGTTATTGTTGACATGACTTGGTCGATCTCACCTAAACTAGCTATAAAGAGGCTATGGATACCTAATCAAGGATTTCGCGTTCTCCATAAGGAAGATTTCATGATTTTATGATTTTATGATTTCATGATTTTAGGAGTTGCCCTCTTCTTTGTCACAGCAGCACAACTCCCAATATTATAATTCAAATAATCATCCCGTTGTTTATTTTAGCACTAGCATTGTAATAAATACCATATCAATGGTACGTCATGAGATCGTATGATAATGTGATGCTTTTTTCCATTCAAGGATCCAGGAAATTGTCAGTCATGGTTCTCCATGACCAAGCTGATTCTGCTTGGCTCAACAACACCAAACTGAAAACATTTCCTAAACACCCCTAGATACAAAGAATGCTGAGTAATCAGTCTATTAGTGTAGTAAACAAATGAATAAGACATTGATCGTTTGTTCAATACAGTGTTAGGCACAGTTTCTTTGGTTTTTAATTGATTAATCAGGAACCGCTCCTATCATTGTAGATCTTCAATACAAAGTTATTATTTCTGTATCTCAATCAGCTGTTAATGTCTTACTTCTTATTTTGGCTAGTGGCTCCTTCGGTCCATAAACTCATGAGAAAATATTTCTTGTCATTGGATGCATGCCAAACTAATGTTGTGTGTAATGACCGCTTGTTCCGCTCTTAATTTGTTTTACCTACAATAAGAGTTCATGAAATGGATGTAAGTGAGCCTGATCTCTCACCAGGCACCAGTATACCAATATCCGAGGCCATAATCCAAACACCAGTATGTAATCAGATAACAAAAATAATCTGCACATTGGAAGCTTTCTTACTACCTAAAATTGGGACCTCAGGAATATAGTTCATTGTCCCACTGCAAGGCAGTCCATTAAAAAAGAAATCCAAATAAACATTAAAAAACAATGGCTGCACTCAAAAGTAAATGCTTTGGCCAGCTATAACCTCAACAGTCTTCTGCGCAGCAATTGAATACCATACTGTAGCCTCTAGTTTGATCTACA
This sequence comes from Membranipora membranacea, assembly GCA_914767715.1. NCBI lineage: Eukaryota > Metazoa > Bryozoa > Gymnolaemata > Cheilostomatida > Membraniporidae > Membranipora > Membranipora membranacea. The sequence continues at coordinate 20,109,721 of OU612066.1, forward strand.
AACAAATAAGTAACTTAAGTCTGAAAATTCAATGGCTAGCTGTTAATCATGTCATTGCTGAGATCTTTCAGCGGAGATAACACCTCCTCCACATACATACCAAACTAATATTACGCTGTCTGTGTATCAAACACAAGATTCAAAGAAAGTCAGGCTTAAATGGGCAATTTACAGGTTATACAAACTTTGAATAAAGGTGTCACGCATGCGATATCTGTAATGTGTTATGTCAATATTGTTTCATTTGTCAATGACACATAAAAATCAGATTGAAAATATTTATCAATAAAATATTGTGGATAAACATCATGATATAATTCCAAATACTCAGTATTCACACAATTTTTCTTAATTGATATGCACTGACGCTATTGATTAATTAGTCAACAAAAAAACGTTATCTTAAATTAAACATGCTTCTGTTGAGATAAAAATCATCATCAGAATCACCAAAGGGCAGAGGATGATGGTGCTGCAACATCTCAAGTGATCTCGTCGATATTCAAGCGGTAAGTGAAACATTTAGCAATCATCCCATAAAAGAGAAAGGAAAAGACTGCTGTTATCCCAATTCAAACTAACACAAATAATCACAGTTTTGATACAATGGTAACATATGTATCCCACGATGCAATTTTCTGGTTATTAAAATGATGATTACTATGTGCTTTATTGTATCTTTTCTAACTACTGAAGCCCATGTGTTGATCTCAGTCTTAGTTGCAGAATAAAGAGTGTCGCTGATGTGAATTAAGGCTTTTGAGAGTGCTACCAATGATACAGTCCAGACCATCTTTGGTTTCTAACAACTAAAGTGAAAAGGTAACTTGTATCAGTATTATGAACAGGATCTTAGAAAACAGAAAGCTCTGTCTGCAAGTAGAGTAACCATAAGATCGTAAACCATTGATATTTTGTATCATGAGTTTCAATTTGGACATTCATTCTGATAATTGGTTATCTAAGAGAAAATTTTAAAACGGCATATCAAAATCATACATGTTATGTGAATCAACCATACAAAAACAGGTTGGAGGCATCAATAGCTTATGATCTTGTGCAAAACATCCGCTCAATACAGCATAGATAATGGACAGGCTATTCTGTAAGACTGTTTGTTCGCACATAATCACAGGGTATGTAAGGTATCAGTGTGCGATGTCTGTCGGTTAATCAAGGTTAATGGTAAGAGGTTTGGTCAATGCCCGCAGAAAGCATCGCCTTTTACACACGCTTCTAATAAATAGAGTGAGGTTGGCAGTCAACAAAGTAAAATATAGCTTGAGATTTACATGTGGCAAAATCACCAACAGCTATAATCTATGTAAGTTTTGAGAACCATTTGCAATATTTAAGGATCAAGGACTTTACGGCTTTCCTTATACAAGGTGATAATTTGCTGTTTCAGGTAACATATTAGGATGAGGGGAAAGTCAGACATGAATAGGTGATTAACAGGATATACAAACATCACATCAAGGTGTCATGAATTTATTCATAGGGTGTTAAATCAATATTTTATTATTTGTGAACAAATACATTATACACTTTCACATTATTATACATTACAAATAATATGAGAATATATCAAATATTAACCTGAGGAAAATATTTGATATATAATCATTGCGCACTGAAATCAAAACAGTCTGGTCGAAATTTTTGTATAAAATCCTTACAAATACATGCTTTATGAATTCATGTTATATAAGCCCTTCTCCCCTATCAGAATACAGCCTCTTATTATTCAAAATGCAACAACAGTAGTAAAAGGTGGTAACTTTGTTGCAATGGCTGAGGCTAACTGATGTACTCCTTACAGACAACAGCAGTAGTGGACAGGTTGGGCTGGTTGAGTGGGTTTCTGAGGAAGTGATTAGGAGGCAACACTAATTACTCCCCATCTCAGTGGGCAATGACCTTGAACTTTCGTCATGAACAAGTCAATTATATGGTTGTTTTTTTGTGAAACTTTACCAACAAATAAATACTTATATTTACATCACTTGCCATAAAAAGAAACTGATAGATTGATATGTTCATACATGATAAAATTGTTTTTGTCACATCACATCACATCACGCTTCAACAATTTTTAATTCCTGCGGTCTTAGATCATTGTAATATGCAAACCTGTACTGGCAAATTTAATTTTAACAAGTATGTTAAATTAAAAAATATCATCCATTGGATCTACAAGCATGACCTTAAAGTATAGATTCATCTTTGTTTGTTTGTTTCAGCGAAGTCACCCGGATATTCCCTACACATGTAAGTAACATGTTTTCTGTTGATTTATTTATTGGAAATTCCAACGTACTCTTAGGTGTGATGACTGCGCTAAACACCCTGTTTGATAACATGAATTACCAATACAGTAAGGTGTTTGCCCTTTGATTGTATGTTATGAAGCACTATTACAGTGCAGCTTAGCATGGCAGCGTGGATTAGAATCTGTAATATATAATACCAACAATATAGGTAAGGACAACTGAGGCGGTCATGTAAGGTTGTACAGGAGCACAAGCTGTGTGTATATAAAAGGCTGAAGTATTCTAGTATGGCATCAAACCAATTCACAACTCAAACAGTACAACATATCAAGAAAGATAGCTGAAGAAAGTGATTATTTATATAAACTCACAATACGTATAAGAAAAATGGGCAAGTTTGAGCAATCAACAGCTGGGGATGTACAAGAGAACAGGCCAATGGCATTGCCACGCAATGATAACACTGGTAAACAGAACGAGATCCCGGTTATCTCCCCTGATCAGGAGGAGGTCTACAGAGAAGTAGCTGAAAGACTGAAGGAGATTGGTGACATCATAAACAGAGATTATCTCACTGAGAGTATAACACAACACAAACCTACAGAATCTCTGCATGAGCAGGTCACATCCTGGTTGTCTGGTACTCAGAAAGTTCTGAGACAAGCTTCTCCAGCTGAAGTCAGTCTGATGGTGCTACAACATCTCAAGTGAATCTGGTAGTGAAATTAGTCACGGTGTTGAACTGAAGACCTGAAGGTGCTGCAAAGCAATACATGTCCAAGCCTACACTCGCTTTCAGCTGTTCTCAGGAAAATGGTGTGTTTTTTCTGGCAAGCATAGAGTTGGCAACATGGATAATCTGCCATCGGCATTGGTGTCAGACTGGTGTGTGCATCAACCTGACAATTTTCAACATTATTGCTGACGTGGATTAAAACCTACAAAACAATCAATGACCGGTGACCAAAATCTACAAAACAAATCATATATGTGTCAACTTTATAAGTATTAGTATCAGTATTTTTGGTATTACTTCATATTGTCACAGATCTTTTTACATGAGCGTGCCAAACTCTCTGAGAGATTCTATTATGATTTTATTCTTTTGTGCACCAGTTTTATTTTAATTATTTTGCATTGATTTGCCATATTTCAGATTACGAATTGATCTTATCTTGTGATATTTCGTGCCAAAACCCAAATTTTTGTTTTGTTAGGGCTGATTCTACTTGTTAAGAGTACCCTTCTTCCCTCTTTCCATCAGTTCCTATTGTTTTTATTCAATAAAACAAAGTTGCAATCGAAACTGGCCTTCTTCAAGCGACCAAATCATCCAGCATGTCAATGCAATCAGGCCAAAACCATAAAAGACATTTGCAAAAATGATTGATTGAAAATGGTTGATGTATTATAATGATTTTCAGGATTAATTCTGCCTCAAATGAGTTGAGAGGGTGAATTCAACGAGCCAACAGAAGTATTTATCCGTGGGTTTATTGGTTAAACAGACCAAAGTGCTGACACGGATTGAACTTCAAGCCAATCACTTACTTTCAAGGAAACCTTTAATTCTTTCCCTCGCAATAACAGCGATTACTAGCGGACACCAAGAATGTACAATAATATTGTAAACAAAATGCATTGGTTTATATTAAAAGAATACTGTGTGATTTTGATTGTAAGCAGAGTTTTATTTCTGGATGCCACCGTAATGTAAGGATGACGATATATATTTGAAAACTCACAATTAAACATAGATGCTCTAAATACAAGATGAACTCCAATAGCAGGTCATTATAGAAGTAATTACAGGGTTGAGAAGTATTTTGGTTAAGTATCACCATGACATGTTGCTTTGTTACAGAAATTATTTCTTATTCATACCTCAACATCGTACATTGCACTTATTATGAATAAAAAGTGTATCCAGTATATTGTGACAGAATCATATTGATTTGTTTACCGATATTCTTTCAAGAGAACGTAACGCAAAAATCTGAGTGGTACTAAAGTAAAAGGCATATCATAATTGTGAAAGCGGAATCGAGATAGTTATGAGGTATATCTCCTGTTCTATTGAGGATGTAAGTTGCCTATGACACACCCATGGATGGAATCAATATATGGCGCAACTATTGAACCAAATTTTATTATTATTTACAAGTGCATCCTGTGGTGTAATTATATAACATCACATTTGCTTGGAGTTATTTCACTATACAAAATAAGAAGACAACTCCCTGAAATTCCACGTGATTGATCTCGCTATTCATTTCCAAAATGAAGTTTGAAATCCGAAAATATAGAATGATAAATATTAGAAGATTCTAGATTCTATAGCTGGCAATCTGATTCAAAACGGCTGTTTATTGTCGAAGGAATAGCTCACACAAGCGCTCTCCCGTGGGTTCATTTGTTCGCACATAATCAAAGGGCATGTAAGGATTCAGCCAGTCAGTTTGATGTCTGTCAGTTAATTGGGGTCAGCAGTAAGAGGTTTGGGCAATGACCGGAGAAAGTATAACCTACCACACATGGTACCGATAAATACAGTGAAGCTGGCAATCAATAAAGTAGAGGCAGAAGTAAGCTTGAGATTTATGTATTCCAATTAACCGTCAGTACTTATCTTCAGAAGTGTTATGAAACTTTCGCAATATAGAGTGGAGCAAGGGCCCCACGCTGTCCTTATACAAGGTGGTATTTTGCTGCCTTCAGGTAACATTCCGTTGGATTAGGAGAATTTTAGACAAAAGTAGCCGATTTACAGGTTACACAATATCACAGTATTTTTCGGAAATGTGTTATGTCAATATTTTAGTATTCATGAACAGATACATTACAGTTAATCAGAATGCAACCAAACCTCCGTGAACTGGTTTGGCTTAGAGTACAAGCATGAGAGTGATGGGGCCAACTTTTCTGCACTGAAACAATGAAGGGTTGGCAGCCTCCCTGGTTACGCAACAGAATTGGGATGCTCATCAACACATAGGAGTGGCTTCATGCTTCTGGGGCCGGCCATGAGGAAGTTGTACTCGAAGGTCTCGAAACAGTGCTTGACCCATGGTTTCTAGCTGAAGATCTGTGCGTTGTGCAGTGGTATGCGCACCACTGTATGTTGTATCCTGAATTTAGAACTTATGAAAAATATATGAAAACAAATCATTATTTTGACATAAAGGCCTGACCTTATAAAAAGGATCAATGTGCGTTAGTTTCACCGCAGATGCCTGGATATTCCCTACACACCCAAGCAACAGGTTTTATGTTGGTTTATTTATTGGAAATTCCAACGTACAAATAGGTTCAATGACTGCGCAAAACACCAGGTCTGAAAACAGGAACTAAATATGAAGTGTGACCTATTGATTTGTTATTATGAAGCACTATAACAGTGCAGCTTAGCACAGCAGCTTACATCCAATAATATCAGAGAGGTCATATGAGGCGGTCATGTAAGGTTGTACAGGCGCACCAGCTGCATGTATATATAAGGCTGAAGTAATATAGAATGGCAACAAACATATTCACAGCTTGAACAGTGAAACATCTAAAGAACGCTAGCTAAAGAAAACTATTATTTACTCCAACTCCAAAAACATATAAGAAAAAATGGGCAAGTGGGAGCAATCAGCAGTCGGAGATGTACAAGAGAACAACCCAATGACTTTGCCTCTCGATAACAACATGTTAAAACAGAACGAGAGCCCAGTTACCTCTCCTGATCAGGAGGAGGTTTACAGAGAAGTAGCTGACAGACTGAAGGAGATTGGTGACATCATAAGCAGAGATTATCTCTCTGAGAGTATAACACAACACAAACCTACAGAATCACTGCTGGAGCAGGTCACATCCTGGTTGTCTGGTACTCAGGGAGTTCTGAGACGAGCATCTCCAGCTGAAGTCAGTCTGATGGTGCTACAACATCTCAAGTGAATTTGGTTGGGAATCTAGAAGCTGCACGATGGTGAACTGTAGACCTAGTAAGGTGCTACCAAATAATACCTGTCCAAACCTACAATCGCTTTCAGCTGTTTTCGGGAACATGGTGTGTTTTCTGGCAAGCATTATAAGCAGTTGGCAAAATGAACAGTCTGACATTGAAAACATTGGCATCGGAGTCACATTGTTCTGTGTATCAACCTGACAATCTTCAGCATTATTGCTGACATTGATAAAACCTACAAAACTGTGAAATTCTAACCGCCAAATCTTTGGTATAGACAAATTATGATTGGCTCTCAAATGCTATCATCATATCAGTATTACTTTTTATTTTCACAAATTTTTTACAACAGCGCGCCAAACTTTCTGAGATTCCAATACGATCTCTTAGTCTTATGCACCAGTATTATTTTAATTGTATTGCATCAATGTGCCATACTCCCTGAGTGATTCAGAAGCAATCTCACTTTTCTTCCCTCTTTCTCTGAGTTCTATATAATAGTTTTGTCAACATTTCGTGCATTGTTAATCGCCTTACATTCTCATATCGTTTTATTCAATAAAAAAAAAGGTTGACATCAAATGAACGAGATCCTCGAGCATGTCAAACACAATCATGCTAAAACTTAGAAAAAAAATTTGCAAAAATGATTTGATCAGTCTTACATCATAGCTGTATACATTTGGTACCATGATTAATTCTGCCGCAAATAAATTAAGTGGGTGGATGAGACAAGCCAATATAAGTGTTCCTATAGTTATAGTTGATCAGTGAGTTTATTGGTTTGACAGACAAAGTGCTGACACAGGTTGAACTTCAATCCAATCACTCACTTTCAACAGTAAGCTTAGTAGAATAACTTTATAATCTGTCCATCACAATAACAGCAATCACTAGCAGACATAAAGAATGTTGCAAAATATTACAAACGTCATACATTGATTCATATTAAAAGATGACTGTATGTTTTTGGCGACTGCGTAGCTTTTTGGTAGCACATGCATGAGGTAGGAATGTCAGTAAAGCTTATATTATGAGTGCTTGAGTTGTAAACAGGTATTTAATTATATTCCATAACAGATACAAAACAATATGAGAAATCCATAACGCTACAAAAGATATAGGATACGGGTTCAGTTGAGTTGAGGTCATTGTGAGGCAGCTGACAGCTCGGCCAATCACGCTGCAGTAGAAGCGGTTAATAAATGGGATGAGGTAGAATGTTATTAGTGCACTTAGAGTCTATGCAATAATGACAATTTGTTATGATACATGGTCATGACATAGACAGTGTCTTGTTCATGGCACATATGATGCATATTTCAGTACCACACAGTCTAAGGTGAATCTTTGGTCACCAAGTGAACCTCATCCATGCCAACACAGTCAATAGCCTCAACAAAGATCTTGAGTGATGTGAATATGTTATGATGACGTTAAATGTTTGAGCACTCATAATTAAACTTAACTCTAAATACAAGATGGACTCACATAACAGATGGCCACAGATTATGGAAGTAATTATGGGGCTGAGTAGTATTTTGGTTTAGCATCACCATGACATGTTGCTTAGTTGCAAAAATAATTCCAATTCATACCTAAACAAACCTTGCATTGCAGCTAAGATTACTTCATAAAAAGTTTATCGAGTATATTATGACAGAATCTGATGATTTTTAAATCACATTACACAACAAAGGGAGCGTGGTACTAAAATATAGTATTTGAAACATTACAGGTCGTGAAAGATGAATCAAGAGATTTATAAGGTACCACTACCCACTCTTAAAATTGGGTAATTTGACATTGACATTCCGACAATAATTGAATGGAAAGTTTCTTATATTTACATGTGCATGCTGTAGTTGAGAGAATGTATATTTTTTATGTTCTCTTTCTGGATGGTTGAGAGTTATGCCACCACAACAAACAAGTAGACAACTCCCTTAAATATCATATTCGCTCTGTCACCATGTAATTGCATAACATTGTATTTAGTTTTTTAGAAAACTATGTGTTAAATTGTTGAAGATAATGGCAGAACATTTATACTCAAACAGGAACTGGTGCAGCAATAATTGGCAATTTGGTGCAAAACATCCGCTTGATGTAGCCAAGATAATATTGCGCAGACAGTATAATTACATTATAATCACAGCATAGAGTATGTAAGGTTTCAGCAGCTGATGTCTATCGGTTAATCTGAGTCGATGATCAGAGGTTGAACGGAGAAAGCAGCGCCTCCTTAACATGCCACCAACAGTTAGAGTGAGGCTAGCAATCAATACAGCAGAAATTAGCTTGAGATTTACCTGTATCAAAATCACCAAGAGCTATAATCTATGCAGGGATTGACTTTTTTTTGCAATATTAAGTGGATCGAGGGCTTAGCAGCTGTCCTTATGTTTTATGTCTTATGTTGCTGCCTGATTCAGGTATCAATACTGTAGGTTTAGGAGAAAGTCAGACATAAGTAGGTAATTTGCAGGTTAAACAAACTTCACATCAAGGTGTTATGTGTTTATTCATAATGCGTTGTGTCAATATTTTATCATTTTATGAACAGATACACTACGGTCAATCAGAATGCAATTGATATTGGAATTATATCAAATATTAACCTACGGAAAATATTTCAATATGTGATCATTCCACACCCAATTCAAACAAGACATGTTGAATAATTTGATTAAATATTACATACTAGATGAATTTATAACATAAACTCTCCCTCCTCCAACGAGAGCAATTTAAATTAAATGTGTTGAATTTGAGTAGCAGACTATGTCACCAGCTCCGGCGAGTTGACGGAAAGCAAACATCCCTGCACTGGTTTGGCTGAGAGTACAAGCATGATAGTGATGTGAGAAACATTGTTGCACTGAAACAATGAAGAGTTGGCAGCCTCCCTGGCTGCGCAACAGCGTAAACACACTGAGTATGTCAAAACACTGAAGCTGGCAATATGCGCTGAGGGCTTGATGAGATGGATTGAGATGCTCATCAACACAAAGGGGTGGCTTCATGCTGCAGGGGCTGGCCATGGGGAGGTTGTACTGGGGAAGGCCTCGGAACAGCGATTGACTCATGGTTTCTAAAGACCTGTGTGTTGTGCAGTGGTATGCGGGGTTACTGTATGTTGTATCCTGAATTGAAACTTTTGAAAAAGCTATGAAAACAAATAATTATTTTGACCTGAAAGCTTGACCTTAAATTAGGAGATGAATGTATGTTAGTTTCACCGCAGACGCCCAGATATTCCCTACACACCCAAGTAACAGGTTTTACGTTGGTTTATTTATTGGAAATTCCAAAAAACTGAAAACAGGAACTAAATATAAAGTTTGACCTATTTATTGGTTATTACAAAGTAGCACGGTAGCTTACAGCATCAACAAAATGAGCGAGGTCATACGAGACGGTCATGTAAGGTTGTACAAGTGCACCAGCTGCATGTATAAAAGGCTGAAGTAATATAGAATGGCAAGAAACAAATTCACAGCTTTCACAGTGAAACACCTGAAGACCGCTAGCTAAAGAAAACTATTATTTACTCCAACTAAAATTCATAAAATATAAGAAAAAATGGGCATGTGGGAGCAATCAGTAATTGAAGATGCACAAAGGGCCAAGCCGGTGGCTTTGCTTCTAGACAATAACATGGTGAAACAGAATGAGAGCCCTGTTACCTCCCCTGATCAGGAGGAGGTTTACAGAGATGTAGCTGAAAGACTGAAGGAGATTGGTGACGTCATAAGCAGAGCTCATCTCTCTGAGAGTATAACACAACACAAACCTACAGAATCACTGCTGGAGCAGGTCACATCCTGGTTGTCTGGTACTCAGGGAGTTCTGAGAAGAGCATCTCCAGCTGAAATTAGTCTTATGGTGCTACAGCATCTCAAGTGAACCAGGTGGAGGATTAAGATACTGCAGAATGACGAACATTTACAAATGAAAAACTGAAGACCTAATAAGGTTCTATCAATACAAGTCCTAACCTAAAATTGCTTTCAGCTGATCTAAAGAAGTTGAGTGTTTTTCAGAAGAGCTCTGTGAACAGTGTTGCGACATGGATATTCCGCCATTGTTATTCCAGGTACCAATTCCTGTATCAAACTGACAATATCTAGCAGTATCTCTGATTGGATAAAACCTACAAATAAATATTCCAAGGAACCCTACATACACCTACATCACACCCTACATCACTGTGTCATATATCAGTATTATTTTTATTATTACAGATTTTTATCAATTTAATAGCAATCTCATTTTTTTGGTCATGTGCCATAGACCTTACCGTAATCTTTTACCTTTTTTGGGGGCACTTTTACTCTATCTTCCTAAAATTCTATTTAGTTTCCAGTTTTTATAATGCAGCCTGAGCTAAAATATACCATGCTAACCTGACACCAATGAATTCAATTATAATTATTGTTGAATCAAGGAATTCAGTTTGAACACAGTCAGAATAAAAGGCGTAAATTAAATACATGATTATATCCGTCTCCCAGATGTATGTGGCCGTTTTCATGATTAATTCTACCTCAATATATCATAGAGGGTGTATATGTAACGAATGCAACAGGACGATTTAAATATTAAATTAGTAAATTTTATTTTATTTATAGTCGATCAGTGGGGTTAATGGTCTTACAGCGAAAGTGTTGAAATGGGTTGAACTTCAATTCAATTCAATGGGGAATTTTCAAATCTGTCCATCACAATAACAGCGATTAGTAACAAACACACATAATGTATAATGATATAAAAAACATAATACATTGATTCATATTAAAAGACTTTCTTCAGCCTTTTATATTTGCGAAGGTTTATGTTTATGTTTATGTGATGTCTGAAATAAACTCATGCGTAACTCTGCAAAATAGAGTTACATGCCCTTGAAAAGTAAACAGGTGTTCAATGTTTTATAACATGTAGAAAACAATATGATGAATCAATAAAGCTAAAACGATATAATATTCAACCTCAGTTGAGTTGGAGTCATTAGAAGGCAGCGGACAACCAATCAGGATGTAGTGAAAGTAGTCAAGGGTCGTCTAAGAAACAAGTGCGCTTAGAATCGCTTCCGATATGATCAATTGTTTGATACATACTCATACAATGGACAGTGGTAAGTATTCAGGTAAGTTTGCCGTGCTGAACTTGACCTGTAATGCAAGGCAGACCTGAGTACATATCTGATAAAGGTTCTTGCACAAAATCAATGCTGCTGAATTCAGCATGGTGTTACTGACCCGATCATCTGAGGTTACTAACAGAGGTTTTTGTTGATGACCTTTTTGACCTATTTTGCATTGAAGGTTTGCATACTTAGATTGTATGTGTCTATTTTATTGAGAATGCTCCATAATGATATTGATTCGCTATTGTAAGAGACCTCATTCTTGCCATCACTATAGTTGAAGACGTGAAAACTATTAACCAAAACTGTTTATCTGTAAGTTTATACACAGCTGCAGACCTTGATAATGATGTATTATAATGGGAGGTTTAGGCTGACGACCTTCACTCAGAGTGAAAATGTTATAAATCAGTATGGCTCCCACGGCCGGTGGGGATGGGGGGATGTGGAGCGTCGGGCGAGGGCACGGGTCTGGGGGACTCAGACTAGGCTGTGCTTAGTGTAAGTGTGCAATGAAGTTTGAAATTAGATTATGATTCACTAAATAATATATAACACCTCAAGTCGTTTTCTATTAATCAAGGCTGATGCACTGTTAGACTAAAACTAACCTTTGCCATTCATTGCTAAATATTATGTATTCTTTATTCAAATTAGGAGTTGTCTGCCTCTTTGTCAGGGTAGTATAAATCAAATCATCATGGAGTGCATTTTCTTTTCCCCTTTAATATTGGCTTGTCTTTGGAAGATTTTCGTGTAGCACAATCACGAAAGTCTTCCCCTTATCTTTACAATGAAAGTATGGAAAAGTCAGCCGTAGAACTAGCTGACCCCTTTGATAAAGCTTTGTTTTGCAACATATCATTTCTTCGTTGAAATAACCTTAAATAACTGACAACAATGACATAGCACCCTTTGATGATACAAAGTATAATAGCGGAGTAAAATAACTATGGTAAGTACATTTTCCACAATAAATGCGATGTAAATCTTTCATACACCCTTCAAATATTGTGCTGCATTCTACAGAAGTAGTGTTTTTTTTATATATAATTTTGAACCATTTTTTGAAAACAACCACTGAGGTATAGTTGAATACAAATCAGTGCGCCCAGAAGATGAATAGGTTTTAATGATGATCGGAAAGCACCGACAATGTGAAATTTCTACTTGACCCTATGCATAGTATATGTGGAAAAACATCTAACCGATGCAACAAGGATATTATATTATAGATACCATATTATAGTCACTCTGTGCGCATGCATACTACAATGAAATAACAGGATATTTAAGGTTGCAGTCTTACATACAAGGTCTCTGACGCGAACTATGGGTGATGACCTGAGTAAGCATCGCATACTACACACAATCTGATCAATATGTATAACGTTAGCTTGAGAATCACCTACACCGTAATACCTGATAGAAGTTATATATATATATAAGAACTCCACTATGTGTGGAGAAATCAGGGCTATACTGTTGTCCTGGTAAAAGCTGTTACTTTGCAATGCTGCCTGCCTACAACAAAAGGTAATTTACAGGTCATGCAAACAAGTGATTTATTTGTCTATATGTTGTTAGGTAAATATTTTGTTATTTGTTAACTGACACCTGACACGGAGTCAAACGGAATGCAAACAATACATATATCAAATATTAACAAATAAAATGGCAATATATCAAAATTTGTATAGTGCGTCATTCAAACAAAAAACTTACTAGCTGTTTAGCTAATGGGATATATGAGTAAAGTACCTAAACAAAATCCTCAGAAATTTACTGGTTTTACTGGTTTTTTTGATAGATATCAGTTTTTGAAGTGAAGCTTTGGACGATGGATTATTTGTTACATCATCAAAGACTGTATCAAATATTTATTCTGTTGGAAACTTGTATATGAGACATGAGTACACAACTCGTTGTGTCAACAAGTTTTAACCGTTCCATCTGGGCGGGTGGTTGAGTGGTGTCCCCACCCCCATCCACGGCAGCCCGTCCAGACTATACTAACATAGCCCGAAATGAACGCAGTTCAGGAGTAGCAAAATAGAGTTACACGCGCTTGAGTAGTAAACAGGTATTCAGATTTTTTTTATAACACATAGAAAACAATATGATAAATCAATAAACCTACAAAAGAGGTAATATACAATTTCAGTTGAGTTGGGGTCAATGGGAGGCAGCTGACAGCTCAACCAATCATGAGGCTTTGAATGTGGTCATTAAAATAGAGGATCTAAATTAGTAGGAAGGAAGTAAGTGCACTTAGAATATTGTTAATATGATTAATTTTTCGATGCATAGTCATTACAACGTCAGCTTTGTTTATAACATAGAAGGAAGGAGATTTGAGGATAGAAACACTGTTTTAAACACAGTTTACATCAATTGTAGTTATATTTAATGTTGAGACCATATCTGTCCCTAACTGCGTACATATATATATCTCTCCCTCTCTCGCTCTCTTGCAGTCAGTCGATGCGACTAAGACTGTTCTATGATTTTGGCTTTGATTTGGTTGGTCAGGTATAATGAGAATATTGTGGGAGCAAGAACATATCCCTGCTTGACACCATTGGTCACTGCAAACTCATTCGATGTGTCTCTACCTTGTACTACTTTGGCTTGCATCCCCATATGAAGGGCGTCAATCAGGTTTGTGACTTTCTTTGTGAAGCCAAACTTCTTCAGTGTATCCAGAGGCCTTCCCTTGATACTGTATCAAAGGCTTCAGTAAAGTCTATAAATACAGCATATAGCTCCCTGTTCTGTTCAGTACATTTCTCTTGTATTTGGCGCAAGCTAAACACCATATCAATAGTGCTTCTGCTGCTACGAAAAACACACTGTGTCTCAGGTAGGATATTTGGAGTTATCTTTTCACTGATTCTGTTGAGGATTATTCGGGCCACGATCTTACCGGCTATAGAGAGCAGTGAGATTCCTCTGTAGTTACCACAGATCTTCCTACTGCCCTTTTTGAAAATGGGCACAATGTTTGCATACTTCCAGCTCTGTGGCATCTGCTCGTTCTTCCAGATAAAAACAATCAGGTCATGCAGTCTTTCTTTTAACTTCAGTCCGCCATGCTTCCACACCTCTGCTGGAATGCCACACTCTCCATGGGCCTTATTCTCCTTCGTTGCATCTATGGCATTCAGCAGTTCAACAAAGCTTGGCGTGTCATCCAGACTTTCATCAGGCGGCATGTCTGTGAGACTGCTTAGAGCTTCATGATCCACAGTCCCGGGTATATTCAGCAGGTGGTCAAAATGCTGTGCAAACCTTTTTAAGGTGTCATCCTTTGCTGTTAATACTGTCTCACCATCCTCATTTTGTGGCCCATACACCTCTCTAAGGCAATTGTAAAATGCCTTCATGTCATTTTTATCAGCTGCTCGTTGGAGTTCTTCCGCTTTTTTCTCCCACCATTCAGACTTCTTCTCACGAGTATACTTATGTAATTATATATATATATATATATATATATATTGATTGGCCCCAACAAAGTGTCACTCAAAAATAAGGAGTCATTTTGTATGACCCACAAAAAATCATGTCTTTAATCCTCTTATATAATCATGTTGGGCATCCTTAACCCAATAGTAATTAATGGTAGATAAAAAAGCCTGACATGGTCGGACAACTCCAATGCAAAGATTTGCCCTACTGAGTCATTCATATATATGAATGACTCATTGTCCAGGGTTTTTTGGGTACCAATAGTGGGATATATAATATATGACACTTTATTGCACAAATGTGTATATATATATATATGAATATATCAAGGCTAGCTATTGTCACATTCAAATATCTCCTTCACAAACAATCGCAACAAATAGCTGTGTCGTCTTGTGACAGACATAATAATGTGATAACAACTACGTCTTCATGTACTGTCATGCTTCATCAATAGTTCGGCCATGACAGAACTGCTGGATGCACCATTCACTGGGATGCAAAACAGATATAATGCTCCCAAATCAAGATTTACTAAATGGCCCATTCATATTGCAGGAAATCTCAGACTGCAGGTAGCGAATACATGGACCAAGATATTATGCTCATCTAAAAAATCTTTCGAATTGAAATTTTATATAAAACAAGTATGCCTTGTAGAAACGAGTTGTGCTCGTGTTATGGAATGCATGAATGAGCTACTATGGGAATTCCCAATGCAGTCCAAAGCTGTGATTGGTCGATGATGTAAACAACATTGAAGTGTGCCAGGTTGTGTGAGGTGTTAGTAAAGTATAGATTTCTAAGGTGAAGTGTGGGGTCATTTACAGTGCACACATAATCATTATTATTTCTTTATTCCTCTGCTACTATATAAAGGTTTGCACTACATTGAAGAGAATCACATCAACTCAAAACCTAAGCAATACACCACAGATTTAAATTTACTGCATAATAAAAATAGTATGGGTATAACTCATGAGCAAGCAGCCATCTCTAATGGACATGGATACAGACCGATAGCTCTGCTTCTCACTAACAACATTGCACAACAGCCAGAGAGTCCAGTTAACTCCCCTGACCAGGGAGAAGTTTACAGAGAAGTAGCTGATAGACTGAAGGATATTGGTGACATTATAAACAGAGAAGTTATTATTGAGAGTATAGCACAACACGAACCTACCGAATCACTGCTGGAGCGGGTCACATCCTGGTTGTCTGGCACTCAGGGAGTTCTGAGAAGACCATCTCCAGCTGAAGTCTGCGTGATGGTGATGCAACATCTCAGGTGAATGCGATAAACTGAGCCTGCATGCATGTGGTGAGTGAAATGCTGTGAAAAGACTTTTGCTTCATACTATCAGCTAAATTTGGCCACTGCCTGGTGAAGAATGTCCATACCACACCTTTCAGAAATTACCAACATATGAAGTCTCACCTAATCTCGGTTTGGCTTTCTAATGGCATTGCATTGTGGGAATATGATCAACAATCTCTTTTGGAAGAGTAACCGTTTGTATGGCATATCATTCAATCGTGTGGGCTTGTTCTTTTAAAATGATTTTTTTGTTGCAGTGCTTTGATATATTGGGAAACCGCTTACCTGGTGCTACACTTTCTTCTGGTCCACTGCAGTCAGAATCTTTGCCACTGAAGCAAGGAAAATCTTGCAACAAAGGAGTGGCAGGTTGGTTAATTTACCAATGCATTCCAGCTACGGCTCCCGCAGTTTCGTGATCATCTACTCCGTCCTGATGGAATCTCATCACATCTGTTCTACATTGTCGTATTATTTTTCGAATCTCCACAAATCTAGACAAACTTACTGAGGATATCAATTTCAACTCTCGGTAACATAGTGTTCAAACTTCTCACTAAGCAAGACGTATTATCTCTTTTGACTTATTTCATTTTTATTCTTCTGATATCAGTATTAAAATTTTTGTGCCAACAGCTTTCCTATTCCACACTTTTTCAATGCTTCTTTATTACATCAATAACCCATGTTGTATTGTTTCCACTTACTTGATATAAAAGAATAAACCTGTATGCAGCAGAAAGAAACGAACTAAAAAAATATGGCTTATTATATGATAAGCCGACAACATATTGCGGGTCCTGATATGGCTCATGTTGTTAATAAGTTTACTCATTCACAGCATATCGTGTAACATGGTAAATTTATTAATCCAGTGCTGCGACTCTTGGGTTTCCAACGGCCTGCGAGGTAGAAGTAGTCTCTATGGCTCTGGAGCTTAGGTGACAAGTAATTCAATGACTGGTTGCTAGCTACAATTACAGAAAAAAATGCAATAGTACCAGGCTATTTGGCATGTCGATTAACTAGATATTTAATTTTGTAGGTTCGTTGCCAAGTGGCATAAGTGCTATGCGTAAATATCACAATATCACGATCAGATGGTAGTGCATGTTATAAAAAGAAATTTATCAAGTATGGTGCAACAAGTATTCACTGTACTGATGTGATTGGGTTTGAACCCATGACAGTTATAGTCAGGACAACATAGATGCAATATTGGCCGGACAACGTCATCAGAAATCACTTGATTGTGAAAAACCAATGACAAAGACATAAATTATGGAGCCTTTTGAGTTATGCACCATGCTTATGCAACAAGGAGACATCACCTCAGATAATGTGCTGAAACACTATTTGCATTTGGCAAACCATTGACACCCAGTAAATAAAAAATTGAAATGGAAAGCACAAATTCCGAACCGTCACATTTTCGTTCAGCTGACAGCAAATTTTACTCATTTTAGCATTTTACCTACAGTGCGAGCCTTGTTCCAGCAATTCTCTTGCTCATTAATGCTAGTGTAATGTTTGAAGTCATTTTCTGAGTTTTACAAGGTCACCGACAGAAGGTGTTGTCGCTGAATCTCTCTAACCTTCATTGGATCGAAGATTTGATCCTTAGAAAATAGGGGTCTGTTATCAGTTGGATATTGATTTTGATATAACTTGAGGCTTCATTCTGGTTTCCATCAGCGTGAACAATATTTGATTTTAAATAGAACGGCCTGCAATAGATTACTGGCTGCTAAGTTGATTAAGACCCTGAAGGCACTGTGTACTATATAGAGCGAGTAAAATGGTATAAATGTTTGAAGTAGCAAGCTCTTGCTGACCAAGCTTGTTTTGTATTGTTATTGTTGACATGACTTGGTCGATCTCACTTAAACTAGCTATATAGAGGCTATGGATACTTAATCAAGGATTTCGCGTTCTCCAAAAGGAAGATTCATCGACTTAAGTTTTGAAAGATACATGATTTCAGGAGTTGCCCTCTTCTTTGTCACAGCAGCACAACTCCCAATATTATAATTCAAATAATCATCCCGTTGTTTATTTTAGCACTAACACTAGCATTGCAATAAATAATATATCATTGGTACGTCATGAGTTCTTATGATAATGTGATGCTATTTTCCATTCAAGGATCCAGGGAATTGTCAGTCATGGTTCTCATGACCAAGTTGATTCTGCTTGGCTCAACAACACCAAACTGCAAACATTTCCTAAACACCCCTAGATACAAAGAATGCTGAGTAATCAGTCTATTAGTGTAGTAAACAAATGAATAAGACATTGATAGTTTTTTCAATACAGTGTTAGGCAGAGTTTCTTTGGTTTTTAATTGATTAATCAGGAAACACTCCTATCATCATTGAGATCCTCATACAAAGTTATTATTTCTGTATCTCAATCAGCTGTTAATGTCTTACTTCTTAATTTGGCTAGTGGCTCCTTCGGTCCATAAACTCATGAGAACATATTTCTTGTCATTGGATGCAAGCAAAACTAATGTTGTGTGTAATGACCACTTATTCCGCTCGTTATTTGTTGTTACCTACAATAAGAGTTCATGAAATGGATGTAAGTGAGCCTGATCTCTCACCAGGCACCAATATAACAATATCCGGGATCATAATCCAAACACCAGTATGTAATCAGATAACAAAAATAATCAGCACATTGGAAGCTTTCTTACGACCTAAAATTGGGACCTCAGGAATATAGTTCATTGTCCCACTGCAAGGCAGTCCATTAAAAAAGAAATCCAAATCAAACATTAAAAAACGATGGCTGCACCCAAAAGTAAATGCTTTGGCCAGCTATATCCTCAACAGTCTGCTGCGCAATGGGCAATTTACAGGTTATACAAACTTCGAATAAAGGTGTCACGCATGCGATATCTGTAATGTGTTATGTCAATATTGTTTCATTTGTCAATGACACATAAAAATCAGATTGAAAATATTTATCAATAAAATATTGTGGATAAACATCATAATACTCAGTATTCACACAATTTTCTCAATTGATATGCACTCACACTATTGAATAATTAGTCAACAAAAAAACGTTATCTTAAATTAAACATGCTTCTGTTGAGATAAAAATCATCATCAGAATCACCAAAGGGCAGAGGATGATGGTGCTGCAACATCTCAAGTGATCTCGTCAATATTCAAGCGGTAAGTGAAACATTTAGCAATCATCCCATAAAAGATAAAGGAAAAGACTGCTGTTATCCCAATTCAAACTAACACAAATAATCACAGTTTTGATACAATGGTAACATATGTATCCCATGATGCAATTTTCTGGTTATTAAAATGATGATTACTATGTGCTTTATTGTATCTTTTCTAACTACTGAAGCCCATGTATTGATCTCAGTCTCAGTTGCAGAATAAAGGGTGTTGCTGATGTGAATTAAGGCTTTTGAGAGTGCTACCAATGATACAGTCCAGACCATCTTTGGTTTCTAACAACTAAAGTGAAAAGGTAATTTGTATCAGTATTCTGAACAGAATTTTAGAAAACAGAAAGCTCTGTCTGCAAGTACAGTAACCATAAGATCGTAAACCATTGATATTATTTCTATCAAGAGTTTCAATTTGGACATTTATTCTGATAATTTGTTATCTAAGGGAAACTTTTATAACGGCATATCAAAATCATACATGTTATGTGAATCAACCATACAAAAACAGGTTGGAGGCATCAATAGCTGGTTGGTTGGCAGTCAACAAAGTAAAATATAGCTTGAGATTTACATGTGGCAAAATCACCAACAGCTATAATCTATGTAAGTTTTGAGAACCATTTGCAATATTTAAGGATCAAGGACTTTACGGCTTTCCTTATACAAGGTGATAATTTGCTGATTCAGGTAACATATTAGGGTGAGGGGAAAGTCAGACATGAATAGGTGATTAACAGGATATACAAACATCACATCAAGGTGTCATGTATTTATTCATAGCGTGTTAAATCAATATTTTATTATTTGTGAACAAATACATTATACACTTTCACATTATTATACATTACAAATAATATGAGAATATATCAAATATTAACCTGAGGGAAATATTTGATATATAATCATTGCGCACTCAAATCAAAACTGTCTAGTCGGATTTTTTGTATCAAATCCTTACAAATACAAACTTTATGAATTCATGTTATATAAGCCCTTCTCCCCTATCAGAATACAGCCTCTTATTATTCAAAATGCAACAACAGTAGTAAAAAGTGGTAACTTTGTCGCAATGGCTGAGGCTAACCGGTGTACTCCTTACAGACAACAGCAGTAGTGGACAGGTTGGGCTGGTTGGGTGGGTTTCTGAGGAAGTGATTAGGAGGCAACACTAATAACTATCTATCTCAGTGGGCAATGACCTTGAACTTTCGTCATGAACAAGTCAATTATATGGTTGTTTTTTTGTGAAACTTTACCAACAAATAAATACTTTTATATTTGCCATAAAAAGAAACTGATAGATTGATATGTTCATACATGATAAAATTGTTTCTGTCACATCACATCATGTTTCAACGACTTTTTATTTCCTGCGGTCTTAGATCATTGCAATATGCAAACCTGTACTGGCAAATTTAATTTTAACAAGTATGTTAAATTAAAAAAATATCATCCATTGGATCTACAAGCATGACCTTAAAGTATAGATTCATCTTTGTTTGTTTGTTTCAGCGAAGTGACCCGGATATTCCCTACACATGTAAGTAACATGTTTTCTGTTGATTGATTTATTGGAAATTCCAACGTACTCTTAGGTGTACCGCGATGACTGCGCTAAACACCTTGTCTGATAACATGAATTATCAATACAGTAAGGTGTTTGCCCTTTGATTGTATGTTATGAAGCACTAATACAGTGCAACTTAGCATGGCAGCGTGGATTAGAATCTGTAATATATAATACCAACAATATAAGTAAGGTCAACTGAGGCGGTCATGTAAGGTTGTACAGGAGCATAAGCTGGGTGTATATAAAAGGCTGAAGTATTCTAGCATGGCATCAAACCAATTCACAACTCAAACAGTACAACATATCAAGAAAGATAGCTGAAGAAAGCGATTATTTATATAAACTCCAAATACCTATAAGAAAAATGGGCAAGTTTGAGCTATCAACAGCTGGGGATGCACAAGAGAACAGGCCAATGGCATTGCCACGCAATGATAACACTGCTAAACAGAACGAGATCCCGGTTATCTCCCCTGATCAGGAGGAGGTCTACAGAGAAGTAGCTGAAAGACTGAAGGAGATTGGTGACATCATAAGCAGAGATTATCTCTCTGAGAGTATAACACAACACAAACCTACAGAATCTCTGCATGAGCAGGTCACATCCTGGTTGTCTGGTACTCAGAAAGTTCTGAGGCAAGCTTCTCCAGCTGAAGTCAGTCTGATGGTGCTACAACATCTCAAGTGAATCTGGTAGTGAAACTAGTCACGGTGTTGAACTGAAGACCTGAAGGTGCTGCCAAGCAATACATGTCCAAACCTACACTCGCTTTCAGCTGTTCTCAGGAAAATGGTGTGTTTTTTCCGGCAAGCAAAGAGTTGGCAACATGGATAATCTGCCATCGGCATTGGTGACGGACTGGTGTTTGCATCAACCTGACAATTTTCAACATTATTGCTGACTTGGATTAAAACCTACAAAACAATCAATGACCGGTGACAAAAATCTACAAAACAAATCATATATGTGTCAACATTATAAGTATTAGTATTAGTATTTTTAGTATTACTTCATTTTGTCACAGATCTTTTTACATGAGCGTGCCAAACTCTCTGAGAGATTCTATTATGATTTCATTCTTTTGTGTACCAGTATTATTTTAATTTTTTGCATTGATTTGCCATATTTTCTCAGATTACGAATTGATCTTATCATGTGATATTTCGTGCCAAAACCCAAATTTTTGTTTTATTAGGGCTCATTCTGTTTGTTAAGAGTACCCTTCTTCCCTCTTTCCATCAGTTCCTATTGTTTTTATTCAATAAAACAAAGTTGCGATTGAAACTGGCCTTCTTCAATCAACCAAATCATCCAGCATGTCAATTCAAATGCAATCAGGCCAAAACCATAAAAGACATTTGCAAAAATGATTGATTGAAAATGGTTGATGTATTATAATGATTTCCAGGATTAGTTCTGCCTCAAATGAGTTGAGAGGGTGAATTCAACAAGCCAACAGAAGTATTTATCCGTGGGTTTATTGGTTTAACAGACCAAAGTGCTGACACGGATTGAACTTCAAGCCAATCACTTACTTTCAAGGAAACCTTTAATTCTTTCCCTCACAATAACAGCGATTACTTGCGGACACAAAGAATGTACAATAATATTATAAACAAAATGCATTGGTTTATATTAAAAGATTACTGTGTGAGTTTTATTTCTGGATGCCACCGTAATGTAAGGATGACGATAAATATTTGAAAACTCACAATTAAACATAGATGCTCTAAATACAAGATGAACTCCAATAGAAGTAATTACAGGGTTGAGAAGTATTTTGGTTAAGCATCACCATGACATGTTGCTTTGTTGCAGAAATTATTTCTTATTCATACCTTAACATCGTACATTGCACTTATTATAAATAAAAAGTGCATCCAGTATATTGTGACAGAATCATATTGATTTGTTTACCGATATTCTTTCAAGAGAACGTAACACAAAAATCTGAGTGTTACTAAAGTAAAAAGTATATTATAATTGTGAAAGCGGAGTAGAGATAGTTATGAGGTACATCTCCTGTTCTATTGAGGATGTAACTTGACTATGACACACCCATGGAATCAATATATGGCGCAATTATTGAACCAAATTTTATTATTATTTGTGAGTGCATCCTGTGGTGTAATTATATAACATCACATTTGCTTGGAGTTATTTCACTATACAAAATAAGAAGACAACTCCCTGAAATTCCACGTGATTGATCTCGCTATTTATTTCCAAAATGAAGTTTGAAATCCGAAAATATAGAATGATAAATATCGGAAGATTCTAGATTCTATAGCTGGCAATCTGATGCAAAACAGCCGTTGATTGTCGGAGGTATAGCTCACACAAGCTCTCTCCCGTGGGCTTATTTGTTCACACATAATCAAAGGGTATGTAGGGATTCAGCCAGTCAGTTTGATGTCTGTCAGTTAATTGGGGTCAGCAGTAAGAGGTTTGGGCAATGACCGGAGAAAGCATAACCTACCCCACATGGTACCAAATACAGTGAAGCTGGCAATCAAAAAAGTAGAAGCAGAAGTAAGCTTGAGATTTACGTATACCAATTAACCGTCAGTACTTATCTTCAGAAGTGTTGTGAAACTTTCGCAATATAGAGTGGAGCAAGGGCCCCACGCTGTCCTTATACAAAGTGGTATTTTGCTGCCTTCAGGTAACATTCCGTTGGATTAGGAGAATGTTAGACAAAAGTAGCTGATTTACAGGTTACACAATATCACATTAAGGTGTCATGTATTTTTCCGAAATGTGTTATGTCAATATTTTAGTATTTATGAACATTACGGTCAATCAGAATGCAACCAAACCTCCGTGCACTGGTTTGGCTTAGAGTACAAGCATGAGAGTGATGGGGCCAACATTTCTGCACTGAAACAATGAAGGGTTGGCAGCCTCCCTGGTTACTCAACAGGATTGAGATGCTCATCAACACACAGGAGTGGCTTCATGCTACTGGGGCTGGCCATGAGGAAGTTGTACTCGAAGGTCTCGAAACAGCGCTTGACTCATGGTTTCTAGCTGAAGATCTGTGCGTTGTGCAGTGGTATGCGCACCACTGTATGTCGTATCCTGAATTTAGAACTTATGAAAAATGTATGAAAACAAATCATTATTTTGACCTAAAAGCCTGACCTTATAAAAAGGATCAATGTGCGTTAGTTTCACCGCAGATGCCTGGATATTCCCTACACACCCAAGCAATAGGTTTTATGTTGGTTTATTTATTGGAAATTCCAACGTACAAATAGGTTCAATGACTGCGCTAAACACCCGGTCTGAAAACAGGAACTAAATATGAAGTGTGACCTATTGATTAGTTATTATGAAGCACTATAACAGTGCAACTTAGCACAGCAGCTTACAACCAATAATATCAGAGAGGTCATATGACGCGGTCATGTAAGGTTGTACAAGCGCACCAGCTGCATGTATATATAAGGCCGAAGTAATATAGAATGGCAACAAAGCAACAGCTTGTACGGTGAAACACCTGTAGGACGCTAGCTAAAGAAACTTTTTTTTACTCCAAATCCATATCAGATAAAATGGGCAAGTGGGAGCAATCAGTAGTTGAAGATGCACAAGAGTACGGGCCAATGGCTTTGCATCTCGATAATAACATTGTACAACTGAACGAGAGCCCAGTTACCTCCCCTGATCGGGAGAAGGTTTACAGAGAAGTAGCTGCTAGACTAAAGGAGATTGGCGACATCATAAGCAGAGATTTTCTCTCTGAGAGTATAACACAACACAAACCTACAGAATCACTGCTGGAGCAGGTCACATCCTGGTTGTCTGGTACTCAGGGACTTCTGAGACGAGCTTCTCCAGCTGAAGTCAGTCTGATTGTGCTACAGCATCTCAAGTGAATATGGTAGCGAGATAAGTCAATGTTAGATGGTGAACGTTGACTTTGCAACCATGCAGATCAATTATTGAAGAATTGGAGACTGATAATGGTGCTACCAATACTAGTCGTATCTACAAAAGATTATAGTTTGTTTTTCTGACCAGCACTGCGAACAGTAGGAAGCATGGATAGTCCAGGTATTCACTTCTACGTGTATCAACTTGGCAGTCTCCAGCACTAACACCCACAAAACAATTTTATTCAACTTGCCGCTTACTTATTTCCAAATATCCACAGATGATCAGCTCTTACTATATCATATATATACATACACCAGTATTATTTTTATTTGTTTATACAATTTTATTATCCATCAATGTGCCAAATCTTTTACCCTCATATTTGTGCCAAAACCCCAGATTGTGTTGCTAGGGAAGCTTATTTACCCTTGTTTACCGGCCATCCAAGTGTAGAACCACCGAGAGACAAAACATAATTTTATATGCGATTTTAAAACTAATGTAGCTCTGACAGCTTTTTATTTTTATTTTATTTTTCCACTTATGTGCAGTACGTTCGGTGCTATCAACCTATTACAGGATGGATATTAGAATTAGCCAATAAACAAACTTCAAGCTTTATACTTCTCTATATTTACCATCCTTGTCAAATTTACATGATGGTGAAATCACCTCACATTCTGACATTTAATTGTTTTAATGCAAGAGAAATACAATCCATACAAAATAACTCCAGCAGGTTAAGATTGAATAATTTTTATTATAGTAATAATAAAAACGATATATACTTTATTGTTCCGACAAGAATACTAAGTGAAACCGATGATTAAATATTGGTTGTACACCAGTTGATCTTCCAATGAATGCTGCAACGCAGCCCTGGCTGAAATATGGCATGCCATTCATCTAATGTCAGATTTTTCGCAACTTGTTCAATCTCAAATTTTAAAATTTTAAATATACAATGAATGCAACGAGCCAATATAAGTATTTATTTAGTTTTAATCGATCAGTGGGTTCAATGATCTATTTGACATAGTTTCTGACATGGCTTGAACTGTAATCCGATCACTCACATTTTTGAAAAGCTTTAGGGAAACACCTTTAATTCTGTCCATCACAATCAATCACAGCGATTAAAATCAGACACAAAGAATACACAATAATGTTAAACATTATGAATTTATTTATATCAAATTGAATTCATTTAATGAAAAGCAGCGCTTTATCAACCATTGGTAAAATACTAATAAGGTAGGACTATGACCTGTCAAGAGGTCAATGGTATCAATGAGCCGCCTGGAATAAAACGCAGTTCATGAGTAACTCTGCAAAATAGAGTTACATGCGCTTGAGTAGTAAACAGGTATTCAGTTTTGTTTATAACATAAACAAAACAATATGATAAATCAATAATGCTATACAAGAAATAGCTCATTCTCAAAGGTCATTTGTAAGGCAGCGACAGCTTAGCCAATCAGAATGCAGCCTAATAGGACACTTCACAAGAGGTGTTGGAATTTTAAAAGCAGTTGTACTTAGAATGAGATTGACCAATTGTTTGATATGATGACAAGATTCACTGTATAGTCAGCGCTTTGTTTTTAGGTGAAGGCGAAAGGAGATTTAAGGACAAGTCAACACTGTACGAGGTGAATCGCTGGTCACCAAAGCATCAACTAGTTCCCTATTTTGGCTACTGTCTGAGTCAGTAACCTAATTAGAAGTCTGACGGGATGTTAGAGTAGTGAGTAGGAATATGATTGCTTGGTTATGATGATGGCGAATGTTTGACAAGCATGATTAAATTCTGTTGTTAACGTAAGATGAACTCTAGTAGCAGATAATTATTTGAATAATTATAGGATGTAGCGTGGCTTGCAGTGTAGTATCAAGATGAAGTATTTCTTACCACACAATGAGTCCAAAAAGTAGTAATTATAGTGAAGAGTATTCAAACAAAGTTTGTATAGCCATATCAGGCCCGATTCATTCATCATTCATTTTTGTCCAAATAATTGTACTTGGTGTTAGGTATCATCCTTTAAATGTTGGTGTTGTCTTCCCTGACATCTCATAATCATTTAAGGAGAGCTGTGCTTTGCTTGTATGACCCAGAGCCTGACTGGGGCACTCAACCACTGGACTTGCACCAACAAAAGAGGAAGGCCTGTGACCCAGAGGACCAAAACTATGTTTTTTTCTGAATATGTTGTTTTCAAACTATTCAATGCATTGCTATAAATGTACTTTTATGAATATGCTAAGCAGCGCTTAAAATTTATTGATGGTGGTAATCTGAGAACTGAGAGTTTCTTTTAATTCAGCAGCAACTATTTGTTTACAATATTTATATAATGGAGTAAAAACGTTCATCGATGCATTGTAGTGTAGTCCATGTTTATGGCTGAAACTTGACTACATTTGGTTTCTGATGTTTTCATGTTGCAATAGATTTCTATAAACAATAATAAAATATGATAAAGTATATATACATAATAATGATAAAGTATATACACATAAACATGTGCGAGGCAGGTGTTCACAGCGCTGGAAGGCTAAAGTTTGAGCATGTTGGTGGTTCCAACATCATGTCTTGGCTAATCTGTGATTTTGTTTTTATTATTCAAGCAAATATCTCACGGCAGAAAACCAAGCTGTGTGAAAATCATGCTTGCACCACAAGTCATAGTTCATCTGTGGTTCAGAATCAACAATATTTTGAAATACTGAAATAGAATGTTTGAGTATGACATGAAGGCAAAGCTTGCAAGGAGGTGGTTGTGCATGATAACTGTGATCTGATTATGGGTTGATCTTGTTTGCTTCTATGTATCTCAGCTCTATGTTGTTACTTTCCTAACTGTACACGGATAATATATATTTGTCTACCTACCTATTCTATCTTCAATCTGATTAAAATAGCAAGGTTTTCAAAAACACTACTGTAAAAACACAGATAGATCCTATCCTTGAATAATAATCCCTGAGATGTAGTCACATGCAGTTGATTTTTTCAGCTGACAAATTTGTTTTAGCAACTGTTGCTATCATTAATTGCAAAAAATGGTAACAGTGCCGGACTGTTTGTAATGATAGTTCTCAAAAATAATTTTATTATTGTTAGGGCGTCGCTAAGTTGCATTATTACTTTCAAGAAAACAAAATATGCCGTACAGACAGGGGAGAAGCAGTTATTATACCTGTAAGAGGATGTCATGACAAGGCCTTGTTGATTGGACTGGATGTGATTTACCTTCTGAAGCAATATGTACGAACAGGTTCATGCATGCACTTACCATATTTTTGCTTTTCTCGTCATTATTCAGAGGATATATAACTTGAGGCAACCAGTGGTAATCAAAACAAAATATGCAGGAATATGATTTCAGAGATCAAAAATTCATTTGCATCTTATTGGATAGAAATTAATTTTTAGCTTTAGTTTGGAGTTATGCTTTCTCAACAATACAGAGGATAGGTCCTGTTATTCGTAGCTCTGGATTTTGTCGATGATTGTTTGCAAGTTTGAGTGCAGTATAAAAAGCTGTTTGTAGGACACATATTTTTCTTCCGACCAAATTGGTTTTTAAGAAGCGTATCCTGGTGTCAAGTGCTTAAACCTAAAGAGGATTTACCGATATGCTTTATAGCTCTTTCTTGCATTTCTTTGCTGTGATATATGTCTGTGTTTTTCCTCAATAGTATAATATAGCAATTATGGGAAATGCGGCAAATGCTTAAAAAAAGGCACCAAATGCAAACTCTCAGACACTGCATGACAGCCAATCACCACATGCCGTGGTCCACTTGATTAACCTGACAACATATATAAATACTTGGTATCACCTCTTTACACGAGTTGTTGTGAGCCATTGAAAGAATTTCTGTAACATGACGAGCCAAATATTTACCTGATATTTTCATCATGCCAAGTTGCCTGGTACTGTAGAGATATTTATAATTATCATAAGCAAGCCTCCCTAAAATTAGATTTACCTCATCTGACGGAAACAACAGCGCTGTCCATAACATAAACTCAACTCTGGATATGTGTTGGTAGCAACTTTGAAAAGTGGTTATAGATACGAGATCTTGCAATCATATTTTTTCTGGCGAATATAGAACCTTTAATCGTATATCCTGGTCATGTTTTAATGTCTGATATAACATTATTTTTCTCTCATAATTTATAGCCTCTGATCTATAGCAAGAAGTATTTCTGAAACCTTGGCAGCACAAACTTGTATTATGAAGACACAAATTGAAAGGTCGCAGATTTCGAAAAGGTGATAAAATTGTTTCACAAAATCTGAAAGGCTTTGAAAGTATGTAATTTGAAAATTACAATTATAGAGCAAGTTTTATCATAAAATTATAAATAATTTGGCACAAAAGAATAATACTGATAATTGAAAAACAAAACCATTGGATGGAAAACAATATAAATATGATTAAATACAACTATCACAACACATTCAACTGATATTATATTTAAAAAATAAGTTACAAATTAAAATACTGGATGATTGTAAAATAATCCTCAATTCTCACTCCCACACCTGAATCCGTAAGCAAGTCAGTCAGTCATACAAAGATTTGAATGTTATAGTATATAGTTATAGGGACGCTATAAGGACGGAATGAAGTTGAGCCAATTATTTTCAGCTCCAAATTACTTTGCCTCGGACAGTTCTTTTTTTTATTCTATATGTTAACTTGGTTCTTCTTCATATCCAGTTTCTTTTATATGAAATTGCATTAGAGAATGTATAGTAGAATCTGACTGTAGGTTAGCAAAATCGGAGCTTGCTGTTCTTAGAATGCTATCTGATTCTGTGGTACCAGACTGGTAGAAGTAATCTATATTGTAGGACGACAAAACTGCAAGAAATGATAGAAATCTCATTAACTTCATGCATATAATACCATTAAAACCTGAATCATGTGCTGATTGTCCCGTCTTTTGTTTCAAATTGTTCACTGAGTTTGCACAATAGACCGGAGCCAAGAAATCCAAGAGTAAAGTGTTGCATTCTGGGATACTGGCTTTGAGCAGTCACTATAATGACACTGTTGTTTCAGAAATAATTGACTGACATAAATAACTTTCACTCACCAGTTTGCACGCTTTCAGGCTCACTTAAGATGTTGGAAGACCATCATACCGATTTTAGCTGGAGGAGCTCGTCTCAGAACTCCCTGAGTACCAGACAACCAGGATGTGACCTGCTCCAGCAGTGATTCTGTAGGTTTGTGTTGTATTACACTCTCAGAGAGATAATCTCTGCTTATGATGTCACCAATCTCCTTCAGTCTATCAGCTACTTCTCTGTAAACCTCCTCCTGATCAGGGGAGATAACCGAGCTCTTGTTCTGTTTCACTGCGTTGTTATCCAGATGTACTGCCATCGGTTTGTTTGCATTTGCATCATCAATGACTGCTAGCTCATTAGTTTTCCCCATTTTTGGTAATCCTTGTGTAAATTTGTTCTAACCTTGTAGTTTATTCCTTGTGTTTTATGACAATATGAAGCTCTTCTTTTTAGTGCAGGCCTTTATATACTGTAGATTCATAGTAATGTCATGATGATGTTTGTACTTTCTATGACCCCCTCACTTCACCTCAATCTCTTCTCACAAATACGTTATAAATATTAGTAATGATACCTCATACAACCCGGAACAGTTCAGTGTTATTGTTTATTACTCCGTCCAATCACAGCCTTAGTCTCGAATGGAGTTCCCATAGTAACGTGTGATGCAAAGAAGATTGATTGCGTGGCATAAAGAACGCAATTGATTTGTTCCATGCCAATAGCTGTTACATTTTAGGGCTTAAGGGTACATTTGTTATACAAATAAAAAATTGAAAACATAATATAAACATAAAGCTTTAGATCTGTTGATAAACATATAATATTGTTATTGTGATGTCTATTCCAGGAAATCACTTGCAGTAAATATAAACATGTTACGCTGACATAAAAAATAAAAGGTCATGGACAGGCCAAAGTGACACCGTTTACAGGTGCTCCTGCGCTTTATATCCCCTCTGGATATATATTTGTAGAATGCTACTGCTAGGTGAAAGCCTGGTATTGAATCGGTATCAAATTCCAATAAACATCAATGCTTTACATAATAATGTGTTGATAACAGCTTTTTTATCCATTATGTAAATGTTTTCTGTAAATAGATGTAAACTACTCCAAGGAGTTCTCATATTACAACCATTGTCAGCTTTTCATCTGTTTTTAGTAATAGTTTTAAAGACTTTGTTTGAGGCTGCTCTTTTGTATCACATCTTACAGAGTTTGGTCATGAGTTTCAAACATTTATCATCACCATGACTAGGCAATCATACTCCTAGCCTCACCTATATCAAACATGATATCCCCATTGGGGATATCGACTATGTTGACTTGTCCTTAAATCTCCTTCCTTCGAGCCAAACACAAACGCTATGTTTGATGACAAGCAAGTATATCAAACCTATCAACATAATAGCCATATTTTCCACACCTATTCTAAGTGCACTTACTTTCTAACATTCTTACACCCCTCGTGTAATGACCTATTACGCTACAATCTGATTGGATAAGCTGTCTGCTGCTACAGAGGCGACCTCTAATATGATTTGCTAGGGTAGCTTTATTGATTTGTCGTATTGTTTTCAACATGTTATAAAATAACGTAAAATAGCTTTATACAACTCAAGCATAGCTTATTCTATTTTTCAGAGTTACTCATGAAATACTTTCATTTCAGGCCACCTCAGTTGAGAACACTGTCAATCCATCAAGCCTTTGCAATTCACAGAGCATAACGTATAAAAAAAAGTGCTGCACGTGTATTGGGCCTTTCATATATTGAGATCCTCTAATATCATATGAGACCGTACTGTACTGTATGATAGTGGCAGTTTGTAGTGTTCTTGTTTGTAGGGTTAGGGAGGCATCAGAACAGCACTTTAGGTTATGTAATGGAATGGAATGGAAACTTGTATATTATTTAAATACGCTTTCAAGGATAACCCTATCACTATCACACAGTCTTGAGTGTTAAGGCAAATGGACAAACATCCCTGAACCTGAGCTTTGTGTCGGAATAATGTTGTTATAGTTTCCTCTGGTGATTTGCGAGGCTTTGCGTATGTGACAGATTTGAGACACGGCTTTGTAGGCAAATTGAGTGATCGGATTGAAGTTCAACTCATGTCAGCGCTTTGTCTGAGTAAACTTAAGCGCGCTGACCAAGTAGAATACAAAATAATATTTGTATTTACTTGAATCTTCATTGCAAAATTTTAATTTCATGCATTACAACCTGATGTATGGTGTGCATGTGTTTTAACACCTTCATGTAGTATTAAAACAGCAGTTAGCGATTCTTACTTTCTTGAGCAAGAGCTAAGCTATTGTTATTGTCGTTAGCATTAGTTGGCACATTGTATCGAACGCTTACAAATGGTACCAATGTCAAACAGAGATATTCATTGACAATTTGTTGTGAGCTGCCAAAAGGGAATCACAGTGTGACTGGTTGGCTTACCTGTTTTAATACTTTGCCGGAGAAATCTGGCAGCCTATGCCTCAATACCCTTACATAACAAGTATCATTTATCGATTTATTGTTTGATTTGTTATTTGAAACCTGTCTTGCAGCAGCTTTTATAAATTCGATAGCAATGAAATGTACATAACTTGGAAATATGGACGGTTTAAAATAAAGATGATACATAGTAGCGTTGACATAATTGGATAACGGTAAAAATAAGCATGGCAAAAATATGTGGATGGCATAAAAAATGGGATGACTTGTGAATATCAGTGAGTTTGGCACATCGTAAAATAAAAATATTTACATATAACATGTATCCTCTATTGTGCAATTACATGGAGAATGTGATTTGAGAGGTTTTCTCCACATTTAGATGTGTGCCAGGTTAATGGACATATATTATAGTTACACCTGAACTTATTGAGCTGTGAGATATGATCAGTCATCTATGTAGCCAACTGGTTCCTGAGCTTGCAAGCAGGACGTTCTGTTATCCATTAATCTATTCAAAATACTGATATAGATGAAGCTTTGACATAAGTCGCTGGAAGTCATTGTATGTCTGCACTATAGCATTGATAGCACCATCGAAGGTCAATATTGGTCACTTCAGCATCGTTCTCATTTCTGCTTAAAAGAAAAATGATAATAATTATTACAGAGGAGAAGAACAAACACTCCAATCGCCCAAAGTCAGCACATGATCGGCTGCAGTAGCTTGGAAAGTTATCGTTTAGCTAAATACCAGAACATTGCATTGTGGGATACATATGTTGCCCGTTCTACCAATAAGCCGTACCCTCTCCTCTCCATAATTGCTTAGCCTTTCACTTACCTCTTGAATATTGACGAGATCACTTGAGATGTTGAAGCACCATCAGGCTGACTTCAGCTGGAGAAGCTCGTCTCAGAACTCCCTTAACTCCAGACAACCAGGATGTGACCTGCTTCAGCAGTGTTTCTGTAGGTTTGTGTTGTGTTATACTCTCAGAGAGATAATCTCTGCTTATTATGTCACCAATCTCCTTCAGTCTATCAGCTACTTCTTTGTAAACCTCCTCTTGATCAGGGGAGATAACTTGGCTGTTGTTCTGCCGTACAATATTGTTACCGAGCAGCAGTGTCATTGGCCTGATCTCCTGTGCATCTGCAAATGGTATTTGCCCGTTCTTACCCATTTCCTTTCTGAGTCAGTATTGTTTGGTTCCAAATATTTCTTTCCTGAATGGTCTGCGGTATGAGTTGTGAATTTATCTGACTCTGACTTTTGAAGGTACAGTCTTATATATACACACAGCTTGTGTACCTGTACAACCTTGCATGACGACCTCAATTCACCTCTTTGATACACTCAAATAAACAGTCTAACCTCCGCTGCATCGGTACGCTGCACTCGTTATAGGCTTCATAATAATCATCGAAAGGCACACTTTCCTTGTTATCGTTTGGGTCATGTGATCAAAGATGACATTCAGAGCAGTCTATAGACCAAACTGTGATTCCCATAACTTGATCGACAAGAATTAGCTGAATAATATTTTTGTTGTAAAATTATTGTCCCATGCCCAAACACATTTGTCGAAGATAAGTTGATTTCAACCCAATATACTTGGTGAAAATTCAGCCAACAGAGGAGTTGAATTTGTGAAGTGCACAAACGCAAGAGTCTCTGGCTGAACTTTGAGGTCACTGCCCTTCTGTGATTTTGATGATGATTTTTGATTCACTTCCTCTGTACTCATCCAAACTCTCACTCTCACCTACATATATATTTACATTGTGAACTTTTCTTGATAATTATAAATTCTATTATAATCTAACTTCTGTGATGACATATGGTGTGCAGGGAAATAGTTCATCTAATTATGGACACTGCACCACAGGATCGGAACCAGGACCCCAAATATAGCAAGTCTGTACCCTAAGAAGTAATGATCAGTTCATACTATTATTCAAATCAACAGAAGCATGTTTGATTTATTCTATTGTTTTGTTGATCAATAAAACAAAAGTGTGAATACTGAGTATTTGGTATTTTATCATGATGAATTTTATTCCAATACATTTTATTGATTAATATTTTATTTGCTTAAGGTAAATATGGAATATTCGCATTTAATCTGATTTTTGTGAGTCAGGGTATCGTTAACAAATAGAAAAATATTGACATCAAACATAACAGATATATAATGCTTGACACCTTTCTTTGAGTTTGTATAACCTGTCAACTGCCCATTTAAACCTGACTTTCTTTGAATTCCGTGTTTGATATACAGGCAGCAAAGTAACATCTTGTTTATGTACAGCCACTGCCTAGCCCTGGTTTCTCTTTAAATTGAAAAAATTTCCCTTACATATAGTATATGGAGTGGCTTCGTCTTTTTCATGGCTCAGATAGATCTCAAAAGCTATATTTATTTGGCTTCAATGTCTTCATTATTTTGGTTTATGTGGAGGTGTTTTCTATTGTCAAAGATCTTAGCAGTGACCTGATTAACAGCTAGCCATTGAAGGCTTAAACCTGAGTTAACTTTTTGTTTGTAGGTCAAACTAGAAGCTACAGTACACTCCTACATATCTGCATAACAGGCGCAGCCGACAGTTGAGGTTACAGCAGTTCAAAGCATGTACTTTTCAGTGAAGTCCTTACTACATTTGAGTTGGGAGTAATTTTTGATGGATTGCCTTGCGTCGGGACAATGCTCTATATTCCTGAGATCCCAATTTTAGGTAGTACGAAAGCTTCCAATGGAAAGATTATTTATTTCCCTTCCTTAGTATGTACTGTGGATTGGATTGTGACCCGGGATCTCACCTCTCACATATATTTGGTGCCTGGTTATTGATCATGTTCACTTACATCCATTTCATGAACTTTTATAGTAGGTAAACAAGTAAAGAGCAGATTAAGTGGCCACAACATTAGTTTGGCATGCATCCAATGACATAAGATACGTTTATGAAGGAAAGAGCCACTAGCCGAAATAAGAAGTAAGACATTATTTCCAAAGAATATAACATTAAAATCTGATAGAGATACAGAATTAATGACTTTGTATTGAAGATCTACAATAATAGGATCATTTCCTAATCAATTAAAAACCAAAGATACACATGCCTATGTAACACTATACTGAGAAAGCCATTAATATCTTATTCATTTGTTTACTACACTATTAGATTGATTACTCAGCATTCTTTGTATCTAGGAGTGTTTAAGAAATGTTTACAATTTAGTGTTTTGGAGTAGAGCAGAATCAGTCGGGTTATTGAGTGCCATTAAACACGTGCCTATTTTGACGTGACAATTTCAGATGTAACAATTTCTTGGATCCTTGAACGGAACATAGCATCACATTATCAAGTGAGATCATTAGATACCAATGATATATTATTTATTACACTGCTAGTTATGCATCTAGAATAAACAACAGGATGATAATTTGCACTATGATATTTGGAGTTATGCTGCTGTGACAAAGAAGAGGGCAACTCCTGAAATCATGAATCTTTAAACATTTAAGTTCATTAGGCTTCCTTTTCAAGAACTTGATATCCTTAATTCAATATCCATAGCCTCTAGATATCTAGAAATGATTGAGAGTGGCCAGGTCATGTCGAAAACAACTATAAGCTTGGTCAGCAAGAGCTTACTACATTTGTAACATTGTACTTGCTCTGCATAGTAGGCCTACACAGTTCCTTCAGGGTTATTCAACTTAGCGGCGAGTTGTCTGTTGCAAGCTGTTTCATTTGGAATTCAATATTACTAACGCAGATATATGCCAGAATGAAATCTCAAGTTATATCAAAATCGATATCCAAATTAAGTGTTGTCTGTAAAGCAGACGCACATTTTCTTAGGATCAAATTTTCGATCCAATGAAGATTAGAGAGATTGATCAACAACACCTTCTGTCAGTGACCTTGTATAACTGTTTAAACTTTAAATGCTAAACTCGCCGTCGGCTGAACAAAAATGTGATGGTTCAGAATTTGTGCTTTCCTTTCAATTTTTTTTTACTGGGTGTCAATGGTTTGCCAAATGCAAATACTGATTCAGCGCATATTTGAGACAATGTCTCCTTGTTGCATAAGCATGTAACTTAACTCCGAAGGCTCCATAAATAATGTCTTTGTCGTTGGTTATTCACAATCAAGTGATTTTTTGATGAAATTGTCCGGGAATTTGAAATGGATTATTGCATTTATGTACTATATGGCCCCTCATGTTGCCCGGACTATTACTTTCATGGTTCAAAC
The DNA here is from genome assembly GCA_914767715.1 of Membranipora membranacea. Lineage (NCBI taxonomy): Eukaryota > Metazoa > Bryozoa > Gymnolaemata > Cheilostomatida > Membraniporidae > Membranipora > Membranipora membranacea. The sequence continues at coordinate 20,146,356 of OU612066.1, forward strand.
CCAATAACATCAGTACAGCGAATACTTGTTGCACCATAAATATTTCTTTTTATAGCATGCTCTTCCATCCCTCCCTATACACTCGATTGATTGTGATGTTGTGATATTTATCGATAGCACTTATGCAACTTGGCAACGAACAGACAAAACTAAATATCTAGTTAATCAACACGCCAAATAGTTGGTACTGTACAATTTTTTCTCTAGTCATAGCTATCATAGCAACCATTCATTGAATTAATTGTCACCTAAGCTCTAAAGCCGTAGGATACTACTTCGAGCTCGCTGGCCGTTGAAAACCCAAGAGTTGCAGCACTGTATTCAAATACATTGCCCTATGTATTCTGTGAATTAGCTAACTCATTAATAATTTTGAGCCTACTCAGGACCTTCTATATGTTGTCTGCTGATCATTTGATAAGCCATACTTTTTGGGTGTTATTCGTTCCGCTGTGTACAGGTTTATTTTTTATAATTAGTAAGGAGAAATGATACAAAATTAGGTTATCCTTGCAATAAAGAAGCATTGAATAAGTATGGAATAGAAAAGCGGTTGGCACAAAAAATTTAATTACTGGAAACAGAACATAATAAAAATAAATAAGGCAAAGGAGAAAATAATACCACTCCAAATGCTTTATGAGAAGATTGAGTACTACGTTACTGAGAGTTTTACTTAATATTCTCAGTAGGTTCGTCTAGGTTTGCAGAGATTTGTAAACAAAAATTTAGAACTGATATGAGATTCCAACCGGACGGAGTAGATGATCACAAAACTTCGGGATAAGTAAATGGAATGCATAGGTAAAATTACCTACCTACCTAAATTTACCTAACCAACCGACCTTGCTTGCAAAATTTTCCATGTTTCAGTGGCAAACAGTCTGACTGCAGTAGACTAGAAGAGAGCGTAGCACCAGGTTAGCGGTTTCCCATAACATATCGAGCCACTGCAACAAAAATCAATCTATAAGAGCAAGTCTACACTATGAAACGATAGTCCATGAAAACTGTTAGTATTGCCAATAGAGAATGTTGACGATATACCCGGTTGCGAATGCAATTTGGTGTGACTAGACATAATCATTAACCTTGTTACCTTGGAAAGTTTTGAAAGGTATGGTATGGATATTCTTCATCTGGCAGTGATCAAATTTAGCTAATGGATTAATCAAAAGTCTGACCTACTGCACAGCATTTCACTCACCACATGCATGCAGGCTCAGTTTATCACATTCACTTGAGATGTTGCATCACCATCAGGCTGACTTCAACAGGAGAAGCTCGTCTCAAAACTCCCCGAGTTCCAGACAACCAGGATGTGACCTGCTCCAGCAGTGATTCTGTAGGTTTGTGTTGTGCTATACTCTGAGAGAGAACTTCTATGTTTAAAATGTCACCGATCTCCTTCAGTCTATCAGCTACCTCTTTATAAACTTCTACCTGGTCAGGAGAGTTAACTGGGCTCTCCTGCTGTTGTGCCATGTTGTTATTTAGAAGCAGAGCTATAGGTCTGTATACATGTCCATTAGAAATGGCTGCTTGCTCGTGAGTTTTACCCATATTGTTTTCTCTTTTGCTGTTAGTTTTAACTTGGTGGTGTAGCGCTTAGGTTTAGTGTCGATGTGATTCTCTTCCTTTATATAGCCGAGCTACACACAGCCAATTATGATTATTGGTGCCCTGTAAATGACCCCACACTTCACCTTAGAAATCTATACTTACTAACCCCTCACACAACCTGGCACATTTCAGTGTTATTGTTTACATCATCAACCAATCACAGCTTTAGACTGCATTGGGAATTCCTGTGATAGCTCATGAAATGAAGCAATGAGAATGGACTGCTAGGGACCATAAGGCCACGTGATCTAGCCTAAGTCTTGGGTGAGGCAGGGGGGATGGGTAAAAGAATGAGTATAGGCTGGAACATCTGATCACAATCCATAGTCGTTTTGTTTCATTTACAACTAATTTCTTTATGGCGTAATTGTATAATAAAAAATTTCGATTTGAAAGATATCCATTTTAGGTCAACGTAATTAGTTGTGTAGTTGGTCCATGTCTAGTTTCCAAACTTGCACTCTGAGATTTCCTGCTACATCAATGTGGTACTTTAATATATACTACATATGTCTGTGTTTGCATTCAGCGTTTCTGTCACCGCTGAAATATTTATGAACACATAAACAGTATGAATGACAGCGTGTGGAGACGCAGTTGATATCACTTTATCAGGTCTGTTCCAAGACTACGTGAATATTTTGTCCGGTTGTTCGTCACCTGTGCCAAATCCTAATAGAAGAACTGATGTTTCCTATGACGTCACGTCAGATATCTAGTTTACATGATCAATCACTTGGTGACCAAGGATTCACCTCTGACTGTATTGACTTGTCCTCAAATCTCCTTCCTCCTGTGCTATAAACAAAGTGCTGACTATGTTATGAGTAGGTATCAAACAATTAGTCATATTACCCATATTAGCTCTTCCCGTCAATGACCGCTTCTATTGCAGCCTGATTGGCCAAGCTGGCAGCTGCCTCACAATGACCCCAACTCAACTGAACTGTACATTATATCTTTTGTAGGTTTATTGATTTATCCTATTGTTTTCTTCATATTATAAAACAGAGTTGAATACCTGTTTACCACTCAAGTGCATGTAACTCTATTTTGCAGAGTTACTCATAAACTGCGGTTCATTCCGGCAATATTAGTCCAGCTACGCACTGCTGGGCAGATTAATAATGGACACTTCGTAGCTTTTACATCAATCCATTATGGCACAGTTGTTGGATGTAGTATTTGTTTTTTTTATAGTTTTATAACAAGAGTGAGTAAGCGAACAGTCATATTCAATAAAACAGATTCAGTGTGTTGGCCTTGCACAATTAATTGAGGATAGTGTGGAGGATCCAAGCCTACCAGTGGTATTTAGGGCAGAGAGAATACCAATGGAATTAAAAAAAAAATCATATTTTCACCATCTGTTCGCAGTTTAAATACAACCTTTATATGAATCATGTCTTGTATTCAAAGCTCCTACCAAAGCTCATCATTCTAGTGATTGGGAGATATATGTACACTACATTAGGCAATACTTCTATCCTCAAGATAAAGCTGAGCTTAAAAATTTGAAAGTTGAGTTTATTGATTTATTAGGCCTTATGTATAGGTTGTATAGATTTTGCTGGTATTGCATTTCATAGATTAGCCACTATCTGATGAATTTTTTTGTAAAGAATCAGCTGACCAGATATCTCCACCCGGCCCTTTGACACAGGTATTGGCTTCAATTCCATGATATTATTTTATTTTAAATCTGGGTTTGTTTTTAAGGTAAGGGGCATAGGTTTTTGAGGTAACCTCTTTAAGTACTGGGATGGGAATATGGTTGTTAATGGAGTGCGGATACCAGCAACCCTGGCAACATTTTTGCACCTAAACATTACAGAACATTCACAAACTTTTGACCATAGATTAAACCTATTTATATACTAGGCACAATAAGCACTATAATATATAAAACTCAGTTTTATCCTTCTCTAGGTGATTCCTATTTATTATGTATAAAATATTCCGATAGAACCCCTTACATTGGCCTAAAGTGCTCTCTCCATTGGCTCTGATTTGAAGGATGTATGAAAGATTTGCAGCTTGCATTATCACACTGTAGTTGCACCAGTTTACCCAACTATATTGCTGAACGCCCACGCCACTGGTCACGCCACAGGCAAAGAGCCTGGGGCCTGATTGGATTAATTTGTTTTTATCCTCTCAATAATGACAAGAAAAGCAATAAAATGGTAAGTGCATGCATGCGCCTGTTGGTACATATTGCTTCAGAGGGTACTCCGCCTCCAGTCCAGTCATCAAGGCCTTTGTCATGATGACCCCTTACAGGAATCATTACTGGCTCTGGTACGGGATATTTTGTTTTCTTAAAAGCAATTACCCACTAACAATAATAATATTATTTTAGAGAACTCTTATTACAAACAGTCCTGGCACTGTTACCATCTTTCCAAATTAATGATAGCAACAGTAACCGAAATAAATGTGTCAACCGGAAAAAATCAGGTGCATATCATCGCAATAAATGTTTTTAAAGGATAGAATTGCTCTGGTCTTACACTGAAGACAGATGACGGTTTATTGTACAACCTTGCTGCTGTTGATCAAATTGATGTTAGGATAGGGTAAAATAGTTAAGATAATAACAACAGCGAGCCTTGCTTTCCTTCCTCAATCTATATGGTATATGTAGTCCTATGCAGTCCTATGCAGTCCTATGCAGTCCTATGCAGTCCTATGCAGTCCTATGCAGTATTTAAATTAATAATAGCTGAGCTAATAGCATGATTTTCACACGGCTTGGTCTCTCTGGTTGTGAAAAGTTTGCTTGAAAAATAAAACAAAAATCACAGTTGGGCCAAGACATGATGATGATGAAACCACCAACAGGCCCAAGCTTCAGGCTTTTCAGCGCTGCGTACACCTGCCACGCACAATGCATTTCTAAATTTTTTTACTTCAATATAGCTATTGTGAACTAATTCCTGCAGAATTTTACGAAAACTTCACTTCTCAAATTACAACCATCAACAACTCTAAGTGCTGTTCAGCATATTTAAACGATACATCAATAGCAATGCATCGAGTATTTTTAAAACAAAATATTAAAAAAACTACATGTTTTCGTCCCATTGGATCACAGGCTTTCTGTAGTTGGCGCAAGCAGGGAGTAAACAACACTTTATACTCCTTGGTGTATGTCTAGTGGGTGAGTGTCTAGCGACCGAGGCTCTGGGGCAAGCGAAACACAGCTCTCGTGGAATACATGATACATCTGGGAAGGCAACACCAAGAATTAAAGGGTGGAATCCACATTAGGAGTTCATCGTATTTGGACAAAAATGAATTACAAATGAATCAGACCTGATCTGGCGATACAAACTTTGTATGAACAAGGTATACTAGTTATCCAATGTGTGGACTGACTAGGTGGTAAGAAATAGTTCATCTTGATATTAAATTTGGGAAGCTTTGCAATACCCTATAATTATCCAAATAATTATCTGCTATTTGAGTTCATATTATTTATTCATGAGTTTTCTATCATCTGCCCTCATCATTACCAAGCAATCATATTCCTACTCTCTACTCCTACATCTTGTCAGACTTCTAATTAGGTTACTGACTCTGTCACTAGCCAAAATAAGGAATTAGAAGATGCTTTGGTGACCAGCGATTCACCACTTGTCCTTAAATCTCCTTCCGCCTTAACCTTAAAACAAAAGGCTGACTATATCATGAATATTGTCATCACATCAAACAATTGGTAAATCTGATTCTAAGTGCATGCATTTTCTTGCCTTTTAACACCTGTAGTGTAATGTCCTATTAGACTGCAATCTGATTGGCTAAGCTGTCACTGCCTTCTAAATGACCTTTCAGAATGAGCTATTTCTTTTGTAGGATTATTGATTTATCATATTGTTTTATTTATGTAATATAACAAAACTGAATACCTGTTTACTACTCAAGCGCATGTAACTCTATTTTTCAGAGTTGTTCACAAACTGCATTTTATTTCAGGCGGCTCAATAGTATCAATAATCAATAACCTCTTAACAGGTAATAATCGTACCTCGTAAGTAACTTACCACTGCGCAATAAAGCACCACTGATCATTAAATGGATTCAATTTAATATAAATAAATGCCTAATGATTATAACATTGTTGTATATTTTTTGTGCCTGATTTTAATTGCTGTGATTGCGATGGACAGATTCGGAGGTTCTTCCTTGAAGCTTTTCAGTTGAAGGTAAGAGATTGGATTACAGTTCAACTTATGTCAGGATTTTGTCTGTTAAATCAATAAACCCACTGATCCGATTATAACTAAATTAACATTTACATCAGCAATTGTCTCATTCATTACAAATGAAACCAATTGAATTCATAATAATTTGAGGTAGAATTATAAATTATACATCAACCAATACTGATTGAATCATCTTTTCAAATTAGTTTTATGCATTTTTGCATATATATCTATCAATTTTGTTTCAACTGACACAATTAAAATGGATAGGTGTTTCTTAGCAAGCTGTGGATGTCCTGTTAGAATCACACATTTCAGCTTGGGCGATGCTTTACTAAAACGATACAATCACAACCTGCTGGAATTATTTCATTTATCTGAGGAAGGTCAGATTGACAGTAACATTTTTATTGAATAAAATGGTGAGGTGATTCAACCAGACATAAAAATCTGACAAGGCTGCTAAAAAGAATTTATACAAAGAGGGGACTAATTAACCTCTTACAAATAAACATGCCCCTCACAACAGGAATAAGGGTTTTTGTGCATAGAAGAGGTGAGATCGCTCCGAAAGTTTGGCACATTGTTATAAAAAATTATAAAAAAATAGAAATAATACTGCAGTATATATATTGCAATGTAAAATATGATCAGGTGTGGGGTCATTGGAATACCATAGAAAATTGTTTTGTGAGTATAACAAAAAAAATGCTGAAGATTGCAAGTTTGGTACACATAGAAGTGCAAATCTGAACTGAAAAAGGCAGACAAACCATGCTGCAAACTGTTCCCAGTGCTTTTCAGAAAACTATCTAATTTTCTTTGCTGATTGCACTAGTATTGGTAGCACCATAATGAGACTCAACTTGATGATAGATCTGCAACCTTATAATGTTCACCATCCTGCAGCATCAGAATCATTTAAGATGCTTTAGGATCATCAGACTGACTTCAGCTGGAGAAGCTCGTCTCAGAACTCCCCGAGTTCCAGACAACCAGGATGTGACCTGCTCCAGCAGTGATTCTGTAGGTTTGTGTTGTGTTATACTCTCAGAGAGATAATCTCTGCTTATGATGTCACCGATCTCCTTCAGTCTATCAGCTACTTCTCTGTAAACGTCTTCCTGATCAGGGGAGGTAACTTTGCTCTCTTTCTGTTGTATCATTTTTTTATCGAGAGGCAGAGCCATTGGCTTGATCTCTTGTGCATCTCCAGCTGCTGTTTGCTCCCTATTGCCCATTTTTTCTGGTATGTAGTTTGAGTTTGAGTAAACAATCACATTCTTTAGCTGGCTTTCTTGAGGTGTTTCTCTGTGCAAGCGTTGAATTTGTTTGATGCCATGCTAGAAACCTCAGCCTTATATATACACCCAGCTTGTGCACCTGTACAACCTTACATGACCGCCTTAGTTGACCTTACCGTTATTGTTGGATGTATTATTATATATAGATTCTAATCCACGCTGCCATGCTAAGCTGCACTGTAATAGCCTTTATAACATACAATCAATAGGGCAAACACCTTACTGTACTGTTTATAATTGTTATCAGACAGGGTGTTTAGCACAGTCATCACACCTCAGTGTACGTAGGAGTTTCCAATAAATGAACCAACAGAAAACATGTTACTTAGGTGCATAGGAAAATCCAGGTGTCTACGCTGAAACAAAATAGATGCATCTCTTCCTATAGAAAGGATGGTAGATGGATTAATAATCGGATGGAGGATTAGGGGTGGTAGAGTAGGCTTATATGTTATGAATTCATCGAGTATGTTCTCTTTAATCAAAAAATTCATTTTCCTCGTTTGGTTTGGGTGTGCAATGATATTATTTAAATATATTTCGTAGGTTGATATTTGATATATTCTCATTTTGCTGGCATTGTGTTTGACCCTAATGTATATTTTCACAAATAATAAAATAACACAACACAATTATAACACATTGCTATAAATACATCATACCTTGATATGAAGTTTGCATAACCTTTAAATTACCTACTAAAGTCTGACTTTCTCTAAACCATGAGTATTCTAAGCTGCAGCAAAATATTGCAGGACAGCCGTATAGCCCTGTCGCCTCTTCAAAAGTTTCTCAAAACTTGCAAAGATCCTTATTGCTGAGATGATTTTGCCACAGGTAACTCTCAAGCTAATTTCTGCGGTATTGACTGCCAGCTTTACTCTTTTTTATGGTAGTGTGTGTAGTAGGCGATGCTTTCAGTGGTCATTGTCCAAGATTTTACCAATGACCTAGATTAGCTAACAGACAGCATACACACTGAAACTTTACGTACCATGTGATTATATGTGAACAAATTAAGCCCACAGAGAATCTTGTATGGTTTGCAATAGATTCTAGTATCATCAAAGTTTTAGTATACCAAATTTCCAATCTCAAAATGCATTATGAAAATAAATAGTGACATCAAACAAATCTTAAGGAGTTGTCATCTTATTTGGTAGGGTAACATAACTCCCAAGCCTGCAGTCAGACGAATTGGAAAATGTTTTCTTTTAATAAAAGTACAGGATGCTCTTATAAATAAAACAAAATTCGGTTCAATTACCATGTGATATGGTGATTTCATGGGATTTGTCATAGCCAAGTTGCATTCTTTTAGGAACGGGAAATGTGCATTGTAACTCCTGACTCGGCTTTCACAATTTGTTATGCTACTTCTCGTATACTTTTGTACCACTTTGATTGATGCTCTATGGTCTTGGAAGAATGTTGTAAACAAATAAACAGAATTTTGTCATGATATAAATTTCTCATTATGTGATAAGAGATGCGATGCATGTGTTGTTGAGGTATGAATTGGAAATATTTTTGCAACTAAGCAACATGTCATGGTGATGCTAAACTGAGATACCTCTCAACCTTATAATTATTTCAGTAATTATCTGCTATTTGAGTTCATTATATATTTAGATCAAAGTTTAATTATTTAATGTCATCGTTACATTACAATAATTGTTCTAGCCTCGGCACAACCATCACTTCAGATCGTTGTTCAGGCCATCGTCTGTGTTGACATGGTCAAGGTTGGTGACCGAAGATTCACCTCAAATTGACAACATGTCCTTAAATCTCCTTTCTTGTCATGGCCATCTAGCAAACAATTAGTCTTATTGCATAGATTCCAAGTGCACTAACATTCTAGCACCTCTCGTTTAAATGCCCACTTCTACTTCAGCCTGATTGGCCAGTTTGCCAGCTGCCTTACAACAACCCAGATTCAACTGAAATTGTATATTAAATCTTTTGTAGGTTTATCGATTTATCATATTGTTATAAACCATGAGTGAATACCTGTTCATGTCTAAAACGCATGTAACTCTATTTTGCAGGGTAACCCCTCAACTGAATTTCATTTCAGGCATCAATTTATAACCCATTGACCTTATGTAAAGGTGATACTCCTGCCTTAGTGCATACCACAAAGTTATAAACTTCCACAAACCATTTCAAAACTTAGAATAATATTTAAATATCAATCAAGGCAACCAATATGATTTTAATATTATTGTACACACTTTGTGTCTGCTGTAACTGTTATTGTGATGTGCAGATTTGAAGGTGTTTCTGTAGAGCTTTCCTTTGAAGTTTTTATCGGATTATAGATCAACTCATGTCAGCGCTTTTGTCTGTTTAGTCATTGAACCCACTAATCAATAATAATAAATAAATATTTAAAATCAGCTTGTCTCATTCACCTACTCAACTTGCTTGAGGCAGAATTTATCATGAGAACGACTATTGTATGAGATATTTTTTGCAAATATTTTTTTATGCATTTTGCCTTTTTCAAAACAAAGATATTTGCATGGAAATAGATGGGTTTCCCATTGACATGGAATATTTGTATCTCAGGCTACATTAGCATTCTTTGTTACAAACAACTGGCCTAAGATTAATACTTTATCATTTGATTCAATGAAAATTTCATCCAAAACTTACTGAAGGTGTTCAATTAACAAAAGAGATTAGTTTCAACTTTACAAATATTTATTAAATGAGAAAGCAAGGTGATACCACCACCACCCTTGGAAATCTGACAAAGATGCAGAATAGAACTCATAGAAAGATGGAAAAAAGTACCCCTAACAAATAAAAGTACACCTCACAACTAAATTTGGATTTGGCACATAAATTAATGAGTGAGATTGCTTTCAAATCTGAGCAAGTTTGGCTTGTTATAAAAAACTGTAAAAGCAAAAATCTCTAAAAATATAGAAAATAATATTGATATATTTATGACATCGAAGGCATCCATTGTATGTAGTCAATGGGACACACTTGGAAAGTCCATTTGTAGGTTTTATCAATATATGTGAGACTGCTAAAGACTGCCAGGTGGATAGACATCTTTGTGAATACCAGGAGTAGACTATCCATGTAGCCAACTGTTTAGACTAGCATTGGCTGCAACAGAATAAGTCTCCCCTTCTTCTTCTTCTTCTATTTACCATTGTGCAGTGTCTTCACTACCACCAGGTTCACTTGAGATATTGTAGCACCATCAGACTGACCTCAGCTGGAGAACCTCGTCTCAGAACTCCCTGAGTAACAGACAACCAGGATGTGACCTGTTCTAGCAGTGATTCTGTAGGTTTGTGTTGTGTTATACTCTCAGAGAGGTAATCTCTGCTTATGATGTCACCAATCTCCTTCAGTCTATCAGCTACTTCTCTGTGAACCTCCTCCTGATCAGGGGAGATAACTGGGCTCTCGTTCAGTAATTCCATATTAGCCTTTAGAAGCCTGTTCTTCTGTGCCTCATTAACTGCTGATTGCTCGAACTTGCCCATTTTTTTTACCAATATGTATTAGCAGCTGGTATAATTAATATAGTTATAATTGTGTTGCCTTCTTCAGGTGTTTTACTGTACAAGCTGTGAATATGTTTGTTGCCATTCTATATTACTTCAGCCTTATATATACATGCAGCTGGTGAGCTTGTACAACCTTACATGACCGCCTCATATGACCTCTCTGATATTATTGGTTGTAAGCTGCTGTGCTACCCTTCACTGTTATAGTGCTTCATAATAATACCCAATCAATAGGTCAGACTCCTATTAAAATGTATTGTTGCTATTTTCAGGTAGGGTGTTTAGCACAGTCGCTGCACTTAAATGCTACGCTGGCATTTCCGATAAATAATCCAACAGAAAACATTTTACCTTGGTGCATGGGGAATATCCGGGCGTCTACGGTGGAACAAACATTCATGCATCCCAGTTTTAAGGTCAGTCTTGCACTCCAAAATATAGTGATTTGTTTTCATGATTTTTAAAAACTTTAAAATTCAATTAAAATTAAATTGCTTTCTGGGGAGAATGGGGAGGGGGAGTGTGGGCCAATATATTATGAGTTTTATCAAGTACGTTTATACTAAATAAAACTAGAAATGCCACGATCATAAACGCCACAAAACTTCAGGGGTGTGGATGCATACTTTCCAAGTCTCCCTATTCAGATGGGACCCTCCAGATTTCCACACCCATTTCTGCCCACTTCCAACTTTTTGTAATCCCCACTATTTCCTCCAGATTTGAGAGAAAATAGCCCTATCGCAATTTTTAATATCTACCAAGCACTTGTCGATGAGTTACTGGTAAGGTCCTCGCACTCAAAAGGAATTTCGGTATTCAATAATGTAAACAAATTTACCTGTTATATTAAAATTCAGACCATTACTGTCAATGGGCTGGTTGATACTGGACATTGGCAAAGTAAAGGGATCAAATATGCGTTTTAGTCCTTCCTAGTTGCTAGAAACAATCTCGAGAGCATCAGCGGACAGACCAGACCAGATCCAGACCCCGTTGGGGGCTCACACCCCCAGGTGGATAGCTCTGGTGCTTTGCACCCTCGAAACACGAATGCGGTGCAGTATCGCTGTAAATTGAAACCTCCCTCTTTTGAATTTATATTACATGGCAAGTATGTGTGGATGACATACACTCAATTGAGTTTATGATGGATGGCCAATTGGCGATGTCATTATAAGTGCAAATTAAAATTTAAATGTCCTTGCCATACCATCTATGAAATGGACAGCCTGAGTATCATTGTCCAATTATGTGGCAGAACTCCCCCACAATCATTCTCAGTGAATACAGCCATAGAATATAGCGCAACAAAAATGTTATAATTGTGGTATATTATATAAAAATAAGGGGTCCTCTTCATGCTCCTCCTTGCTTTTTTTAATCTTGCCTCACCGGAATTTAAACTCGGGTCTCTCACGCTGAGATCAAACACTCTAACCGCTCAGCCACGCTAACCTGCTGAAGCTTGCAGAGCTCAGTGCGAAATAATCCAGGTGTAGTTAGTGTAAGTAGTAATAAATAGTACCGTTACAAAACAGTTAAACCACCAAGTAGAAAAAGAGAGGATAGTGTAAATAAAATCTGGCTTCACCGGGATTTAAAATCGGGCCTCTCGCGCAACAAGCGTGTCATAATTGTGGTATAATTTATAAAAATAACAACTTGTCCGAGACCGAGATTTGAACTTGGGTATCTTGATCTGTGATCGAGCCACGTCTGTCCGCTGAAGCTTTCAGATTTGAGTTTGACATGAATGGGTAAAGTTAGCTGTTGTGTAATTTTATTTCATTTTTTCCAAGCAAAGAAGGCAAAAGCATGTGTAAAAAATGTAACATGCACATGCGCAACTGGTTTTACTACACAAATGTGGTTGAAGTCAGGACTTTGATTCAGACATTTCTTTTATTTTTCAAAAAAACATTTTTTTGTAAAAACTGTTATGAGGCACTGGATATGGGTTTCTTTTATTTCATATACAAATGGGTTTATCGTAAACACAAAACTGAAGGTTTGTGGATTATTTTCAAAATGTCTTGTCTCGTTTGGGTGTGTAATTATCATATTTAAATATTTTCCTCAGTTAAATATTCGATTTAAATTATCATAATGTTTGCATTCTAATTGACCATAGCGTATTGTCAATAAATAATAAAATATTGACATGACACATTTCGGATAAATACATGACACCTTGATGTGAAGTTTGTTTAACCTGTAAATTACCCTCTTATGTCTGAATTTCTCCTTATCCTATGGATTGTTTACATGAATCAGGCAGCAAAATGTCACCTTGTATTAAGGAAATATGTGTAGCCCTTGCTCCACTCAATATTGCGAAAGTTTCACAACACTTGTTTGGGTTAATACTGACTGTGATTTGGTATAATTTGTAAATCTAAAGCTAACTTCTACTGTATTGATTGGCAGCTTAACTCTATTTATTGGTAGCGTGTGTAGTAGGCGATTCTTTCTCCGGTCATTGCCCAAACCTCATACCATTGACCTCGATTAGCCGACAGACATCAAATTCTATACATTACCTACCCTGTTATTATATGTGAACAATTAAGCCTACAGAAGCGCATGTGTGGGCTATCCGCTCTACATTGAGTTGCTGTTTTGTATCAGATTACAAGCTATAGAGTCTAGAATCTCCAGTAAATTATCATACCAAATTTCCAATTTCAAAATGCATTTTGGAAATAATAGCGAGATCAGGGAGGGTGGGAGATGAATCATGTGGAATTTCAGGGGAGTTGTCTTCTTATTCTGTGCAGTAAAATAACTCCAAAATGGATGATATTTAGTTAAACAACAGGATGCACTCGTAAAGATATTAAAATTTGGTTCAATAATTGTGTCATATAGTGATTCCACGGTGTGTCATAGTCAAATTCCATCCTCATAGAAATGGGAGATGTACCTTATAACTATCTCGATTCCGCTTTCACAATTGTAACGTTACTTATGATATAATTTACCTTAGTACCACTCAGATTGTTGTGTTATTTTCTCTTGGAAGAATATCGGTAAACAAGTCACGTCACAATATAATCGATGCACATTTTATTTAATGATGAAGGAGGCAATCTATTTGTTGTTTAAGTATGAATTAGAACCATCTTGCAACTAAGCAACAGGTCATGGTGATGCTAAATCAAAATACTACTCAACCCTTTAATTACTTCAATAATTATCTGCGATTTGAGTTCAACTTGTATTTAGAGCAAAGTTTAATTGTGAGTTTCCAAATAATTTGCCGTCATCGTTTACTTGGTGTTCAATTCAAATTGACTACTTGTCCTTAAATCTCCCTCCTTCTACACCTACACACAAAACAGTGACCATGTTATGACAATGTATCAAACAATTAGTCATACGGCAGAGATTCAAAAGGCACTATTATTCTAGCGCCTCCCGTTTAATGACCGCTTCTACTGCAGCCTGATTGGCCGAGCTGCCAGCTGCCTCACAATGACCCCAACTCAATTTAAGTTGTATATTAAAACTTTTGTGGCAATATTGATTTATCATATCATTTCTATCGCTGTAAAACATGAGTGAATACCTACCTGTTCACCACTCAAGCAGTCATCAACTGTACTGCATGCATGTGACGCCAAGAAAGCTTTGCATACCACCAAAACATACAGTAATAATCTATTAATACGAATCAATGCATCACCCGTATAATATCATTAGACATTATTTTTGTCTGCTAGTAATCCCTATCATTGTGATGGACAGAATGACCACATCTACTGCAGCCTGATTGGCCAGTCTGCGAGCTGCCTCCCGATGACCCCAACTCAACTGAAATTGTATATTAAATCTTTTGTAGATTTATCATGTTGTTTTCTTATGTTGTAAATATGAGCCGATACCTGCTTACTATCATGTCATGAACTGTATTGACATTCCTACCTCATGTGTGTGCCATCAAGAAAAAAAAATCTTTTAACAATCAAAAACATACAGTAATCTTGTAATGTAATAAATAAATTATGTTTATAATATTATTGTTCATTCTTTTGGTCTGCTGGTAATTGCTATTACTGTGATGGACAGAATTAAAGTTCTCCTGTAAAGCATCCTTATAAGTGAGTGGTCGGATTGAAGTTAAACCTGTGTCAGCACTTTGTCTGTCAAACCAATAAACCCACTGATTGATTATCACGAAATAAATGTTTTATTGGCTTTTCGAATTCACCCACTCCATTTATATGGGGTGGAATTATTCATGAAAACAATCCTTATACATTAACCAGGATACTTTAAAATGACTGATTTGAAAATTATGCGTTTAGCCTATTTCCATTTGATTTGACACGCTGGGGGATTTCGTTTATTTGAGGAACAAAAGTTTCAATGACATAATTGTTTTATTGAATAAAACAATATGAGAATGTAAACTTATTCAACAATGTATGAAATTTTAACAAGTCTGCTATAAAGAGCTGACAGAAAGAGGGAAGAAAATTACTCTTAACATATTTATAGTACCCCCAACAGCAAAATTTGTGGTTTGGCACGAAAAATCAAAAGGTGCGATTGCTTAGGAATCTGAGAGAATATGGCATGTTGATGGAATAAAATTAAAATAATACTGATGCATAAAAGAGATTGTTCCTAGAATCTCAAAACAGTCAGCATGTTGTTGTAAAAATCTGTAACAAAAATAAAAAAGTAATATCGATATGACTGTGAGCCGATCATATTTGGCTCATGTTCATCGAACATTTGTTGTTTTGTAGGTTTTATCCACGTTGGCAATACTGCTTAAGATTGCTAGGATGACACAAGAGTAACACCCTATGTATTCAATTATAGACTAACAATGTTGTCAACTATTTTCAGTGCTTCACAGAAAAATATCAATCTTCCTGAGATTAGCTGGAAGTGATTAAAGGCTTGGACTAGTGTTATTTAGTAGCACCTTACTAGGTCTTTAGTTGACCATTCTGCAGTGTCTAAATTCCCCACTAGATTCATTTGAGATGTTGTAGCACCATTAGACTGACTTCAGCTGGAGAAGCTCGTCTCAGAACTCCCTGAGTACCAGACAACCAGGATGTGATCTGCTCCAGCAGTGATTCTGTAGGTTTGTGTTGCGTTATACTCTCAGAGAGATAATCTCTGCTTATGATGTCACCAATCTCCTTCAGTCTATCAGCTACTTCATTGAAAACTTCCTCCTGATCAGGGGAGGTAACTGGGTTTGCATTCAGTAATTTCATATTGGCTTTAAGAGGCCCTTGTGCATCTTCAACTGCTGATTGCTCG
This sequence comes from Membranipora membranacea, assembly GCA_914767715.1. NCBI lineage: Eukaryota > Metazoa > Bryozoa > Gymnolaemata > Cheilostomatida > Membraniporidae > Membranipora > Membranipora membranacea. The sequence goes on from OU612066.1 coordinate 20,162,313, forward strand.
AACTTGCCCATTCTTTTACTGATAGGTATTTGCAGTTGGTATAAATAATTGCTTTGCTTTCTTCAGATGTTTCACTGTACAAGCTGTAAGTTTGTTTAATGCCATGCTAGAATATTTCAGTCTTATATATGCACATAGCTTATGCACCTGTACAACCTTACATGACCGCCTCAGTTGACCTCGCTTATATTGTCGGTATTATTATATTACAGATTCTAATCCAGCTGCCGTGTTACGCTGCACTGTAATAGTGCTTCATAACATACAATCAATAGGGCAAACACCTTACTGTAATGTTAATTGTTGTTATCAAACAAGGTGTTTAGCGCAGTCATCGCGCTACACCTAAGAGTATGTGGGAATTTCCAATAAATAAATCAACAGAAGACATGTTAATTGCATGTGTAGAGAATATCCAGGTCACTTTGCAGAAACAAACAGACAAACATAGATGGATCTATTTTTTAAGGTCATGCTGGTGGATTCAAAGGAGGGTGTGTATTTATAATATTACAAACTTGTTGAAATTAAATTTGCCAGTTGCCAATACAGGTTTGCAAATTACAATGATCTAAAACTGCCGGAAAAAATTCATATATTTAAATTTATCAATTATGTTCTATTTGATAAAAAAATTCAACTTGTCTTGTATGATTTGTGTGCAATGATCATATCTCAATATTTGCCTCAGGTTAATATTTTATATACTTTTATATTATTTGCATTCTTATTGCCCCTAGTGTATTTGTTCAATAACATAAAATATTGACCTAACACTTAATGAATAAATACATGACACCTTGATATGATGTTTGTATAACCTGTTAAAGCCTATTTTTGTCTATCCTGTAGATTTGTTTCCTGAATCAGTCAGCAAAATATAGCCTTTTATAAAGACAGCAGTATAGCCCTGGATCCTCTTAATATTGCAAAAGTTTCTCAAACCTGGCATAGATTATAGCTCTTTTTGCCACAGGTAAATCTCAAGCTAATTTCTGCTGTATTGATTGCTAGCCTCACTCTTTCTGTTGTTAGCATGTTAAGAAGGCGATGCTTTTTCCGGTCATTGACCAAACCTCTTACCATTAACCTTGATTAACCGACAGACAGCTCACTCTGAAACCTTACGTACCCTCTGATTATGTGAACGAACAATCTTACAGAATCGCCTGTCCATTATCTAGTCTAGGCTATATTGAGCGGGTGTTTTGAATCTGATTGTATGCTATTGATGCCTCCACCCTGTTCTTTAAAGTTACTACACTTGACATGAATATGATTTTGGGCTGAATTACTCTAATATTTAGACATGGCACAGCCATCAGAAAAATTGTGATTAACAAAGTTGAAAAAATTTGATACACCTGCAATGGTCCTGACTTGAATGAAGATCTCAGGATTCGCTTAAGATTCTCAATAACCATTCACAAGATAAACCCTAAAAACAATTGAAATACCAGATACAGGGATCCCAATTCTTCCCTGCGCCCTCAAAACTTCCCTCATCAGTTGCCTTTTATTCATCACTACTATTAACCTTTTACAGGACTCTTAGTCATTTTATATGCGTTTTTCTGTATGAAAGAAGAATCAGAGGGATTTATTTTAAGCCAATAACTAAGCCAACATTCATATTTCGTGTTTCAGTATGCAATTTTCAGATGTGGAGGCTAAATTCATATTAAATCACAAGGAGTTGTCTGCTTCTTTCTTGTAGGGGCATAACTCCAAGTTCTGCATAGAAGATAACATTTACAGGAACCACTAAGATTTTAGCGACTTTAATGATTGTGCTGTGATGTCATAGTCAAGTAGCACATTTTTCACCTATGACTGCATTGATTCAGCTTACTCAGCATTTATTGTTCTAACGGTGTTTAGTATTTATTCTGCCTGTTGTGCTCTGCTGTGGTGCATGAACCCCTTCAAGGTTATTGAAAGTATACTCTCAGACATAACAAGAAAGCCACTACGTGTCTGGCCAATCCTGGCAATTATACGCTTGATCACCTTTCGTATACTTATTAATATTTTTCAAGATGTTGTGAAAGATATTTGTAGCATTTATGTAACATAGTAACCGAACTCAAAATAGGATGACGACAGGAAGTTTAACAATATTAGTTGTAAAAGTTTTTGGCACAAATAAGTAATACTGATAGTAAAAAAAAAAAAACAGGAAATAGGAATCAAAATATGTAGTAAAAATTAATGAATTAAACTGATAGCTATAAGTTTGAGTATCTGCGTAATGGTAAAAGAATCCTCAGCTCCTACTCCTGCACCTTATTCAACGTGCAAGCCCATCAAAAATCTGAATGTTAGATAGGACGGCGTGTATTTGAGCTAATCATTTGCAGCTCCTAACCGCTTCAGCTTGTGTAGTTATTTCTGTAGCAGAAGTAGAAAAGGATGGACATATCTTAAGTGCATTTAGCATTGTCATTCAGCTGGTTGGGTATCATCAGATTCATGTAATTCAATTCTGCAACATCATCGTTCTACTAACCCTAATCTCATCGCCAGATTCACTTAAGATGATGTAGCACCATCAGGCTGACTTCAGCTGGAGAAGTTTGTCTCAGAACTCCCTGAGTACCAGACAACCAGGATGTGACCTGCTCCAGCAGTGATTCTGTAGGTTTGTGTTGTGTTATACTCTCAGAGAGATAATCTCTGCTTATGATGTCACCGATCTCCTTCAGTCTATCAGCTACTTCTCTGTAAACCTCCTCCTGATCAGATGAGGTGACTGAATCCTCATTCTGTTTCTCTGCTTCGTTATCCAGATATACTGCCATTGGTTTGTTTGCATGTGTATTATCAATGTCTGCTTTCTCGTTAGTTTCACCCATGTTATGTTTCAAATTGTAATGATTCTCTTCCTTGTTGTACAGACCTTAATATGTACTGAAGCTTCTGAGTAATATTGTGATGACGTTTGTACTTTTTATGACCCCTCACTTCACCTCAGAAATCTCTACTCACAAACACATTAGTAAGATACCTCATAAAACCTGGCACAGTTCAGTGTTATTGTTTATATCATGCTGACCAATCACAGCCTTAGTCTGGAATGGAATTCCCACAGTAGTAAAGGTTTTAATCGTTGATACACGCATGCCAATAAATAGTATCATTTGGGCACTCAGGGTTTGATATAATATGTATCAATGATTTTTAAACGCAATAAATAATTTATTTCTGCAGTGAAAGTACAAAAATGGATCGGGTGAAGTCGCCATTTTTGTACACTGAAAGATTTTGAGTCACATATAGCTTGCTGCAAAATGTTGTTTAATTGTTTCTTGAAATCTTGAAATTAGCACTTGTACCAAAAATGCCTTCAGGATGTTATTTTGACAGTCAAATTAACAGCTACAGGCGATATCATAGGTTCTTGAGATACAATAAATAACTTCACATGATGTCTTTTCCAGGACAGCAGGTAGACTTGTCATAAATATAAATATGCTGTAGAGATATTGAAAATAAAAGGTCATGGACAGGCCAAAGTGACATCATCAACAGGTGCTATGTGCTCTATATCCCCTGTGGGTACACATTCGTAGAAAGCGAAAAACTCCAGGAAGGAATCGGCATCTAATTCGAATCAACATTATTGCTCTACATAATAATGTGTTGATAACAGATTTTTTATCCATTATGTAAATGTTTTGTGTAAATAGAATTGTAATCTACTTAAATAACTACTTCAACAAGATTTCATATTACCACCATTGTCAGATTTTAATATCAATTAGCAGTTATAGTTTAAGGAGCTAGTTTGTGAGTTTCAAATGAAAACAGCCAGTTTCTATTTTGATGCAAGCTTTTTCACTCAGCTATCACATTGATGATCGCTTTAGGAGTAGGTGGTGGCTCAGTTGGTTAGAGCGCTGGTCCTGAAGGTTGTGGTTTCGAATCCCACTGCACTCCATCTACAACTGGGGTTCGGTGGTCCCCACGTGTGCACTGACCTGCCTGCAAACAAAGAGCAACCTGGTGCAGATATTGCGGCCTCCCCACTGAGGGACTAATATTTCGCCGCCTATGCTTTTGGATGTGGCGTGTGATAAAAAACCTGATATAAATCATCCTTTTTTCTTACCTCAATGATTAACAAGATAGCTGGGGGTTCCCCTATAGGAGGAGGGACGACTAAACGCCATTTCCTGGTTAACCCTCAACAAGTTAGAAATAAACAATTAAGTAAGTACAGTAAGTTGCTGGAGAACAGCATGGGCAGGGCAAGAACTTTATAGGAGGAAATTCGGCCTCGATACTTTAGAAAAGGCTGAAAATTTAGCACCAACCACACATGCACCCAAGTCACCTTTCAAACACTGAGAAATATAGTAACATAAGGTAATATTTTAGGGCGGGAGGGTGGGAATTGTGAAAAGACGACTTGTCTCTTCAGTTGTCTAGAATGAATGGGATAAGAAAAACCAGGGAACTGACGAGATAGGAGGATAGATGGAGGAGGAAATTCGGCCTCGATACTTTAGAAAAGGCGGAAAATTTAGCACCAAAGGAGAGCAGTTTATAACGGAACTCCCTTTCGCCAAATACACAGCCCAACAAAGTATCAGTTAATTTTAATATAAATTAAGTAGGCATCTGATTTCCACCTGCTGTGAACCTGTATCTGAGCTGCGGTCCATCTTCTCTTTCTAGCCCAAGTAGCCCCTCTATGACGGAAACGGTGCGGTGTGAGCTTTGACTTTATCCCCGCTCGACCAGCTACATACTGTAATATTTTCCCAAACTCCTGGGCAAAAAAGTCAAAGAGTGGCGACTCAAAGAGTTTATGCCCAAACAAATCCAGGTATTGCTGTAGAAACAGCACTGGTTTCAAGGATTCGCCGGAGTTGTCAACAAGTTTGCCCTAGCCTCCTTCTTAGAGTGTGAACGACCTCAGAGTTAAATGACAAGAGGTTTTATCCTTTGACCAATGCACATCTCCGAACAGAGGGGCATGGGAGCTAGCTGTGGTGCAAGACTCTGATGGTCAAAGAAACCCGTAAAAAGCTACTGCCATCATGCAGCGAAATTAGCACGCAACTCTAGGAGCAAGTATTTCAGCTGCCCTGTTAAGTCTGAGCAGATGACTGGAAGACACTGCAGTTTTCGTGTCTGCTGTAGACTCATTCTTGAACCCTTTCAGCATCATCTTGAGTCTTTCTGAGTCCAGGATACTTTTAGGTCTAACTTGCTAAAAGAATGACGCAGGCGGGGATGTGAGTCAGTACTGTACTGTAAGCAAGGCCCTCTTTCTTCAGATGTGTAATCCACAACTCCACAGAAGATATACAGGCTTCTGTCTGGTAAGAAAGGCTCATGCCATCACAGAACTTTTTGAATTTGTTAAAATATTTTTCCTAAATCTTTGCAGACGCCGGGCATACTGACGCACCGATCAGTCTGTCCACTTCTTCTTCAAGTTCTACAAAAATAAGAGGAAAGAATTGAATGTAATATTAAATGTACAGATACCTAATTTATAAGGTCAAGGTGAAACTAATTTAACCCTCGCCACGGGTGAAGAAATGCCCTGCTGACAAGGGACGACTAATACGTCATTGCGAAAATTGTGAAAAGACGACTTGTCTCTTCAGTTGTCTAGAATGAATCGGATGAGAAAAACCAGCGAACTGATGAGATAAGTAAATTTGCATAATTCGCTATTCGCCGTGGTACAGGATAATGCTTAAGGTAAGATAAGATAACTACAAAATATGAGGCTCAGAGGCCAGGTTTAGAGCTAGTAAATTTTACCAGTTATAACACAGTACTGTGTTACTAAATAACTGAGCCTTGTCACATTGCTCAAGAAAAATGAGTTCTTTAGGTGTAAAAAACTCTGTATTTTTTAATCAACTGTCCAAAGGTTAAAATATTGTATGTAAAACTGGGTGTAACTGGAAGAAACCGGGTAAAACTGGATAAAGCTGGGTAGAGCTGGATAAAACTGAAAATATTATAGCCTTTTTTTATTGTTGCATTATGGGAATGTTTTTATTATTGCCTGTCCTGTTATAACACAAAATTTATTTTGTTTAAGGATTCTCCAGCCATAGAACTGCCACTATGATGGTTTTGTAATTGACTGTTATGACAATGGAAAACTGCTGAGCTTCCCCGCCCTGTTATTATGTCAAGTCATTATCTGCTATTTGAGCTCATCTCTAAGCTTAGCGAAAAGTTTAGTAGTGATTTTCAAACATTCATCGACATCATAACTAAGCAATCATATTCCTAGCCTCTCCTATATTGAAGATGAGATTTGAGGATATTGACTTGGTTGACACTGTTGGTCAAATCAACTGAAGTTAGGCTTGATAACCAGGAATTCACTTCTGACTGTGTTGACCTGTCCTTAAATCCCCTCTCCTCTAGCCAAACACAGAAATGCTGACTATGGTATGAGTATATATCAAGCAATTAGTCATATTCCCACAAAGATTCTAAGTGCACTTACTTCCCAACAATTTCACACCTCTTGTGTTATGCCCTTTTAAGCTGCAATTTGATTGGCTAAGCTTTCCGCTCCCTCAGAAATGACCTCTATTATTGTTTTCTTGTTTTTGTAGTATTATTGATAATTCTTATTGTTTTGACATGTTATAAAACAAAATGAGAATAGTTGTTTTCGACTCAAGTATGTTATTCAAAGTTACTCACATGAAATAGTTTCGTTTCAGTCCATGTCAGTTGAGAATACTACCAATTACTCAGTAACCTGTGCGATGTACAGAGCAGATTTATATATGCAATCCTTTTTGTGTTTATGGGGCCCTTTCCTGTAACTCTATCAGCTTATAGAACCTTGTTAGGTCTGCAATATTAGTGATGGTTTTTTGTAGCTAAAAAGATGCAGACAGCCTCAAAACAGCCATTTACTTATAGGGTGTGGTGTGCACATGTATGCATGCAAATATTTCAGTTGCATACCAGAGAAACCAAGGCACAACAACTGAAAACGAGTGAAGCTTGATAACTCAGTATTTGTAATAATATCCTCAGGTCAATTTCTCAACAACAGCATTAATACACACAAGTTCAATCACACCATCTGATTAATGTGCAAGAAAACAAGTCAAATAGCATAGGCTAAAATACAGTAAATTTGACGCATCAAGATTTATTTCAAATTTGTTATCCTTGCATTGCAAATTTCCAGCAAAATATGTGGTATTTAGAATGTATGGATTTAGTATTTTGATTTCAGTGCTGCTGCTGTTGCTGTTGCTGCTTAGCCCTTATTTTCCTATAATCATCAAAACTGTCCTTTAATTATTATGGATTATTTCTGTCTGTCTAGCTGAAGCAAATTCAAGCTATATTGATGCTACTTCGCTGAGTTTATTAGTGTTGTATGTATGTGGAGGAGGTGTTTTGTCCGATCAAAGATCTCGGCAATGACCTGATTAACAGCTAGCCATTGTGAGCTTAAACCTGAGTTGCATTTTCGTTTGTAGATGAAACTGAAAACTACAGTATGATCCTTCATACCTGCAAACACTGGGGATTGTTGAAGTAACCTTTGGCCAAAGTATTTATGAATAGGTGCAGTCTTTACTATTTTTGATTGATTGCCTTGCATTGTAATGAAGTTGTATATCCTTGACGCCAGAATTTAAGGTGGTCAATGTCCGATGCACATATCATTATTTCCTGATTACGTACTGCTATATGGATTATGACCCGGATCTAACTTATCAGGTATATTGGTGCCTGGTGAAAGATAATGTTCATTTAAATCCATTTCATGAATTCTTATTGTAGGTAACAACAAATAAAGACTAGATTAAGTACTCATTACACACACACAACATAATATTGGCATGCATCCAACGACGGGAAAATGTGTTTGTTTTGTGTATTTCTTAGCATATTCTCAACTTAGTTTATCAATAAGCAGCAAAGTCATTATAAAATCTACTTAGACTCAGATAATAACACTCATAAATAACGACTTTTTATGTAGATCTACAATAATTAAATCATCTCCTGATTTTTGCATTACATGAAAAATCACGTGCATGCTGAAAGCTGAATTGAGCATGCTATTAATATCTTGTAAACTGCTTGTTCTGTTCCTACATATTCTCTTTGTATCAAGATCTACAATGATGGAGATATTTCCCGATTCATCAATTTAGAACCAAAGAAACCCATGCGCTTGTTCTCTGTACTTAGAGAAACATAAATGTCTACTCCATTTGTTTACAACTTGCATGTTCGCTTGCTCAACATTCTTTGTATCTAGGGGTGTTTTCGAAAATAATTGTAGTTTACTGTTTTGGCGTGGAGCAGAATCAGTCGGGCTATTGAGTACCATGACTGACATTTTGTTAATCCTGAAAAGCATACATAACATAAATTTATCATCATCAGTTTTTGATGATCTATTTTTTCCACAGCCATCTATGCGCCCAGTAAACAACAAGTTGAATCATTCAGGGAAACTTTGGGAGTTGTCCTGCTCCGATAAAGAAGCACAAAACCCCTAAAAGTACAGATCTCAAAGATTACTCAATGAGGTTTTGGTTGATGGTTGTTGTCATTTTCATGCGAGTATCAACATTAATTCATTTACTATAGTAGTGAGCTAGCTAGCAGTGAGTGAAATTGGCACACGTAGAACAAAAGTTTATTGCCCATTTCATATTCAGCTAGGTTATCAGCGTACTTCTCACAAATTATAAAAGCCCCTATGACAAGACATGGTACACATAGCTTGTCATAGCATGTTAATCAACTCAGTGTCCAGAAACTTGTTGCAAGCAGTTTAATGTGGTTATCAATATTACCTACCGCTGATGAAACCGTCATGAAGCCTCTGCCCTCAAGTAATATCAAAATCAATATCCAAATGATGTGTTGCAGTTAATTAGACACATTTTCTAAAGATACAAAACATTGCTCTAATGGGGGGTCAAAGAGGTTCATCAACTAGATGACTGGATGATTCAATTAACAGCATCACAATACTTGCATAGTCAATACAATGACCAGTGAGTCCATTGGTCAGTTGGCGTTGTAGGTAGTAGGTTGTCCAGTAATAATACCTTACATAAATGATTATGATTATGAGTGCATGGTGTATGACCCCACACTTCACCTCAGAAATCAATACGTACTAACGCCTCACACAACCTGGTAAATTTCAGTGTTAGTGTTCATATAAAACATCACAGTTTAAAATAGCAAATTTTTTTAACAAATCTTGAAGGGACCTAAAGCTACTTTCGGTCCAAAAGGGACGCGTATTGAAGTATATAACCAAATCATTTGATCTTGAGGCCTGTGTTCTAATTCAACTGCCAAGCTTCCCAATTAGGCCTACAAGCACTATACAAAGATCAATACCAGTGTAATAATTGAGACTTTATCTGGATCGTTTAAAACAAATATGTTTTAACCTTTTATCAACATTATACGACAGCGTGTCTTAGAAATATATCAGTACAGAGTTTATATATTCTGAATAGCAGTCTCACCTATTAACAAATTTTTGAAAGACTAGACAAGAGGGGTACAATCCAAAGGATTTCTTGGAACCTGGAACGGAGAGCCAGCTGTTCATCACTTAGACTATTGCTATGGTTACTACCGTATTACATAATAAGATTGCTACCAAAAATTACACAGGAACCTAAATAAGTTGTAATCATCTTGATTTCTAAAATAAAAAAATTCAAAGAGGAAACAACTACAATTTCAAATCAAACTAGATGAATATTTTATTAAATTATGTGTTGGAACTTTGTGTTATTTCTTTAACTTCTCCGCACAAAACCCGCATATTGGAGGGCGATCATTATCAACCTGTTGCTGAGATGATTTCTAATCCACGAAAATATACTATTTTGAGCAGGCAAGATGATGGTGAAGAGAATCGTCTTATTTATCCCAAAATGCAATTTTTTGATGTTTATAATCTGTCTAGGCGTTTTACCTTTATAATGTTGTACTGTGTTTTTTAGGCTATTAAATCAGGTAAAAACACTTGGTTACAATACTGTTACAACAGTGTCAATGTATTGGAAAAGACTGCCATGGTGTTGCTAAGCCATACACCCTAAACTTACCTCAATAATTAGAGTTCAAGTTAGAGCAAATTTTACTTGTCAGTTTTCATCACCTGTACCAAACCCTAAACAAAGAGCTGATGTTTTCTCTTACATCGCAATCAGATGTTTAATTACATTTCAGCTCATGACATAAATGTCAAATGCTTGGCAGGCTTACTTGTAGATTTGTAGATTACAATGTAAAATGCCAAGTAGTGAATTAGTGAAATACTTTATCAGAATCATTTTAACCAGATACCCAGTGACTGCAGGCATAGGCTCCACATGTTAGTCCTTGAGAGGCAGTCATCACAGTATAGGCATTCGATTCGACTGACGGACAATTTCTTAGTCAAGGGGAATACTGCAAAAAGCAGAAAATCTTTTTTCCTTGATGGTGCTACAAAATTTTTATGATATCCAATTTTATAATTTACTGGAGCTCATCAACTGTTTTATTTGATACCCCAGGGTATCCAACAGTGGATTATAAATAAATCTGTAAATCTGCAAATGTGTAAAGTAGACATTCAACAATATCAGTGCATTAGGTCATGGTAAAGCCTACTCATTTACTGGGCGCAAAGCGGTTACCATAACGCCTTTCATCGGCCTGAAAGAGCAATCTACTCAAGTTTCGAGTTGAAGATTTCATGTTATATTTGCATTGCGTTATAACCAGGAATAACAAACTATCCATATTGCAGAATACTCCAGGGAGTTTGATTGAGTATAGAATATCGGACACTTACTTCGAATCTTAGCCCTAGTAAATATTGTAACCTGGAAAATTTGATCATATAGACATAAACACAACCACAGTCACAGCCGCAACGGCAAGCGCAGTCACAGCCCTTCGATTTGTAACCTCATGCTGATTCTACAAACAAGCAATGCAGCTGTGTTTCAGATTCGCTCCAATCCATGAATGTTTTTGGGAGTTTTTCAACAGAGATGGTAGATTAAAAATCGTTTTATGGAAGAGTTGAGTTCTATATAGGTCCCTGAGACCTGAACTTAGGTTGTTTCAAATAACTTCGGCCAGCTTCTTGTCTAAGACAAGTCAAGTATCTAAGAAAACTTACTTTGTGGAGTGAAGTGATAAGCCAGAGACACAAATTTGGTTGTCATGGCACTCCCAGGTAGCATATAGAGATCGGTCTTCTACTCTGATGCTCTTCAATTCATACCTCAAACAAGCACTGCAACTCCAAACATATTTTTATGGATATCAGCTTGACCATATCAGGAGTTGCCTGCTGCTGACAAAAGACAGGCTATGTTCTCACTGGTTGAGTTTCCTGTATATTAACTTAGTCCACTGTCGATTTTGTTACTTTACCCTCTGATGCATTTCATAACAACGGATCCTTTATGCTGGTCAAAATTAATATTCTGCAGCTTTGGCCTGCGTCTGCACGAGGGAGGAATAGGCCTACTCATAATATCCCTTCCCTATCACACATCCACACAAGTTGAATTTGAGCTCTTTTCATGATTATGAGCAAAAAATTAGAACCAGAAAATCAAGCTCAGTAAATTTAATATTTTTTTATATTCTCATGATTTCTTAGTAGATGATTGTGTTTTACCACAAATGAGTTGTGATTACCAATTAAAGCTGATTGCAACATTCTAATATTGTTTTATCTGATGTCTCTGTTGATGAGTGCAGAAAAACCAAAGATGACCTTTGTGAAGGTCTTCTGTATTGATAGGATGCAAGTACAGGAAAACCATAGAGTTATCCCCCTAGAGCTATTACTCACAGACTAATAACATTGCGTTTCCGGTGGAGGTGTGTGCACAGTGTCGGCCATATTGGATTTGGGGAGCAACACATAAACATTCCATTGTGCTCTATAGTTGTGGTACAAAATTCATGGATATCTCTAGGGTTTTTTCAATAGATGTCAACATCTGATGAACCCAGGCATAGATTGAAGAACCCAGGTAAAGTACAAAGACCTCTTAGCTGTATTTTATGATTTTGAACTCATTTTGAGTAAAATATATGGACATCTCAGTGAAGCATGGTCTTGGGAGGAAAGAGAAGTGTAACTGGAAGACAAGGTATGTCAAGTGCATAAATCTTACATATTCTGAGAAGCTGAGTTGTTTCCTATCACATCACATACACTAAAACATTTTCATTCTGCATCTGATTGGACTGGTGATTAGCAATCATTATTTGTTTGGATAGCAAGCATGACTTTTTAGTTCTTCAATTTCATTCTTCATTTAATTTTGTTGTTGTCCAGCATTCCTATCCCCCCTGATCCCATCATCTATTTGCCTTTCTATCTTTCTACAGCTAGCCCTGCATAATTGCAGGATTGAATGTAGAAAGACAAATAGAATGGTAAGATTACATCATTGTCAGCCAGCTAGCCAAATATATAATATTAATTGGCACAATTGTAATTGTGTGTATTCATTTATTTCTTTCTGCAGCTAAGAACTGTAAGATAGTTTTGGATTACCCACATTCACTAAACAACAAGCAGGTGAGATGCCCGGAGGGAGCTTTTGCTGTGCAGTTAACTGCTCTAACTCTTCAAGTAATTCATCTAAAAAATTCCATGGGTGAGTTATTTTATATTATAATTTACAATGATGTAGCTTGGATCTATAACATCAATAGTTGGTGTAAAATTGAGTTTTGTAGGCACATGGAGGGTTGATTCCCCTACAGTGGTTTAGTGCCCCTCAAAAAACCACCACCAATCAACAAAAGAAGTTGTGTTTTTTGTTGGTTGCTTCCGGTGGGGGACTGTTTGGTGGTCACTCGACCACTGTTGGGGGACCAAACCTTCAATGGTGCCCATGGCTGTTATTTTGTACTCTTTGCATTTGTCAGGGCAGAGCTTTTGAATTCAATACCACCAAAAATGTTACAATATCGTTCACGCCTATCATTAGACTCACGGATGTATTACCACTAGCGTGTTTGTGTAGTTATTGAATCTTGAAACTTGAATACGTAATCAAAAAATAATCATTGTTACAATGCATTGTTATTATAGATTTCCACTGAAAGACCCTGAACTGACCAAAAAATGGGTGGTTGCGACAAAGAGAGAGGGCTTTAATCCTGGGAAGTCGACAAAGCTGTGCTCCGACCATTTTAAAGACAGTGATTACGCCGGAGTGCCAAAACAGTCATATCTAAAACCTGATGCCATTCCTTCTGTGTTCACTTTACCAGCACATCTTATGGTATGATGAATATGACATGAAGCACATAGCTTTAGCATTGCCATGCGGCCGATTAAAAAAAAGGGCCGCAGGGCAAGGCTACATAACTTTGACATTGAAGCCTAAATCTTTCCATCGGAAAAGAATTGTTAACTCTTTTTTTTATATGAGGAGTGTATCAGAACTACTGGATGGATTATTCAGATGATTGAATTATTCAAATAATCAATTTCAATGATCAGAACCGACACTTTACCTTTGTAGATTACACAAATATTGCACTCATTCATGTACATGTAGGCAATTCTCATTCACAGAACATGGTAGTTGTGGCTTAACTTTTTTCCAGTTTTTGCTGCCTGTCTTTGTGTCTGAGTTTTTCTCATCGCTTACATCCCAGTAGCTGATATTATATCAATCTTGTTGTTTGTAGCCTAAGCAGACCAAAGTCAGAACTGCACGGAAACGCAAATTATCCACAGAAGATTTGCCGAGCTCAGAGCCAGTTTTAGATGATAGCCCGACTCCAAGCTCCTCTAGTACTCCGCATGATCATAGTTACAGCGAAGATATAGGTACGTATAGAACAGCAAACAAACATAGCTCATGCTCATAAAAATAATAATGAGTTTATTTGATATCCCGCTCATAGAGATCCCGCTTTATGAACTCCAAGATAGGATAACTTCTAAGCGGCTGTATTTTTGTGGAATTTATAATTTAATGTGGTGGATGTAGATGTTGTAAATACCATAAATGTGTTTGTCTACATGTACTTTCGCATTTCTATTATTTCTATTATAGTGGCAGGTAGTGTTATTCACAAAATGATATGAACAAATATGAACACAAGCAACTTGATTTTATATTTCACAGATGTCGCAGTAAAAAAGTCTAAGGAGAGAACTAAGTTACTTGAAAGAAAAGCCAAGGCGTTATCAAACAAAGTGCGGAGGCAAACACAGCAAATCAACACCCTCAAATCTCTTTTGGTTGAGCTAAAAGAAAAACAGCTGCTACAAGCACACCCAGCCGCAATATTAGAACAATGCTTTGACGACAACATAATTGATGTCATCAGGAATGAGTACGAGAACAGCTATCGCCATAAAAAGGGTAGGCGTTATTCTGAAGAGACAAAACAGTTTGCTCTAACCTTACACTACTACAGCCCTCAAGCTTATGAGTTCTGCAGAGAAAAACTTTCCCTACCTCACTCGTCATCCCTCAAGCACTTGCTCAGTAATATAACATGTGAGCCCGGATTTCTATCTAATGTGATTGAGGAAGCAGCTAAGTCAAACATAAAAGACTTCTCCCTAGTTGTTGATAGTATGTCCCTCATGAAGACCACAACTTACTCGAACAGTCAGTTCTCAGGATACTGCGACTATGGCGGTGTTGTCGCAGAAGAAAGCGAACGTCTGGCATCAGAGGCTTTAGTGTTCTTGCTGGTACCTCTGCACTACTCAGTAATGAAATACCCCGTGGGTTATTTTCTCGTTGACAAGGTAAATGCAGATATTCAAACCAGACTTGTGCAGAATCTTCTCAGCATAACTGCTGAGAAGGGAGTTCTTATACGTAATATAACCTCCGATGGCGCCTCCGCCAATATCGCCATGTTCTCAGCTCTTGGTGCTGATCTAGATGTACTCAATCCAAAGCCTTACTTTAATCATCCACAACTCGGCCACAGGGTCTACACTACGCTCGACATATGTCATATGCTTAAATTAGGCAGAAACACACTCGCTGACTATAAAGAACTGAAAGTTGACGGTAGGACTGAATCAATATATTGGAATCACATTGTGCAACTATCATCGCTGCAAGATGACATTGGTCTACACCTGGGAAATAAACTATCGTCACAACATGTAGCGTGGCAGAAACAGAAGATGAAGGTGAAATTGGCAGCTCAGACTTTCAGCCGTTCAGTGTCCGATGCTCTAGAGTTTCTCAAGCAAGCTGAAGTCCCAGAATTCAAAAAATGCTCTGCCACTATAGAATTCATACGTCAGGTATATTCTCATAACTTAGTGCATTCTTGCTGTATGCTCCTGCTCGCTTTCTTTGAACTGTTAATGCTTAAAATCTCAAGAAGTGCTGCACAATATCAATGTTTAAACCATTCGATCTCGATTTTTCAAAAAGCGATATCTCGATATAGTTTGTCTCACTGGGATCTCTTAATTTCAGAAAATTTAGCGCCATTTTCCACAAGTTACTCCAGGGACTACCTTGATTCAAGCCTACTATCTTTTCATAACAATACTAGGTCAATATGGGTATAGTTGATCTCATATCAATGATTTTATAATTCGTTCCAATACTATAACATTTAATGTTAGTTTTGATATCAAATTATTGATTACATATTTTTGGATTAATCTGAAATCTGTGAAGCACTAAGTTAAGTTTATGTTGTTGCTTGACAATTATGTTCTGTACTGTTCTTTCAGAGTTCTGCCATTGTTCCTCTACCTTTCAATCAGCATGTTACGGTGAGTGCTTGTTGTTAGACTCGACGTTTCCGTATTTTTGTAAAAAAAATTGTTGCTCGTAGTCGAATTGAGTCATAGATAGACCATGATAGAATTTTCATCATTCTCTGAAATGGTGCTATAAACATCTGTGAATCCCCACTTATCATTCAACGCACCCCAGCCAATGAATAAATAAGTAAATCAGCTATCGTTTCATACCAAATTGAGTTTTTATCTTTGCTTGCAATGAGATCCATAATAGAGAAATTTGGATCGCATTATTGCTTGTTCAAATCTGTGTAAGAGTAGTCTTCTCATGCCAACTTTCAATAGATATAAACTGCCACTAGCAGTTTAAGTGCATCTTTATCTCTTCTCCGTATTTACTTGGTGACTATAACCTATACAGCAATCTCTACATAATTGACCAATACAATTACGTATTTCTTTTTCACAGATGGACATCGTATTCGACATATTAAACTCTAAGAGTGCATACGGGAGATTTTCAAAATCTCCATTACGACCTGATAACATGGCAGAGCAGAGAAAGAACTATGATAACTTCAGAAAATACATCCTTTCCATACAAGATTCGAGCGGCCAACCACTATATAGGGGAAGACGCAAGACATTTATAGTAGGCTTCATAAACACATTCCACGCAGTTCTCATGCTAGCAGAGGAGCTGTTTTCCTCAGGTTTGAAGTACCTGCCTACGTTCAGGATATCACAAGATTTTATAGAAACACTTTTCAGTAAGATTCGCAGGATGGGTGGTCACAACAGCAACCCTACATGTGTGCTATTCAAAGCTGCTCTTAAAAAGCTACTGTGTAAGCAGTTCGTACAGGGCTCTAACAGTGCAAATGCTTTAGAAGCCGATTCCAACTCCGGCATTTTCTCTCTGAAATGGAGCAAGCGATCTGCTCCGGTACCAACTGTTAGTGACATTTCATTGTCAAATGATTTAGTTGAGAAACTTCAACATCTCGAGACAAGCACAAGTAACATAGTTAGGGATAATATTGTTACATATGTTGCAGGCTATGTTGTTCGATCACTGTTAGGGTCTGTCAAGTGTGAGGCCTGTGCCGAAGCTTTGGTCGGGAAACGAGGCAACTGTGTATTTGATCATGACTATCAAAGTTACAGTTACAAATCTACACAGTTACTGAATATTAAGGATAGAGGTGGCCTTGTGGCTGCCTCACAGTCTGTTAATGATATTATAAAGCGGTGTGAGTCCATCATGGAACGATATGTTGATCAAAAATTCCTACTTAAAGATAATCATATAAATCTGCTTGTGGCGTTGTTATTCCGCAGTGTAATTGTAGAAAATCCTATTTTATTATTTACTCATAGCTGTGAGCTTGGGGAGGGTAGTTTAGATCACAGCAAACAGTTGATCAGGGAAATAGCCAGAAAATATTTTGATATTCGTATAAAACACTATGTTAAGCATTACAACAAAACAGTTATTCATGGGAGTAAGGGAAAGGATCGATCAAAGTTGAGTCGCCTTGTTATATTTAAACATCTGTAGTCTTGCATCATTCACTCTGCGATTTAATCTGATATGGTACAATCCAATTTATTTTATGTTTATGATCTATTTCATTATTGTCTATGAATTAAAAAAATTATATCCATGTATCAGTCTGTGCTTGATAGGATCAATAAAATACATTGATATGAGTAGCAACTATTGTATCTTCTTTCTAGCATCACTGGTAGGCCATAGCATGGAAGCTTATATTTCCTTAATCTTTGGGTTAAAACCTCTGCAATGGTGTTTTGTGGTTCATCATAGCTTAAAATTTACCTGTTGAGAGCTATGGTACTTGCAAATCAATGCTTAATCTTAAAAAGCTAACTCCTCCCCATATAATTATATTTCTTCAACAGTCCACAGTGATTTGTTCATGTGTTGCTACACAAATCCAATATGGCCGCCGGATACACATGCCTCCACAGGAAGTCAACATTGAGTCATAGCTCTAGGGGGATAACTCTATGAGGAAAACTAACTGAGACTAATTAGTGCAAAATCTGATGGCTCCACCAGATTTTCAAAATATCAGATCAGATCTGCTTTTAACCACATACGATAATTGCAAAATTCCTTCTACAGCAGTCTGGATAAACAGATAGACAACATATAACAGACAGACAACAACATTATGCACCAACTCACTTTCATTTAGAGGAATAAGAAGCAGGCTGCACAAGTGTTCGCTTTGCAGCAAATAAAAAAACAACAAGACTTAAATTTGAATCACAAAGCAATGTCTGACAGAATAAGCTAAATTTTATATTATTTTAAAATTTAATATTCACTTACAATCCACACATTCTGAGAGTCATCAAACTCTGTTTCTATAAGTGGTGGCAGAATGTCCCTGCAAATGACAACATTGCATCCTGTTGAGAAGAAACAATATCAGCTCTTCTGGAGTATTCAGCAGTGTGATATTCAACAGGGTCCTCTGATGGCGTATTCCAACACAACAGTTAGCTTTTGCCAACCTTCCGACTTTCTTTGATGGTCTGGCTATAAAATATGTTGCAGCCTTGGTTTTCCTTCCACTCACACAATCATTTACAGCTATCACACAGAAGAACGAAAAACAGTGATATATTTTTAATCACTTACTGTTGCGGAGACATTGATGTCTGAGTGCTACGAGTGAGCATCTTCCAACAAGATGTGCCTATATAAAAGACAAAACCAGAAATCGATAGCATCATCATCATATATGAAGCGGAGAGAGGTGTCCTCTCTAAGGTACAGGCACTGGGACCCATAGTACTCTGCAGTACCCTATACCCATGCCTGCCGGTAATCTTGCTACTCCTCATATCAAAATTGCAGAGGGGGTTCTCACAATATATTTAGTTTCGTTCCGTAAGGACCTGGCTTGGATGAATGACATGCCAGTACCAAATCAGAAATGACTGCCGGCCCCGGGAATTGAACCTGGACCTCAAAGATCTCAACCTCAAACACGTCAACATTAGACCACTACTCTGACTCCTGAATCCATAGCAACTACTGAAACACTCACAATGATCAGTGAAAAGCAAGTAGCAAGTGTCACCTGTGCCAAGTTTATAGCTTCGGTATTGTACTTGACCCTCATACATCGGTCTCCAATCACATTGCCTCCATCAAGAAATCGGCCATCAAGGGAATCAACAGCCTACCTCGAGAAGAAGCTTTAATCTATTTGAATCAAACCCATTCTGAAAATATTCTACAATCATGCCCAATACAGTGATCGACTTCCGTGGTGTTAGCTAACTTCTACACCGGTAAGAGGCCCTTGTCATTAACAGCTTTACTTATGCAATCAGCTAAAGAACAGTTCAGTGCAATGCTTTGTCCTCGGCCAACACAAAACACATACACTCAGCGATTCGAATCAACTGTAGGTGTATATCTTTTATATTAAAAGCTCCCGCTATTTTAAGCGAGAGCATTTAGTAGAATGCTTTCATTATTGTTTGTCAATTCCAAGGATTTTTTTTCACTCAAGCAATGGCAAAGAATGTTATCATTTCATCACTCAACTTCCAGTGTCAACAGATTCATATCTTTTAGCATGACCTCAAATAAGATCGACTGTATCAAGAAGGTGGAACACAAAACAGAGCTTGAATATCTGCATTGATAAAGCTGAATACAACCTGTGCGAGAAAAAACAATATGAAACTTATTTGCCCAAAATTATACATGTCTACAACAGAGTAAAGGGTAAAAAGTATCTGAGCAAATCTGCTCATTACCACAATTGATAATTACTACACAAATTCCCTTCTGTGACATCCTGGTACTAAAAAAGCTGTGTACAGACATAATAAAACACTGTCTGCCAACACTTAACTGAAAGAGCTGTTGATGCCAGATTATGAAGCAGAAGATGTCTTATTTTTCTTTGCTGCATGCTAGTATACGTTAGCAGCATAAATGCAACTCTCCTTCCAAGAGAGCTATACACCTGCGGGTACTGGGTGCTGGAACAATCAACATTGAAGCACCCCCAGTGGGACTTGAACCCACAACTCCTGCACCACCAATCGCCTGGCGGTGAATAGCACGCTTACCAATTGCGCCATCCCACCATCTGCTGCAGACTTTGACATCACAAGAAGGTCGGCACGTTGAGCATGATAGCTGTTTATGGCAAAATTCAACTGAGTTTTGAGGTCTCATGACATCTAACTACAAGTATCAAAGCATTCTGATTTGTTTTGTTTTACAAAGACTTTGATCGTCAGTGGTGGTTCATAATGACAGAAGACTTTTATTCAGCATAAGATCAGGCATTCAAAAACTGATCATCCTTTAGAATATAACATGCATGGTCTTAAAATTTGAAGTAAATATGGTAGACTGTGATTATAAGTTGAATCCCTGTACTTGGGTGTAGTGCCATCAGGTTCTGGTAATTGGAGCTGAAGAAAGAACTTTTCAATCAATTATCATAATTCTTCCCTTAATTAACAAAATTAATTGATTGCATTCTTGCACCGACTGATAAGAATACAACGATAAGGGACACACAGTGCACAAGTGCTCTAATATTTGCGCCATCAGATCAATAGAAATACTGATCAATAAACAAATTGAGACCAGACCAAAAGGTGCTTTCATGATAATATCATATTATGACCGGCATCGGTTCTTTTTCTATACCCGACCAATCAAAACCGGCACATACCCTACCTAACCAATGTATTGGTTCTGATTGGTCCGGGAGGTAGCAGGACAACAATGTGATTGGCTGTCTTACTTCATAGAAGCTTCATCATGATTACCCGCTGATGTCTTTCTATTTGGTACTTAATCCCAGGGAGGAGCAGTCTGGCAAAAACAATTACTGGAATGAATTGTCACATGGCAGTAAAGACATTCCATTTTTATCTAGGAGCCATCATCATGTCCCTCAGCCAACTGCGACGGCTATGACTTTGTGATCATCAGTGCTTTATGATGGAAGGCCAGAATTAGGTTGTTATGTCCCACAATATGCACAAGCTGACCTTGTGTCAGTCAATGTGAGCCCACAAAGTAGATTTAAGAGTTAGATTAAGCATTGGTGAGAGTGAGCTTCTTTATTATCAGTTGAGACTTTGTCTTAATTTTCTCCTGTTTTTTGGTCTGATGATTCAACAGAAAATTCCATTATATTTCCTAAAATATAATAATCTCAAACAATAAACTCATGGATCAAACGTTTGGAACATTAAAATTGTTAGATCCGTGAGCTGGTACAATTAGGATTTGGGTCTAACAGGGTTGCAGTCAAAGAATAAGGGTTATGTATACAATGAGCAATGAGGATCTAGTTACATTTGGAAGAACCAACCCTGTATCGGTGGAGTGATATTATGAGTGTACAGTATACAAATTAAGTAAGGTGGTTATGAAAACATCTATACCTTAACATGCCACAATTCTCAGTGCAAGAATTTAATCATTGGTTTTTCACCGCAAGAGGAGTGATAACCATAATATGATTACGGCTTAACAATGTCTTGTTTTATCTGATGGCTCTGCTGATAACTACAGACAGCTTTACAGGCGTCCTCAATGAAGGTTGACTGTGATCGAGAGGCTTGAACTAAATAAGCATAATAAAGCTGAATACCAAAAGTGTAGATGTGCACAAAACCTAATGGCTCTACCATTAGGTATTAGGCGCAGTTCAATTTTGCTCATTACCACAAATGATAATTGAAAAATTCCTCCTGCAACAAATCAGTGGTATTATTACATCGCTGTACTGTTATACACTTTTATTTAGAGTCATTACAAGTATAGTGCACATGTGTTAGAAAAAGAACGAGATGGCTTTGAACCCAATCACTAAAAAAACTGTTACAATCTATGAATAGTCCCATAATAACTTATATGGCACATATGACAGGGTCTTAAAACCAGAAAGAGTCAGATTATATCAAAATGTATCTTGCAAAAGGAACCACTACATTGCAGACAGGCTCATACATTTTTGGTATTATATGGAAGAAATTATTGGCGTGCACAATGATATCACGCATCCAGATTCCAGATTCTGCATGATACAGTTTAATACCAAAAGTGCAGAAAAACCAACTGAATCTATTTTCCTCAATAGCTACTAGTGGCTCTACCATGAAGTTAAAAGTCCTTGACAATGACATTTGTTACCACAGCCAAACACGAAAAGATCCCCTCTGCAACAGCCGGGTATCGGATGATGGAATTTGCTCTACAAAGGAGTTGATATGTGAAATTCCTAAGAGCAACCTACAAGATCCACTTTCAGCCTAGGCTTCAAATTATGCAATCTGGTTTCTTTGTTGTAATTTTATCTTCCATAATCATCTTCTGTTTGTTTGTTTGTTTTTGGTTGCCACTGGGTGGCCAACTTGATGACTGCCAGATGAGAAACACAAAAAAATTGAAAAATAAGAAATGCCATGTTGATGTTCTGTTTATGCAAGTTAAGATAGAGCTTGAATGTTGATGGGAAGCAGAGTGGGTGAGTACTGAGCCTGCAGCCGATCACAACCCTGGATAAGTGCACACAGACACCAAGGTATTCATTTACAGATCCCCGGTATTTGGTATTGAACAGCCTTCAATTCGAAGAATAACGATACTATAAAAAGGGAGCAGTATGCTGCATGTAAATCATTCTAGGAGGAGCAAGAGAACCGATCATCTTAAGCTCAGGTAAGCGCTAGCTTAAAGTGCAGGTGGTCTTTTCTGCCACGCCAAAATTTGAAGCAATAATGTCTATTCCAATTGATTTATTTCATCAAATATTGCTGAAGAATTAATTTTGGCAGTATAAGGCAGGATAACTGGTTGCTGTTATTTAGCCTTGCAATAATTCTAGTTGATGTGATGGATCGTGATAGATGGGACGAGTGTAATTGATGCTAAATTATTGAAAACAATCTTGTATTTTTATTTTATTCAGACAAAAGTGAAATCATGAGAGCAGGGACAATCGTAGCGCTTGTTGCTGTGACAGTTGCTGTACTTTATGTTACAGGTACTTGAATATCTATCTTTGAAAATTCTTACAAATAATCAAAAAATATCTAGAGACAACGGCTACACAATAGGGAATGTATTACAATTTTTCAGTTGTGGAGCAAAAATGTGATTTTTATAACAATGACTTATTTAGCGTTCATGTTGAATGAGAATTATTATGAGATGGTCTGCTATTATGAGATTGTATTTAATTATTTCACAGTTAGCACATAGCCACAGCTATGAGTCATGAGAAAAATTTGGCTTGTTGTTATTGAGCACCCACAGAGAGCATAGAGTCTGATCTTACATAAAAATTCTTGAGAGATGTTGTGCAAATTTGTGAAATGTGAAAATGTTAATCGTGAAATCTGTATATCATGAATAATCTTAATATCATGTAGGCACAGATGCAGTATTTAGATCCAGAAGGCACACTCCAACAAGGACCACCAGAACAGGAACCTCAAGAACAGGAACCACCAGAACAGGAACCACCAGAACAAGAACAACCAGAACAAGAACAACCACTCCAACCAGAACAAGAACAACCAGACCAACCAGAACAAGAACAACCAGAACAACCAGACCAACCGGAACAAGAACATCCAGAACAACCAGAACAACCAGAACAACCAGACCAACCGGAACAAGAACAACCAGACCAACCACAACTTCTCGTCATCTTCGACCACAAGGCGCCATCAGAAACAAAACCCCTGCTGATAATGTCAACGCTAGCAAAAGGCCATTACCCACGAATAATGCTCCTGCCAAAACCCTGACAACTGCAGAAAAACAGAAGGTGAAGGACTTGTGGAGGAAGCCTAAAAGTTCTCCACAGGAAAAACCTGAGACCCCAGAGCAGAAAACAGCCAAGAATAGCTATCTGAACACATTGAAGCAGGACATGAAGTCTTGTACAGTAGAATGTGTAATGAAGGGAGTTGATGTAGCTCTGCAAGCTTCCGATTTTGTCAAGTTTGGTCTTGAGCAGAAGTTTGAGAATGACAGAACAGCCGCTGCAAAGCAAGAATATCAGCAAGAACAACAAACACAGATGTCCAATGGCAATGTTTACAACGATAACGGTCAAATCACACAAAATGGTGAGTTACCTTTTGGTACCAGTTGCTAACTACTCTCCATAACAGTCATTTCCCAAACAGTAAGAGTTGTGCAGTGGTATAGTTTTGCAAGTTGTAAACTTGCTGGATGACTTTTATGATGATTGAGGTTCTGCTTTCTATAGCCGCAGATCTGTGTAGCAATGCTGCTGATGCCCCATCCCGAGGTGGCCAGGAGTTCTTTTCCTGTCCGTTGGCCAGTAACACTGATGATGAGACACTCTGCTGTGGACCTCCAGGAGAACAATACTGCTGTGCGGAAAACTCACAAGATCCACCAACCTTTGAGAGAGTTTATGATGGTAGGTAAATCTATCCATACGTGTTTTAATGAATTTTATGAACCAGAGTTCCTTCAGTTGTAAGTTGACGGCTCTTAGATAATGGTCAAATTCAAACTACCTGTTAGTAGAAGCAGACTTTAGAATGAACCTCATTAATGAGCCTAAATAATACCAAAATTTACTCATAGACTTCATATTATATTAATGGCAATTACAGATCAAGAAGTATGTAGGAATGCAGATCTTGGGGATGACCCATTCTTTATCTGCCCACATTTTGATGATGATGAGGATAATATGACTGCCTGCTGTGGAAAACCAGGGTATCAATTCTGCTGCTCACCAGAAAGGTATGTGAGTGACAGCATCAGGCTCTCAAGCAATTCATGCCTTATCAAATCGTCTGAGTGAGAGCATTGCATGTGATTTCGATAGTTATTGAAGAATATTACATTTAATTTTGAAATAAGACAAGGAACTGCCTCCTTCTCCTACTGCTGCACTTAACATCTAGATAAAAGAGTTTGATGTGCATAATAATATTTTTGTTTGAGAATTTGTATTTTCTGGAAGTAAGATTTGAAAATAACCAAGAAAAAGAGATCAATTTATGCGATTGGAATCCCATTAAAACGTAAAACGCAATTCAAATTCATCATCACGTAATATAACGATCATATACACTGAGTACTAATTCATTTGTTTTCAGCGACCCTGATAAGGAAGTCTGCAATAACCCAGATTATAGTGAAGACAGCTCATTCTTCCAGTGTCCGTTCTACGATGATGACGCTGATAATGCTGTAAAGTGCTGTGGGGACTGGGGAGCACAGACATGCTGTGCATAAACAGTACATTGTTTCTAAGTCTCAGTCTGAATGGTAGGTTATGAAATAAAGACATTGACAAGTTACTGTTATTCTAACTATATTAATGATGGCTGCGTGCATTTAGAAAACGTACATTAGAGTAATTTTTTAAAGCGCCTAGTAAAACCAATATACTATCAGTTACTGTTATAATTCAAATCGATTCAAGGGAAGACATCAAGAGATACTGTTATTACTACTAAGCGGATCGAATTCCCGTGATTTGATTCAGTGCAATTTCTTAGGCCTGAACCATTTTTTATTCCTGTTGTAACAGTATTTTAGTGATTCATTTAAATGAAAAAGGGTACATTGTCTGACATTAATTTTTCCATATGTAAACCATACGCTTTGTGCTACAATAGTCTCCGAATGAAAATTTCCATCTTTAAAGTACCTGAGAATGTGTTTAATCAATTCGCAATGGGCTCAACCTCCATGTATCTGGACACTATTGATGTAAATCTTCTTATGACTTTATTTCATTTATTCCAGGTATGATGGTGAAGTCTAACACCAAGGATCAACTTAACTAACATACCGCAACTTGTCCTGCTGCTGTTTGTACAACTTCCTATTTGTGCTAGACGAAAATCTTTGCAATTTGAGAATTTATTCAATCTTGAACCGACTTTCCTACCATTGATGTTTGTAATTTTGTCAATGAATTTGTAATATTATTTGTGCTTTGTCCTGTTTTTCAAATAAATATGTATGAAATTGACCGCTTCTTTTTGGAACTAAGTAACAAATGCATCTAAGTAAGATGTTTAGTGTGTTTGCTGTACAATCATACAATACAGCATAAGGACAGAAAATATTAGATAACACTTTATAGCACAACCAGAAATTGAGAGGCTTGTCCCATCAATGAATAAATTGAGGTATTCGCTGGCTGCAAATTTGGACTTGTGTTAAACATTACCAGCATGTGTTCATGATGATTCATAAGAATGGTATCCCACTACAAAACGCTGGGTCTTCCAAACCTGCTACAGGTTCGCTGCATGCAACAAAAGGCTTAAATGGGTTCGTTTTTCGTCATATTTTTCAAAGAAAATCTCCTAGCATCATTAGGCCAGCCAGCCGGAGTAGAGCTTGCATTTTCCCTCTATTGATATAATCAGCTCACTGGGATTACACTGTACATCAACTGAGCTATGCTCACATTGAATTCAATGGCCAAACTACACTTACAATCTATGAATGCTACATCATAAAATTATACAACTTTCTTCAATGTTCAATATCGGACATAATTGGATTGACATTGAATTCAATGAGTTTGTATTTAGATGACCAGGCAAGATATTGCTGTGCAAGGTAGCATCAAAATCTATATTGCGGGAGGCCCAGGTTGAAATCCCCGCCGGGGCAAATCATTTCTTTTCGTTTCATTATGATAAAAATTGAAAGCATTCCATTCGAAATGTTGGCTCACAATATTTGTAAGCACAGAAAACTCTTAGTAATGAGTATGATGACCCGACAAAATACTTATTTTCAACTCTTCTGTGTTGTACCATACCCTACGCTATATTTTGTGCAATCTTTTAATATTGGCAGCAACTGCATAAATAAAATACATCAGCTAAACTATGCTAGCAGAATTATCAGAAAACTTTGCTATGAATAAAAATGTACAAAATTGCTCACCAGATGAGCAAGGAATTATTTTGTATCAACTGTCCTACATGCCTAAGTGGAGAGAAGTGATATGTGAATGAGGCCATATTTTCCGCAGAACCACTGACCACTGAAAATATGCTGACTGATGCTAAAAAAAACTCAAACTTGGTGTCACAGCAAGTATTGGCATAGTCTAAACTACACTCATTGTGATTATCGAGAGTGAATGACTTTCAGCTATTTCTATTTGTTAGCAAAAGATGCTCTGAGCATGGAGATAGCTCTGAATGTTATGGTATGTGGGCTGAGGGGGTAAATCAACTATCGTAAGCCTGGTATATATTCATTACCTGTCTACAAAGGAGCTCTTGATGTTATACTAAATCATTCTTAGCCATCTCAGTTATATGGTGTACAGGGAACAATTTTGGCATAGTTCTCTCCCACTCTTGGATGGTAGTCCCCTAGTAGGTGTTGGCACTAGTACAGATAGTATTAAAATGATAGACTAGTGGCAACACCGTTTAATGTAATAAATTTTAATCTGTCAGCTTGAGTGCCACAAGCAGGGAGGTTGGCCAATAACAGGCATAATTACATAACTACCTTGATATCCTTGTTGTCAAAATTTTTAATTGTGCAATTAAGTATACTTAACACTGTTTGTTAATCCTTCATACACATTCCATTGCAATTGTAGCAAGTCATCATGACACACTTGTGGAACTAGAGAGACAGGAGTCATTGTAAGCTGACCTAACTTCCTGTCTTTTGCGGCTGATAATGAATGCCGTGAGTTTTTAATTTCGCGAATATTCCTTATTATAATGATGGTTGTTTGGGTGTAAGTGCAATCATGATCATTCTTTGACGGAAGAGTGAGGGGGCGGGAAGTTGTAACATTTTATGCAAAATACTAGATAATTGTCCAAATTCCATTTGTATATTTTTATAAAATTTTTTCACCAAACTCTGCTTCAAAGATCGTCATTGTACAGAGTTATTATGCCAAGAATGAGATTGCCTCGCAAAAAACCTTAAATTCTCTGGCGCCCTTATTCTCCAGTATTTACAAAAAAGTTTCATTGATTTTCCGCGCTTCTTGGTGAACTTCAAGAGTTGAGCCAGCATTATATGATAATCTGTGTGTTTATCCACAGGGCTGTCCATTTTTAAATCTACTGGTACCTTATAAGTACAGTTTAATCTGCCTGATCACTTTCAATGAGATTAGCTTATTGAATTTGAACAAGATTCTCACAGTGTCATTTGCCAATTGTTTACCTTTCAATTGACATCAACATCTTAGCCAAGCATAATTGGATGTATTGTTGGTATCCAAGTTATTTACCCATGAAGTCATAATCAAGATAAGCCAGTCAGAATGTTCATTTTGTTTACACTGGCATTCATAGGCAACCTTCACAGAACTTATAAGGTACCAGTAGATTTAAAAATGGACAACCCTGTGGGTAAAGACACAGATTATCATATAATGCTGGCTCAACTCTTGAAGTTGACCAAGAAGCGCGGAAAATCAATGAAACCTTTTTGCAAATACTGGAGAATAAGGGCGCCAGAGAATTTACGGTTTTTTTTGCGAGGCAATCTCATTCTTGACATAATAACTCTGTACAATGATGAGCTTTGAAGCAGAGTTTGGTGAAATCACTGCGTTTCATGCCCCTGAATTGTTGGACAATTCTGTACAATTCTAGAATTGTCGAGATGTGACCCATTTACAATGAACCAACCAGCTTTCCATTATCATTTATTTTAACCTGCCTGCTAAATAAATTACATTCACTATTGTGTTGTTATAGAATGAGCCTTCACAGTGTAAGACAATATAATATAATAGGCTTGATTTTACATGTAACGTGTTTCTATGTAATGACAAGACCACCTATACTACGTTCTAATAAAGATAACTCATAAAACTTCACCCTCACAAACAATACACTTACCACTCAGCGAGAACCTAAAATAATTTAGGTAGAAACATTGAACTGGCCTGTGGCAGGGTTGCCAACTGCAACCATAGCAAAACTGACAAATTTACTTTAAAATGGGCTATGCACTAGGGCAGCAGTATTCTCTTTTCTGACTGGTATTCCCAATACAAGTTAGAGACAGTAAGCTCAACTTGATGTAAATAAGTCATTAAAAGTCTTCCAGGATCAGGGTACAGTTAAATTTTCAAGTTACTTGTCATGTACTGAGGTTAATTAATGAAAGGTCTCTTAGAATGAATACTGACATTATACAGAGTGACAGTGTATTAGATACCAAACATAGTCAGAATTCATACTGCAAGACTGTTCATTTTTGTTACTGTAACGATCAATTGCTGCATTTTATTCCACCGAGCTGCTTCCTTCAAATATAGAACAATAACTCACCACTGACCATATATGTCCTAGAAACAGAACATCCATTTTATTGCGCTCCAATGATAGATTCAGCTCCTTGCTGGCACACACAGACAGGTCTTCCTTATTCATAGTACGAGTTTGGTCAGCCAAAAATAATACTCCCGGACTGTAATAAAACCGTAATCCATATTCATCATAGGTGCGTTTCTAAACTGCTACACCGCTGACTGTCTATCATAACATGTACCGGTAGCATCATTGCCTGAAAATGAGACAAAATACATGTCCTTAATAAATAGCTGTCTGTTTGGAGAAATCAAATCAATAGAACATAACCTGATGTGATGTTACTCACCAAGTTGACATATCTGCATAAATATTAAAAATCAGTTTGCTGTTAAAATGATTCAACTTACCCTTTGGAATGCCTGAACGGAAAGTCAACAATGCCAAATGAGGGAAACTAGAATTCACTTTCAGCTGGCAGAATAGTCATGTGACTATATTTTGCCTTCCTCAGTCATATCTGCTCTGATCATTTGAAGATAGAGCGTACCATCAGGAATTGAACGAGTGCTTGCGTTCAAGGGAACGCTTTCACCCAAGTACTCACTTGCACATGCTAATTGTCAATTGAATGAGTGATTTTCCAGGTATTTATCACAAAACCTAATAGTTAGACAATGAACGCCTATTTACTATTGAGAACAAAATTCTATAGGCACACATGTTTCGGTTGTGAATGCCCAGCAACATCATTTTGCTTTTGACTATCAGCTGTTTTAAATAACAAATCACCAATAAGCTCAAAGAATTGTCTTCTGTTTTTGAAGGAGGGGGCAACTATTGTGCTATCATGATCTAAGCGGGGAGTTCGCGACAAAATTACTGGTCTAAGTCAGCATTCTCAGGCATCAAATTGAAGATATTTATTGTAGAATAGATGATACCTGCACAAAGCTCTTTGATGATACATAGTCAGACTAAGCTAAATAAAAAATTAACAGCAACATAAACAAAACATTAAATATCAGGCTTCACAACACAGTTGTTGGTCCAGATCTTAAGAGAAGGTACTCTTTTTGATAGTCTCTCTTGCTTGAGACACATCACACCTCGTCTTCTGTCGAGCTGAAAGAGAACAAACCGATATGAATAATAGGTACATGTTCAAGAGTGGGAGGTGGCTCAGTTGGTTAGAGCGCCTTTCCTTCAGCATGCAGGTTCAAATCCCAACGCAGTCCATCAACTACGAGTTTCGGGCGTTCATCATGGTTTACATTCTCCACCCTCTGGGTATGAACATTCACACTGTTATATGAGTTGAACTCTTATCCAACAACACTATGACTGCCGAAAATCTTAAAGGGTAGGGGTAGCTCTTATTAGAAAAATGTTCAATTTTGTTGTCTACATATATATCAGTTAGTAGAGAGTATACCCTGAATATTGTGAAACTAAGCAGCAGAAATGTCAACCATTTACCTCTTTGATGTGTCTTGCTGCATTATCTGATATAAATGTTAGCCTGACCACTTCTGCTTCATCCTCAGAGCTCATAAGCTCATACGCTAACGGAAAAAGTTTACCCTCTTCTGGCAGTTGTGCCCTTTTTCGACCTTCAAGCTTCTATAAAGTAGCATTTATAATTTGTTGCTGAAATCTTGTTTTGGAGTCAAATGCATTAGGTATATGTATCATTTTCTTGGGAATACCTGGAGGTAATGTCATCAATTTATTGAATAGAAATGCCCAATTCATCCCTGTATACAAACGTTGCCAACCAACCCATATATTCCTTTATTTTTAAGTGCTGCAAAACAAACAAGAAACCCAATGGGTCAGCAGCAATGCTTCTAGTGTACACTGATGTTTTGTAAATCTTCCAGCCTCAATGATACAATGATAATATATCAAATTTGGGAAACCCCTTGTCTTACCAGATGTTTCTTTTTATTAATTCTCTCCCTCGATATCTCTCCTTCCGACTTGACCCTACAGCTCTGTTGGATCCTTCTGTAGGACATCTTCGAGATGGTCAAGCTGTCAGCTTCGAGTAGCCTCTTGCCGTCATGGCATCAGTGAAGAGTAGGGCTACTCTGGTATTATTCTCTGACAGGAAGCTGGAAAGAGAGGCTCTCAATAATCAATCAGAACCAAAGAACCACAAAATAAATTGAGTATTTATGTAGAACAAAGGTATCTTATTCAAGACAGAATAAAATATCTTTGCTTATGAGCGTGGTAAGGAGTTAATTTATCTTTCTCACTTGACCGCACCAGATTATTTCAATTCAAAGAATTAAATCATTCAATTATTGACAACATTCCGGATAAACATTGCCCTTATCGCGCTTAGAAAATAAAACGGACAGGCCACTTTCGATTTCTACTGCCATAGAAAAGCTCATTCATATCTGGTTTGTTCTATTTGTTCTATTCGTTCTAATTGTGGTGCAATATGAAATCCCCTGGAATCCTGTATTTATGGCTGGTTATGTTAGCAATGATATCATCATGATTAGATACAATGTTGTCGGGATGGGTGCAGATCATGAGCGATTTCGCTTCTCACAGTCAGGCACATGGAACAGGATTTGTGGCACCCACTCAAGCTATGGCAGAAAATGTTATCACTTTATCACTCAACTTCTAGTGGCAACAGATTCATGTCTTTTAGCATGTCCTCAAAGAAGATCGACTGTATCAAGAAGGTGGAACACAAAACAGAGCTTGAATATCTGCATTGATAAAGCTTAATACAACCTGTGCGAGAAAAAACAATATGAAACTTATTTGCCCAAAAGTATACAGGTCTACAACAGAGTAAAAAGTATCTGTGCAATTTTGCTCATAACCACAATTGATGATTATTACACAAATTCCCTTCTGTGACATCCTGGTACTAAAAAAGCTGTGTACAGACATAATAAAACACTGTCTGCCAACACTTAACTGAAAGAGCTGTTGATGCCAGATTATGAAGCAGAAGATGTCTTATTTTTCTTTGCTGCATGCTAGTATACATTAGCAGCATAAATGCAACTCCCCTTCCAAGAGAGGTATACACCTGCGGGTACTGGGGGCTGGAACAATCAACATTGAAGCACCCCCAGTGGGACTTGAACCAACAACTCCTGCACCACCAATCGCCTGGCGGTGAATAGCACGCTAACCAATTGCGCCATCCCACCATCTGCTGCAGACTTTGACATCACATGGAGGTCGGCACGTTGTGCGTGATAGCTGTTTATGGCAAAATTCAATTGAGTTTTGAGGTCTCATGACATCTAACTACAAGTATCAAAGCATTCTGATTTGTTTTGTTTTACAAAGACTTTGATCGTCAGTGGTGGTTCATAATGACAGAAGATCAGGCATTCAAAAACATGATCATCCTTTAGAATATAACATGCTAGGTCTTAAAATTTGAAGTAAATATGGTAGACTGTGATTATAAGTTGAATCCCTGTACTTGGGTGTAGTGCCATCAGGTTCCGGTAATTGGAGCTGAAGAAAGAATTTTTCAATCAATTATCATGATTCTTCCCTTAAAGGGATAATACACTTCTGATCTCTATTTGGCAGCCAATGGAGCACAGAAAAATGTATGTACATACATAAACTCCTTATTTGTAATTCAAAACCCCTTGTTCTGCTCAAATGTGCATTCTAAATTGTAGTTGTGCATCTCCAACAAGAAATAAGACAACTAACAGAATTGCTTGTGATCTGATAAAAGCTGATTTTGTGAGCAGTTGTGTGCTCCTACCTCTTGGTTGGTGTTTCAATTCTACAGATACTCAGAGTGCGCATGTGCAATAATTATGACCTTTGGACTTTAGCTTGTTATTTTCTAACAGCCCAGCTTAACACTTTTACTACCATAACCGGATATGATAATAAAAGTGTAAAGCTGGGCTGTTAGAAAATAACAAGCTAAAGTCCAAAGGTCATCATTATTGCACATGCGCACTCTGAGTATCTGCAGAATTGAAACACCAACCAAGAGGTAGGAGCACACAACTGCTCACAAAATCAGCTTTTTTCAGATCACAAGCAATTCTGTCAGTTGTCTTATTTCTTGTTGGAGATGCACAATTACAATTTAGAATGCACATTTGAGCAGAACAAGGGGTTTTGAATTACAAATAAGGAGTTTATGTATGTACATACATTTTTCTGTGCTCCATTGGCTGCCAAACAGAGATCAGAAGTGTATTATCCCTTTAATTAACAAAATTAATTGATTGCATTCTTGCACCGACTGATAAGAATACAACGATAAGGGACACACAGTGCACAAGTGCTCTAATATTTGCGCATTCAGATCAATAGAAATACTGATCAATAAACAAATTGAGACCAGACCAAAAGGTGCTTTCATGACAATACCATATTATGACCGGCATCGGTTCTTTTTCTATACCCGACCAATCAAAACCAGCACATACCCTACCTAACCAATTTATTGGTTCTGATTGGTCCGGGAGGTAGCAGGACAACAATGTGATTGGCTGTCTCACTTCATAGAAGCTTCATCATGGTTACCCGTTGATGTCTTTCTATTTGGTACTTAATCCCAGGGAGAAACAGTCTGGCAAAAACGATTACTGGAATGAATTGTCACATGGCAGTAAAGACATTCCATTCGTTCTTCCCTTTTCCTTAGCAACTACATTGACAAGCAGATCCAAAGAGCATAGCATTAAAATCTGTTTACGCTGTTATCTCAAAGAGTCAACACTTTGTAACTTTTCTCTCTTGTTATATACAATATATATTTCACTGTGTACTATGAGTTTAAACAACATATGAAGAGCTGTTTGCCAATCTTCTATTTAGTATAACAAAGTAATTCAGTCCGAAGTATCATAGCTTTGGACTTTGTTGACTATGACTATTCAGTATTTTTGGGTTTATCTTTATGCGCATCTTAATAAGAAATACAAATTTATCTATAGACCACCAGCACAAACAAGATCTATGTCAATGTATGAAGGTCAGTAACTTCCATGTGATAATTGCCAAACATAACTATACAATAATAACATATTTTGTTTTGGTTTTTCACAACTGTTGATTATCAACAACCATAGGGATTTGTATGAATTAACACTGTTTGGTTTAGTCTATCAATACTGGCACAGTCGATTAGGTAACCTACATTGTGATGATAGGAAAACTTTTGCAGCAGCAAAACAAATCAACTTCAATTCCTGTACTTGAGCATAAAGCCATCAGATTCTGATAATTGGAGCCAAAGAAAGAATTTATTAATTAACAATCACGACTCTTACCTTAATTAACAAAATAAATTGATGCATTCTTGTACCCTCTGATATGAATACACCAATGAGAATACACAGACATTGTGTGGTTACATAGGCTAATAACATTTATGTCTATGCTGGCTGTGTTTGAAGAAGAATTGAAAGCTTTGGGTGAAACAGTGAACCCAGATTCATCTTTATTGGCAGCTCAAACAAGATAAGAATATCCAAATATTACCACAAATAATGATTCATAGTCAAATTCATCTATCCCGCGCCAAATGTTATGGTGAACAACAAAATAAGATCATTCACAGATTTTTATCTAGGAGCTATCATCATGTCCCTCAGCCAACTGCGACGGCTATGACTTTGTGATCATCAGTGCTTTATGATGGAAGGCCAGAATTAGATTGTTATGTAACACAATATGCACAAGCTGACCTTGTATCAGTCAATGTGAGCCCACAAAGTAGATTTAAGAGTTAGATTAAGCATTGGTGAGAGTGAGCTTCTTTATTATCAGTTGAGACTTTGTCTTAATTTTCTCCTGTTTTTGGTCTGATGACTCGACAGAAAATTCCATTTTATATCCTTAAATATAATAATCTCAAACAATAAACTCATGAATCAAATGTTTGGAACATTAAAATTGTTAGATCCGTGAGCTGGTACAATAAGGATTTGGGTCTAACAGGGTTGCAGTCAAAGAATAAGGGTTATGTATACAATGAGCAATGAGGATCTAGTTGCATTTGTCAGAACCAACCCTGTATCGGTGGAGTGATATTATGAGTGTACAGTATACAAATTAAGTAAATTGGTTATGAAAACATCTATACCTTAACATGCCACAATTCTCAGTGCAAGAATTTAATCATTGGTTTTTCACCGCAAGAGGAGTGATAACCATTAATATGATAACGGCTTAAGAATGTCTTGTTTTATCTGATGGCTCTGCTGATAACTACAGACAGCTTTACAGGCGTCCTCAATGAAGGTTGACTGTGATCGAGAGGCTTGAACTAAATAAGCGTAATAAAGCTGAGTACCAAAAGTGTAGATGTGCACAAAACCTAATGGCTCTACCTTTAGGTATTAGGCGCAGTTCAATTTTGCTCATTACCACAAATGATAATTGAAAAATTCCTCCTGCAACAAATCAGTGGTATTATTACATGGCTGTACTGTTATACACTTTTATTTAGAGTCATTACAAGTATAGTGCACATGTGTTAGAAAAAGAACGAGATGGCTTTGAACCCAATCACTAAAAAACCATTACAAATTATGAATAGTCCCATAATAACTTATATGGCACATATGACAGGGTCTTAAAACCAGAAAGAGTCAGATTACATCAAAATGTATCTTGCAAAAGGAACCACTACATTGCAGACAGGCTCATACATTTTTGGTATTATATGGAAGAAATTATTGGCGTACGCAATGATATCACGCATCCAGATTCTGGTCTCTCTGCATATCTGCAGAGAAGATCTATTGTATTGAGAGAGTATTAAAAGATAAAGAGCTTGGTGTCTGCATGATACAGTTTAATACCAAAAGTGCAGGAAAACCAACTGAATCTATTTTCCTCAATAGCTAGTGGCTCTACCATGAAGTTAAAAGTCCATTACAATGACATTTGTTACCACAGCCAAACATGAAATGATCCCCTCTGCAACAGCCTGGTATCGGATGATGGAATTTGCTCTACAAAGGAGTTGATATGTGAAATTCCTAAGAGCAACCTACAAGATCCACTTTCAGCCTAGGCTTCAAATTATGCAATCTGGTTTCTTTGTTGTAATTTTATCTTCCATAATCATCTTCTGTTTGTTTGTTTGTTTTTGGTTGCCACTGGGTGGCCAACTTGATGACTGCCAGATGAGAAACACCAAAAAAATTGAAAAATAAGAGATGCCATGTTGATGTTCAGTTTATGCAAGTTAAGATAGAGCTTGAATGTTGATGGGAAGCAGAGTGTGCGAGTACTGAGCCTGCAGCCGATCACAACCCTGGATAAGTGCACACAGACACCAAGGTATTCATTTACAGATCCCCGGTATTTGGTATTGAACAGCCTTCAATTCAAAGAATAACAATACTATAAAAAGGGAGCAGTATGCTGTATGTAAATCATTCTAGGAGGAGCAAGAGAACCGATCATCTTAAGCTCAGGTAAGCGCTAGCTTAAAGTGCAGGTGGTCTTTTCTGCCACGCCAAAATTTGAAGCAATAATGTC
This sequence comes from Membranipora membranacea, assembly GCA_914767715.1. Taxonomy (NCBI): domain Eukaryota; kingdom Metazoa; phylum Bryozoa; class Gymnolaemata; order Cheilostomatida; family Membraniporidae; genus Membranipora; species Membranipora membranacea. The sequence continues at coordinate 20,198,923 of OU612066.1, forward strand.
TATTCCAATTAATTTATTTCATCAAATATTGCTGAAGAATTAATTTTGGCAGTATAAGGCAGGATAACTGGTTGCTGTTATTTAGCCTTGCAATAATTCTAGTTGATGTGATGGATCGTGATAGATGGGACGAGTGTGATTGATGCTAAATTATTGAAAACAGTCTTGTATTTTTATTTTATTCAGACAAAAGTGAAATCATGAGAGCAGGGACAATCGTAGCGCTTGTTGCTGTGACAGTTGCTGTACTTTGTGTTACAGGTACTTAAATATCTATCTTTGAAAATTTTTACAAATAATAAAGAAAATATTTAGAGACAACGGCTACACAATAGGGAATGTATTACAATTTTTCAGTTGTGGAGCAAAAATGTGATTTTTATAACAATGACTTATTTAGCGTCCATGTTGAATGAGTATTATTATGAGATGGTCTGCTATTATGAGATTGTATTTAATTATTACACAGTTAGCACATAGCCACAGCTATGAGCCATGAGAACAATTTGGCTTGTTGTTATTGAGCACTCACAGAGAGCATAGAGTCTGATCTTACATAAAAATTCTTGAGAGATGTGCAAATTTGTGAAATGTGAAAATGTTAATCGTGAAATCTGTATATCATGAATAATCTTAATATCATGTAGGCACAGATGCAGTATTTAGATCAAGAAGGTACACTCCAACAAGGACCACCACCAGAACAAGAACAACCAGAACAAGAACAACCACTCCAACCAGAACAAGAACAACCAGAACAAGAACAACCACTCCAACCAGAACAAGAACAACCAGAACAAGAACAACCACTCCAACCAGAACAAGAACAACCAGACCAACCAGAACAAGAACAACCAGAACAACCAGACCAACCGGAACAAGAACATCCAGAACAACCAGAACAACCAGAACAACCAGACCAACCGGAACAAGAACAACCAGACCAACCACAACTTCTCGTCATCTTCGACCACAAGGCGCCATCAGAAACAAAACCCCTGCTGATAATGTCAACGCTAGCAAAAGGCCATTACCCACGAATAATGCTCCTGCCAAAACCCTGACAACTGCAGAAAAACAGAAGGTGAAGGACTTGTGGAGGAAGCCTAAAAGTTCTCCACAGAAAAAACCTGAGACCCCAGAGCAGAAAACAGCCAAGAATAGCTATCTGAACACATTGAAGCAGGACATGAAGTCTTGTACAGTAGAATGTGTAATGAAGGGAGTTGATGTAGCTCTGCAAGCTTCCGATTTTGTCAAGTTTGGTCTTGAGCAGAAGTTTGAGAATGACAGAACAGCCGCTGCAAAGCAAGAATATCAGCAAGAACAACAAACACAGATGTCCAATGGCAATGTTTACAACGATAACGGTCAAATCACACAAAATGGTGAGTTACCTTTTGGTACCAGTTGCTAACTACTCTCCATAACAGTCATTTCCCAAACAGTAAGAGTTGTGCAGTGGTATAGTTTTGCAAGTTGTAAACTTGCTGGATGACTTTTATGATGATTGAGGTTCTGCTTTCTATAGCCGCAGATCTGTGTAGCAATGCTGCTGATGCCCCATCCCGAGGTGGCCAGGAGTTCTTTTCCTGTCCGTTGGCCAGTAACACTGATGATGAGACACTCTGCTGTGGACCTCCAGGAGAACAATACTGCTGTGCGGAAAACTCACAAGATCCACCAACCTTTGAGAGAGTTTATGATGGTTGGTAAATCTATCCTATGAATTTTATGAACCAGAGTTCCTTCAGTTGTAAGTTGACAGCTCTTAGATAATGGTCAAATTCAAACTACCTGTTAGTAGAAGCAGACTTTGGAATGAACCTCATTAATGAGCCTAAATAATACCAAAATTTACTCGTAGACTTCATATTGTATGAATGGCAATTACAGATCAAGAAGTATGTAGGAATGCAGATCTTGGGGATGACCCATTCTTTATCTGCCCACATTTTGATGGTGATGAGGATAATATGACTGCCTGCTGTGGAAAACCAGGGTATCAATTCTGCTGCTCACCAGAAAGGTATGTGAGTGACAGCATCAGGCTCTCAAGCAATGCATGCCTTATCAAATCGTCTGAGTGAGAGCATTGCATGTGATTTCGATAGTTATTGAAGAATATTACATTTAATTTTGAAATTAAGACAAGGAACTGCCTCCTTCTCCTACTGCTGCACTTAACATCTAGATAAAAGAGTTTGATGTGCATAATAATATTTTTGTTTGAGAATTTGCTATTTTCTGGAAGTAAGATTTGAAAATAACCAAGAAAAAGAGATCAATTTATGCGATTGGAATCCCATTAATATAACAATCATATACACTGAGTACTAATTCATTTGTTTTCAGCGACCCTGATAAGGAAGTCTGCAATAACCCAGATTATAGTGAAGACAGCTCATTCTTCCAGTGTCCATTCTACGATGATGACGCTGATAATGCTGTAAAGTGCTGTGGGGACTGGGGAGCACAGACATGCTGTGCATAAACAGTACATTGTGTTCTAAGTCTTAGTCTGAATGGTAGGTTATGAAATAAAGACATTGAGAAGTTACTGTAATTCTCACTATATTAATGATGGCTGTGTGCATTTAGAAAACGTACATTAGAGTACTTTTTTAAAGCACCTAGTAGAACGAATTACTATCAGTTACTGTCATAATTCAAATCGATTCAAGGGAAGACATCAAGAGATACTGTTATTACTACTAAGCGGATCGAATTCCTGTGATTTGATTCAGTGCAATTTCTTAGGCCTGAACCATTTTTTATTCCTGTTGTAACAGTATTTTAGTGATTCACTTAAATGAAAAAGGGTACATTTTTCCATATGAAAACCATACGCTTTATGCTACAATAGTCTCCGAATGAAAATTTCCATCTTTAAAGTACCTGAGAGTGTGTTTAATCAATTCGTTATGTGCTCAACCTCAATGTATCTGGACAGTATTGATGTAAATCTTTTTATGACTTTATTTCATTTATTTCAGGTATGATGGTGAAGTCTGACACTGAGAATCAACTTAACTAACATATCGCAACTTGTCCTGCTGCTGTTTGTACAACTTCCTATTTGTGCTAGACGAAAATCTTTGCAATTTGAGAATTTATTCAGTCTTGAACCGACTTTCCTACCATTGATGTTTGTAATTTTGTCAATGAATTTGTAATATTTTTGTGCTTTGTCCTGTTTTTCAAATAAATCTGTATGAAACTGATCACTTCTTTTTGGAACTAAGTAACAAATGCATCTAAGTAAGATGTTTAGTGTGTTTGCTGTACAATCATACAATACAGCATAATGACAGCTAATATTAGATAACACTTTATAGCACAACCAGAAATTGAAAGGCTTGTCCCATCAATGAATAAATTGAGGTATTCACTGGCTGCAAATTTGGACTTGTGTTAAACGTTACCAGCATGTGTTCATGATGGTTCATAAGAATGGTATCCCACTACAAAACGCTGGGTGTTCCAAACCTGCTACAGGTCCGCTGCATGCAACAAAAGGCTAAAATGGGTTCGTTTTTCATCATATTTTTGAAAGAAAATCTCCTAGCATCATTAGGCCAAGCTAATAGGTCTACCGTCAAGTGTGCAAAACTGTGCAAAACTGCTCATTACCACCAATAATAATTACAAAATTCCTTCTGCACAATCCTGGTATCAGAAGTCAATATTGCTGTGTACAGACACAATATAACACTGTCTGTCAAGTCTGTCTGTAAACAGAAATTATCTGTTGTAGCGAGTTTATAAATCAGAAAATGGCCTAGCTAACTGAAGCTGGTCCACGCTAAAAAGATTCAAGATTGTTAAACATACGCCAATCCCCCTGAAATGGTAAATTCGAAATGAATTCAGCTCCCAAGATTTGGTTTGATGGATTGCAAATGGTAACCTAACAAGTGACTGTAGACAGGAGAGAATAACTGATAGCAAAAAGACAAAACTAGTATATTTAACGACCAATGGTTATCGTAAGATGTATAAATAATTGGTATGCCTAAACATTTTTCGTTAACTTCTAGTTTCCGTCTACATCCGCAATCTGTTTTCTGAGTTACCATTTGGGCTATACTAGTTGACCAAACAATATAAATGCATAGAGACCCTATACAACCACAAATTTTCTTATAAATTTTTATCAGCAGCAGAAAGAATGATTGTCGAGAGAAAACATTCATAACATATGTTTGTTCATACTTATTTTCATACTATGCATGCAGTCGGATAATTTTATAGTCTCCAACAATGAGAAACTACCATGACCTAGAGCCATTCTTGGTCAAAGTGGATTTAATAGTGAGTGGTTGATGATTCTATGCCAGAATAAGACCGGCCTTCGTAATGTCAATAGCTGTACAAAGTTATTAAGCGGCATTTCATTTTGAATGTTTTTCATAGTTGATCAGGTACATTGTAATGATGAGACCACTTTTGCAAACCCATAGTAAGACAGCCTGAATTTGTGTACTTGTGTGTGAAGCCAGCCATCAGTTTCTGATAATTGGAAAAATATTAATCAACAATCATATTTCTTTCCTTGTTTAACAAAATAAATTGATTGCATTCTTGCACTGTCTGGAATGAATACACCAATAAGATTACACAGAGTGTTGTTGGCAAGAACAAAATTAGGATGATCAAAAAAAGGTGTCTAACCGATCCATATTGTCCTTTAGCCAACAGTGACCATTTTGATTGTAATCCATACCAGGTTTCATGTTCTTGACTGGTCAGGTTGATCATTAATACAGGGCTACAGTAACCACATACTGGATGCGGTAAGGGTTAAAATCAATCACACAACTTTTTTAAGCGCCTGTGCTAAAACTGTGAGTACAATTTCTGATATCCGTATCTGGAAAGCTGCGCTTACAGAGGAGATTTCTTAGTTTCTTCATGACTGGGTAATGGCAAGCAACTAGTTGCAGCTGGGTAAACACACTAGTGCCTCAAAAACCAGTCACAGGCAACCAATCATAGCAACAGTTTCCAGAATGCAGCAGAGTTGCATTTCAAGCAACTGTTGCTGTTGCTTAATTATTTCACCAATCACAATGATTCAAAAGAATATGTCTGTTCTGTCCTAGCATCAGTTTGCATTCATTCATCACGCTATCAAGCGCATATGGTTGCCTGTGTGTAAACAGATGGGCAACTGCAAGGTTCCGCTACAAGTTTCAAGAGGTTTCTCAAAGTTTCTAGGTTGCGAGTTTCCAGTTGCCTGTTTCCTCTGTGTAAACCCAGCCTAAAACCTATCCCTGCATGAACCAATAACCAACATTAGCTTATAGTGACAATTGAAGATAACTAGAGGTTCAATTTCGCATGCATTGTTATGACTAGAGATCACAGGTACCAGAACAAGGTAGTCAATCAGATTCAAATGGTACTGCAGATTCAATGGTAAGTTGCTCTTTTGGAGCTTTGAAATAATTGTAGATATGTTTGAAGTCATTGAACAAAACACTGTACATCCTCTCACTAACCTGATCCCTATTTAAGTCAGCAAGAAGTAATACAATGAGAGCAAGGATAATTGTAGCGTGATTGTGCTGTGATGGTTGCTGTACTTTATGATACATGTAGTTTATTATCTATCTTTGCAAAAACAATTACAAGTCATTACAAAAGTTCAGTAAAACAGCTATCTATACGAAAATGGGCTATAGTTGCATTACAACGATCAATATCTAAAGCAAACACAAGCTTTTCATATCAATTACCTGAGTTTGCTACCATCTTTTAGTAAGAGAGATCGGTGTGTGTATGCAACAAATAAAATAAAATAAATAAAATCTTGAATATCATGAACAATATTATTTAAATGTAGGCACAGACAGTCTACAAAGATGAATAATAAAGAGATCCAACTTAATTTGGCGCAATTCAGTTCGATAGCCTGCTGCCTCAGTGTGACAATAGATTTTATGCGGCCTTATGTGGATTCAATAATTGCAAGAGTAAAGTTATTTTGAGTGGCTATGTAAGATACACCTGAATAATGTTTTGATTTAGGTGTGCTAGATTGTTTTCTACTGAAATTGTTTTAGGTTGTGAGGGTTGCCTTTACTGACTTTAAACTCCAGCCTTCAAATCGGACAGCCCAATGTTTAAAATGTCAGATGGTGGTAACGTCAGGGTTATCAAACACGAGTAATTGGAATCGGCATTTACGCGAAACACCAAACCATGAAGAGTTGTAAGTTATCTTTGTGTATTGCTCAAATCTGTTGTCATATGATTGATCATTGTGTCGCTCTAAAGTTACACTATTTCCAAGACTGCAAAGTGTCTAACACTTAGTACCACGAAACTGACTTTTTAAGGAATACTGTGACTCTTACAGCATCTGAAACCATATAAATAGCGCTTGCTTGTGCAGCAACTTGTTACCACGCTTCTATTTGGAAGCCAACGCATAAAGGATTCACAAATCTTGTTGAAAGAGTTATTTTATATATTCTTTTCCTTTGCATTGTAAAATAGTCAGATGACTCAACTGTAAACGGGTAAGAATGCACGTAGGTGGCTGTTGTGTGTACCCCTAACCTGTGATATTCTGCTTACTTAATAGTAAAACTAGTAATTCGCCACCATTCATTGCTTTCACATTCCACGAATCAACAACAGACTGTAGAAAACTGTACAATCAGTATTTGAAGGCTGATGGTGGTGGTATGAATGTTTATTTACCTAAATCAAAACTCAATTGGTTGTGGCAGTATAAATTAATCATTAGTGAGTAGTGAAAACATCTTAAATTCATAATATTTTACTCAATTTGTCACATTTAACTGCATATAATCTTGCAACCTGTAGTATAGTTTGCAGCTTTTCCTCTCATCCTAACAACATGGTTGAATGAAGCTACCAGACTGTGAATTTATAGTCTAAAGCCTAATCCATGATACCTCAATGCACATTTGCTCAGAAAAGTGTTAAAACACTGCCCAGTAACATTTTACGATAGCATCCCCCATCATGTCATAGGCATTGACTGACTCATAGTGGCAGTACATATTTTTCAAACTGCTGCTGTTATTATAGATATGAGAAGTACAGATCATCCAAGTGCAACGAGACACCCGAGAATCAACAGCCATTAACCAGCTTCTTTAGTCCAAGGCCTGAAGATATCAAGAAGTGGAATCGGACTGATCCGGAACAGAAGGAAATGAGAGCAGCTTGGGTTGAGGCTATTGTCATGTGCAATCTTCCGATCTCTCTGCCAGAGCACCCGTACTTTAGGAAGGCCCTGGAGGTATCTCAGTCTAAGTTTAATCACATCGACAGGTGAGAATTGCCATTCACTAGGTATATGCATTGTACCGTACATGTACTTATTTATATTGCAGTAAAACCCAGGCTAACAGTGTCACTGCATAATTTCCATCAGTAGATCTGTGAAAGTGAAATACAAAAGTTGTCTTCTCAATCATATAGAGAAGACAACTGACAATTATCGACATTGTTTGTGGAACCAAGGGCTTCACTATGTTCTTGGCCAACTGGATTCTGATTCATTGGTCATATTTTCATCATCTACAAGCTCCCTGCTGTTACTGCATGTGAGAATTATAACAAAGTCTAGAGATGAGTATGAATAAAGTTTAGCAATAAAATGCGGCTGTCAAATACAATTGCTTATTTCATACAGGCGTAGTGTTGCAACTGATGTGAACAGGGAGTTTATGGAGATACACGCAAGTTGCGGAATGACCTCAGTTCAGCAGCGTCATGTAGTATTACAGTTGATATATGGAGTGATAGGAAACTACGGTCCTTCCTTGGAGTCACTGTGCACTATTTATTACTGAGTCGTCTAGTGAACTGAAGACTAACTTACTCTGCTGTTTGCGTATCAAAGGTTAGTCAGAGATGCATATGACTTCCTAGTAATTGGTATAGATCAGCCGTTCAAATATTACATGTTTCTTGAAAATATTAGCTGGATTAAACTTATGAATTTACTCCATAAGATTTTGGTAGTATAGTATCGGTATTACCGGATTTTGTGCCTTCGGACCTACTAAGACAAAATGAAAGGGTCCCGTCCCATCTAGTGTTAATCTGCTGGGCATAAATCAGACTTTTACTCATAACTCGTAACCTTTTCCTCTGGTCCCTTGAGATTCTAGTTACATGAGCTCCATTGTAATTGGCTCTTAGTGTTTTCTTTATATTTCAGACGCACATACTGGTGATAACATTAGGAAGGAGCTTACCCAGATTCTCGATGACTTTGAGATAACAGAGAAGGTTACCTACATAATAAGTGATAATGCCTCCAATATGAAGAAGGCCTTCCAAACGCATTTCTATCTCAAACCAAACACAAAGGGCGAATCAGATTCAGAATCTGAGGAGGATGCTCTGTTTGTGGCTGACAAAGACTTGTGGAGCAGCGTTGATCTTCCAGCAACGGTCGACAGTGAAATCGAGTTACATGTACTTCTCCGCTGTTTTAGTCACAGCCTTCAGCTTGTTGTGAATGATGGTTTAAAAACGGTAAAAGGCAATTCTGTATTGACGTCATGTGCCCGTCTGAGTACACGACTCCACACATCCACTGCGTTTAAGGTAAGCTTACAATGAAATATCATGTGATTTTGAAATAAGGTGAGAAATAAGATTTTGAAGACTTGTTGAACCATTGAAGTAGACATTTTTCATTTCATCCCTTCTTAATATGATGCTCATATCAAGCAAGTCTACAATGACAAATGATTCCAAGGGAGTTGCCTGTTACTTTTGTACACACTACACAGTAACTAGTACTTATTCAGTTTTCCTATTGTTTCACAGATTCCACACTCTACACCAATAATACCACCAGCAAAGCAGTAAACCAGCAGCAGATACAAGACCTAAACCCCTCTGTGGTATGTGTTTTAATATGATATGTTAAAAGCTTAATGCTGTCAATCCGATAACCTGCCTAACTAGCCAACCAAATATATTTCAGCTCTTCCCCATTGCAAAGTATGGCATCACTGAAACACAAGGGCTTTCTCCAAAAACATTTGGTTTTGTGTCGTTTTACAAACGAAGGGTAGGGCTCTGTGACACAGTTACAAATTAAGAAACTACAATTCAAAATATAAAGTATGTTTTGAAGGAAGCGGTCTCTCACCTCACGTCTGATAAATGATACATATATATATTCATGAATATATATAACTATATATGTACATTTGTTGTTCACCACAGGATGGGACATTTTTGTGGTCTGCTCATCCTCTGGAGCCATTGACCTACGGGTAATGAGCCACTCCTATCTCGATTTCACAGATATTAACTGCATCCTTTATACCAGAAAATGTTAAGGCTCTGTCATTGATGTCTGCTACTATTGATTTATTCTCCATGATGAATATTGTTTCTAGTTTCCACTCTGCATAGCAGTACCAGTGGTTATAGCTTGTCTTCTTCTCAGCGCAAATCGTCGAGTGATAACCTGTCTTGCACAGATATCTGTGAGTATTATTGTTATAGCGCCACTTAGAGGTTTGGTTGCTAGAGAACCTAGAAACTGGCTGATATATCTCTTTCCCTTACCCTATAAACTCATCTTATGTTGTGATTTTAATGTTCTGTCCATTCAACAACTCAAGAACTAAGGATATTGCTGCAAACATCTCGTAGTTTGAGGGTCCACACCATAATTATCTTGAATTGCTCCTAAGACTTTCAATTGTTAATATTCATGATACCATGTTAGAGACCCCTTAAATGAGATTTTTCTCTGAGGGTCAACAGTCTTTGTACTAATGTGCCATAGGAGCTACTTTGGTCGGATGCCCTGCCTGACACTCCCATATTGAGACCTCTTGTATAACAGACACATTGTATCATTAAGATTTACAATAGTTTTAAACCAGGTGTGATAGTATTACTCGTTTTCCCTATATTATCATTATCGTACTATAATTCATAATATAATGTTACATTGTAGCGTCAATAGGTAGTTTTGGGGACACCTCCAGACCAGCATACCCAGACCATATTGATTGTCAAGCAAAGATCGACGGACTAGGTAGGTTCAGCGCTCATATACTATACCACACCGTACTGCACCACTCCACTCCACCCCCACCACACCGCACCACACCACAGCATACCATAGTTCACTGTTGCTTGCACTACGGACATAAATAGGTTAAACTATTGTACCTGCCTTAGCTTCAGTCACCACAATGTAGGTTTAAGCAATGAACATAATAGTTTAGTTCATTGGCCATCGTACCTTTAACCTCACTTCTCTTACCTAGAAACAACATGAAAGAAGAGCTGCCCTAGCTGCTTCTAGCTTGAAAAACCGGTGTTTTTAGTTCAGCCAAGATTATAACATCAGTATCAACAAACAACAACGCAAGAAAGCTAACAAAAGAGGATTTCTCTATTGGAAGGAAAGTGTATGGGGTCCTCCACGAAGAGTTTGATGGTAACGAGAGGTATGTACTTATATTATATTTGATATTTACTTTAATACTCGTATATTGTCTCTACATACCAAGCCTCTGTGGGTAGCAAAAAGAAGTTTCAGCACCAAAATCAACTCTTGAAAGTGTTCACATATAAACCTCATGAAGTTGATTGCTGCAATACCCAGGGTGATTCATGAATACTGATTTTGTTTCAATACCCCATCTTTCCATTGCATTGTCTCAATGTATGAGGTTGTTTTCCCAAAATGTTGGATTTGGATTGGATTGGGTTTATTTCATTCTGTCATCATCAAAGACGGTGGTTTTGAATGCAATGCGGTGGTGTGACATGTGTGGTGAAAAAGTTTAAAAATAAGCAGCTATATATTATATAAGGTTATTCCTAGCATATCAATCTGTCGTCATGGTAATTCATGAAAAAGCTCTTGCGTCGTTTTTGTCAGTACGACATAGCTTGGGTCTGAAAATACATTTAGCTAGAGACGTTATTCGGGTAGAATTGTCAAAAATTAATTAATAAAATGAGGGTGTGCCTCGTTAGCAACGATCTTAAGAAATGAGCATAGAACATGTCAAAAATGAAGACAAGGCAGATCTTTCGATTTTTTCTAGCTGGAATGGCATAGCCCAGTATTGATCTGATGATAGTCAAATAAAACATCAATAATCCCTGCTAGTCTAAGTCTTAAGTAACTTCATTGGGAAAAAGTATAGAGCTAAACTTTGTAACTAAAGATCTACACGTTTGTTTAGTGATAGCTTTTTTTTCAAAACTCCAAGGAATTTTGTGTAGGCATTAGGGGACACTGAGCGATTATCAATCACTACATCTTGTTCATACTTTAACCTATAGCTAAATTTGGTGTTCATGACCTCAGGCTTTTCAGAATTCAGCTGCATGTTATAATAAGCGGCCCATGGTTGTGTCGTTAATACTGAGGCCGCTGACGTGTGGCTGAGGTTAACACTAGAGGTTTAAGACGTTGTACCGTCACATATTTCATGTGGTTAAAGCCATCCGCAGACAGGCTGTTGGAATACAAGAGCCATAGAATTGGTCCTAGTTTGGTACCTGAGGAGCGCCAACCTTGGTGCTAATGTACCGTGACCTCTCATTACCAAGTCCGAGCCCCCAGACTTCCCCCCCTGCCGAAAAGTAAGATATAAGTGAGATGATAAGAGGGTTTGAACTTGTATGCTTCCAATTTCTTGATGGGCACAGCAGGTTGCGGTCGATCGAATGCCTCAATAAAGTCCAAGGTGGCACTTTGAATGTACTTTACATTTGAGTTGTCAAGCTCTGATGTGGAATCATCATGCAGTTTGACCAAGGCGTCGACTGTCCCAGTGTGCGGCTGGTAACAAACTGTCTTCATGACTATACTATTATCATGTGTATCTCTGATCGTTAGAGTCAATTTAGTACGAGTACCTATCATGTACCCGCTACTAATAAGTAAAATTAACTTGGGTCGTCACACCAATTTCCTTGTGATGGTACTCATGCTAAGAGAATTAGTTCACTCTCTATCGATCAGAGATTTTCATTCTCACGTGATCAGTGTGGGCTGGCAAGCAAACTGTGATGGCTCTATTACTTCTGCGAATTTTGATCTCATATTGTTTATTATGACTTCCTCAGAAAGCTTTCCCAGGTGAAACAATATTGACACTGGCCGATAGCCTTTGTAATTGGACGGGCAAGCAACCCTAGGGATTTGTCGGATTTGCATTCTCTTCCCTTTATTTGGAAATTCCGATGCAAACAGCATCCAACTTAATATATCATTAGGAGGCAAGCAACCCATCTTCTTCACCTTCCACTGAGACCCATGTTGGAAAGTCTTCAGATGATGTTGACTTCCCAACATCCAACTTTTTCATGAGATGTTTAGTTTCACCGAGACTTAGAGGCTCTGAATGCATGGCATACTCCAGTATTTGAACTGATGATTTAGTTTTCCACAGAATAAAGAGGTTCTCATTACACTGGCTTCTGTTGTAGAAAGCCTGTCTGCACGGTTATTTCCTTAGGATCTATCACTGATTTTAATTTTGAACACCACTCTATAGTTTGCTGGTTTTAATTCAGTTTATTCCTTATTAATGCCCTTTTACTGCCTCTGATACTACGTTGTACCAAAGCACTTTTTGAATGCCTTATCCCTGGCTCTAACCTGCGTTTCATACCCAAGAATTGTCTGACAATTCTGTACAATTCTAGAATTGTCAGAAACTGACCTATATATCATTACCCAACCAGCAATCATTATTGTGTAATTAACCCTGCCTGCTAAATAAATTACTTTCATTATTGCTATTGTATAGTCATAGTATAAGCCTTTACAGTTCTAGTCAATATCATACAATTGGATTGACATTGTATTCAATGAGTTTGTATTTAGATGACCAGGACCAAGATATGCTGTAATGAATAGATATTGCTGTGCAAGGTAGCATCAAAATCTATATTGCGGGAGGCCCAGGTTCAAATCCCCGCCGGGGCAAATATTTTCCTTTCGTTTCATCATGATGGAAAATGAAAGCATTCCATTCGAATTGTTGGCTCACAATTTTTGTAAGCACAGAAAACTCTTAGTAATGAGTATGATGACCCGGCAAAATACTTATGTTCAACTCTTCTGTGTTGTACCATACCCTACGTTATATTTTGTGCAATCTGTTAATATTGGCAGCAACTGCATAAATAGAATACATCAGCTAAACTATGCTAGCAGAATTATCAGAAAACTTTGCTACTAATATAAATGTACAACATCGCTCCCAAGATGAGCGAGGAATTACTTTGTATCAACTGTCCTACATGCCTAAGTGGAGAGAAGTGATATGTGAATGAGGCCATATTATCCACAGAACCACTGACTACTGAAAACATGCTGACTGATGCTAAAAAAACTCAAACTTGGTGTCACAGCAAGTAGTATGAGTACTGATCATTGGCATAGTCTAAACTACGCTCCTTGTGATTATTGAGAGTGAATGACTTTCAGCTATTTCTATTTGTTGGCCAAAGATGCTCTGAGCATGGAGTTAGCTCTGAATGTTATGGTATGTGGGCCGAGGGAGGCAAAGGTAAATCAACTATTGTAAGCCTGGTATATATTCATTGCCTGTCTACAAAGGAGCTCTTGATGTTATACTATATCATTCCCAGCCATCTCAGTTATATGGTGTACAGGAAGCAGTTTTTCGCATATTTCATTCTCACTCTTGGATGGTAGTTCCCTAGTAGGTGTTGGCACTAGTACAGATAGTATTAAAATGTTAGACTAGTGGCAACACCGTTTAAAGTAATAAATTTTAATCTGTCAGCTTGAGTGCCACAAGCAGGGAGGTTAGCCAATAACAGGCATAATTACATAATTACCTTGATATCTTTGTTGTCAAAATTTTTAATTGTACAATTATGTATGATTAACACTGTTTGTTAATCCTTCATACACATTCCATTGCACTTGTAACAAGTCATCATGACACACTTGTGGAATCAAAGAGACAGGAGTCATTGTAAGCTGACCTAACTTCCTGTCTTTTGCTGCTGATAATGAATGCGGTGAGTTTTGAATTTCCCGAATATTCATTTTTATAATGATGGTTGTTTGGGCGTAAATGCAATCATGAGCATTCTTTGTCAGAAGAGTGAGGGGCGGGAAGTTGTAACATTTTATGCAAAGAGCTAGATAATTGTCCAAATTACATTTATATATTTTTATCAAATTATTATTTCACCAAACTCTGCTTCAAAGCTCATCATTGTACAGAGTTATTATGTCAAGAATGAGATTGCCTCGCAAAAAAAACCTTAAATTCTCTGGCGCCCTTATTCTCCAGTATTTGCAAAAAGGTTTCATTGATTTTCCGCGCTTCTTGGTCAACTTCAAGAGTTGAGCCAGCATTATATGATGGTCTGTGTCTTTACCCACAGGGTTGTCCATTTTTAAATCTACTGGTACCTTATAAGTTCTGTGAAGGTTGCCTATGAATGCCAGTGTAAACAAAATGAACATTCTGACTGGCTTATCTTGATTATGACTTCATGGGTAAATAACTTGGATACCAACAATACATCCAATTATGCTTGGCTAAGATGTTGATGTCAATTGAAAGGTAAACAATTGGCAAATGACACTGTGAGAATCTTGTTCAAATTCAATAAGCTAATCTCATTGAAAATGATCAGGCAGATTAAACTCCAGGGTAATAAGGTAACTGGTTCGGAATTGCCCTCTCACGTTCACACCTTCAAAAATGAAGAGTTGCCCTCTCTCTTGGAATTTTCACAGGCTTTGATATGATTGGCCCATTACATCTTACTTTTTTCTTATTGGCCTGTTCAATAACTTCATACTGATTACAATATCTGTGTTGGGGAACACTGAGTTAGTTATCGATATTGCTAGTAGTCAACTTTCTGAACAGCAGTCAGACTCAGTGGCACCAATCAGTTACTTCACAGACACATAAGACCACGATGAAGAGATGATGAGCCAACTCAGCTTCACAAGAAGAAGAAGAATGAAAATAGAACAGCTGTGAATGGACTTGATTGAATCAATTTGTTGTAGCTCTCAGGTAAATAAATGTTATTTAGTATTTATTTGGTACACTACTATAACTATTCTACTACTCAGTTGTGAGTGAAAAATGAGTAGACAAACTAAGAAGTCTAGCTAGTAACTGTTAGTTACTATCACTACTAGTAGCTTTCTGTAGTTTGCCAATGGTACCAGTCCAATGTACAGTGCAGTGTAATATCAAGCAAGGAGAAGGACTCATAAGAGTTGTAAGAGGGGGGGGGGGGGGAAGGCTCATACAAGTCCAAGGAGTTAACTCCTTACTCCTCGCTTTGTTGTTTGTTGGTGGTGGCATGTTTAGGTGGGCAACTCTCGTGCAACTAATTGTCTAGAACTGTTATTGCTAATCTACTATGGCTACATGTAGGCCTACATACTTTACATTGTAAGGAAATGCCCCCTCTCTTTACTACAACTACAGCCTATGTAGGCTGGGTCTTGTATTTGTATAAAGTGTGTGCATAGGCTTTGCCTCGGCGCAACTGACGGATCATTATTGCTTTATGTCAACCATTCCCAACTGTCTGAGACTGGTGGGGTCACCCTTAAATACAAACAGCAAAACTATATACATATTAGTATACACTTTATTTACTGATCAAGCATGCGCATATAAGACCAAGTGGTACATCATCATCTAGTTTAGTAGGCGAGACCTGCTTTTAGCTTCGTTCGAGAATTGGCCACTTATCAATTGAACTATGCTCACTCTTGTGTGAACTATTTGCGAACAAATTTATCTAAGGAGCGAGGATATTGAGCATTTAAGTTGTAATGATCTTTTGGTTTACAAAGCACAGCTCATGCTAATTGAAATATTCCCTGGTCTATAATGTAATAAAGAATATACCAACCCCGATCACCAGAGGAAGGAAACCAGTGCAGACCTTGCCTTTTGCCAATGGTATTGAATTCAAATGATTTGTTGGCTGTACAGAGTCTCAACTGCGTCACAGTGGTCATTCCATTAAAATAAGCAGTGATCGGGGAGGGGGGCGGATTGCATATAATATTACATGTGTGGGCTCTTTGAGTTGCAAGCATGTACTTCGCCTTAATTCAGGGTCAACCACTGACAACCATTGGTTATAGTGGTCTGTAGTTGGAGAGTAGAGAAATTGGTTACTGAGAGAAACTAGACCATTGCCAGCTTGCACACAATTGCAAAAGTTTCCCAAATGTAAATCTTCATCAATAGAATGGTGTATTCAAGTGTTGTAGAGGTACTAGCTCTCTAGAGTATAACGTTGGTTTCATTATTCGTCTTGTTAATTTGGGAAAAAAGTAGATAGGCCTAGATACAAGAAATGACTCCTTTTGATTGCAGATTTTTTTGTATTTTAGTCTACATTGTAAAGCAACACAGACCGCAGAATAGTACTGAGAACAGTACAATGAAGAAGAGAGTGTTTGGGTGGTTTATAGCAGATGTGATACAACTCGTAGTATCAATAGTCGTTCAGCTTACTCAATTCAAACAGGTAAGCAGGCCTCAGCAAGAATTTTTCATTGAAACCGGCCAGTTAGTGTAATTAGGAGTTCAGTGACTATCGGAGTTGTGCTCTTTTTTTCATGGAGGGAACAACTCATTCCATCTCGCAACATCAAGTCACCTCTTCCCTATATTCCACCCTCCTTGCCACAGCTCATTATCTTGAATGATCATTTTGGTTACAAATGTGCTGGCGTTATGTGCTGATCAAACCTGTAGATCGAGTGTTTCCATTCCAAGACACCAGATATAAAACTTCACAAACTTCTTCACCAACGGCTGGCAAATCTGTTTCCATCATAGGGATTGTAGATTTAACCAGGTCTTTAAGTGTTGTGTTATTTGTTATTTGGCAACATGCTAGAATCAGGCTCTCAATGCAGAGAAAATTGAAGGGTCCAGGGATGAACCTTGTAGCAGCAAAGCCTTGTTATAAGACTGCAAATAATTTGAATGCAAATAATGTACTTAGGACATTGGAATGTATTATATTCATACTTTATCACATCATCAACTAAATATTTGTTGCAGAGAATACAGGAGAAAGACTGATTCAGTATGGCATGATAATGGCAGAGTTACGCATCAGAACCTTTGGTGGTTTGAATTCTGTCCTGAGAAATCTTGATGTACCGAGTGAGTGTCTGAGTGTCAAATAGTTACATTATTATGATTCATGATGGGTCTTGATATACTCTTCGCTACCCTGACGCAGTGATCATTTGTATTTGATTGTCCAAATCAAGGATACCATCGGTAGCCTAATTGGTAACCATATCTCATAATCATTGAAAGACCCCCCTCCCTCCCTTCACCTGCTATCTACCTTATCAACCTAATTAGTGGTTAACTAATTAGATTGATAAGGTAGATTGCAGGTGAAGGAAGGGGGGGGGGGGGTGAATGAAATGATAATGAAATCTGTCTCTTAAAGGATTCGCTTCTGGTGTCACCAGTAAAATGGGAGGAACTTGAAATGTAGGCATTTATCACAGAACTTGTAATGGTTCTGGATCAAAGAAAGAAGAAATATGTCTTCATCCAACCAACTTAACATTATTGATGGCCAACCACCCAACCAACGCTGCTCCATATTGAAAAGTTTCCCCACTCCTGATTGCTAAAATGAATTATTCTGAGCCATGATTTTTGCGTCATATTGTGTACTCTGATCTAAACTTCAACAGTGCCTCTGTTAGAAGGGAATTAGGGGGGGGGGGGGGTTATTGTTCGAATATACCAAGTATATCAAATTGAGGATACTTTAGCCAGCGACACGTTGAAACCCTCCCCCTAATTTAGCCACAATCGCTCTGAAAGTATGACACGGTGATTGATATAAATTTTTCTTCTTTTCAGACTATAATTGAGACTCATGGTGGTATAGAGCGGGCACCAGTCATGACACATCAAATATGCACCATGAGCACCTCCTCCGATAGTGAACTGTCACAAAAGTCACAGTCTTATATCTGCGCAGCACTATGTTGTCACTGCACACTGTTGAATCGATAGATCACAAAGTAGTGCCACATAAACTTTCCCCATATGATAATTGAAAGGGATGGGCACATGCTCTCATTTTATCAAAGTTTCAAGCTGTTCAGTGTTCACATTTGTATTGATATATCAATTGACTTTAGGGCATTTCTTGCGCCTACTGGTATTTTATTATCCTGTTGACAATCGCAGGAGGCCTTCTAGGGTTGTTGATTGTGAATGCCAATGTTTTGTGGGTTAACATATGCAAGAATAACATCTAAACCTTTTAGTATTTTCTACTGATTCAATTTTTTTTTGGACAGTTTATTGTTCTCACCTCGTCGATTATTCATAATTTTTCATTCCAATGCTTTGCATCCTATTCAGGTATCAGTGAACTTAAGTTCAATGCAGGTATTCCTACTGTGGATTAACATGTATATCAGTTATATTTAAGAGTACAATGAGTACGACTTGTTTTTTAAAATAAACAGCTTTCAATTCATTTCCAAAACATGATCAAAAGGTTCATCACTCGACAAATAGGCTGAGCACTAGGTTCATGTTGATGCACTGATCTTACATCTTGTCATATATCATTAGATAATACATTTGGTTGTCGTTGTCACTGAACTGTGTGGGTGAGTCCGGTTGAGGTTGGTGAGAGGGTCGGCCTACCTCTGTATGTCCGAAACAAGAAGTGTCATTTGTATAGCGCACACATACATATTGAGGTTTGATCACAGCAATGAACTCCCTCTTCATTGATCACAGAATGGTTTCTCAGGCATTGTGTTTAGCAATGGCAGGCAAATTTACAAGTCGGTTTATCCCTGTGTTAAGCTTCTTATGGCTCATAGAGGGTTGCAGTTAGGTGGGAATCGGTGCTGCTAGTACACATTTTTTGGTTAGTGAGGTCCAAGACTACTATCCTGGTTAGTAGTTAGTACAAGGCAGTTTAATAATTTTTAGAAATTAGTACAAAGCAGCTTACCAATTGATAGAGGTTTATAGTACGATGGCACTGCTTGCATAAACTTTGCTAATATTGAACCCTCCTTGCCATAATCATCACCATGGTAGTATCATTGCTCGTAAAGAGTTAGTTATTTTTTTATTTCTCATCTAAACAAAATTCCCTGTCCAGTGGTACAAATTATGACTCTGTAAGACCGGTGTGAGAGTATTTGTGTTCAGATATATACAAAATAAGTCTAGTTGTACACTTTTTTGTGTGTTTCAATACCTCATCAATCATTTCTGTTATTGCTGGGTGGTTAAAAGTTATATAGATAGATCAGGAATCTTGTTTAGAAGAAGTTTATTTAAACTTTCCTTCTACACCCCCTAGATTTTAAGATATATCAATTTTTACAACCCCTTATCATTTTTAGGAATTTGAACAAGAATAGCTAACAAGAGGGATTATATAGATGACACACTAAGGGTTAATCTACGCTCCTTGGGATTTTTTAGCGTGGATGGCTTTCATTAGCTGTTTGTTGGCTGAAGATGTTCTGGGCATGGAGCGCAAGCTCTGAATTTTATGGAATGTGGGTAGAGAGAAGCAAGGGTAAATCAAACAGCTTCCCCTGTTACTTCTTGATCAAACAGACCTATAGTTCAATGACACAATAGAACTCGTTTGTACGGAATGTCTGATGGTCACTGTAAATTCTAAATATATCAATGCAGGCGATAATATTAAGCTGATAGCTTTGAAAGATTATCTGCTACAAGACTGTCCAGGCAATTATTTATCGCTCTAAATCTTAACTGATGTAATGGCCCTACAAGCCCCTAATCTGGCAACCCAGCCGCCTGTCTAAGCTACCGGTCTCATATATAACAGAATAAATATCAGTGTGGGTATTCCTTTGGCAGGAATTTGTTGAAATGATTGGAACAAGGAGTAAAAGTACTCCTTGATTGGAACTCCAGACTATAGCTGCATTGCGGAAATCCTGTCGTAATGGTCGAAACTTCTAGGAAATGTATTTGGTAGACCACATGGAACTGATGCATCGATGTTGTTTTGCCCGATACTAGCCACATCACTCAATTACATGCAATTGATTTGAAATGAAATGTTAAAAAAATTAAACCTTTTTAGTTGAAAATTGTATTAATCTGAAGTAGGTTGGTGAAATCAGTCTTGATATTCATTGATAAACCTTTAGGTTGAAAGAACTTTCAACACACCAATCTTTTCAATGCATGCATTCAATGGCTACAATGTACAGTTCAATCTGCCTGATCACTTTCAATGGGATTAGCTTATTGAATTGAACAAGATTCTCAGTGTCTATTTGCCAATTGTTTACCTTTTACTTGACATCAACATCTTAGCCAAGCAGCTGAGTTCAAGCATAATTGGATGTATTGCTGTTATCCAAGTTGATTACCCATGAAGCCATAATCAAGATAAGCCAGTCAGAATGTTAATTTTGTTGACATTGGCATTCATAGGCAACCTGTACAGAACTTAAAGGTACCAGTAGATTTAAAAATGGTTAACCCTTTGGGTAAACACACAGATTATCGTAATGAGCTAGCAGCAGTTTATCAAGAGTTGAGCCAGATACAACCACTGTATGTTTTGTCTGGCTCAGCTCTTGAAGTTGACCAAGTAGCAGAGGAAAATCAATGAAACATGGTTGCAAATACCGGATAATAAGGGCGCAAGAGATTTTTTTGCAAAGCAATCTCATTTTTGGCATAGTTACTCTGTACTATGATGAGCTTGGAAGCAGAGTTTGGTGAAATAATTTGATGAAAATATACAAATGGAATTTGGTCAACCATCTAGCATTTTTCATAAAAGGTTAAAACTTCCCGCCCCCTCACTCTTCTGTCAAAGAATGATCATGATTGTACTTTCACCAAAACAACCACCATTGTAAACATGTACATTCGCAAAATTAAAAACTCATCGCATTCATTATCAGCAGCAAAAGACAGGAAGTTAGGTCAGCTTACGATGACATCCTGTCTCTCTAATTCCACAAGTGTGTCATGATGACTTGTTACAAGTGCAATGGAATGTGTGTGTAGGATTAACTACCAGCGACAATTAATTCGATAATTAAAAATTTTGACAAGGAATATTGAGGTAATTAAGTCATTATGCCTGTTAAAGGCTAACCTCCCTGCTTGTGGCACACAAGCTGACAGCTTAAAATGTATTACTGTAAACGTTGTTGTCTTGTCACTAGCATTTAAATACTATCTGTACTAGTGCCAACACCTGCTAGGGAACTACCATCCAAGAGTGAGAGAGAAAAATGCCACAATTGCTTCCTGTACACCATATAACTGAGATGGCTGGGAATGATAAAGTTTAACATCAAGAGCTCCTTTGTAGACAGGTAATGACTGTATACCAGGTTTACAATAGATTTACCTTTGCCTCACTCTACCCACATACCATAGCATTCAGAGCTAAATCCTTGCTCAGAGCCATTCAATCTCAAAAATCCCAAGGAGCGTAGATTAAGACTATGCCAATAATCAGTATTAATACTGCATGCTTTGACACCAAGTATGTTTTCTAGCATCAGTCAGCATATTTTCGGTAGTTCTGTGGAGAATATGGCCTCATTCGCATATCACTTTTCTCCACTTAGGCATGTAGGGCGATTAATACAAAGTAGATCCTCGCTCAACTGGTGAGCGATGTTGTACTTTTTTATTAGTAGCAAAGTTTTGTGATAATTCTGCTAGCATAATTTAGCTGATGTATTCTATTTATGCAGTTGCTGCCTACATTCTCAGATTGCACAAGATATAGCTTAGGGTGGGCCTACAGTACAACACAGAAGATTTGAACATAGGTATTTCTAATCTATATTGCGGGAGGCCCAGGTTCAAATCCCCGCCGGGGCAAATATTTTCCTTTCGTTTCATCATGATGGAAAATGAAAGCATTCCATTCGAATTGTTGGCTCACAATTTTTGTAAGCACAGAAAACTCTTAGTAATGAGTATGATGACCCGGCAAAATACTTATGTTCAACTCTTCTGTGTTGTACCATACCCTACGTTATATTTTGTGCAATCTGTTAATATTGGCAGCAACTGCATAAATAGAATACATCAGCTAAACTATGCTAGCAGAATTATCAGAAAACTTTGCTACTAATATAAATGTACAACATCGCTCCCAAGATGAGCGAGGAATTACTTTGTATCAACTGTCCTACATGCCTAAGTGGAGAGAAGTGATATGTGAATGAGGCCATATTATCCACAGAACCACTGACTACTGAAAACATGCTGACTGATGCTAAAAAAACTCAAACTTGGTGTCACAGCAAGTAGTATGAGTACTGATCATTGGCATAGTCTAAACTACGCTCCTTGTGATTATTGAGAGTGAATGACTTTCAGCTATTTCTATTTGTTGGCCAAAGATGCTCTGAGCATGGAGTTAGCTCTGAATGTTATGGTATGTGGGCCGAGGGAGGCAAAGGTAAATCAACTATTGTAAGCCTGGTATATATTCATTGCCTGTCTACAAAGGAGCTCTTGATGTTATACTATATCATTCCCAGCCATCTCAGTTATATGGTGTACAGGAAGCAGTTTTTCGCATATTTCATTCTCACTCTTGGATGGTAGTTCCCTAGTAGGTGTTGGCACTAGTACAGATAGTATTAAAATGTTAGACTAGTGGCAACACCGTTTAAAGTAATAAATTTTAATCTGTCAGCTTGAGTGCCACAAGCAGGGAGGTTAGCCAATAACAGGCATAATTACATAATTACCTTGATATCTTTGTTGTCAAAATTTTTAATTGTACAATTATGTATGATTAACACTGTTTGTTAATCCTTCATACACATTCCATTGCACTTGTAACAAGTCATCATGACACACTTGTGGAATCAAAGAGACAGGAGTCATTGTAAGCTGACCTAACTTCCTGTCTTTTGCTGCTGATAATGAATGCGGTGAGTTTTGAATTTCCCGAATATTCATTTTTATAATGATGGTTGTTTGGGCGTAAATGCAATCATGAGCATTCTTTGTCAGAAGAGTGAGGGGCGGGAAGTTGTAACATTTTATGCAAAGAGCTAGATAATTGTCCAAATTACATTTATATATTTTTATCAAATTATTATTTCACCAAACTCTGCTTCAAAGCTCATCATTGTACAGAGTTATTATGTCAAGAATGAGATTGCCTCGCAAAAAAAACCTTAAATTCTCTGGCGCCCTTATTCTCCAGTATTTGCAAAAAGGTTTCATTGATTTTCCGCGCTTCTTGGTCAACTTCAAGAGTTGAGCCAGCATTATATGATGGTCTGTGTCTTTACCCACAGGGTTGTCCATTTTTAAATCTACTGGTACCTTATAAGTTCTGTGAAGGTTGCCTATGAATGCCAGTGTAAACAAAATGAACATTCTGACTGGCTTATCTTGATTATGACTTCATGGGTAAATAACTTGGATACCAACAATACATCCAATTATGCTTGGCTAAGATGTTGATGTCAATTGAAAGGTAAACAATTGGCAAATGACACTGTGAGAATCTTGTTCAAATTCAATAAGCTAATCTCATTGAAAATGATCAGGCAGATTAAACTCCAGGGTAATAAGGTAACTGGTTCGGAATTGCCCTCTCACGTTCACACCTTCAAAAATGAAGAGTTGCCCTCTCTCTTGGAATTTTCACAGGCTTTGATATGATTGGCCCATTACATCTTACTTTTTTCTTATTGGCCTGTTCAATAACTTCATACTGATTACAATATCTGTGTTGGGGAACACTGAGTTAGTTATCGATATTGCTAGTAGTCAACTTTCTGAACAGCAGTCAGACTCAGTGGCACCAATCAGTTACTTCACAGACACATAAGACCACGATGAAGAGATGATGAGCCAACTCAGCTTCACAAGAAGAAGAAGAATGAAAATAGAACAGCTGTGAATGGACTTGATTGAATCAATTTGTTGTAGCTCTCAGGTAAATAAATGTTATTTAGTATTTATTTGGTACACTACTATAACTATTCTACTACTCAGTTGTGAGTGAAAAATGAGTAGACAAACTAAGAAGTCTAGCTAGTAACTGTTAGTTACTATCACTACTAGTAGCTTTCTGTAGTTTGCCAATGGTACCAGTCCAATGTACAGTGCAGTGTAATATCAAGCAAGGAGAAGGACTCATAAGAGTTGTAAGAGGGGGGGGGGGGGAAGGCTCATACAAGTCCAAGGAGTTAACTCCTTACTCCTCGCTTTGTTGTTTGTTGGTGGTGGCATGTTTAGGTGGGCAACTCTCGTGCAACTAATTGTCTAGAACTGTTATTGCTAATCTACTATGGCTACATGTAGGCCTACATACTTTACATTGTAAGGAAATGCCCCCTCTCTTTACTACAACTACAGCCTATGTAGGCTGGGTCTTGTATTTGTATAAAGTGTGTGCATAGGCTTTGCCTCGGCGCAACTGACGGATCATTATTGCTTTATGTCAACCATTCCCAACTGTCTGAGACTGGTGGGGTCACCCTTAAATACAAACAGCAAAACTATATACATATTAGTATACACTTTATTTACTGATCAAGCATGCGCATATAAGACCAAGTGGTACATCATCATCTAGTTTAGTAGGCGAGACCTGCTTTTAGCTTCGTTCGAGAATTGGCCACTTATCAATTGAACTATGCTCACTCTTGTGTGAACTATTTGCGAACAAATTTATCTAAGGAGCGAGGATATTGAGCATTTAAGTTGTAATGATCTTTTGGTTTACAAAGCACAGCTCATGCTAATTGAAATATTCCCTGGTCTATAATGTAATAAAGAATATACCAACCCCGATCACCAGAGGAAGGAAACCAGTGCAGACCTTGCCTTTTGCCAATGGTATTGAATTCAAATGATTTGTTGGCTGTACAGAGTCTCAACTGCGTCACAGTGGTCATTCCATTAAAATAAGCAGTGATCGGGGAGGGGGGCGGATTGCATATAATATTACATGTGTGGGCTCTTTGAGTTGCAAGCATGTACTTCGCCTTAATTCAGGGTCAACCACTGACAACCATTGGTTATAGTGGTCTGTAGTTGGAGAGTAGAGAAATTGGTTACTGAGAGAAACTAGACCATTGCCAGCTTGCACACAATTGCAAAAGTTTCCCAAATGTAAATCTTCATCAATAGAATGGTGTATTCAAGTGTTGTAGAGGTACTAGCTCTCTAGAGTATAACGTTGGTTTCATTATTCGTCTTGTTAATTTGGGAAAAAAGTAGATAGGCCTAGATACAAGAAATGACTCCTTTTGATTGCAGATTTTTTTGTATTTTAGTCTACATTGTAAAGCAACACAGACCGCAGAATAGTACTGAGAACAGTACAATGAAGAAGAGAGTGTTTGGGTGGTTTATAGCAGATGTGATACAACTCGTAGTATCAATAGTCGTTCAGCTTACTCAATTCAAACAGGTAAGCAGGCCTCAGCAAGAATTTTTCATTGAAACCGGCCAGTTAGTGTAATTAGGAGTTCAGTGACTATCGGAGTTGTGCTCTTTTTTTCATGGAGGGAACAACTCATTCCATCTCGCAACATCAAGTCACCTCTTCCCTATATTCCACCCTCCTTGCCACAGCTCATTATCTTGAATGATCATTTTGGTTACAAATGTGCTGGCGTTATGTGCTGATCAAACCTGTAGATCGAGTGTTTCCATTCCAAGACACCAGATATAAAACTTCACAAACTTCTTCACCAACGGCTGGCAAATCTGTTTCCATCATAGGGATTGTAGATTTAACCAGGTCTTTAAGTGTTGTGTTATTTGTTATTTGGCAACATGCTAGAATCAGGCTCTCAATGCAGAGAAAATTGAAGGGTCCAGGGATGAACCTTGTAGCAGCAAAGCCTTGTTATAAGACTGCAAATAATTTGAATGCAAATAATGTACTTAGGACATTGGAATGTATTATATTCATACTTTATCACATCATCAACTAAATATTTGTTGCAGAGAATACAGGAGAAAGACTGATTCAGTATGGCATGATAATGGCAGAGTTACGCATCAGAACCTTTGGTGGTTTGAATTCTGTCCTGAGAAATCTTGATGTACCGAGTGAGTGTCTGAGTGTCAAATAGTTACATTATTATGATTCATGATGGGTCTTGATATACTCTTCGCTACCCTGACGCAGTGATCATTTGTATTTGATTGTCCAAATCAAGGATACCATCGGTAGCCTAATTGGTAACCATATCTCATAATCATTGAAAGACCCCCCTCCCTCCCTTCACCTGCTATCTACCTTATCAACCTAATTAGTGGTTAACTAATTAGATTGATAAGGTAGATTGCAGGTGAAGGAAGGGGGGGGGGGGGTGAATGAAATGATAATGAAATCTGTCTCTTAAAGGATTCGCTTCTGGTGTCACCAGTAAAATGGGAGGAACTTGAAATGTAGGCATTTATCACAGAACTTGTAATGGTTCTGGATCAAAGAAAGAAGAAATATGTCTTCATCCAACCAACTTAACATTATTGATGGCCAACCACCCAACCAACGCTGCTCCATATTGAAAAGTTTCCCCACTCCTGATTGCTAAAATGAATTATTCTGAGCCATGATTTTTGCGTCATATTGTGTACTCTGATCTAAACTTCAACAGTGCCTCTGTTAGAAGGGAATTAGGGGGGGGGGGGGGTTATTGTTCGAATATACCAAGTATATCAAATTGAGGATACTTTAGCCAGCGACACGTTGAAACCCTCCCCCTAATTTAGCCACAATCGCTCTGAAAGTATGACACGGTGATTGATATAAATTTTTCTTCTTTTCAGACTATAATTGAGACTCATGGTGGTATAGAGCGGGCACCAGTCATGACACATCAAATATGCACCATGAGCACCTCCTCCGATAGTGAACTGTCACAAAAGTCACAGTCTTATATCTGCGCAGCACTATGTTGTCACTGCACACTGTTGAATCGATAGATCACAAAGTAGTGCCACATAAACTTTCCCCATATGATAATTGAAAGGGATGGGCACATGCTCTCATTTTATCAAAGTTTCAAGCTGTTCAGTGTTCACATTTGTATTGATATATCAATTGACTTTAGGGCATTTCTTGCGCCTACTGGTATTTTATTATCCTGTTGACAATCGCAGGAGGCCTTCTAGGGTTGTTGATTGTGAATGCCAATGTTTTGTGGGTTAACATATGCAAGAATAACATCTAAACCTTTTAGTATTTTCTACTGATTCAATTTTTTTTTGGACAGTTTATTGTTCTCACCTCGTCGATTATTCATAATTTTTCATTCCAATGCTTTGCATCCTATTCAGGTATCAGTGAACTTAAGTTCAATGCAGGTATTCCTACTGTGGATTAACATGTATATCAGTTATATTTAAGAGTACAATGAGTACGACTTGTTTTTTAAAATAAACAGCTTTCAATTCATTTCCAAAACATGATCAAAAGGTTCATCACTCGACAAATAGGCTGAGCACTAGGTTCATGTTGATGCACTGATCTTACATCTTGTCATATATCATTAGATAATACATTTGGTTGTCGTTGTCACTGAACTGTGTGGGTGAGTCCGGTTGAGGTTGGTGAGAGGGTCGGCCTACCTCTGTATGTCCGAAACAAGAAGTGTCATTTGTATAGCGCACACATACATATTGAGGTTTGATCACAGCAATGAACTCCCTCTTCATTGATCACAGAATGGTTTCTCAGGCATTGTGTTTAGCAATGGCAGGCAAATTTACAAGTCGGTTTATCCCTGTGTTAAGCTTCTTATGGCTCATAGAGGGTTGCAGTTAGGTGGGAATCGGTGCTGCTAGTACACATTTTTTGGTTAGTGAGGTCCAAGACTACTATCCTGGTTAGTAGTTAGTACAAGGCAGTTTAATAATTTTTAGAAATTAGTACAAAGCAGCTTACCAATTGATAGAGGTTTATAGTACGATGGCACTGCTTGCATAAACTTTGCTAATATTGAACCCTCCTTGCCATAATCATCACCATGGTAGTATCATTGCTCGTAAAGAGTTAGTTATTTTTTTATTTCTCATCTAAACAAAATTCCCTGTCCAGTGGTACAAATTATGACTCTGTAAGACCGGTGTGAGAGTATTTGTGTTCAGATATATACAAAATAAGTCTAGTTGTACACTTTTTTGTGTGTTTCAATACCTCATCAATCATTTCTGTTATTGCTGGGTGGTTAAAAGTTATATAGATAGATCAGGAATCTTGTTTAGAAGAAGTTTATTTAAACTTTCCTTCTACACCCCCTAGATTTTAAGATATATCAATTTTTACAACCCCTTATCATTTTTAGGAATTTGAACAAGAATAGCTAACAAGAGGGATTATATAGATGACACACTAAGGGTTAATCTACGCTCCTTGGGATTTTTTAGCGTGGATGGCTTTCATTAGCTGTTTGTTGGCTGAAGATGTTCTGGGCATGGAGCGCAAGCTCTGAATTTTATGGAATGTGGGTAGAGAGAAGCAAGGGTAAATCAAACAGCTTCCCCTGTTACTTCTTGATCAAACAGACCTATAGTTCAATGACACAATAGAACTCGTTTGTACGGAATGTCTGATGGTCACTGTAAATTCTAAATATATCAATGCAGGCGATAATATTAAGCTGATAGCTTTGAAAGATTATCTGCTACAAGACTGTCCAGGCAATTATTTATCGCTCTAAATCTTAACTGATGTAATGGCCCTACAAGCCCCTAATCTGGCAACCCAGCCGCCTGTCTAAGCTACCGGTCTCATATATAACAGAATAAATATCAGTGTGGGTATTCCTTTGGCAGGAATTTGTTGAAATGATTGGAACAAGGAGTAAAAGTACTCCTTGATTGGAACTCCAGACTATAGCTGCATTGCGGAAATCCTGTCGTAATGGTCGAAACTTCTAGGAAATGTATTTGGTAGACCACATGGAACTGATGCATCGATGTTGTTTTGCCCGATACTAGCCACATCACTCAATTACATGCAATTGATTTGAAATGAAATGTTAAAAAAATTAAACCTTTTTAGTTGAAAATTGTATTAATCTGAAGTAGGTTGGTGAAATCAGTCTTGATATTCATTGATAAACCTTTAGGTTGAAAGAACTTTCAACACACCAATCTTTTCAATGCATGCATTCAATGGCTACAATGTACAGTTCAATCTGCCTGATCACTTTCAATGGGATTAGCTTATTGAATTGAACAAGATTCTCAGTGTCTATTTGCCAATTGTTTACCTTTTACTTGACATCAACATCTTAGCCAAGCAGCTGAGTTCAAGCATAATTGGATGTATTGCTGTTATCCAAGTTGATTACCCATGAAGCCATAATCAAGATAAGCCAGTCAGAATGTTAATTTTGTTGACATTGGCATTCATAGGCAACCTGTACAGAACTTAAAGGTACCAGTAGATTTAAAAATGGTTAACCCTTTGGGTAAACACACAGATTATCGTAATGAGCTAGCAGCAGTTTATCAAGAGTTGAGCCAGATACAACCACTGTATGTTTTGTCTGGCTCAGCTCTTGAAGTTGACCAAGTAGCAGAGGAAAATCAATGAAACATGGTTGCAAATACCGGATAATAAGGGCGCAAGAGATTTTTTTGCAAAGCAATCTCATTTTTGGCATAGTTACTCTGTACTATGATGAGCTTGGAAGCAGAGTTTGGTGAAATAATTTGATGAAAATATACAAATGGAATTTGGTCAACCATCTAGCATTTTTCATAAAAGGTTAAAACTTCCCGCCCCCTCACTCTTCTGTCAAAGAATGATCATGATTGTACTTTCACCAAAACAACCACCATTGTAAACATGTACATTCGCAAAATTAAAAACTCATCGCATTCATTATCAGCAGCAAAAGACAGGAAGTTAGGTCAGCTTACGATGACATCCTGTCTCTCTAATTCCACAAGTGTGTCATGATGACTTGTTACAAGTGCAATGGAATGTGTGTGTAGGATTAACTACCAGCGACAATTAATTCGATAATTAAAAATTTTGACAAGGAATATTGAGGTAATTAAGTCATTATGCCTGTTAAAGGCTAACCTCCCTGCTTGTGGCACACAAGCTGACAGCTTAAAATGTATTACTGTAAACGTTGTTGTCTTGTCACTAGCATTTAAATACTATCTGTACTAGTGCCAACACCTGCTAGGGAACTACCATCCAAGAGTGAGAGAGAAAAATGCCACAATTGCTTCCTGTACACCATATAACTGAGATGGCTGGGAATGATAAAGTTTAACATCAAGAGCTCCTTTGTAGACAGGTAATGACTGTATACCAGGTTTACAATAGATTTACCTTTGCCTCACTCTACCCACATACCATAGCATTCAGAGCTAAATCCTTGCTCAGAGCCATTCAATCTCAAAAATCCCAAGGAGCGTAGATTAAGACTATGCCAATAATCAGTATTAATACTGCATGCTTTGACACCAAGTATGTTTTCTAGCATCAGTCAGCATATTTTCGGTAGTTCTGTGGAGAATATGGCCTCATTCGCATATCACTTTTCTCCACTTAGGCATGTAGGGCGATTAATACAAAGTAGATCCTCGCTCAACTGGTGAGCGATGTTGTACTTTTTTATTAGTAGCAAAGTTTTGTGATAATTCTGCTAGCATAATTTAGCTGATGTATTCTATTTATGCAGTTGCTGCCTACATTCTCAGATTGCACAAGATATAGCTTAGGGTGGGCCTACAGTACAACACAGAAGATTTGAACATAGGTATTTTGTCGGCTCATCATACTCAATACTAAGAGTTTTCTGTGCTTACAAAAATTGTGAGGAGGACAATTCGAATGGAATGCTTTCATTGTAGCAGCTAACTTGCTTGGTCATCTAAATACAAACTCATTGAATACAATGTCAATCCAATTATATAATATTGACTAGAACTGGGCTAGAGCTGTAAAGGATTATACTATAACAATACAATAGCAATAATGAATGTAGTTTATTTGGCAGGCAGGGTTAATTATACGATAATGTTGCTGGTTGGGTAATGATATGTGGGGCATGAAACTCAGTGTATGTCCTGAAAATCTGAGGTCTGTAGCTCAATAATTGCTTATTATGCCAGCTACAAAAGAAGCTTTCTCTAAAGCATCACAAATCAGTAAAATAATGTGTAGGCACATTTTCTTTTTAGCAGCAGCATGGCTTCGAATGGTCTGACACCACAAAATTTTATATCATTGGATTGCTCATCTTCTGAGGAACACAGTGGTTACTTTCTTTAGTAAACAAGGAAAAGATCTATTAACATATCGAAAGCTTTATGGAAAACAGTTAAAAAATGATATAAATTGCTGCCCTGCTGCCGGCTTATGTATGCAATTATTCCACTTTCATGGGGGCAAAGAAATTCACAGTTTGTGAGTGTGTCCTGAAAATCTGAGGTCTGAAGCTCAATAATTGC
Source organism: Membranipora membranacea (assembly GCA_914767715.1). Lineage (NCBI taxonomy): Eukaryota > Metazoa > Bryozoa > Gymnolaemata > Cheilostomatida > Membraniporidae > Membranipora > Membranipora membranacea. The sequence continues at coordinate 20,230,431 of OU612066.1, forward strand.
TTATGCCAGCTACAAAAGAAGCTTTCTCTAAAGCATCACAAATCAGTAAAATAATGTGTAGGCACATTTTATTTTGAGCAGCAGCATGGCTTCGAATGGTCTGACACCACAAATTTTTATATCATTGGATTGCTCATCTTCTGAGGAACACAGTGGTTATTTTTTTTAGTAAACAAGGAAAATATCTACCAACATATCGAAAGCTTTATGGAAAATAGGTAAAAATTATATTAATTGCTGCCCTGCTGCCGGCTTATGTATGAAATTATTCCACTTTCATGGGGGGCAAAGAAATACACAGTTTGTGAGTGTGTCCTGAAAATCTGAGGTCTGTAGCTCGATATTTTCTTATGCCAGCTACAAAAGAAGCTTTTTCTAAAGCATCACAAATCAGTAAAACAATGTGTAGCCAAATTATCTTTTGAGCAGCAGCATAACTTCTAAAGGTCTGACAGCACAAATTTTTATACCATTGGATTCCTCATCTCCCGAGGAACATAGTGTTAATTTTTTTAGTAAAACAGGAAAACATCTTTTTCCAACATTTCAAGAGCTTTAGTGAAAACAGTTTGAAAATGATAAAATTGCTGCCCTGCTGCCGGCATATATATGCAACTACTCCATTTTCATGGCGGGCATTTTTTGAGTATGATCTGAAAATCTGAGGTCTGTAGCTCGACAACTTATTTTGTTTGCAACAAAAAAGGATTCCGCTTTACAATCATTATCATTTATAGCCATATTGAGAGTTTAAAAAATTTGGCACCAACTCGAACCCAGAGCTCTGCGTTGACGAAATAGAGAATTATCCACTGAGCTACACAGACATGTTGTATCAAAATAAGAGTGTCTGCCTTAAATTCAGTGGAGCATGAATTCTGTATTACAATAATTACATTACATTACTGATGATGAATACACACACAATCAGCATATTTGTGCACAGCTAAATCATCGCAAATCAATAAAATAATGTAGAAGCGCATTTTCTTTTGAGCAGCAGCATGGCTTCAAATGGTCTGACACCACAAATTTTTATATCATTGGATTGCTCATCTTCTGAGGAACATAGTGGTTATTTTCTTTAGTAAACAAGGAAAATATCTACCAACATATCGAAAGCTTTACGGAAAACGGTTAAAAAATGATATAAATTGCTGCCCTGCTGCCGGCTTATGTATGCAATTATTCCACTTTCATGGGGGGCAAAGAAATACACAGTTTGTGAGTGTGTCCTGAAAATTTGAGGTCTGCAGCTTGATAAGTTTTTATGCCAGCCACAAAAGAAGTTTTTCGCTTTATAATTTATATGACTTTTGGCCTTTTCGAGATGTGGAGATAACTCGGGTTCACAAAATTACCTTATATGCCCTGAGAACTGTACATTGTAGCCATTAATTGAACTTTATGGTATACGGGTAGAGAGAAGCATGAGTAAATCAAACAGGCCTATCATTCAATGACACAATAGAACTCGTTTGTACAGAATGTCTGGTGGTCACTGTAAATTCTAAATTTATCAATGCAGCCGATAATAATAATCTGAGAGCTTTGAAAGATTATCTTCCAAGAGGCTGTCCAGGCAATAATTTACCACTTTAAAATTTAACAGCTGTAATGGCCCTGCAAGCCCCTAATCTGAATTTGTTGAAATGATTGGAATTTCAGGTTGATAGAACCTTTAACATACCAAACTCTTTGATGCATGCAATTAATGGCTACAATGTACAGTTTAATCTGCCTGATTATTTTCAATGAAATTAGCTTATTATTGAATGCGAACAAGATTCTCACAGTGTCTATTTGCCAATTGTTTACCTTTCACTTGACATCAACATCTTAAGCTGTAGCTCCACGTAACGATGTAATCACAGGCCGATGGCATGTCTAGACATGCTCGGCCGGTCTCACACTGCTACACATGCCTATGAGTTAGTACTCGATGGTCTAGTGAGTCATAGTGGGGTAATAAATCAGGTGCCTAGATTGACCAATGAACTCCCTCAGTTCAATCGATTGACCAATGATATTTAATGGGCGTGTTAACAAATGACCGGATATAGATGTCATATTAAATCCGGGTCTTTGTCACTTTGAATCTTCACCAAATAAAATTTCAGTCTTCTGTAAAATTGATTTTCCTATGCTATACCATGGATGTCATGTCAGGACAGCTTCCATTTCCAAGTGATACAGCTATTACCTTCCATATTTTCACTACAGCACCACTCCTATCTTTGTAGTTATGGTCTATTTTATCGTAAATAGGAGGATGTGATTTAACTACAGATATTATCAACTCCTCCATTTTTGATAGCCTGTCACGATTTGATAGATGACGTGTTTAACCGCGTAATTATTGAAGCAAGCAATCAACAACCAATCAGCATAGAGGATCGTCTAGATCGCTCGGGCAAAAGACCAACAAGTTCGATGTCCACTTAACACGAGTAATCACTCGTGCAGATCCACCGATTAACCACTCGTGACCCCAAATCGATGTAAAAATCGTGTCATGTAGCCATAGCTTTAGCCAAGCATAATTGGATGTATTGTTGGTATCCAAGTTATTTACCCATGAAGTCATAATCAAGATAAGCCAGTAAGAATGTTAATTTTGTTTACACTGGCATTCATAGGTGACCTTCAGAGAACTTATAAGGTACCAGTAGATTTAAAAATTGACAACCCTGTGGATAAACACTCAGATTATCATATAATGCTGGCTCAACTCTTGAAGTTGACCAAGAAGCGCGGAAAATCAATGAAACTTTTTTGTAAATACTGGAGAATAAGGGCGCCAGAGAATTTAAGGTTTTTTTGCGAGGCAATCTCATTTTTGGCATAATAACTCTGTACAATGACGATCTTTGAAGCAGAGTTTGGTGAAATAATTTGATAAAAATATACAAATGGAATTTGGACAATTATCTAGTATTTTGCATAAAATGTTACTACTTCCCGCCCCCTCACTCTTCCGTCAAAGAATGATCATGATTGCACTTACACCCAAACAACCATCATTATAATAATGAATATTCGCAAAATTAAAAACTCACCGCATTCATTATCAGCAGCAAAAGACATGAAGTTAGGTCAGCTTACAATGACTCCTGTCTCTCTGATTCCACAAGTGTCATGATGACTTTCTACAATTGCAATGGAATGTGTATGAAGGATTAACAAACAGTGTTAATTATACTTAATTGGACAATTAAAAATTTTGACAACAAGGATATCAAGGTAGTTATGTAACTATGCCTGTTATTGGCCAACCTCCCTGCTTGTGGCACTCAAGCTGACAGATTAAAATTTATTACATTAAACGGTGTTGCCACTAATCTATCATTTTAATACTATCTGTACTAGTGCCGACACCTACTAGGGGACTACCATCCAAGAGTGGGAGAGAACTATGCCAAAATTGTTTCCTGTACACCATATAACTGAGATGGCTGAGAATGATATAGTATAACATCAAGAGCTCCTTTGTAGACAGGTAATGAATATATACCATGCTTACGATAGTTGATTTACCTTTGCCTCCCTCAGCCCACATACCATAACATTCAGAGCTATCTCCATGCTCAGAGCATATTTTGCTAACAAATAGAAATAGCTGAAAGTCATTCACCCTCGATAATCACAATGAGCGTAGTTTAGACTATGCCAATACTTGCCGTGACACCAAGTTTGAGTTTTTTTTAGCATCAGTCAGCATATTTTCAGTGGTCAGTGGTTCTGCGGAAAATATGGCCTCCTTCACATATCACTTCTCTCCACTTAGGCATGTAGGACAGTTGATACAAAGTAATTCCTTGCTCATCTGGTGAGCAATTTTGTACATTTTTATTAGTAGCAAAGTTTTCTGAAAATTCTGCTAGCATAGTTTAGCTGATGTTTTTTATTTATGCAGTTGCTGCCAATATTCACAGATTGCACAAAATATAATGTAGGGTATGGTACAACACAGAAGAGTTGAACATAAGTATTTTGTCGGGTCATCATACTCATTACTAAGAGTTTTCTGTGCTTAAAAATATTGTGAGCCAGCATTTCGAATGGAATGCTTTCAATTTTTATCATAATGAAATGAAAAGAAAAGATTTGCCCCGGCAGGGATTTCAACCTGGGCCTCCCGCAATATAGATTTTGATGCTACCTTGCACAGCAATATCTATTCATTACAGCATATCTTGGTCCTGGTCATCTAAATACAAACTCATTGAATACAATGTCAATCCAATTGTATGATATTTACTAGAACTGTAAAGGCTTAAACTATGACTATACAATAGCAATAATGAAAGTAATTTATTTAGCAGGCAGGGTTAATTACACAATAATGGTTGCTGGTTGGGTAATGATATATAGGTCAGTTTCTGACAATTCTAGAATTGTACAGAATTGTCAGACAATTCTTGGGTATGAACATAGACCTACTAATAATAAACCTGGACAGGTGACAGATATAGAGCTTATACAGTGAGCAGTGAGGCCTATAATAACTGGAATTCCCCAATGACACAACGTTACTGTGCTGTGCACAGTGCATGCTGCAATGAATGGTTTTACTATATGAGCGTGACTGATTATTAGCTTTAATGGCATTTTTTCTCATAGAGATAACGTAGACCGATGCCTACAAGTTAATTTTATCTGAACGGTGATGTACCAAGCGACGCCATAGTCTCTGAATATTTTCTCTAGCTTAAATATTGAATGAGATACAACCATTAGAAGTCCGCAATATCTGTAAACGTTGATACATTATAGCAAGGAGCAACAGTGAAGATAAATAATGTGTCTTGTATTGGTTGTAAAAATAAATGAGAAGTCTTATTCTTCTCAGTTCATTAAAAGTATTGGCTGAATTTAGTGATTATCTCCTCCTGACCGAACTTTGAACTTCACTCTAGGGAAGTGTATTTATCATAGGTGAATTAGACCCACATGTAATTATGCATTATACCAATATAAACCCAATGAGCAACAATAATATTCAAAAAAATATTATTTCTCAAAGAAATCTACAAAAAACAGCCTTTACTAACAAGGTAATGTATCGCAAACCTACTTCCAATAGTCTGATTTCTTCCAAAATTTTTTTGGTCGTTGAGAATAGGGCTGTCCAAAAATGCCGATTTTTGCATCATTGTAAATTGCATACAAGCAAAATGTAACATGTATATCTATTTTTTAAAAGTATGCCTGATGTATGCTAACGATTGCGCAACACGCCAGAGACCTTAGCCTTTGATATACTCTCTTTGTCTAAACAAAGCCCCATCTATAACAAGCGTTCAATTCAATCAATGTATGAGGTACAATAGTCATTTTTCCCAAATGCCACAAGTACAATTATAATCCACTACAGTTTGCCTAATACTGTTAATACCAAAGACTATGAATTTTTAATACTACATTTTACAAAATATTCTGATTATAAAATAAATTATTGATGGTGCTGATTCGATTCGAGTAATTTAGCAGAAAATCTCATCATTCAACATCAAATGTGGAAATGAGTCTTGGGCACAATTGGTCTTGTTTGGTTTCCCATCTTATTTCAGTGTTTAATATCTCAACAAGATTTTTTATTCATGTGTAGTTAAGTTGTAATTTCCATGTATACTGGTATATAGGTTAGCTCACCTTTGTCAAACAACAGATTGTCGGGGAAAGTGCGTGAGTTTTATACTATTAAATTGACTTGCTCCACGACCAGTAGAGCCTCCCTGAGTCAAGCACAGCAAGCCAGTGATACCATGACGTGAATGGTTATTAATATTATTATAATCTCATATGACATATGCCTCCACAATATATTGACTCTGTCGGTCCGAAAAGATCTTCCTTGTACTTTTGTGATGGCTTATTTAGTCAAACGGCAATGCATCTTTAAATTTAGAAATTGTGGCTAAATAGATTATATTTTAGTTGCTTCGATTATTTATTAATGCAGAAAGCATGCTAAGAAGAATGAAATTGATTTAAGAGTTGGTTCTCACTGAACAGGGCCTCTCATCTGCACTAACTACCTCTGTCGGAACTCCACAAGGTTGTGTTATCAGTCCCCTTCTTTTTTCAATATATGACAGCATATGCCTAAGCCTAGCTCTGGTAACTTTGATCTGATTAAATATGCTGACGACACAGTATTGATTGAGCTTTTGTCGAGAAGTGATGTTTCATGTATGGGTAATGCTGCCCAAGATTTGGCTGGTTGGTGACATGATAATGATCTATTTTTGAATGTGTCAAAGACAAAGGAGCTTGTATTGTGCAATCTTAGAGACAATCCTGTACATGATAGCTTAGTTATCAATGGTAATAATGTAGAGCAGGTTGACAGTTTTAAATACTTAGGCACTATTATTGACAAAAAGCTTAAGAAGCTCCCAAGAACATTCCATCGAAGTCATCAAGAAAGCCCGCAAGAGACTTTACATCATGAAGAAGCTGTATTCAATGTATATAGCTGTGCCTCTTAGAATGCAATGCTATACTACTTTTATTGAATGTATATTTTTGTACCACCTTAGCACTCTATACGGCCACTTATCCTCGTCATCTAGGAAATCGCTCAATAGAGTTATAAGCCTCGCAGGCTATCTAGGTAGCTGCAAGTTTGACACCATCGAGGCAATATACGAAAGAGTGATGAGAACAAGATGCCTCAGACTCGTAGCTACTGACCACGCTGACCCAGTATTTATATTCGATAAACTTCCGTCTGGTCGATACAGAGCAATCAAAGCGAGGGTAAACATACCAACTGACTGTTTCCGATCCCTCTGTGTGCGGAAGTTAAATAGTATACCTTTTTAGCCAACTTGTGATAATTCTTACAGTTTTTTTTTTTTTCAATTTTTAAAATCCAACCAGACCAAAACTTTTTAATGTTTACACCATAACTTTCACTGCTCAGCGAAAACAAAATCTTTCTCATATATGAGACTGTAATAAACGATGAATGAATGAATGAATGGTGGCATACGCTAAGAGTGTAAGTCGCTCAGCACGCATGTATTGGAGGTCATGGGTTTGGTTAGTCCCCAGGGCTTGACAATAGGCAGGCATGGGTAACTCTTTGATTACAGATTTTTGCAAGAAATTGATCTATGAATACTGAATTGCAATCTATATATTATGATAAAGGGAAGGTTACCAAAATATGTGCATGTCTTGGTACTGAGCATAGGGATTTATAAGTTAAAATTGAGATAGGAGCTGGACAATGTTTAACACAGCACAATTTATTATTCTAGCAATTTCAATTGTAAGCAGAGGCTGTACACACAGCATTCTTCTCATATAGGGTTATCATGTGCTGCTTTTCATAATGATGTGTAATTGTGTGGCTAATTAAAATTTCTTTTAAAAACAGGCGTTGAGCTATTGTTTGGTGACAAGATTAAGTGAACATAATCTCATAATTGTGTTGGTTTGTGTTGTCACAATGTCTCTCTGTTTACTCATACAATCAAATGATATACTATGGTAGTGCTCTCATATTTACAGGTAGGCATCTAGTAGTGATTGCCTGGCATTAGGCTTACAAAACAATGGCTAAAATTTTAGGCTAGCGCAATATAATTTTGAATATAATCATGGGCTAAGACCCCTGTAACTAATGCTGTCACGATACGATTCATCTCCGGAATACCTTGATCACACACCTCATTATCGGGATTCAATAAGGTGACAGCTGAAGTCGATTGCACAGCGGTAAATTCACTGTCACAGTTACTATGGTCGATATATTGTTATTACGATTCCTCTTTTCATTCACACAATAATTTATCACACTTCAATTCACTCGCTAACTAATCTCAAAGATTATAACCATATATCAATACCTAAAATCGAAAATAATGATAAGGAGAAATGGAAAATCGAAATTGGGACAAGGGTTCGATTCGAAGCGAAGGTGTAAAATCGAAATCGGGAAAATCGATGCCACAATCAGAATCGAGGCAGTCCTAGCCAAACACAAAATTGTGTCAGCGCTACCTGAAACTCCTTGCTCTCTGTATGGCATCACAGCCCTCAATACAGTGAACAATAATATCCTCGTGACAGGTAGATACCATAGTAAATACCTTTCATACTGTGATTTATCTGGATACCCAACTAACCATAATGACTTCAAGCTGTTGATGGCATATGGCCAAGGAGCTAATGGTGACTGCATTTGGGAATATTCTAGCTCAAATTAAGCTGCAAAATGAAATCCCTCTCATGCCTTCTCTGTGTTTCGGTGTTTACCTGATCATAATCGGATAGTAACTAGAAAGTATTTTATATCGGATATAATATGCCTCTATAATATCAATACTACTACTATTAGGGCTTCTTTGAGGGAAGGATTTGGGATTTGAAACGTGACACTTATTTTTGTCCAAATCAGAAGCACTGCCCAATCTACTCTTAAACATTTTTCTTGAAAGACAGTAATTTATTTTTGAAACAACCCTGATAAACTTCACTAATTTTTAATTGACATTGTTTCCTCGATTAATCCTTGTTTGAAATGTGATAGTGTCAGGCCTTCTTGTGTATTTCGTAGGATTAAAATATTTTATAATTGTTTGATGGGTATCCCTGGCTCAAACTTTGTTCATCTCACTGGTTAAGGTGGGTTGATTCAAGTACCAGTAGCTGAATTGATGAATTATGCGACCTCATTTAATCCAACCGCTCAAAAACTATTACCCAGTCCAGCAAAATTAAAAGCAGTAGTATTGAATTTGGATTGGAAATTGTAAATCAAATATCTATCGCTATCTATTCTATTATTATCTTGCAAGTATAAGGGTTTATGGAGAGTTTTTTAACGACATTAATACAATTGGTTGTTCTGCTTGGTGCTTGGAGTTTGAAATAATACCTCTATACAGGAAAAACTTGTATGCTGATAAAATTTCTAATGTTTGGAGACATTCAATTTTTGATCCTAGACTCTTCTTCTGTAAAGAATTCTCTATGTTTAGCGTGACACAAGGACGGGTTATGAAAAATTGGGCAAAGTGGGATAACTTCTAGTTCATAATAAGAACAAAATTGTATGAAAATGAGAAGATAACTCTACAGCAACTTGAAGCCAAAATACTTTTAATGAACTGAGTTATTATGCAACTGAACATCCAGATGTACCACTAGAAGTATGAGTTGCGTACTTTATATCATGATATGCATAGATAGACCAGTTACTGATGCTGAAATATTACCAATCTATTGATTTTAGATCGGATATTTTCATTTTTCTCTGATGTTATCTTCTGGGTTTCGTAATGAACTCGTATCACTATGTATTGGTGGATAAGGGATCTGATTGTTGGAATGAAGTGGAATGCACAGCACATTTCATAAACCCATGCAAATTTCTTAAAAGAATATGGTTGAGGACTCTGTTTCGGGTTTAGATAAGTATGTTTGTGTCAACACCATTGCATGTTATATGATTGCGGAGCAGTTGCTCGCTCATTACGAAGAGCTTCTTTGTGTTGGGAGAAAGTACAACATAAAATTTTTTAGCAACACTATCTTGCTTTTATTAGTTTTTTCAATATATAGCTTGTTGTGTGATGTGAAAATTTAAAAGGGGATTATATTTCAAATGAAAGTTTGCTGTTATAAAACTAAGCAACTGAAATGCTACTTATGGGAACGTGTTACAAACCCCTTGAGCTACAATACAGATGGACACAGGATGTGCAAGGTTGACCAAGGTTATAGCTATTTTTAGCTAGCCATGCTTCGAGTCATCAACTGATCGCAGCACACCCACATGGTAAGGCCTGTGTCTTTCAGAACGCATAAACAAATATTTTCATCCAACAGTCAGTCATTGAGTCATGATATTTCCGACTTCTAACGGTCCTAACTCACTCAATATTTGAGTCAGATACAAAATTCAAAGACTTACAGCTGGCTTGGTCCATCACATTTCACATAAAATTAACTTGCTTGGATAATTTGTCGATGAATCTGTGAGAAAAATGCTATTTTCTTGCTGCAATGCTTAAATAATGTATCATCGTTTACAGATATTGCTGGCTTCTAATGGTCGTATCTCATTCAATATTTTGGCTAGAGAAAAAATTCAGAGACTATGACGTTGCTTGTTACATCACCCTCCAGATAAAATTAACTTGTAGGCATCAGTCTTCGATATCTCTATGAGAAAAATGACATTATAGTTAATAATCGGTCCTGCTCATATAGTAAAACCATTCTTTGAAGCGCTCACTGTGCACAACACAGTAACGTTATGTCATTGGGGAATTCCGGTTATTATAGGCCTCACTTCAGCTGTGCAGGTCACCTGTCTAGGTTTATTATTAGTAGGTCTATGGGTATGAAACGCAGTGTCACTGCGTTTCATGCCCCTGAATTGTTGGACAGTTCTGTACAATTCTAGAATTGTCGAGATTTGACCCATTTACAATGAACCAACCAGCTTTCCATTATCATTTAATTAAACCTGCCTGCTAAATAAATTACATTCACTATTGTGTTGTTATAGAATGAGCCTTCACAGTGTAAGACAATATAATATGATAGGCTTGATTTTACATGTAACGTGTTTCTATGTAATGACAAGACCACCTATACTACGTTCTAATAAAGATAACTCATATGTTTAACAGGGTTTTAAGCAAAGGGCAGTTCCCTTCAACATGGAAACTAGCTCGAGTTTCACCAATACATAAATCTGGGGATATAAATAACCCATCAAATTATAGGCCAATTTCAGTCTTGCCTGTTCTTTCAAAAATATTTGAGAAACACATAAATCACCATCTGCAAGAATATCTCACTAAGAACAAAATCATCCATGAGCTTCAATGTGGATTTAGAAAAGGCCATTCTTGTTCAGACAGTTTATTTAAAATTATTTCAGACTCTTTGGTGGAGAAAATTAATGGAAATGTTATGACATTACTTTTTCTGGATTTTAAAAAGGTATTTGACTGTGTATCCCATGTTTTACTACACAATAAGTTGAAGGCTTGCGGCATCGTAGGAAATATGTTAAAACTTCTTGACACCTTTCTGACAGACAGAAGGCAGTTTGTTAAACTCAATAATATTAAATCTTGTAGATTGCCTATCACAATAGGGGTCCCTCAAGGTTCAATCCTAGCACCAACTTTGTTTCTCATCTTCATAAATGATTTGTTAACTTCATCAAAATCAGACTCATCATCATATGCATATGCTGATGATACAGTGTTCCTGTCATCTAATAAAAACCTTCAGCAACTAAAGGCAAAGGCATCTGAAGATTTAAGTGGCATTTTGGATTGGTGCAATCGTAACCGGATGGTTATAAATGTTCAGAAATCTCATTACATGCTACTTAATATCTCAGATCCGCTTTATGACCTGGAACTGTACATAGGGCATGAAAAACTAAACAGACAGAGAACTACAAGGCTTCTGGGTTTTGTGTTGAATGACTCGCTTTCATGGCAGGATCATCTAGAGTATGTATATAAAAAGGTACAACGGAATGTTTACCTACTTCAAAATTTGAGATACTTCTTGGATATAGCAAGTGCCCGCACATGTTACTTCCAGTTTATCTATTGTCACCTTATATATGGTATCCATATCATTGGCAACTTGTCCTGCAATAATGCCCTCAATAGATTATTTTTGTTGCAAAAACGGGCTTTACGCATTATCGCCAATGTGCATTACATCCCTTATTATCTCATTTCAACCGAATCCATTACACAATCATTACAACTCCTACCTCTTCCTAAGCTTGTTTGTTATTTCACTTCACTTTTTGTGCATAAGATTAACAATTTTTCAACACCTCCATTTATATATAGAGGATTTAAAAACACTACCAAGTTCAATTTTCGTGATAAACATTTACTTTTATATCATACAGACAATCTAAGATACAAAGTTTCTGCTACATACAATTCTGTACCGTTACATTTGAGATCTAAAGAGAAGTTCAGTTCATTCAAAACTTTACTTTTCAACCATATATTATCGACTTGACCAACATCATTGATGATATTATTTCCCTTCTGTTTCTCTTTTTTTGTTTTCAAAAAAATTGTTTTCTGGCACTGAGTGCAAAACATTTCGAATGAGATGACTTTGGATGCCAATAAAAAGTATATATAAAACTTCACCCTCACAAACAAAACACTTACCACTCAGCGAGATCCTAAAATAATTTAGATAGAAACATTGAACTGGCCTGTGTCAGGGTTGCCAACTGCAACCATAGCAAAACTGACAAATTTGCTTTAAAATGGGCTATGCACTAGGGCTGCAGTATTCTCTTTTCTGACTGGTATTCCCAATACAAGTTAGAGACAGTAAGCTCAACTTGATGTAAATAAGTCATTAAAAGTCTTCCAGGATCAGGGTACAGTTAAATTTTCAAGTTACTTGTCATGTACTGAGGTTAATTAATGAAAGGTCTCTTAGAATGAATACCGACGTTATACAGAGTGACAGTGTATTAGATACCAGACATAGTCAGAATTCATACTGCAAGACTGTTCATTTTTGTTATTGTAACGATCAATTGCTGCATTTTATTCCACCGAGCTGCTTCCTTCAAATATTGAACAATAACTCACCGCTGACCATATATGTCCTAGAAACAGAACATCCATTTTATTGCGCTCCAATGATAGATTCAGCTCCTTGCTGGCACACACAGACAGGTCTTCCTTATTCATAATACGAGTTTGGTCAGCCAAAAATAATACTCCCGTACTGTAATAAAACCGTAATCCATATTCATCATAGGTGCGTTTCTAAACTGCTACACCGCTGACTGTCTATCATAACATGTACCGGTAGCATCATTGCCTGAAAATGAGACAAAATACATGTCCTTAATAAATAGCTGTCTGTTTGGAGAAATCAAATCAATAGAACATAACCTGATGTGATGTTACCCACCAAGTTGACATATCTGCATAAATATTAAAAATCAGTTTGCTGTTAAAATGATTCAACTTACCCTTTGGAATGCCTGAACGGAAAGTCAACAATGCCAAATGAGGGAAACTAGAATTCACTTTCAGCTGGCAGAATAGTCATGTGACTATATTTTGCCTTCCTCAGTCATATCTGCTCTGATCATTTGAAGATAGATCGTACCATCAGGAATTGAACGAGTGCTTGCGTTCAAGGGAACGCTTTCACCCAAGTACTCACTTGCACATGCTAATTGTCAATTGAATGAGTGATTTTCCAGGTATTTTTAACAAAACCTAATAGTAAGACAATGAACGCCTATTTACTATTGAGAACAAAATTCTATAGGCACATGTTTCGGTTGTGAATGCCCAGCAACATCATTTTGCTTTTGACTATCAACAGTTTTAAATAACAAATCACCAATAAGCTCAAAGAATTGTCTTCTGTTTTTGAAGGAGGGGGCAACTATTGTGCTATCATGATCTAAGCGGGGAGTTCGCGACAAAATTACTGGTCTAAGTCAGCATTCTCAGGCATCAAATTGAAGATATTTATTGTAGAATAGATGATACCTGCACAAAGCTCTTTGATGATACATAGTCAGACTAAGCTAAATAAAAAATTAACAGCGACATAAACAAAACATTAAATATCAGGCTTCACAACACAGTTGTTGGTCCAGATCTTAAGAGAAGGTACTCTTTTTGATAGTCTCTCTTGCTTGAGGCACATCACACCTCGTCTTCTGTCGAGCTGAAAGAGAACGAACCGATATGAATAATAGGTACATGTTCAAGAGTGAGAGGTGGCTCAGTTGGTTAGAGCGCCTTTCCTTCAGCATGCAGGTTCAAATCCCAACGCAGTCCATCGACTACAAGTTTCGGGCGTTCATCATGGTTTACATTCTCCACCCTCTGGGTATGAACATTCACACTGTTATATGAGTTGAACTCATATCCAACAACACTATGACTGCCGAAAATCTTAAAGGGTAGGGGTAGCTCTTATTAGAAAAATGATCGAATTTGTTGTCTACATATATATCAGTTAGTAGAGAGTATACCCTGAATATTGTGAAACTAAGCAGCAGAAATGTCAACCATTTACCTCTTTGATGTGTCTTGCTGCATTATCTGATATAAATGTTAGCCTGACCACTTCTGCTTCATCCTCAGAGCTCATAAGCTCATACGCTAACGGAAAAAGTTTACCCTCTTCTGGCAGTTGTGCCCTTTTTCGACCTTCAAGCTTCTATAAAGTAGCATTTATAATTTGTTGCTGAAATCTTGTTTTGGAGTCAAATGCATTAGGTATATGTATCATTTTCTTGGGAATACCTGGAGGTATTGTTATCAATTTATTGAATAGAAATGCCCAATTCATCCCTGTATACAAACGTTGCCAACCAACCCATATATTCCTTTATTTTTAAGTGCTGCAAAACAAACAAGAAACCCAATGGGTCAGCAGCAATGCTTCTAGTGTACACTGATGTTTTGTAAATCTTCCAGCCTCAATGATACAATGATAATATATCAAATTTGGGAAACCCCTTGTCTTACCAGATGTTTCTTTTTATTAATTCTCTCCCTCGATATCTCTCTTTCCGACTTGACCCTACAGCTCTGTTGGATCCTTCTGTAGGACATCTTCGAGATGGTCAAGCTGTCAGCTTTCGAGTAGCCTCTTGCCGTCATGGCATCAGTGAAGAGTAGGGCTACTCTGGTATTATTCTCTGACAGGAAGCTGGAAAGAGAGGCTCTCAATAATCAATCAGAACCAAAGAACCACAAAATAAGTTGAGTATTTATGTAGAACAAAGGTAACTTACTCAAGACAGAATAAAATATCTTTGCTTATGAGCATGGTAAGGAGTTAATTTATCTTTCTCACTTGACCGCACCAGCTTATTTCAATTCAAAGAATTAAATCATTCAATTATTGACAACATTCCGGATAAACATTGCCCTTATCGCGCTTAGAAAATAAAACGGACAGGCCACTTTCGATTTCTACTGCCATAGAAAAGCTCATTCATATCTGGTTTGTTCTATTTGTTCTATTCGTTCTAATTGTGGTGCAATATGAAATCCCCTGGAATCCCGTATTTATGGCTGGTTATGTTAGCAATGATATCATCATGATTAGATACAATGTTGTCGGGATGGGTGCAGATCATGAGCGATTTCGCTTCTCACAGTCAGGCACATGGAACAGGATTTGTGGCACCCACTCAAGCTATGGCATTAAATGTTATCACTTTATCACTCAACTTCTAGTGGCAACAGATTCATGTTTTTTAGCATGTCCTCAAAGAAGATCGACTGTATCAAGAAGGTCGAACACAAAACAGAGCTTGAATATCTGCATTGATAAAGCTTAATACAACCTGTGCGAGAAAAAACAATATGAAACTTATTTGCCCAAAAGTATACAGGTCTACAACAGAGTAAAAAGTATCTGTGCAATTTTGCTCATAACCACAATTGATGATTATTACACAAATTCCCTTCTGTGACATCCTGGTACTAAAAAAGCTGTGTACAGACATAATAAAACACTGTCTGCCAACACTTAACTGAAAGAGCTGTTGATGCCAGATTATGAAGCAGAAGATGTCTTATTTTTCTTTGCTGCATGCTAGTATACATTAGCAGCATAAATGCAACTCCCCTTCCAAGAGAGGTATACACCTGCAGGTACTGGGGGCTGGAACAATCAACATTGAAGCACCCCCAGTGGGACTTGAACCAACAACTCCTGCACCACCAATCGCCTGGCGGTGAATAGCACGCTAACCAATTGCGCCATCCCACCATCTGCTGCAGACTTTGACATCACATGGAGGTCGGCACGTAGTGCGTGATAGCTGTTTATGGCAAAATTCAATTGAGTTTTGAGGTCTCATGACATCTAACTACAAGTATCAAAGCATTCTGATTTGTTTTGTTTTACAAAGACTTTGATCGTCAGTGGTGGTTCATAATGACAGAAGATCAGGCATTCAAAAACATGATCATCCTTTAGAATACAACATGCTAGGTCTTAAAATTTGAAGTAAATATGGTAGACTGTGATTATAAGTTGAATCCCTGTACTTGGGTGTAGTGCCATCAGGTTCTGGTAATTGGAGCTGAAGAAAGAATTTTTCAATCAATTATCATGATTCTTCCCTTAATTAACAAAATTAATTGATTGCATTCTTGCACCGACTGATAAGAATACAACGACAAGGGACATTCAGTGCACAAGTGCTCTAATATTTGTGCATTCAGATCAATAGAAATACTGATCAATAAACAAATTGAGACCAGACCAAAAGGTGCTTTCATGACAATACCATATTATGACCGGCATCGGTTCTTTTTCTATACCCGACCAATCAAAACCAGCACATACCCTACCTAACCAATTTATTGGTTCTGATTGGTCCGGGAGGTAGCAGGACAACAATGTGATTGGCTGTCTCACTTCATAGAAGCTTCATCATGGTTACCCGTTGATGTCTTTCTATTTGGTACTTAATCCCAGGGAGAAACAGTCTGGCAAAAACGATTACTGGAATGAATTGTCACATGGCAGTAAAGACATTCCATTCGTTCTTCCCTTTTCCTTAGCAACTACATTGACAAGCAGATCCAAAGAGCATAGCATTAAAATCTGTTTACGCTGTTATCTCAAAGAGTCAACACTTTGTAACTTTTCTCTCTTGTTATATACAATATATATTTCACTGTGTACTATGAGTTTAAACAACATATGAAGGGCTGTTTGCCAATCTTCTATTTATTATAACAAAGTAATTCAGTCCGAAGTATCATAGCTTTGGACTTTGTTGACTATGACTATTCAGTATTTTTGGGTTTATCTTTATGCGCATCTTAATAAGAAATACAAATTTATCTATAGACCACCAGCACAAGATCTATGTCAATGTATGAAGGTCAGTCACTCCATGTGATAATTGCCAAACATAACTATACAATAATAACATATTTTGTTTTGGTTTTTCACAACTGTTGATTATCAACAACCATAGGGATTTGAATTAACACTGTTTAGTTTAGTCTATCAATACTGGCACAGTCGATTAGGTAACCTACATTCTGATGATAGGAAAACTTTTGCAGCAGCAAAACAAATCAACTTCAATTCCTGTACTTGAGCGTAAAGCCATCAGATTCAGATGATTGGAGCCAAAGAAAGAATTTATTAATTAACAATCATGACTCTTACCTTAATTAACAAAATAAATTGATGCATTCTTGCACCCTCTGATATGAATACACCAATGAGAATACACAGACATTGTTTGGTTACATAGGCTAATAACATTTATGTCTATGCTGGCTGTGTTTGAAGAAGAATTGAAAGCTCTGGGTGAATCAGTGAACCCAGATTCATCTTTATTGGCAGCTCAAACAAGATAAGAATATCCAAATATTACCACAAATAATGATTCATAGTCAAATTCATCTATCCCGCGCCAAATGTTATGGTGAACAACAAAATAAGATCATTCACAGATTTTTATCTAGGAGCTATCATCATGTCCCTCAGCCAACTGCGACGGCTATGACTTTGTGATCATCAGTGCTTTATGATGGAAGGCCAGAATTAGATTGTTATGTCACACAATATGCACAAGCTGACCTTGTATCAGTCAATGTGAGCCCACAAAGTAGATTTAAGAGTTAGATTAAGCATTGGTGAGAGTGAGCTTCTTTATTATTAGTTGAGACTTTGTCTTAATTTTCTCCTGTTTTTGGTCTGATGACTCAACAGAAAATTCCATTTTATTTCCTTAAATATAATCTCAAACAATAAACTCATGGATCAAATGTTTGGAACATTAAAATTGTTAGATCCGTGAGCTGGTACAATTAGGATTTGGGTCTAACAGGGTTGCAGTCAAAGAATAAGGGTTATGTATACAATGAGCAATGAGGATCTAGTTGCATTTGTAAGAACCAACCCTGTATCGGTGGAGTGATATTATGAGTGTACAGTATACAAATTAAGTAAATTGGTTATGAAGACATCTATACCTTAACATGCCACAATTCTCAGTGCAAGAATTTAATCATTGGTTTTTCACCGCAAGAGGAGTGATAACCATTAATATGATAACGGCTTAGGAATGTCTTGTTTTATCTGATGGCTTTGCTGATAACTACAGACAGCTTTACAGGCGTCCTCAATGAAGGTTGACTGTGATCGAGAGGCTTGAACTAAATAAGCATAATAAAGCTGAATACCAAAAGTGTAGATGTGCACAAAACCTAATGGCTCTACCATTAGGTATTAGACGCAGTTCAATTTTGCTCATTACCACAAATGATAATTGAAAAATTCCTCCTGCAACAAATCAGTGGTATTATTACATGGCTGTACTGTTACACACTTTTATTTAGAGTCATTACAACTATAGTGCACATTTGTTAGAAAAAGAACGAGATGGCTTTGAACCCAATCACTAAAAAACCATTACAATCTATGCTTAGCCCCATTATAACTTATATGGCACATACGGCAGGGTCTTAAAACCAGAAAGAGTCAGATTATATCAAAATGTATCCTGCAAAAGGAACCACTACATGGCAGACAGGCTCATACATTTTTGCTATTATATGGAAGAAATGATTGGCGTACACATTGATATCACGCATCCAGATTCTGGTCTCTCTGCATATCTGCAGAGAAGATCTATTGTATTGTGAGAGTATTAAAAAATAAAGAGCTTGGTGTCTGCATGATACAGCTTAATACCAGAAGTGCAGGAAAACCAACTGAATCTATTTTCCTCAATAGCTAGTGGCTCTACCATGAAGTTAAAAGTCCTATACAATGACATTTGTTACCACAACCAAACATGAAAAGATCCCCTCCGCAACATCCTGGTATCGGATGATGGAATTTGCTCTACAAAGGAGTTGATATGTGAAATTCCTAAGAGCAACCTACAAGATCCACTTTCAGCCTAGGCTTCAAATTATGCAATCTGGTTTTTGTTGTTGTAATTTCCACCTAATCCTCCATAATCATCTTCTGTTTGTGACATGTTGATCAGAAAGAACCAGAAGTTTGAGCTCACCATAAATACACATCATTAAAATAAGGTTTGTTAATTTGCAGCTGCTGTGATGTTTTTGATGTTATCAATTAACCGAAGATATTTTTAAAACGGCAAGCTCTTATTATAAAGCTCAAGCTCAATTTAAGTTTATAATCTTGTTGAAATGTTATGAAAATGAGGACAATATCACTTCCCCATTTATTTCACAATTTTGACAACCAGCTTCTACAAACAATGACTTGATGACTGCCAGATGAGAAACGCCAAAGAAATTGAGAAATAAGCGATGCCATGTTGATGTTCAGTTTATACAAGTTAAGATAGAGCTTGAATGTTGATGGGAAGCAGAGTGTGCGAGTACTGAGCCTGCAACCGATCCCAACCCTGGATAAGTGCACACAGACACCAAGGTATTCATTTACAGATCCCCGGTATTTGGTATTGAACAGCCTTCAATTCGAAGATTAACAATACTATAAAAAGGGAGCAGTATGCTGTATGTAAATCATTCTAGGAGGAGCAAGAGAACCGATCATCTTAAGCTCAGGTAAGCGCTTGTTTAATGTGCAGGTGGTATTTTCTGCCATGCCAAAATTTGAAGCATTGTGTATTCTAATTGATTTATTTCATCAAATAGTACTGTAGAATTAATTTTGGGAGTAAAAGGCAGGATAACTGGTTGCTGTTATTTAGCCTTGCAATAATTCTAGTTAATGTGACGGATCGTGATAGATGGGACGAGTGTGATGGATGCTAAATTATTGAAAACAATCTTGTATTTTTATTTTATTCAGACAAAAGTGAAATCATGAGAGCAGGGACAATCGTAGCGCTTGTAGCTGTGACAGTTGCTGTACTTTGTGTTACAGGTACTTGAATATCTATCTTTGAAAATTCTTACAAATAATCAAAAAATATTTAGAGACAACGGCTACACAATAGGGAATGTATTACAATTTTTCAGTTGTGGAGCAAAAATGTCATTTTTATAACAATGACTTATTTAGAGTTCATGTTGAATGAGTATTATTATGAGATGGTCTGCTATTATGAGATTGTATTTAATTATTACACAGTTAACACATAGCCACAGCTATGAGCCATGAGAACAATTTGGCTTGTTGTTATTGAGCACTCACAGAGAGCATAGAGTCTGATCTTACATAAAAATTCTTGAGAGATGTTGTGCAAATTTGTGAAATGTGAAAATGTTAATCGTGAAATCTGTATATCATGAATAATCTTAATATCATGTAGGCACAGATGCAGTATTTAGATCCAGAAGGTACACTCCAACAAGGACCACCACCAGAACAGGAACCTCAAGAACAGGAACCACCAGAACAGGAACCACCAGAACAAGAACAACCAGAACAAGAACAACCACTCCAACCAGAACAAGAACAACCAGAACAAGAACAACCACTCCAACCAGAACAAGAACAACCAGAACAACCAGAACAACCAGAACAACCAGAACAACCAGACCAACCGGAACAAGAACAACCAGAACAACCAGAACAACCAGACCAACCGGAACAAGAACAACCAGACCAACCACAACTTCTCGTCATCTTCGACCACAAGGCGCCATCAGAAACAAAACCCCTGCTGATAATGTCAACGCTAGCAAAAGGCCATTACCCACGAATAATGCTCCTGCCAAAACCCTGACAACTGCAGAAAAACAGAAGGTGAAGGACTTGTGGAGGAAGCCTAAAAGTTCTCCACAGGAAAAACCTGAGACCCCAGAGCAGAAAACAGCCAAGAATAGCTATCTGAACACATTGAAGCAGGACATGAAGACTTGTACAGTAGAATGTGTAATGAAGGGAGTTGATGTAGCTCTGCAAGTTTCCGATTTTGTCAAGTTTGGTCTTGAGCAGAAGTTTGAGAATGACAGAACAGCTGCTGCAAAGCAAGAATATCAGCAAGAACAACAAACACAGATGTCCAATGGCAATGTTTACAACGATAACGATCAAATCACACAAAATGGTGAGTTACCTTTTGGTACCAGTTGCTAACTACTCTCCATAACAGTCATTTCCCAAACAGTAAGAGTTGTGCAGTGGTATAGTTTTGCAAGTTGTAAACTTGCTGGATGACTTTTTTGATGATTGAGGTTCTGCTTTCTATAGCCGCAGATCTGTGTAGCAATGCTGCTGATGCCCCATCCCGAGGTGGCCAGGAGTTCTTTTCCTGTCCGTTGGCCAGTAACACTGATGATGAGACACTCTGCTGTGGACCTCCAGGAGAACAATACTGCTGTGCGGACAGCTCACAAGATCCACCAACCTTTGAGAGAGTTTATGATGGTTGGTTAATCTATCCATATGTGCTTTAATTAATTTTATGAACCAGAGTTCCTTCAGCTGTAAGTTGACAGCTCTCAAATAATGGTAAAATTCAAACTACCTGTTTGTAGAAGCAGACTTTAGAATGAACCTCATTAATGAGCCTAAATAATACCAAAATTTACTCATAGACTTCATATTATATTAATGGCAATTACAGATCAAGAAGTATGTAGGAATGCAGATCTTGAGGATGACCCATTCTTTATCTGCCCACATTTTGATGATGATGAGGATAATATGACTGCCTGCTGTGGAAAACCAGGGTATCAATTCTGTTGCTCACCAGAAAGGTATGTGAGTGACAGCATCAGGCTCACAAGCAATTCAAGCCTTATCAAACCGTCTGAGTGAGAGCACTGCATGTGATTTCGATAGTTATTGAAGAATATCGCATTTTATTTTGAAATTAAGACAAGGAACTGCCTCCTTCTCCTACTGCTGCACTTAACATCTAGATAAAAGAGTTTGATGCGCATAATAATATTGTTGTTTGAGAATTTTCTATTTTCTGGAAGTAAGATTTGAAAATAACCAAGAAAAAGAGATCTATTTATGCGATTGGAATCCCATTAAGCGTAAAACGAAATTCAAATTTATCATCACTTAATATAACGATCATATACACTGAGTACTAATTCATTTGTTTTCAGCGACCCTGATAAGGAAGTCTGCAATAACCCAGATTATAGTGAAGACAGCTCATTCTTCCAGTGTCCGTTCTATGATGATGACGCTGATAATGCTGTAAAGTGCTGTGGGGACTGGGGAGCACAGACATGCTGTGCATAAACAGTACATTGTGTTCTAAGTCTCAGTCTGAATGGTAAGTTATGAAATAAAGACATTGACAAGTTACTGTAATTCTCACTATATTAATGATGGCTGTGTGCATTTAGAAAACGTACATTAGAGTACTTTTTTAAAGCACCTAGTAGAACGAATTACTATCAGTTACTGTCATAATTCAAATCGATTCAAGGGAAGACAACAAGAGATACTGTTATTACTACTAAGCGGATCGAATTCCCGTGATTTGATTCAGTGCAATTTCTTAGGCCTGAACCATTTTTTATTCCTGTTGTAACAGTATTTTAGTGATTCACTTAAATAAAAAAGGGTACATTGTCTGACATTAATTTTTCCATATGTAAACCATACGCTTTATGCTACAATAGTCTCCGAATGAAAATTTCCATCTTTAAAGTACCTGAGAATGTGTTTAATCAATTCGTAATGTGCTCAACCTCAATGTATCTGGACACTATTGATGTAAATCTTTTTATGACTTTATTTCATTTATTTCAGGTATGATGGTGAAGTCTGACACTGAGAATCAACTGAACTAACATACCGCAACTTGTCCTGCTGCTGTTTGTACAACTTCCTATTTGTGCTAGACGAAAATCTTTGCAATTTGAGAATTTATTCAGTCTTGAACCGACTTTCCTACCATTGATGTTTGTAATTTTGTCAATGAATTTGTAATATTTTTGTGCTTTGTCCTGTTTTTCAAATAAATCTGTATGAAACTGATCGCTTCTTTTTGGAACTAAGTAACAAATGCATCTAAGTAAGATTTTTAGTGTGTTTGCTGTACCATCATACAATACAGCATAATGACAACTAATATTAGATAACACTTTATAGCACAACCAGAAATTGAGAGGCTTGTCCCATCAATGAATAAATTGATGTATTCACTGGCTGCAAACTTGGACTTGTGTTAAACGTTTCCAGCATGTGTTCACGATGATTCATAAGAAAATGTTCAGTAAAACAGCTATCTATACGAAAATGGGCTATAGTTGCATTACAACGATCAATATTTAAAGCAAACACAAGCTTTTCATATCAATTTCCTGAGTTTGGTACCATCTTTTAGTAAGAGAGATCGGTGTGTGTATGCACCTAATAAAATAAAATAAATAAAATCTTGAATATCATGAACAATATTATTTAAATGTAGGCACAGCCAGTCCACAAAGATGGATAATAAGGAGATCCAGAACCCCAACCAGAACCAGGAGAACCAGAACCATCCAAACACGACGGTCAAGATACTCAAGAGGAGTAGTTGTCAACTAGACTAACCGACCAAAATGAAGCTGTTTGTACAACTCAATTTTTGTTTGCTGGAAGTAAAGCTATATAATTGGAAGATTTATTCAAGCTTGAATGGACATTCAGCGCTTAATCTTTTCTTTGAATGTAATGAATCCCAAATAATGTTGTGCTTTGTCCTTTATTTGCAAATAAATTTGATCCTGACTCCTTCCCTATGATATAACATATGAACTAGAAGCACACAAAAACATAGAAAAATCAAAAATTAGTGCTTGGTATAAAACTTTGGTTCAGATGACTGTATTAAGTAAGCTATACCTATAAGCTATATGTCCATTGACTGTATCATCCAACGAGTTGTACCACCTCAAGGAAGATGAGTATTGTCATCTAATCAGTTTTTTTCAAACGAGCTGTTTTCACCAAAAGATCACTGAACATCGATATATCAGTATAGAAGCTTCTTGGAGCAACTCGACAATCTGTCTGAACTATGAAGCTTTTTTTATTTTGTTTGGATATGAATTCCAATTTGAGGATTTCTTTATTTCTCATGACATTAACAAAACATGTTTACATTACAAAAACAGTGAATATTTTATCGGCGACCATTTTTTCAGTTTCAGTCAGTGGACTGTCGCATGCACATGGGTATGCTTCAACAGTTATATTGTGCAAGTGCCAAGGATGGGACTATATGATTGTAAGGACCTGCAAAGTCAAATAAAGTCATTTTGGCCCTAAAATAAGCAACGGAATATCAAACATAATGCAATTTGCTTTTTTTTACCTAGGAGGAATCTTTAAGGTCAAACTTTTTTTTTTTCGCTTTTTATGTCAGATTTTTACGGCCTCTCTTTGAGAAGAAATTAAGTTGATTTATTAGCATTTGTTTGACAGGCTTACATAGATTTCAGGGGCTATAGATTGGGAGGCTACATAATCAGGGGTTAAATCAATTTTCTTGGTAAAAACAATGAATGTTCAGCGAAAGAAACTTTAACAGTTGCCCATTTATCTTTTGTTCGAACTTGAAACCTATGAAATCGTATTGATTTACCTAATCACAATTGCACCAAATGTAGATGATAAATTGTGCAGCACTATGAGTT
This sequence comes from Membranipora membranacea, assembly GCA_914767715.1. Lineage (NCBI taxonomy): Eukaryota > Metazoa > Bryozoa > Gymnolaemata > Cheilostomatida > Membraniporidae > Membranipora > Membranipora membranacea. The sequence goes on from OU612066.1 coordinate 20,255,012, forward strand.
ATCTACTATGAAAACGAATCAATCAAAACCTTATATCTGGCAAGCTATGCTGCCCCCTCATTACTTTTGGAGAAGAAACCCTCAGACACAATAACCCTAATAAGGTAAATGACAACAGACGCCCCACTTCCGCGTCAAAATATCTTTGCAACCCGCAGCTGCAGATGCGCAGAACTTTAAATCACACAAACTCAGAAGCAGTAAACAAACCCACTACTTTATCAACATCAAAATATACTGACGCAAAAAAACAGGCCTAATGATTCAGCTTGATCAAAAATGGAAATAACAAAAAGTGAAACATACAAGTTTATTCGTCACGCACTCTATTTCAATTATGAATATAAACAAATTACAAATCACCCATCCTTGTGGCAAGGGAGTAAAATATGTTAATCGCTCTTAAGACAACAAGCAACTGCTGTTTTTACAAGTCCTGAATTAGATGATTAACCAGATAACACTTCAACACATCAAGAGTTGTACACTATTTTCCCATAGCAGGATGACTCCAAATTCTGATCCAAACATTACAATGCTTGGGTGAGTTTCTATGATTAGATGTGTTACCAACGACATTTGTGAAACTGTGTTCACTTGTTACTTACACTGTGATTCATGATGGTAAAGGTATTAAAGATATTAAATGAAAAATTTTGGTTCATATCTAGGTTAAACAGTCTCAGCTATCTAAATTGGTTTTCTATTATATATTTTTAAGCAGTAATACAAAAAGAAACATTTCCTAAAAAAACTTGTTTTATTGTGACAAAGAACAAATAAATAGAAAAAAAGAATTATAACCAAAGGAGCAAAAATGTTAAAGTAATTGTACATGACAGTTTGTTGGAGCCAATCATAAAGTATGAATGGAATGGAAAAGAATGGTGATGTGGGTGTGATCTTGTATTAAGCAAATACTGGATAAAATAGTTTTTCCCAACGCTTCCCATCATATGTATACTATATTTGTGACTGTTTAGAAATCTGATGACTAAATCACCAGAAAATTGCCTGAGTTGATCAAATGACACATAAACTAGATATCGATGAGTGACACAAGAAGATAAGTAATGGATTTACCAGTTGAGAGCTAGTATAGGCAATTTGGAATAGGATGTTGTCATAATTGTTACCTTGATTGATTATTGATGCAACTGTTCTTAGTTCCTTTATTTACACTGCCATAGGAAATCCAATTGAAGCCAATTTCCTATTGGTAACACATAGAAAGGAAATCCAGGCACAGAAACAAAACAATGACTCAATTTCCCTCTATCACCATGCTAAGAAATTGTACACCTTAAATTCTAGTCAAGACAAGCTCGGCGCAGTCGAAGCGCCACAATATGAGTCAGTATCCAATCAAATTTACCATTTGAAGAGCAAAAAACACATGTTATTTCCAGGTCATAACAGTGAAGAAGTGAAACTCCCATGAGTATAGGCCTAACTATGCAGTGTCAAATTTAGATGTTTTTTGTGTACAAGGAAATAACAAAAACTACAAACTGAACAACTACTATAAAACACATATGCCCTCGCACGCTGTATTATTCAGTGTAGTTAGGTTATGTAACTCACCAGTGGTCCCTAGTTAGTATTTACATGTTCATTAATGCCTGACCTTACTTTATACAAGGGCCGATAATCAGATGAGTTGTATCATTAATCTTGAAAATTCTACTGCCTGGGAGCATTATCGTTTAATCCGTAACAAGGCAAAAAATGCAGTAAGAGATGCCAAAAAGCAAGCAATGAGAGCAGTTCTTAATGATAAAACATTAGACCGATGGCAAAAAATCAAAATTTTCCAAGGTATAAATTATCAAGGCAATAATGTCATTCAAGAAATTGAATCTGAAAATCGCACCACTTCTGAAAGCCCAGTGATCGCTGAATGTCTAAATAGGTATTTTTCTAGCATTGGTGCCAATCTCAAGAGGCTAAACTATTGTCCAACAAAAGTTACTCAGGCTTTGATAATGATAAAGCTTTCAGTTTTCCAAAATTCGCTTTTCAAGAAATTACATCGAGTGAGGTGTCTAAATATCTGCACACATTGAAATCACGTAAGACTGGGGGATTAAATCAGATCCCTGTCTTTATTTATAAAATCCTAGAGCCTTTGATTCTGAATCCATTGACACATATTGTTAATCTGAGCCTTAAATGTCACGAGTTTCCAGATGCGTGGAAAAAAGCCTTAGTAATTTATATTTTAAAAAGTGGCAAGAAAGGTTTGCCAAAAAATTATAGACCAATTTCACTATTGCCAATATTAAGTAAAGTCCTAGAAATGATAATAAATTACCAAATGCGTGATTACCTGGAAATTAATGATCTAATAGCCTCTCCCCAATTTGGTTTCAGAAATGGAACATCCACTGATCAAATTTTAACTCAACTAGTCAACAAATTTAGTTCGCTGCTGTCAAAGCACGAGTCAAAATTTGAGACAGTTTCTGCACTTGATATCCGTGAAGCTTTTGATTGCGTAAACCATAAGATCCTTGCCATTAGACTGCTAACGAATTTCAATTTCCATTCTTATGCGTCAAATTTAATTAAAAATTATCTTTCAAGTCGAGAGCAGGCCATGAAAGTTAATGGTTGTGTATCTGAATGCAGTCGAGTTATAACTGGTGTGCCGCAGGGGTCTGTACTTGGACCCCTCCTGTTTATCATGTTTATTTACGATCTTATGGAGCTCAAAAATTGTTATCTATATGCTGATGACTGCCTACTAGTCACCAGTGGGGAAAACCCAGACATTTCCACAAAACTTATGGAAAAAAGCATCCATCAAGCATCCAGTTGGTACAGTGAAAATTGCCTTGTTCTAGACAGCGGTAAAACGGGTGTCATGACCATTTCCAATAAACGTAACATCAAACCTCCGGAACTTAAATTTAACAATCTCATTTTCAAACAATCAGACAGAATTAAGTACTTAGGTGTGATTCTTGATCACAAATTAAATTTTAAATCTCATACCAGTAAAATTAAACGAAAACTTTATCCAATAGTCACCAACTTTCAACGTAATAGAAAATTCCTGACACCTAAATTAGCTAAGCTTTGGTACATTGGACTTATACCTTCTTATCTGGAATACAGCTCTCCTGTTTTATTTACCACAAACGACTATGTCAAACAAGAATTTTTAGAAATTGAGAATAGATGTTTGAAATTTATAGACTATAACAGTTCTAAAGATAATACACGAAAGACCTACAACATCCCTGTTTTAACTTTGCATTTCGAATATTTGTATCTGCTTACGTTTGATAAAATTGTTAATGGTTTAGTCCCAATAATTGATACCAATCCGCTCCCCGAGAAATTAACTAGTGAAACTCGGCTTGCTGAAAGATCTGGGTTTAGACTATCCAAGGAAAATCTTAGATTTGCTTTAGCTAATTTCGGTGCTCAAATCATGTTAAGCTGAGTCAATCCCTTGCTACATTCAAAAATGCCACTCGAAGCCACGTCCTCAAACATCTCAATTAATGAGTCAATTCTTATCATTTCATTTTAGCCTACTGCTACACTGTTCTAACTTTTCTTTTCCTAGCTATTGTGTATTAACTTGTGTAATGTTTTACTGCTAATTAATGCCTGCGCGTACTTTGTAATTTTACCTGTCATTGTTCTTGATTTTTAGTTACATGTCTTTTTAATTCTACACCATATTTTTATCAATTTTTCTGTTTTCTGGGTACAAGTCCTAAGGACTTATTCTTCTCCAGAATAAACATGGAATATATATATATTCAGCATTATTTTTTCCTTTTTTTGGTATGTCACATCATGTAAAACATCTTTTCAAGACGATGTTCATGACAATAAAGTGATAAAAAAAAAGAAGTTATTTTTCACAATCATAACACAGGACACACAACTCTTATAGAAAAAATTATCCTTATGTTCATTCCGATGCAGACAGGCCATTATGTGTACACCTATCATGTTCCTGGTAGGTTATTGTTAAATTAAATGCAATGGAACAGATTTAACAGCCTAGCTATTTTCAGCTTTTCAACATAACCCTAAGGAAATAACAAACAGACATGTCTAAATTACATTTGGAAAGTACAGTTAACGGTGAGAAAATGTTGTCAACGACAATGTCAGGTCAGCTTTTCTGCACTGTACGTATGATGACAAGTTGATCATCAATATTTTTTAATGTTTTATGCCACATCAAATGAGAACTGGGAAGTGATAGCGCACTGTGATGTAAATAATAAATTATTTCTGACTTTTTGCCATGACATAAGATGTCAGTTGCACAGGTAAATGCAATCACTTCCAGTTTTTTTATTGTATCCAGGACCTGTCCAAGTACTTCCTTCAACTGGTAATTTGTGATTATTGTGAACTACTTCGGGAAACCCTGCTCAACATCGTTAGTCAGAAATTATTGCAGTTTCGTTTTTGGTGACCAAAATTTGATAACGATAAAATGCCCAGCTGATTATGACTTAGTGTTAACTTTAGGATTTTCAGAATAGTTTGTTATGTGTTATGAGGAGAGATAAGATTGTCGAAGGAAACATAACATTAATGATTATAGACCCATTCCACGGAATGAACAAGCCATATAAAGGTTTGTGTTCAGAGTGGAGCGCTCAATTTATTTAAAACCAGCTGAACACATCTACGCAAACCATCAAACTGCCAAACTAGATCAAGTTGAAATGGGTAGAGAAAATTGAGTTACAGCTAGCTATGCTCATGGAGACAAACCCATGGTTCTAAGCCTAGATGCAAACATGTTCATCAGAACGAGGGACTACCTAATTCCCCTGATGGAGGTTGTCAGAGAAGTAGCTGCTAGACTGAGGGAGGTAGAGAGTAGAGAGTTTATTTCTGAAAGGAAAGCACAACACAAACCAACAGCATCACAGCTGGAGCATGTCACATGATGGTTGTCAGCCGCTCAGGAACATCTCAGACAACTGTCTCCAGTCAAAACAGTGCTAAAACATCTCCGGTGAGTACTAAACTGGTAAGTGGTAAATATGTGAATCAATCATACCTAAAGATAGAATATCATGTGTCAACAAAGATTGTTGTTTGGTTTAACAAAATACTAACAATTTTATACGAAGCAAAGCAAGACAGTCTGCTAAAAATTTGAAAACCTTGACACAGAATTTATTTCTTTTTTTTTGCAGTAACGACTGAGTAATCTGTCCTCTGATGCTGATACGCTCTAGTACTCACAGCAATTATTAGCCAGTGGCAATGTTAGACTCAGATATTATTACAAAAAGAAAATTCATCACACACTGCAGTCTGTCAGAGTACAGGTTTCAAATTAATGAGCAGTGAGACGTGTATACAATCTTGTGGACCATGATGATCAATGAAAGCAATGATACTATTGTAATAATTTTATCATGTCTGTTAAACATACAGCAACAAATTCATATTCATATTCATATCATCATTACTGCAGATTACATTTTTACCTACTCTTTCTTCAGTAACTTTTTTTTACGGCCAAGCATCTCAAGTGATCTCAGTCACTGATATGAATGTACCTTATACATCTTCGATGGTTGCGCCCAACTTATTTTTCTGATTCTGAGGTTTTTCTTACAACTTTACAGTATTACAGACATTGTACTTTTACACATTTTTATGAATATAATTTCTCATTTTTGAGCATAACATTTTTAATGTTTTCTGTTGATTACATGATGAGCTTTTCCTATTATTCAAAATAGCCCCGATAACTTCTCAAGCTGACCAAAACCAATACAATCAGTATGGATGAAAATAAACATCTGCATTTTTAAAATCATATAAAAACTGTTCTACTCCCTGGTTCATCTGACAGGTGATGTTGCAGGTGTGTTGATCATTGGCAACCACTCATTTTTTATATAATTGATTTGGTACAATGCCACTTAGAAGTGGAATATGATAATTAATAGGTGGTATAAGGTAGTACCATAAAGAATATATATTCAAATGTATGCAAACTAAATACTTTCAAATTTCTGCAACACATTTTTTTTTATTTTGAAAAGTATTGAAAAAAACTTCTATGTCAGTATCCGATAGCGAGAAGGCAATGGAAAGAGTCAAACAATACTGTATTGTTCAAGTGATCCCATTCAGCAAAAAAAATGGAATAGTTACATAATTTCCAATGAGCTGGTTTTGGTACAATAAAATCTTGTTGCTCAACAGTTCCCTGTCAGGCAGATTGAAACAGAACCAGTAAACTGTCATGTGCATAGCATGGGGAAATAAAAATAACACCATACTTTGATGTCTTTATATTCAACCAAAAAAAAGTAACAAACAAAATAAATAACAATCAAGAGGAGAAGTCCTGAATGGAAAGTTATATCATTAAATTGAATGAATTCAGAAAAAAAAGCTGTGAGAGGCATTGATATGAACTCAACCCATTAGGGTCAATCAATCAAGCTAGAACTATTTCTGGAGGTTTGCTTGGCAAAATCGTGCTGGTTTATAAAAGAAAATGCTTTGTCAAAAAGTTGCATAGTCAAAATTAAACTTCATCAGTTTTAACATTATTCTTATTTCGATTTTGGCAACAAAAAACATGTGGGCGTGACCTGATCTTGTGACTGGTGACAAGGTCTGCGACAATATAAACAGATTGAACATGATTGGCACGCACTGCATGCCCCCTGGGATTGACAAATGGCTTTTGCTGTGCTATGAGATCTGTTGGGTTTCCCTCTTATTCCTAAATATGTCAGTGCTTGCAATCATTCCTTCACTTTAAAGAGTGAACAGTTGTTTTTTAACTGAGTCAGCTCAGATTGAGCATGACTCAATGTATTGATTATTTGTAACATGATCAGGAATAAAATTTGAGTAACAATTGACCAGGAAAATAAGATATGTGAAATGGCCATATGTTTGAAGAAAGCCAGACTTGTTTGGAAAAATTGATACTCAAACTGGTCATAACTATGTGTCACGCTGTGTCACATTTATTCGCCAACGTCATGGCAACAGGCAGCAGATCAGGTGATATGAACTTTCTCACTTCAGATCTCTCCCAGTGAGGTGTGTAGATATAAAAAGCATACAGAGAAAATGTGATGCTGACCAGTAGCATTTTTGTATTCATGTAAATTTTATAGGTGACAGTTACTTGATATTTCAATATGAGTTATTGCCTCCATATCATTCAGCATTATCATAAAAGGAAGGGAAGATAAAATTTTCATGGCGTCATGTGAATCCGTTGTCAACATGTTAGGCATAATGACAGTATCCTAAGTGAAAATTGGAATGTTTTCCAGTTGTGATTTCCCCCTGATATGGGAATTATTTTGTCAATTTGTCCATTTGCCGTTTGTTAGCGAACAATCATGAATAACTGCTTTATATAAATTAAAATTGCAATGAGATATGTATATAGTAGTATACTTTTTATGGCTTATTCTTGTGTTCAAAGTCGAAGAAAAGTGTCTTTTATGTCAGGGAAAACCGGTTGCCTAGATAATAGAAAGCAAAGATTTCATTAGCAGCTGTTATTAGGTGGAAATCCAGACAGTGGTTTCAAACCTAGAGTGTGCCTGTACTGCTTTGGAAATAGGTATGTAGCAGCCTACTGCTGATGGGAAAATCACCATCGAGTTCCTCATAGCTACCATGACTAACAACTATTGAGATAATTATTATGATGATAATGGCTGTTTTTAATATGTGTAAAGCCACAACAAAATTGTACATGGCCATTTATTCTCAGTTTGTTATTACCTGCTGGGAAATTCATGTAAAAATAACATTATGTTAAAACAGATAAGAGAACCATATGATCTGATGAACTCAGTATGATAAGGGTATGCTATCAAAATAAGACTCACATGAGGGAAATTTTTATGCCTTGTCTCCTCAGTCCTCCAAGCAAACAATGGCAGGGCCACAATGATAAGGCTGACCAATACCTTGTGCTGTTTGTGAGTGATAAAAAATATGGCCTTTCCATAACCTTTGTTTATTCAGCTTGGTATCTTTGATTTTATAGGGATATTAATATTGTTGGTTGCATAATCATTATGTAGCATGTTAGTATGTTTTTTTAGTTGGGATGAGCGAGAGGTTCAGGGCCTGGAGTTGGTTGTCTTTGGTTCGCAGACAGCACTTTCAGGCTCAATAAAGGGATGAAATCTAGCTGATTTGATCAAAATTTCCGGATATATTAAAGTATTTATTTAAAGTGTGTGTGAGCTGCTAATTTCAACAACAAAATAGATCAGCTTGAGTTTCGTCCAAAAAAATTCTGTGCAAGAACCTGCATCACTCACAGATTGGATTGGTCTCAATCTTCATTTTATTTCAAATAGTAGTTGCATGGCATCATAATCATGTGAGTGTCACCTGGCGGAGTGACCTATGTTTAAACATATAGATATCTTTGGATAAACAGGATTACAAACAAAGGTCAATTAATCAGAAATGAAATCCTCCCTAACACAACTTGTAGCTACTTTTCATGTAGAAGTTTTCACCATCTCTTAGTGAAAGTTATATTCCAAAAATAACCGATTATTACAGCTTTAAACTTGACATATGCTGGGTTTACTTTGAGTTTTGAAAGTCCAGCTAAAATACTATTTCCTTGTTCGAAAGGTGGTAACAGTATTGACCATGACAAAAAAATAATTTATTTGTAACGGGACCTTATTATATCAGAAAGTTTGAAATTTCTAAGGTGATACTTTAGTAACTTAAAACTTGCACAGGTGTATTATTGTGGTCTACTCATTGATGATACTGTTGAAATAAAAAAAAAACTGCCCAAAGTGACATCTTGGTCGCCATGTCATATAAATGTCAATTAGGCATAAGATGTTGGTTACTAATCATTTTTGTGTGGTTCAGATTTAAATATTCACTATCCTTTCCCTCACTTTTGGTTGAAAGTCTGTGAGGACCACTGAGCTCATAATGCAGTGTGATGGCAAATAGATCAAGGAACACCTTTTTGCGCCAAAGCAAAACTGAAACATCAGATGGTTTCCATGCATTTTGCAATCGGCTGGCACAATGAATGTACAATGCATTTTTTTTAATCTTCCCTGCTATACCAATAATAACCAGGAGTGCAGTTTTGCTATGTCACAGACTCCCCCCTCTCTTGATAGCTTTCCATCAGAAGCTAGCACACTGGGATGAAATAGTAAAAAATTAATGCAGACTTTTTTCCATGACAAATGTAAGCTGTACAGGTAAATTCAATCACTCCCAGTTTTCTAATAATATGGAGTTATATATGAGTTTTTAAAATACTTCCTTGATCTTCGTGAATTCTTGTTTATGCAAGAGGTGCTTTGGGAAACCCAGTCAGTAATAAGTTGAAAGTTTGTTTTGGTGAACCGAAAATGATAACAATAAACACGTGTGACTGATTATGACGTTGTGATGAGTTTTGGATTTCTATATTATTTTGATTTGAGATAAGAGGCGAGATAAGGCTGTTGAAGGAAAGCTCAACAGACCAATTCCACAGAGTGAATAAGCTATATAAAGGGTTGCGTACTTAGCGGAGCAATTGATTTACTTGAATTAGCAAAAAATCAACGCAACTTTCCAAGTGGCAAATTAGATTAAGTTGAGATGGGTAGAGAAAATTCAGTAACAGCTTACCATGCTCACAAAGACAAACCCATGGTTTTACGTCTAGATATAAACATGGTACATCAGAACGAGAGACTCCTTCATTCTCCTGATCAAGTGGTGGTTTCCAGAGAAGTAGCTGATAGACTGATTGAAATAGGTTACATTTTAAACAGTAGAGAGTTCATTTCTAAGAGGATAACACAACACAAACCAACAGACTCGCTAACAAGGCATGTCACATGCTGGTTTTCTACTTCACAGGAACATCTCAGACGACTGTCGCCAGCTAAAGTCGGCCTGATGGTGCTGAAACATCTCCTGTGATTTCAAAATTGGTGAGTGGTAAAGCTTTGACTCTTATCCATCATACCAAAATATGTCATTTAATGTGTCTCCCAAAATTGTTGTTTGGTAATACATTTAATTTCAATTTCATTAGGAGTCAGACAGTCGCTGACACACTCTGTTCATAAGTTGAAAGACTTTACCTGAAATTTATTTTCATTTTTGCAGTGATGACCGCAGTTATATACAACCTGGTGCTGTGAATCCTGCTCCGATCTCTCAACTCATTGGAACTTCATTTCAGTAGATTTCACTCACAGCATTGATTAGCCATGCCCAATTGTAGGCACAGAGTTCTGGTTGTTATGAATGGACTACTTGCGATCAAAACTGCCTTTATCTTGGACTGCTGTCTCTCAGGGTGCCTGCTCCAAATTGATCAGCAATGTGAAGCAAATACAGTCTTGTGGACAGTGGTTATCAAAGGAATCAATGATATACAATTTAATCATGTTACATATACAGCAACAAATACCTATTCACATCTTTTTACTGCGACTTACAACTTAACTCACTCCTTTTTGGGAAACATTATTTCATGTCCCACTACGCACTTTTGCTATCTCAGTCACTGATATTGGTGTATACATGGGTTTCATCTTCAATGGTTGTGCCAAACTGAATTCTGTAATTCTGAGAGATCTTTGTTCAGATTATTACCGCACAATATACAGCTTACACATTGTACTCTTAAACCTTATTATATTATTATTATTTCTGATTTTTGGAAGAACATTGTTAATGTTTATTGTTTGTTACATAATTATCTTATATTTTATTACAAGCCAGCGGTGACTTTGCAAGCTGAGCAAAAGAAATACAACGCTTCTGATTGATAAAAAAATCATCTTCATGTTTAAAAACATTTAAAGCCTCTTCAACTCCCTAGTTCATAGTGGTTGATCATTTGCAACCAATACCTTGTAAATTAAACAGACCCTGGATTTGAAATCATTATTGCTACCGTTTTCATGCTGCTTGTGCAATGATTTGTATTTTCTTTGGACACCACTCATTTTATAACAATTGATTTGGCACAATGCAAATTAAAAGCGGAATATGTTAATCAATAATTGATTTGAGGTAATACCATAGACTAATATACATGTAAAACCAAATAAACATTTCAAAATATGCCTGAGTTCACATTCAAATGTAGGAAAACGAATTATTATTATTATCTATTTTATTAGGAAACGTGTTAAAGAGAAATTCAACAAAAGTAACCGATAGCGCACAGTAAATGAAAATAGTCAAACTATACTGTATTTATCAGGTGATCCCATTCAGCTATGAAATGGAATAGTTACTTAATTTCCATGGAGTTTGTTTGGTACAGAAGAAGTTGTGTTGTTCCATAGTTTGCTATCAAAGAAAATTGCATAGTCCAAATTAAACTGTTGGTCGTCTTAATATTGTTTTAATTTCTAATTGGAATTTTGGCAACAAAATAACATGTGAGTGTGACCTGATCTTGTAATTGGTGACAAGGTCTGATATGCGGAAATGTGAACACACAGATCATGACCGGCACGCATTGCAAGCCTCCTGAGATCAACCAAATAGCGAGATCTGGTGGTTTTCCCTCTCATTCCATAATATGACTGTTCTCCCTTCTTTTTAAAAGTGATTCAGTACAGATTGAACATGAATCAAGGTATTGATTGTTTATAATATGATCAGGAATTAAAGTTGATGGAATAAAATTTGAGGAACAATAAACCAGGAAAGTCAGATGTAAGCAATGGCCAACAGGTTTTAAGCTTTATCACAATATGTTTAAGCAAGTCAGGCTTTCTTTGGTCAAATTGATGTGCCGAGTTAAATAGTAGCTAAAAATAAATAAATATGTAGATACAGATCCTACAACACAGTGTTTCCCTATGGTTTTATACCCTAAACTTTTTATCTCTAAGACTTTGGAAAATAAATAAAGATCCAAAATCCAACAATCAATTGTGTCTTATTGTTTATCATGTATTCTGAACTTCTAATCATAAAGCTAGTGGAAGAATTCCTTACCAAATAACAAAATCAAACAACACAAGATAAGCTAATGAGTATGGTGTATCGGTAATATCACATCTATCTGATCTATAACACAATACTGTATCAGGTGTTATCTTGACCACCTTCATCACATGTGAAACGTTGTAAATCACGTTGTATCGGCTTGTAATGGAAATTTATTGAAGATTTTGTGATGGGTTTTTTGTTACACCAAAGCATCATATAGGATTTATTTAGCGGTCCACAATAGGTGATTACTTATTTACCCCCCCCCCCCCCCCCCAATTATTTACTACCACCACATGAGCGCCAATCATTTCTGTCTAAAGACCCCCCCCCCTTGTTGGTTATCACATACTTGTCATGAGAAAATTTCTGATGCTCATTGGTTAACTGCTCCGATGATTTGTAGATATAAACAAGCTATGGATGGAAAATGTCATGCTGACCTGTAGCATATTGTATCGTGTTGAATTTGAACATGACATCATTGATCATGAAGAGGAAGTAAAGATAATATCCTATGGTGCCACGTGAATCCATTGTCAACTTTTCAGGCATAATAACCTTAGTCAAAACGGGACAAGTTTTCTGGCAATGATTTCCCCCTGAAATGGAAAATGAGCATGTGAATTTGATCGATGCCATTTGCCAAGCAACGCTCATGACATATTGTTATGTATAGATATTTTCCACCTGCTGCATCACAAAAACTGTTTTGGAAATATTCAGTGACTGCAGGTCAACCTGTTGTAATCTAGACCTAAATATTATTGAATAAAAATCAACGATATTGACAACATCTTGACAAATTGCAAAAATGGATTAAGTACCATAGCACAATCAGGTGGCCTAATATATTTTTTCTGGCTTTTTCTCCTGTTCCGAGTCGCAGGTAAATCTTTGTTAGGACAACATAATTTCATGATGCTAGCTGTTTGAGAGAAGCTGTGGCAAAGTTTATAAGTAGATGTCCATTCAGCAGCTATTATTGGGTAAAAACAGTGACATTATCAGCGGTGAAACCTGAAGTAACATCTGACTTGAAAAGTGCCAGTGCAGCATTGTTAATTAAGTATGTAGAACAGTTGAAGGAAACCCACAATATCAAGTACTCACAGGCAACCATTACTAACAACAACCATGATATTATTAGGATAATGGCCGTTTAGGTAAGATAAAAATTCAAAATTGTATAAACAGACATTTGCATCGCATATTGAAAATTTATTCACAAAATATTACATTAAAACATATAGGAGAACCCTATGATCTAATGAACTCAATTTGATCAGGACTAGTTATTGCAAAATAATGCCCACGTGAGGGACATATGCCTTATCATCCCAGTAATCTAAGTCAACAAAGGCAGGGCAACAATGATAAGGCTGACTGTTTGTGTGTGATGCATGTATGGCATTGGTTGTGCAATCATCAGATTGCGTGTCAGTGTGCTTTTTCAGTTTGGTCGAGTAGAAGGTTCAGGGCCTTGAAATTTTTGTCTTCAATTCGCAGTTAGCACTTTTAGGCTCACTAAAGGGATGAAATCTTGCTAATTTGACCAAACTTGCTGGATATGTTAAAGTATTCATTCATTCATGCACGTGAGCTTCTAATTTCCACAACAGAATAAATAAGCTTCAGTTTTGTCCGAAAAAAATGCTGTGGCAAAAACATGCATCACACTTACAGATTGGACTGGCCTCAGTCTTCATTTTATTTTAAATAGTTGCATTGCATCATGTGAAAGTGACCTGGCTGAGTGACCTTAGTGTGTGACCATCTTCCTTAGATTGTCCCCACGGATAAACATAATGAAGCAACCAGATCTGAGATAAAAAGATTTACATGCGAAAGTCAAGTAGGACTGAATTTAAATTCTCTCTTATTGTAATAAATTTCCATGTAGCAGTTTTAAACGATTCTTAAACTTTTTTATCCCTTGTCACAAGTAGAGTAGGTGGAAAATGAATAATGTAATCATACAATATTAGACAATCCATGTTTTCCTATGCTGTATTCCCCTACATGAATTGCTCATCGTTAACATGCTATGCACAATCTTTTATCGCTTGCTTTCAATTATAACAGGAGAGATAATAGTAATAAAAATGTTATTAATTGCTGATCTATGCCTGCAATTACAAATTTGTCATGTGCTCTCTCGTTTTATCACTTTTTTCACACTGTTGTCACATTTTATCACATGCTAGATGTAATGTAATGTGATCATTTGTTGCGTGTAAAATGTAATCATGCACTTGTCATACAATCATGCTTCAAGGATACAAAACAACTCCCATGTAGCAGTTTTGTACACTTTGTATTCCATACTGTACTGATTGAGTGTAAGCTTTTGGCTGGTAGATTTCACTGCGCAATAAAACTCTGCGAGTTTTCTGAAAGTTATGAATAATAAACTATATTTCCTTGTTACTAATGTGGTATTGGTATTGAATCAGCAGGACTTGGCCTGACTCCAAATATTGATAATCTCTTTTATCTGCGCGAGAATAGTTAGTGAAAAATCGATTGAATAGAAAGTATGAGGCTATTTCTATTGAGTGAGTCAACATAGATGAAGTATGGCTAAAAGATCAAGTTAGTCAGGTGGTGGAAAATAAACATCTAAGATACAAAAATTCAACAATACATTATTTTCTTATTGTAATGTCTATCATGAACTTTTGTCTTTTATATACTAGGTGCTGGTAAGAAATAAACATTGTTATTATCTTAGGTTATCTTGAATTTTTTATCTTTGGAACAAATTTCAACTGGCGGAAAATAAATGGAAATACGAAAATCAACATTGTATTTTTTCCTATTTTCTTGTACATTGTGAACTATTTTATCTGGTACAATTATCATAGTTGTATAAAGAAAATTGAATGGTCAGATGGTCAGATGGTCAGATGGTCACTTGTTGTGTATTGCGTATCTTATTCATAGCACAATTTTTTATCTAATTTTGTAAAGGTTTTCATATCTTACCACTTGCTAGATTGTTATATTATGTCGATGGTAGTGCTTTTATTTGTTGACACACTATGTGTCATGTAAAGCTCAGGGTCAGCAGTCGGCCCGGGCCCCCGCTGATTGATAATTCTACATTATATTAGAATTGAAACATCATAGTGCAACATGCATCATTGTACAACATGCCAGGCATTACGACAGTACCTGAGTGAATGTGAGACCATTTTCAAACCAAAACTCCCATGCAGCAAAATAACTCATGGAAACAGCCGATATACCTAATTCAAAATACTCTAGGCTATGATGTTCAAAATATGTGGGATTGGTGAGGCCTGCCGACTGAACTGCAGACAAGGTTGCCGACTAAATTACCAACTGGTTTGGAAGGTAATCAATAACCTTGGCTTTGTCTTGTAGTAAAATTGATCCTGATCTCAAATAGTGCAGATTTCAGCTCAAATATTACATACAGTGGACAATCAACTGGCTAGTTGAATTTTTTGAAGGTTTTTATGTAAATTTTCCATTCTTTTATGTAGGCGAGTATTGCCAAAAATAATGCCTTGGCTGTGCCTTTGGCTTGATGTTAGAGCAGTCTAGCCTAGATTGCTCAGACTACGAGCAGGTGTAACTGCATGGGTCCAAAATCAACAATGTATCTGGTGGTGCTAGGAAAGACATTAAAAGTCATCAGCGCTCCACTGGCAACAGTTAGGAAATCCCATATGTAGAAAGGTAATAAAACCAGCACTGTGATAGGAGCATCTGATAAAGCCTAATCAATGCAGACTCCTTAGTAAACAATGATAAGGCTAGCCTGACCCCTATTTGGTCTGGTTGGTAAGTAGACAGCTGTATGAACTTTACATAACCTTGATGTATTTAGCACCTATCTAATTGATTATAGAAAGATAAACGATGGAAAACATTGTTGGTCGCGTAAGAGCCTCACCTCTTATTGTAGCACAATCATGTCAAAGATCATCTGCGTTCAAAGTTACGGGTTTTTGGATATGTGATCAGGGCAACAGGCTTTGAGTCAAGGTTTCCATTTTGGGTCTTTATTTATTTAGGATTCATCCAATAATTATTGATTACAGTTGGGTATTTCTCAATGACATTTTTTTATTATAAAATCCCCAAAGTGCTTTGTGCATAGAGCCTTTTTCATAAGAATTGGCCCTAAAGGCTGATTGTTCACTTTATGTAGAATATAATAACAAATGTGAAGAGAGACATTTTCACATGCGTCAAAATAACTGACTTAGTCAACTCAGCACAGCTGCTACAAATATTCCAGCATTATATTCTGTACAATCTTAAATAAATATATTTTCTTTACTGTTGATGAAAGCTTTAGAAGCGCCTCTGAACACATATAAATAATGGGAGGGTTTCTAAGGCTGCAGTGATTTATGATGGCAGGTCAGACAGGGACATAGCTGCGAAATATCAATGTGTATCAGCTGCTAAACATAATAATTAGCTTGTGATTTACATCTGGCGCATCGTTGAACATGATATATCCATTTGAAGATGTGGAAGGGTTGACATACATAAAGGAACCTAGACTACACAGTTGTCCTGGTAGAAATGCACCCATGCTTCAGATGAGAGTTTGAGATAAAAGAGCAGTTAACCGGGCTTGAAAGCAACATAAAGTATTAATACAACTTTTATTCAGGGGATTGAGCTAAGTTATGAGGAAAGGTTTTTATTATTAGATCTGGCAGCTACTGAGTAGCCTTATCCAAAGAATAAGTGCCAGACATTATCACACAATAGCTGATGCTCTACAGTTGTCTTATGGACCGCCTGGATAAGACCAGATGGTGTATTATATTCCATATCTACAAGTATGCCAAAACCATTCTACTCATTCAAACACTTATAAGCACTGTTTTGATTTTTTGTTAATCTTCTAAACTGGAGAAAATCATACAAATGATCTGAACGATAAAAAACACAACCTGTACTGAAAAATACCTTCTACCTGTTAATAAAATTATCCTGTTCCACTGACATGTTTTATTTTGTGCATGAAAGGTTTCATTCTTGCTCGGCACAGATCAATCTTATATCTGTCTGGCACAAAGCCAATTTGTTGCAGAATAGGCTCATCAGACAGTGGTTTGTGGTAAATCCATGTTACTATTTTCCATTACAATCCAATCTTGCAAAAACACGTCTAAACCTGCCCAGTTTCAATGATATGGGAAGTAACTGTATTATTCTCAACTTGATTTAGGGAATGAAATCCTTATATAATGACATGAAGTTATGAGGGAAAAAAACCATTACTTTTAGGGATAAAAGACAATTTTTTATTGTCATGCTTTAGTTATTACCTTTTTCAAAAGGTAGCCCTTAGGTATGCAGTGACAATGAGTCAACCATATATGCAGGAACAGGGATTAAAAATAATTACGAGAGATAGACTTACCATAAATACGTAACAAAAATCGTCAACGATGGCCCTAAGTAATGTAGGAAGAAGGCACTGTCAAGGAATATACCATATGCTATGTCAGCATATGAGTTAGTAGTTACCATTCAGATTCTTGCCCAGCCTATTCCATGTCAGTTATATCAGGGTGGAAGGGGATGCTATCAAATTTTATCATCATGAATGAAGGGCCAACGACTCCGCTTTGGTCAGGGAGGATGTATCTCCCCCCCTCCCACAAAGCAATGCTTGTCCGGACAAGCTAGCATCAACTAATGACCAGAGAATGTGTATCAGCTGCTGATTACAACAACAGAATAAAGTTAGCTTGAGATTTACATCTGCAGCATCTTTGTACATGATTTATCAATATGAGGATATAGAAAGTTGTGTGATATAGAAAATAGCTTAGGCTATACATCAGTGTCCTGGCAAAATGCACCTTTGCTGCTAAAATCTGGTAGAAACTATCACCATTGCAATATATGTTTGGTTTTCTACAAACATCTATTTCAATTTAGCAGGAACTGTATACCAACTTTGAAAATGTTAAGTGCAAATTCGAGTATTGCGGTAGGTAGAAGGTACCAGTGAAGATTATGGAATATAAAACAAATGAGACATTAACATATGCTTGTTCCTTGTTGGCAACACTCCATTTTTTCTGGTAGTCCATTAGATCATCATTAGTGTGGTTTATTTAATTGGCGTGTGTTTAGTTTGGGGATAAAAATTTCTATGACTCGAACATTGCATTCAAATTTGAAGTGGAAAATTTTTTGTTGAATTTGATTTCTCCCATTGCTGCTCCACAGAGTTTAAAAGTCGTCGAGTTTGCTCGAACTATTGTTCAAACAAAAGATAAAAGTTGTATAGTGGCACTATCCACAAATCTTATCACGTTCTGGACATTTCTACTGTGGCGTAGGGGTCCGTTACACAATGATATTGCAATCGATTATAAGCTTACTGCAAGCAACTGCCAGGCAATGATGAAAAGACCAAGCGTCATGTTGTGGTCAATTCAAGATTTCCCAATCGGAGTCATGGGGCAATTGTTTGCCTAGTGATCTGGGAAATCCCACTCTCATCAAGCTCAGTGATTGGTTGAATGCTTTGTTTTGATCATGTGACCAAAACAATAACAATGAATATGGTTTATCATTATTGTTATCAGAGGTGAACTGAGGTGGTCCTAGGAAATTACAAGCATACAACGGATTTTCCAAAGATTGATTGTTGGTATATATATCGGGAGGTTGAGAAAGAGAGTATTAGACAAACCTCAAACTTGAAGAACACAACATCACAAAAAAACTTCTTAAAAAGTTCTTAAATCTAGAATCGAAAAATCATTGCAAAGATCGAGATGGGTAAAGATCACCAAGTAACTGCAAGCCGATTACACACAGACAGAGCCATGGAATTAAATCTCGGCATCGACATGGAACAACAGAATGCGAACCCATGGCACTCCCCTGATCAAGAGGAGGTCCATCAACAAGTGGCTGATAGACTGAAGGAGATCGGTGACATGGTTGAGAGAGAGTTTCTCTCTGAGAGTATAACACAACACAAACCTACAGAATCACTGCTTTGGTTGGCAACATCCTGGTTGTCAGTAACTCCAGCAAAAGTCAGTCTGATGGTGCTGCAACATCTCAAATGATTCCAAAGAAGGTGAGTTATGTTGTCTAATCTTATTTTTGTACAATATAGGTGAAGAGGAGCGTTACACTCGACAACCAAGCCCGAACATTTAGCCTTTAAGATCACGATGGATTATCTCAAGGTATAATGTGGCACCCAACTTTCAACTTACCATTCAATTTAAAAATCCAATTCTGACCTGTTTCATGTTTTTCTGCAGAATCTTATGGAATATGGATGATGGCTGAAGTCGTATAACAAGTGGTATAGACCCTCGTCAAGAATGCTGATGCTCCTGCAATCGGGTCATGACCTCTTCAGAGCTGTCTCACAAATCAGCAAGCGACAAGTGGGAGAAAGTACGTACTCAGTCACAGCAACCAGATGAGCTGTGAACAACATATCTAGTAACACTGCCAAGCAGCATAAACTCTATGGCACTCTCTCCCAAACAAATATAAAACTACAAGTTGGATGCCTTGTCTAGATTCAATGAATGGATTATCACACATGAAAAAACGCTGACAAATAGGCAGTGGAATAGCTGTCAAATGAAGAGAATTGATTTTACATGCGATCAGACAATAATTGTATATAAGTTCCTACTATGTCTCAATGTAAAGAAGTGTTCTCATAGCTCATTTTAGCCGATATCTTATTCAGGTGCTATCTTTTACACACATGCCATATCTTACAAGCATATTCCCTAAAAGTCAGTGCTACTATTAATGGTTCTAAGTATCACCATTTTTCTATAACCTTGCCAATATCATTTGTTGCCAAATTCTAAAAATGATATATCCAAGGACCAATGAAGCCTTTTCTTCAAGTGGAATGTTGTTTCTAGTCAATGCTCAATAATTGTTTATGATTTCTCACTTTTTTTGTGCTGGCACAATTAACAGTGTTTTTAACCAGCATTTGGAAATGTTATTGTTTTTCACATTCAATAATAAAATATGATCTAAGAAATCAGATACGAATGCAATACATCACAGAGAAGACTGCATGAAAGAGAAGCGTCGTTTGAGTTAGATCCTTGTCCTGTTTGTACAGGATGTTTATAGCTAACAAACAGCTGCACTATATGTCATCGCTACCAAGAACTCCTGTATTCATCTAATAAGTGTTACCAGATAAGATTTTGCACTCTTACTAGGGTTTCATAATAACTGATAGAAATAAATGGATATAAATACTCATCAAGAACAATTAATCAACTTGTGACATATGGTTTGGAACTGTGCCAACTTTGTGAGTGATTGTTGGCCGTTGATATATTACACCTGGATTAACTATTTTTGGTTGGTGGGAAATCCTGAATCCACTCAAGGAATCATGCTTATACTTGTCTGTTTGTTTGAGGACTTCTTTCTGCCATCCTTTCAAGACATGTGCATTGTCACAGGATTATCCATTAGATATTTTAGCAGAGCAAGCCGCAACGTCTGACTGTCTGATGTACCTAGCCAAAATTGATATGTAATCAATCAATAAAGATGGATTTCCAGGTAATAAAACTTCACAGTTAACAGTGTTTTTTTCTTTGTCACCGTGGATTGAAAAACCTGACTAATCCTATTGGTTATTGTTAGATCAGAAATAGCAACGTGTCCGCAACCAAACATGTCTCATCATGACACATGGTCAAAACTGATTTTCAGTGCTGACCAAAGTCATCAGTGTCAAATGATACATGTTGAATAACCACCATTGATAGATATTGGTTCAAAGTCAAGACTTGAAATAGGGCAAAGTAACTTGCTGGTATGCTGTAGTTTGTAATGGGTCGTCATCCTTATGCAGGACGGGGGGCGGGGGGGGGCGGGGGGGGGGGGCGGGGGGGTGTTGAGTCATGTTATGCAGGGCCGTAACTTAGAAAAAATGATAGGGGAGGCAAAAATTTGTGGCGAGTACGAAGCATCACCAGGAGAGGTGCTGTGAGCTCTTCCCATAGCAAATTAAGGCATATAATTAGCAAATGGAAATTCCAGAGGAGCTGATTCTGACAAGGATTATACAATAATAGTGTTTGTTAGGCCAACGTATTTAGCTTTATAGGAGATGCAGTGCCTGCCTCCCCTAGAACTATAGACCTGTCATGTTAAGAGGCTAGTAAAAAGAAGCTATTCTAAATCAATATCTCATGCCTGAAAATGCCATGTCATCTTTATTCAATCACCCACCAAGAGAAATCCTAAGGACAAGTTTACACACACACACACACACACACACACGAAGAGTTGAGGATTTTCACTGATGTTAGTATTTCTATTATAGGTATGAAATAGTAGGCATACCTGACATGAACACGAACAGTAATTGGTCTCACAATTCCTAGAAGCATACAACTTTCAATGACTGTAGCCCATAGACTTAATATTAAGTCTATGCTGTAGCCTAATAATGTCTGGTCATTAATCTGGACAAACCTTCAGTCATTGAGTTCAGTAGATTAGTTTCTGCATAGATGAGATTCCAACTGATATTAACAGTACAGTGTTGATACTATCAAACTAGACTATATACTTTATACTGGCATGCTTGTGGCATTGTACATTATTTTTTTCAGCACAAAAAATGTTAAATTTGCTGCTCTAAACAATCTTTTGAGACGGTCACTCTGAAGAATCTCTTCATCTCGGGTTGTTGGTTGGTTTCATATGTTTGTAACTGGTTGTATTTGCGTTAGTGAAAATACAGCTATACTCCAAAACATTGGCTTGTGTTATGCCTATGCTATGGCCTTGAAATGACCTCTGTTTACATTATGCCCCAAAATAGTGTACGGTGGCACAATCCCTTGCAGGTTACAATAAGCATGGTTATTTCGCAACTTGAATGAAAGTGTTGCAAGTGCTTGTATTTGGGCTCTCGCTGTTTGTTTGTTGTTGTAATAATTTGCATAAAAATAAGTTTTGCAATTCGATATTTGGACTTGTGCCAACTTTCATAACTAACTAACTATTTGTTGTCTTTCATGACAATTACTATTGTTTTCAAGCTTGCTGTCCATAATGTGGTAATCGGGCATTGTTTGTAAACAACTGCAACTGTAATCTGTATACCTCTTTAGGAGCAGTAAATTTTATCTTCAAACCGAGGAAAAGGGGGTGTAACTCCAAATTGTTGTACTTATATTACGCTGAATGTTCATTAAGAATTTTTATGCATCGCATAAGATACAAAGACTTTGCTACCAGACTTTTGCTACTGGTGCATATAATCCATAAAGTTCGATTATGGGTGTCTTCTGAATTATACAATATGCAATGTTGAACCTGATCCCTTTACCGCCAAACTGTATTCAAATGATCAGGATTGAAATATAAACAAAACTTAATATTTTTTATTTCATATAACTGCTGATTACCTAGAAGGGGACACACTCAGCTTGTTGTGAAGTAGAAATAGGATGATTTATATGAAAAGAAACTGACAAGTTTTGAGATCTGAAATGATAGTATTTGTTAAATATCATTACATGTTGTAATTTAATGTATATGATTCAGAGTATACTGTTACAGTACATCACATCATTATTTATGATGCATTGCCTGTCTTGAGCTCACATATTTATAGATATCCTCGTATCTACAACAAGATAATGCCAAAGGCATCAAACATACGCTTGTATTTTGTGGTCTAAGTGGACATCTTTCTTTGTGGGTACTCTATTCTCCGAAACATGGACAGCCTATAGGACACAGGTAAAGAAACTAAGTGCATATATTATGAGACACCTGAGAGAGATTATGAAATTAAACTGGAAAGATAAAGTTTCAAATATTGAAATATAGGAAAAGTGGTTAAGCACCGATGGCGGAGATAGTTTTTGAGTGAAACCCGAGATGGAAAAGACACTTTCATCTAATGGGCGCGGACAGGCTACTTAGACAGCTTCTCTACTCACAACTGGGCTCAGGAACATGGAACAGGGACGTCTATGTCTTAAATATAAAGATGTAGTGAAACGAACTTGAAGTGGAGAGAAATTAAACCGGATACTTGGCAGGCTGCAGCTAAAGATCAATCGGCATGTAAAAGTATAATCCGGAGACCATGAACTGAAACATCCTCGACCCTACGGATTGGTTATGGTGATGATGATGATGATATGATTATCCGAGTCGAAAAAATTTTGGAATATCTTAATCGAATTTGAGGTTACAATTATGCAGAAATATATTATTTGTAACAGTATGATTGATATTTGTACAAAAAGAGTGTGTTCATACAGATTTTTGCACAGAATCAAGTCAGAACATATCCTCTCTATATTTCTTTGTGGGTACTCCAACAGCTCTCACTCACTTCCAACACTGCTTGTATCCTTCCTTATGTTCCAAGACTTTTGTTATTGTTATTCCAGGGAGTCTTAAACTCCAAGGCTGTTTCATACAGGAATAAGTAGTTATCCTCTCTCATGACATGGGGAAATCACTCCTGTGGGAACTCAATAATTTTCATCAACCACACAACAGTGATAGTTGTTTAGTTCTCGGTTCCTACAGATTGCTAGTAATGACTTTGACAATGTTATTTTATAGAAACCTCACAATCTATACCTGCAAGCTTTCCTGTGAGGTCCTACCCTTGACAAAATTAGGAGGGCTAGGCACATAAATAAGTTTAATGAGAACAGGGATCTGGTTGTCGTTGATAGTAGGGCAGTCGTCAGCAAAGCTCTTGTGATTGATGATGGTTTACTGGTTCTAGTTTCTGTCCTAATATACACAATGAATCTGCTCCAACAAGGTCCATTCTCCTTGATGTTGTTAGCATTCTGCGTTTATTGTGGAGATACCATTGTTTCTTTTCAATCAATTTTTTGTAATCTGAACATTGCTTATTAAATTTAATGGTCATCTATGACCATTACTCTCATTCAATGCCTATAGTATTAAAGAATCACAAGTAATAGATGTTACAAGGGTGGGTTGTACTAATCATGAATAAATTAGAGATTGCGGACCTTTGGCTAACTCTTGGCCCAGTATAGTGAAGATGACAACATTGAGGAGACATATAGTTATGATTTCAGCTGTTATAGAGAATTACATTATCATTGTCGAACAAGTACTTCAGAATTCAAATTTTCAAAATAGTTACTATTCAATATATGAACGCTATATAATAGCTACTATTCGTCCTTCTTTGTACTGCTGGAGCTGATTTCAAATCCACACCAGTAAATATGAAGCGCCAATCAAAACTTATTATTATTATATTTGAATTTTTTTAGTAAATCAGTTCTTTTCTCTTCCAGGATATAGATCAACCTCTTGCTTTACTTTCTTATCCCATTTATTACAATGTGTATATTAAACTTTGCAAAACTGTGAGAATGCGGAGCTGCGTATCAAGGGCGCTGAGTGAGCAAACTAATTGTTCTATATCTCAACTGTTATTATCAAAAAAGTATTAACTAAAGAATTAGAGTGAAAAAAAAAGATTATTAAAAAATGTTTGGTGCATTGAGTTTTTTACATTCTTGCAACACTTTATGGGTTTGCACTTGGATGGGATTTGCTGAAAAACATAGAGCCATATATTTTGTTGCATTTACTTATTTCTTTAACTACTTCTAGACAACACCTCACACATCCATTGGATAAAATTGGCGGTTTTTATTTATTTATTCTAAAAGTTTATAATTAAAGCAAATTAAAAATAACTTGTTGACCTCACATACATTAACATAAATATAAAAATAAATGCACTGCAGGTAAAGATAGCAGTAAGACAGAATAATTATTAATAATATCCAAGCAACCAACTACTCATTGCTCAGAATGATTGAGTGCTCATATCTGGTTTTTTTCTCTTTGTTCTATTCATTCTAATTGTGGTGCAATATAAAATCTCCTGAAATCCTGTATTTTTGGTTGGTGACGTTAGCAATGATATCAGATACAATGTTGTTGGGATGGGTGCAGACTGTGAGCGATTTCGCTTCCCACAGTCAGGCACTGGGAACAGGATGTGTGGCACCCACATCCCAGGTAACCCTTGATTGCACCGTGATCATTGTTATAT
Source organism: Membranipora membranacea (assembly GCA_914767715.1). Lineage (NCBI taxonomy): Eukaryota > Metazoa > Bryozoa > Gymnolaemata > Cheilostomatida > Membraniporidae > Membranipora > Membranipora membranacea. The sequence goes on from OU612066.1 coordinate 20,280,105, forward strand.
AGTCAGTGTAAACATTTCACAAGTCTCATAATGTTTGTTTATGTCAGTTTTCATGATATCGATACATAATTATCAACCCTTTTCTCCATTGTTTCCACAGATGAACAATCACAATCTCAACCAGGGACTAAAGTCTAGAGAACAAACAATATTGATTAAATTGATGTACTCTAGTGGTAAACTTCTCTAGCCATACATAGTATCAAGTCCTGTAAGTTAGGAGGGCAATTGAGTGGAGATCAAAGACAGGATAACCTGTTGGAGCACGCAACGCCAGCATTATGGTCAGTGACTTCATACTCAGATTATAATTTTGGTAGAGAAAGGTTACCTTTTTGGTAGCAGAAGAAATACAACCAGCATTTCCTTCTTTTTCTCAAAAACTAACGGCTGTTAACTAAAGTAAAATATATTGTTTGGGTGTTGAATTGGCATATATTTATTTTAATGTTTTGGATAAGTTAGCTCAGTTCACAGTTTGTTTCATGTTTTAAGATTTCTGATAGTTTTTTGACTTATATTCACATAAACTCACTGACTTAGCCATAGTGTGTTTTGTCTATGGACTTAGCCGAGTATTTATTTACTTAGAAATTTAGAATGGTGCTGTGGTCTTTAATCTTATGCATTGAATTTTCAATCAATAGGGTAAGTATTAGTGTTAGTTTTCTCAGAATTAGCTCTCTTGCATCGTATGTTTATAGTATATAAAAAATAATATAATGTGAATTCATTGTTACATTTTACGAGGAGTGACCCCGTCCCAGCCTTGCCTGTATTATTAATTTGGCTCTGAAGTGAATCATGAATATTTATTTTTGTTCATTGTAGACTGAATCAGGGCTGAATCCCTTCAACCTGATGACCCTCATCCTATTGGCATCTGCAAGACCCATTGAATCTAAGGTTTGCTTCAGCGAGTTGAGCCTATGTTCCAGTTGTAACAGCACCTTCGCAATTTGCCACACCTACTCTACCGAAACTGTTATACCTCAGAATCTATCTTTTGAGCTTAACACGCTAACAGTAACATATGATGGCCCACCTGCAGCACTCAGTCGCTCCCAACTTCAGCGCTACCCCAAACTTGAATCCATCACCGTCTCTGGTAACATATGCTCAGTAGAGGTAGATTCACTTAGCCACCTTAGGCTTTTGACTAACCTAGCCATTGTTGACACCTATGTTACGTACCTCCCCACTTCATTGTTCCATCCTAATAACTCCTTGGCACATCTGAAGCTCCAGGACAACGAGCTTTCTCAGATCCCAACCCAATTGTTCATTGAGTTGCCACATCTGAAGTACCTAAACCTCGGTTTCAACTACATAGTTCTGGAAAATTGTTCGACAATTGGTGAGGAATTCTTCCAGCTGACAAATTTGAGCGTCCTCAATCTCGCAAACTTATCAGCGGTTTCTAACTGCACAGATGACATTGGATCGGATTTGTTTTTGCCTCTGAAAAACACTGTTGAGAGATTGAATTTAACCAACACAAATATCTCACATAATCTACCACCAAAAATATTCACAAATTTCACCAAGCTGAGAGAATTGGATTTAAGTCTTGCTGAAGGGTTGAGGGACTGTCCAGCTGCAGCTGAAGAATTGTTTGAGAACCTACCTCGCACACTTGAATCTTTGATAATTCAACGATGGAGACCGACATGGTGGTACAAATGTAAGCTGAATAGTACAAGCATTTCTGGGTTGAGAACCCTTCCCAGACTCAAAGTACTTGACTTTAGTTATAGCACTGGTTTATTTGGGTGGGAGCTTCAGGATGATGTTTTCAGCAGATTTTATTTTTTGGAATATTTGAATCTAAAATGGTGTATGATAGGTTTAGTAGAACAACGAGCATTCGATTATTGTCGAAATCTCAATTGGCTGTCATTTGATGGTAACCCTATCGGTGATAATATCATACAGCTAAGCTCTTCTCAGATCCCTCCACTAAAGTATCTTGGACTTGCAAACACAATGCTCTACTCTGACTATAGTAAAGATGTAAAGTTGAAAATTCTGTTGCACGGAATTGCTGGTCTTCAAGTATTGAACATGTCGCGAAATTTCTTGCAGCACATGCCCATATTCCATGGTAATTTGTATGAAGGAGGCGGCAAAATTCGATCAATCGTGCTTGATTTCAACTTTCTGGTGAATTTGAGAAGTAATTCTGATAGGTCATTTGATGCAACATGCTATCTGCTCTCCAAATTAACATATATCAGCCTGAGATCAAACAATCTTGTCGACATTGAGGGTCTTTGCCCTACATTACAGCATCTGGACCTAGCTGAAAATAAGCACCTCAAAGACTCCTGGGCTCACAATGAGGATGTCATCAAAAAGCTTTACCATTTGGAAAACCTTAACCTTCATGGTAACGACATCAACAACTTTTCAGTCAATGCATTCAGTAGTATGTTAAACCTGACTGAGGTTATCCTGGCTGACAATAATCTTTCCTACGTTTCAGCTGATCTTTTTCGTCATAACAAGAAGCTGCAAGTCATTGATCTTAGTTACAACCTTCTCAAAGAAGTCAAGAGCGAGCTTTTTGCACACTTGGATGAACTGAGATATCTTAACTTGCTTGATAACCAAATCACGTATCTTGATCTCGATTTGACTGAGTATTTTGATTCTAGCCCTAAATTGCAAGAGGTGGTTCTGTTGGACAATCCCTTATCATGCCAGTGCAAACAGGGGCATGTGCAGGGGTTCCTGCGTAGAACAAATAAGGTTCCTGATGTGCAAAAGTTAACTTGCGCTGGTCCCACCAGTGATCTTCGGGGCAAAAAGATCTTTGCCTACTCAAGGGACAGCTTTGTCTGCGATCACCGCGAGAATGTGATAGTTGCCGGTAGTGTGCTTGGAAGCTTTTTAGTGACATTACTCATCGCTTTGCCATGCTACAAGTATAGATGGTACTTTAAGCATCTTCGAACATTCATCATTGCCGTCTTAAACCGAATCAATGAGGTGCGATTCCACTACAAATGTCAATATGATGCCCTTGTCATCTACGACTCCGACGCTGAAATTGACTGTGATTTCATTGTAAACCACCTATGCGAGGAGGTAGAAAACACATCTCATTCTAAAAACAATGCGGTAAGCTTTTGCATTCATAATAAGAAAGAATGTGTTCTAGGAAAATCCCTACCCCCTAAAACCCTTGTTTCACGCATGGCACTTACAGAGTGATTCGTTGATATCCAGTCCAAAACATGTTCTACAAAATTTGTAATGTTGCTACTGCCCATATAATATATCGTGTCACGTATTATTTGATGTTTTGAAATATTTTTGTATTTCCCAAACAGTAAAAAATAAAAGTAATAAAAAACTTTTTGCAGGAGGAACTTAAGCTGTATTTCCTGGATAGAGACGCAATCCCCGGTGGTATTCCAGCCTCGCCTCAGCTTTGGAGTCAAGCAGAAAAATCATCCTTGTACTGAGCAACTCTTTCCTTCTCAGTGATAAATGCAAAGGGTTAGCTGATCTTGCTGGTGAGTTGTTGTTTGAACAAATTGTCCTCACATTTCTATTGTTATTCGCAATGTTTCTCTTCTAATGCGCCCAAAGGATGTGTTGTCCTCCATTTAATTCAGACCATATCGTCAAGAAATCCTGTTAAATCAAACACAGAACGTAAAATTCAGACACATAATGCACCCAGGCCTTGAGTTAAGTAGAGCGCACTGTACTCCGTATTTACTTTGATGAGGTTGGTGTTTTGCTTGTTTTCTTCTCGGGTTTAGATTGAGAGCATCACTGACAGCATCGCTGACAGCATTGAGCACTTCATCATATATGACTTTTTATACCAATGTCTATTTTGAAACATTTACAATCAATAGAAGAGATAGCTATTGAAAAAAAATCCGGCCTAAACTCTTAGGCATATCAACCTATTTCAACTGCAACCTACCCTGTGATGGCAAGTTTATTTGTGGAGATTCATAGTCTTTGATAAGAGGGGCTGGTATTTGAATTGATCTCAATTAGCATTGCTACTGTGACAAGCAAATCATGTTTTTTTTTCCAGGAAGTACACTTATTTGTTTTATTTCTAGAGTGGATCTTAGCAGCCAATACACTGGAATATTCTTTCCTTGCAGTTTCTTGTAAAACTGTATTGCAACAATCGATGTCTTGCACAAAGTATTGAACTTTTAATTAACTATTGATGCGATATCACATAGTTGAGCTTCTGATCAAATCAAAAGATGAAGATTTAGAATTTGACATTGTGGTAAATTATTTCCTGTGTTCATGTAGGACATGAAGCCTATACCGCAGAGTTCTACCAACCAAACAGAATCGTAGTTCTGGTCAGAGAACCTTTAAATGAGGACATCATCCAAGTTCCTTTCTCTTCACTGCTGACTGAAACCGTTATTGATGTAAGTATCTAGTCTGGCTGTTGGAACATCAACTTTATATTCTTGGTTTACTTTAAGGTACAGACACGGGGGTCAGCAAATATAGACTTTCTACATACCGTTGGAAAGCTGCCGAGCTACTGATGCTTAATAGCTCATCAAAAATTTTATTGGATGACTTTGCGTCATTTTATCATGAAATGAGGCCAAAAGAATTGTTTTTAGAAAAGTGGATGGCTGAGGCAATTTGATTGCAAGAAATTTCTAAGCGGGTAATACTTATTCTTAAAGGTATAGCTCATCATATTTTATGGCTTAAAATAATATATGATGAGCCTAATATGATGTTTTACGTCACGCAATAATGTGCCTGATTTGTAAATCTGATGATAAAATGTGAAATTTTAAGCACCAATTTTAGGCAGATAAAAAATGTTGTGGTCATTTTTGCTAGTTTCTTCTGAAGTGCTCTTTAAATGACACACACACCAACTTTCAGCAGTATAACTTATGTATCAAGATCAGCACGGATATTAAAAGGTATATAGGCTTTGTGTCAATTTTACAGAACATCAAACATACCATTGAAATGACCACTAATTGTTGCCACACAATTTGTTTTTGGAAGTTCTCCCATACGAAGCTGCTTCGATTAAGCATGGTACATACAGGAAATGCCAACATATTTGGCACTGTGTATCAGTCTTCCTCGAACAGCGCACCACAGAACACCCAAACAGCCAAATTAAGGGGGGTTTTTAAGGGCATTCTGTGGTGCGCAATTCGAGGAAAACTGGAAAGCAGTGCCAAATTGTGTTGGCATTTTTTGTATGTATTATGCTTGAACACAGCAGCTTCGTATTTGAGAATTTCCAAAAAAATATTTTGTGACCTCAGTAATGATCCTTTTGACAGCATGTTTGGCGTCATTGAAAAATTACACAAAATGTATCTACTTTTGATGGTCGGTCCTGATCTTGATACATTACCCATAACGTTAAAATTTTGTGCGTTTGTCATTTGTAGAGCACTCCCAATGAAACTAGAAAAAGTTTTGACTACAACATCTTTAGCTGCCCTGGGTAATTGGCTTAAATTTTGCATTTTATCATAAAATTGAAAAGTCAGGCACATTATGATGTGACGCAAAAAGTCATTTTAGGCTCATCATATAATATTTTAGACCAACAAATATGATGAGCTTTATCTCTTAGAATAAATATGACCTGTTTGGAAATATCTTGCAGTCAATTTGGCTGTGCCAGCCATTTTGCTAAAAACAGCCTTTTTGGCCTCATTTCTTTGATAAAATGACGCAACGTCATCTAATCAAATTTTTGTTGAAATATTATGCATAAGTAGCTCCGTAGCTTTCTAACGGTGCATAGAAAGTCAACATTTGCTCACCCCCATATCTCTACCTTAAATGAGTCGTGTTATGTGATGGTTGTGGTATCGATTTGTATCTACAACTTCTACAACTATCTACAACTGACCCTGGAATGCCACCAGCAGCACTTCAATACGTTGAGTAGTCTGAGCCCCCCAGACTTTTGCCCCTCGCCCGACGGACCCCCGGCGGCGACCGCTAGCAGATTATTTACTGTGTCATCTGATCTCATCATGTCAAATACTTGTTAACCAAGGAATGGGTACCAAAAATCAGGACAGGTTCAAGTTTTCTGTTTTTTTCTGTCATGACCAGTCAGGGTTGCCCTCGGAGCCAGTGGTGGAACGGTGAGGGTATATTGAGTACTGGGGGGGGGGGGGGGTATCAGGAATATCTAGAGATTTGGATACTCGTGTGTGCACAACTGATCATGCTTTTTTGCTAAACTCAGATAAGACCTTTTCATACCAACAAAGAATAAAGTACGACAGCTCAAGCGGTGACTCATACTCAGTTTCGCAACAGACTTGGGAAAGCACATGAAGACAAGTCAATGCAAAATCCAATTATTTTTGATATGGTAATAACATGGAGAATTGTTGTTTTCCCTTTCACTGCAAGGAGAATGGAGAAGTAAAAATAAAGTTTGCATTTTCCTCTGCTAGGTTGTCTTGACAAGCTTTGCTCGGCCTGGGACCTGCATTCCTGCAAGCCTGTATTTTGCCTATGTCAAGTATCAAACATCCAAAACCTATACTGGAGAACTTATTCAACTTTTTCTGTTATTCATTCCCCTGAAGTTTTGTGGAGTTTATTCCTTAAACTTAGGACTGGGTTCATTAACTGTTCAAGCCCTTAAAGTTTGCTTAAATTCTTGCTCGGTCTTCAATCCTGCATTTATACTATATTATATTCCCACAAATTTTGTATGCTCAGAAAAATCCTTTTGGTCAACTTTCTTGGCCAAAGACTTAATATGCAATACTAACCGTTCCTGCAAATATTTAGATTCTTATCTTTGGAGATGGCATTATGGCAGTAGACATGTTGCAATAATCATGCATTCTGATTGCAATTTAAGTCTAAAAATAATGATAAAAAGTTTTATTAGATGATTAATTTTTTTTGGTTATAGGTTTACGACAAGAATGATAAAGCGATGAAGAGAATTTGGCAGAGAGTGAGAAACTTTATCTCAAAACCGGAATATCAATACAGGAAACAAAAGAAGATGAGACAAACTACATCTGGTCAGTCACATGAAGACGTACAACTAGAAAACAGAGCTTAAGATGGCTGCTGCTCATGTTCTAAAGCGTAGAGGTGTATTCACTAAAATAAAAGTTTCTTTATCCGTATAACATATTATTCATCATACACTTGGCTAAGGTTTTTCATAGGAAACTGAATTAATTTTCATTATAGTCTATGGGATGGAAATACTATGTAACCTTACACAGGTTTTTTGTAAGTTTTACTTCGACAGATATTTTCCATGTCTCACGCTTAATCTGATCAAGGAGTAAAGGGTGCTATTTAATATATTCCTAGCCTGATGGTTTTTAAATTCCCATCCTACATTTTAACCTGTCAAGCACGGGAATTGATTTGACATAGTACGGCCAATTACTGACACACACTGCGATTGTAGAATGAGGATATAATTCCACCGTACAGACACTCTACTCTGCAATTTTTGTGTAATTCAATTCGATATGACAGCTGCAATCATAACTGTTATATGTCTCTTGCGTTGATTTTACTCTTACTATTCTAGCCAGGTGCTTGCAATTTCCAGTTTACTCATGATTAGTACTATTTTCAATTGTAATATCTGTTATTTGTGAATATTGAGTACTCTCGGCCCATATGAGAGAAATGGCCATGGATGGCGATTACATTCAACAAAAAATGTCCGAATCAAAAAAATGTTTTCCTTATGATTTGATTGAAAACAAGCGATAATAATTCCGCAATAAACTCAGAATGCTAACAGCATAAAAAAATGGACCTTGTTGGATGCTGATAATGGTTGTTCTCATGATTTTAGAATTCTTGTTGAGATTGCAATCGGTCAACAGCTGGCGTCAATCCTCTCCAAACTTATTTATCGTTGGAAACAATGCGAATAAGGGTAGATAACAATGTATCGGTATCATGAAGACTGATATAAACAAACATTATGAGAATTGTGAAGTGTTGACATTGAATACATGGTGCAATCAAGGGTTACCTGGGATGTGGGTACTAGGGATTAGAACACATCCTGCTCTATCTGCCTGACTCGCAGACACGTAGTTCTAGGGGATGCAGGGGTGCTCTGCATCCCCCTAGACTGCTCAATATGGTAGCCTAAAAATGCTATAATTGAATATTCTATGTCAGAATCAGGTCATTGGGTCTTCTTTAGAACAAGTTTAATCCAATTGCCTGCATTCCTGTTGCTCCCTTCCACTGCGACGTGACCAGTGGATCGGGAGCGACTCGGAATGTAGGCAAATGGACAAAACTCGGTCTAGGTCTTCTTCCATTTGCTATTTATATCATTAAAACGCTTTGGAGACTTGGGATTATCCCCACCCTCCACAGGAGCGGCTCACAATACCCAACCTGGTGATACATCACACTATCTAGGATTTTTGCCTCCTAAACTACTGCCCTAGACTGTGAGAAGCGAAAGCACTCACCGTCTGCACCCATCCCAACAATATGGTATCGTACCATGATATAATTGCTAAAATAACAGTCAAAATACATGATTTGAGAGGGAGTTCAAATTGTACCACCATAGAACAAGGCATATATGAACACTTATTGATTCTGAGCAATGATTAGTTGGTGTACCGGATATTATGATAATTGAATTGTCTTACTGCTATCTTTATCACAAATTTTACTATAAGAATGTGTGAGGCGTTGTCTAGCAGTATTTTAAAGAGCTACAAATTCTCTTAATATTAACAGGTGAGACCAAGCAGTAACAGTAACGCTATTACTCCTTGTGAGACATAATAATAGCAAGTTTGCTGCCTCTGTGGCCTCTTGATACCACAGCTTATTTTGTATGCTTCAGCATTCACAGACTTTTCAAGGTTCAACATACAGTTCATAATAAATGGAGTGAGAAGAGACTCTATTTTCCAAAAATCTCCGTGGTTAATATCTGGATTAATACTAAATCAAAATGTTGATCTATATCCTGGAAGCAAAAAAGACTGGATTACTCAACAATTCAAAATTAATATTATTAAGTTTTGATTAGGCTTCATAAAGAAAGGTGAACTACCTCATTTGTCTACTGCTGTGGTTCTATAATCATCCCAAGCAATACAAATAAGGAAGAAAATATGGATATTTTATAGCACACATGTGTAGACTAATAACGAACTTGAAAATTTTAATTCTGAAATACTTGTCCGACAATGATTATGTAATTATCCATTATAGTTGAGTCTTATATGACCATTAGGCCACAGAATACAGGTTATTACTATGGCCCATCCATAGCTATGTCTTCTAAAGAATTTCCGATTCTAGGTTTCTTCATAAATTCATACTTGGGTTTAGAAACAAAGTTTCTCAATCTTTTCCACACCCTTTTCATGGCTCTTTCATCTTTACCATAAACCTAAAACATATTATATAACTAGGCATTAAGATGGTGTACCTATAGAGAGGGGGTAGTGGGCCGTAGTCAGCCGTCCAACTTTTCAAGAGCTCAAAATATGAAAACCTTATTAACTGCAAATATTGTATAAGGAAACTAGAAAATAATGTCAATTATGATAAACCAATCTTTTTACAGCGTTTCATACAGAACAAGAAATGCGATACTGTATCGTATTGTCATGATACAATCCCTCCACCGCTTTTGTCAGAAATTTTTTTGACTACATTCTTCATGAGAATTCGCCTTGAAGGAGAACACGAGAGGAGTTAAGATATGCATTAGGGCAGCAAAATAAAGCAATCACAGATTTGAAGCTATTCAGTCGTTCTGTGAATATCCAGCCCATTCCACAGAACCTAGTTAAAAGTATACTCACATCGATCACCACTTCAGATAGGAGTGCATTAAAAGGAGATCTAATGCAGTCCTCATCTAACTCCTCTCTCACTAATACTATAATCCTATTAGGCTCATATACTCGCTGACCATACGCTTCATGTCCTACAAAATTCATCAAACACTACGATTGACTAAAAACAGTTGATTAAAATCAGGGTGCGATTCCATAAGCCCCATCCCGAAGCAAACTATAAAGTATATAATAACTCTATGGGGAAAACCAATCCCCAGAAGTGGGATTCAGACCCTCTGAAAGACCGGTGTTCTAACCAACTGAGCCACCTCCTACACCACAGAGCGTCGATTGTCATATCAAATATTGGAGTTTACTTGTTGGCTGGACAGTATCCGAATTGCAATCCTTTTCTTCCCGGCTGATGGCAGCAGGTTGTCACCAGTAGATGTAACCAGTGAAGGTCAGGAATGTACATTCAAATCAGGCCAGTTTTATCATACATTTAAATGTCAGAGAGATAAGAAATAGAAAACATCATTTGCGAAAAGGGCTGATTTTGACATACAAGGTTAATTTTTAGGATATTTTGATTTAAAAAGTTTATATCCTTATTTAGTATTTTGGAGGCGTATACCAAGGAGTATTTTACTCCTTGCGTATACCCTATCTTACTTGCCTGCAATATCAGATTGGCCTTTACAGAGTTCACTATCAAGGAAGGAGTTACTTAGGACTATTATAATCTTTCTACTTGATTCTAGAGCCGATATCAGGCTGGTATATACTGGAGCACCAACTGCAGAGTTTCTATCCACAACATACAACTTCAGTGGGATCTGGAGAGTAGCAAAAATATATGGTTGACAACAGTGTGACTTTGTCAGCCACTAGGAAAATATAATAATTGGTTGGTCATTTACTGGCATTAGAATATAATTGAATGCCACAGCCACCATATTGGCAACTGGTCAGGTGAGAAACTATGCTGTATGGTGCTAAAAACAGTTGCGTAACAAGGCTATAGGTGATGATCATGCCCCCACTTCAACAAAACATGGGAAGGCAATGCAAAACCCTTGGGGCTGAGATAAACAAAGTTGCATAGAGATTATTGAACACACCTCAGTACTACCATCAACTGCTTCCTTCTCAACCTCCAAACAAAGGTGATTTGCTACAAAGTCGCAATCATCTTCCGATTTGGAGTTGTAGATAACGATTGCATCATACTCGCATTTATGATGAAAGCGGACTTCCTTTATTTTGTGAGTGAGAGCAACAGCCACTGTCTTTGCATGAGTGAGATACCAGCGATACTTGTAGCAAGGCAGAGCAATGAGAAGAGTGACGGCAAAACCTCCCAATACACTGAACGCGATGATGATGTTTTCTCTGTGATCACAATAAAATGTGTCCCTGGAGTATTTAAATACTTTCTGTCCTCCATGTTCCTTTTGTGGTCCGGAACAGGTCAACTTCTGTGCACTTGGTATTTTGTTGGTTGTCTCGATGAAATATTGTGTATGCTGGTCATCACATCGGCACGTTAACGGATTGTCTTTCAGCAGAATGAATTGCAATGCTAGTGTTTGCTCAAAGTATTCTATCAGGTTATTGTCGAGGGTATGTATCTGGTTATTACGTAAATCAAGTCTTTGTAGATGTATCAGATGTGAAACATGCGCGGCCCGGATTTCTCTCAGTCGGTTGGAATGTAGATCAATTACCTCCAGTTTACTGTTTCTCGAAAATATTTCAGTCGAAATCTCAGTAAGGTTATTTTTACCAAAATAGACTATCCTCAGGTTAGTCATAGAGTTGAAAGCACTTGGAGAAAACCGATCAAGATCATTTTCGGCAAGCTCCAAGACTTGAAGGTTTTTGAGCTTTGACAACTCCGCCTCATTGGTGCCCCAGTTCTCTTCTAGTCTCTTGTTTCCACCCAAGTACAGGTGAGTCAGGGACAAACAAAGACCCTGTATGTCAAATAGTTTATTCTTTCGCAAGCTTAGGTTAACTAAATTACTCATATAGAAACAAATGCCACTAAACTCCCAATCAAAATGCATCTGTAGAGTTTCCAAGTAGTTTTGATCCAGGATTATTGAGTTTAGATATAAAGCCCCATTAATATTGTTGCTAACACCATTACTAAAACCGTGTCTAAAAAATATTGGGACATTCTTGAGCAAATTACCAGTAAGGTCTATGCCCTGAATTTTGCAAGAGTTCAACATAAAGTGTAGCTTGAAATCATCATCAGGTTCTGAAAACAAAGCAGCCCTGCCTAAATTCAATGACCTGAGTTGACATGAACCTGGTTCAGCCGATATTGAAAATGGACGATTACCGATAGGATTACCTTTGATAGAAAGCCGTCTCAACGATGGACATCTTTGAAATACATTGTCAGCAATATTAGAGAAGCGACACCACTCCAAGTTTAAAATTTCCAGAAACATAAATCCATCAAACACATCAGCAGTTAATTCATAGCCAAACATCAGATCTCCGTATTTGACATCGAGTTCTCGTAGGTTTGGTAAAGCTGTCAATCCTTTGATATTTGCAGCCGTCAAGGTACAATCAAATCGAGAATCAAGGGTAAACGGGGACCATCGTCTCATGAAAAGATGCTCCAGTGCTGGCGGTAGGTTCCAAAACATTTCCTCAGCCGACCCTGGACACTTGTGAAATCCCTCGGCAAGCGTAATATCCAAAACTGAGAGACGTGAGAAATTTCTGAGTAGACTCTGGTCTCCATTGAAAACATTGGTTTTGCTTACATTAAGGTTGGCAACACTTTCTTCGACAACATTAAAAAATCCAGCCGCTATTTGGTCATCACAGGAACGATTCACTGTCATGTTTGCCAAGTTGAGATATGTGAGGTTTGAAAGATATCGAAAATTCTCTCCGATCGATGAACATTCAGGGTGTAAAATGTTATTATAGGCCAGGTTGAGGGTTTTCAAGTGTTTCACTTGGCTGAACAAATCTGAAGGAATTCTGCTGAGCTTATTTCTGTGCAGTTGAAGATTCTCTAGGGTATTGTTCTGATGAAATAATTCCGAAGGAAACTCCTCGATAAGGGTGTCTGAGATAGTTAGTTCTTTCAAAACACCAAGATGAGAAAGGGTTTCAGAGGCAATAGAAGATATGCGTCCAGTCAATTTCACCTGCTGTAGGTGTGGGTAGCGTGCGAACATCAAAGGGGTCAGTTTTGCCAGAGGGCCGTCGTAATGTACCACAAGGTGTAGGATACTTGTTGAAAGATTGTTTGGAATGATCAGGTCAGGAGCACCAGTATTGCAAACCGCGCGGGTGACATTACAATGGGAGCACAGATCCAGCTCATCATAGCAGATATTAGCGCCGATTTCATGAAGTGCCAAGAGAAGCATCAGGCAATGGGTCAGTGGTACTCTGCGAGACTGGAACAAAAAGAATTGACATAATTGACAATAACGGACAGGCTGACTGAATAATCACGGAAAGAAACAGATCCCTAGATCTCGAAACCTTCAGCATGGTGGACAACCAGAAGATCGAAGCCATGATAATTCCATTGCAAAAAGTTTCCCAACGCCATTATTATAGTCCACCCACCATCATACAGTATCGAGAGTATCATTCAACTTTGTGTTCAGCTACCAATATGTCGATTACAAGAATGGAACAATATTCTGCCCTCCGAGGTACAATAAAGGATGATAATCTTCTTATCAGGTATATTATCTACTAATTATGTTGAAATGGATATCAAGATCATAGGCCATTGTCACTTTCATGTACAACCCTTCTTACAAGTTTGCCCTACATTTCCGATGGCATTGGGATGAGTCATAACTTTGATAGGACAATGGTGGGGAGATTGGGGCGGGGGAATGTGACACCCAACATTCAGATCTTCTTTATAATATCGCATTCAGATAGGTTATAGGTGCATGAAAGCTGCTTACATTCGGGGCTGGTCCTCACCTACCAGTGAGCCAAATGAGGAAACTAAACACAGACAAATGAGGACACAGATTCTGCAATGACATATCAATAGTTTCATGGCTTACTGGAAAATTAAAGGGCAGGAAGTGTGGGTTTAGGGTTAACTTCAGTATGTGAAGAGGGAGTAAGTGAACCCGAGAATCTAAAGCATATGCTTGGTACCAACAACGGGAAAAATATGATAGCAGTTGCACCATCATCCCTGTACTTGAAGTCCAAACCCTAAAAATTCAAAAAGTACAGAATGTGTTTAATTTTATATATGTATATATATTATTACTAGTAATAAAAACAAGGACATTTGTATTTTCTAGAAGGGCTTTGAGAAAAATTGGTGTCTGATTTTCAGATGTGTTGTGACTACAAACAACAAAATACAAGATATTGGTCATGGACAAGGCATTGTCTACGCAGTCTACAGAAGCTAGTGTTTCGTCAAGTGTCCAAACACAACAGGTCACAGAAAGACCGGCTCCTCCTAAATTACCGGTAATAACAAAACAGTGACGAAGACAAGATTACAGAAATACAATAAAATTATTGATAGCGTAAAATAAAACAACACACTCTATGAGGTACACTATGTATTTTTTGCCGTTCCGTATATTATGAATCACAAAAAAATCACAGTGTTATTATCTACTGTCATATATTTCTGTACTGTAAAATACCAACAAACTACAAGCTCATCATTCATATATTTTATTACTGTAAAATACCAATAAACTAGTTTATTGTTTATAAGTTAACGCCATGTCGGTGAGAGGAAAAAATACAAACAACAAAGACAAACAAAATGATTCAGATTATATAATACCTGGAAGGCTTAAGTAGGTTCATTCTGACTTTTGACGACTGGAAGGACGCTTTGGTAAACAGAATACAGCTAGGAGCGCCAAAATATGTAACCAGAAGTAGATTGATCTGTAAAAAAACAATGAAGCAGTGCAAAAGGTAATCACATCATTTGATTTACTGTCACATGGTTAATGATATGCATCACCAAATTGTTTGTCTATGCACTCAAACTGATTTCACTTTGCGCTTGAGTGTGTCCAAACTAGAGGAGTGGAACTGGATGAAAGGGTGTTTCGTAATAAAGTATGTCTGTGAGACCGTCAACCAAAAACATAAACTGTTTTGAATGGTACGAACTTTGAACAGCCTGCATAAAAATTGTTAACATATCACAGTCTTTACTAAGTGTAGTGTGAGAGCAGAATGTTCTTTGTGCGGTCATTTTGACATCATAAGGAAAAGACAATAAAGTAATGCCTTGGCTTGGATGACAAATTTCACAAAAACCTCATCGAGGTTTCATGGGGATTCAAGTTATCTTTTATGTCAAATCCATAGAGCAGGCCAATGCCATTGAAATTTTCGAAAGGTGGTAAGAAAAAGGAACACCCTTATTAAGTTTCACCAGTTAATTCTAGAGGGCGGAGCGATTTAATATCAGGTCAATAGGACAGATATTAAACCGATGAACATTTTACAGTAGCATAAAACAGCAATGATCTGATCTGTATTTAAACTTACTTGTAGAATATTAGAGTAGGTTTCAGTTCATATATAACAAAAGGCACCACCATATATACATTACAAAGCCTGGTGCCGATAAACGTGATGACATCATAGAAGAATTTGAGCGGAGCTGAACCAAGGAAGACTGGGCGGATGACTCTTCGAATCTGTAAAATATCATATTTCGAACAGAATGAATATCAGCAACGGTGAAACATATGGGATATGAAAATGAACGATGCACAGGGGTGTTCATAAGGTCTGTAAGTTCACTCAAGATTGCTCTCAATATATATTTGTACTATAGGAAATATAAATTAAAGGGATGAACGTAATACTTTCACATTCGAACGACTCTTATAATTTCAGATCATCACAAATTATACAAATTTCAAAATTATCAGCTAGACAAGCACTAAAAAGAAACATGAGTAGTGTTTTTTTTAAGAAAAGGGAAGTTAGAATCCTCTATACTTGTAAATGGCAGCTACCTGGTGCCGAGGATAGCCTATTGGCAACATTCATAACTTCCTCTTTCCCAATCTTTGAGCTGAACTCACCGATCTATTAGCATATATAAATAGTCCCGCAGTGAAGAAAGCCACGTAATAGCCCGGATAGAAGCCATGCCAGAAGGCGCTGACAGCGAACACCGCAGCAGTATTCATATAAGGAGCTCTCTCATAGACGACACGACGTAACCATATCAGTGTACGAATATTCCAGCTGTCCATATTTACTTTCATACTTGTACATGTCTGTATAAAACAAAGCAAGGCTCTAGTGTACGATAGATGTTAATGGAGACAAAAACCCTGAAAGGTGCAAAGCGATGTCATGATAGGGTCTCGGGCAAAGTCCCCGCTTCCCAAGTGTTTTGTGATATATAAATAGTAAATGGCAATCCCATCAAAGCTTTTTCTTGAACTGATTCTGACATGGAATATTCAATTATAAGTATATATTATATTCAGTTATATTTTTTTTATGCCACTTTAATAATCTCTCTAGGGGAGGCCTGCAAAGTAACATCCAAATACGATGTTGCTTAAGACAATGGTGACACTTGCAAATCTCATGGAATTCTAGTTTGAATTGTTGATTTGTTTTCGATAGAGACAGTGTTCAAATTAAATGAGAATAATTTCATAGCCATTAACTCAGTGTTGTCTTCTCATTGAACTATTGATCAGAGAGAAGAAAATCAATGTATTCATACAAAGTTTTGAGCCAATGAAGAGAAAAGGTTTTAACAAGTTTCTGATATGGTATTTAGGCCTCTCCTGATATCAGACCCTCCTACATTTTCTATAGTCAAGGTCTGTTGAAACCCCCGCTGTTGACCTGCTGATAATAGCTGGTGATAGTCTTCTATTAAGCTTGAGGTTCATAGCACACTTACCTCCACGCCCCATATGTTGGCATTGTCAATCATATCCCAGTCTTCTGAGCCATCCTCCTTGAATCCGTTAAAACCGAATCCAGCAGCTACATTAGTCAGCTCACCTGTTTAAGTATGAAATCAGTTGTGATAGTCATTTAAGGCACTTTATTTAAAAACATTATCTAATCGATCTTAACTGAGCGAAGAAGACGTATATTTGATGGTGTTAAAAGATTTCACAGTAAACATTTCAGATCGAAGTGATAAAGGATGTTGAATGTAAGATGGAAAACCCACTTCTGATGGAAAATGATTAATCATTAACTAGAATATTTGGAAGTTAAACATGATACTTACTCAGCGTCCATGCAAAGTAATATTTACTCCTGGTGAGTGATAGCGTGGCGAGCATGTACCCAACTTTATATAAGAATGCTTCGTTTAGGAATGATTCATCTGTAAAAGAAACAAAGCTCAAGTATTACGATTGGTGACAGATTAACAGTTCATCTGATTCTTAGATTGACTATTGTGCAAGCGAATATCAGCTCTGTTAACCATGTCACACTGCTACTAAAAAAATAGCCACATTACAAGGCCAAAAATCTATCATTCCACTGATATTAATTATCCCTGCAATCTTTGGCAAACAGGTAAATTGTGAAAATTTAATTCAAATTCTTAAATTTAATCTCAAGCCCAACTACTTCCTCAATTATCAGGGTGTATTTCAAACTGTACAGGACTGCGCGGTACAAGCAAATTTGACTACGATGATAAGAATACACTAGTAGCAGTATAATCTCCGTTGATTGATTCAACATGATGCATCCTTATTCACTTCTGCAGAAACTCACCGGTAAATACATTTGAGGGAAACATTGGGTAAACTTGTAAAGTAATCAGAACACATATAACTATCACAACCACCTTCTTCAACATGACCATCTGCAAAATTGAAAAAGAATGCATAAGAACAGTTCGCAGATGGCATCGCTAACTTAGCCAAATGTTATAATTCATAGGGGAGGTTGCAGTGCTAGTCCATTGCAAGTTTGAAGAGATTTACATCATTGTGATAGTCCCAGAAATCTGTCTACAACAGTTTCTTTGACAACATTCCCACAATGCAACATTCCCTCATTGCAACTTTAGTTTGGCATTCCAATACTCGCGGTAGTTATCTCCACCCAGATCTTCCTGAAAATCCCAAGAAATTGATTTGTGGCTTATTCTGCAAAACTGTACCACTGATGGTGGAAACTATATACAATGAGTTTGGTAAGACTTCGTTACACCCTTTGATCATACCACCTCGTTAGCGCAGCCTCACTTCCATTAATACATGCGCAGAATAGAGCTGACATGCAAGAAGATTGAAATCACAACATACTAACAGAAAAATATGGATTATGTATAGAAGAATCTATGAGTGTAGGCACATATATTCCAGCTAAGTTGTAATTTGCCACCCTCGCAAAACGATTTTACAGAGTTATGCGCTAAATTGTTATGAGCGGACAACTCTCGCAGATTTGCAAACGAGTATTTATTAGTAATTATATGATACATATACACCACAACCACGTTATTAGACCAAGTTTTATTCATTGTCAGGAGACTGGAACAGCAGCAGCGCTTGCAGCTTCACGTAAAGGAAGCTTGAAACTTGATTTTTAATAGCCTCCACCAAGGAAATGTGACACACACCGAGAAAGGGTTATAATAATGGTTGGAAAGGGAAAACACACACATAGTGTACAGATCAAGCTTGATCCAGTTCGTCTGCATTCCGGTTTGTTGTGAGCCCCCGCCTGCGTGGAAGGGGGCAACTCCAAAAGCAGGCAAATTGGACCATACTTGATCTTCATCGTGTTTCAGGGGAAGTTGGCTGAGTG
This sequence comes from Membranipora membranacea, assembly GCA_914767715.1. Classification (NCBI taxonomy): domain Eukaryota; kingdom Metazoa; phylum Bryozoa; class Gymnolaemata; order Cheilostomatida; family Membraniporidae; genus Membranipora; species Membranipora membranacea. Next base: position 20,298,725 of record OU612066.1, read on the forward strand.
GGTTGATTAATCATCACACGAGCACATTCCCATACTCACCGGGTCTTTGGGGGCTAAATATTTTCCTGTTTCCTAATCATAAGATTCAGTAAAATGTAAATAATCAAGGAAATATTCCAGATTGCAATTATCATAACTCTATTAACAAGATTGGTCCTACAACTATGAGTTTAAGAGCTCAAACATTGATCTGGTTGATGGTAGTAGCATTTAGCATATCAACCATATTCCCATAAACATTGCCATTTTGTGGGAGCGTGACCCACGATGAAATGCTACTACCATAACAGGGTTTACTCCTTGCTATCATTAATTCAGGCAATGTTTGTGGACTTAAACTTAGACCAAGTTTGGTCCATTTGCCTGCATTCCGAGTTGCTCCCGATCCACTGGTCACGCCTTGACCAGTAGAGGGGGTGGGGCAACTCCAAAGCGTAGGCAAATGGATTAAACTTGATCTAACTTAAACCAGGGAGGGTGGTCCCAACCTCCCTGCTTAAACTAGGTCTCATGAATAGATATTCGAAAGCACTGTGGCCAACTAAAGAGGGACAAATAATGTCTGATGGATTAGGTCTTAATCCCTCCCTAGTACAGTTGTCTTGCATTATAAGCTGTTGAATTATGTTTTGGTGTTTGTTGCTATAGGTCAGCATTTAACTGGAAGTTTGACAAAAGAACTAGACAACTTTAAATAACATCATGCAAACAGTCTAAGCATCAGATTGGTTATTAGCTAGCTGCAAATATTTACCTATTACTCTTATGACTAGCTGTGATAATGCTGACTCATAATAATACAGACTTCACAACTAATTATCCATAACAAACTGATCGGTCATGGCCAATATATCGGTCAGGGCCAATATAGGAATAAGATACACTTGTGGGTGCTTGAGGGCTGGAAGAACTAATCAACACAGTACCCCTATGGGACCTACCTGCCAATCTTTAACAATTAAGATATTTTATAAAGTAATGATGTATGATATACAACAGCTTACTATAGCTTAGAGGGCAGAAACTACTTGGGGATCTATTCAAATTATACAGACGTATCAAATCAGTAAAAAGATGTGTACTCACAGCATAAGAAGGTTCGCCCACACCTATATTAGCACCGGTGATAAAGTCAATGTAGTCTTTGAAGAACGATGTAGGGCCGAGCATCACATTGTGAAATGAGAATATATAACTCATTAGTTCAAGTAAAGATGGCACTTTTCTGTAAGAAGAAATATAATAATAAGAATGATCAACACAGGTTTTTGGACTGAATCACACAGAAGATGGTCGTACAGAAGGAATAACTAAGAATTGTGCTTGAATGTTATGCTTAACTGCTATAAGGTATTGTCATATAGAGTGACGAAAAAGGCACTGTCCATGAGAAAACTCCAAACGCATTCTGGCTAAGATGAAACCGAGCTTATGCCTGGTGAGATTATCTCGGTATGACCGAAGGTCATGATCTCATTCTAAAATATCATAAGCTAGTTCTAGATCAAGAAACCCTCCGGGGTATATTTCACGTACTAGTTCAAAAGCAGGTTGTGTTCATACTTGGAAATATGAGCTTAGTCTGATGTTGACAGAATCATTTATGGGCTGATCATTATCAATTCCAGGTGCCTAGACATTGGACATTGGCGTGTGAGGATGGCAGAGTCATCAAAAATTAACTAGCATCAATTTTGGTATGGCAGTTTGGACTAAATTTCTAAATTTTACTAATTGTTTGTCTGCTCATTATACTAACTAAGGCACTGGAGCAAAAATAATTCCCAACCTTTGCACAAAATATTTGAACAATATAAACTTCCCATATCAAAAGCCCTAGATGTGGGGTGATTTTGAATCTTTTAATTTCAATGACCCTTGCTTTGTCCTAAGTACAAAGATCAGCAGCATTATTAATTCAAGCTTCAGTTGATTTTACACTTATCTAAGAATTGACTCTCTTTCAAAAACAGGTCAACAACGGCAACAGTATACTACCAGAGATTATAGATAATATCCATAGTCTCTGCTACTACAGTAGACTTTGAATTGTTGTGCTTATTTTAACTTGTGAGTGAGTCACAGTCAGTCTGTGTGCAGGGTGTTGAATTTAGTCAAAGATGCGGGCACCCGGCTTCTATCACCACCACTGTTGATTGAGTACAGATTGAGCCTACCATCAATATTCATAGACATCGTTAGCCTGATTTCTATACTATGCATCAATTAATCTCAATCCCACCTTATAAATTTAACCAGACAATAATTCAGGATGATGAGAGGCAAACAAACATTATCTAGATGGATAAACATTGTTTTACACATCGGTTAATCCTTCAGTTTAATATCATGCCATACTCTAAGATCATAAATCATGAAACCATATTTACGATTGCCCAATGCATGATTGCCCAATGCATGCGTATGGCATGATCAACCCAACCAGCTTTTTGAGTCAATGCTACAATTTACAGCATAGATTGGTTTGCAAAAGTATATCTGTATTCTGTATAGAAAAGCCAATGAGATTTATTCAAATAAAGCTCCTGTTGCAGAGTGAATCAATAATTGATGTTCTATATCCTGACCTGGTAGAACAGTAGTTAAATTTGAAGTCACATCCAATAGGGATTTAATTTGAACAGTTGAGATCTGAAAATGCCAGCTGAACAAATGACTATAACATCAAACCATCGTTGCATCTCCATGGAACCAATGAAAATTTGACCATTAGGCCTATCAATAATCTCAAAATTTTGCAGGGTGCGAGTGCAGATTTTTGGTAATGCTGGTCCTTACAAGAATGTCGCAGGTGAAAAGTCAAGATTATCAACCAAATCATGGTGCTATTCAATTGACGCATCAATTCAATAATAATTATGGATATGCAAGATACAAGATATGCTTTGGGAATGGGTGACTCTTCAAACTCTCATCCAACTGATACATGGACATAACCACACTGGACACATTCAAATTGGACATAGACCATTTTGTTAATTTTACCCACCAGGGCAACCCAAGGCAAAAAAAGTTCAAACGATAGAATATGGACTATAACACTTTCTCGGTCCACCTAAGACATCTTTACGGTTCTAAGTTCACTGTGCGGCTACGACTGGGTGCAGATTAGCTCTAGATGATTGTAAATTCTATCACATATGCTATCAGGAAACTGTGATCGTAGTTGGCATTGAGCCAAGGCATCGATCAGTGATAAATGATAACCCAGTGTTGGTGAATGTTGGACTATATGAGTTGTTTCAAAGTTCACCACGTGTTTATATAGATCTACCTTACAGAGTTACTGCCTATGATGAATGTAGTTGTTTGTTTTCAATGCAATGCCCAATTATTTTAACAGTAGGTCAAGTTTTTGCAAGAAAAACCAAAGACCTTTCTTCAAAGTTTCCATAAGTTAATGACAACAGTTTGAGAGTTATGTTGTACACGGATTAATTGAGAAAGTGTTTACGTTTTCAAAATTTGTGAAATATGGTGAGATTGTATTTGTTAGTAGGACTTACTTTTGAGCATATTTCAGCTGGGTAGGGTTGAGATCCTCTTCTTTCTTTTGCATACCGTCATGAAGTGAAAACACCAAATCACTTAGTTTCTGTGCTGTGATCATCAAAGGCCTATCGATAAGAAAAATACAAAGGAATCAGCAACAATCTTACCAAGAAAACATGTTGATGTACGAACAGCAAAGATAACTTAAAAAATAACGTCTGAGTCACATATATGAATATATTATCATGAAAGACATATCATAGTAGGACATAGTATGCTCTTAGACTATCATAAAGTAACTCCTTGCTTTCATCATTGCCATTTTAACAACAACAAAATCTCTTAATTATGAAATGTTAAGTAAAATTGAGACATGAACTCTGAATTTCCAGGTTGATCTTGAATTCCCTATGCCATGATTCAGGAATACAGGTACTGTTTTAATTACCGCAAAAATGACATCATTGAAAAACAACCTGAAGCATACATCCACCTACCCTGTAATATCTAGTGTATATCCACCTACCCTGTAATATCTAGTGTATATCCACCTACCCTGTGATATCTAGTGTATATCCACTTACCCTGTGATAACTAGTGTTTATTCACCTACCCTGTAATATCTAGTGTATATCCACCTACCCTGTGATATCTAGTGTATATCCGCCATAATCATATATCTGTCTATATATGTGCATCACCGACAGATAACCCATGGAGATAATAAAACCGATGATGTGAACTTGAGCCGGAAACATCAGCATCACCACATAACAAAGCAGTGGCTGTATGAACAAATGTATCACCTGGCTGCAAAGGATATATATGGATAACCATGGGGGATGGTGAGATGGCGCAATCGGTTAGCGCGCTTGCTATTCACTGCCAGGCGATTAGTGCTGCAGGAGTTGTGGGTTCGAGTCCCACTGGGGGAGCTTTCATTGTTGATTGTTCCAGCCCCCAGCACCCTCGGGTGTATACCTCTCCTAACACATGAATTATGATATAAATGAATAATATTGTTATGATACTGAACTACAGAATGAATTTCTTCGAACTACAGAATGGATTTCCGCTACATTTTTACAACATGTATTTCATCTCCAAAGATACATTAAATGCAATACATACATACATCCTCTTGGGATTTTCACTATGGTGCAATTTTCCCGCAGAGAATTACGAAGTCTCAACATCTCAACGCTCTGGGACCACATAGGCCTACCAGATTGTTTACACTTGAATATTCACGGAGGAATTCGGGGTTAGAAAATATCAGTCACTAATACATTGGCACATTAAAAACATCAATACAATAAACTCCCGTTGAATGCCTATTTCCTATTCTTTTGACTTCCCTATGTGTCTTACAATCTAAACAAAAGCTTATTAATAAAGGAAATCTGACTAGATTGTCAAACAAGTGAGATAATCTTGGTGTTAATCAGTGTAATTATAGCCATTCCCCAATATACACAATACTGCTAATCGTTTACCTAGGCCTAATTACAGCATATCGTTGTTGGGTGCATCCGGATTTACCTTCATTGTTCAAAATAATATAGGCCTAGGCCTACTCTTCCATTATGCGAAGATGTAGATCTACTCCTACGCCTAGGTGTAACATTGCTCTGTGCTCTCAGCATTTTATGGGACTTATGATTACCTGAGAGTAGGTAACTGAGACAGGTTTCTCTGTGAGTAAGTGAACCACCTGTATAGTCAGGGACACAAAGTTTCTAAATAAGGTATTTTTTCTTTAGGCTATTTGGAGGTAAACTCACCTGCCAAAGCAGAAATATATTAGAGCTACTCCGAGCACCAACTCCACGACATGTCGTACTACAGGTGAGGCTTTCGATGGATGGAGAATCCATCTGAATAGAAATCCTAGTACTATGGCTGCCAGCTGACACGAAACATAGTTCATCTAAAAGAAGCAGCGCACCAATACCATATAACATCCGGAGATCATTGTAATGCAGGTCTAACTACCAGGTTGTCAAGTGAAATCTTACACATGGCACCAAAATGTAACCACTTACTAACACTCCATTATGCATATTGCAACAAACAATCATTCAAAGATTCATTTTACTTCTTGATTGGTTGAGCTAGGAAATTAAACTTGACTAATTACCAAGAAGCAGCAATAAATATAATATCTCTCCACTTTCTCAGCCCAACAAATTAATGATTGAAAATCAGTCCAGTACCGTCCAGTTCTTCCAAGGACCAAAGCAAGGTCACTTTCAACTAAGGTAGTGCAGTGGCTATTTCAGCTATTCATCACATTGATATCACTCATTTACCAGTCACCCTGAGTCTGACCTAGATCAAGTTTGATCTATCTTGCCAGCACTGATCTAAGTCTGACCCATTTTCTCTGTCTAGGCCACCAGTAGATAGATAGAAAGAAGAAGAGTTAGTTAGTAGCTAGTTAGTTACCTGGTCAATTGATAATCCAATCTGATTTCCAACAGGCTGTAGCAGTCTTGAGCCATAATAGAACCCCAATCCTGGTTCTAATGACATCTCTGTAAACTTGTGTGGTCAGGGGTGGCAATGCAAGTAGAAAAATGAAGTGAAAGGATAAGTAAAGATGAATTGGTTTTCTCAAATGTGCAAATTGAACTTCTTTCACTAGTCTGATCAATAGAGTTGATGCTTAGCAGGCAGAAAGATAACATCACAGAATATGTATGTTGAAAATAGTCTGGTTACCACCAACTGGAGTAATCACATTTTTCAGGCATTTCCGGTAAGAAAAACTAAAAATTTTTAGTTGCATTACAAACTGTTCTTGAAAGCCAGGTCTGCCCATCTCACAGAAAGGAGCAATCACTGAATAAATTTATGAGATCATATTCTTCTTTAGGACACATCGATTAACTATGGTCAACTTCTTTACTATAAATCCTTTCTCTTCATAACTGGGCAGTCAATTTATTAATGTTCAATTATTGGTGTATTTTTAACATTTTTTCTGTAAATTAATCACCTGCAATACCAGTACGCAATACCCCTCCGAACACACTGAAGGTATATTTATCCAAATGTGCCCGTGATGTGGACGGTTTGGATTAAGTTGAAGGTAAGGTAAGGTAAGGACTCACTTATTAGCCATGTTGTTTGGAGGGCAATTATTTCTTGCAGCAATTTTACACCTAGAGCAACTAACTAAATTCTAATCTTAATCTAGGTATCTTATCTATTTTTTATCTAATCTAAACTAAGTAACTATTTTTTAGTATATTTTATGTTTGAAATTGTACAGGACTCCATTCATTAATTTATTCAAACAATGGGCTGTAAAATTTAATTGAACCAAGGAAGTAACTCCTTGATTGAACACTGTTGTAGGCTATATGTAACAAATTACCATATGCTGCTTTTCAGTTGGTACATATTAGTAAGAGTTCTTGTAAGGAATGTTAGTGTTATTTATATATTTAGTTATGGGGTAGTTGTAAATTTTACTGTAAGTAATTGTACATTTGAATGTTAGTTTTACACATGTATATACATTATCTGTGAGCTCTTTCTTAGCCTGTTGTCTTTCTCTAGTTCGCGTGATGATTCGGTGGGCGGAATACTTGGTGATATGGATTGTGCTTGTGGCTGCACTGATCACTGTGTGCGGAGTTGATGGAACACTGTCTAAAAGTGATAAGAAGGACAAGAAAGCAAAGAAGAAAAATAATGTGGTGAGATGTTCTCAATTTAAGTAGTGATCGCAAGTCCCCTGCATGTAAGAGGTGTACTACTTAGGGCTAGCACTAGTTATGTTCTCACCTCTACTATATTAAACATACTAGCCACGCTCTCTGAATGTTTTGGGCTTTGAATTGCCACTAATACTCACTTCTGAATGACAACATATGCTGTCTATTTTTTCTTGCAACACTGGTTGACAGCTAATAATATATAATGACATCATTGTCTTAAAGCCATGCTCTTGCATAATTACACCAGAATTGACCAGACCTATTCAGTTTGGCAAACTTACATTGTTAGTCAACATCTATTTTGATATGATGTCGCACATAACACAACCAAGAAGCCACCACTTTTAAAAAATCAATCAGACTTATATGTATATCAATAGAAATCTTTTAAGTAGGCCTAATGTCTTGCTTCTAAATTCTCAGAAAATGGACACTGTAGCTAACGTTGTCAATCGAGATCTGATAAAGGCAGAACATACACCTAGCGACGTGCTCAGAGAACATTATCGCTACTGTGAACTGGAGAGGGAGATCAGACATTTCAAAGGTCCCGTATTAGCCTACGTCACTCCAGTAAGTATGACACACAAGCAGAGTCAGCTATGGATTGTTTTATTCCAAGCCTTCATGTGAAACAAGCTGATGTTAATTAACCAGGTTCAGACGTGGGCTTACGCTGCCACTTTGTAAATGTAAATCACTTTTTATTAGCAGCTCTCAAGCTGTCTTTACAGAACATGAAACATATTACATAGAAACATACACACATTTTGCCCATTAGGCGGGCAATGGTGGTCAATTTGATCAGCCCTTCTGTTTCTGTACTTTGTGTCAAAAATTTGATGTGGTTCTCCAATCAAATAATCTATACCTTCATGCTACATCATTACATTGATTTTATTTTACAGTGGAATTCTAAAGGCTATGACATAGCAAAACTCTTCCATAAGAAGTTTACTCTTGTTTCACCTGTCTGGTTACAAGTAAAACCAAAACAGAACGATAAATATGTGATGACCGGGTCACATGACATCGATAAAGACTGGGCTGCTGAAGTAACAAGAGGAGGCGAGAATTCATTAGGTAAGTACCAAATACTCCACTGGGTAACTTCCAAACACTGCTCTAGAAAAGTATCAAATTATCTCCATGTATGTACTTAGTTTGTGGGTTCAAATGCCTTCCATTGGGTTTCGTGGCATTCCATGTTTGATAATTGTCTGCCACTAAGTCCTAACTGGATCGTACAAGTTCTCAACCTTAAAATGGGTTACGCTATAGCAAATAATAAAAGAATGGATTTTGATCAATCAGTTACATCTGGCATCGCAGATAACATTGACAGCTGTGTTTATTACTTTGTTACAGTTCCTCGTGTACTATTCGATGGGTGGACTGTAGGCGATTATAAAAACATGTTCAATTCTGAGCAGAGCATGATCAAGTGTGCTAAAACTATCACTTCCTTCATCAAGGTAAGATCTATATGATAATTACTAATCTGCTGAGTGTTTAGATTTATGACTGTCCTATATGAAATATGTTGCAAGGAATTAAAGTTTATTAATTTACCCAAAATATCATGAATTCACTAGTTTAAACGCTCAAACTATGCCGGGATAGCTGGTAGTAGCATTTCCCCTTGGAAAATGGTTGATAATTAAATGCTGCTACCAGTTATCCCGGCATAGTTTGAGCTCTTAAACTAGTGAATTCACATGTGTAACACTCATCTGCAGGTCAATATATATAGTTCTGTCATGATCTGCTCAAGTTCAACAGTCATGATGTGTGAATCTTTCATGAAACATGTTGTATCTAGAGATCATGATATTCACATATATAATAACAATTTGGTAGCCCTTTCTGATTGAGTGGCCAAAGTACACTAGTAACATAACATGACAGAAATGTGATAAACTCCTTTCTCAAGAACTTTTAATTAACTAATGGTACAAGTATCCCGTAGCAGAATTTTCATGTACAATAAAAGTCTAGGAGTTTGAGCTTTTGGAAGTGTATTGTTGGAATGTTTTCATGGTGTCTGATTGGTCAAAATTCTGTTTGTTACAGAAGCAGGGATTTGGTGGAGTGACTATTGAGGTTTGGAGTCAGATATTACCTGGGCTCCAAACAGATCTCACTCACTTCCTTATCCATTTAGGAGATCTGCTGCATACACATGATAAAATACTTATACTAGTTGTACCACCAACTAATGTTGCTCCTACCATAGGGTTAGTCTCTTCTGTTGTATACCATTTTAATCATTTTTCAGAGCTGCCGTGGATTTGCCCCAAGAAGTTTTAGACAATATATATTGATTTTTTTGTACATAGAAAGTCACCAATTAATCCGACAAATGTCTTGCACAAAATGAGCACGTCCACCGAGTTTACTCAAGGCCAAAAATGTACAATACAATACTCCCAGTCTAACCTATAGAGTTATGATGAAAAGGAATGCATGTATAGCTAATTTGTGTTGAATATTGTTAAGTGACAATTGTGAAGCATGGTGGTGATTTATCTTCTTGTTATTGCAGAACACCTCAATTTACTAAAGCTAACTTTGAGGAGCTGAAGAGCGCTGTCGATTACTTTAGTGTGATGACTTATGATTATCACGTTCAAGCGTAAGTATCTCAACCTTATGATCCCCAACCCCAAGGATTAAAATAACTAGGGTATTACACTTAGCCAGAGTTATCAGGTTTCAGTTAAGGTAGATCCATGTTTCTGAATTCCCTTCAAATTTGCAAAAGTTTTACCAAATCTAATGATTAGTGGATTTAGATTTTGGCTAATTTCCTATCTTCCCCTGAGCTAGGACAAGTCTGCTAAATGTACCTAGTTTGACTCCATTTTTCTTCTCATACCTGTTCCGGAAGACTCTTACTTCAGCTACAGCTCAATTTCCCATCCAATAATTATCCTTCTTCTTACCAACATTACATTCTATTCATACAGCTATCAGTATATCAAGTTTCATGGAAAACTTTGTTCACAGGTAGATAAACTTAATTATTAATAATATTTTTTCTATATCTGGCCTATTTTGTTACCACCAAATCAAAAGCGAGTTACTGGCTATGCATAAAAAATGAAAAATGCATGAAATTAGCAACTAGATCAACACGTTTTTCATTCACACCTAGTTTAATCACTGAAACTGTGCCTGGAGAGCTGGTAGTAGCAATATCGACCACTTGGATGATGAAGTGCTACCACCAGCCATCCTGGCACAGTTTGAGCGCTTATAATAATTCACATCATGTACTGTACAAAGACGATATGTCATTCTGTTTTAGTGGAGTAGCAGCACCAATAAGCCCTCTGGAGTGGGTGGGACGCAGTATACGTAACATAGTACCTAGTAATACTAGCAAAGATAGAGCTAGACTTCTCCTTGGTGTTCACTTTTATGGTATCAAGTTTGGACATTATACTGGTGCTGCTCCGGTAATCGGCCATGAGTAAGTTTGATCTTTTCAAACAATGAATTCCGAATTTGGTTATATCAACGTATGGTTGCAAGTTATGGCCCAGTCTAGTTGAACATGTGAACCGAAGCTTTGAGACTTTCCTTTCTTAGCAGCCTACTTGTTAGTTTACTGGACTCGGCACCTTAGTAATTTTACCCAGCTCTGTAAGTTAAGCTTATGATGCATAAATGTATTAGTATGCTTACAAAGTATATCATACTTTTGTGATCATGCAACTTGTTTCTGGAGAAGCTGGCCATTGCATTTTTATCACCTAAACACTGCACCAAAACCATTCAAAGACAGCATCCCTAGCTTTTGCCATGAAGATTATGAAATCATGTGTTATTTGTCTAGTGATTGAACAACAGCAATTCAGGAAATACAGAGAATCCTCCACACCCTTATAGTTTTGTCTTGTGCAATAGGATTCTTGTTAACATTCAAGGTGATTTTATTTCAGATTTATTAATATTCTGAAGAATCTCAACGTTGATGTGAAATGGCAACCACAGGACGCTGAACATTCCTACATCTATAATGAGTAAGTTGTCATCACGTTTGGAAATCTGCCTAGATGTGGAACTGTCAGAACCATGATAGAGATCCAGCTCATTCCATTCAAAAACTTTGATCTGACACCTGTAAATTTCAGTCATAACTTTCGAGTAGACAACTTCTAATTGATAAACAATATGCTACCATATTAGCCTTAGATTTACTGCAAATGTTTTTGATTCAGGGGTGATGCGGGGGAGGAATTCTTCTTGTTCTACCCGTCCCTACTCTTCCTGAAGGAAAGGTTGGATCTCGCAAGAAAACTTGGAGTTGGTATAGCTATCTGGGAGATCGGTCAAGGGCTCGACTACTTCTATGACCTTCTATAGTTCATAATCAGAACAACCTTTACAGCAAAATTTAACATGTCAAAGTCAATGTTGTAGTTTTACGTATCTATTAACTTGAAAGATGTGTAGCTTTATTGAGTGAGATGCAATCATTATCAAAAATACTGTCACCTTCCCACCTAAGTATGCATCACTGCATATGTTTACACATTCTATCTTTGGTTTCTTTGATTTAAAGATATTTTGAATGGGGTAGTATTTCCCCCTCCCAGTAGTGCTCGTCATAATTCAGTTTCTATTCCAGTGAATCTTCTCTCCTGCTGAATACTTTTGCTTTCAATGTCTTCCTTTACTTCCAGTTGCCTTCTGCCATAACAAGGATCTGATTTGTCATGTACGTCATTTTGTTGCAATAACAGTGAATTGGAAGCAGAGAAAGAGTGTTTTGTTCTGATCTGTTCTGCAAATATCTTTTTTAGTTTCAGTCAACTCATAAATATAACAACTTGAACTCAGTGAACTCACCACCCCCACAATTTTCACTTCATTTGTGTAGTGATTCTTAGAACATCAAAATCATGAAGGTCATACAAATTAAAAAGAACAAAAAAACAGAAGAAGTTAATATTATGTACATGGATATAGAATATACACTGTATTTACATGTTGGATCGAATTTGTAAACGCATAAGTGTTTTCTAAAAATCAGAAAAACCAAATTCATGCCTTGTATTTGGATTTTTTCTTGAAGGCAGCCTGACTATCCAAAATCCATTTGGTTGAGGACGGTAGTAGAATTTTAGTATCACAAATAACATCGGGGGCTCAAGCTTATTGCTCAACAAAACATTACAACTATATCACCTTACAGTTGCTCTCAACACAAGTCATGCAGTGAAATTTTCTTTGTCAACTGTAGAGTCTTTGATACCAAGGAATACTGTAGTAGAATAGAGTCATACACTAATAAGCTTCCCGCGATGAAAACTTCATCTTCAATTTTTTTTAGATATCTACTCTCAACTTGTCCTGACAACTGTATGGGCTGCTTTCATACAATCCCCAATATTCAACCTGAATGTTGCCCATTCTCGGCAGGGTTTGAAGGGTGTGTCATCATTCACTGCAGCAGGAGGTAACTTTGCTTCTGGTGCTAGAAATGTAAAGGTGGGAATAGATAGTCATTGTCTGCTCTACTAAACTTTTAAAGAACACAATTCCACATGTAGGTGTATTATTTCCATAACAATAATAGGATTTCAGAGCATTCCAAAACATGCCTGTTGAGAAACTGTTTGAAATGGGTATAGGAAATAGGATACACAATATAAATCTAGTTATAGTTGAGTCTGGAGGCATTTTCGCCATGTCAAATGGGAGGAAAAGGTTTCTCTCCAGCTTTAGTGTGAAATAAATAGTAATAATGCAAAATTCCAATACCAACAGGCAAATCCAATTGAGTGCATTACATGACTTCTTGGTATCTGCTTGGATAATGGCCTTTTGACCCAACACAACGATTCGACAGTGAGTACAAGGGAAAAATAGTTATACATTACCTTTGGAGTCAAACTGCAGATTCTGTTTCAACTTAGTTACTTTCTTCATATTTTCATCAATTCGGTCTTTTTGCTACAAGATAAAAATCTGGTTTGGATACAATGATAAATAATATGACTGATAAATAATATGATCATGGGACCAACTAGTAATGTTGATGGCCGATGGAAAACATGACCATATGCAAAACACACGACACAACTATGTTTTGTCACAGACGAAACATTTCTATGCATATGACCATGAGTGTGACCTCATCGATCAATAGCTTACTCACCATATATGAAAATAAGAGAATTGATTGCAAATATTCATGATGATCTAGAGTCATTTCAGTAATTTAGGTATGTATTGAACAATGATTATTTTCAGCTAACCAATCCATGAACTTCCTTTATCAGTAACTTACCAGTAAAGTATATTGTGGAGACTTGGTACCCACACCACCTTTGCGACCTCGCCGACCTCCTGGTGGTTTCTCCATTATCCCTCCTGGTATAGAAGGTGGGACAAATGATCCCACATGCAAAATCTCTACAAATCAGATTGAATAACTTTGTTTCATGAACTAGAACCCAACTGTGATGTGACATGCCTATATATAGAAGCTAAATTAATCTCTAAACTTGGGTTACAGGGGATGGGAAAGCGGGGCGGTTAGTGTAGGCAATAATTTTTACAGACCCAGCATAATATTAATATTGATATTGGGAATGGCAAGGTGATCAACAAATTTTCTGATTTCTCTTTATATAGAGCTTCAATAGAATTTGAACTTTATATATCCAGTTAGCAAGATTAATTTCTGATATCAAATACGGGGAGGCAGATCCGTAGCCAAGAAAACTAACAATTGAACATAAAAGCAAGCGCTTCAGCAAGTTCAACACAACCTGATCGAAATAACTAAGAGCAAACAGCACAGAACATCACCCACCATTGTCACCCATGTATAGAATCTCTGAAAGTGGAAATCAGGTGTCAACAAAGACCGAGAGAGGACAACAAAGGCAGGAAAAACCAGTGATTTATTGAGTAAGTGATTGAGTTACTTCTCACATCTTACCAATTATTTTCAGGGTTTGAACAACTTAAAGTGTCAGTCCTATTAGAAAAGTGGATATATTATCCCAGTAAATCAAATATTGTGAGTTCATAGGGCAAATAAAAATTAACAAAAAATGAAAATTGTGGAATATAGCAATTAGTTTTTTTCGATTATTTTAGCAAGGATCATAGTGGCCAGGGGGAGGCAATATATCGCTATGATCCACTATGATCCCAATTTTCAGACTTTGCAGCAGTTTTACTGCAATTAGGTTCACAGGCTGTTTTATTGCATATGTCCTCATGACTTTTCAGCCTGAGATCTTTAAAACCATACCAAACATGGCCTAGTAGGACTATCACTTTAATAAAAAGTGGCATTCCATTATCCAACACTTCTTTTTTAGGGTGTGTTTTTATCTATTAATAATGTTGATTAATTCGTGGACCACAGTCGCAGAGAATTTGTCAGATTCCACATGACAGCAAAGAGGACGGTTTTAAGTAGTCGAAGTGCTCAAACATTGCCCGAGTTTCCGGTATTGGCATTTTATCATCAACAGCATCCCAAACACATGGGAATGAGGGTTGATAATGAAATGCTACTATCAATAACTTATGAAATTTTTAAGAACTTAAACTAGGCTTCAGGCATCTTTCTACCTATTTGTCTTGCTTAACACAGGATAAATGTACATAGAGAACTTTGCAGATAGAGACCAGTAGAGGTGATCAGGACATAGTTTGAAAAGAGCAAATACAATATGAAAGATATATATATCTCATGTTTTAATGCTGTTACCTTCGAAACCTTTGAGAGACTGTTCAGTGAATGCTCTCTGGGCTTCTGTGGGTTTGAGTTTTCTTTGAGATTTAGGCGTTGTTTGCTGCTGTGTCTGATAGTATGTGCCACCTTTTTGTGATATCCATCTCTTTAACTGTCTGATAAGTAAGACAATACATATACTATTATTATATATTATTATCATCACTGTTATCAACATTATCATTATTATTCCGTGCGTATAAGGATGTACAGGAGAGTAAGTTTGAATTCATTCAAATAGTTTATTTATCAGTATCCATATCTTCATGTAGTCCATTGACTACTGGGGTGTGGCTGTCCCCCAGGTGTGCTCCAACCTGCCTGCAAACAGATGTCAACCTGGCGCAAATATTGCGGCCTTGCCACTAAGGCAACTAATATTTTGTTGCCATGCTTAGGATGTGGCGTGTGATAAGACATCTGATAGTTATCAACCTTTTTACTCAACCTTACATCCATAACTTTATTTTCAACAAGTAGGGAGGTTTCGAAGTTTGATGCAAATCTTGAAGATGATTGGGTGTCTTCTCCACATGTATGTGACAGTGTAGTGAAGTCTAAAAACATGGGAGGCTGCTATATGTAGGGCAAACAGGGGAGAAAAACTCAAAACTATAAACATACATCTGGCAGGGAGTTTCAAACTCCTTGCATCTGGTGTCACATTTCGAAAAATTGCATGTTATGATCAGATGACTTTTGTTATGCATGTTGTAAATCTATAAAAAAGCCACAACTTTGAGTTTTACATCTTATATAAAATATGCCGTAGAACCACTTGGGCTTGTGCCCGTGTTGTTACAATCATAACTTTGGGGCAACTAGTCTTGAACTATATAAAATCGACAGCCATCCTTGTATCACTATAATTGCCCATCAAGAACAGACATACACTCACTGGTCTCTGAAAGTGATCATTCTATAACTCACTTCATAAATGGTATAACCATGAAGAAGGCATTAGGACCCCGCTCCAGTTCTTTCACATGACTAGTATCCTTCTTGTGCATTGGTAAGAGATCAAGTGGGAACCACTGCATATCACGGATCTCATTACGAGTCTGTGGGAAGAAGTGGGTGTCTGTGTAAACGTCTGAAAATTGAAATAAATTCTGATGAAAAACTATAGAACCCAGAGTTGAATGAAAATCTATGTTGATGCTTCAACTGTTTGCCATGAGGTGAGGAAAAAAAAGGTGACACAATTGACAGAAGTTATTGAAACACTCCAAAACTCTTATCATTTTCTTGCTTATAAAAAGAATCAGCATCCAGAATTGATCAGTTCCTAAAACGCCTTTGCAAGCTTCAGTCCATAACTAGTGGCAATACTTTCATTGCCAGACCCGCCATAACAGCATCAGATCTCAAGATATTTCTATATACCAAAAAAACGCTCTCTTTGATGCCACCACATCAGAGGATTTGAAAAGTCAGGCAATCAATAATACAAACCAGGGACGATATAGAGCCTGGAATATTGATCTCCGGCTGTATATTCAACGTAACAGTTTTCTTTTACTCTGCCATTGGCATCAAAACCTGTCTCCTCAAACAGCTACAAATAGAAATTGCAGATAAATTACAAAGATGGAAGTGAGATTTAATATTTTGCAATATCGCTAAGCAAAAATTTACTGAATTTTAACAACAAAAATCATTACGTGTTTGCTAAATTTTCAATGAATGCCCAAAATCGAAAACCGGTTATATTTTAACTTCAACTTAATTATCATTGGACAGTTCGTCAAATAAAATATCCAAGTACATTTTAATCCTGTAGGTTACGTGTCATCATGAAACAAGACTGCTTCTAAATTTATCTTTTGTGGTTTTTGATAATGTTACAAGGGAATATAACAATATAAAATTATCGCTAGGGGATGGGAGTGTCAACAGGATCTCAAATCATACAATACAGCTATGTCTCTACTAGTTCATGTTTGATCAATTTGCCTGCATTCGGAGTTGCCCCCTCTACTTGTCAAGCAGCAGGCAAAGGTGTGACCAATTGAGGGGGCAACTCCGAATGCGGGTAAATGGATCAAACTTGATCTAGTTCTCCTCATACATAATGGTAGCACTTGCCTCTCTGACAGCACATTTCACAGGGTCTTCCCCTTCATTGACTTTGCCTTTAGGGAATCCCCAGGATTTAGAGTAGCCCTGTACAAGCAGTGTGTACTTCATAGTGGGGTCCAGTATAATTATACCGTATGTGGGTACAGAGAGTTTATATGCCCTCCAATCCTGGTGAAGTGCATCTACATTATCAGAGTCCGATACCAGAAAAGGACAATGGCGGAACAGT
Source organism: Membranipora membranacea (assembly GCA_914767715.1). Lineage (NCBI taxonomy): Eukaryota > Metazoa > Bryozoa > Gymnolaemata > Cheilostomatida > Membraniporidae > Membranipora > Membranipora membranacea. The sequence goes on from OU612066.1 coordinate 20,316,042, forward strand.
GCACATCATGAAAGTCAAGGATAACAATTTCTATGCTACTTACACAAAATAAATCCGGTTACATTATTATGGTAACCAGATTACATTAATGGGGATTAGCTTCAATCTTAGAACAGTTGATTGCTAGTGTCAACAGGAACATAAATAAGCTTGAACTGAAATTTAAATATCTAAAGAGAAGGACATGGTCAATTTCATAAACATCGGGTCATGTTTGGCAGTTCCATGGCAGATTTAAGGCTTCTTAAAGGATATCTTGGTTGGCAAACTCTTTGATGCCTACAATCTTCAATCCAGGATTTTCTGGTACGTGAAAGTCTATATAAAACCAGTGAGCCAACTCAATGTGGAAGAAGGTACGTATCATATCATCTCTGTAATCATCAGGTACGTTCAGAATGAATCGACTAAAATAGAATGATGATAAAATATAAACATTTATAGAAGGAGATGACATATTTATGTCAACAAAGGTAGGGTAATCAGGTTGAAAGTTTATACTGATGGCAAAATTTTTGTAGGCATAGGACAAAATTTATCTACAACTAATGGTTGAACTTGTCTAAAATTGTCAACAGCTTCAATTAAAGGCTTATCTGTTGATAGTCAAAGACATAAAAGGCTCTAATATCATACTTTCAAGCACCAGCTAATAAGTTTGCCGTTATTATTGCTTAGCACACTCATTCTGGCTCAAAAACTAGCCACTGGAAATTCAACCAGTGTTTAATATACTGACCTGCACAAATCATCGAGGATATGAGATGGTATCCTGTATGATCGGTCCATATTTGAGAGGATTAAAGTTGTTCGTCGTCACATTCACAAGTTCTCTATCTCTTGAAGCTGTAATAAATGTAGTACATAGGAACAGGGAGAATTCTCCCTGATGTCAACTAGTCTGTGTAGGTCTAAACTGAACTATCCATAATTAATAATTAATAATCGATGCTTACATACTCTTCCAGCTCAGAGTCAGTAGTCCTCATTTGTGTGTAAGACCATAAAAGAAGGTTTGACCTAATGTCAGATAAGTGCAGACCAACAACAAACCAGTTAGTCTCTAACATCATATGGTATACCTCTCATACCCGCTGTTACTTACTTTCTACTAAAGTCTAATTTTCTAGTCAATTAGTAACACAGACCGAGCTGCTATGATTATCATTTTAATTGCTATTATAAAGTTCCCAATGAACTTTAGATTAGTGTCTTGGTCGTAAAGAGCATATTAGGCACAACGGGGAAGCGAATTGGAGAGAAATAATATCTGTTATTTGTTTCCAAGTATATCGCTGTATAACTTAGTCTTTGAGAGTGGTTTGCATTGAGTAATAAAGTTTAGCAACAACATTGCCCGCTGTCTCAACACAAACTGAAGCTGTCAATCTCTGCTCATGACAAAAGTCTCCCCGATGAAATCACAACAAGACCCAAGCTGGCGCACCCATGTCTGATTCAGAATAAAAACATCTCTTTATAACCAAATATTGCGGGTTGCCACCAAGGCAGTGCAGAGGAAGACATCAAGAGGCTTATGGCTAAGCTTTATAAACACTTGGTGTAGAAATTGATTGCACACAATTGAATCATCTTCTCTAAAAAAAAAAACATACTGGATAAAATGTTATCAACTTGCTGTTAACCAATTTTAATTAGTATATCTAAACTCATCTTGTTTGTTTTGAAGGAAACCAAGCACAATAACAGATTTTTCTTACAACATCTTCACAGCGCTATAAATCTAGGAATAACAATACATACTGCTAGATGATGATGATGCTTACCTAAATTAAATTTAGCTTGCAGAAAACAAATTATTACAGTTTTAATGGGGTTACCAGGGTTATAATGGAGTTATAATGGCTTCTCTGATTCTTGATGAAGACAAGATGTTATTTGTCTGGCTCCAAAAAGCCTTACTGATATATATATGATGACTTTCAATGTTTTGGAAGACACTCAGTTTTCTTTTGAAGAAAATATAAATGACCTTGAACAAATTGACCCATGTAACCAAAAAAAGGGTCTTCTATGGGATCAAATCTTTTTTTATTTTAATTCAAAAAATAATTTTTAAATAGAGAATATTCATTATTTTTTACGGTGAGTGAAGAAATGAAATTTTATAAGATAGGATAGGATCAAAAAATATTTTATAAAGTTTTTATCAGGTCATGGTCAAATTGTTTTTTGGTTACAACTCCATTCATAGAGAAGAAAAGAAAAACATGCATGAGAACAACATGGCATGTCCTATTTTCAATGATGTGTTGTATGCATCGGTCAATGAAGATGGTCAATTTGCTGCACAATTCAACCATACAGTTAGTGTGAAGATTGATAAAACTGGGGATGGTGCTAAACTTTCTGCCATGAAAGGTTTGTCTCTTTTTTCTTTCATGTTCCTGTTGTTGTGTTACTGTAAGTAACTGTTGACTGTTGTTGAATAAAACTATTAAAAATAATCAAATCAGTTCAGCCAGTGGGTGGGTGGTCTTGAGACTGAGGGAGAGTGTCAGTGAGTGTGTGGCTTCTATTATGAGGTTGATCATCACATCATCAGTATAGGTCAATTATTCTATAGCAGCACACAATTGTTGTAATAAAGAACTAGCTAGGGGAGGGGAATGGAATTCTCCCCAAAAATGCCAGTGAACTCACACAATCTCATCTGCCTTGCTGACAGGCGGTGACTGTAGTTATTATAAGCTCCTACTAAATGTAGTAACTAAGGCTATGCTGTGTTACAATGTTATGTTATTCATCAGTTAAGATTACTAACAACTAGGATTGATCCTTCTTCTTGCAATGTTGAATTTTCCTACCAAACAAACCTACTTTTGATTGTCTTTGATGTCAGGTCAGGTGGTTAGGGAAGTTTTTTATTACCTCTGTAGGGCCTAATGCATTCAAGTACATTACTTCACTAGCCCTACGGCTTGCCCGCCTGACCACTTGTTCTTATCAGGCATGTCATTCGTATACACTGATTACTTTCTAACATTGAACAGATATTGCATATTTGTGTTTCAAATGTTACAGATGGAAACATTGGCCACACTATGATGATAACAGCGTCCACAGAAATGGCGAGATTGGGTAGACAAGGGTTGCTGGTCACACCTGAGAACTCATCGCAGAGTACTCTGCTCAAATTCCCATCCGAGTCAGGTTGGTAATCTAAAAAAGTAATCCTATGGTGAGATTAATATTGATGTGCCAAGAAAATTTGAACCATTTTTCACATCTTGCTACTATCCGGCCGTGAGCTCGATCAGATTTACGATTTGATTTGTGTCTTGATATGTGTTTTTGTGCTGATGGACAACTATCATAATAATAAAAGTTTTGACTAGACTTCTTTATTATCATTATTTCATCTGAATAACAGTAAATCGTGTTGAGGATAAAATTTGATTTATTATACTAGCAATTTGGTGATCCTCACCAAAGACACTCATGCTAATCAAGGCATCATTGTTGTAAGATACTTATAAGAAACATTACAGTTGGCATTGATTGTAGTATATGTCAGTCTCTATTCTTAATTGTACAATTCTAGTCACTACAAAATATCCCGTTTTTTTAGATTGCCGGAAAGTGTCGACATTATTGAAAGAGCTAACAAGTAAAGACAGAAAATCAGTATTCACTGAGAGGACCGACAAGGATTCAGCCACACAATATTTCCAGGTAAGCCTATGCCATCAACCAAGCTGAACATTGTCTGTTATTTCACTTTTGTCATTGTTAACATATGACAAAGAAGTTCTGAACTTGCCTCCTTTGTATTCATAGCTTAACTTCCTGTCATCATATTTCTTTTTGTTTGTATGGACTTTAATTCCCTGCCAGTACATGTGATAGCAAATGAGACAGTGATTATTGCTCTGTTTTACAATGTGAAAAGCTTTGCTTTGGCTATCGTTATGTTATTGGAATCTTTTTTTAGGAGTAAAAATAAATTTAAAGCATTGTGATAGCTTGCATTTACTGTAAACCTACTCGTGACACATGGGGCTATATATTTAGTGATGTATATTTCTGTTTTTAGTTTTACAGTTACCTGTCTCAACAACAAAACATGATGCAGGATTATGTGAGGACCAACACTTATCAGACAGCTATGCTCTCAAACACATCAGACTTTGTCGGTAAAACAGTGCTGGATGTCGGTGCAGGGTCTGGGATCTTGTCGTTCTTCGCTGTCCAGGCAGGAGCTAAGAAGGTGTATGCCGTCGAGGCCAGTAATATGGCTCAGTATTGTGAGGTTAGCGTCTGACTCTGAGGAATACTATTCTCAAATGGATTATACTGACCCCTCATTGACTTGTTAGTGGGATTGAATGGGGTGTGTGTCAACCAGATGTGTGCTGAAGTGTGGTTAATGGTGGTGTGAATGTCTTACAACTAGGGGCCTAAACGTACTACGAAAAGATATGCCTGTGCCCCTATTTGATGTGTATGTAGCCAAGCGTTAAGCTTAATGTCAGCTCAATTCAAGGTTCATTGCCACCATCACAATAATAGTGCTATATTGGTCCCAATACGCTTTGATATTGTGCAAGTGGAATTTTAAAAGCAAAAAAGTCAAGAATTTAATTAGGCCTAAGTCAAGATGTAGTTCCATTGCGAATTATCCTGTCTGCATTAAATCATCTAAGATATGCATATGGAGGGTTAGCTAGCTATAGACAGGCTTGAACAAACCCTCTTTCATCTATTTGTATGTCAATCTAAATCATAGATCAAAGAGTATATAATAACTCTATGATCTAAATAGATAATGATATATTGCATGATTATCAATTGTAGCCTCATGCTGCTCCAAATTCTTTCTTCTAGAAGTATAAACCTTTTCTATGCTACATGTGACTCTGAGTAAGCCAGAACCAAGTTATCTCAAGTTACCACACAGAAACATAAAAATTGATATGGATTGAGCGTACCAGTATACCCAAAGAGAAACAGTACACCCAAAGAAAAACAGTAGACCCAAAGAAAAACAGTAGACCCAAAGAAAATTTTCAACATGTTCAGTTCACATTATTTTTTTTACTTTACCAGCAATTGGTGAAAGCTAATGGACTGTCAGACAGAATCCAGGTTATACCTGCTAAGATAGAAGAGATAGAACTACCTGAACAAGTGGATACCATCATATCTGAGCCTATAGGATACATGCTCTTCAACGAGAGAATGATTGAGACATACCTGCATGCCAAAAAGTTTTTGAAACCAGGAGGTACGTGTTCATTTAGTCTGTATTGTTCTATAATAGTGATGTTCAGAGTTTGAAATGGACTAGTTGGAGGTTGAGCAGGTTTTTCATATTTCTGAGATACCACCAAGACCTTGTTGACCGTCTTCAGATTTCCTTTTTTTCTATTGAATGAATATGAACACAAAATTGCGCTGGATCCTGACCTATACAATTTTCGTACATTTTATTTTAATAACTTGAACCATTGATATGAATTTATTGATCAGTGGTTAAATACATAGCATGGCTATCCGTGGAGATATGCCATATGTATAAAACTTGTGTCAGTAACTGGATCAAGCTAGAAATCTAGCGGCTTTTATGTTATGCATTGATTAACCTTCAAATAACGTTCAAAAACTCAAAAAGCTGCTTGTCAAAAGTTTACAAGGGTCAGCTATATTACGATTCCTATTTTGTGAACAAATCAAAGAATTCGGACCAGCAACCATACATGAATAGCCATAATGTGCTTATTCGGGGTCAGATATGTTCCCCTAATCCGTATAATATATTTCAATTGATTCCAATGCTGGCATAAACATTCGGAACATTCTTTAAAATTTATGCCATCTCAGTCTTATCTCATCTAAATATGCCTAACAGAGTCATTATCAATCTCCCTAGAAAAATTGCAATTTAATAGTAAACAATTCTGGTTGCTATCTATATATTTATGATGATCAGATCTTTCATCCATGCCATACAAAACAATCATTTGGCTGTAAATGATAGGCCTAGTTCCAGTGATTGAGTTGATGGTGGCTTAGATTTCAGATTTTCGCCCACGGGCTGTCCTTGTAAAGTTTGTCACTGAAACCTGATCATGCTGCAAGGATAAAGCTTTCATGGAATATGTTGTTTTTTGTAGGTAAAATGTTCCCAACAGAAGGGCATATGTACATAGCACCATTCACTGATGATGCTCTCTATCAAGAACAGTCTATGAAACCAAACTTCTGGTGCCATCAAAGCTTCCACGGCGTTGATCTCACTTCGTTACGAATGGAATCATTTGAGGAGACGTTCAAACAACCAATTGTGGTAAGCATGTAAACATCATTTTAAGCAACAAAGTAATGAAGGTGGTTAAGTTATGTTGACCACATTTCTTTTTTATTGCTTTTGGCCCAAACCACAATTGTGGCAAAGGCTACCATTTATATGAATAAGATCTATTCATTTATTTATTTAAGGTCTTATTTCAGTGAAGCAAATCTGTGAATGTTTTCTAGCTTCCTCCAGCCCATCCACATATCAGGCAATATTATGCGTTCTATGATAACTCTTCTGTACGTTCTGGGGCAATCCAACTAGTATTAGTATTTACACCATTGCCGCAGCCAAATTGAATGCCTTCCGAAGCAATTTGAGTTTGAGAGAGCTCACTATTGGCCATGGTGGAAATTATCTTGAGCATTTATTCAAAACCAGATAGTCAGGTCTAACCTGCATAGATTCTGAGTCACCCACACAAATCATGATGAACTTTAGGTAATGTCAATATATAATTTTAATTAACACATTATACATCAAGGCAACATCTTCCTTCAATTAACTTGTTTCACCTGGACTGATACATAAGCTCCCTACATATCATCTAACACTTATATTTGTTTATTTCTTAATGATCTATATTAGATATATATATCAGTAAATCTGATGTTATATTATACTTAATGCATGCCGATCTCTTGGGCTTCACCCTGCTGTAATATTCCATTATCTCCAACTCCGGTTTACCGGTTTTTCTATATAGTGATGATGATATTATGTTGAGATTTCTTTTTTTGGTTACAGGACACATTCCACATAGGGTCATGCTTAGCTCCAGCTAATAAATACCCCTGTGACTTCCTGGCAGTGAGCGAGCAGGATTTATATGTTATCGACGTACCGCTCATGTTTTCTGTCGCTACATCCGGGTACATACATGGTCTGGCATTCTGGTTCGACCTCGCCTTCAAGGGATCCAAGTGAGTTATGTTCATAGTATATAATATAATTTCCATAACTTGTGATAACGAAACTACATCTGTCATGGCTCCCAGTCTGCTGCAACTCTTCACAGTAAATTCTTTTCAGCGATTTTGTTTAGTTAGTTATAGTTCATGCTAGCTGGCATCTCAAACATTGTCATGTATCTGCCTTTAGCATTGATGTACAGGAAATAGACCGATAATTCCATTGTTTTGTTTGACATTCTAAGCTTGACTGGTTTCTGCTTATGGGAGTATGATTATGAACCACTCTAACTAAATGACTCTACATGGCTTTCTTTCCCTATCCTGGTCTTTGAAGTGCTATGGTTATTGCTATTGTTTTCAGTAACAGTGTCCTGTCCTTGGCATGAATCAAATGGCACTTGCTTCCTCAATAGTAAGAAAAGTGTCAACTTCATGATTTTTTACCTGGTTCAAGATGTTTCTCGGGCAATCATCGTGATTTTATCTTGCAGTGAGACTATATGGTTGTCTACGTCTCCCACTGAGCCGCTGACACATTGGTACCAGGTTAGGTGCCTGCTGAAGAATCCTGTGTATGTCAAACAAGGGCAGAACATCGGAGCAAGACTCACTATGAGAGCTAACTCAAGGTATCGTGTTATATATACATTGGTCATCCTCATTGACGTTTTGCGACTTTTAAACCACTAAAAACACTATTCCGGTGCTTTATATGTATATACATTTTTATTGCATCAACCATCATCCAATGCGTTGAAATAAACCAGCTCTTAATGAAGCCTTATAGGGTTTGTCCTCTAGACTTGTCACGCTGCTAGTTTTGTTGTTTTGGGGACACCACAAAACAAGAAACTAAAAAATGTAGCCGCATGACAAAGCTATTTGTCCTGTTATTTATTTTGTTTGAGAGGCACTACGTCAGCCTCTCCTGGGGCCTCCTTTAGCTCCCCTCTTTCTATTATGTCTCATACGCCAACCAAAGCACATGGGTCTATGGAGATATTACACTACTACTTCTTTGTGTTATGTGAACATTGAAATCTGTAACAATATAATCACACCTGATAATGCTCTTTAATTTGTTCTATGAACCACCTAAGCTCATTTTCAAAGTAATGAAGACTTGTGGCAGGATTAATGTGATTTTCTAATGAAATCAATGCAGTCTTTTTGAATGCATTACAAATAAGTTTGAGAATGACAAATGCCAATCGCCAAGTCATTCTAATGCTGGAAATTATTCTCAGATTGATATATAAAGGATATCCGTCAACCACATCCTGATCAACCCCCATAAACCCTAGAATCCTGATCAACCCCCACAAACAGTTAATCGCTCATCGATCATCTTATCACAGAGTAAGGATATATCCTTACTCTGTGATCTTATGTATGGTTACCAGATAAAATCAGTGTGCCTTTGAGATATAAGTATGTTCTATCTGAGAAATGATGTAATGAACAACGTTGACCGAGATAACAATTACTGGATAGTGTTTCTGTGATATCAATTCAATTTTGCACAGCTGAAGGTATAAGTGTGAGATTCAAGTGAGCTGATGTGAAGCCAAGGGCATTCAAATCACATCTTGCACCGCTGCAACTTTGCACAGTACATGAAATGAGTGTGATTTATTTTACAGACAGAGTTACGATGTAGAAATCTCAGTAGACATTCCCGGCTCTACCTCCAAATCTACCAACATACTCGATCTAAAGAACCCATACTTCAGATACGGCGGTCAGGTGGTGGCACCCCCTCCACAGGGCAGCACGACTTCACCCACTGAGCAGTACTACCAAACCAACGGCTATCAGACGAGTACTGTGAACCTGAAGATGGGTAATCAGTCACAGGAGCAGCAGGTACAGAACCTGGCTAACTTTACGACTGTCAGCATCAGCGGAGGTAAGTTGAGCTGGAATGATTAGTTCATTATTTGTCGAAGCAGCACCGATCTACTAGATCAAGTTTGATATGATTTGACTGCATTTTGGTTGTCTCCCCATTCTACTGGTAAGCTGGCTTGAGCGGGAGAAATCCTAATGAAGGCGTGTTGTATCAAACCATCTATTGATATAACTTGTTATTACATGTAAATGTAATTTTATCGTTGACTAGACAAAATATAGATTAATGATGTCTATTCTTTGTCCGTAAATGAACAAAAACACTTTGTAAACTAAATCAGGGAATATTGTAGCTCAAAGACCAAATGAAACAAAATCCCAAAATATAACCCAAGGCAGGTTGGTTCTTTTCTATCACAGATGCTTGACGCTGTTAACCTTTTGTTTTATTTCGATGTTCATTATATTTATGATTCAATTTGAGTATTATTTACGCATAGATTAGAGATTGCTTAGTCTTTCATTGCACTTATACTTTGGCGCAATAGGGTGGAGCTAAAATGAGAGTTAGTGTTTGTAAAGGGTTGCCCCTTCTTGTCTAACTATAATGCATGAAGGGACAACTCTTGCGCTAATAAATTAGGGGACCAATATGAAGCGCTGTTTTAACCAGCCACCCTTTCAATTTATTGCGAAGAGGAAAATCTAAAATTGTTATCTTTTGTTCTTATTTTAAATAATGCTGTTGGATTATTGCAGGCCCACCGCCGATAAATCCGGGAAGCATTCCCAGCGTAGGCATGAATTCTCATAGTGTAGCTAATAGAACATCCATTGGAGGAGGCTTGGCTCCTACAAACTTTGCACAGGTATGCACATTTTTTTTCATGTTTTATTAGCGGCTTACCTACAAAATTTAAATGATTTTAATATTGATATTACCAAGTGCTTCCTACATTTTTTTGTGTCTTGGGTTCTTTGTTCTCTGTTACCATTGTTGCTATTAGGATGTTGACTTCAAAGTAAGAAACCTGTGTTAACCTGTGGCTGTAATTTAACAATTTTTCTGTTGTAGCCCGCGGTAGCGGCATCTAACTTTGGCCTGAGTAGTAACCAATATATGATCGGGGATTATGCTGCTGCCAATCTATCTACCAATGGTAACAACTCAAACAGGCATTGAAAGGAAAGTTATAACGCTAAAGCACTGCCTTGAACTCTACACGATCTGGTGTGTCTTGCTCACTCACTTACTAAAACTTGTGCTAACCGCCAGGCATAGTCAAGCTACTCTAATTATCTCCATTGCTAGGCAACTTCTGTTCACATTGATGACGTAACACAGTTTTTTAGTGTTTTCCATGTCAAGGTCAATTTATGGTTATATGATATTGATTTCGTAATGGCATGATATTTTAGTCTCTTGTCAAGCATTTGAGCGCTCATTTCGGCTTAAGATGGCCAGCCTGTGGTCTTGTTGTGCAGCGCCCATTGTCTGTCTGTCTCACCCATTGATTGGGGTTCCAGTTTCCCTTTAGAGAATTGTAGCTTGCGAAGAAAGAAATCGGTTATTGTTTTATTTTTACATAATATAGTGGAGAGGTATTTTGAGCCATGCGATGTAGGGAACCCGTCACCGAGGGTGGTATAAAATGGTTTTACATTTTTCTGTCTTGACATAAGAAATACAAAATATTGTGATGGTTCAGACTTCCATTATGCACTATCACTGGAATGTTTTTGTTTTTTTTGCTTATAAATGTTAGGTTTCCATATCGAAAATAATAAATCATGTACGGTATAAGAAAAATTTGAGCTTTTTTCCCTCTTTTAAGTATCCTTCAAATCAAGTTTGATCCAAATTGTCCTGCATTAGGAGTTGCTTGAGCCCAAGGCGCCGCTGACAGCTTGCCAGCAGAATGGGAGACACTCTATATGCGATGAGGAATGCTGTTGACTAGCATGCTGGTGCTCTCTATAGTCAGATGTAAGCGAATTCATGTGAATCTTGTCAGAAAGAAAACAAGATTACCAATTCGCACGGAGTTCAATACTAATAAGGCTATTCTACTGGATGGCAATCAAAGAAAATTGTTTTTGTTTACGAGAAAACAGCTCCTGTTTGCAGGTTTTCAAGATGCCTCTGCTCTAAATTCTGTCGATATACAGGTACTTATGGAAGTTGCATACACCTGCAGATGTACTAATCTTGTGTTGAAAAATTAGTGATTAGTAGGTAGGTATAGCACCGGATCTACATGTTTTATAATATATGTATCAATAATAAATATATATATAAATGTGTACAAATGTACACATATTATGATCACATTTGAAGGTGCATATAGCATATTCCACACAACTATTAACTGCTCTCAGGGACACGGTCAATATTTTTCCTTATTTTTGCTGTACAGGATGGCAGAGTAAAATAAAAATTGATTTCAAAAAACTTTATAAACAAATATAAAATATTTTGTAATATGCTGGATAACAAAGCTTTGTTAATTTGGTTTCTTTGTGAGGATAGCAATAGTTACAGATTGCAATGTTTATATTGAAGGATCAACCAATTATGCCAGTTTGAGATTTCAACAATAACAGGAGTAGGAGGTAGCTCAGCTTCTTAGAGCACCTGCCAAAACCCGCAAGTGTTGGAGGTTCTGAGTTTGAGTCTCGCTGCAGACTACTGACCACTGGGCACTGTGCCCTTGATGTCCTCCGACCTACTAACAAACTGACAGCAACTTGGAACTTGAACATGGCACCAGTATTTCTCAGTCTTTGGACAGAGACGAAAACTTGCAAGTCTTCAGTTGGCTTTCTCTAAATTTATCTTATTGTTTGGCTCTGTAGTGAGTCTTTTGATTATACACTGTTCAAAAATTGAGGCCTTTTTGTGTTTTAATATCCGTTTTGTGGAAGCATCATACTTCCATTTTTTGCAACACCTCTTTGTTAGTAATAGAAATAAATCAATCAATCAATGTTCTGCTCGCATAAAAAAAAAGTGAAAATAACCAAATCAACAAACCATTGGGTTGATAGCAATGATTTTTTTATAACTTTGATCGTGAGTTATAGTCCTCCTGATGTGTCACATGTCTCATTCACTTTTAGGGAAAGCGGAATATTTTGTAACTATTGTGCTGGCTTTTTAACTCTTTTTTATAAGTATATGGACATGTGGAATGAAGTCTACAATAAGCAAAAAAAATACATAATTGTGCGATGGTACCTCGAATAAAAAATGACATGTTAGCAAAACGAACTTTAATCACCCTTTATTTATGTCACTGAAGCTAGTTTGACTACCCAAAGCATTCTGAAGGAAGATCTTGACACAGATAGTCCGAATTTATAAAATGTTAACCTCATCAAAACTTAACAATCTTTTGTTACTACAGTTGATTCAGATTTTCGGTAGGATTTTAATCTTTATCATTGGTGTGTATTCTTCGTCTACAAATTCATATAGGATTTATCATCTCTCTTTTTTGCAAGATGTTCTTCATACATGTTTTTGGAAGAAAAAAATGTAGTCAAAAATATGAACTTCCAAAAGATCAAAGCAATCTATAGTCTAGCAACTAGTTCTGCTGTAGTTCTGCAATATTTTTACACTGAAAGAAGTATGGGTAAAAATTATGAGCAGCGCTGTTAGAAATTGTCCTCCTGCCTATCTATGAGCAATGTAGACATTCAGTCACACTAGACCAAATTATTTTGATGGACTCGTATGGTATCTATTAACATTGCACATATTTCACACAGCATGTGCAACTGGAGAGGTATGTCCAAAGCTTATCCTGAGAAGAGAAAGACAGGCATTGAATCAGAGAATGCGTTACACGGAAGATTGGAATTGGGTTACAGTCAATAAAATCACCAAAGAATTTGAACTATCGACATATTCAAAAGATCTAGGTCAGGTGAAAGTTCTTATTCTCATGTAATAACCTTGATTCACTACCATTAGAGGCAACCTAAGACCAATGCATGTAATATTCAGGCAGTCACTTATGATAAAGTTGTGTCAGATTTGTATGGTAAAAAAATCAATGCTCTTAAACTTGATTAAAGACTACCCAGATAATATGAGTAGTAGTTTTCATTAACAAACAGTTGTTCATTACAGGGTCCTGGTATGTGCGTGCTCAGTATGATGTATATGAGATTGAGGGTCGGAGCGATCGACAGTTCTATATATTGCACATATATGATAAATATGAACATAAAAATGGAGTTAGATTTTCCCGCGGAACAATAACTGTTTCTCCAGATGGTGGTAAACTTGTTACCATGGTGAGTGTAGTTTGAGGATGTCACATGATGACACATTCTTATCAAAATGTTTGAACTCTGTTTTCCTTCGGTAAAACCAACCTATCACATGCTAGCTATATTGTACTCCTATTGGTCCTAGGTTGTTTAAGTCATATAGTTTGAAGTAAATACAAAAATTTCTCCAACTGAACAACTTATAACTAGATATTCATTTCATTTCAGCCTACACCAGAAAAAGTTGCTCAAAGTGTGACAATGTGCGATAACAATGTATTTGAGTATGTAGATGAAGGCTGCGTTTACTTGTGGAGCTATTTCCAATATTGCGACTTCGTTCTCTTCAAACATTTCAGTGAGTTGCGTTGAGTTTGCACGCTTTGATGTGTGCCAGCTGTAGCTGCATTGCATGATCAGCCACTACGGTCAACTTGAACCTTCATCTGTAACAATGATCATTATTATTGGAAATTAAGTTTAATTTAATCCATTCTTGATGGATACCATACCATTACAGCACTTTCTGACTTCTGCCACTTTATATTCACAGATCAAACATGGTTTCTCCATTTTCGTTGTACAGGTACTGGTAAGACGAGTATTGTTTGCAACGTGCCAACCAGGAATAGCTTAAGTATAAGGCTAACTCCAACAAGCAGTTGTCCTGAACGCCAAGCAAGGTTCCTATTTAATTCTGGAGGTGGCCCATGTGATAATTGTCCGGAAGCGTCCGAGATGATCTGGTGAAGCTGCAGTTTGAGATGCCATTGTATAATAACTTATTATTAATTGTGCTATATTAATAATTATTATTATTATTACAATTATTTTAATTAGTTATTATCATTACTTATAACTATTGATAATACAAATTTTTGATTATTTATAACTAGCTAGTTATCAATAATGAAGGACATCTTATTAGGCTTAAGTGATGCGTTATTTCGGTTTTTTTATGAATTGAGTACTCATCGCAATTTGTAATTCCAAAGCATCTTATTGCACCAAGCATCCACAGGAATACTGGAGCAAAGTGTCTCAGAGGATAATTAAGATAAGTGACTTCCAAACCACAAAATCGTAACCATTTAGGCAAAACCACGACCAAAACAAACATGTTTCAATCCATGATACAAGCGCGGATCAAGGATTGAGACTCCAGCTTTATGAAAGGCGTGAGAAGAGACCAGTTAAAAGAATCCCTTTTTTCTCACAATAATTGACAAGAAATTCTTATTATAAATACACCTGACTGCTTTGTTTTTTTTTTATTTATGCATGGTCTTTTTTGTCATTGACTTTTATCGGCAATAACAAAGTAAATAATATATACATGGGCGTATCGAGTTTTTTTTTATTCAAAACCAGATCCGCTCGAGGCGCGAAAAAAATTTTGGGTCTGGGGTTGGCAAGTAAAAATCTGGGGTAGAAAAGATCTTGGGTTGAGCTCATTGATCTGGGGTTGAATTCCAACTTTTTGAAAAAAAGAAGAGATGTCTCCTCTCTTTCCCCACCCCACAGATTCCCACAACCAGTATGATAAGGAGGCCTCTGCCCTCGAGGCAGTCAAGGGCCAACTAGTAATGTGTACTGACAAGTACCAAGGAGTAACATGCAATAGAAAGTGAGTTTTAGCTTATTTTAGCCCGTTATACTTTTCAACCCCAGATTTTCTCTCCCAACTCCAGATCTATTCAGCCCTCGAAAATCTGGATTTGTAAATTCAACCCCCGATAGGCCTGGGGGTCGGGGGTACTCCCTACGCCCCTGAACATATATATATATATGACTTACTTGACTTATGTTGCAGAACTCCTAATGGAATATTGCGCCAGAACCGCCTTCTCCTTTCCCTTCCATCTTTCTCGATCTCTCGCCATCTCGCCAGCCTCCGCCCACCACTTGATGTTATGTACCTTCATCTGTTTGAGCGCCGTTCTTCTCTAAGTCTGATTGGGTCGCCCTCTCCTTCGGGTGCCCTCAGGGCAGTGGGGGCCCATCCATATATATATAAATTCCCTTTGATACCAACTTGGATTAAGTATGATAAGAGCTCACTTTGGCGATTTATTTCTGCATCCTCATCCCTTCATGCTAATTTTTGTACTATTTGTTTCATCACTGCAATGTAGTCGAAAAAATTCAGAACAAGCTACAAAGCATAATTATCTACACTCAGATTAAAAAATCAGCGTTTTTTTACCTGTTTCATACCAACGACTTTTCTTGTTTTCCTCGTTCAAATCGGTTGATTATTAACATTATTACCACCTGTGGTAAAGTGTTCGTATTTTAGTTCCTCTAGGAGTGTATCTTTAGCTGATAATGGCACATTGATAAGTTATCTTATGTCTTATGCCTTATGCAACAAGCTGAATCCCCAGTACAGAGTGGATCAGTACACTGCAGTTTTTGCCTGATTGCTGGTTGGATTGTATTCCATGTAAAGAACTCATATTTGTATTCATTATCTGAGGGGTAACAAAGTCCTAAAATTTCGTGAAAATGTCAAAAGAAATTTCTTGCCTAGGATTGTGCTTGAGGGTGAATGCAAAGGACCGATAAAAAAATCATTCATGCCATACAGAGGAAGGATAGTGTCAGATAGTGGTGTCAAACTTGCAACGGTAGGAGCAAGAGTTCTCAAGTAAATATCTTGATTGAGGTGATTGGTAATGATGATTTTTTTTCATAGTTCACAAGAAGATTTTTTATCGGAGGGGGTTGAAGAAAAGAAGGCTGTTTTTAGGCTGTTTCTATTCAGTTTTCAGCTTGTGAATGACAAATTTCATTAAATCTGACACATTCCTTTGCTCAGCTTACAATGGCTGTTGGTCACAAGAAACATTTGTTTGATGTAAGGGCTATCTAGTATTGTGTGTACCTAGTCTTACTCATCTCACACAGCAATGTTAGCCACTAAATAAAATAAAAGATATCTGCAAAATCCATTGACTGACTGCATGAATAAATGCCTAGACTGTGGCCCATATGTCCTTGCAACACACTAGATAAAGTTTGATCCATTTTTCCCGCATTGGAATTCCCCCCCCCCCCCTCTACTGAGATGCCGAAGATGGAGGGGGGCAATCACAATGCGGGGAAAAAATGGATCAAACTTGATCTAGTAGCACATGAACAAAATCAAGAGGTTTGCATGAACCGTTCTTGGGTAAATCTGAAGTAAGCAAGGCTATGTCTGCAGTATGCTAATTTGTGTCTGCCATACTGATTATTGTTCTCTGTGATATTTTCCTCATAAATACGTATTTGAATTCCACATCTCATATATACCTAGCCCTGCACATTTCCTTCAGTTGTGCCACTGAGTTATTTTTCAGACCGGTGGTCTCGTGCGGGCCGTCCATGTGTCTATCTCTATTGCATGCAAATGGGTTTATACTACCAACTTACTGATCCTAAAACATCTTGAGCATTATAACCCCTCTAACTCGATTAACCCCCCACACTATGGTTTGAGATTTCAAGACTCTCCTGCTGTAATCAGGGTCTTTTTCACGTACTTCACTGTGATCTAGTTGTGAGATGTGGAATTCCGGCTGCTATATTCTGTTCCTAAAAACTGCATCTGAAATTCTGCCAATTTTCTTTGGACATTCAGCTGTCACTGACTACTGCACTACCAATCACTGTACAGATGAGCTGTAAATCACTATAAAGGAGCATCAACGCCCGATGGTGATATAACTAAAGACAAAGACAAAGTATGAAGCCATTGCTCCATGGTTAACTTTTATAAACAGAGCAAACGAGCTTGAAGACTTAGTTTGAGGCTGCTATGGTCCAACACCTCTATTTATTTCCCCATTGCTTTACACGCAAACTATGTTGACTTGTCACCTCAATAGGCCTGCTTCAGGTTCTTTCAATTCTTTAACCAGACCACTCAAAATGATGGTATGCTCCTGCTCTTCCATATAGGTGACTATGGGTCGAAAACTGATTGTCAGAAGTTTTTAGTGGCCCCATATATAAGGTAATTGCATTTTTCACACATTTCCGGTCTAATTTACATTAGCCCACCCGTATGCATTGATCGTCCTAAAATGATTTTGCAAAAAAAATTCAAACTTTATAAATCAATAAATTAATTTCCATTGCAAATACACCTGAAATTATTAACAGGGTTCAATATCACTGATAGCTGGGCTTTTGAATTGGCTACAGCCGCATTTGTCATCAGACATACTAATCAATTTAATTGAGGATGGGTGCAACAAGATGACCTTGACCGAATTACAGGTGTATTACCTATTTTGTATCTTATTCTCCATATATTTTATTCTATCATGTGAGGGATTTCCAGCTTTAGAATCCAAATATAATCTCAAACTTACAGGGTGATCACCTTCAATTGGCATTGGGAATCAGCGGAAGCACACCAAGTGGGACTTCACAGCTGTCTTACTTATTATTCGTTATTACACTTATAATCACACAGATTCATCCTAAGGTGGGACTCGAACTTGGGTCTTCCATACCTGCAGGCAACGACGCTACCATCGGGCCACTAGGTCCAGCTCTGTGAGCCTGTAGACAATATAGCTCAGAATTAGCGGCATTGCCTGCATGACCATTTGGACCTGGGTTCGAGACCCTCTACATCACTGATCATCATCCCATATTACTATATCAAAATAAGCATTGCCCGAGAAGTTTAAGGGTACATGACATGTCATGTACCCTTAAACTTCTCGGGCAATGGCTGTCAAAAGGTATTAGGAATCAGCTGGGTGTGATCCTATGACGGCAATTTGTAAAACTTGTGTGATCTGTTAACCTTCTAATCTAAGTTTGCTCTAACATACAGGGCGCTTGGGTTGCGTCAATGATGGCAAGGAATAAATTATATCATTTCACAATGTTTATACCTTTCAGGCTCACAGCTTGTAAAAATATGGCTTTATGCTTCAAACTCTGCTGCATGACAACAAGGTATTTGATCTTTCAATAGAGCAGGACTTAAAACCTATCGGGCTAGTTTCAAGATTTTCCCAAATCTTGCAAAGCTTCCTTGATACGACTTGAATACTTTGATTATACCCAATTATTGATGGTTCATGCAGAGGCGAATTTTTCCAATGGACTACGTTGCTTATGAGCTGCTACTGCTACCTAAATAGCTTAGTTCTTTTACCTCACTAATCCTACTTTAAAAAGATCAATTATATATACACTTTTATTGGCAATCAACGTCATCTCATTCGAAATGTTTTGCACTCAGTGCCAGAAAAAAGTTTTAAAAGACAAAAAGAAAAAACGAAACAGAAACGAACTTATATCATCAATGATGTTGGTCAAGTCAATAATATATGGTTGAATAGTAATGTTTTGTATGAAATGAACTTCTCTCTAGATCTCAAATGTAATGGTAAAGAATTGTATGTAGCAGAAACTTTGTATCTAAGATTGTCAGTATGAAATAAAAGTAAATGTTTATCACGAAAATTGAACCTGGTAGTGTTTTTAAATCTTCTATAAATAAATGGAGGTGTCAGAAAATTGTTTATCTTATGCGCGAAAAAGGAAATGAAATAACAAACAAGCTTAGGAAGAGGTAGGAGTTGTAGTGATTGTGTAATGATCGGTTAGAATGAGATAATATGGAATGTAATGCACACTGGCGATGATGCGTAAAGCTCGTTTTTGCACTAAAATAATCTATTGAGGGCATTATTTCAGGACAAGTTGCCAATGGTATGGATCCCATAAATAAGGTGACAATAGATAAACTGAAAGTAAAATGTGCGGGCACTTGCTATGTCCAAGAAGTATCTCAAATTTTGTAGCAGGTAAACATTCCGTTGTACCTTTTTATATACATATTCTAGGTGATCTTGCCACAAAAGCGAGTCATTCAATACAAAACCCAGAAGCCTTGTAGTTCTCTGTCTGTTTAGTTTTTCATATTATGCATCATGGTTTTGCATCATGGCCCCTGAACCTCTGTCCTTACCTGTCGGCCCCACCCAACAGCCTAACAGCCCCGTACAGGAGCCCCCGCACAACTTCCTCTCAGCCAGGTAGATGTTTCAAAACGCAAAGTATAGGTCTACTTTTCAGTTTTTGAATAATCATATTACAACATGTTGGGCTAATGCAGTTACAGTAAATATCTGTACTTGCCAAAGATAAAAATTAAAGTCATATATAACATGATATATAATTTGTTAATTAATCTTTTATTCAATTTTTTCTTTATTACTTTATTGGCATCTACATCATTTCTTGAGAAAATGTTTTCAAAAGTGCCATTAAAAAGAAACAAAAAAGGGTGAAACAAAAAAAATGATTGCATGGTTATAGATTATTATTTTAGCATGTAATATTGAAATGAGGGTTCCTTGAAAGAAATGCGTTTAGAGATGCTGCTTAACGTAACAGGTAGTGAATTCAATTCATTAAAAATCATATACAAATGAAGGGAGTTCATTGCATATACTACTACCCAAAGACCAAAGTATGTTATAGCAATGAACTAGTTTATTGGTTATAGTCAGGCAGTTACTTATGATAAAGATATGATTTCAGATTTGCATGGTAAAAAATTCTATGCTCTACTTGGCATGAATTATTGGGGCTCCCCGGTATTTTACTGAAGATTGAAGATAGAGTGTTTTAAAATTGAAGAAAAGATTTAAATGAAAAATCAATAGAAGGTTTCCCCATTTCAAGTAGACTAGATTCAGTCCAACAACTTGAAGTTATCTACTCAAGTTGGGTTTGCTGGTTTGAACAGACAACTCCACACAGCAAGGAACCAAAGCCCATCAGTGTACTGATTTTGGATAACAGGATCCTGGGTTCGAGCCCCACCAGGTGCATTGTTTGTCTAGAAAAAAATGATCACCTTCGTGAACTATCAAACTTGCTGGCTCAGTTCTCACAGGCATTTAAGTACAGCAGGTTGATGTCGAGTCCAGTTGTTTTGAAAAATTAAGTCTGAAGATTAGAATTTTAAAATTGAAGATTGCGCCATTTTCTCTGAAGAAATTGAAGACAGCATTGTGTGCAGGGAGCCCCATTATTGATGGTGAAAAGAGTAGGTAACATCAATTCTCTGCATTATGATGTCAGTCTCATGGAAGTGGTTGTTTCTTGTATTGAACATCCGGGAGACTGCGACCATCATATTGCAGAGAATAAGAGCGACCTTCCCTTATAGAAGGCACACTTTCCACCATCAATAATTCATGCCAAGTAGAGTATTAATTTTTTTTAAATGCAAATCTGACACAACTTTATCATAAGTAACTGCCTGACTATAACATGCTTTGGTCTTTGGGTAGTCTAATAGCTTATCATTTGGGACATTGAGAAGAAAATTATCTCTTTTGGGACAGCTATGTCCATGATGTGACATAAAAATATAGCCTGGACCTTTCTTATTAAAAATTTCATAAGCATCACAGAAGAGAAGTATTTATAAAGTGAAGGAAAAGGTAATATACTGAGTGTTCTACATAAATATTCACAGGTTTTAGGTGATGAGGAATGAATAGTATAGGTTACAATTCTCAGGGCAGATGTTTTTCTCGAGAATTGGATAAATTGATATTCCATGCATAAATTGGCTGTGGATAAACTGAAAATGAAACTGTCTAGCTGCAAATGTTGAGAGGTGTTTTCTACATAGCTGAAAATATATAATAATTTTCGAGATGGTAATTTAATCTTTATTAATGTCAATAAATCTTTTGTTCAATTCCTTTTGGCTGAGGAGTTGGATGATAGAGCGTTTTTTTTTGTGGTTTGTACAATAATAATGAAATTTCTTAGACGGGTTATAATGGAAACAACTTTATTGTTTGCTTAATTAAAAGTGATGATGATATTGATAAAAAAGTGATCATTTGTTCTGAGGGAATGTCGCAACGCCAAATGTAATCTGTATCGAAGTAATTCTTTCTCGAGATTCACAAATATTAAATAGTGATGCGTGTCGGCTTTACTGTTAAATCAGGGAGTAACACCCTGTTACTCCTTGGTTAAATTATCATCTATCTAAAAGGCTAAGTACTTATGCAAGAGATTAGGATTAAATCCTATTGTCGGTGCACACACCTCCGTTTGGGTAAGAAACAAAGGAATGAGGCAAGTATTACCACAGAAATAAGTTATGCCCTCTTCCTTTTTGAGATAATTTTTTGCCTCATATTCGTGTAGAGCTCCAGTCTAATTTTTTTTAAATCTTTTCTATATTGTACCACATTTTTTACAATTATTTTCACTCCAGGGCATCAAACTTTCTGATATATGGAGGAAAAAATTAAAGCCTTTCCTATCATATCCTGACTAACGGCTGACACTGGTAAAGAATAGAAGTTTTTGCCAAAGTTGACCCCAACAATTTCTGGTTCACTGTATTGCTGGGTAAAATTTTTCTTGGTCTGGCTGTCTAATCGGGAAGCCTCATGAATTAATCATTTATCAATGTTATTAGTGGTAGTTTTACCTCATTGCCACATTGAAATGATTAACTGGTGTATGTTGCAGGATAAGGATTAGGTAATGAATTGATGATGCCATGCGAATGACTCATTTCTGTTGCTAAGCTGCAGAGGGACAATTTGGTACATTTTAGATGAGCAGGTAGTGGCAAAACCAAAGTGTATTTAGTTGCACGTCGGTACAAGTATCAGGTTACATCCCTTTATTAGCTTTTGTTGCCGAGGTATCGACATACTCTATCTTTGTTTAGTCTATTTAAAAGAATCGTCTCTACACCTTTTAGACCTTGCTGGCTTCTGACACCAGTTGGACATTTGTTATAAAATTCTATTCTATCGCCGTATCTTCATCAATGTTACATCTGTTAACAAAACTGGATGTTTCCCAAAGCTACAACCATGTCACCACTAACTGGGCTGTTGACAAGGCATGTTGCATCAGGCATATGTTGGTACAAAGGCCAGTGACAACACTTAGAGCAGCACAGATATGATCATAATACTGACTACTTTACTATTGCATTCCTAAAGAAAATTCTGTTCAGATAGAACCACTGAAGCGTAACAGTGAGTCATGTTGACTTCATTTATTTCCTCCATTATGTTATATATGGAGGAACATTGGACTTGTGCTAGAAACATCCTTTTTGTTCCAACCTGTTTCGGGCACTAATAATCAATGGATTTGGTTGATATTTTCAGATCAGCTTGAGGAAGGATTGTTGTTATACTATATGTTTCTATATAATTACTGAGAGCATTTGGAATAGGTATTTCACCAGTTGCAAAAACCATAAGAAACTACTCTGAGTATATAGTAGCACTTTAAAGATGTTCGGACTATTATCCTTCACATAATGATATGCAAATGTGAGTTTCGTACATAGGATACAATTCGACCAACAATCAGGCAAAAAATTCAGTGTACTATACCACCCCGTACTGGGGATTAACTTGTTGAATAAGGCTGAGACTTAATAATATTACAAAGTGCAATTATCAGCTCAAAATACAGTCCTCTAGGAACAAAAAATACAAACCCGTTACCACAGGTGGTATTAATGTTAATAATCCACCAATTTGAACAAGGATTGTTGTTATGAAACAGGTAAAAAATCTGATTTTTGAATCCCATTTTCCGATAATTATGCATTGTGGATTGTTCTGAACTATTTCAAATTCATCACAATCCAGGAACAAATAGAAAAGGTTAAGCCCACCAATGTCAGTTGCATATTTGTCTGCAGACTTATAGGCTGGAGTTTTCACACGTCTGCTGATCTTCATTATCTGGAAATCATCTCTTTTTCTCTGCTCTTTGCTACAGCCGTACGTGATATGTAAGAACTACATATCAATATTTTGCGCTTTGAATATTCACATTGATAGCCGTTTTCAATTGAATCTCCTAAAGGAGTTGTCTCCTTCGTGCGTATTATTTGCATGCTGTGTGACCAACGGAAGCTCGTCGATGTGATGTGATTGGTTCAATTAGAAAACAGTAATTGTCAAAGAGCATGAAATGACCTATAATGAGCCTATTGATCCTAATTTCAGGATGTTCGTTGGGACTGCCAAAAGTTTAACAGCAATAATAGCACTGTATGGAGTATTATCCCGCTCAAGGTTTGTCATAATCCTGATTTATTTTGCCATAAGCCTGACAATCTATAGGACTTATTGACACCATGAAAATGCAAATTAATAATAATTTGATGGCAATATATCACAATTGTCCGCACTTAATTTTTGCATGGCGCATTATCATCCAAACTAATAAACTAATATAGACCTAACAGGTTTTAATGTTTTGACAACCTGTCCTTTGATGATATCATGTTCACCAACAGTAAAATCTATTCCTATCAAGTAGCTCTTTGCCAGCAAATGCTCAGACAAATAATTGCAATGTTTTAGGTCTGACGATTGGGGAGACAATTAATTTGGATAAAGCTGGGGTTTGCAGTTGGGATGACAGTAGTGACGGCAAGAGCTCAGACAAAATAAGATACTGTGGAGCAGCAATTACAGGACATCAGATTCGTATTAAAGGCTCGTGTGACAACTGCGTTATTGTCTTTAATCATCGGAGTACTAACAGCGGTCCATGTCTGTTGAACAAAACTATGACTAGTAACAGTGAAAACAGTACATGTCCAGAACAGAGGGAATACTTCAGAGACCAGATTGATTTACTACTTCAGATTGAAAATCAAGTACAGCCTGAAATCAACATCAATTTCGCAGGTAATGTCTATTGCAGGTTGATTATAATAAATCATTAGTTTTGTAGATCTACCATAATAAATTCTAATGTCATTCTATTGTTATTTCTTTCAGTATTTCCTGTGTTCCTGTTTACAACATCAGACTCGAATAAAAATAGTATTAATGCTTCTCGATATCCAGATGGATACATCACCAACGATCCAAGGATCAGAAAAGACCACAATGTAGAAATGAACAAAATGCAAGCGCAGCTATATGATTTGCCAGTGACAGGGACTGTGACTATACACATATATCACTTAAATGAGACACTGGCGAAAGTTCAGAATTTTGCCATCATCGAAGATTTCAAGTATTTGCCATTGACAAAACAATCAGACGGGAATCTTCCACTGATGTTTTTTGGCTCTTCCGAAATCACACTGCTTTATCAAACAGTCCAAGGACATGATGTGGAAGGTGAATCGGTACACATCAGCTATGCAGGTATATATGAATGCTCTATTAGGTAGTAAAATATTGGGCTGAAGCGTATACTAAATTTCTGAATCTGTCGTGCAAGAAGCTGGTTCCAATTCTTTCTTTTCAATATTTTTTGGCAATGTGCGAACAATAATTTAAATGTAAAATGATTTAGTATAGTTGATATATGAGACCCAACAAATAAGTTTTTAGAAGCATAAAACTTTGCATTTGAGTATTTTAAGTATAGACCAACTGTTACTATATGGCAGGTGGCAATTATATTTTAAGCTGGTAGCGAGGGTTATTTCAGATATGTTGTCTAAAATTTGTGTGGTGATTGGTT
Organism: Membranipora membranacea; assembly: GCA_914767715.1. Lineage (NCBI taxonomy): Eukaryota > Metazoa > Bryozoa > Gymnolaemata > Cheilostomatida > Membraniporidae > Membranipora > Membranipora membranacea. The sequence goes on from OU612066.1 coordinate 20,340,918, forward strand.
TTGATATTGCGCAAATTTGTGACAATGCTATATAATACATTTTTTACCACCATTCCTATTATGTAACATATAATATGATTATATGATTAATATACCACACTCTATAATCGTAATATCTCTTAACTATTTTGTAGTACGGTCTTGTAATATAAACATAGCACATCTAAACACGCAAGAGTTATTGAGGGACAAGTTCGATAGATTTACAACCTCTTGTCTGTCTGGGTTTGAACTTCGCCACAAAGTCAATTCATTCAGCTGCAGTGGTCAACAGTGGGAACCTCCGCTGGAATGTGTTCCTCAAAACTCAAGTGTTTATATACACCCAACAGAACCTGTTCTGGATGCAGGTACTAATATTAAATTTCAGTTGAACTTAATGAATTTCAACTCCCACACAACCCCTTGCATTACAGATATAGAGTTATTAGTATTGGACAACTTGATGCCTTAAATGTTGAGATTACTTCGATAGAATTATGGCAATATAATAAAATAGCACAATGGCCTTCAAATGATATATATATAAACTTCTCATCATCAATTCTTTAACTAACTTGCAGTGGAACCTGACCCTAAACACGGGACAAATCAGAGGATTCAAAATGAACAACTCACAAAACGCTTCACGGAAAATGCTACCAATTCAGCAACAATATCTTTTGCCTCTATCATCTCGATTATTGGAGCAACTCTGGGTGTACTGACAGTCATTGCTATGTTACTAATTTGGTACTACTCTATAGTGAGGTATGTGAATATGCTTCGGTGGATTGAAAAGTTTTTGCTTAGACCAGGATGCGTAGGCAGCTTTAATTTCTCTACATACAGAAACCATAATCTGAGCAATAAAATGAGTTTCACTCTATTTCAACGCCCATTTTTTCTAGCTTGCTATGAACTTTATAGCAGTTTTGTTTGCGTGTTACTGCTACAGTTTCAATTTCACCATGCCTAGAGTGAAGTGTTACAAAATATTCATTTGAAGCGATTATCCTGTGTTACCGGTTTTGGCTGTAGAAGTGGTAGGAGGCTAGGAGCTGGGAGCAGGGAATTGTTTTGATGGGGTGTATGCCCATAAAATGAAGTTAGTCACCCTAACCCTTGTATTTTTTTAGGACCAGAGCTAAAGAATGTGCAAACCACATAGAAACCGAAACAGAGACAGCAATACAAGGTATGTTTCAGCTATCTTTCTGCAGGGCAAACCAATCAATTCTGTCATAGCCAGTCATGACCGCAGTACAAGTAGCCAAGCATGATTATGTTCCAATACAGGCAAAGGTATCTTATAGATTGGTGGCATTGAATTGTACTATTCTATTGGATTGAGTTCAGTGATTGGTGGTAATAGTGTCACAGACCATCCACATGCCAAAACTGAAGGACTGAACTGCGACAGATCACAGTAGTAGAATTAAAAAAATCTGATATCATATGGATCTGAGTTTAAAGACCACTTGATAAATAGCCTAGGAAAGCCTAGACTAGACAAACCAGCTTGTTGACAAGTAATCTAAGAATATCTTTTTATTCTTCCATTCATGAACAATTTACAAAAAATATGAATGATATAACACTGGTCTTTTATTAAGTACAGTCAGTTAAATTCGCTTGAAAATTGAATTCAAAACATGAGATGAAACACTTCTAGCATAAATGATATTCACAGCTAGTGCTTGTAGTTTGATGTTCCCCCAAGCTTGCAATAGTATGCTACGAGGTTAAGCCGGAAGTAGCCTGTGTCTCTTTTCATACTTTTAAAATTCCTGCATCCCATCCGCCCGAGTAACTTATTCTGAATGTCACCACGAGAATAATCTTCCGGACAGAGCCTGCAGCTGCAACTGCGATCATCATGTGCTAGATGCGAAAATATGTGTATCCCATCATAGCTGAACTGTTGACAAATATCTATGCAGTCATGAACACTTATTGTCTTTGTTGTTGTTGGGGTCAACCAAAACATATCTAAAAAAGAAATGACAGAATATTTTTAAGATCATTTTATCAATATCTGAGATCAATAATATCAAAGAGTAAAACAACTTAGACCTCGAAAGCCCATGCCACCACTATTTGTTGATAAAAGAATAACACTAGTACCAAACAACTCAAGGCTCTGCATTGCGCATTGACATCTGTGAGATGTTACCTACTAAGTTGCCTACTAAGTTGCCTACCAGCTATGTAATTCTGAATTCTTAGTCAGTATGACTAATAATTTTGCAGGTCGGCAACTCCTAGAGTTCATTATTAAACCAGTGCTCCATCGAGGCCCCCATTATTTCCAAATAGCAGGTTTCCATGGTTTTTCGAATTAAGGCACTAGGTGATTTAACTCGGGCTGTATGCTGAAAATACAAATGGATGCATCCACAGCTTGCACGTGCGCAGATGGCTGATATTGAGTCAAATTGTAGAAAGAAGATCACCCTGATGGATGGCTCAGGTCTCCATTTAATTAATTTTATATATATCAAGTATTTATGCACAACAAACAAGGTAGCCTGGGTGCATCTTACCTGGTTTTTCATTGTTGGGTGTTTTACATATCCGTATTCCATGAGCATCCCGCTCTACAGCATGAAATGGGGCAATGAAGAGAGTGATCACTAAAATAAGACAAGCTCCCTTCATTTTCAATCAAACCTGGACACTAAAATCCAAAAGATTGTCCTCAACAGATTCTGATTTACTGCTTCTCTTAACACGCGGTTTATATAACTCGAAGCCTAATCCGTGATCGTCACAATTATCATGTATTGATCCTGTTAGTTGTGGTTTTGTTAAGATTGTTACGCATCTGTGGTTTGAAAGTCAAGTGTCTTAAATTTCCTCGGAGACATTATGCTCCAGTACTCCTGAGGAATATTTGGCTGGTATAACATGTTTGAGAGTAAATCCTACAACGATGTACTTAAACATTTCTTTGCTCCAAACAGGAAAAAAACCATTCAGTTCTTGCAGTTGAAATCCTAAACACCTGTTTTCATGCATGAACACTGTATCACTGTATCATCTGAGGCCTTGCTTTATTTTGTCTTATTGTGCTTACCGAGTGTCATTGAATGTAGATGGCGATGAATGCGATGAAGGCGCTGATGTGATCGAAGGACGCGTTGATTCTGTGTCAGATTATGAAGTGATCGAGCGAACTGATCCTTATCTGGACTACTGTGAGATAAACGAGCACGATACAATGAGCATTGTGAACCAAAGTCTCTCTCAGTACGACTCCAAAGAAACTGCAAGGAGTAAATCACCTAATGCTGAGTCTGAACACAGATTAACCGAAAACTTACAACAGAGTTCAACAGATTTGTTGGGATCAATTTCTCAAGAACTAAGTAAGAGAGGCATAGATTTACACAAAAAAAAGGTTTCCAATTTTCCTAATATGAAAAGACATAATTATGGCTCAAAAAGAAAAGTACCAAATACACCTCCGATGCCTTGCAAGGGCCCGTTGGGATTGAGAGTCTTTTCCGAACACAACAGACCACTGAAGCTGAGGTGCACAAGAACAGTTCAGTAGAACAATGTGACACACGATAGCGCAACCAGTTTTGGTAACAAATCCTAAAATACCTCACAGTAACGCATCACTTCCGGAAAGTGCAGATGACAACGTACATCAAACAAGCACATCAAAACTAACTCATCTACCATCAGTTGAAAGCTGTGTTTTGGAGGACGCTCTCAGTGTTTACCGGGTTTATACTTGATAATGTTGAATGTTTGAGAAAAAAAATTTATTTGCGATAGTTATTAAGCCTAAAATATGATACGAAGATCTCTTACATTTTTCTGTCGCTCGCGTGTATATAATTGAGTGTTCCAAGTATTTATAATAGCCTTTATGGTATATATTTACCATGATTCTGGCTCTCACTGGCCAAAATATAGATCGACTAAGGAGGTAATAAAAGATGGTTTATGTCTTTTTCAATTCATCAAATACATGTATGTACATTACTGTGAATTGTGATCTCGAAGATGCCCTTAGTATTTACAGCTTACAAGGATTCTGCATTTTTTGTTTAAGCATTTAATGATAATAATTAAGCTGAAGGCAATGCTAATCTTTTACCCTTTGTACTGCTTAGTCTTCATCTGATTGGTTGTTCAATGATATCATTACGTAAATGAAGCCGGCTGCGTATTTCCTGCTCCCACAAAATAAGAGGCGTACAATAATCATCTCAGCTCTTACCTCAATCAAGGATTTCTACTCCAATCGCCTTTATTCACTGATATTTGAGCAGATGGTATATATTCAGTTTTTGTTACATTGACGTAATCATTGGTTTCACAATCAAGTGTTTATGGTCAGTGGTACGGTGGTATCCCTAAGGCACGATTTTCTTTACCTCTTATACCCTCTTTGCACCCTGAAGACTGAAATAACTAGATATAGAACTTATTTACATGAATATACTTTAAGTCATGTAAATACTAGTTTTTGATGTAATGAGTACAGTTAATCTGAGTAAGTCTTGTGTGTCAAAACACCTTTAAGTTTGCAAAAATTGCTAAATAATCCTCAAACTCATTAGTTATCATCACATGATTTTGATTTTTACATCATTGTAATGCCTGAAATGTCTAGATCTAAAATATTTTAATTTGAAAATTCAATGAAATTTGGAAATGGGGCCTACATAATTTTCATGAAAAACCAACAGTCTACCTGTGTAAATTTTGTATTTCCTATTGAAATTCTATAGAAAGGCTACTTATAATAAAGCTAATAAATAATTGAGGAGTAACACTCATTTTTCAAGCGGCTGCTTGCCTATTCAGCTGAAGACCGGAGTTTGATAGGAGTGTCATATCAATGAACTAAACCTTTAGTTCATTGGTCATATCTTAGTATTTATGATCTTTGACAGTATAGTTAGAATATCCCTATTCTCGTCTAGCTAGGGTTTCATTCATAACAAACATTACATCCATGTTACTGCAATATAATAGGCACCCAAAGCAGATGACAAAGATAAGCAACAATACAAATGATGTCAGGATATTGTGAACTCATTACACCTATTGGACGAGTAAAGTAGTGCAGTAGGAGGAAAAGATTCGCCACCATTGAAGTTCACAAGCCTTCAGTAAGAAAATATATTGTTTGCTTAAATTTGATGCACCTAAAAAGCTTGATGAAATGTTTCGCTTGTATTTAATGTACCGAGTTGTCAATGAGAACAAGTTGAGGTCTGGATTTGAAACAAGTATAACCAATTGCTCTTATTTCAGAATTTTTACTCAATATTATCCTTCAAAATGTTACTGGGGCAAAAAATGTGTCAGGTCGGCATGAGGTTTACAGCTGGTTACCTCGGTCCGCATGCTTGATTGTGCGATGCACTACCAGATATGGAGCCCATGCAGCTGGCTTGTCATGTATGAAGCCACCTACCAGCTTTTTATACCTAGTTATACCTGGTTATAACACCCTCCCTGGCTGTATCATCAGGGAGGGTGGGATATAATACCCTCCCTGCTCCCTGGTATCATTATTCTCAGTTATTGTGTTGAAGTTCTCTTCTCCTGATACTGCCATAAAGCCTCGGTGTTGAACAGCGAATGAAAGCTATCTAGCAGTAGAGTTTCATTTTGATGGGATATGATAGTGCTTTCGCTTTGGGTATTTTCTCTTGATTGGCTGAATATTTTCATATTGATGTCTGATTGGATGGTTTGATGTAAACATATGGACAACCTTGACACTTGGGCGGTCCATTTGAAAGGTCTGCATTGTATTGAAAATTGAATTTTAGGTCACCTGAATTTTATTCCACTAAAGCTGAATTATTTGATTGGAGCTAAGTGAGCTGGCGAAACCTCTTCTGAGCAAAGTATTCATTGTGTGTTGGGGAACAAGATGTCTCACTACTCTCCTAAACATGCTTCATCTATGTGAGTGGATACTAAGCATCAATAATGATGTTATTCAATATATTGTTGTTACCACTCTCAAAACAATAATAGTAGATTATAAACACTAATAGTAGTACCAAAGACCAGAGTAACAGGGTCCTGGTAGTAGTAGAGTAGACTATTCAGAAGTAGGGAGAATTTTCCCTAATAGTGATAGCATAGCAGTGAGTCAGTGAGGGTAGGCCCTATATGTAAATATATATTTTGGTTTGTATCAAAAACTGCAACTAAGACCATAGCATAGGCATTTAATCAGCATGCAGTGAACTGAATGAGTGAGAATCACAGCAACTAAATGACACCTGCAGTGAATTGGGCCTTAGTGGGTCCAAAACTAGAAAATCAATCACTTTGTCCACTGACATTACTGCTACTTCAGGGGACTGACTTGTCAATTTGATTTCCTATGTTAGTTAATACCTGTTTCAGGGAGAAGTCCCCATGCTGGCATCATCTTGTTACAGTTCCAGTGCAAACTTACTAGATCAGTCATTGGTAGCAGCCTAGACATTCTGGCAAATCACTGAGCGGAAGTGGTTATTTACTGTCCACTATTTTTTGGTCAGAGTCATAGCACAGAGTCATAGCACACAGTCATTAATAGTTGTGCTCAAAATTACAAAGAAAGCAAATTTACAAAGTTCTTATTTCAGTTAGTTACGGATCAACACCAAGCATAGTATAGGAAATTGTGATTGTATTAGGTAATAGGACCATTGAACTTTCACAAACTGCCAGAGGCCTATCTGCTATAACTAGAGTAGGCCTATATAGTGATTATAATTGTTTTTTTCTTCTTGTCGTTTGTACAGGACACCACGTCGGAGACTGGCGCAGGGAAACCTGATTGTCAACTCAAACTCTCAGGCAGCTGTGTTCAATCCCAACACAAAATCTGACTCTTTCCCTAGTCCAAGTAAGTCAACATTGTTTGAAGGATGTTTATTTCCAATCTAGGATTTTGTTGCGGAAGGACTTTTAAAAATTGGAAAACAGCAGATAATGTTTTAAGATCATGAAAATAGCCTTCCACTCATACAAAAAATTTGCTGGTTAAATACCTACTGGCAATTTGTTAGAGTAAGGGTTGAATTTCATTATCAGTTGCAAAGCACTCTGGTCATTTGATACACTATGGGCATTTCCTTCTCTGTTAGGTGGTACATGGATTAACTCATTTAACCTGAGGTCATAAAGAGGAATTTATGTGACTGCGCTCTGCTGTCATCTAGGGTGCATTAATTACGCTAAAATAGATCTTATTTCATGGCCAGCGTTGTTAACTAAGTTTCATATGCATAAAGTTACATCCAATAAAATTCAGGATACCTTTGTCATACCTGTGTATTTTATTTTCAGATATATTTGGTGAAAGCACATCTCCAGCCAAGTGAGTAAATGTTGTTGCCGTCTACCAATCACTCAGCTTCACTGCGCCATAGAAGCATTATGAATTTATGCATTATTAATTTAATTTAATTTATGCATTATAACTGAAAGAATAGAAATCTTCCGGCAGTTTTGTATTATTGAAGCTTCATCTTGTCCTATGACCATAGATATAAAACAGTAAAGGTAGGACACCGGGCTTCAGTAAGTTTGCATTAAAATCCCTAGACCTAAGGCTAAAGTAGCTATCATATACCATCATATTAATGGATAGACAGGAGCATACAATTACCAACCTTACTCCCTTTTTATATCTCTGCCTGCGACTGTTACAATGTTGAGACTACAGAGCACTTCCCCGATTATTGTTTTCAGATTCACCCAGAGTAGGTCAAAATATGGGTTTTCCCCAGAGAAGCAGAAACCATCTTCAGAGTTGGATCTGACAGACTCTGATGAACCAGATATAACTGTGAGTTGTTCTGTCTGAGATATCAAACGCATCTTATATTAAACAGTATAAGCTTATGGCGATTTTAAATACATGTATACTGCTAGTGTGACATTTTGCTGTCATCATCTTTTGTTGCTCAGCTAAGCAGGATGGTGTGATCCCCTCTGTCTAGCAATAATAACCGACAATCCTTGGGCCCCATTTGAGGAAACCATTGAATTCAATACATGTCCAAGGTCTTTTTCTGTCACAGTGCATACCAAGCTGATGGTTGGCCGTTTGTTCAAACCTATTTTGGCAAAGATCAGGTAGGGTAATTAAGTTTAGTTGTGTGAAATGGGCCACTGGGTACACCTGCACTTTGAAATTTAAAAAACATTTCCCGACCTTGTAACTGGTGTAATAAACCCACTGTTTCTTTTCCAGTCACACATACCACTTTTTCTTGACGTAGATGCCATGAAAGTAGAATTATCCTCAGAAAACTGGATTCAGTCCGCGCAGACCCTGCTGGATGTATCGTTATCATTTTAACTAGACCGAACTTATTCTTTGACACATGCTTGATATCTACATATTTTAACAGCACTTTTGGTATCTCCTTATTACATTTTATGTTTTATGAGGTCATGGGTTGTTTCTGTTATCACAGTAACACGAAAACCTCGATAAAATTATGATGTAGTAGTGTGTCATACACTGTATCGGGAAGCATACCCACTATGAACACCTAGGTTAATATCAGTATTGCGAAAGTGCTCTGAAATATGGTTGCTGAACACAGATGGCGCTCAGGAATGTATTGCGTGACCAAATACAAATGACTCGCCATAATTCAACCTTCATTTCAGGAAAGAGCAGCACTGGAGTTGGCAGGAGATCACAACTCCAGTATAATAGTAGTAGATGCGCTCACACAAAGACTTGCTGATGATGTCGCAGAAGTGACTGTCACTGAGACAGTGGAGGTGTCACCGTACAAGGTCATCTGTCATTCTCCACGCGCTGCCAAGATCTCACTCAGGTTAGCTTGGGGAGGTAACAAAGCTTGTAATGTGTGCAGCAAATGACCCTCTCAACGTTTGTATATATTATTGTCACAGAGTAAGGAATTTAAAAAGGGTACTTCAATGATAGTTATATTGCCTGCAGTTTTGCATTCACTATTCCTAGTAGAAAGACAAATTGGTGCATTGAATGAAGATTGCAAATTTCAGGAAACTAGGAATTCATGAGTTGAATATAGTAATAATTATGGCACATCATATGTATGCATGTCTGAAAATGATGAAGGTTCATGATTTTCATCCGTGCCTCAAAAGCTATAACGTTCATTGAAGTGCTCCCGCTGTAAACCCTTGCACTGTGTTTTTCCGTGATGAACTATTGAAAGTGAAAATTTAGTACTTCACAGTTTAAAAAGCTGCGCATTGATTGAAGATCAAATGTTTATGTTCGTATTGCACCCAAATTAGGCGTATGCATTGCAAGGGAGAGCAATTCTTGATTCCATTATATTTTTCAGAAACACAGGAGACACAAAACAAGCAGCCAATATACCAGTCGATCTGATGCACAGTGTAGCAATAGGCAGCCTCCCCCAGAGCACTACTCCACATAATACAAGGCAGGCATCTAATACTGAAACAGGCAATGAGGTCAGAGAAGAACGATCACTGGGAACCAGTGAGAGCACAATGGGAGGTAAGTGGTGGAGATCAATAATCGATAAATCGATAAAAACTTAGTTTGTAAAAAAATTGCAAAATATTGACCAGTGATACTGGAATCTCGTCTCAGTGCAATTTCTGTTAAGTTTCATCCTTGCCAATTTTTGATAGACTGACCCACTCAAGTCAGTCAGAGTCAACATATTGGCTAGATCCATCTGATAATCTAAAAATGTGAAACCCATTATCCCAATTTTATGGTTCCTAACAAAACGATTTCCACAGAATGACACCCAGACGTATCATGCAACTACTTGTGAAGTCTTACACAAATAAAAATTGACTCAAATGAAGGCGATTGTTTTGACAAGAAGTCAAATTGGATGATTTAACACTGCAAACTGAATTTTTTTCTCTCTTATTGTCGCAGATTTGGAGACGGAAGAGCCTTCGTCCCTGCAGGATATCTCACAGGAACTACAACGTATGAAGGTAACCAGTACCAGGCAAATAACCTCTGCTCCTCCTGTCGAGGGCAAAAAGACAAAGAAGAAAGCGGGCCGTGTGGTATCATCCCGACTTATGGAGTCAACAGCTGCCCACAGAGCTAAGGCTGTAGGACAGGTAAGACAGGAACTGGTGTCATCAATTTGATTGTATAGTTTTGATGGCACATTGTTGACGGTGAATGTTATGCTAATGTGACACGATGTGTGCTCTCCTAATGTGATTTAGTCGTTGAGCTGCATCAATATCTAACAACTTGCATACAGTGTTATAGGCTACAGAAACTGACCCTTCTTACCCTTTTATGTTAGTGTTGTCAGTGGATATAATGTTTGATGTGAGAAATATGGTGTTTTCTCTTTTTCAGAGTCAACATGATTCGTACCAGACAATGCTGCAAAAAAGTAGAAGCAATAGACCTAAGTATCTCAATGAAACTACGAACAATCGGTCAAACACTAGTGGTTCAAAGACTTCGACATCTCTCCGAAACGTCAAATCCACACCACCAACTCAGGTTAGTTCCTTTCGAAAACATAAAAACAATTTATTTGCTTTGTTTATGGCTATATTTGATTTTTATGATTTGGGGTATAATCCTTCCCACTTCACTTCAATAGCATAACTTGCAGCAATAACTGGGCGCATAGTATCATTCTGGGCATGAGCTGACCTCTGCAAAATTGAGCCTCGGAATTCCGAAGCCATCTGATTGGCTACCTGCTCTGGTGGCACACTCACAAATGCGTGCGGAATTGTTAGAAAGAGTTATCTTCTATTGTCACTATTAGCTAAAGTTGACTGGCAATTTATGCAGGGGGTGTCCTATCTCCCCAGACCAAAATTGCAATTAGAACCCAGACTAAACTCATTGTTCTTGCACATGCGCAAATTCAAGTCACGCATGATACATACTTAGCCTTACGACATTCTCTTTGTGGTAATGATAGCCTAGTTTATCAGTGATCTACATGCCCAGTCAGATCACGAGAGTCAGTATGGCATAGTATGAGAAATTACTTCAAACCCTATCTCGTTCTCAGTCTAATTTTCGTCTCGTTCTGCACACAGTTTCGCTCGCAGAATAAGGTAAATTTCTGTTAGCTACTTTGGTGCTCTAAGGCATGGCTTGTATGGATACACAACTCCAGATGCATGGAAGCTCTTTAACTTTCAATGGCAAATGATTTATATTATGTATTGCAACACCCGACCAATTTAATTAAGGTTTCGCATGTTTTGATGTCCAAGTTGCCGCTTGGCCGGAACCAGAGAAGGCGTTGATATTGACTTTGGTTCAGAAAACTAATTTGTAAATCAACTTTGATACACCTATTTTAAATGATTTATAACTTCGTTTCCGAAAAAGATGTCAGAAAATTACTGTTTGTTGATTTTTGATATGATATGTGGGTATTGAGAGTTTAACCCAATATAATAAAACTGCATGCATATTTCCACATTTTTATGAGATGAAATGACTACAGAAGGATCATTCTGTAAATTCAAAAGGGAAAAAAGTATTTATTTTCGATTTCAGGGCTCAAAATCTCGAAGACAGGCAAGCACACCAGAGAATGTAGCACCGAATGAGTCATTCGATGTGTCAGCATTGCAATCTAACAGAACCATCAACAGAATGCTCAATGAAACTGGTTTGTACACTGTTACATGCTTTGTCTTCCTATTTTAGCAAAATGTTGTCACTTACGTGCAGAAATCAATCAAGGGGTACAATATGAAGTAACATCCATTCTTGTTACACTCAATACCAGCATTAATACTGAATTACACTACATACTCGAAATTACACGAAATCCTTCGATTCCTCCAATGGCGATATGACGGGATAGTCACAAGTTTCATGGTGTGGATAATCAATTCCATGCCTTTCCCCATATGATCAATCGTTTAAATCCTCCCCTGGTTGGAGCTCCCTGTAAAATGGTTGTGCAGTGCTGTACCCCCGACAGCTTAAAATAATCGCTCTCCTATGCTTGTGATTATTGTCTTTGCTGTTGTAGAATCATTTATGGCCCCTCCTGAGCCTCAGTCATTCATCAGCACTAAACCTAGCAGGAATAATAACAACTCAGCAAGAGCCACGGATCATCCAACAACTAAGAGAACAAAAACCAAACCAGCCTCCTCACAGAAAAAGGTAAGAGACCGAGGTGGTTGAAATGGTAAGAGTAAGATGCGTAAAAATCAAATCCATCAGTTTCACTGCGCCAAGTAATCTGCTGGGTAATCTGTTTTTGTTGACTAAGGTTGTGTGCTGGGTGGCACCGAATTTGTGAAACTCTTTTCGATTCTTTATGCGTTAAGTTTTTCTTGAAAGAACCCCTGTGAATATTTTCTTCAGAACAAGCCTAAAATAAATCTTCTATTTTTGGTTTGACCCCAGGGATCGAACAAAGGTGGTTGGTGCGCCGTATGAAGGAATGAAGTTTGTCTATTCATAATGTCCACTTCATCGTCATAAAGTTAGGAGATTTTTACATGTTATGTTTGTTAAATGTTATTTTTAACACTGACAGGCTACATCAGGCACACCAGAGAACATAACTCAGGACACTATAGATATACAGTATGCCCGGTATATGCAATGGCTGTTCCTTTCATCAAAAGCACAGAAGGCCATCGAGGATGAAGAGAAAGATGTTATGGTGAGTAACTGAGCTTAAACACAGTAGACTTCTCTAAGTGCGATACTGCCATCCTTTCTTTCTCAGACTGTGAAGGTTTGCAAAATATCACGTGGTTACCAACGGCGGCAATGTCATTCAAGGAATGTCTGCAGTTTGGGAGGATGCCTATTACTCGCAAGCTGATAGATTTGAGGGTATGATTACTATGGATAGAACATACCCAAGAATGGGATTCCGAGAGTCATTATTAATAATGTGTTCAGATGAATATGGAGGGAGTTGGAAGCCTTTGTACCAGTAACCTCCTCCATATAGGCTCCATATGGGCTGCATGTTGCTTGCCAGAACAAACTGATAAAGCTTCTATTTCGAATGCTTCTACATTGATCAACTGAGGTAGTTTTGTTTCAATTGAAAATACTGTCTCAATACATCTACAACCTTCTTGTATTTTACAGGCACAGCTGCAGGGCCTGTGGTCAGAGAATAACAAGATGAGACAGAAGGTATCCGCTCTCGATCAGGAGCATGATAGGCTCAAACAAGTCACAGATCTCGATGAAATGTTAGATATGCAGGTAGGTACCTAATCATTTACCTACAAGTTTCCTGTTCTTTAAGAATTTTCATAAAATATATTGATTTCTTGCATGATGAATCAGTAGAAATCAATCAAAACCACAGTCACGTGCTTCATTCATCAAGCAGAGATTGTATGTTTTTTGATTTGTCACCCCACAAAATGTGGGAGAGCAACTTCAAAGTTGCTATGTATCTCCTCTGCAAAACGGGTGATGTAACTTTGTTCAGACCACAACCTTGAAGGTTGAATTTTTTTCACATTTTATAACAGTATCATTTGTCAGAAATAAAGTGTGATTATGGCCCAATGGAGGACTCTAATGTTAGAGTGCTTGGTAAGGTGTTTTTAAACTGATGGTCTAATATCTGTGTATGTTTTATAGAAAAGTCTGCTTGGGCCTATTGTACATGAGTTACCTCAGCTCAGTCAGTATTATGGGAGTATGGCACAGGCCCTGGATACCACCAGGCATGAGTTACAAACACAGGCTATACATATACCTGAAACTAAAGATGAGCAAGCTGAACTGGAAGGTTTGTTGCCTATGTTTGAGTTTTATTTAGAGTAGGAAAGAGGGTTTGTATGTTATCCATTAGTGCCTTTCCTGCGTTTGTTTCCGCATTTCATTTTGCTCCTGAAAAGACTGCTCCACTATAATTGGTATCAATGTTGAGGAAACAAGTTATGTCATTGAAAAGACAAGGTACTACATAAATCTTTATCCAGGCCGATGTTTTATTAAAACGTGAGGCCAAGAAGCAATGTTCTTTGAACTTGAACGGGGAGACTAATGTATTTTTTTTTCAATCCAGGGCTAAATTATTGATTAACTATAATTTTATATGTCAATAGTTTTGCGTTAACTCTGTAACATCAGTCCTTGCCCTCTACTTCCTGCCTTCAGTTTTTAATCCACATTTTGATGTGAGCGTTATTCTAGTTCCCATACAAAAGTTCCATAATTAAAAGTCCATTATCTTCTTCATCACTCTCAAAGAAAAAAATTGATTCTGATATTGCATCCGATACTGACAAATACCAGATGGTTACTTGAAATCATGTTTTCATTAACAGACCAGTTGATGTCGGCGCTAGAGGAGAGCGAACAGTTACTATCGGAGATCTCGTCACAGACTCGGAGATCAGTACCTGTAACCAGTCAGTACGCTCAGGCTGTATCTAATCTAACCAGCTCAGCTACTCAGCAAAATACACAGATCAACAGGTAAATATAATAAACAGATCAACAGTAAATATAATACACAGATCAACAGTAAATATCTACAGGTTCGGGAGATGACTGTGAAGCACCTGCCCTAAAGTGATTGTGAAAGAACCAGGTTTAGAATACTGCTGTAGGTTCGCAAACAGCCTGTGACCCAGTCTCAACTGGTTTCAGTTAAGATGATAAGGTGCTATTTCTAAAGCCGTTGTTTAGTTCAGTTTGATTTTCTTACTACTTAATTTCGGGTAATTTCTATTTGCTCAAACAAATGTTGGTTTAGAAATCGGAACTGAGAGTAGCCTGTAAAACCCTGGCTACTCAACTTGTGTTTTAGCTGTATAACTCATTCATAACATCCTCTGCTTCTGAAGAAAACAATCATATTAACTGGTTTTGTCCCATGATGTAATTCTGTATCAGCAGTGTTCAGGGGCTCAAAAGGCTTCAAATGGGTTCTTCTGTGGTATCTTATTGAAAATTACCCTGTGTTTGGTAATGGAATCCTTCTTATTCTATTTAGAATCTTTTGTTTCTATTTACAGGTGTCGAGAATTGGTCAAAGCAGCTCGAACGTTGTCAAATCAGGAGAACTCCATGCGGATACAGCAGATAGAATTCAACAGACTATAGTTTTTCAGTGTACTGTGTGGTTGTGGTTTTATTTATAAATATGTGATCTGAATAGATGTGTGAACAGTGAACAGAGAGAGAATCAGGTGCTAGATTTTTGGATAATGTCTGATGGATCCAGTGATTTCTTGACTCCCATAAATGTGATGACAACAGAGAAATACCCACTATAATGTGATTCATTTTCATTTCTACCCGCAAGATTTACACCGATATATCTTTAATGCGTATCAGTTATGCTGTACAATGAAAGATTACAGAAACTGTAAATAATTACAATTGATACTTTTGCGTATTCATGTGAGATTTGTGCTTCCTTATTGTGAAAATAAAATATTGTGTTAAAAGTTGCCTAGCCTGTGTGTATCTTGTTTCTAATTTAGAATCAAATTACTGAGAAAGTGCATGAGTGTAACAGTCTTGTCTTACCGAATGTCTGAGTAGTAGCTATAACATAGAGGTTTTGGGATGATGCAGTGAAAGAAATTGGTTTAGTTAGCGCCCCTTGCCTCGTAAGAAGTGCCATGTTGGTCGACATTGCCGCAGTTAGATACCCATGTTGCTGTAGAAATGATGGCTGACTCCTTGAATATTGAAAGCAGGAATTCAGTTACATTAAAATAAAATTAATTCTTAACTGTACTCAGGGTAGTATTTATAGGTAATAGATAAAAATTTTATTTATTTTGTTAGTTATCCTCCCAATAAATGAACCAAGAATTGATGTAATTTGGAGGGTACCCGGCCATAATGCCATGGTCAAAATGCCAGTGACATAATGCCATAGGTCATAACACCACTGCACACTATACCAATTGTACAAAACGCCAGTTGTGTCAAAATACCAGTGGATATAACGCCGGATTGGACATAATACCATTTGGGTCAACATACCATATCCCAAAATACCATTGCCATAATGCCCAAATATGTAACCCAAGGAGATCAAGCCACGCTGTATTTGTTTTGTAAGTTTTATTACAGCTGGGAGTTGCTCGGTCTTGACTCATGCTACTAAAAAATTAAAGTTACGTACTAACATCTGTTTACCCAAAATAAACTTTCACAGCTAGGCCATGTCCATAGTATTCAGAGAAGTTATTTTATAGCGGTTTGGCACACTCAGGATATTCACAACTTAAATTTTTCTTTTTCTTATATAGATATGCAATGAAATTCATTCTTTTGATTCTGATTAACTAATTGATTTGATTAATGAGAAGTGTAGAATTTTATATGTTCAACACAAAAGTTTCTCACCTCACTGGTTTAATAATGATAAACCATAAAGTTGTCTTCCACCTGTAATGGACTGGGTGAGATGCACAGAACACAAAATTGCGTTGTATTTGCAATGGAAAATCTGACAATAAGCACAAACATCTAAGCTGTAATACACAGGAAATAACTTGTCTCACAGAATCTTTGCCACAAAATTTGGAATTATTTTGTTACGCACAGTACTGAAAACTAACAAAAATTGTGTAAATTAAACTTAGTAATATAATGAGATGTGTGAATATTGTGGTGTAGATCAAAATTTTCTTATACTGATGTGTATGCCACAATATAACCCACCACTGTTGTGATGTGCGGGTCAGCTTACAGGACACTAAATTATACTCTTATAACAAAGTCATCTAGCAGCTGTCCAGGTCCAAATTTTAACTTTAGTCAAGCCAAGGAGTTGTCTCTAACTCTTTGGTCAAGCACCCTACTTTTTTGGTTTGATTTCAAATTTGATTTTGAGTGGAGAAGAGAAACTATTCAAACATGTTCTTATGATGGGATTGAGCCTGCTTGTGCTCATTGGTAGTGTTAACTCCGAAACAACACATTTTATACAGAATTATTGTTTTCAAATGTGATTTTTTGTACTAATTTGTAGTCCCGTGCATCACAACTTACATTCATTGGTCATTCAAGCCTCACTAAAAATAAGAATTTTAGTTTTGTAACAAAAAATTTTTCAGCCTTAAAAATTCATCTAGAACATGATGGTGATCAGATTTTTTTTTTTTAATAATTTATAATAATAATAATTTACATTTAGTGCCAAAACAGAAAAGAGAGAAAACAAAAGAAGAAAACTACATAAGTGAGATCATCTCCATAGCTGATAAATTTTGTCATCGACGTTGGTACTAATCTAGCAGAAGGTCTTCGAGTCAACGCAACAGTATTTTTTTAATATTTTCCTAAAGTGTATATAATCTTGTTGCAGCTGAATTCTCTTATGCTGAAACTGGGATATCTGTCACTCTGAAAGTCATTGATAGCTTCTCTGACAAGAAAACCACAGGACCTGATAGAATATCAATATGCAAGCCCTAAACGATAATAAACTCACCCTGACACCACTTATAACCCACTTAGACAACCTGATAATAAATACCTCGATTTTCGCAAAGTGCTTAAAAATTGCCCCGTAAAGCTGCATTTTAAAAAGGAAGATAAGACTAGATGTAATAATTACAGACCCATTTCAATCTTAAACTCGACATCGAAAGTTTTAGAAAAACTCCTCTCCATGCAAATGAGAGTGTATTTGGAGTGCAAAGGATTCCTCACAAATTACCAATTTGGCATTAGATGGAAGCGCAGTACAACTGACACAATCAATATTATAACGGAACAACTTTCCGACCATTTTAATGATGGACGAATCACCCAGGGTTTGCTTGTAGATCTTTCAAAAGTTTTTGAATAAATAAATCACGGCATTCTTATAAGTGAACAGATATTTTTTCACATTATCTTTCCCCTCATATTTGTTAGAAAATTATCTTTCAAATCGAAAACACTTTGTCTAGGTAAATGAATTAAGTCAGGTTTACTGCCTGTCATGATCGTTGCTCCCCAGGGTTCGGATTTCGGGCCAGTAACATTTTTAATTTATATTATTGACTTTTCAAAGGCATCACCCGATCTAAACTAACTACCTTTTGCTGACGATACCAATATTTTTAGTACTGGACCTGAATTACAAAGAGAAATTTACCGCTGATAGATGAATGGTGTATCACCAACCGTCTTGTGATAAATTATGAGAAAACCTTTTTGAAGCCCCAAACAAAATTTTTACCCTAGAAGATTAAAAGCTCATTTTAGAAGAAATAGGAACAACAAAATTTGTAGGTCGAAACTCCAACAAAACTTTCCATGAACATTTGAGAGGGCCGAAAAAGAAATTAAATTTAACCCTGATGGTTAAACGAGCACTCGGCCCAGCCATTGAGAAAATACTAATGGTTGACATTATATTATGGCTTTTATCATCCGGATTTGATCTACGAATTAGAGTTCTGGGGTCACTCAAGTGATATCCAGCTACGACACTTCAAAAAGTGCCCTACATCTCATCAAGGGGATTGGACCAGGGGTCACATTTCTAATAATTTTGAAAAACCAAAAATCAGGCCATCACAAATGCTTTTTGAATACAGAATTTTGAAAATTTTATTAAAATCATACTCAATTTAAAATATTTGAAATAAATGATAACAAATCATGAATACAAAACTTTTATCCAACAAACTTAATTTTATTAAAACCGATAACAAACGAGGGGGGAGGTCCTTGTTAAGCAATGGCATCGCCTAGTTCAACAATTACCTATTGGGAGTTTGGCAGGACCAGGGTGCAATCTCACAGTCAGGCTGGCGGGGCGTCTCTGGTCACAAGGTGCATAGCGGGTACGGTGGGCACTAAGTGGAAATGACATCAGAAAAGATTATACTTGTTGCAATTAAAAAGAAAATCTAGACATTGTAATAGTGCGGTATCATGTTGAAAGACATAAACAAGATATAAAAACGTATCCAATACAAAGATAATCATTATGACTGTTCTAGAAATGGCCTTGCCTCGGATGTTTGTGAAGGTTAAATCAAATTTGTCAATCTTTCAGTGTCTTGGCGCTGAAAAAGATTGTATTTTCATGCTAATCTGCATATGTTCAATAATGCTAGCCTTCAAGATGCCAGTAAGAGAATCGGTCAAGACCGGTCAAAACCCTTCAAGCCAAGACATTGAGTTAGTCAAATTTAGAGAGTTAATTAATATCCCACCGAGCTGGCGGCGCAATATTTGGCTGCCATTTCTGCAACACACGCTAGCCTTCAGTACACGTGGGGCCCAACAAATCCCAGAGACTTGAATAGTGAAGGAGATGGCTCTAACCAGCTGAACCACCTCCTACTCAGACCAAGCAACTCCCAGCTGTAATAAAACTTACAAAAAAAATACAGCGTGGCTTGATCTCCTTTGGCTACATATTTTGGCATTATGGCAATGGTATTTTGGGATATGGTATGTTGTCCCGAATGGTATTATGTCCACTCCTGTCTTATATCCACTTGTATTTTGACACATCTGGCGTTTTGTACAACTGGTGTTTTGGCATTGGTATAGTGTGCAGTGGTGTTATGACCTATGACATTATTTATGGCCATGGCATTATGGCAATGGCATTATGTCACTGGCATTTTGTACCAATGGCATTTTGACCATGGCATTTTGACATGGAATCAATTTGGAGTTGTAACCTCATGTTGATATGATATTGCCCGAGTTCATATACAGCATCTGTTATATTTTTAAGGCATTGGTTTTGATTGCCATCATTTTGCACTTCCATCGAATATTTTGTGTTCTTCACTAGGTCAAGGTGAATTATTCTTAGAGAGTAAATTGAAATCGAAAAGAAATATGTTTCTTTGATTCAGATCAGATATTGTTCAGGTTCACCCCTTTCCTCCATTGCCCTAATCGTCAGGTGTGTCTGTTCAGCTTCAAGAAGTTGGAACAGAAATAATCTCTTAGTGATTGGATTTGTGTATTCACCATAGATATAGTAGTTACAGGCAAAGTATAATTTAAATAATGCGTGTAGATCAAACTTGGTCATTGTCATCATGCCACTGCCAGTCTATTGGTAGATAGATTGATTGTGAATGATTGTAGTATTATGCTAGTAGCCTAATGTGCTGTTCTGGTGGCTGTAAATTACAGGGATTGATAATAATTACTAGTATAATGGTCTGATAGATAGATAGAGCTATGCAGAGATAAGGGGGTATGTATGAGTTAGTTATTCATTAGTAGATATACATACTGCATGCTTGCATCCTGTCTGGATATAAATCAAGGAGTAACTGTTACTCTTTTACTGTTACACCTTGGTATATATTGTGCCTTTTATACACTGTGTAATAGTTTATTGATGGTTTGGTACAACAATAACACCCTCCACTCTCATGATGACCTGATAGTGATAAAGAGAAAGCTTACAATAGACTACATCACCATTGGCTTTGGGTGTTATCAAGGAGTAACAGGTAACAGTAACTGTATTCTTTGAGTTGACTCTTATTAGTAACATTCGCTCAATGAGTTCATTGATTCGCTAATCATAGATAACATGCCTGATTTTTTTGTATGCAGAAGCAGCCTTGGCCCCTAGATTATCTATCACCTGGCGGTGGGACAGAACCATAAATGGATTTTCTCAAAAAGGAGATCGAGAGGAAGAAGGCGCAGTTAGAAAAAGATAAATTACTGGTATGTTACAACAAGAGGGACATCTGGTGTGTAAGTGTATGAGAAATGACTGTAATGAGATGATACCTTATTTACAATTTACTAGTAGCCTGTCAACTTTGTCAGAGAACTGTTGATTAATAACACACACATAGGCCTTCTGCTGTCTAGTTTGTTGTATTGCAACTATGTTTGCAAACAGCAATCCATCTAATAAGCTAGGTCATAAAATGTAAATGTCTAGGCATGCAATAAAAGAAAACTCTTTTTATCAGAAATTTTGATCATGTTGTAGTCGGAAATGGTAGGTTAATAATCTAATTTTTTTCTTGACCCACCTTTTTCGTTTTAATCATTCAACCCAAGGGTCAGGCAAGTATTCACACCGGCTTTCAGTTTTCAAAGTTTTCATTTGTAGAAAGGTGATAAGAAGTATTTTAAGCGTTCTGACTTGTCAGCAAAGCGTGAAGAGGAGTATCATGCAAAGCATCAAAGTAAGAGAGCTAAACTCGAACTATCTAAACCACAGACTGAGAGTGAGAAAAACGAGGCTAATAAACCCTCCAAATCATCAGCTAATGATGAGAATGAGGCAGGATCATCATCCAAACCCATACTCTCCAGAAAAGAGGTAAATGCTCCCCTCACCGATGCTCAGCTTCATATTATGTTATCTATAAAAACTTTCTTGTCGTCCCATCCCAAATCATGTTGAGACAGGTGGCGAAAGCATAAAACACCCACAGGCTTTGAGTTATAAGTATTGAGACTTACTAGGCAAATTAGTTACTTTCCGGGTCACAAAGTGAAATAATATGAGTGATTTGGAATTGTGGCGGCTAATAATCATGCTGTTCACTGAGTTAATTTAAGGATTTGAAACAGCTCAACCCAAGGATTATAATACTGAATGTCTTATTGTATATTCCTTGTATTACCTAGGTGGTGAAACGTCTGAGGGAGAGAAATGAGCCGATAACATTGTTTGCTGAATCGGAACATGAATCTTATCTAAGACTAAAGAAACTAGAGCTCCTGGAACCAGAAGTCAATAAGGTAATAAATCCACACTTGGTGGAAACACTTAAATACGGACTTTTTGAATTTGTCAAGATTAGGAGTTGATCCCCTTCTGGTCACAAGTACCAATATACCAGTAAAACAGGAGTGTCTTAAAATACAGACAAATAGCTTGATCTAAATTGCGACATGTATACATGCAAACCTTGAGTATCAGTCACTCAGACAGCATGACATCAGAGGATGAGCACTTTCGAAACTTTGTGAAGTGGAAGACATGACTTTATCACTACCAAGGTTTATGCCGGTGATTATTTTCTGTGTGAAACGTAATGTGATGCGATTTTATGTACAGCGATAATAATATTTCAGGGCTTGAAAAATGATCTGAAAGCTGCTATGGATAAGGTAGATGCTCAGTACCTGAATGAGTTATCTATGGGAGCCGGATCCTCTGCATCTGCTGCTTATAATGTACACTTCAGAGATGCTGGTATCACAGAGGAGGAAATGCCTGTAAGTGCAACGGGACAAAGTAGAAGGGATAAACAGGGCAAAGTAGCACACTGATCACGTGATACACTATTGCAGGTATATCTCTGATCGATAGAGAGTGAACTAATTCACTTAGTATCAAGGTACCATCAGAAGGAATTTGGTGTGGCGACCCGAGTTCAATTTCATTAATTAGGGGCGAGAACTTGTTAAGTACCTAATTTAAAGGGCAACCAAGGTTTCAAACAACTTCTCATTGATGGCCATTGATTAATAGCAGATTGCACCTTCTGCATGGGAAAAAGACAAAATATAATTCGGATGATTATTCAGCCAGAATTCTTGTGAAACATTTCTTCCATCAGGTACTCAAACTCAGCTAAAATAGAATACCACATAGCAGCTTCCTGTTCCTGCTATTATTTAGCCTGTGCTCTATAATTATTACAGCAAAGTCTTGGAACCTCCCCTAAACTGAAGTGTTACCCAGCTTAGAGTCGGCAACTACTTTGAGTTTTGCATTGCGTAATGCACAAAGCTGATGCTGCCCAGCACATTATTTGCTACCCATTAATGCATTGCTGCGAAACCTTGGTTGCCCTTTAAATTGACTCTTATGATCAGAGATACACATGATAATAGCGATGTCAGTTTTGGGAAGCAGAGCAAGCCACACTTTGTTGAATGTAATATATAATATATTGCACTCATTCTGTGCAGGCCCAGCACATATGCGCATGTCAACTCATACAATCAAATTTTCACAAAGTTGGAATGCTTCTTTTTGTATGTTTCTTTAATCTGTAATAAGCTTGTAAATGCTTTGCAAAAATGAAATCCTCATTACTTTGATTACAGTCTTTTACCTGTGTGTATGTCTTGTTTATAATAACAGCCTTCAAAAAGGGTCCATCTAATTCCAGAGGGTCGGACTGGATTGCTCCTGTGTGTACATTGAAGATTATTTTTGAAAGGGTATTGAGAGATGCAACATCTTGATGCCAACGATATTTGAAGTTAAAAAAGAATTGAGTTTTGTGGTGATAAAGTGTTGTTATTAATTCTCACATTGTTTTGTTTTTTCAGAGTATGGCAGATGAACTCGGCAAAGGTAACAGCAACAGGGAGCAAGAAATATTGATGATGTTCTTCAAGGTATGCACAATGCTCTCTAATTACTCTATGATGATATATTTTATAAAAAGAAATCATGTATCTATGACACAGCCGATCGGCCATAGATGTATGACTACATAAAATTTCGTAAGGTTATGATTTCTTTTTTTCCAAACAGCATTGCTGCAAGCATTTTCCAAGCCTCTGTTATCCACAACTTGTATTATCTCAATTTCAAGCATTTGGAGTTGCCTGCTTCCGTCGTAGTTATCTTCCCAGATTGCCCATATAATACGGATCTCAGTGAATTCATAGAATTATACTTTTTTAGAAATTTGCTGATCCATGAAAAACGGATGAGTTGTTTGCACTTTGAATCGATTATATCATTCAATAATGTACCTGCGCGAGTAAATTTAATTTTTTTGGTCATTGGTTGTTTTTTGAAAAAAAATTGATAAGAATTGCTTTGAAAAATTATAGTCAATCTAGATTCACAAAGTAATGTATATCAGGTTTGTTTCTCATTGCAGTATGTGATTCAAAAGTGGGGTGAAGAGTTGAACACTCGAGATGATGATGTCAAAAGAAGCAGGCAAGGAAAGATAGATGCTGCTACTCACTCTCAGACCGTGTCATTCATGAAACCTCTTATGAGAAGTCTCAAAAATAAAGTAAGCGTTCAGTCAGTCATTTTTTTTCAATACTATATCTGGCAATCTAAATCATTTTGAGGAAAATGTTTTACATTTAGTGCCA